>JAVRQT010000010.1:0-1239766 GCA_035926095.1 Elasticomyces elasticus
TGTACTTAAGCCATGAACCGGCGGACTAGTAGTACGGTGGGTGACCACGTGCGAATACCCGCTGTTGTATGTTTTGCATTTTTGAGGTGTGGCAGATCATCTGCTTCTGCGTTATGAGCTTCACGGTGCTCACAATGGAACAAAACCGATTTTTGGCATTTCGTAGAAGATTAGTCATTCAGCCCTGCCAACCTCTTTTTCTTCCGGATGTTGTATCAAGCCTCCCGTCGTGTTACGAGCTGTGCTTCACAGCGTGAACGACTCGCACTACGAGCGCCGACGACTCCCCTAGCTCCACGCCGGAGGGAAGTTGACAATACTGACCTCATCACCGGCATCTAGAGCTGACATCTCGAGACACGATTCCGACTCAAGACCTTGAGTCAATACCAGCTCTTATATGTTTTACATTGCTGTTCTCGACCGTGGCTTGTATCGTCTGTCTCTTTGACTGTGACTTGAACGCTTTCCTTAGGTTGGTAAGATACTTCGTTCAGCCGCGGTAGAACGGCGAAGAATGAACGTGGCTGCGAGAGAGCCCCAGCACATGGACATGGACGAATACTAAGGCGACCCAAATGCAGCCCTCTCCCCTATATCGTCCCCTGAATTCAAGCATGCAAGAAATCCGGGTACTCGATGTCCTATCCGGCCTGGAACCGAGCAGGATAAAATGTCGCGTTCGCACGACCTCCATTATTTCAACCGACCATATCTGCTACCGTGCACTTTCGTACACTTGGGGCGTGTCCTCAAAACACCGCTCCCTTCACATCGAGTCAGGCGGCGGCTGGGTGCGGATGGCCATCACAGACAACCTGTTTCGAGCGTTAAAAGGCATGCGCTCTGCACATGGCTCATCACTCCCGCTCTGAGTAGATGCAATCTGTATCAACCAAGATGACCTTACCGAAAGAGCCGAGCAAGTAGCCTTCATGTGCAATATCTACTGGCAAGCCGAATCTGTGGAAATCTGGCTCGGAAATCCAGGTCGTACCGCCCTTGCGCGCGATGTGGTGGAGCTCACCAGACAAAATTGTCGTACCGCCCTCGGCAAATCAGCACGCCGTGAACATGTACAGCGACAAGTGAGTCTCATCGAGTCTGCATTGGCTGCCTCACAGCCCTGTTGGCTCGACAGAGCTTGGGTGTTACAGGAGTATGTTACGTCAAGAAAGACATATTTCTGCTTCGGGCGACGAAGGCAATATTACGAGAACAGTATCGGACATGCGAGCTTTATGAGTTGTTCGGTATCGAAAGGACCTTTCACTCAACGGTTCGAAGCTCGCTTAAAGGACTTGCACAGTTTTCTTTGGTCCTCCGTAAATAATGGACGAGCATTCGATGATGTTCTTCTGCGCAATGACTGCTTCCACGCAGCTGCACGATCAGCTCTGCGTGTCACTTCCACGGACCCCAGGGACAAGGTATACTCTTTACTTGGGGTCATATCTGCGCCAGAAGCGCGGTTGGTCACCATTGATTACGGTGCGGCGCCCTGGAAAGTGTACGCGGACGCCACATATGTTGCAATAACTGCCTCGCTGAATTTGGGCATCCTTGAACTTGCAAGGCGCCAATGTACGAGCGTTACGGAGCTCCCTTCTTGGGCCGCGGACTTCTCGCAGCCCGTATCTTCTACGGGATCTGTGAAGATACCTGTGCTGGGCCTTCGAGCGAGGTGCCTAGACCTCATACCAGAAAGTGCTTCCTCTACTCGTCTGTTCGGGACCTGGGTCGCAACGCTGAGTGTCGACTCAAGTACCTGCATATCCGCGGTGTACGAGTGGACGCTATCAGAACTGGTGTGATGCTTACCACTCCCCATGACTTTGCGTACCTTCTAGATGTGGTGCTTGACATGCTCGACACCCCCAGCAACCATGTTTTTACCAAGTGTGATGGTCCTGGAAATGGGACGCTTCCCCGAGTGACAATTGAAGACAAGCTGTGTCCTTCGCCCAATGGACGCAAATATGGAAGAGCTAACGAGCCCCTACTGGAATTCATACTTGATATTCTGGGATACTGGAGCCAGTGTGTCACGCTACAACTCGAGTGGGAACAGAACGGTGGTATATGGCAGTCACCGCAAGCCCAGATCCGGGACGAGTACGAGCAGTATATGAACGGGCCTGAAGACTGGGAAGATTACGAGCCGCTAATTTTCCTCGGAGCTTACTCATCGTATGCCACCTTTGTTGCGGGAGGCTTGTCAATCTTCTGTACGGAAGGCGGTTTCGTAGGCCTTGCGCCTGGCGAGACCATCACAGGTGACCAGTTGTTCCTAGTGCGTGGAGCTTGCCTGCCTGTGATTCTCCGCCCAGCATATGACAATATGTGGACGTTCCGAGGCTTTGCCTATGTTCACGGCATAGGACAGGGACAGCTCGTTTGCATCAAACCAGATCACATATTGGAAGACGAAGAATTGGTGCTCTGCTGATTTTTGCGGCTTCCGGTCCTTGGGTGCCTGGTCGACGTTCTGCTACGGCTTGTATCTACACGACAGAAGCTCTCGTCGTGATCAATACACTGGTGGTTCTCGTAAGGGAGCGTGAGTTGAGAAGACCTGTTCGCGCGATGATGCTCAGCACACGCATAAAAGGAACCAAGCATTGCTGCAGCTTCGTGGTATGGAAGCCATAAAGTGTACCTGATGACCAGAGGGTTGCTCTTCATTTCGAAACACAGGCTCTGTTCTCCGAGGGTTGGATATCAGATCGTTATCCAACATTCCTGTAGCGGGCCGCCATAGTGCGTACAAACCCAGAGATCATGTGTGAGATTTGACGACATGGCGGGCACACTTGCAAACCGGTCCACAGGCCAGGTTGCTCGTTTACGTGGAATGGGTTGGTCGCTGTCCGTGAAGCTTACACCATAATCCACCTTGCTACCATCTTACACCTATCCCACAAAAACTTCAATCAGTACACCTGTCCACCATAATATACGCTCCTAACATCCACCATTTTCCTGCCTCTTGCCCTCGCCACATCTTCCGGCAGCCTCTGCTTCGTCAACGCTTCGAACGCCGCTTTAACAACATTCATCTTGTTCCTTGACCTTGGCGTCCGAGCCGCTAGATCCGAGATACCGGCCGCGCGCGCAAGCTCGAAGATGAGATGTTGGCATCGATTACCAAAGCCTGGAAGCACAAATCAGCACACCCAAGCCATCTAAAAGCAGTTTATTGTGGTACATACCAGGCGACCTTGCAGACAACTGCACCACGCTTCCTCCCACCTTGCCTTCCACCTCTCCATAGATCGTGCGCTCCTCATACCGCGCAATCGGCCGCATATTCCTAATCGCATTCATCATCGCTTGCCTCTTCCCATCCTCATCTTCCGCCGCTTTGCCCTCCCCTATCCCCACCATACCATCCTGATTCCCAGCAATAGTCAAGAAATACAGACTCTGAATCTTGCCCATCCGCGTCTGATTCACCACACGATGTGAAACCAAGTTTTTCACGCGTAGCTTCCGTATAGCATCGGCAGTAAGACCGGTTTGTTGTCGCAGCCGAAGCATGTGTGGATCTTCCTCATCTGCGCCGTACTTCACGCCTGGTAACGGCAACTTCTTCCCAGCCTTCCCTTTCACTGGCTGTGCATCCACTTGTGCCTGCGCATCGTCTACCGCCATACGTATCTCTTTATCGACCAACGGCCTCATCGTAGCAAAGTCATCCATGTACGTTGGCCTGAAAGCGTCACCTCTCAATCGTCCCTGTTCGGCCATGTCGAGGGGATTTATGGCTGCTTCTCCGGCTTCGATGACTTTCATTTGCTCGGGGGTGTAGCGCATGGCGAGTAGCTCTTTTTCGCGCGCGGTGTAAGGTGTCAGTTGCGCGGCGCGGGCTGAGATATCGGCATTGCGGGCGGACTTGGCTTCCAATTCGGCTTGTTTGATGGATGGGTAGGCTGGTCTTCGGCGGGAGGAATTGGGAGCGGAGGCGTGGAATTGGCGGCGAACATGTTTGACTGGTTGTTGGAGGGTGGATGAGATGCGGCAGGAGAGGCATTGGTATGTTTTGGACGACATGATGGGTGGTTGTGGTGTGGTAAGGTAGGTTCGAGCGACTGAAGTGCAATGGCTCGGGGGTCTTCGCCTTCGCCGCAATATGGCTTGGCGATTTCCACGAAATGCAATCTCCAAGGACACAATCCATCGATCTTGTCCGGCCTAGCTTCAAACGATGAGCCACCTTAGCGTCATCTACTCGCATCGACCCGTGCAGCGTCAAAGACATGCCTTAGGAGCTCTAGGTATTCTCTTCAGGCCAGTACTTGAACTGCTTTGCGATCGTTTCCAAATCGTTTAACGTAAAGCCAACGAACACCGCTCGATCCGCCGCAATTTGTTCCGCCTTCGCCAGGACACGCTTTCGTATCTGCTGGAGATTTGTGGGGGATGAACAACCTTCTGAGGTCCCTCGAAGCTTATAGTCGGCCTCAGCTTGGAAGCTGTGGGTACACGGAGGCGCGTCGACGACATCTCCATTCCCACCGAATGAACATTATAGGTCGAGATATCGAAGGTAATGTCCCTAAATGCGGCAACGAAGCCCTCCCTCCTCTCCAGCTCCGCTATTAATGCTCTCGGACCGCCCACGCTCCTGATGTAGCCAAGATTGCCAGACACCCGATGCCAATCTCTAGCGCGCTTCATTGTGTGACTTTCCAATGCCGGTAATGCCGGTATTGGCTCCGTCTTAAACACCGCCATTTGCGCATAGTTGGAATGAACATGTGTGACGAACTCACATTTGCTGAAGAAGATTGGGAGCACCTCAGCGCGGACTTGCTTGCTCACTAGTGCTAAGGTAGGTGCTTTCAGCGTGAAGGCGTAAGAGGCGATTTGACGTGGTGAATCACTTTGGAGCGCAAAGTAGAAGACGCTCTCCCGTAGCTCGGGCATGAGAGCGAGTAGATTGAACTTGCAGGTCGTGCGTTCAGACTCGGCATCTAGTAGGGGTACGGATGGTGATGTACCGCGACCTTACGCCCAGACGAAGCTATGCACTTGGCCTGTGGCCTGATCACCGAGGACGCTCCACGACACCATTAACTTCGTGTTAACTCGTCTCGTACTCACTCCCGACCAGGCTAAGTGCCACGTCTTGGACCAGGCCAGTACTTAAACTCCGCCGCCACCACCTCGAAGTCATCCACCGTGAACCCTTTGAAGCCGTCCCTCCCCTCCGCGATCTCCTCCACCTTCGCCTTTGCACGTCCCCGAAACAGTGTCAGTTCCTCAGCATGCCCGGTTCCCGCCACTCTTCTTGAGTAACGCATCCTCGGTATGTATGGCGGTCCGGCATACTCGTCATACGTCACCACAGGCTTGAGCTTGCGAGCCGTCGGTACCACAACTGTCATCCACGTCTCCTCAAGCCCTCCACTAATACTCTGCGCAAAAGCCGCGATCAACACCTCCAAATTGCGGAACGTAACGTTGACGTCGTCTCGTTTCTCCAGCCTGGCGAGCCAGGTCTTTGCGGTGGAGGCGCCAGAGACACGCCCTGCGGCATGGTAGGCCGCGTGGGAGCCGTACATGATGCCCCTCGAGCCGTTGAGCCTGAATTTGTACTTCTTATGCTCTATCGGCTTGACGTGGGAGACCCCAATGGCTTTCAGTTGCCTCATCCACGGGTAATTGGACGTGATCTCAATTATGAAACAGCACTTCCCAAAGAACACCGGCAGTACCTCAGCTCGCACTTGTTTGCTCACCAAAGCTAGTGTTGGTGCTTTCAAACCCATCAGTGGCCGTGGCTGCTCCGTCTCCATGGCATAGTAGTAGATCCGTTCTCGATACTCCGGCACGAGATCAAAGATTGTGAACTCGCATGTCGTGCCAGCGTACTTCAGTCGTTGAGCGTTACGCTTTTCGTTCAGTACTTCGGCTTGGATGCGTGCTTCCATGTCTTCAACCTTCTCGGTCAGCTTCGTGCCATTGACGCGGTTGCTGCGACGCGTTGCCATTGCGATGGCTGTGTCAGCGTGCAGTAATGCTGATCTTGGTGTCAGTGTGAACGCTGATGATGTACATCACTTCGTGTTGATGTCGAAGCGAGGTTCAAGGCGGACATGAGAGGGAACACGCCAGTCCTTCGAAAGCTGGCCCCTGGACGGCAGGCCTTGGCCATCAAGAACTGCCATATCCTGATAATTCGACCGGATGTTGGCGCGGAAGTGGCACTTGGTGAAGAAGATTGGCAGCACTTCTGCACGGACTTGCTTGCTTACGGCCGCCAAGGTGGGTGTTCTGAGGTCGTGGAGGGGACGGACCTTGCCCGTTTCGAGTGCGTAGAAGTACATGCGCTCTCGCAATTCCGGAACGAGGTTGAATATGTTGAACTTGCTGGGTGTGGCAGCGTACTTGGTTTCGCGGGTAGTACGGTGAGCTGCGAAGACCTGAAGGTCTTTTAGCAAGTGACTGGAAGATTTGCTGCAGCGTACTTACTTCAGCGCGGGCACAAGCTACGACCTCGTAGACATCATTGCTGATTCCCTCGCCGGCGGTGCGTGTGCTTTGGCGTGTCCTCATGATTGTGGCATGATCCTGGAAGTGGTGAGTACGGAGGGGGTGTACGGAAGCTGTTGTTAGTTGTTTTTGTATGATTACAGGCAGCCGATTTGTGTTCGAACATACGTGAAGGTGAAGTCGAAGAATGTGGAAGACAACTACCCGCTTCTGAGAGATTCCAAGTCACCATTGTGTGACAGGGCCAAGGATGTGGAGTATACCTTTGTTGCCTGTTGTGCTGACCGCGGCATGGCAAGCCGGAAAGGGGTCAATGTTGACCGCGCATCGCTTCGAAGCCACCTCGCACCAGTGTCGGCAATACCCCTCTCCCATCGGATATGAAGGCCATCCAGTTCCAATTGCACGACTTGAAGGGGCAGGGTGAAATTGATACGGCGGATCGCAGGAGTGGCCGCAAAGTGGACCCGGCTTGTAAGCAATTGAGTTTACCAAGCTGATCAAGGGAGTCTCAGATCCAGCCAGTGTTTCCAGGTCCCTCATTGAACTTGCCTGTCAAGTTACGATCCTCTTGAAACGTGTTCAACCTCTCGTACGCTGCAATCAGTACAGGAGCTACTTGCGCCCGCATCGCTGCTGGCATGCTCGCTAGATTTTGCTCGCTCTGTTTCGCTCGCTATTTTGGTCGACCGGCTGGTTGGCGAGCTCACCTGTCCCGTTGATCGTGCCAGAGTCTGCCTAATGCTCACCTCTCAATCACATGAATCGTACCGTCGTGGCTGAGGCACTCCTGCCAAAGTCCTCCCTCCTACTCAGGCCAATACGCAAACTCCTTAGCCGCATCCTCTGAATCCCGCACCGTAAACCCCCGGAACACTTCCCTCTCCACTGCAAACCCTTCCAACTTGGCCTTAGCCCGTTCCCTCACCACCGCCAACTCTCGCGGATGACCCACATCCCCTTCGCGCGTATCATAAGTAACAACAGGCCGCAGCCCTCGAGTCGACGAGGGGAACACATCAACGCCCATCCAGGTCACCAGTCCCCACAGTGCGGGTCGCCCCCAATTTCCATACACGATCCGTAACTCAAAGCGACGAAGTACGGGCACGATACCCTCGTTTGCTTCCAATTTCGACAGCCATGATGTTGCTCTGACGTGGCCGCAACGAAGATATTCTAGTTTAGCCGACCCTTGGCTGACGCGCTTCAATTGGCCGTCCGCACGCTCGCCAATGCGCGGTCTCGCGCGATCCTGGTCGGGAAGCTTGTCCAGGCGCGGGATGTCAGCGTAATTCGAGTTGACATCAACGATGAAATGGCATCTAGTGAAGAAGACTGTTAAGATCTCGGCGCGGACCTGCTTACTCGCTAGTGCAAGTGTTGGTGCTTTAAGGGCATTAATCTTGCGTGGAGTCTCGGTGTCTAAGACGTAGAGGTAAATGCGCTCTCGGAGCTCTGGAATCAGGTCGAAGATAGTGAACTTGCATGGAGTATTGGCGTACTTCGCCTCTCGGACAGCGCGATTGTCTCTGGCGAGCTTTGACTTGACTTGGGCCTCGATCTCGTCCATGCGCTCGGGAAGTTTGCCGCTAGTAAAGCGGGCGCTTTTGCGCGTCGCCATACTTTGTGTGTGGTAGGAGTTAGTGAAGGGAGTATTCTTAGGTCTGGCTGGTGCCGAGTGAAGGGTGGTGATGATGCGAAGATCGGCTGATCTTTTGTGGGAACGTCAGTACGCCGTCAGTCGACAGTGAAAGCTCGAGCGGCACGAGGTAGAGTGGTTGAATCGTAAGTACTTGTCACGACTGGTGAAACCCGATGACTCTCGTTGGTATTCGGGTGATGTTGCGCAGCCGGACTGGGATCAAAGGTGGGTTGGCTGTTCTGGGCTCCCAAGGACGGGGAGCGTTCGTTTTGCTTGAGCTTCGGCGTGTGAGCGCTACCACGACGTTGAATGACACGGAGCTGAGTCGTCAGCTGTATGCAGTGGATACCGGACTGTCTTATTGGTGTTTGAGTGAAGTCACGAAGTGAAGAGCAACATCAGCCTCGAGATTGTCAGTCCGTGCAGGACCCCACTATGGCTTGGCAATAGCACGTGAAGAGTGGTAGCATTACTCACAAGAGACATTTGCAATCGGATGGGAATTGAAAGGCAAGTACTTTCCTGTCGCAGCTATCTACTGGGGCTAAAGGCCTGATTGACGTCGATTAGTGAAGCGCCTCCAGTGCGCCTTTGCCTGGCTACCATTCCGTGGACAGACTCTGCTGTACTAGTAAATTGTATGCCTCGCTCAGCGTGGGAAAGCTGGGTACGGCATGCAGCATCTGCTGCCACGTCATGCCGCCCACAATGGCCACTGTGCTAGCATGCAGTAGATTGGCGACTCCCTTGCCCACGAAGACAGCACCGAGAAGCTTTCCAGTCTTGACCTCGATCACCCACTGTGCCCAACCGGTGTAGTTCTCAGCGTAAAGGTATGAGTGTGTACCCGGGCCCCCAGTCTCAACAGAAATCTCCTTGGCTTCAATGCCCTTCTCAGTGGCTTGAGCCAGTGACTGACCAACCCAAGATACTTGTGGCTCCGTGAAGCAAGTCTGTGGGATGGTATCTCGGAGCTGGGGTAGCGCAGTGTTCGTCCCAGGGACGATCGTTTTCCCTGATTTGCCGATGATGTGCTGAGCACATATCGTGGCTTCGTACATGCCCATATGCGTCGTGTTTCCAATGCCGTTGGTGTCTCCAATAGCGTAGAGCCATCCGTCAGCTATGTCTTTTGCCCTCATGTGTTGATCGACGGCTACCGGAACAGCCTCTTGAATACCGAAGGCTGCAAGACCGATGCCAGTAGTTCGAGTTTTGCGACCAGTAGCGATCAGCATTTCAGTGCCTTCAAGTTTGCTGCCATCGCTGAATCCGATGATGACTTTGCCCTCGCGACGCTGTACCTCCGTTGCATGTGCACTTACCCTGATCTCGACGCCCATCTTTATCAAGCTATCGTGCACTGTCTTCGCGGCTCTTGAGACCATGCCAGGCAAAATCTGCGCTCCAGTCGTGACCAATGTCACACGCGAGCCCAGCTGGGAGTATATCGTGGCGAATTCTGAGCCCACTGGGCCCGCACCAAAGATCACTAAGTGAGGAGGGACTTCGCGGGCGGACACCGCCTCTCTAGGTGTCCAGAATTTTGCGTCTGTCAAGCCGTTGACTGGCGGAATCTTGGACTCGCTTCCCGTAGCAATGACCACGGACTTTGCTTCGATGTCAACCGAGTCGTCCGAATACCAGTCTTTGATCACCACCTTTTGCGCACTTTGTAGCGAACCCGAGCCGTGCACAACAACGACACCCAGCTGCTCAAGCATCTCGGAGTTGCCCATATCATTCCAATTGAAAGTTGCACGGTCCCGAAACCCCCATAGGCCCTGGAGGTCGATGACATCGGACTTGCCCTTGCCGTGCTTCGTAGCTAGAGCCTCTTGGATCCCGCCAACAGCTCTGGCGTCAGACGCGATCTCAAGTGGACGCAGCAGCGCTTTGGACGGTACGCAAGCCCAATTTTGACACTCCCCGCCGGCGAGTTCACGCTCCACGAGGAGAACTGAGAGACCGGCGCCGGCGATGCGAACAGCGGCGGTCTGTCCAGTCGGTCCACCACCAAGGATCACAACATCCCACTTGTGCTGAGTCAGATTTCCGATGCGTCGGTGCTTTGGATGCGCTTCGATATCTGGTCGGGTCTGAGACATGTTGGCGTCTCGATGTGCGTGGCTTTCTGGCTGGATGAAGAGTCGACCTGGATCGTAGTTTTCTTGTCTGGAGATAAGGCGAAGCCCACGAGTTCAGCGATGTCGAAGTGTAGCCTGGATCGTGCAGCATATTTAGGGTGCCAGAAATGCTGGACTGATCCATCAGTCAGCAAACCTCGTCCCAGATACAAGTCACGCTTTGCTTAGTAGGATGCTTTGAAGCTGTACGCCCAGCCCATGTAATTGCTACATACAGAGCTGGGCATGTGCATCGATCAGATCACCTCTTTAGCCGTAGGGACCGTGCGACTGCGAAGCGATGTCAGGACGTCGGGTATTTGCATTCGTGAGCTGCCGTTGATCTTTCGTGCGCCCGTGGTATGAGTGGGGGATGCAGCACCTTCCGCGTGCATCGGCATCACTGGAGCGAAGCGGAAGTGGCACTTCATGAGCTGATTCCGCTACTCCCACCCCCCACTACCCCAATTGCGGAAGCATATCAAGGCCTATGTCGTTCCTCGTTGTAGAAGCGAATGTCTCCTGGTTCGCACGCCTCACCTTGCTCCAGCCGCTCATTGATGTGTACCCCGCTGGCGTCGGTGAAAAAGGCCAAAGAGGCGATGGGTGTGCTCGAGTGTCAACACTGTCGTTACATCATTAAAGGGTGCTCTACTGTTAGATCTGCCACTGCACTTCGCTCGTCGAGTGCGAGAGTGTTCACAGCATTTGTCAAGGTGAGGTCAAGGTACATGCATGTGCCAAGATGAAATAGCCGATCCACTAGCGCTAATACGGCGTGGCGCTGCACGATTCGAGCGACGATGTGGAATCCGACTTGCCGCAAACATTAGTCACACATAAGGCATCGTCTTGCGTGACCTTGGCTTCAAGCTCAGCCCTACGCTTCTTCCATCAACGTCCGTCAGTGGAATGCCAACCTTTTTACAGGCGGCAAGGCGGCGGCGCTAGACCGCACGGACTGCAGCTGCAGGTGTACTGTCATGTTCGCACAGTGCAGTTTTACTTCTTCCATCAACGTCCATCAGTGGAATGCCAACACCTTTTTCCTCTTGTGGCAGGTACGCGAACCGTCTGCCGATTGCTCATCAGACGTAGAATGCATTGCGGGCCTACAGCCGCGACGTGCGGTTGAAGCACATGTAGTTAAATACACCCTCTTCTCGCCCAATTTTCCGCATATCTACAACAAACACCCTCACTGCCCAGTAACAGTATCGCGAAAATGGGATCAGCACCACCAGAGTCCTCGCGACTCTTCACTCCCTTGAAACTCGGCAACCATGAGCTCTCCCACCGAATCGCCATGGCTCCTCTAACTCGCTTCCGCGCCGGCGACGACCACGTCCAACTACCCTTCGTCAAAGACTACTACACCGAACGGGCCTGCGTTCCTGGCACCATGATGGTTACCGAGGCGACAGTCATCTCGCCAGCCGCAAGCGGATATGCTAACGTCCCCGGGATCTACAGCGATGCGCAGATCAAGGCCTGGAAGGAGATTGTAGATAGTGTGCATAAGGCCGGTGGCATTTTCTTCTTGCAGCTCTGGGCTTTGGGCCGCTCAGCGAACCCTGATGTGAAGAAGTCGGAGGGCACAGGCGATGTGGTTAGCGCGAGCGATATTCCCGAGTCTGTGTCTGGCAATAGCCCAACTCCTAGGCCGTTGACAGAGGAGGAGATCCAGCAATACATCAAGGACTATGCGACGGCGGCGAAGAATGCTGTCGAGGGTGCAGGATTTGATGGTGTTGAGATTCATGGCGCTAACGGGTATTTGGTTGATCAATTCATTCAGGATACGAGCAATAAGCGGACTGATGGTTGGGGTGGGAGTATCGAGAAGCGTGCTAGGTTCAGCCTCGAGGTCACCAAGGCCGTTGTCGATGCTGTAGGAGCAGACAGGACCGCTATTCGTCTGAGTCCTTGGTCACCTTTCCAAGGCATGGTGAGTAGTGACGTGTAAGGTGGTCCGGAACAGGAGACATGTACTGACTCCCTTACCCATCGGTTTGACAGGGAATGAAAGACCCTATTCCTCAATTCTCGTATATCGTCGAGGAGGTAAAGAAGCTGAAGCTCGCCTACATCCACCTTGTTGAGTCTCGGGTCTCCGGCAACGCGGATATCGAAGGCACGGAGAAAGTCGATCCATTCATCGACATCTGGGGCACTACCTCGCCTATCTTGCTGTCCGGAGGCTTCAAGCCCGCGAGTGCACAAAGGGCGGTGAATGAGGAGTACAAGGACAATAATATTGTTATTGTGTTCGGGCGGTACTTCGTGTCGAACCCAGATCTTGTGTTCAGGGTGGAGAAGGGCATTGAGTTGACACAGTATGATCGAAAAACATTCTACGACGCGAAGAATGAGAAGGGCTACTTGGGGTATCCGTTCTCGGAGGAGTTCGAGAAGGAGCGGAAGGTGGGGTTGAGAGTGGTGTGAATGGTTGACGAATACAGCATAGACATTGCTGCATTTTGGAGAAGTAGTTGGGTGCAGGGTGCGCCGGTAACGAGATCGGGTCGAGGAAGTTGAGATGGTTCACTTAATGTTGCCAGGCTTGGTAGAGGTCAACCTCTGATTTCCCCGCTACGGAGAAGCGCTCAAGACAGCATTCAAATGCTAGCAGCCCAACAACGATCCCATTTTTCGCTAACGAAAGTCGATTGCGGCGTAATAGAGCTCAGTTCGCCATCTCCGCAGAAGCATGGTACGACCTCCAGACCACTGTCTCCGCCTAAACAGGCCAATAAGCGAACTCCTCAATTACCTCCTCCAACTCCCGCAGCGTCAATTTTCAGATTCCTTCATCTCCACCAACTGACCTTCCTGCCACCTCATCTTCTTTCCCTTGGACAGACATCCTTTCGCCTCTGGTATAATTTTACACTTCTCGCATCCCACTCCTTGCTGTGCCGCCTTGTGAATCAACACGCCCTATTCTGTGGGATCAACACGCCCTCTTCTGTGAGTATGTTGCACGGCACGCCGTGGCTGATACAACGATCATAGCCTTCGCCATCTAGCATAGTCATACCTGCTGTCGTAGAATACGCCAACAGCACGTACTGCCGAATCTTGTCGTCTACTAGAGAAGGATCTTTGTTGTAGTACGCATCGGGGTCATCGTCCGGGGTATTACATGTCTTGATGTTAAGGCTGTTGCGTAGTTTGAGTAGAAATACGATGCGAAGCTTTATCCTCTTCATAATCCACAACTTCTTATTCGCTTACGCTTCCATAAGTGCCAGTAGTACTTTCGCCATTTGGAATGGGAGTTGCATTTGCTGTGTCGGTGTCTGGTAACCTCCTGCGTTGTTCCAGTACGGCTGGTAGGGGTGAGGGTTGGCGTATTGCGGGAAGCCGTAGTGGTTTGGACTGTACTGGTGTGGTTGGTGGTACATGGGCAGAGGCGACGGGTAGAAGCCTGGCTGGGGTGGGTAGAAGCCTGGCTGCGGTGGCGGCTAGCTGACTGTCTGAGTTGGATCGTAAACTGCGCTGGATGTACCATACGGCATCGCCAAAGCCAGTATGGGTTGCTGAGCTTGTATTCCATGATCTTGCTGTGTCTGGGTTGATGCATGATGAGGTGTTGCTCTCACAATCTCGGTCTCAGATCCGGTATGATCGTGGTCGTTTATGAATTTGCCGTCGTTTGGCAGCTCGAAGTCCTGGTCGCGCATCGCCACATCTCCGCCGCCATCACCCCCATTAATTCTCGCTTCATCTGCTGCCGCACGCTCGTTCGCAATTCTCCGATACTCAGCCTTCGCCGCGAGTGCCGTCTTCGAAGCTGCTTTGCGCGCCGCTTTCCGCTTCTACACCTTAGCTCGGGCATTGCACAAACGTGCCCTCAGCTGCAGTGTCTTCGGGCTTGCTGCTTCGTTGCGCTTTCTAGCTGCACGTTGCTTGAGATTGCTCGTCAAGTCACGCTCCACTGTAGTGATCGTGCTCAGCTGCAGGTTTATTGGTTGTGCCACGATGCGGGTGGTGTAAGTGGCGCGTCTGTTAAATTTTCGTCAGTCTCTCGCACTTACTCTGCAGCTCGCGCACTACTTACATTCGAGTCCCTCCCACTCGTCCTGCTACCGCCCAGTTCCCACTCAGCTTGTCGAATGGTCGTAGGCTGTCATTTCGGATCCCGATCTTCCTCACCTCCTCGTCGAGCTTTGCTTCCCCGATCGGCTTGTTTGGGGTGAAGTTCGCGTTCATGCGCTCAGTCGTGAGTAGCATGGCGCCACCGGCGGTCAAGCCTCCTCCTCCTCCTCCAGCGCGCCGGTTCATGATGCTGGCCAGTCGGTGATGTTGGAGTGATTGAAACTGCAAGTCGGTGAAGTTGTCGGAGGTTGTTTGGTCGGAGGGTGTAGAAGTGAAGGCCTACCTTTCTAGTGAAATAAATCAGACTGCTCGACATCAATGGGATCCTTAGCCCCCTGATGTAGTCAGCTGAAGTCCTTGTGATACTACAATTGGCTATTGACTTTCCGCCCTGTTGCTGTGCCCGAGCCAATCCCCCCCCATGCTTTGCTCGAAGGCACATTCCAGCCTACGCCACACGCTTCTCAGGCAGGTTATCGCTGTTGCCACAGCCGAGCAAACTGATAGCCTGATCTCACTGAGATCCCTAGCCCAGCCCATATCATGTACAATCCCTTGCTCCCACCAGTTCCATCATCGCTCGTGAAGTCATGAGATCTTTTCTCTGTCCACCGTTGACTGCCGCTTCAATCAAGTACGGGATTTGGATGCACGGGCGGAGGCTTGCCCAGGACTGTACTCACAGGTTAGCATGGTCCCAGGTCTTCGTAGTGTCCGTCAACTCACGTCTCCATCCACTTCTCCGAGTGCGTTAGGATATTTACGGCCTTGGGCCTCACCGACTGATCCTTGGCAAGGGCGTAACCGGCGATGTATCCAATCGTCTTCTTGTCGTAGCTCTGAAGGCCCTTCACTATACCGTTGAACTCATCGAGTGCTGTGCGGTGGCCGAGGTTGTTCTTCGGTGGATTATCGCCTCCCGTGAAGGCCTCCGTACCATCCACCGTAATCCAGGATGGTCTCGCCTTCCTAAACTTGATGCGGTACACAATAAACCCGAATGCCCAGATGTCCACCGGCTGACCCCATGTAGCACCACCGCCCATCTGGTGCATCTCAAAGGGCAGATCACCACGCTCCTTGTGAGACGTACGGATGCCTCTAGACGGAATCCCACCTGGTGGGACGTCGCGGGTGAAGCCCAGGTTCAGTAGGCATAGGCGTCCACCTTGGTGGTCGATGCCGATGTTCTCCATCGTGATGCTGCCGTGCACTTTGCATACGCTATGCAATGCGTATATCGCCTTAGCAAGCTGCGCCAGCAGACCCAGGAAGAAGGGCAGCCCATGATGTCCGTTCAGCTCGAAGTATCGCTGCAGTGTACACGAGTAGTACGGCGTGAGGACTATGCCGCAGTCGAAGGCTCCAAGGTCGCCATGTTCGATCGGATCAACGTACAGCAATGACAGATATTTGACAAATCCCCTCGCCTTGTCATCGTGATCGGGATTATCCAGCCTTCTCGCGATGTCCATCAACTTATCTGTCTCGTTGGTGTAGACCGTTTTCTCTGCTTTCGTCTTGTAGGAGAAGAGCTTCAGCATCGCCAGGTCGGTGAGGTCTTCGGCGTGATGTGTTGTAAAGACGTTTCGTACACCCTGTACCTGCTCGTTCACAGACCATTCACCCACGTAGTGAGGTACGCTGACCGTCAACATGTTCCCTTGAAAAGCCACCGCTCCAGTAACCGTCGATGGTCGATCGCGGCGTGCTGCTTCAGATGAGTTATCTGACTGGAGGTCCAAGCCGCTGGTTTCCGCTGCCAGGCCCGCGAGTGGCATGCGGGTGTGGTACCTGTAGTGGAGGCCTCGCACGTCGATTAGGCTCCTGTTCCTGACTGGTATGCTCTGAGCCTTTGACATCGGCTCCGTTCGAGTCCGGAGACAAGCGGGGTACACTAAGATATCAAGATCAGCACCGCTGCCATCAGCACCCTTGTGTAAAGAAGCAAGCAGCACTACATTCCAGCGTCAGCAGCGCACGGATTGCGTTCTTCTTTCATTAGGCTCAAGCTACCTTGGCCATGAACATGAATGGATATGCTGCATCCCAAGCACTCCAGCATCATCACTCAATGCCCATCCGCAAAGATGTGAGTCTCCTAGAACGCAAGCTTCAGCACCTCAAAGCTCTTCTCTTCATCGAGTCGGTGACAGACTGCAACGCCTTCCTCTAATTTTCATCATCTCTGCCAGGAAGCCGCGCCAAATTGCTCCAGACTGCCTCCTCCTACTAAACAGGCCAATAAGCAAACTCCTTAATCACCTCCTCCAAATCCCGTAGCGTGAACCCAACAAACCTCTCCCTCCCCTCCGCAATCTCCCTCGCCTTCGCCACAGCGCGCTCGCGTAGCATATCCAGCTCACTCTGATACACACTCGCCGTACTCGCCACCGCGTCCTCAATCGTTGGCGGCCTCGACGCCCGAAGTTCAAGCCGAATAATCCCGTCAAAACGGGTTTCAGTCCGCAGATCCCGGAAATGTATATGAGAACCACGGATCCTGAATTCGACGTTTCGGAAACAAGGCGTGATCCCGTCCCATTTTTTCAGCCGGCTCAGAAGACCCCTCGAGTTCGATGTGTTGAGGTCGAACGCCGTGATGCGGCCTGAGCGGGGACAGCTTTGCTCCGCCGGAGTTTGCGGGCGCGGGCCACCGTAGACTGGTCGCGCGCTTGATTGTGACATTCCCATCCAGTCCAGCTGTTGGACACAAGTATAATTCGAGAGGAAATTTACGGAGAAGTGGCACTTCCCGAAGAAGATTGGTAGGACTTCCGCCCTGATCTGCTTGCTCACCAAGGCTAGGGTGGGCAGTTTTAGAGTGGCTATTTGGCGAGGCTCATCGAGTTCTATTGCGTAGTAAAAGATCCGTTCCCGCAACTCGGGAGCCAGATCAAAGATGTTGAATTTGCATCTTACGTCGGTGTATTTGGCCTCCAATGTAGTACGGTTGGAGGCAAGGATTTGATGGCGAGCCTGGGCTGCGAGTGTTGTTACGTCGTCGCTGAGCTTTGCTCCTTTGAGACGGATGCTGCGACGGGTTGCCATGATTGTGTTGTACTCCGCTTGAGTGCGTGCAGTACCGAGTCGACTCATAGCGATACCAAGGTGGGTCTGCTGGTCGTGCAGTTCAGTGAAAGTGATGGGTACCTGAGTAGGTAGCTTCGTGTGAACGTTAGGAGTCGTGCAGTCAGATGACAGCAAAGACTCGAGCGACACGAGGTTGAACCGTGAGCGCTTCTCGCCACCAGCGATTGTTGGTCACTCTTGTTGGTGTTTGAGTGATGTTAAGAACCTAAACTAAAGACGACTTTGAAACATCCGTGCACGACTCCACTATGGCTTGGCGGCCTTTCCGTCCATGCAACCTCTAATCCACCCAGTCCTTCATCATCCAACAAACCATGGCGCTCGCACTTAAACCCCTCACAAGCTGCACCAGCTGCCGCCAAAACCTCCTCCGCTCCTTCATCGCCAGCATCGGTTACCCCTTTCCGTCACCATCGCCACAACGCCGACCCTTCTCCCGCACCACCTGCCGCTCAAACGAAGCACGCGAGCGCATACAACAGAACGAAACCTCGGCCCTCGACCGCCTAGAAGCTGCCTCCGCCCCACAGCCACGAGCGCCAGTACCAGAAGCAGAGAAGTCTGTGCCATGGTACCTCCAGCCCTCCAACCAACCCCCGCAACCCTCATTCCAAGATGAGTCCCCCCTGGCAGCCCGGCAACGGATCCCAGAATTGCCGCCTCACTCCCCACCATTGCTAGCACCTCTGTTAAAGAACATCTCCCTCGAACAAGGAATGGACACCCTAACCCTGCTCGACCTCCGCTCCCTCGACCCCCCTCCAGCTCTCGGCGCGAATTTAATAATGATCTTAGGCACAGCGAGGAGTGAGAAGCACTTACACGTTAGTGCGGATAGATTGTGTAGATGGTTGAGGACGAGTCATGATATAACGCCTTTTGCGGACGGGCTATTGGGCAGGAATGAATTGAAATTGAAGTTGAGGCGGCGAGCGAAACGGACGAGACTTATGTCTGGCGGTGTAGGAGCGGGTACCTCCGACACAGACCTGGAAGAAGGAATCCGCACGGGATGGGTGTGCGTGAACATTGGCCGGGTGGAGGGTGGTGCATTGCCGGAACAGCAGGCGGAAAGAGAAGCAAGACGAGCGGCTGTTGTGGGATTTGGGACACAGGAGACGGGGTGTAGTATTGTTGTTCAGCTCATGACGGAGGAGAAACGAGGCGAGATCGATTTGGAGAGGTTGTGGGGTGGGATGTTGAGGGGTGCGATAAAGGAGAAGGCAATTCGTGAGGGAGGCGAGAGCGAGGTGGAGAGTGCAAGTCAGGATATTGCAAGTCAGGACAGCGCGGTGAGGCGGGAATTAGATCCAGTGGGCATGGCGGAGAGTGTTGGCTCTGTACAAAGGGATCATGCCATGTCCGCGTAGACGTGTAATATATATGTAACATACAGCAGTCCATGGTCCCATGAGACATGAAGCGCAAATAAGCCACCTACCCTCATCCTGCACCAGCCAGTCAACACAACTGTGCCATCGAGAATCTCAAACCCTTCCCCAACTTCAGTCCAAGCACGCGCAACTGAACCGAGTAAAACGCGAGCGATGCTGTACAAATAATACAAGACAAAAGCCACCTACACAAATCATCACAACCCCTCCAGCTCCTCCCTCCTCCCCCTGTAAACATCCTGCGCCTCCCTCTCCCTCCTCGCCACAAAAGCGACCTCGCTCCTCAACCCCTCCATCCTTTCCCCAATCCCCACCTCTTCCGACACCTGAGCATACCTCCCCGTCTCCCCCTCAACCCTCATCCCTTCCAACTTAGCCGCCGCCTGCGCAATCTTGGCCTTGAGAACTTTCTGCCGAGCCACATACCCACCATGAGTTTTACCTAACTTCTTCTCCAAACTTGCTCCCTTCTCCGCCTCCGCCGTGAGCTTCTCTTCAACACGTGCAAAAGCTTGGGTAAGAAGTTGTCGCTCATCCACCTCATCTTCCCCATACCCAGCCAGACCCGGCAAGATAGTCCCGGCGTGAGCGAGTTGCCACTCCCTCTCAAATGCCCTCCCAAAAAGCGCTCGGTCGGCATCCTGTCCCATCTCCAACAACACTTCCATCTTAGCATTCCTCACAGCTTCCTCATCCAAACTCTCCACCGCCACGACCGTGCCCTTCACTCTTGCGCCCCCAAACTTCTGCGCATCGTGAGCCATGAGACGGGCGGACTCCTCAGCAATCTCCCGCTCAATAGGATCTTGAATCGCTCTCGCACTCCTAAGCAACGTGTCAAAATCCACGATTCCAGGGCGCGGGAGTCCGCGCTGCACGACCTGTGTCTGCCTTCCCAAATCCTTCAACGCAGCCGCATGAGCCAGGTCCGCTGTCCGTTTGTCGCGGACCGCGGCGTCTTCTCCACTCATCTCCATCGCCGAAGTAGAGCTCTCGGCTTGATCAGCAGGGACTTCAAGCTCCCACTCCGTTTCCCGCGGCTTCGGCAACCCAGCCAGCTTTCCGCGGAGACTGGATTTTGCGGCTTGTTCTCTCAACCTCACATCCCTCGGTGTCTGCCCCACCAGCTGCATTGATCCATCGTCTTGGTTGAGACGGAAATTATCGCGTGGAGTGCGCATGGGCGTTACTCCCACCCCTGCCGCACTTCCAGCGCCAGCCATCCCATTTCGCAAGGGAGTCGCGAGAGGATTAGGGGTAGAAAGAGTTTGGGCTGAGGGAGCAACACCCTGAAATCCAGTCGTAGCGTCATCGTCAACGAGATCAGTATTCTCGCCTCCAAAAAGCACACTCTGTGTCTCGGTCCTCGCCCTAGCGTTCCGGAGTTCATTGGCGATTCTGTCGCCTTCTTGCGGGGCCATGGGTGTACGCATCGGTGTCGCGCCGACGGTATTGCGGTAGTTGCCGAGTAAACCGCGCGTAGTCTCGTTCCCCCCATCCTCAGCCAAGGAATGCGCTTGTGAACCCGTCAAACCTTGTTTAAGAATATCCTCCAACTCACTCTCGCTAACCTGCGGGGCCGGAAGCACAAGCCCGCGACGTTTGGAGCTCTGTTCCGCCTCCCGGATCCGCTGTAATTGCCCTGCCTTAGCAGCAGCGGCGAAAGAGGAGGCGCCCCCGTCACGCTCTTTTTTCATGCGTTTGGTTTCTTGCATTTCCACTTCTAGACCGTCGCCCTTTCTTTTGTTGGCGAGTTGCTGTTTACGTGGGTCAAACATCTCGCGCTCATGCTCGTTCGTAGCGATTTCGTCTTGCGTGTCGTAAAACCCTGGAGCCGCGGGTTTTTCAAAGGGAATATCGGCATTGTAGTCCATTTGCCCTTTTTTCTTGGTCGTGACTTTCGTGTTTATCCCGGCGTTTTTTAGTTCGCGACGTTTTTGCAGAACGGCTAAGCGGCGGGATTCTTCGAGTTGTCGTTCCCGGGCTTTGCGCTTGGCTTTTTTTCCCTGCGTGTTGGCTAAACGGGCTCGGGCTTCGGAGAGCATTTCTTTCTCATCTTCGTCTAGATCAATGGTATCCGGTCTCGCCGGCTTGCTTTCGGGGTCCGGGTCCAGTTCTCCAGGGCGAAGTTTCCTCACATCGTCCGCAGACGGCGCGGCAGACTCCCCTCCATCCGGACCCCCCAGTCCCAGTCCCCCTGCCGCCTCCCCACCCTCACGTATCTCAGCTTCATCCAACAATTTCTGATACCGCTCTAAACACTGCGTCGCCGTCCTCCCTACTATAGGAGCAATAGTCCTCCATTGCGTCGGCATCAATTTCGCCAAATGCAACAATTTCTCGTCTTCCTCGCGACTCCATTCTATTTTCCGGATCCCGGGGTCCAGCCATTCGGCCCAGCGGGCTTTGCATTGTTTGGGGGTTTTGCGGGCGAGGAGGGACGAGACGCGGGCCCATTGGTTCAGGCCGTATTTGGAGACGGCGGCTTTGAGGATTTCGTCTTCGATATTGGTCCAGATTCCGCCTTTTACTACTGGCATTGTCGCGGTTGTGCTGGGGTTAGAATGTTGGAGGTCGTGGTTAGGTTTTTGGCGCAGTGAGGTGCAGTTTGAAGAAGCGGGAGGAGCCGGCGCATGACATGACTCGGGGGTGTGTGGCATCACGTTGACCTCACTCCATCGACCGCATGGAAATAACAGGTAGCCTCAACGATGTAGTCACTAACAACGCAACCGCAGCAATGTTCCAACTCATCCGTCCCACCGCTCTCAAACTACCTGCCCGTCTCATCCACAGCTCAGCAATACGTTCAGCGCAAGAGCCGCCACAACCAGCCAAAGACCCGCTGAAAGCAGGAGCAGAGACGAAAGTCGAAGAGCACAAAAAGCCCAAGAAAACACAGGCTCAGCTCGATGCGGAGTTGATGGAGAAGCCGGCGGGCATGTCTGGGGAGGGAGGCGATGCCGGGGTCGAGTATGAGGATGGGAAGCCCGTGACGATGAAGAGGAGTGTGAAGAGTAATATGTTTAGGTATATCTGAGGCATGAGAGATGAGAGGGAAGTGATTGGAGGTGGGTGCTGTGAGGCAATGGCTGCGGATTGATCTACGAGAGCATCGATGCAGTGTAATATCTGCCAGTCCCCCCACATCAGACTGGCATTCGAGGACCCGCATCAAAGCATAGAACAAGCTCAATCCCCGATGTCATACACATACGAGCGCGCATAGACCAGTACTGTATCGGAGATCGGCCACCGACATGAGAATCCAACTCACTCCGCACCCATCATCACCTTACGCATCGCAGTGCACCACACCACGGTGGCAATGGGCACTAGTGCAAACAAAAACTTCAGGCTCTCACGTAAAGGCTTCGATACATCATGGCCTCGTTGGCGGAAATCCCAGGCATCGCAAGAGAGCGACGAGGCTATTTGCTAACGACAAATTTATTTCTAAGCCGTTTTGGATCGAGCCAGGGGGACGCTGAGAACAGATAGTGGTAGCAGTGCAAGAATCTGTCGCCGGCTTGTCGGCACCGGCATGGTCAATCGTGAGGTCGCTCGCGGTAGCACTCTCGCACTCCCACGGCATGCCTCACCACATCAGTGACCGCTGAACACTGCTGGTTGGGCTGTATCGTTGCAGCGCGGAAGATCCCTGCAAACCATCGCTTCGCTCGTATCGACCGCCGCGGACTTATGCCTCCATGTCCTCATGATGCATTCCACCCACCACCTGCTGCTGGTATTTCGCACGCTACCCACACTGCGGAGAAGCCAGGTCTCTACATCTTCTTGAGTGCTGTCAAGAACGCTGCACTTGGGCCATAATTCTTCTCCCAAGGCGCCAGGACAGCAAGATCAAGACACCGTTGGCGCCAGGCGTCGAAGTTCACTTGCGCCGCCGCAGGAAGCTTCTGCAATCCCAGAGCCCGACGACGCTCCACAAGCGATAGGGCCAGCGCACCGTAGAACGTAGCTAGCTCCCCACCCAGAACCCCGCCCTCAGCATCAAGGAGCGCGACGTACAGCCATAAAGCAACGGTCCTGGATGCTTCTGGATGCCAACTACCAACCTGCTGCAGCATCTTTGGCAGTACGGCCTTTACGTCGAGCCTGTGGGTCACGGTCGAGGCCTCTTTCCCGGCTATCAGGAGAGTAAGGTGGCGCATCAGCTTCCGTCGCATGTCGCTCAGCCGGCGGATTTCTATCGGTCCTGTGCACAACACGCACTCGCACGTCCACGCGAAGCCGGAGCCTGGGATCTCCACTTTGCGGTCGGTGGTGGTGAAGTTGTACCATTCTTTGTTGTAGCAGATTGTTATCTCCTGTCCGCTCTTGATCGGAGTCACGGCCCAGATCGTGGAAGTCTCGGTTGGATTCCCGACTCGTACCGCATTGGGTCTGCACGAGTGGTTGAAGCGGCAGGATCTGTCCTGCAATGTCAGCCTCGGTATGTGCTCTTGAGACAAAGTCGAAGGATCAGAGATGCGGTGAATTGGTCTGGTACTCACGTATCGTAGATGCCACATCCATCTGGAGTGTCATTGGCGTTGCTGTTGAACTGCAGCCACCGCATATGAAGCCTTTCCAGTGTTCACGAAGATAGTTTTTTGGGGAAGCTCGCATATACACTCTGGAGGGGAGAAGGAAGTAAATACCAGCTAGAAAAGCAGGCCGAAGCGCTCAAGGCATCATATGGCAGACTCAAAGATCTCTGCCTCCAACTTCACAACTATCGATCTGCTCAGTCATGTCATTTTCTGACCTCTGATACATTCAAGCTACGCCACGAGACTCGTGACAACCATGCCGGAAGCACATTGCCGGACTCCGATATCTTGGTAGCAACGGGTACCTACGCAGATGATGGCAAACGGATTACAGCTCAATTGATTTTATAAAACAGACGACTCGAAAGCGATGTCCGCTTCCTCGGTGCGAAGCTGGATGAAGAAGCCTTCGAAGGACGTGCCGGTATTTTGCCCGTCCTAGGATATCGGCAGCCCCCGTACAACGAGCCAGATGGCACCAAGATATTTCATTCAGTTTTCCAGCTCCCTCCCGACACCCTTCGCGAAAGCTTGGCGCACTGGATCAGCACCAAGCCAGCTCCCGCTGTTGTTGAGCGTCTGAACCTGTCTGCAGGTAGCTCATGCCGTCAGAACCGTACATGCCATGGACCTGGTCCACAAGTCACTCCAGCCGCGTGCTATGCTGATGTTGTCGAAAGCCAATGACCCAGGATCTGCCGCAAGTCTCTTTCTCCAGGACCGGACCTACGTTCGAGAGGTCTCAGGCGCCACCACTCAGTTAGGCGAGACTGTCTGGCAGAAGGCCATCTACCAGCATCCGGCGCGGTAAGGCAAATATGCGGAAACTGAATATGAGCTAAAGCACGACATATACAGCCTCGGAGTCTGCATGCTGGAGATCCTGCTCTGGACTCTGTTCATCGTTCCGACACCCGGCCTGCATGGAAATCCTTCATTCGCGGTGTGTGAGCTCTTCGAGAGTCATGGACTAGCACTCGGTGAACAGCATGGCGGCGTCAAGATACCAGGGCAATTCAGTGAAGCTCACCAGCCGCCCATGGGCGACCAAACCGATATGGTCTGATGTCGCCCGCTCAACGCTAGTCGAAATGGATCTCGTGCATCTCGTCATGGGATGCCTCGACGCCGACTTTGCGAAGACGTCAGACGTCGTGGTATGCGTCGGAAATGCACTTACGGCCCGGTAGTGGCTCCAAGGCACAGATATGTCAAGTGTGAGCTGGACCAAAATTCGCAATCGGTTTAAAGTACCAGCGAACCGTGCCATGTGCAATAGCTGGCATGGCAAACATCAACCAACTTTTCTTTTCTCGTTACCATGGATTGACTACTTGCAGGTTGATCCTACCCATTCATTTTCTGAGCAATTCCGATGCCTCATGCACATGGGATCCCATCCTACCATCCTCACTCACACCTGGGCTGCCAGCTCGCCGCTGTTCTCTCACACACTGCTGTCCACCACTAATGCTCGCACGTACAGAGCGTCCCGTCCTCCGGAATGAACCTGATAGCGTTCAGCAACCCCACCGGCGGACCACTCTCACCACCACCAGGCAGCAGAGCAAAGAGCTCAAAGCACCGCTTGCGCCAGGCGAGGAAGTTCACCCGCTCAGGGGCAGGAAGCTTGTAGATTCCCTTCCTTCTCGAGCCATTCAGAAGCTGGTTCGCAATCTCGGCGTAGTGTTTTGCGACCTCACCTCCCAGCACTGCGCCTTCGGTGTCCAGTAGGGTGGCCATGATCCACATGCAGGGAATGGTGCAGTCGGAGATGTCCTCCAAGCCGATCTGTGCGATCATACTCTTCTTCACTGCTTTAGCGTCTAGGTTGTTGTAGACGATGGGGAGATCGCGGCCGTTGAATAGGATGTGCAAATGCCGGATTAGCTTGCGCCGCATGTCGCTCACGCGGAGCTCGTCTGCCGGGCCCGTGCACAGATCGCATTCACACTTCCATCTATGCTCGTCAGCAGATGTCTCGGAGGCGATAGATTGTGAACATGGGAACGCACCTATAACCCCAGCGCGGCATCTCCTGCTGGCGCTCTGCGGCAGTCAGAGAAAAGACAGCATCGTGGTAGCAGACGGTGATCTCCTGTCCGGCTTGGATCTCGGATATGGACCAGCACTCCATGCTCTTGCGCCCTGTCCCAAGCCTCGTGGCGTTGGGCTTACAGGCGTGATTAAATCTGCAGATCCTGTTCCAAGTCAGTCTCGATACATGAACTCGAAGCTGGACGGGATCACAGACGCGGCGTCCGGTCTCGTACTTACGTGTCATACACTCCACATCCGCCATCATCGCTACACGCATTCGAGTTGACGCGCAGGCGGTTCAGCACGCAAGGGTTGGTGAGGTCGATCTCGGGAGTCGAGAAGACCTTGTCGTGAGAACGGTTAGGCATGTCGATGATAGTGCGCAAGGCATCGAAGCGGGATTTGGATGATGCTGAGAGGTTGGCGTAACCTAGCTCGACTTCTTCTCCGGTGATTTTGAAGCTGTTTTTGGGGAAGGTGACGATGGGCTTTTCTTTGACGATGAGGGTGCCAGCTGGGATGGTGCGTGTTGCGAAGACTCCGACGCCACGGTTGCTGACAGCGCGGATCTCGAAGTATTGGGTCGCCATCTTACTTGTGTTGCGCTGGAGATGGTTAGTGAAGGTGTGAAAGCAGTTGTCAAGCGCAGTGCGCACCTTGATCGGGACCTTCCCGAGTCCTTAATACCACGACGAGAGTCACCTCGTTTGTCGATGTTTTATCCAAAGATTGCGGCTAGCGACAAACACTCCTCTGAGTCTTCGGTGAGTCCCGTCAAGCTTGACGCATCGGGAAGTGAAGCTGTGACCGGTGAGACCGTCCGTTTGCAGGAAGCAAACGCAAAGGCAAACGGAGATTCGAAGTGATTCTGTGGCGATGCTTCGCGTTTGGTTCTAGGCAAACGTTGCGGCCACTGCTTGGCGATCGGGGCTGACTCCACCTAGTGCGCTAGTGTGCCTTCCTTATTCGGCTGAAAACTGCATCAGTATAGCAGTCCCATTTCTGAGCACATCACACTCCCTGAGTACCAATGGTCTACCGAGAGCACTTACGAAGAGCAGCGCAAAACTGTTCTGAGCGCTCTCCTTTACGAGCCTGGCTTTCTTGCCGGCTTTGGTATCTACTCTCATCTACCCTGTGTCGCTATGCAAACGCTCATCACACACGTCGATATCAAGTCATCACCTCACGTATCGCTCATACTTCTCAGCTTCTCCTGCTCCTCCTGCGTCAACGATGCAAACACCTCTGCGAATCCCGACTCCTGCGCCTGCCGCTGGAAGAAGTCGAGCAGATACATCTGCGTCTCGTCATCGCGACCTCTCGTCATTGAGTCATTATCGTCCGCCCCGTACGCCATAAGTTGTGCTTTCGTCATCCCCGCCCCGAGATCCAGGAAGCCTTCCCCATCGTCCTCCCAATCGCCATCGTCTTCACCATCATCGTCGTCGAGCTCTGCGGCATCAGCTGCGTTGAGTGGGCGGTTACCGGAAGCTGTCAGCAGCTCCTCGACAAGGACTTTGACGATCTTGAGTTGCGCAGAGATGGTAGTGTACTGGTCTGGCTGCTGTCGTGCGCGAGAGCGAGTCATGATACGATCCGTCTTGGGCACGATCAGGTCGCCTTTGACCCTGATCTCCACGAGGCGTGGATCGTGCAGTTCGTAGAGCTTGGTAAGCGCGGTGACGCTGCAATCTGTTAGTACCGTATTACACATGTGTATAAAAGGACGACTCACTTCTGCCGTATGTCCTCGTACCCGGCGAACGTCACAGAGTTCTCCAGCCACTTGCTCATCACCACATGCAAGCCGCTTTGCCCGCTGATCTGTACGTCAGCCAGAAAGGCCACCACATCTGAAGCTGCGTTGAGAGAAAGTCTTGCGAATACAAGGATCAAACTCTGGATGAAGGCCGCTTGCGTCGCAGTCGCTAGACGAGTAGCCACGGCTCGAAGAAGCTGTGCCAGATAGGGTCCGAGACGCTCCGCCCCCGCCTTCTCTACCACTTCGGCTGCCAGGCCACCGACTTCAGCTGCGCCATGGTCGTCCACCGCTGGATTCAGGAGTCGATCGATGATGATAAGCAAGACTTCGAGGCCACCCTTCCCAGCTTGATCCTGGAAGCCGAGCACTTGCTCCGGATCATGGCTGAGTAGATGTTTGACGGCAGCGGTCGCTGACTTCAGCAACTCCTCATCCTGCGAGCCCAGCAGTAGCCGGTTCAGGCGTGGCATGACCGCATTGACAAGCCCTGGTGGCATTGGCGTCGTTCCATTCTCAGCCAAGACGGACAGTAGATCCGCTGCAAGATTGGCCAGTGCATTCTCCTCGGTCAGTGTTGCGACGTCGAACGCACCCATGAGCGATGGAAGAACCTTTGTGGTGAGATGCGCATACTGCTCCGGACCAGCTGCAGAGATGGTGCTAGCAATCTCCTCGAAAGTCTCCGAAACAAGTAATGCGATCTGGAAGTTAGTTGCACCTTGACTTGCGATGGTGAAGAGCAAGTCGAGCCCGCCGTTGGTAAGACAGGTGCTCGTGTCTTTTAGTATGGCATCTCTGAGTGTCTCGATGATTGTGATGAGGAGATCATCACTGTCCGCGAGGTCGCTGAAGTCCTGGCCGTGGAGGAAGTGTGATAGAGCTGCAATAATTGCGGTCTGCTTCGATAATGTGATTGAGAGTGGCAGAGCGGCAAGATAGTACTGTAGAGCACGTATGCAGGCCACCTTGACAATCTCTGATTCATCGTGGTTAATGGCATGCAGAGATGCGTCCATGAATGAAGCCGCTACTTGCTGCAGAGCATTGCCGGATGTGCGTGTGAGGCTCCCAGCCACTAGGTAGCCTCTGGCTTTGAGGAACACCGAGTCCTCTTGCACGGCGTGCTGTATAAAATCGATGTAGCCATTTGCTGCATCGGGGCCAATCTTCTTCTCGACGTCCACGAAGTCGCCCAGTAGTTGATTGAGGAGATATAACGCAGCTTCCTTCAGCTTCCAAGTCGCGCTTTCGGCGTACAGCGTGCGCGTATAGGCGAGCAGGCCCTCGACGGATGCAGCTGTAAGCCATTCTCCGAGCTTGATGACAAGATCGCCACAGGCCGTGCGTGGTGTGTAATTTGCCGTGACATTCGCTTCCTCTGACAAGAATACGTTGACGTCAATGTCCCATAAGCCCTCCTCTTCAACCGTGATCTGAGCATACGAGACGGCAAGCTTGATGAGCTCCGCGACCCAGCTGCCTGTAACGCCGCTCTGTCTTTGCAGTTGCTGTTCGAGCTCCTTACGAACCGGTGGCGCCCGCAAGCAAGCCTGCATAAAGTCAAGCTCCTCCAGCACCAGGAAGTCCAGTGTATATGGCAGGCCATCAGCATCTTCCAATCGACCTTGACGATCATCTTCGATATAACACTGATGATACTGAGATTGCAGCGTCGAGAGCTCTTGCCAAGTTGCTGAGAACAACGCTTGACTTTGCGGCGTCAGAGTCGAGGGAAACACGGATCGTATCCGCATGAGCACCTTCACGACCTGCAGCTTCAAAGCCACGGTACCACGATGATATTCGAAAGCGTCAGTTGCTTGCCCCTGTTCCTCGTCCGAAGGCGCCGAAGGAAGCGGCGACTTCAGCGTGTCAATGAAGAATGAGATCCAGGCTCCGAGAGTCTCCTCCGCGAAAGCTTTAACAGCAGCCTTGTGATCCTCCATTACCATCTCCAGGATATCAAAGCATGATCGGAATACCGATACTGAGAGTGCACGTAGTGTTGGCTTGCGATTCTCGTCCACTGCAACCGCATGAAGCACTTTCACTAGATCTCTGGCCACTCTGAAGAACTGCTCTTCGTTGAAGCAATCATCCACCAGCTCGCCCAGTACTTTCAATGCACCACGAAGCTGGATATCAGTACCGCTCGCGACCACACTGAGGACCGTAGGCAGCAGATCCGGCCACTCGTCGGGAAAGTCTGCGGTAGCAATTTTGCTGACGGCCAAACTAGCCGCACTTTGAACCTTGCGCTCATCACGTCCGCTCAAAGCGATGTCCAGCAAAGATCGTCGGACCTGTGCCTTTCTCCCTTCATCTGCATATACTTGGCCGTTGTATTCATCAAATGACGGAGACCAACAGGCTTGGACAAACGTCTTCAAATACAGCAAAGCCGCTTGCCGGACGTTCAGCGCGATCTCCCCGTGAGCGCCAATCGTCGCAAGAGCGAGTGGGAAGTCTGGGTTGCCGTACTGTTGCTTGAGCTGCCATTCTGCATTCTTTCGCGGACCCTCTTGCGCAGACTGTGTCTCGGTAAGCAGCCGTATTAGCTGCTCCTCCATATTTGCGTCTAGCTACTAGCGCTGTCTCAAGGCTCGTGTAACATTCAGTACGCCGGATGGGACGACCTTGTGCGTCTGATTGCTCGTCGAGAGTTCAATGTGATGTGCTCTCGGCTCCCTGCGGCAGCCTCTGATGGCACTTCAGTATATGAGTACGTTCAGCGAGGTTCAGATGCGCGCCGTCGACTACTCTGAAGATTCTTCGAGGAGTGCGGATGCCTACCTGGTGAAGGTGTTGTAGCTTTGTCAAATCCAACGTTCTCTCGAAAGTCGCGTTGCTGTGGCGTTTTCGGGTTTCGGTGTGGCGCAGCACTGAAGGACTTCACGTTTTGCTTCACCTTGCTTTCCTCATCACTACATGTATCTTGTCGCCAATGGAAAGGACTTGACACACGCAGCTATAGACTCATCTACTAGGTGATCACGGCCATGGCAGTGTGAAACGCCGAAGACCGTTACGATGGCTCAAGACGCGTCCACGTACCGGACGCTCATCACACACTTCACAGACTTCTTGACAGTCGCAACACACACCATACTGTACGAACGCAGTATCTACCCGAGAACATCTTTCCTCTCAGCACGCAAGTATAACTACGCTGTGCGTCAGAGCAGACATCCAAAAGTATGCGAGTGGATCAACGATGCCGTTGGAGCGGTAGAGACTGAGCTGCTCAAAGGTACTGTTGAGAGAGTAGCAGTTGTTGTCTACACAAAGTCATTCAAGCCTACTGAGCGGTACGTGTTTGATGTCTCACGCTTTCCCGATGTCAGCCCAGCAGATCTGGACACTCAGCTGGAACGAATATCACAAGATGGTGAGACCGTCTCCGTGCTGCCGTCTGTGGATTTGGAAGAGCAGTTCCGTGCTACGATGGTCAAGCTCGCGAACAGCGGTTCCAGCCTCAAGCCGCTACCGGATGGGTGTACTTTCACGGTTGCCATTGAGTTGAGATCGGAAGGCCAGGCGCCAGTCAGTCATCCCCAGCCGTGGATGCCCGTACAGCCAGAGATGGGGACAACAAAGGGCGAGAAGACTGCACAGCCTGTTGTACGCCCTGTGCGTGCGGTGGCTGCGGGTGAGCTAGTGTTCGAAAGCTGGGTCGAGGAAGTAGTGGATGCAACATGAAATGCCAGCCTGGAAAAATTTAGGAAAACACAGTCGCCATATCTCGGTCCACGTAGTACGCGGCCAAGCTACCGGGATCACGGGCCTCTCAACGCTGCTGGCGATGCCCAAGAACGCAGAAACCCGATATTCTGACGATTCTCTGTGCCGAGGTGTACAAAGCGAGTACTGAACCGCAGACCGTCCGAAACAAGATTGTCTTCACTGGTTATCGGACTGTAGAGTCGAAATTTGACTCCCCATGTCAATGAGCATCTTAACGAGTTGACATCCACTCGTGATCTGATCGACCGCGGTCTGATCTACGGAATTCCTGCAACTGGGAAGCAAGAATTGTCGAGAGGAGGCTTGCAAACATGCTTTCTCAGACCTGAAGTGGTGCGCACGATTGTGCGGTAATACAGGAGGAGAAGAAGAGACAGCGAAGCTGCTGCTTAACGCGATCAATGGCATGGCCTAGACAGACCCCTGCGTTACACTACGCTTCACGTGGAAAACAAGGTTCATGGCCACGTGCAGATGACCGAAGTCTGTGCTGGCATTGCAGCAATCTGTACCCGAGCTTCGTTCACCGCGACTTACCACAACTTGTTCTCACATCAATGTACCCATCCTTTCCACTGCCTCTCCTGAATTCTTCACTGGCTTTGTCTTGTGTCCGAGATCGAGGCATCCACATCCTCCCGATGGCCCCCACATCCCCGGACTGTCAATGCGCGCTTGCGTCAGAATGCAGGTCCTCTCGCTTGTCGAGGCGCGGGCACAGCCATCCCGGGTCGCTTGCAGTTGCGTTATGGTTGGGCCTGGCGACATGCTCCCCAATAGTGAACAGCTTGTCTAGACCGCACCTCGCTTTGTAACTGCCGTGGTCCCTCCTACGCGCCCTTATTACACTCGCCCTCGTATCGCCCAGCGTTCGCTAATACAGGTCTGGCCGCTCAGCATCCCATGCTGGAGACTGGACGATAGCCTGGATGGCACGCAAGGCACGGCAGAGGATAAGCTATGGTAGGCAGTTCCTGCCAAGCTGCTCATGCGACTGAAGCTCACTCTGCTTCGAAATGCATGACCAAGGCTGACGAAGACATGATAATATAGTCCTGCCCCTTGCGAATTCTACCGGCGGCCACAGGCTAGGTGTTAATGGCCTGGCAGTAGACACCACCAATTCCCTACTCTATTCCGGAGGCCGTGACGGTGTAATATGCGCTTGGGACCTTCATCAAAACCTCGAGTCGACCTCGATACCCGATTACGATGAGAAGCTGCCGGCGCCGACGGCCACGACGTGGCGGCAGCAGGTACAGGCGCACACGCACTGGATCAATGATATAGCATTGGCGCATTCGAACCAAGCATTAGTGTCGGCATCCTCTGACATAACAGTCAAGGTATGGCGGCCTGCAGCTACGGATCGGCAGCCTCCACAGACCATCGGCCTGCATAGCGATTATGTGAAGACATTGGCGGTACCGTCGCCGACTTCGGATTGGGTTGTCAGTGGTGGACTGGACCGGAAGATATGCATGTGGGATCTGAGCGGCGCAGGGCAAAAGCTGAGCATAGATGTTGGTAATGACGAGGCGGGGAGCTTGTCAAGCAAAGAGAAGGGCAGTGTGTATGCATTGGCGGCAACGAACAACGTCCTGGCTAGTGGCGGACCAGAAAGTACAGTGCGAGTATGGGATGCGCGGTCAGGTAAGCGGATAACGAAGCTTGTGGGCCATACGGACAATATTCGCGATGTGCTGGTCAGCCAAGATGGCAGCACGATCATGACCGCCAGCAGCGACCGGACTGTGAAAGTATGGAGCACAGGCGCTGGCAGGTGCATGTACACCCTCACGATGCACGATACCAGTGTGTGGTCGCTGTTCTCCGCAGACCCGGATCTTTCAGTCTTTTATTCGAGCGACAAGAGCGGCATGATCGCGAAGACAGACACACGAGATGTCATAGAGCTAGACGAAGGCTTGTCAGTAGCAGTGGCGCAGGAACACGAGGGTGTGCACAAGGTCGTAGCAGCTGGTGACTCGATCTGGACTGCCACAAGTAGGCCAAGCATCAATCGATGGCGCGATGTCAATACCGAGCACGCAGAGATCGAGGTGCCTGACAAGCACAACACCAAGCGCGAAAGCGTGTCAACGTTGCAGTCCAAACAATCGAGCCCACCGATCATCCAAGAGCCGCGTACAAACGGCAGCATGAAGCGGAAACTGCCGCTGAAGCACATGTTGAGATTGAGCAATACTGCGTACTTTCCTGCTCCTGCAGCGGCAGATGGCGAGCATAGAGGGTCTGTGGTCATGGACAGCAAGAAAGAACCCACTAGCCCGGACTCGCTGACTGGCCAGCCTCTGCGAGCACAGCCTGACTATTCGATAGAAGGCCAGAATGGGTTGATCAAACATGTGATGTTGAATGATCGAAGGCGTGTCTTGACGGTGGACACTGCTGGCGAGGTCATCATGTGGGATCTTCTCAAGTGTGTGCCTGTTCGGTCATACGGCAAGCGGCATCTGGAAGACGTGAGAGACGAAGTTGCGACCACAGAGACTGTGGCGAACTGGTGTACGGTCGATACGCGGACAGGCAGTGTCGCCGTGATCCTGGAAGAGAACACATGCTTTGATGCAGAAATGTATGCAGACGAGCTGGACATTGATGACGATATTGAATTCCGCGAAGATCAGCGCATCAACCTTGGGAAGTGGGTGCTACGTTACCTATTCTCAAATCTCATCACAGAGGAGATCCGGCGGGATCATGCCTTTCGCAAGCAGTTGTTGAGCGCGAAGGAAGAGCCGCAACCTTTTCAGCGAAACAACGCGCCATTGAGCATACAGATGCCGGAGACACGACTGAACGGCTGGAATCATGATGCCACTGCTTCGCAAACAACGCCACGAGCTACAAATGGCGTCTCCCACATGCAGACTCCGGGCCTTGGTATCGGACTGGCTACGCCAGGAGGGCTGCTCACGTCGCCTACTAAGAGCGTGGGCAGTACGCAGGCTCTCTCGCCTATGGCTGAAGAGGGCGCACCGCTCGAGTCGGTCGTGTCTCGAAACTCAACTTCGCACGTTCGACAATCTATCGATCGTGACTATTTTCACCCGTCTCGAATACTGAACACAGAGCTCACCACACCCGGTGGACCAGCCAAACTTCCTGTCACACCTGGTGAAGGAACCGAGGAGCCCACTACCCCTGGCGTTGATGGCACACCCAAAGACACCCCATCGAAGGAAGGTTTGTTCGGCAAGAAGTTCCGTATGGGCATGGGAGGCATGGGCAAATCTTTCAGTGGTATGAAGAAGATCGGGAAGACTCAGACCAACGAGGACAAGAAGCCAGCTGTCGTTGAAGAAAAAGCAGAGACAGAAAGCGATTCGCGATCGAGTAAGACGAGCAACAGCCGCGTTGTCGACGAAAATCTGCTCGGCACGGTGCTGAAGATAAGGTACGCCTACGAAGACTCACTGCAGGCCCAATTGCAGAATCAGCAAGCCTTTGACAATGGCCTGCCTGTACCTGAGCCTGGACCAATCGATGTGCCATCGGCGATCACTCCATCTCTACCAGCGGACACACCTGTACTGAAGCCGCCGCTCAACACGACTATTCTTATTCAGGAGGACCGACCCGAAGCAGGTGGTGTAGCAGATCTGTTCGAAGGTACTGTCGGTACGCTCGGCGAGCAATGCGACACCCTCGAGAAAACGGCGCCAATGTGGCTTGGCGAAGTGCTGCTTCGAAACCAGATCCCAATCAAAGACATCGTCAAAATCAGCTTTGTACTAGAGCCTTGGCAGAATGCGCTGCCGAGTATTGCAAGCGACGGCAACAATCGCTTGAACGCGAATCGTATGCTTCGCGCGAAGAAGATCATGGCCTACGTCGCCGAACGCATTGAGCCAGGGCCACCAAATGACAAGGAGGTAGATCCTGATGCACTGAGACCCGAGGAATATCTGGAGCTGTGGTGCCAGAACCAGGTACGTAATGTCCATATCATTCAGATTCGCACCAGTGCTAATACAGACTCTAGATCGTCCCCATATCCATGACTCTCGCAACAATACGCTCACATCTCTGGCGTGGAGGCGGGGATATCATTCTATACTACAAGGCCAATGGGAAGAAGGAAATTCTGCATGCACCGCAGCAGAGTAGTCCTGGTATCCCTTTCACGCCCAAGCCAGCCGCAGTATCAGGCGCGAACGCTGCATGAGCCCCTGGTATGCATTCTTGGAGGCATTGGATTCATTGTCATAATACCCACATTGCGTGGCGCTGTGGTGTAAGCAGGCATTTAGTGGCAGATTTGTGTAGACTTCAGGCCCGCACAAAGGCGGCACTTTAAATTCAACAGCGTAGTGAACTTCAGAGCGACCACCTCATCTACACAGCGCTAAAGGATGCTGGCGTCCGGAGAAAGCATTGCAACCGCGACGCCAAGCTCGTCGCGAACCTTCCGCTTTGGGCAGAAGTGCTCGGAACTCCATCTCACGCGGACAACGACAAATCAGAGCCTCGTGTATGCACATCAGCGTATTAAGCAACGTCTAGGTGCCGAAGGGTGCCGCCGCAACAGACAGCTCACCGCAAGACCGCAGAATCTTTGCCACACCAATAGGGTGCTCAGGGTTTAGTCAATGTCATCATGGTGGGGGACTTTTGAATGACGGCAGGCACTTTCGCAAGCGACGCTACGTAGGACAGTCGATCGATATATATTTCCTTCGACCGCCACAAGTAATTTTGCCTCTCACAATCACCTTTACTCACACAACTTTCACAATGGCACCATCAGCAACAACACCAGCGCCTGACGGCAAGCGCAACGGCGACCTTCACCGCGACTACAACGATGGTTCGTCGGTTTCGCCACCATCAACACATAGTTGCTAATAGATCCTCCCAGATCGCAACGCATCCTCCGAGGACACCATCTACACTACCAGCAGTGGCGCACCGTACCCTCACCCCTACGAAGTGCAAAGAGTCGGCGAGAATGGTCCTCTCCTTCTACAGGATCACCACTTGATCGACCTCATCTCACATTTCGACCGCGAGCGCATTCCTGAGCGTGTCGTTCACGCCAAGGGAGGAGGAGCACATGGCTACTACCAGACAACCGACCCCATGGACGATCTCTCTCAAGCCGACATGTTCAAGGCTGGCAAGAAGGTCCCAGTCTCTGTACGGTTCTCGACAGTTGGTGGCGAGTCTGGCTCCCACGACTGTGCTCGTGACCCGCGAGGGTTCTCTGTCAAGTTCCGCACTGAGGAGGGTAACTGGGATGTGGTGGCAAACAACACTCCGGTCTTCTTCTTGAGGGACCCGGCCAAGTTCCCGCACTTCATCCACACCCAGAAGCGAGACCCGCAGAACCACATGACACACGCCGACGACTCGACGATGTTCTGGGATTACCTTTCGCAGAACCCTGAATCAGTCCACCAGGTCATGATCCTCATGGGCGACAGAGGTATCCCTGACGGATGGAGGAAGATGCACGGCTACTATGGCCATACCTTGAAGCTGGTCAACAAGAATGGCGAGTGGGTGTACGGCCAGATGCACATGAAGTCCAAGCAGGGCACGGATTTCATCACTCAGGCCGACTCTGCGAACTACTCTCCAGATTACGCCCAGAAGGATCTGTACAACGCCATCGAAAAGGGCGAATACCCCGGCTGGGACGTCTGCTGGCAGACAATGACACCTAAGGAGGCTGAGGACCTCTGGGAGAACGAGAAGATCAACATCTTCGATCTCACACACGTCTGGCCACAGAAGAGGTTCCCGCTGAGGAAGGTTGGCGAGTTTTTCCTGAACGAGAACGTCAAGAACTACTTCGCCGAGATCGAGCAGATTGCGTTCAACCCTGCCCATCTCGTACCAGGTATCGAGCCCACTGCCGACCCTGTGCTGCAGAGCCGCCTCTTCTCATACCCCGACGCTCATCGCCACCGTGTTGGTGTCAACTACCAGCAGCTACCCGTCAACGCACCCCGCGTGCCATACAGGATGGCAAACTTCCAGAGGGACGGAAACATGGCGTTTCTCAACCAGGGCTCTCGCATGAGCTACCTGAGCTCCATCTCGCCGATTCAGTTCCGCGAGCGTAGCACCGACCTCGACAAGGTGCACTCGCACTTCATCGGCGGTGCAGTAACCTTCCTTTCCCAGATCAGGCCGGAAGATTTCGTCGCGCCTCGCACCCTGTGGGAGAAGGTCTTTGACGACGGTGCTAAGGAGCGTTTCGTTGAGAACGTGTCCGGCCATATGAGCACTTGCCGCAAGGAGGATATTATCAAACGCCAGATCGCCATCTTCCGTGAGGTCTCGCCAGACCTTGCCGCCCGTCTCGAGAAGGCTACTGGTGTTAAGGGTCACGACAGCATCGCCAACATGACCTTCAACGGGACGCACAATGGTTTCACGAAGGAGGACAGCAAGCGCTACGCCAACGGCCAGAAGCCGCCGTCGCATGTCGGTGATAGCATCAACCCCAACAACGGTGCGCCGGCTAAGGGCACGCACAACTTTGAGGTGCTGGCGCAGTAGGGAGTACGGTAGAGGACGCTGTGTATAATAGTTCAATGCATTAATGAGTGTAAATGAGAAGTGTCGACCAACCTCACCTTGTACCCACCACGATCGTACCTGTACACGCCAGCAAATGTACCTCTGTTGTGTTGTTCAATCTGCCTGACTAAACATGAGAGCCATGCATTCAGCGTCATTGTTTTGTGTCGGTCTGCGTCGAGCTCCGGGTACCTTCAGAGTCTCCCACAATGTATCACCCTACAGTATCTATGTTTGTCGGGCGGTATACTCGGCGTTCTGCTTTTGATTATGGCCAGACCAACGCATTGATAGTTGTTCAACCAGCATCGATCTCCCAATAGTACAAGCTCGGCCACGGCAGTACAAAAAAGAATTCCATCAACACAAGGTCAAAGCAAAAGAACATGGTGAGTGTAGGAATGGTGACAGGAGTCAAAAAATGCAAAAAGGTGTGGCCCGAAGGCATGGTATTGATGACTGGCCCGGGAATCGCTGAAAGTGTGTTAGAAGTGAGTTTTGATGAGGTATGGGAATTTACTTACAACCCGGGGCTGTTGTTGTTAGCCGCAGTACATTGCTGTAATATGCAAGTCGTTTCTCACCTATCGCATAATAAAGAGTGTTTAACTCCCGATGGCTGGGTGAACGTTAGCGAAGCTCATCATTGGAGAGTAGTTGCAACGAACCAAGCGATAATTTTACCACTAAACCAGCCAGTCATATTCATCATGGTGTACCATGATATGGCAATTCTGATTGGACGGCTGAAATTACTGGCCCAATATATATTTGTAAATTCGTGCCGAGGTTTCTGGGCGGATCTTGGGCGAGAGTCAGCTCGGTGTGCTGCTGGCGCAACAGATGTCTCACCCGGTAGCGAGCCTGATGCATTGTGTTGGTTCTTGCTTCGTAGGGTTACAATCTACTGTATCCTGCCACGACTGGAGGTACACGGAGATGCCCGCTCAGACTCTACAAGCTCTCAGTCTTCGCTGCGAACAACCAAGGGAAAGTGGAGTTCGAGTCAAGCTACATTTGGCGGTCCATGTTATTCTGCGAGTGAGGGCTGGTTCTCTGGAAGACGGCGTTCTCCAGCAACAGCAACGTTACGATAACTTGACAGTCCGTCTTGAGGCAGTCATTCCGGTTCAGGGGCAGCGCGGGGCTAGGCGGTACATGAGGTTGGTTGTGTCCAAATGCTCGAGCAATGCGGATGCGGAGTTCAATTTGCTTTGCCCAACACAAGATGGGATCCCAGAGATCCACTGTCAAACATAGAAGCCAGGCGTTTTTTCCGCGCGTTCAAGGAAACCAACTCCGCAGGCAAGTGACACAGTCTCACCCACTCAGTCTTCCATCTCCCCTCCCAGTACAGGTCAGCTTGTTATGCCCTTTCACACCACACTTCGAACAGCCTTGAACATACGCCTTCTTCACTCGAGACCTCCCCTTCAGCTTAATGCACTGCCCAAGCGGCACCCTCGTCCCGAACCTCTGAAAGACAGCCTCCTGAATGTCTCGAGACGGCGTTGTCGGGTCAAACTCCATCAGCTTCGGCACCTCTTCCTTCAAGAAGCGTAGCGAGCTGACCTGGTGTCGCTTCGGAACGGCATCTGGTACGTTAATACACGTATGCGTCGGCTTGTACGCGGAGATGCGGGCGCCGTTGGTACACACTTCCGCACGTACATGATAGTGGCAGTCAGCGGTCTTTCGACATCCCAGCATGATGCGTGTGCGGTCACGCTTTTTAGTTGCTACAGTCCAGCCTTGAACAAGAGCATGCGCTTCCGCGGCAGTCTTGACGTCTGCAAGACAAGAGAATATGGTTCTCACGGCGAAGTCCGGAAGCGATATGCCATCTGGAACTGGATACTCTGCAGCATCAACGTGTTCTGTCGGGCTATCATCGCCTTCATCATGAGTGTTGAAGTCCTCGTCATCGAGATCGCCAGTATGACCCACGGACTCTCTTTGCGGGTTGTCGCGAAGGAGATTGTTCAGCGTTCGCTCATCATTCTGCAATCTTGGGTCGATATCACGGTCGCGCGTGTCACCGCGTCGAGGCGATGCTGCGTTGGATGGCAATTGATGGGTGTGGTATTGCTGGCTTAATGCATACTGGTCCTCGGCGCGTTGCAATTGGGCGTGCAGAGTGTTGACAAGGAACTGTGCGGCGGAAAGTTGTTGACGTAGGGAGTTGATCTCTTCCATGACACTGCTATACAATACGGTTAGGATCATGGTGGCATTGAAATCTCTTGCGACACACTGCTTGCTTGATTGAGCTCGCTGTACACCTGAAGCAATCACTTTTCAGCCGCAGCTACTGCTCTCGACAGATTGACGTGCAGTCCGATTACATCTATCGCAGTGGTCTTCTTGTGTCTGGTTGTGTGTGTGCAATACGACGTGTAGTCTGGTGGCAGACTAGTCGAATTAGCCGCGGGTGGCGTCTTGACTCTTGTCGTCACGCATCGCGTCCCAATCCTCGACAACATCTACATTATCAACATCAAGAGCATTGCACAGATGATCCTACGCCCTTACGCAGTTCCTTCATCGTCCAGTACTGTGCTCTGAAAGTACAGTGGTTTCGTGCGATCAGAACGATTTGATACCGGGAGCCACACCCAATGCCCGAACACCACCAACACGAGGTCCAGTCCCTTTTTGTGCGCCACCTCGTTCTCTCCACCTTCCGGTAGCGAGAGATTTAGTCCTGCTTTAATGAAGACGAAGCACAGGTATTGGATAGGATGTCTCTTCCTCCCGAGCATGCTCATTCTCGACCCTTCGACACTTCCTCAGGATTGTTTAGCTTCTTGCTGTGCTCATTGAACTGACATTCGAGCCCTAGCCCTCACCTACGATACATCTCACACGATGCTCACGACTAAACGAGAGTTGACGTGTTCTCTGCAGCCGAATAAAGTACTACGAACTAGATTCCTCCTCAACATAGTCTCTGGTCCCATCACTCGTGTACCCTGCGCTGCCACCACATACAAAAACTACCACAATTTCACATTTTCGTTGGTCTGGTCGCCATCATCCTGGGTTACGATCTACCACTCGACTCCTGCATGGTCTGGCTACTCCACGACCAACAACGTAGCAGAGTCGGTCATTACACCGACGACTGTGGTTCTCTGCGCTCGAGACAGTCTCTCCTACCTGCCGAGTGCTAGCAAGCCGCCATGTTCCGTGGGAGTATCTTATAGCCGCGTTGCATATCCCAGACCCACGAGACAATCCTTACGCCCACTACTCTCCACTACGATGATCACAACATTGGAACACACGACAAACGCTTCGTGGAGTGGTCCTTCATGGAGTAAGGCAATTACGCCCACGCTGCTGTCGACGTACTCGTGGCTTTCTTTTCGTACACACCACGGTCTGGATCTACCCAGTGCAAGGACTTCATGCATAACACCCCAGTATGGTACGCTTTTAACCCGCACTACTAATCTAATCGGAGGTGTTGCTTCATGTGGATAAGTACGGCGAAAGTCGCCAGCCGACGCACATTATTATTGCTTCGCTCATTACGACTCAGGCAGTTGCCCGTACCGCGTCGACACTGGTGTGAGGTTTCTCATTTCGTGGTGTCCAAGCCGACTTCTCGTGAACGAATCGCCTTCCCCACACTCCGCAAACGTGGCGTTCTCGGTGCTGCCCGTTGTGGAGCGCGTTCGGATGGTGCATCCGACCTCGAAGTCTCCTTCTACCCTTCATTTGATAGCCATCCTATGATCTCGTCGGTTCCGCTGTGGCAGAGAAGAAGAACGTAAAATCACTGGCCACCACTCCAGTCTGGACCGCGCTTTGAGACATCAGACTACGCTTGTAAGCGCCGTATACGGACACGAGGCTGAACACGAGCCATCACGCGATCTTCAGGAACCGCCTTCTCCCCGCGAACCCCTGCGTTTCAATCTAACACCCGAACCAGTCGTGCATGGCCAACGGCCAGAAGCTTACGCAACAGCAATTTGGATCTCGTAACGGACGCTCAACGATATAAGCGCTCTTTCCTCTACAGCGATGCGCTTCTTGCTCTACTCTCTTGCTACAGCATCATCTAATACTGACTTCGGTCTTCCACTCATTTAATCAAGCATTCGAGCCAACAACCTCACATTTGACTCTCTCAGCCGACGTATCTTTCTTACCAACAGTCAACAAGAACCATACCGCAAAGATGTCTTCTTACATTGCCGCCGCCCTCTTCGCAGGTGCTGTTCTCGCCATGCCCGCTCCGCAAGAGACGGAGACGGTATACGATACCGCAGTATACACCATCACATCCTGCGGGCCTGAGGTGACCGACTGGTATGCTCAATTGGGTAACGATTGTTATGAAGAATTGGCGCTAATGACTGTCTTCAGCCCCGCCCGTCAATCTACCTCGACCATTGTATCGGTGACGACTCACCCTGCTGGCCCAGGAGGCTATGGCCCACCACCAAGCTACAGCCATGGTGGCAGCTGGGGCAGTTCTTCGGACGACAGCTGGGGAAGCAGCTCCAGCTCCGTCTCGTCGGTGGTCTTGACGAGCTCCTCAACGACCCCTGTTGCTCCCGCCCCTACGCCGTACACCAGCCCGAGCGTGACTGCAGCGCCGACGACCAGTTCTTCCGCGATTACCTTGCCAACGACTTCGTCAGTTGTGTCTCCGGTCTCCGAGAGCTCCTCGTCGGTCTCATCTGCGCCTGCGCCCCCTCCATACTCGACACCGGTTGTGACAGGCTACACCAGCGAGCCCAGCGCTTCGTCAGTGCCCTGGACCAGCACGGCGCCCGTCAGCAGCTCCCCAGTGGGCCCCGTTGGCTACTCATCGACCCCAGTCGTGGCCCCTTACCCTCTTCCGTCATCGTGGTCTACCCCGGCTGCACCCTACCCCAGCGGCACTAGCGCTCCGAGCGGCCACGCTTCAGGCTCTGGGTAAGCTCAATTCTGAATACCTTTGTCAGTAATCGTCCGCCATACTGACAAGAGCATAGCTCCGGCCCGTCTAGCACTGGTATTCCATACACTGGCGCAGCTGCTGGCCTCAATGCGGCCGGTAGCCTCATCTTTGCTGGTGCATTTGCTGCTTTCTACTTGTGAGCTTTGCAGGTTGACACGCAATGAGAGAATTGTTGTGGACAAGTACGCCCTGCCATAGCACAGGAGAACCATGACTACTTGCAAATGGGACGGGCGATATGATTCTGTCAGGCAGCGCCTGGAAGGTAATACCTAATGTAGGCAATTTCAACGGCCGCAGTTCGCAATGCCTCTTCTTACCATCACCGTCCCGTACAAGTCTTTCGACCAAACGCTCGCATTCCCAGAGCTGTGTTGTTCATCATGCTCACCCTGCGACGTTTTGTACTCGAATATTTGCTTGTAGCATACCATACGACCTTGACATGGGTCCATCATTATGCAATGCTGATGCTCTTGAAGGTCTTCGTAATCCCTGTGATGGCCTCCTCCACCGGCAGTCTTTCCATGCTACTGGCGCCGAAGAAGCCGTGCACGCCCTTGCACCGTTCTAAAACGAATCGGGCATCATCTGGCTTTGCGATGGGTCCGCCATGGCATAACACAATGATACCGCTGTTGATTTTCGTCGCAGCATCGCGAATCGCTTGAACTTCTTTTACACAATCCTCAAGGCTCTTACCAGTCTGTGCACCGATCGAGCCACTCGACGTGAGACCTGCTTCGAATCAGCCGGTCGATCCACTCGCGATACGAGCACTGCCTACCCATATGAGCAACGACAACGTCGGCGCCCGCTTCAGCCATCTTAGTCGCCTCTTCTGGGTTGAAGACGTAGGGTGTGGTAAGCATATCGAGCTCATGCGCCGACTTTACCATGTCGATCTCTAGCTGATAGCTCATGCCGCTGTGATCGTCAGGTTGGCAGCATTGGGACAAATCGCCAGCACTCACGTTTCCTCCAAGTTTGCTCGGAAAGTCCCGTCTATCAGACCGACGGTAGGGAAGTTCTGGACCTATAGATCATTAGACGTGGCCTTGGTCTGCGTTTGCAGTCTCGCATTCGGCAAGGCAGAGGAAAGGACGGTACACGAGGTCCACGTATTCGTGTCACGGTCCTGGAGAGAACTCACTCCCGCAAAACCCAGCTCCTTCAGCTGCTTCAAGAACTTTGGTATGTCCCTGAATGGATCAGAGGCACAAACGCCGGCAATGACAGGAGTATGCTGAACGACCGGCAGGACCTCCTTAGCCATGTCAACAACGACATCGTTGGCATTGCCATAAGGCATCAGACCGGCTAATGATCCCCGACCCGCCATTCGAAAGCGGCCAGAGTTGTAGATGATGATGAGATCGCCACCACCAGCTTCGACGAACTTGGCGGATAGGCCAATGCCTGCACACTGTGTCTAAGCCAAGCCCAGAAGACATACTCCGAGGATCTTACATACCTGCACCAGCGCCAACAATGGCCGTGCCATTATCTATCTGCTTCCGAAAACTTGCCAGGATCTCTTTCCGGTTGGTTGGTGGAGCCATTCTTTCTCTGTAAGTGTTGACCTGTTTCAATGTTGCTCGGCCGTGCTCGTCGAAGCAACCTAAAGTTGATGCAAATCATGCGGTGCCCATAGAGTTGACGCAATGCCGTTGCCCTGCAGCGGAGTCATGCAGGTCCGAAGCTCTCTCCGCGAAAGCTCTCTATCAAGCTGTCATGCCTTTATTACGTCTGTCCATCAACATAACAGAGTGCCAAGCCGTTCTGACCGGCGACATGCCGCACATCGTACTCTTGGGGACTTGCGATACGAAATTAGCCGAATTGCTGTACCTTCGCTCCCAGATCCTTGAGAGCGGAGGCCCAAGCTACCGTGTCACACTCGTTGATGTTGGACGGAAGCCTGTGCACGACACGCACATCGATGTTCGACAGGACACGCTTGCGACCCAATACGCACCAGACGATGGCGCTCAAGATATGGCCAACATGCCACGAGGCGACGTGATCAAGTATATGATTGCTTGCGCAACCAATTGGCTAACCGAAGCGTATGCCAAAAGGCTTGATGATACCACGGCTGCCATCCACGGCTGTATCAACGCAGGCGGAACGGGCAACACGAGTCTAGCATCAGCCGTCATGAGAAACGTGCTGCCCATTGGCTTGCCGAAGATGGTAAGTAATCGACGGGCGTGACCCTTTGAAGGCCTACCATCTCGAGATCGCCGGATGTCCACGAGCTGCGGCCATCGGTCTTCGCTAGTCATCTCAGTTGACTTAGGACAGAGATTTTTCGCAGCAGGCCTTGTTAGCTTTTGAAACATCCGCTAACTCTGCTACCCATCACTTCTAGATCGTATCGACAAATGCCTCTGGGGACATGGGACCGATAGTGGGCGAGTCAGACATCACAATGATGTACTCCGTCTGCGACATTGCCGGCCTTAACTATCTGCTCCGTCGAATACTGTCGAACGCGGCTGGTGCCATCGTGGGCATGGCCAAGGCTTACGAAGCGTCAGCATCCGCTAGGCCGCAGAACGACGGACACCAGAAGAAGATCGTTGGACTCACAATGTTTGGTGTTACCACGCCGTGCGTCGACCAGGTTCGCAGTTATCTGGAGAGCAACTACGACATCGAATGCATTGTCTTCCACTGCACTGGTGCAGGCGGAAGAGCGATGGAGCGCCTTGTCTCTGAAGGAGTGGTGGAGGCAGTTATAGATCTCACAACCACTGAGATATGTGATCATCTGTAAGTTCGCACGCTTGGTGTATGTCAAATTGCTTTTACCAACCGTTCATTGTAGGTCCGGAGGTGTAATGGACGCCGGTTCGCTTCGCCTCGACGCATCATTAAAAGCCGGCATTCCATATGTCATCTCTTGTGGCGCCACCGACATGGTGAACTTCGGCCCCAAATCCACCGTGCCGGAACGATACCAAAACCGGACTCTATTTGAGCACAATCCGACAGTGACTCTGATGCGCACAAGCCCGGATGAGTGCAAGGCCATCGGCAGTTTCGTCGCTGATAAGGTCAAGAGGTTCGCAAAAGATCTTGCCAAGGTCGAAGTAATACTTCCTCTCGGTGGTGTGAGCATGATAGCAATACCAGACGGACCCTTCTATGATGCTCAGGCTGATGAAGCACTATTCTCTGCCATTAGAAATGGTCTCGAGGACTCGGATGTAGTGGTGATCGAGGACAAGCGTGCCATCAATGATGAAGGCTTCGCTGTCGACGTAGCTGAGAGACTTGTCCGGTTGATGGGCATTGCCAAGCGGATCCGATGATAAGAGATAATCATAGACATACTCTCATGTGTTGTAAACTCACGTCCTTGCCTTGCCAAAGAGCTTCGAGCCGACACTGGAGACTTTCTTCACATCCCTGAGAGTCAGACTGATCCGTGTTGTGCGTTCATTGCGTCCGCCACACGCGACGATACTACTGTGATCGCCTAACAATTCCCAGTTCGCGATTGTCTTCTCGCTTAAGTCAACATCCTCGGTGACTTCTGCAATACCATGGAGCGTGTCGGTGTATGCTGAGCCGATTGTGATGAGCAGTGAGCGCGGCTCTTGCACGACACGCCAGCTCTTCGGCGTAGATTGACTAAGCTTCTCGTCGGCCGACCGTGCAGACTCTAACTCTTCCGACCTCTCCAGACGCTTCTCGGTCACGTCGAGTACGATAGTCCCGCCTAGACTCACTGTAGCGACTACAGGGTGATAAGCTCCACCGTCTTCGTGAGGCATGATCCCTTGGCCAGGAAGATACTCATTGATCAGGCAATGGTTAATGCCATGGGGTGCACCTTCGAAGACGCCAATGAGAGACATTATTCGCTCAATAACCGGCTTCCTCAACCACACCGGCAGTGGAGAAGGCAGCAGCGTGTTTGCAGCGGTCAAGCGGGAAGGTAGAGCTTGTAGTCGTCGATGGCTCAACGAGACCCACCGATTTGCAGGTATCTGATGCACTTTAGCGATCTACAACGTGAAGTGAAGGACGCATAACCATACGCTCTCAAGGATGCTTGCCTCCTCCTCAGTCGAGATGAAGTTCGGCATATAGTACATCAAGGAGGGCAAGGCGTTGACTTGATACTTCTCCATGACTACGATTTACCCCCTATGATGATGCTGTGCAACAGCTATGCCCGAGCTACCTCCCCAGGGTTGCTTGAGAAAACGCCCTCGTCAACAGGGTCCACTGGAACAGGAAGTGGGCCGATCGTTGATTGTTGTACCGTGTAGATGTCGAGCTGCTCAATTGGTGCAATGCTCGATTATTGACGTTGATGCGATTCTGGTTCGCCCCACAAAGTCAAGCTTTCTTACCCGCACATAAGCTTTCGATCCGTATGCAGAGACCTCATCATCCAAGATCGAGATGGACTACTGAACACCGTCGGGCTGGACCAACTTTGGTGTTTGCACAATACGTGATTGCGTGGTTTTCCGATGATCGGCAGGCTCCAAGACACACGACTTTCTCTTGCCGCTCAGATGTCCTTCTGTGCGACGATCCAGCCAAGCCAGGATGGACAGACAGGCGTGGAATGCGGATTTCTCGACTGCGATAACACCACCCAGTTCAAAGCGAGACAGTTACCCTCCGTGATGCGAAGAATGGCGCTCTAGTTTTATTCGTCAGGGCCCACACCCATGGCACATACTTCACATAACAGCAGCTTGACCGTAAATCGCTCTTTCCATGAAGCATCAGCTCAACCAAATCCCACGTGGACCGAGCAAGAATTACGTGTTCCCTATGGCCGGAAGGCACAAACAAATCTCTGCACCGTGTGTCAATAACACACGATGTCGGGCGATTATCCCTCTCTTTACCTACCCTGCCCTCTCCTCTCCTCCTAATCTCCATATGCCCCGGTCAGCCAGACGTACATTCGACAGGACGCTGTAAAAGATGGCCTCGAGCGTCACAACCTGGGATCAGCAACGATGGCAGTCCCCCTTCAGCTCCTCGGCCACGCTCAGTGAGCAACCTGCTAGCAGGGCGTCCTCGATATCTTCGACCCAGCACCGTCTCGCCATCCCACGGAAAGTATCAAATGCCCTACTCGCCAAAGGTTTCAACGTCAGTACTGAAGGCCTTGTCACATTCCAACCTGGTAGCCGGTCTCATCCTCGAAATTGGTCGGTGCTGCGTAAGAGTTTCGATGCCACACTCATCATTATACTGGAGTTCTGGATGACCGCCATATCGAACACCGGGTCTGCCACCAGCGAAGCTGCGCGAGAGAAGCTGGGCACAAGTCGAGAGATAGGCACTTTCTGCTTCGTCACCGTATACCTGCTGGGACAGGCTATTGGAGGTCTTGTGCTGCCACCCATTGCCGAGACCTTCGGGGGCAGAACTATATACGTTGTTACAACGTTGCTGTTCGGTATCTGCTGTCTCATCATAGCGCTGGCGCCGACACTCCCCGTGGTTATTGTGTTCAGGACCATATCCGGCGTGCTGTCGGCCGTACCTGCGGTAGTCGCTTGCAGTAGTCTGGAGAACATGTTCGATTCGAAGCAACGGATTTTCCTCATCCACGCCTGGATCAGTGGTGCTGTGCTGTAAGTCTGAAGGACACAACCCATGTGTAAGACGGTGATGGCTAACACCATTCGTCTTGGTTAGTGGACTGGCAGTCGCTCCACCCATCGCAACCTAATTTGGTGCCTCGTCATTGGGCTGGTAAGTCGGGAACCAGCACCGTTGGGGGTACGCGAAACTGATAAACCCTCTCAGGCCTGCCGTGTATGGCTATGGAGCAGTTGTGACCTTCGCATATTGCCTTGCTTGCCTTCTTATGCAAGAATCACGACCTTCACAGGTATTACACCAACAAGTCCGGAAGATATCGAAACAGGCCGACTTCAAACAGCTCTCAGCCGACGCTGCTTCTCTGCCATCTGTCAGCGAGTTCATCCGCAATTCGCTTGCGCTGCCGATCAGACTCTTCTTCACCGAGCCAGTCGTCGCAGCCGTCTCGATCATGGCCGCCACTGTCTACGGCGTCATCTACCTATTTTCCGAAGCACTCTCACTGGTGTACGTGGACGGCTTCGGCCTGGACGCTCAGTCTGCCTCACTGGTTTTTCTCGCACTGGCGGTCGGCATACCATTGACATTCCTGCCTCGCATCTACGACATCCGCATCGCAAACAGAATACACAGCCAAGGCAAGCAATTAGAACCCGAAGACAAACTCATCGGGTTCTTCATTGCAGCTCCAGTACTGGCGGTCGGACTATGGTGGTTCGCCGCGACCGTTCCTCCTCTCGTGCCACACATCACGCCATGGGCATCGATCGCATCACTGATGTTGATTAGTTACGGGGTAGTCGAGTTCGACAATGTGCTGTCCGGCTATCTCACCGACGCATACACCAGCTACGCCGCTTCGGCCAACGCACCAGTGGCGTTCTTGCGGGCTACACTATCTGGGGTGTTTCCCTTGTTCGGCCGGCAATTGTTCGATGGGTTGGGGAACAACAACGCGCTGTTCATGCTGGCTGGAGTGGCCACTTGCTTTTGCGGGGTTGCTGTATGGTTCGCGTACTATGGGAAGAAGCTGAGGCAACGCAGTCCGTTTGCAAGCAGTGAAGAAGTTGTTGGTACGATACAAAAGGGAGATGTTCGACAAGATGTGTAGATAAGAGGGGATGGCATGTGAGGGAAACTTGTTCGTAACGCCCAAGATGCGAGGCTCGCTTTCAATTTCGCCAGTTCTCGATTTCCCTTCATGCCGTGATTTATTGGACAGCCTGGCGAAGCTATGTCGTCGTGAGGGAAAGGTGTTCACAGGCACGCATCGAAAGGGATGGAGTCCAAACGGCTGTGGCGTTCGCACTTGCCGTCCGCACGTCATAGTAAACAAGCTGGACGAATTGTTCTTAACATGCGCCCAACCCACTTCCTTGTCGCATCGTAGCAGATACATCTCCTCACCATCGCCTAACCATGACAACCCGCCGCCATGTCACGAAGGTGGAGATACCAATCCCATCCTCGGGGAACAGCAAAATCAACAGCAATCTGAGCGCATCCAACAAACTCGATTTACCCCCACCCAACAATTCACCCTTCCTGCCAACAGTCCTCGAGTCGCTTCTCATCGCAATATACCCCGGCACCCTCCTCCTCGGGTCCATCTTCAGCTCCCTCCATCCAGCGACGCGCAACGCGACATACAACGCCAACTCCCAATCCTACGACCCCCGCGATGCACCAAGCTACTTCGCGAAGAAGAGCAACCTCTTCAACGTCTACTTCGTCAAGATCGGCTGGTTCTGGATCACGCTCGCCTTCTTCCTCTTCACCTTCACGCACTCCAGTCTCGGTCCACCACTTCGACCGGCATTGACAAAACGACGACTACAAGCCTGTCTGCGATACGCCTGCATCACGGCAGTATGGATCGCAGTAACGCAATGGTTTTTCGGCCCACCGATCATCGATCGAGGCTTTAGGTGGACGGGAGGGAAATGTGAGCTCTTGTACGATGACAGCTATGCGGCACGAGCAGAGAAGGCGGACATGAGCGACGCAGAGAAGGCTTTCACACACGCAGCGTGCAAGACGATTGGCGGTCAGTGGGCGGGCGGACACGATATCAGCGGTCACGTCTTCCTGTTGATCCTCGGGAGTGCGACGCTGTGGCTCGAACTCTTGCCTGCGATGCTAAAGATGGACGGACTGCGTGAGGCACGGCGGATTATGACAAGCGATGGGTTGGTGAGGGGTGCGGCGTACGAGACGGAGGATACTGTCGAAGGCAACAACATGAAGATACCGGAGGAGACACATATTGGTGTTAAGGTCGCCTTGTTCGTCGCGGGGATGAGCTGGTGGATGCTCCTCATGACTGCTGCGTACTTCCACACTTGGTTCGAGAAGTTCACGGGACTGCTGGTGGCGTTCGGTGCCGTGTACGCCGTGTACTTCCTGCCGAGGGGCGTGCCGGCTTGGAGGCAGGTGGTCGGCATGCCGGGCGTATAACGAGCTAGGCAGGTAATACAGTACATATATGCTGTGTATGTTCGCATGATACTACCCTGCCAATAGCTGGCTCGAAGTTCGAGACCGTCGTACTGTCTCGGCGCAAGCTCGCTTCTCGCTCACACGTCGTCAAACGTGGTTGGCACGCACGGCGGTGACGGTATGGCGTCCGATCTCTAGCCTCTCGTCTAGCCGTCCCAGGGTCCTGTGCATCTGTGCATGTGTCGCAGCCTTGCATTGATGAGGCTCTTCTGTAGGAGTCTCGGCCCGAAGTGCTTTTCGCGAAGCATCCACGTTGTCAAACCTATACCTCTTTTGCGAATCTAGCCAATGTACATGGTAAGCTGGTTCTAGAAACGAGTCTGCAGGTGGCCAAATGGACCATTGCGCTTTTCCTCCCTCGACGGTCACAAGACATGACTAAACTCACGACACGATTTGCATTTGCGGCTTGCGGTATAACGGCCACATCCACCGAAGAATGATGAAACAGTGATGATTCTGCGGTGGTTCGTGTTGTTGTCAGACAGCGACATCGTACCTCAATCTGAGCACGACAGCTCTCCCGATCTCGAGGTTCCTTTTCCTGATCTCGAAGTCCCTTCTCAGGTCCCCGCCGATCGTGAAGAGAAACCGCCGTTGTCAAACAAACAAAAAGGCATTGAATTCTATACATACCAACCAAGACGAACGACACTTCGTAAACGTGTAAAATGGACGACATGTCCACCTCCACAACACCGCGGAACAGCAGCAGCAGCACGCCAGAAGACCCCACCCTCTCTGGCCTCCATCAATTCATCCAGGACAACAGACCTCCCAGGGACGCCACCCACGAAGCCCACGCGCATAAATTGGCGTTACAGGTAGCCCACAATCTGCGATTCCAACATGGCTGGACGGAAATACGACTACATTATCATCCCTCCCGGCAACAAGCTACGGCGCATTCACTACCGCGGCCGGTGATTTCTGGTTTGCCACCTCAGAGACTGTACATGCATCCCGATGAGCAGATTGAGGTATTGCAACGGCAACGCGAACAAGGCAAGGCCGGATGGCCGGAAGTCGCTCCGGAGCGCGAGTGGGTGGTTCCGAGTCAGTTGCAGGAAAGCTGGACGCTGAGGAGGTTCGGGGACGTGTTCGATGCGCTTTCTGCCGTACCGGCGGAGAAGGAGGGCGGTCGACTCCATTTCGCTAATGCGATTCAATTGGATGGTGACGAAGGGCTGGAGATTACGGGGAATGGCAGCGGATCTGGCAGTCCTTCTAACGGTACGCCCGAAAGGGAAGGCACGGTGACGAGTAATGGGAATGGCCATGCTCCCAACAAGTGGCGGACGGGGCAGCCGAAGAGGGTTCTGCTCGCTACGTTGGATGATGATAGTACGGTTGTGTATTACATCGTGCATGATGGGATTGTGAAGCCGCGGCAGAATTAAGAAAGTCGGAGAGGAGGAGTACGGCGTCGCTATGGGGTTTGTGCCGGTCTGGATGGCTAGGCTTCTTGATGCTTGTTACATGCATATGCGTTGCACGGATTGCATGGCGGGTTTACGATCAACATTCAATTGAGCAACGACCGAGTCGGCTCCTTTACAGCATATTGATTTGCTGAGCATTCGTTACTTGGTCCACTATCGACCTCTTGAATTACTACCTACTACAGCTACTACTGAGACTATCACAATTGAGATGTTTTGCTGTCTATTTCCGCAAGACACTATCACTGTGTGTCATGCATGAGTTCGTCTGAGTTCGTCGTATACTTTTCGGCTGAGTCAAAACTTGGTCCGTCAATCGCAACACAGCCACACTGGACCCCGTGTCCGTGCTTGGATCTTGGATCTCTGCAGGGATGTTTCAGGGTTGCCTGCGCGCATTGACGCCCATTGGATCGCACTTGGCAGCCTTCACGCAACTGCGGTTTACGGCCGCCAATATGCGTAGCGTACGTAGGCGCAACTGTACATAACACTCAACGATCTCGCTGGTCGACTACTCAATTGCTAGCCCGCCGCGACCAAGAATCGAGACCAGAATCTACCCGATACGACAGTACTTGGAGAACAGGGGTCAACATGGCTTCACCCGAAGGCAATACGAGCAGACGGCAGCGATCGGGTACGATCTCAAGTATAACGAACACGGTTCAAGCAGCTGCGACAGAGTTGCTGCAGAAAGATCCTCCGCCAGGCTTCTTCGCGGCCACTGCGGATACAGCAGCGCATGCGCCGACCATTGGCGAGATCCGACGAGGGAGTTTTGGCTCGGATGGTTGGCATGCGGAGCAACAGATACAGCGGAGACAGAGGACGTTTAGTCAGGAGAGTGCAAAGCGCAGGTCGCGAAGAGTTTCCAATGAGGATAAGGAGAGGGAACGCGAGGTTGATGGTGGACGACAATTGTTCCCTGCTTTGACAGAGGAGAGGAGTCATGTCAGTCGGGAAGAGCCTGAGCTCAATGCGCCCATGCTGCCGCCGTACCGGAAAGAGGAGGAAGAGTTGCCAATTGAGAGCGTGGATACCAACCATACACAAACCCGCACCGACCACGACAGAATAGCTCCAATCAGCGGTGATCGCCGCGTTTATTCTTCTGGCTACATCCCACCCCCTGTGGTACCATGGACTACCTCGACAGCAATAGCGTTGAAGTCATTCGGGAAATGGTTCTGTACACCCTTTGGCTTCTTCCTGACACTCTACGGTCTCAACGTCGTGGCCTGGGGCGGCATGCTCTTTCTTCTGCTCTGTAATGCGAGCCCCCCGATGTGCTGGGCACCAGTCCACTCCGCAGAGACCGAAGGCCATATGTCAGATGCTGCAGCACTGCGGCTGAACGATGGCAGGCTGCCGCGCTACAAGAATTGTAACGATATCAATAGTCCGAGAAGAGTGTGGCTGGAGATCGACAGTCAGATTTTGAACGCGTTGTTCTGCGTTACTGGTCTTGGGTTGATTCCTTGGAGGTTCCGGGATTTCTACTACCTCTGTTTGTGGCGGTTCACAAGTGAGAGGCGGTCCGGGAAGGCGGCGAAGTTGTATGGGTTGAGGATGCTCGCGGGCATTTACAAGAACTGGGTGCGGCTTCCTGACTCTCACACTCTTGACCAAGTCAGTACGGCGCAGTACCAACGACGTCTTGCGAAAGAGACGAGCGCAAGTTCCCCAGTGTCAGATGATGCTGTCGACCTTGAGCTCGGGAGTGAAGCCATCAACGACCTACGCCTTCCATTACCCCTTGCGAAAGCGCCGCTCGCCCCTCTGACAGGCATCCGTGCCCCGCCCACCGCGCTCTGGAAAATCGACTTCTTCGTCTGGTCGCAAGTCCTTAATACTGTCTTCCAGGTTGTCCTCTGCGGGTTCATGTGGGGAATGTCTAGATACAATCGTCCGTCCTGGAGCACGGGGTTGTTCATCGCGTTGGCATGTATCATTGCTGGATTGGGGGGTTGGGTTAGCTACGTGGAAGGCAAGAAGATTAAGCGTGTTGAGGGCGTCAGAGCAGCGGGTCTGCCTGATGTTAGTGGAGAGGAGGGAGTGCCGTTGGAGCAAACGCCGACTGGTGGGACGGGGCATGAGAGTCTGCATCTTGATGCGAAGAATGTGAAGAGGTGATGATGAAGGAAGTGTGAGCATTGATTACTATTGATTGCCGGTGGCTTCCGGTTGCTTGTTAGCAGGGTGTTGTGGAGTTATCAGTGTACAGAGCTGGCATTATTTGGCCAAAATCGAACACGAAGGCGCCATTGCATTGTTATCCTCTTGTTTCACAGACACGGTGAAGTCGTACAATGCATCTGCATCTCCATCTCCATCAGGTCAGTTTGCCGTCGTGTCTTGGCGAGACGGAGCTCAGCTCCTCTGCCAACGCCGCACCTGCAGCACACACACGCGTCTTCCGCGCAACACCCACGACAGTGTCAGACGCGCAGGTTGGTGACGAATGTCCTGTCGTCTGCTGAAGCGGCACGCTCATATACTGCAGCCATTCTCATGACTGTGGTAAACTTTGACCGCTTGATGCAAGCTGCATCGCCGCCATTTCACGGTGAGGGCGAAGGAACTCCACCGAGGATGATAAGAACCTGCCGCCGTGACGAACGAGACTTACGGATTAGAGCAGCTCTGAAAAGACGTCTTACGACGCGCACTATCAAACGCCGGGAACCAAGGAGCTCAAGAAGCAAAGCCATTGGACACCCCGCCAGCAACGTGCTGCAGGCCATCGCTAGACGCTTTCTGGAGCTCGACTTTCCTGGCTGCCTACGCACTCCGTCTGCCGGTGAGTGCAGCGGTGCTGGGGAGCTCACGCGAGCGATTCGGCCATGCCGTAGAAAGACTGGCTAGCTGCTGGTGAGGTTTGGGGTAGGTGTTTTTCTTTCCCAATCTGCTGTTTACCATATTGCGATTTCTCCCACGCTGTGCGCGCAAGAATGTCGAATTCGGGGATCTACGAGGAAGATTTCGAGGGCTCGGATCACGAATCGCTGTATGCAGACTCGCCGAGCGATGGCTACTTCACACAGCGCGAATTTCCCACACAGACGTTCGTAGAACAGTCATCGGTGCAAAGCGAATCGGAGGCAAAGGCACGAGAAGCAGCAGAAAGCCGAGCGGCCTCATCTGAATCAACACCGCCCTCAACATCACCAACGTCTTCCACGCGATCGCCAGTATGGGCGGACGAGGCGACTCCGCTGCTGGACGCTGGACCAGCACCACCAGATTACTATGCTGCCACAGCGCACCGGAATGGAGGTGGAGGTGCTGCGAGCTATCAGCATGGCACACAACTGACTACAGACGAACCGTCATTCCCACCTACTGGCTATGGGACAATAGATCGAGGGAGACCCGGTGGTGATATGGTGGACCGGAGCGTGGATCACCAATGGCGCCTGAGCGGTCGAAACAATCAGTCAAGCCCAGGATATTCTTCTGAACCCGGCAGAAACCCGTTTGGCGTTCGCGAGCAGCCTCAGAGCATGCGGGATCAGACGGATGAAGAGCATGGACTTCTGGGCTCAGTACAGCCAAAGAGAACACGGAGACAACGAGTGCGGTGGTCATGTAGGCCTGCGAGGCTTGTCAACATCCTGCTCGGCCTTGCGCTAGTCGCTGTGATAATACTGCTGGCGCTATTCACGAAGCACCAAAGCCACTCGGACGCTGTTCACACATCGCCAGGAGACGACGACAGGATGCCAGCGCCCAATGCCACGGAGCCACAACCCGGACCCGCCCACCCGATCAGTCAAGTCTGCGCTTTTAAGTACTTTACTGAAGCCATGCAATTCACCTTCAAGAACGTGGATGACTTTGCGCTCTCGGAGATGATGGACCCAGAGCTCTACATGACTGGTGGTATCAGCGGAAATGTATGGATCGCGGCAGCACCTCCGGAGCAGGAGGCAGATATCGTGGTGTGGGTCAGCTATGCCAGTACGGAGCCGTGGACGGTGGCAAATATGGACTACTATTACGCTCATGGGACGTTTGGGGTGAGGTTCCCGACGATCAGAGGATCGCATGAGACGAGGGTACCGAATCCTTGTATGGATGTGGCCATTGGAGTCTACCTCAAGTCGAATCTGAAGGTGAACGACTTCAATATCACGACCCAGAACTTGAACGTCCAGGCAGGTCAGGGTCCCTCCGGGCACGCGGACTACTTCGCGGTCTTGCGGAGCATTGAGGTGGAGAGGATGTCTATCAAGACGGGACGAGGAGATGTGACCATGGCACATGCAAGCACAAGAGAGATGATCATCGAGACGCATTCCGGTCATATCGAGGGTACCTACGGACTTGAGGATCTGTTGTCGGTACGGACATACTCTGGTCAGATCGAGATCAAGGTAGCTCCAAGGGAAGCGGACAAAGAGCACCCAGCTCCTGCAGTCTTCAACGCGTTCTCTCATTCTGGCGGAGTAACAGTGGGAGTCGCATCGTACGGCAAGATCATAGCGCGAGACTACCAGACGAAAGTTGAAACGCATTCGAGCTCCATCCAAGGCAATTACATCTTCAGCTCGAAAGCCTCGTTTGTGACCCAGTCAGGCTCGATCGAAATCGACCTTCTCCCCTATTTCGACGAGAACTGGCAGCAACGCGCTCCTCCTCTATCAGCAAACCTCTGGACCGAGAGCAACTCAGGACATACAGAATTCCGACTCTTGCCGCCTCCTGATGGTACGGTGGACGTCATCAAGAACTTGCGATCTTCCCATCACTCAGGATCCGGCGAACTGGCGCTTGTCTACCCTCAGGCATGGGAAGGCACGATTGAAGGCGTGACGCACAGTGGGGGTATCACTCTTCGAGGCAAGGACATCAAGACCTACTACGATGGGAACCCGGCTTCGTCGGGGAGACGGATTGTGGCTCGCAAGGGTTATGCGGACTCGAAGCTAGGTTTCGAGAGCCGAAGCGGGAGTGTCAAGTTGACTGTTGGTGATGTGTAGATGTTGGGCTTTGCTTGTTTTTGAGCCATGCGAATTTCAAGTCTGGGCGGGTTGCGGGCGTTCGTCAGGTCTTCGGGGCACACGTTCGGTATGAATGTGTGGGCGTTATTGATCCGTTCCGGCTTGAAGGTCTGCACTCCGAGTGCAACGGAGTTTGTGCTGTTGGAATGGATGATATGAAGAGATGGTTGAAATCAAGGGATGTCCGAAGTACATAGCTCACGAGAGCAACACTCTTTTCCAGTGCCTCGTCGCACAGACGAGGCACCATCACTCCATATCGTCGCCCTTCAGCTTGACTTAGTGCTCCGAGACTTCCAAACCTGATCCCGCTCAGAGAAAGATATGTGGGAGTGATGGAATAACTTCGTTTGGCTGTGCTTGCCCCTGGGAATGCGTCTGGAAATGTATATTGCGGTCATGCTCATGACGCTAATTTGTTGAAGAGGGCCTGAAGCAAGGCAACTCTTGCTAAGTATTACTCTAAAGTTGCAGCTAACCCACAAAACGCCTTCCTGTGTACCCTGGGTATCATTCACACACTCCTTATCATAACACTGCTACCAGAGCGATACACTCTTCTTCAGGAGACCTACGTGCCATCACTGGTTCTGGTACCCATGTCCCATCAGCATAGGGTTCCACTCCGCGCCTCCGAACAGAGATTGCAGGTCGATGTTGCCGAAAGCCTGGCCTTGGGCCTGACCTTGCTGCATCCACTCGTTGGCGCCGTTTTGTGGTGGCATCTGCATAGCCGCTGTCTGGGCGTTTACAGGGTGTCCGTTGGTAAAAGGCATACCATTAGGTGTGCCGAAGCCTCCCAGAGCATGGGCTTGTTGTGCCTGCCGCTGACGCTGCTGTTGCTGTCGCTGCTCGATGTACGGCGGCAATGCGAAGAACTGGGCCTCGATATTATCGTCCCGTCCACGCGATATTGGCCGCGCTGACATCATCTGACTGGCAGTGCTATCCATGCCGTTGCCGAATGCATACGGATCGTTCTTCGCAGCGAATTGCTGGTTGTTCTCGAACGTCGTCAATGGTTGGTTGGGATATCCGAGCGGTTCGTCTGCTGTAGGAAACATCATCGCCGAAAGGTCCGGTAAGGCAGGGTTCGCAAAAGTCTGCGGCATTGTGTACTGCTGCATGCTGTTGCTCATGCTGCCGCTCGTGACGCTCGGGTCGTTCCAGCGGCCGAAGGTACTTGCGTCAAAGCTGTTGCTTGTAGGGGTGTGAGGGCCATACGAAGACGTCCCTGACTGTGACCAGGAGGCGTCCAGAGAACTTGGCGATGTGTTCGCTTGGATTGTCGACCCGTGTCGTGGGAAGGTGCTGGCTCTCTTCGTGTTGCCTGGGCCGATTGGGGTGCCAGTAGAGATCGGTGCCACCACTGACACATCCGGGTGGCTGCGAGACGCACGCGGGTCTGCTCGCTGCTGCGAAGGCGCTGGACTGTGCTCAAATTGCCGCTTCCGCGACATCGCCGGATTCTGCTGGCCTTCCTGCATCCACTCCGGCAGCCTCTGAAATACACCGTTGAGGGTAGCAGTGCAGCGATCAGCCGCCATACTACGCCTCGCCAACGACGCCAAGACCTGTCGTCCTTCGAGCGCATCCTTGATGACAGCCTGCGTGGTAGCATTGTCTGGGTTCTCAGCCGCAAAGTATACCAGCGACAAGATCGCGAAGAAAGAGGTATACATGATGAACCAGAAAGCTCCGTTAAGCAAGCCTTTCTGCTTCATCTGCGTGACGATGTGAATGATGTTCCTAGACACGTTCACATACGATGCAGCGCAGGCGTACGCTCGCTGGTCGACTGGACTAGCACGCTTGCCCATCGCCACATAATGCAGAAATGGCTTGTACAGCATCACTTGCGCATGGGCGTATGACAAGCGAAGCAGCTGCTGAATCCGGATGTATCGTGCTGGCGCCTGGCAGGGGTTTAGTATCGGTGGCAGAGCGTTCTTCCACTCCTCCAGTTCGCCTTCGATTTCTCGAATGACCGAGAACGGCACAGAGTATGATTTGTCGGGCAGGTTTTGCTGTGTGTGAATGGGATAAACATTGCGCACGATCTTAGAGATCAGTTGCACCAGCCGGGTATGGGCGTTGAACGCCGTCATCAGCGAGACAGTGCCTTCCGGCATTGGCAAGATCCCGTCTTCGGTCACACAATCGTCGTCCACTTCGAGCGGAAAGTCCTGGTCAATATCCTCATCACTGAGTGTCTGCGGCAGGCCCAGCATAGCTCCAACGTAGATATCCATCTTGCGCACAACCCAGAACACACGTTTCCGGGTCTCAGCCTCGATTGGATTCCAGTTACCAGCATACGCACGATGCAATCCCATTCGAAGTGCAGATCGGAGAGCAACGCCAACATAAGCGTAGCACTGAGACAGCTTTGCGGATGACTGCAGGAACAGGATCATGAAAACGACAGCTTGGATTGACGTCAAGTCTCGGCAGTCGGCGATGTCCATCATCTGGCGGGCGCATTTAAAGTGAGCGAAACCTTGTTGTATAGCGGTCTCATAGCCGTTCTGGTCTAAGGTGCCCTGGTCGTTCTTCGAGAACAGAGAGCCTAATGCCATAGCTGTATGGAACAGCGGCAAGAAGACATTGTCGTCATTAGTGTAGTTCTCCGGCGACTTGCTGTATAGCTCGTCGAACGACTTCCAGAAGCTAGGCTGGTGTACGACACGCAAGAGCGAGGCGGCATCACTGACGGCATGGTGGCAGACTTCGCGAGCATACTCTATCGGTGGCAACTCGGTCGCACTACTTGGCGAAACATCTCCAGATGGCGAGTCGCCATTCGACCTTGGCGACTCGAGTACTTGTGACATTGGTCGAGACTTCACGAACGGAGTGGCCTTAGTTTCCGGGCCCATCAGATCGCCAAGCTGTTCGCGCATCCTACGCACGAAGCTCAAACCGGAAGAGTGACCATGGTAGTCCCAATGGCCTTGCTCATCCATATCTAGCTGCGCCACAGCACGCACCATGGATTCGAGGTTAGTGTCGGACTTGTTCTGCGCCTTGTCTAAACCTTGGGGTTGCTCGGGCGGCGTGGGCTGCTCGACCTTAGGGGCGACTGTTGGGTTGCCTCGTCCTGGTGCGCCGGGAATCCAGCCTTGGTGGACAGCGGCATCGATGCCAGGGTCGTTGAGGTCCAGATTTGGTATCAGGATATGTAGTAGTGTCTCGGCACGATGGACTCGATGCTCCAAATTCTCCACGTATGCAGGCGCGGGATTGCGTCTACGATTCGAAGGCTGGTCGTATGAACAGTCTGCGAATTTTACTCAGCATTTCCACCACTGATGATCTCCTCGAGCGACTTACCATAGCTGTAGACTGTACAGTGTGTGCAGGGCTGCTTGCCGTCGCACTTGATTTTCTAAACACATCTCAGCAACATGTCTCGCGCACCATACAACTCAGCCTTACCTTTCGCCTACACTCATCGCATGCCCGTGTCACTCTCCGACGCTTCTGGAGGTGTCCTTTGGTCTTGATACCATTTGTCCCAGTCACATTCAGCCCTCCTGACGGCGACTGTGGCGAAGTGTGCTCCTCCTTCACTTCGTCATCCTCCTCCGAGCCTTCACCATGGCTGATGTGGTCATACTCAGGTGAGAAGTCCATCCTTCCGATCACTTCCGCCAGATGAATGCTTCTCGCGCTTCCAGATGCGCTGAGGAGCGCCGGCTAGTCGCTGGCTGTTGTGTACATGAGACAAGGCGAAGTCTCGATGTCAAGGAGTGGCAAGCGATGGAATCAAAGGTTGCAGTGTCGAGGTAGCAAAGCCCGATGTGCTCGGGTTAAAGTGCAGATGCTTGGCCAGTGGGGCAGTATACGATTTACGGAAGTCTGTTGAGCCTGGCAAGGATGACAATTGGCAGAATGCTGCAGCGAGAGATGTTTCACAGGACGATGGTGGTGGAGGAAGTGAAGATCGCCACAACCCCCGCCCCATTGCGATCGAAGGAATATGCAACTCAAGACATTCTTTTTATTCAATTTTACGTCCGAAGGCGCAGCAATTTCAACCGCACATTCGGTACATTGATGATGACTGGCCTTGCCAATTGCTCCTCAAGAACTTCGCTGCACGATGCGCACATCGTAACCGCTGCGCGTCGTAATCATTGCTGCCGCGTGGCCGACTTCGGTACTCTAGACGCCGCTTAAGTCCATTTTGTCACACCGAAGTTAAGGTGACAGAAACATGCGAATGCCACGCTGCCGCCGAGTACCACCTCAGCCCTTGGCCAGGCCGGATCGACAAAGCTGTTGCTCTATTGCGTCCTTTGCCGACGGAGTATTGATTTATCCTGGTGGAGAGTGTAAAATTTAACTCTTGCCAAGGTGACGAGCTCTTGCCAAGTTGACGATCAGTGGAGCCGCTGCAGGGGTATGATGCTTGTCTTTTCGGTACCGAATGCGATATCAAAGTGTTCTGGTTAATGATCGTCGTATTGTATCGTATATCGTTGCCATTGTAGCCGGCAGTGAGCTCTTCGACATCAACTCGACAGGAGCGCGCGATATGCTTTGCCTACGCTGTGCCTCCACGAGCCACAATACAAGATTTATTTAGCAAAGTACTGTGTTTTGAGCTGAACATATACATCATCATGCTTGCTTCTCGTGGCACGAATGTAGCTTCTTATGCATGTCCAGTGCGTGAGCTGGTAGGTCGGTCAGTACAGGGCCGCCTGTGGCTTTGGTTTTTTGGAGACCATTGTGTACTACTCTGTCATTGCGGCTCATCAGAATGGAGATGAACTTATGCTTTCTACTGTAATAGTCACAATAAGCAATCGATCGTTTTACAGTAACACCTTCTTATCCCACGTCCTATGCAAGCTATCAGCCCGCTCGACATTCTTGCTTTCTCGCTGTCGTCGGTGCTCTTGGAGACCTGTGCTTGTGCCCCCTCAACGTCGAGCGGTGCACCGCCAGATGTGAACATGCCTGGCCTTGGCGGACCTTACACCGGCCTCTGAGCCTTCTGCCTCTTGCTCTCGAAACTCTCCTCCGTTGGCGGGGGCGCTACACCTCCATCCTCATCTGCGTTCACAGTCCCTGGTCGTCGTTAGCAGCAGCATCTTAAAACCTGATGCCTCAGAGATCGTCACTTACAGCCCTCGGCATCCTCCTTCGCTTTCTCCTTTGCCAATTCGGCGGCTTCGGTGATGCCTAGAAACATGAGAGTCAGCAATAAGTTCTGCATGAACGCACTATCTTCCAGCCACAGAGCAACGCGAGACGTAGGGAGCCGAGTATGGCAGCATCAGCGTCACCAGTGCCTTGGAAGGACCGCAAGCACTCACGCTTTTCGATAGCCTCATCGTGCTTCTTCTCGACCTCTTCTGAGCCTCTCTCCGCAGCACCTTTGACCGCAATGGCGATCATGCCATGCATGGTGTACACCGCATCATTCCCAGCGTTATGCGGGAACCAACCCACCAAGTCAAAATGGTACAAGATTCTCCCCAGCGAGGTCGAGTTGTTGTCGCGGGTGAATGATTTGAACATGATGGCCGTGTCCAGAGCTTCGACCAGATTACCGCGGTTCAGCACCGAGAACCCAACGTTCTGCAGGTAGGCAATGTCCTGGTTAATATCATGGCCCAGCAGCACGATATTGCGCTTCTCACCGTTGACTTGGCCCACATGAGCTCCTAAGGCGGGCCATTCGGTCTCCGTCTTGCTGAACGGCTTGCTGAAGGGATGATGGAAGCACGACGTAAGAACTGATGCGAGGTCGTTTTTCGGCACAAACTCGCTCTTGCCGAACTCGAACGCATCGGGACAGCCCGCCACAAACTCATGGTTGCGCAAGTGCTTGTACTCGGCCACGCGGAAGTGACGAGCGCGAACGTGCTTGTGCCAGTTCTGGCCGATGGTTCCAGGGGCCTCGCCGCGTAGATCGCGAGTATCGAGTGTTGCCATACCAACCTGAGGTGACGTTAGTGAACTCCCTGCTTACCATGATAGTGGGTTGATGAAGTACCTCAGTGATAGTTTTCGGCGACCTCTCATGGGCCTCGCAGTCAAACGCAATGATGACCACGTCCATGTCGAACGGGTGCGGCGGAGCCTGCTCAGGATCGACTGCCGCGATGGTAAGATTGCTCATGCCCTCCAGCAAGTCCTCCTCCTTCTTTGGCAGCAGTCCGAGGTACCGCTGGACACGGAGAACCTGCTTGTTCATCTCACCTCGACGCTGGACCGCAGCCTGCTGGCCCATCTGCCTCTTCGCCTTCGACTTCGCTTTGTTCAACTCGAGAGTCTTCTCGATCATCTCCTTGAACGCCTCGAGGCTGCGATTGTCCGGCATCTTACCACCAGCGGGATGTGATGGAAAGGGCGCAGATTCGGCCATTTCTTCGTACTCGCTCCAGGAGGTAGATCGGCCTAGCCACACTGGCCTCAAGCTATCCGGAAGGTCGTCGCAGTTGACTACTAGCCCGTACTCACGTAGCTCGTCGGTGATCCCGATCTTGGCCTCGGGAAAAGCTTGGTTGATGTCGTTGATCAGTGCCTGAAGTTGATGTTCTGGGACGAGGACGATGGGTTTGCTGGTTTGGTAGTGGTCGGACCAGATGTAGTAGCTAGCAAGCACGTGTCAGCTTGTGTATACAATGTGAAAGTGGAAACATGGCTTCACTCACACGTCCCACGGCCTGTCGTAGATCTTCTTCGCGTCGAAGAAGGCGGTGGCTAGCGGTTGCCGCCACTTGTCGCCAACGAACTTGTAGCAGAAGCGCGTCACTGCAAGAAAGGGAGTGAAGTTGATTCCCCGTGGTGCTGCATCGCCCAGGCGCATGTGAGAGGTGCTGTCGTCGGTCGTGGTGGTTGTTGGGGTGGAGACGAAGTGATGTTGGTCCGCCAGGTGCGCTTGCCGTGGTTTGGGCCTGCGTGCCCTCGCTTCCTCCGCCATGATGCGATTTCGTTCGATCACTTCCTCGACTGTAGGAAGCCCTTCGAAAGGATCATCACTCTCCATTGCTTGCACTTGCATCGTGGTCTGGGGAGCTGCCTCTTTCGGGGGAGCCACTGGGGGCAGATTGGCTTCGCCACCGATCATACTGAGGAATCTCTCGATCCCGGCCATCTCTGTTGATGCTTGGTGGTGCTGTATGATTGTGTGAGAGCTTTGGCAATGTCGATGAAAAGGAGATGCAAAGGAGGTGCAAAATACTTATAGGGGCCGCTGGTGGAATGATCTGGCACATGCAAGTCTCACCCACCTCCAGTCTCAAGTGAAGCGCAAGCACGTTCAATGACAGCAAAGCAAGGCTTGTGCTACGCGACCTGTCTGCTTCATCTGTTTGTGAGGACTGCGCACAAGCCAGACGTTGGTGGAACTTCACAGACGGCGCGCGCATGTGCCATCAGATGCTCTGGCCGATATCAGTATTGATGTCTCTGGCCTTGTGGTAAAGGCCGTGATGGAGATTGAAGAGCAAAACGCCATGTCGTCCCTTGTGTCCTCAGGCACCAACTTTGTTAGAACATCCAGATTTGGTGGTCGTCGCTGGAGCGTGAGTTTCATCAGCACCATAGGACCTTCAATACCAAAAGTCAATCCAAACAAGAGAATACGTCTGCCTAGCACACTGCCCCACAACAAGATTCCAGGCAGCCATACTGCAATGTCACCAATCGAGCCTTAATCTGGAATAATCGCAACATCCTCCTCCTGGGGTCCCAGCGGCCGCCAGCATGTCTTCGTTGAAGCAGTTCATCCGGAACGTGCGCGCTGCGAAGACCATTGCCGACGAGCGCGCTGTCGTACAGAAAGAGAGTGCAGCAATCCGAGCAAGCTTCAGGGAAGAGAGCCACAACTCTGATGTACGGCGCAACAATGTCGCCAAACTGCTATACCTCTTCACGTTAGGCGAGCGAACACATTTCGGACAGATTGAATGCCTCAAGCTACTGGCCTCGCCGCGGTTCGCGGACAAGCGGCTGGGCTACTTGGGGACAATGCTGTTGCTGGATGAGAACCAAGAGGTGCTGACCCTGGTCACGAACTCGCTGAAGAACGATCTCAATCATAGTAATCAGTATGTTGTGGGACTGGCATTGTGTACATTGGGCAACATTGCGTCGGTGGAGATGTCAAGAGACCTGTTCCCAGAGGTGGAGACCATACTTTCGTCTACCAACCCATATATTAGACGGAAAGCAGCATTGTGTGCCATGCGGATATGTCGAAAGGTGCCAGACTTGCAGGAGCACTTTCTGGAGAAAGCGAAGCTATTGCTTAACGACCGGAACCACGGCGTACTGCTTAGCGGTCTGACATTGGTGATCAGCATGTGCGAGGCAGACGAGGAGGAAGGTGGAGAGCAAGGCGTGGTGGAGATGTTCAGACCGCTTACGGGTAGTCTGGTGAAGCTGCTGAAGGGTCTCTCGGTGTCCGGATACGCGCCAGAGCACGACGTGACCGGTATTACGGACCCGTTCCTGCAAGTCAAGATCCTGCGGCTGCTGCGCGAGCTAGGCAGAGGCAATGCGCAAACCAGCGAGCAGATCAACGACATTTTGGCACAAGTGGCTACGAACACGGAGTCCTCAAAGAACGTCGGCAACTCCATCTTGTACGAGGCCGTGCTCACGATCCTGGACATTGAAGCAGACTCCGGCTTGAGAGTGCTTGGCGTGAACATCCTTGGCAAGTTCTTGACCAACAAGGACAACAACATCCGATATGTTGCATTGAACACACTTCTCAAGGTCGTCGCCATCGAGCCAAATGCTGTACAGCGGCATCGAAATACCATTCTTGATTGTTTACGGGACCCAGACATCAGTATCCGGCGGCGAGCACTTGACCTCAGCTTCACATTGATCAACGAGTCGAACGTGCGAGTACTCATCCGAGAACTGCTGTCGTTCCTCGAGGTTGCAGACACGGAGTTCAAGCCCATCATGACGAGCCAGATTGGCGTTGCTGCAGATCGCTTTGCACCCAACAAGCGATGGCATGTTGACACCATGATGAGAGTCCTGACGCTCGCCGGCAACTTTGTCAAAGAGCAGATCTTGTCTTCATTCGTGCGCTTAATCGCCACAACTCCCGACCTTCAGACTTACTGCGCACAGAAGCTGTACTCAGCACTCCAGGACGATGTTAGTCAAGAAGGCTTAAACCTGGCAGGTGCATGGGTCATTGGCGAGTATGGCGACGCATTGCTGCGTGGAGGCTCGTACGAAGAAGAGGAGCTCGTCAAGGAGGTCAAGGAAAGCGAGATCGTCGATCTCTTTGGCACGATCTTGAACTCTAGCTATGCTGGACAGTCCGTGACTGAGTACATCATCACTGCTGCTATGAAGCTCACGACGCGACTTCAAGACCCGGCACAAGTTGACCGGTTACGACGGTTGCTTCTCAACCATCAAGCGGATCTAGACATTGAGGTGCAGCAACGCTCAGTAGAGTACGGCAACCTCTTTGGTTACGATCAGGTGCGGCGAGGAGTGCTGGAGCGAATGCCGCCGCCTGAGATCCGAGAAGAGCAAAGAGTGTTGGGTGAAGCTACTAAGAAGCGTCATAGCAGAGCTCCAGCCAAAAAGAAGGCGAGCCAGATCACCGAGAACGACCTGCTTGATCTGATGGGCGGCGACACGAACATGCCGGCTACAGACATGAGTGCCGTCATGAACGGGAACCAGCACAACGCCGATCTCTTGGCTGATATACTGGGTGGCGACAATACCATGTCTTCACCTATCCAGCAGAGTCCAAGTCCATTGGCAAACGGTCAAGCAAAACCACAAGGCAACATGGGCTCCATCATGGATTTGTTTGACTCGCAACCCGCGGCACCCACACCTTCCGTGGCATCTACCACCGCGAACGACATCATGGGTGGAGGAGGATACAGCTCGCCGCCGCCACAACAGCAAGCTCAGCAGCAGGCGCACACAGCGTACAACAAAAACGACCTTTTCCTCACCTTCACCGTGCAGCGCACACCACAAGCCGTGCAAGTCCTCGCACGCTTCAGGAACCAGTCGGCGTTCGAGAGCTTCAGCGCGGTGAACCTGCAGGCTGCGGTGCCGAAGACGCAGAAATTGCAGCTGCAGGCAATCTCCAGCAGTGAGTTAGAGGGAGGGCAGGAGGCGACGCAGGGGATGCGGGTGACGAGTGTGCAAGGGGTAAGTTGTCGCTTTCGTTTTGTGGTCTTGTGCATCATGCTGACAATGTATTTCTTTATAGCCTCCTCCACCGCGATTGCGCTTGCGGCTGAAGGTCATCTATGCTAAAGGTGGTGGTGCTCCGGTGACTGAGCAGGTTGACTGGGCAGAGCCAGCGTAGTGTATGCGGAGCTTGTGCTCCTTACGGAGTGGATGGTCGTGCATTGGTGGTCCAAGCATTTAGCGTGTATTTGGCGTGACGCTGTTAACGTACTTCACGAAGGGCCTGATACTTACAGACGGCCCGCCTCCTTCATCCGATCTGAGCGCCACATCCGCTCTCGAGTGTTGTCCTCGTCGAGATACCACGTCGTTGACACTACGTCTCTGCACAATGTTGCCTCTCAACCCTTGCCTCGACCTTTACCCTTCGCAGCCCAGATTGACGGTGCCTCCTTAACGATCTTCCCATCCTGCAGCAGCACGCCCTCGCCTGTCCTATCCTCGACAAGTCTTAGCACCTCGAGCGGGATCAAGCTCTCCGCATTGCCTTCGCTCAACACGACACCATTGTCACTCATCCACAACTTGATTCCAGCATCCATAGCTTTCGACACATCCAAGAATACAAGCACTGTGGACGATTTCCGCATTCCCGAAATTACGGGTGCTTCAACCGTGGTTTTTGCGCCGTTCTCAACAATTGATGTGAAGCCCTCCGGAAGGCCAGTGGCGAAATGTACGTGGTTTCTGCTGATTGCCTTCAGTCCACCCGACTCTACTATCAGAAGCCAAGCGGCGTGCGTTGTACCATGTACAGCGACGGATGGGACATTCTCGGCGGTGATTGGTGTCAACAGGCCTTCGTCCTCGACCTTGAGACTATGGCCTTGGTTCGCTCGGATGAGGTAGTCTTGGGGCTTGTCAGACGGCACCGAAGGTTGTTGCACGTTGCCGTCTGTGTTACTGGTTGACTCTGCTGCATCCAACGAGTCTTTGTGAATCATAGTGAATCGTTGCTTGTCGTTGTCCTGGACGATTGCACGTAGCTCATCGAATGTCACTTTCAGGGACCTGATGTTGCGATTGCTGAGGACATCCTGGACACTCAAGAATCCGCCAGCACCTAGAGTGAGGCCTTCCTTCTCAGCGCCGTGTCGGAGAAGCCAGGATATTTTCTTGGAGGCTTGTACATCGCGTGGAAGGGGACCTCTACCGCCTCCTCCGCCGCCACGCCCACCACGAGGTGCCATTGCGGTGTAGCGTCTAGCGATTGATCGGTATAGTCTCGAGATTCGGTTGGCGGTGCAATTCGAGATGATGTGAAATTTGATATTGTCCAGCAGATTCGTAGGAATTGCACTCCTAGTTCACCAGTAATTCGTCCTGTAATCGTCGGTTGGGGATCCAGTGTCTGTTTTCTTCTGATATTTGTTCGAGCATGAGTAGTCGTAAAAGAGGCAGTCACAAAACGTGAGTGGCGTTCAGGGCACTTTCAGCCACCTCTGACATGTGACAAGGAATCCGGACCCATATCGAGGCCAGCTTGTCAGGACTCCCGGCAGTGCATCACTCCTGGGGCCTGAATTATTGTTGTGTACCTGGCTAGAGAGAAGTGTAAGCTAAGGAGAGACTACAATGCTGTAGAATTCATCGGAACACAACCATCACCGCCATGGCTACCGCCGCCGCCATCCCACACCGCGGTGCTGCACGACCGGCAGCAGCCTCGAGTCAACCAGCTGGCACCTTTCTACCCGGAACCAAGGTCCAAGTGGGCAGCCAGCGCGTGGTGATAGAAAAATACCTGTCCGAGGGTGGTTTTGCACATGTATATGTCGTCCGCGTCCCACGCGAGAACCACAAGTATGAATTGGCGGTGCTCAAGCGGGTGGCGGTGCCAGACAAGGACAATCTGGCCAGCATGCGAACCGAGGTGGAGACGATGAAGAAGCTCAAGGGGCACAAGAAGATAGTGCTATATATGGACAGTCACGCGAGCCAGTTGCATGGCGGCGGCTATGAGGTGTTCCTGCTCATGGAGTACTGTACGAGTGGCGGCTTGATCGACTTCATGAACACACGGCTGCAGCATCGCTTGACGGAACCCGAGATATTGAAGATTTTTGGGGATGTTGCGGAGGGAGTGGCTTGCATGCATTACTTGAAGCCACCGTTACTGCACCGTGATCTGAAGGTTGAGAACGTCTTGATCACGAAAGATGCCAAAACTGGGACTCCAATTTATAAGCTGTGTGATTTTGGAAGTGCTGCCAATCCGAGACCAGCTGCAAAGACAACGGAGGAAGGACGACTGATTGAGGAGGATGTGCAAAAGCATACCACGATGCAGTACCGGAGTCCGGAAATGATCGATGTCTGGCGAAAACAGCCTATCGATGAGAAGGCTGATATCTGGGCGCTGGGTGTATTGCTGTACAAGCTCTGCTATTACACTACACCTTTCGAGGCTGTAGGGCAGATGGCGATCCTGAACGCAAGCTTCAAATATCCTGCCTACCCGACCTTCTCCGAGCGCCTAAAGAAGTTCATCGGGTGGATGCTCAAAGAAGACCCGAGACAGCGACCTGATATCTACCAGGTCATCAAGGAGAGCTGTAGTATGCGTGGAGAGCCTATTCCAATCAAGGACATCTATGCTGAGCGAACGCAATCGGAAGCCAGGCGGAATGAATCACTCCCTGCTCCAGCTGCGTCTATGTCTTCGCCACCTGTCGGTCTGCAGAAAGTCGTGCCGCGAGTGGAGGTCGAAAGCCTCCCAGACATTGCGCCGATGCGCCGAGGACGACCAACTACGGCATCCTCGCAAGCACCAGTGTCTGCCAAGCCTAGTCCATCCCCAGCTCGTGGTGATCCATTTGCAGCGCTTGACTCGAAAAGCTTTGATGTCCGAGCCGGTGCTGTCGATGAGCTGTCGAAGCGCTTCCCGTCGCTAGATGAGTTCTCGATTGTGCACGAGAAGAGTGGCAGCTTCCCGTTCACTACCAGCGTGCCCAAGGCTGGTCCAGATGCCGCGCCAGCGAAGCTGAACGACCGAGTTGCGAATGCGCTAGCGGACGAGGTCTTTGGCCAACTACAGCCGAAAGAAGACGCGCCCAAAGCTCGGAGCGGCGTACAGCCTGGCATATCGCCTACGAAGTCTAAGCCCTCGTCGAGGGTTCGCGAAGTATCCCAGCAGTCGCCTTTGGTGCATCAACCGACACCAGTGCGGCCAGGCGTGCCGTACAAATCCACCGGTGTTGGCTCTTCGCCTCCGCCAATGCAAAGCTCCCGGCCTTCAGACATGAGCAAAAAGCCTATCTGGCGAGTTCCGACTGACCATCATCGAGCCGCTAGTCAATCCAGGGCGTCAGAGGCGTCGTCTTCGTCGTTGAAGCCTCTGGCTGGTCAGAGACCAGCCATGCTAGACATTCATCGCTCAAAATCACAAACGACGACTCTCGCGGCGGCAATGTCACCCACATCCTCCCGACCATCGCTCGAAAGTCGTCGTCCCTCGCAGTTTGACCTCGACGACAACTCGCTTAGCCGAGCGAAGTCCGCACAGGCTCGACCGCGGCCGGCGAGCGTGTACGTCAATTCTAACCTCGACTTCCTTCGAGACCAAGAGGCAGCAGCCTCACGGAGCAAACGGCCATCAATGGAAGCTAGACGGCACAGCCGAAAAGCATCACAACATGGCGCACAGACACCTGTGGAAGAGCCTCAACAACCAATTGAAGACGATATGGACTTCCTGCGCAACGAGGAAGGAGAGACGTCACATCACAAGTTCCATCGTAAGAGTTCTGGTCATCACAAGAAGCGGTCTAGTCTGCCGTCTATCTCGGCTGGCGCGAAGAACATCTTTGCTGGGCGATTCGGTGATGCCTTCAAACGCTTCGAGCACAGCCCGACCAGAGGTGACAAGGACGCTGGTGATCATGCTGAGCCTACCACACCGGTGGGTCGCGAAGAGGAGGCTGCAGTTCTCTCTCCCATACAGGGATCCGACGCAACGCCTAGTAAGCACTCTAACTCGGACATGGAGTCCGCGATCGATGAGACCGAGGACTTGCCACCAGATATGCGACGAGAGCTTGAGCGGAGAAGACTCAGTCAAGAAGAAAAGAGAGTCGCGGCCGCAGCAGCGGAGTATCGAGCTCGTGTCGCTGTGCAAGGGACTGGCAGTGCCCCTGCAAGTCGTGCGAGCACTATCCAGAAGAGAGTGCAATCGCTGTTGGACGAAGGTCGACAGTCGCCTGTACAAAAGAAGACGGCCGAAGGGTACGGGAGATACACCGACTCTTCGCCTACTGAGGCCCCACCTGTCTACCCACCGCCGTCGAAAGCGACCGTGCCTATCGCACGCAAGATAGCTGCACCCGATGCCACCGAGCCCTCGCGGAATCCATACCCCAAGACTCGGCAACCACAGCAATCGGCTGCCGTCCCTGTGCCGTTTGCCAGTGTGCCGCAGCCCCCGGCTTCTGCACCGCCAACACAGCACCCCGCTCAACAACAGGTACCGAGTTTACAACGCATTGTCTCGCGGCCCAGCGTGCCGCCAAAGTCGCAGGCATTGCGTACCGGCAGCAGGACTCCACAATGGCCGCCGACGCAACAGCAGCAGCAGCCGGCTACGTCGACTGAGGTGCAGCAAAGATCACTGCAACCCGTCAAGACCACCGGGACCGGGTTAGCAGCATTGTTAGCGAAGGACCTTCAGGGGGTGCCTGAATACCCACCACCAGATCACCCGCCTCCAGGAAGAGGACTGACGCATGCTGCTACAGCTCCGTCAGCGGATAACGGCGGCGACGAAGACCTAGATTTGGAGGAGGACTTTAGCAAGCGGTACCCGAGTCTCCCGACTGATATGGTTGAGACGGAGTTTGTTGCTGGGCGAACGATGCAGAGGGTCCGGGAAGTGTAAGAAAATGTAGAGATCTATGTAGCAGGATGGTAATGGTCACTTATGCTCTGTGGACTCTGTTGACTGTCTGAATTCTGAGCCATGCTGTGTTGCGCACGTGAAGATCGTCCGGGCCGCCGCTGCCGTTCCGAGATGTCATGCACGATCCATTGCAATGACGGCTTCAATGTTCCACGAGCTCTTCTTACCACAAAGCAACATGATACTACGATTATGCCGACCACCAGCGAGAAGCCAGAGGTGTATACCGGCACCGCGATCATGTCGGTCATACGCCATTCAGGCCGGCGGGCACCCCATTGCTGAGGTCTTCGACGCCCGCACGAAGTACGTGCATAAAGAGCGAGCGGCAGTGAACGTAACACAGAGCCGACAAGTCGACTACCTCCGCGATGAGGTGGCCACCCGCCTCTGCGATAGGCTACTGGACATCAATCGCCACTTCCCGCGAGTTCTTGACTTTGGCGCTAATGCCTGCAACGTCGCGAAGATCCTCTCACAGCCAACACCAGATCTGAATGATGAGACGAAAATGTTAGAGCCAGTCGGGAAGAGGATAGGCGAGATCGTATGTACAGACACCAGCCCGTCGATGCTGTACAGAGACGAGAACGAGGCGTTCAACAGCGATATCAAGATTACGCGAGAGGTCCTGCAAAATGCCGAGTATGTGCCTTATGAGCCCAACTCGTTTGACTTGGTGCTGTCTTCGCAGTCTCTGCACTGGATCAACGATTTACCATCTGTGCTCACGCAGTTCAATCACATTCTCAAACCGGATGCACCCTTTCTGGGAGCCATGAGCGGTGGTGATACGCTGTATGAGCTCCGTGGCAGTCTCCAACTCGCAGAGCAAGATCGTCTGGGTGGTCTTGGTACGCACATCTCACCTCTCGCGGATGTTCGCGATGTAGGGAACCTCCTCTCACGGGCTGGCTTCAAACTTCTGACTGTGGATGTGGACGACATCATCATATCGTACCCTGACATATTCGCGTTAATGTCTGATCTACAAGCTATGGGCGAGTCCAACGCTGCTTTGAGGAGAGAGAAAGGTGGCATCAGTAGGGATGTACTATTAGCCGCGGAGGCAATCTACAAGGAGATGTATGGCGAGACGCAGGAGGATGGCTCGGTTACTATCCCAGCGACGTTCAGGACAATATACATGATTGGCTGGAAGGAGAGCGAGAACACCCCGAAGCCGTTGGAGAGGGGGACAGGTGATGCCAGTCTGGTTGATATCCTGGGTGGAGGTGGTCGCATTGGGTGAAACGGGCAGGATGATAGAGGATTAGTTAAGATCCGCTTTGATGGCCACACGACCACGACTCCGCAGTCTATACGCATTCTCACGAGATCAGAGGTGTCGTCGGCGCCAAGCCGCTGTCTGTCGCTCTGAATGCGTTTCAGGAATGAAGAGTAGTACCACAGACGCAGATGTAGTGTCCGTCCACCTTGGCTTTCCTAGTGTGGTGGCACCAAGGACACATTGGAAAAATATGCGGCAGTGGGTGAACATCCTTGGCCTACAGCTTATCGACAACCTAGAGAGAAATAACAACGAGAGCTTCGGCAGTACGCACCTGCATTGGCCCGTCCACATGCGGCGACTTGCGAGGCCCTACCATCGGAACTTTTCTCGGTTCCGGGATGTCATGGCAGGCAAGGCATAGGTGATTATGCCGAGATGTCCGCTTCAACAACAGGCGTTGCTTCGACGCGCTGCCGACTACTCGATTGGTTTCCGGAATGTGCACTGTCGTGGTGTTCTCGCTGAAGGAGCGCTGCCGAGACACTAAGGTAGTGATCCGGAGTCCCGATGGCGCATTAGGGCTATGTACATATATATATGCTACGGCACATGGAGGTCGCTGTATGGCAGTTCGGTCCAAGAACACATCAATCTCTCTGCTGCTACTGGTGTGTCGAAGCCGATACCGTCAATAACATACAGTTCTTTATCGTGACAGCATCAACATGGGTGTGGATCGAGTCACGGGAAGGACGCCTCCCGGTATGTGGCTACAACTCGACGAGCGTAGAGATGCCAGTGAGCTAAGACCAACAGTCTCGTCAAGGGCGAATGGGGTGATCCAAGTAAGTGACATTTTGTCCTCTACCCTAACCTGCTGTTCGACTTAGCTCGCACGGGGTAACCGAATTGACACCATCTTGCAGAAAGCCAGCCGCAGCGAGGAATCGTATCGTACACAATCTCCCCAAACCGACAGAATCCGCTAGCTGGTGCGCTGAGGGCAGCAGTCTTCAATACGTTTCGCCGCTCGCGTGGTCAGGTCCTTTACTGGACTGTACCATTGTTGATGGCGTGGCAAGCGATGGACTGGGCTAACAGGAGGTGAGTAAAGCATCCTCGACGAGACTGTTGAAGCTACCGTGCTAACCGCTCCTAAGAGCACATATCTCAACTCGAAGGCAGGGAGGGCAGAGTTTGCGGATGCGTGATGCTTGAGATCTTCGTTTTGGTTGCATTACTCGATCTGTGCGCCGGACAACTCGAAACCTGCGAGGGCAGTGCTTGGGAAAGATGTATAATTGCGGAAGTACCAGTGCCGTGAGGATACTCGCATGCTGAGTGTCAGACTGGCCCTGTACGCCGAGGCTTACATGGTCAAACTCGGACATCAGCAACTGCCGTTCCTTGTTGGTTAGGACATCCTGTTCAGTGATCTCCAATTGATAGGAGTGCAGAGCAGCGTCGTGCGAACTGAACCATGCAACAGTTCTTCCCTACAAGGCGACACAGCAAGGGAAACGAGTCAGGGTGCGGGGTTGCCGGCTGATGGGATGTCACCCAAGTGAGCCACCTTTTTCATCGTACCTAGGTTGCACTTATGACAAACCTAATCATCCCACGATCTATCAGAACTTGCGGCCAAGAACTTACTGTCCTAATCGCCGTCAAACGTCTAATATATGCTAGGTCCTCCTGGTGGCACTGATCCCTTTCCTCGATCCTTGCAGCAGAGAGACGAGCTTTTTCCTACATACCTCCTAGTCGCCTAAAAGGGAAGGCGGCTATACCACCTCTTAGGCGCCTGCATTGAAAGCGTAAACCAGATCGAGACGGAGCCGAGAAGCTATTGACCTTGCACTACGGGCGTCTGGACCGACGTGCTGTGTCCATCACAGTCAAGATTGTTGGGCGTGCACTGAGATCAGCGACTCGATTGGCAACACGCCGGTGCTCGATCTGCTACTTCCTTGCGGTCGGGTTACGGCACAGTGACCTGCTCGGCCACGCACTGAATACGCAAGATTGGTGGTGTTTGCCACTTGCCGGAACTACATGTACCATGTGTACGAGCGGTGCGCGGTAGAGGCCCCGACAACTCATCCCTTACAGCGTGACACGTTTGGCGGATACTTCTCTTCCTGGAAGCTAAGCCTGCAGCGCCCTGCACCGCGGACTCGGACACCACCATCTTATAGCGGATCGAGACAGCAGCAGGCTGGCCGGATCTGGCAACATGCAATCCGATCGGACTTTTCAGTTCGTCAGTGACCCCAATCACAAGGTAAGCTCCACTGTGCTGAGGTTAAACTGGGAGGCATGGGAGGGTCCAGTCACTAAGCGACAGCAGGAGAACTTGTCCGGCCGTGTGACTGCAGCGTGCTTAAATTGCCGCCGTAAGAAGATCAAATGCAGTGGTGAGGCAGAATGCAGACAATGCCGGGAGAAAGGGTTAGTCTGTGAGGTAGGTCGGCAGCCAGCTCATATCTCACATATGACATAGCTTGACATGAGTCTTTTAGGGACCACCAGCACGGAAGCGACCGCACCGCGACCTTGTTCCGGCGGACGGCGACGATGTTCCAAGTCCCATATCGCCAGCCGAAGGCCAAAGCAAAGACTCCTTCCATCAGCCATCCTCGCCGAACCAACCTCATCCGGGAGGTGCACTCCACGGATCGCAACCAATCTCTTCTCATACCAGCCCAAGCACTTCAAGCTTTGGAGGCAGCCGACGGACGAGTACCGACTCAGGCCGCGCGGTCCTTCCCTTGCCGCCTCGGCGACTATATCAACAGGTCCCCTCTGCATTGCAGCACTCAGATAGCGGTGCGCGGCCTCTTACCGTTGTCCCTCCGGAGACATCACCTTTTGCCTTCACCCAAGCTTTCCGTGGCCCACAGCCGGGTGCCAATGATGGCTCGCCTGTCACAACAGCTCCTAACGAGTGGATCTCTGTCCCTCCCTCCAGTGCAGGTGGTCTGCCGCTCGCCTCGATGACCACAAGTCAGACATTGGGGAGGTCTATGCAAGGCGGTCAAATACCCGGCAGCACGCCAACGACGGCGTCTGGTAGCATCGGTGCGTTCAGTGGAAGCAGCATCGCAAATTCCACGGGGAGATACTCACGCCAGCAATCGCCGGACCGTCTTCTTCGCATCGCCAATGCTTTGGAGACCGAAGCCAGCTCACTTCGACGACTGGCACATTATCAGGAGATGGACGACCTGGAGGGCCAAGCCAGCTCACTTCGGCTATTGTCGCAGCAACAGCAAATCACCCGCACCAGCATGGAGGGTTTCGAAGAGTATGGTGGACCCGCACAAGCAATGTTGAATTACGAGCAGGGCTCGGATCCTAATTGGGTGACCTTTGGCGGTCCGCCCGTTTCTGAAACACCTTATCAGTTCGACCCATCAATATTGCGGCCAGACGGCACACTGAGGACTGGCTTCACGCCTCCTGAGGGGGACTACGCGATGACGGACAGTGATGCACACCGCTCGCAGCTTCGATATGACTTCGGCATACATAATCAACTACAAGACTCGCAGCAGACACCCATGCCTGCAACTACAGCAAATGGCAACCCGGACCAAGGATATGGCCTGGGAACTGGGCGCATGCAACGAGTGTTCCACGAGAGGCTAGTTGCTGACCAAGATGCTCATGTTGCATGGACCAGGACAGGCAGTGATCAGGACGGTGCAGACGAAATCGTGAGGTGACAGTCGGATCGATGATGAGAAAAGAAGCGGTTTCTGGCCTCAGAAAGAAAAGAGGGCCCTAGCCGAAGGGCATGCGTTACACGCATTGTCCGAAAGCATGCGAATGCAATTTTTGGCATCGCGTCGGTGGACCACTATCTGCGTTCATGATGATCGTGTAAGTGGGCTCAGGACAGTTGCCTGAGATGGTAGAACTGACAACCTCAAGGTAGCAGCACTCGTTAGACGGTCAACTCGAAGCGTGTTGGCAGAAAGCGGGCGTGTACAGCTGGTCCAGCATCATCGGAGAAAGAAGTGAACACTGCAACTGTTCGCGGGTCAAAATAGGCTTCTCGGCTTGCGACCCAGTCCCCGCGCTAGCCGTCGACTTGCTCCCCTGCTATCAGAGACGCAGAGGTAGTGCAGAAGCATACCCATGATCCAACAAGAGAAGTCAATATCAGCTTTCGGTATGGCTGGAGTCATAAAAGTCATGAGGTCGCTCGAACGGACGCACCTGTGCTCGAGGTGGCTCCATGAAGGACACAACCCGCCTTCTAGCCTAGGCACAAGGTCGCTTTTGAGAATCACGAGACAGCGGAGCTCGCAACGACTGCGTACCTGGATGCTTGCGGCGAAGATCGTGCATATAAATTCATGCGGGCGGTCGATCTTGACCTGGTGAAGCATTGCGACTTTTGCGTCGAGCTCGCAATAGCTTGGCGAGCTGACGGCGAAATCACACGTCGGAGACAATGTTACCGATGAGCCTTGCCATCGTTTGAGCATTCTCATGTGTTTCCTGGCGCATTGCTTGTTCATCGTGCTCCGATCTCTGTCTTGCCGCCATTGGGCTTGTGCCGACCGTATCGTTGCGAAACGTGAAGACTGTGTGAGCTGCTCAGACAACTTGAGTGTGTGGTGCCTAGGAAGAGTGTTTGTTGCATGGTTTAGGATGAGGTTGTGCAGTGGAGTCGGGTGGCAAACCGGGCCGACATGACCGCGTACGGCTGCATGTAGCTGTGGTGAAGGCTACCATTAATATTTTGCACCCTGCCCACGGTCAACATCTTGAGCAATCTGCAAACGCCTGTACAATCATTGGACATTGTCAATCACAGACTGGACGAAGAACAGATCTCCTGGCAACCGCAAACCACTGCCAAACTGAGCAACTACAACGTAGGCCGCAGCTTGCGCGCCAATCGACCTGCCTCACCCTCAAACACACCCAACACCATGGCCGACTCAACACAAGCCTCAGCACCGAAGCCGAGCAGCAGCGTGAAGCTGGTACTGCTCGGCGAGGCGGCAGTAGGCAAAGTTAGCACACACCATACCACAATCTTCACAGTCTACATGCTGATACATGGCTAGTCCTCCCTCGTCCTCCGCTTTGTCAACAACGACTTCCAGCCCAACAAGGAACCCACCATCGGCGCCGCTTTTCTGACCCAGAAATGCCAACTCCCGTCCCGAACCATCAAATTTGAGATCTGGGACACAGCAGGACAAGAACGATTCGCTAGCTTGGCGCCTATGTACTATCGCAATGCACAAGCCGCGCTCGTAGTTTACGATATCACGAAAGCTAGCAGTTTAGTGAAAGCGAAACATTGGGTCGCGGAACTGCAACGGCAGGCTAGTCCCGGGATCGTGATTGCGCTGGTGGGCAACAAGCTGGACCTGTGTGAAGAGGATGGTACAACAGAGACGTCTGAAGAAGCTGGTGATGCTGCTCCGGCGGAGGCTGGAGATGATGAGGATGTGGTGGCACGGAAAGTGAGCTTCAAGGACGCGAAAGCTTATGCGGATGAAGAGAGCTTGTTATTCTTCGAGACGAGCGCAAAGACGGGTCATAATGTCAGTGAGGTGTTCACGGCGATTGCAAACGCGATTCCAGAGACGAGTTTGAAGGGTGGGAGGGCGGCGGCAGCGAGTGGTGGGACGCAGGCTGCTATTAGTGGTGCTGGTGCGGGTCAAGAGTCACGGGTGAATTTGAACGCCAGAGGTGATAATAAGGCACAGGAGGGTTGTGCGTGTTGAGCAGGATGGTGGTGTATAGGTGTGGGTTTGATGCGGTTTAGCTGAGGTGTTCCGGCGTGCAAGTTCGATGAACAACATCGTGTCTCTCCATGGACCATCATTTAATGGCCGACGCCTGCTCTCACAATTTGTACGAGCGGGCGCATGCAAGCAGCTATAGGACGCATCTGATCCGCAAATTTGGGGTTTCCAAGTGCGCAATAATACTAAGGTACTGGCCCGGCGCACAGCCGCGGCTGCAACTCCTGATGTGCTCCTTCTTACGGAGGATGTCCCAAAAAACCAAGGGAGCTGTAGGGCAAGTATACTTGAGGTATAGTGGACGTCCTAGCCTCCAAGCACTTTCCTTTCTTGCTGCTTGCGAAGTGTTTCCCAGCACCTCAACTGATCTATCTGCTACCATGGCAGCACCAGGCCTCCCGACGGTGAGCACCACTATTAACTACTATCTCGATGCCTCTCATGGTGGAGGCGATACCGTCATGCGTCCTGGCACTGTCTACAATCAACTGCGCAGGCACGACGGCCATGTAGTGCAGGTCCACGACATCCGTGGCCATGAATCGCAATTCAATCTCGATACGCACGGCTTCCAGCTCGTACAGCATCGTAGCGTAGAGGACGACTTCGATGACGTCGAAAACGTGAAGCAGGAAGTGTATGCTGAGATCATTGAGTTATTGATGCAAGTGTAAGTTGGGCTCGTATTGCGTCAGAAGTGTACTGTACTGTAGTGATGCTCACGTTGATACAGCACGGGAGCCACGATGGTCCTGCCCTTCTCACACATCGTCCGTCGTCACGCCTACTCGCAGGCCGTCAAGGAGGCTGAGAGCAAGAAGTCACCAGAAGAGACGATGACAGGCATCTCCCCGGCCATGTTCGCTCATGTAGGTAAGTCGTGACCTCCGCTAATGAGCTTCCATTCATGAAGGGAGCGAACACCACTAATTGACACCTGCCTGCAACAGACCAGTCTTATGGTGGCGCCTATGAAGTTTTGCGTGACAATGTGTCTACTTCGGAAGCTGAACGATTGGAAAAGAGTCGTTTCGGTATCATTAATGTCTGGCGACCTCTCCGGATACCGGTACCGAGGGAGCCACTAGGAGTATGCGATGCTCGCAGTGTTCCGGACGAGGATCTGGTGGAGATGCTTGCAAAGTTGCCCGAGAAGGGGCAATTCGCGAACGCGTCGATTAAAAAGGGCTTCGGTCTCTGGAATGTCAAGTATCGTCCGAGCCACAAGTGGTACTATGTGAGTTCGGTATCGTCGTTGCTATGATTGGTAGCTGATGGGCTGATCTCGCAGGCCAGCGGAATGCGACCAGAAGAAGTACTGATGATCAAGTGTTTTGACAGCAAGATGGATGGACACGCGAGGAGGTCGCCCCATGGAGCATTCCGCATCGAAGGTCAAGACGAGAAGGCGCCTGCGAGAGAGAGCATCGAGGTGAGATGTTTGGTCTTTTGGGAAGACCAGACTGCAGTATGACGGATGGCAGCGATGATATATTGATTGCCATTACAGTTTTGGACGACGTGCTTAGGTAGAAAAGCGACGTCCGTTTTCTGACTCGTCATAGGACCTTTCCCATTACATGTATGTTGCTTGCCCTCGCCCCCTTTTGCCCCTTTTGCGATCCAGACATGCTTGTCATGCTGTATTATCTACAGGGAGCAGCTCTGCCTCGCCTGGTATGAGCGTACCATTCTCTATTTCGCCTCCGTGGGCTTGGTGCAGTCTTGGGTGGTGCGGCGCCTGCAGGTGAGCGAGCAGGCATGATCGGCGTGATTGGCGTGTGGCCAGTGGGTGTGGTGTGCTTCACACGGTATGAACATCTCGCGAGATACTCCGACGAAGCAGATCGTGGTCCGAAGAAATCACGCTTCGGAAGCGTTTCTCAGCTTCTTCGTCGCTGCCGTTGCACATATCAATGACGCGCTTGAGGCAGTGCTGTTAATAATCCGGTTGGTTCGGTTTTGGGGTCAAGAACCAGACCATTTGCTAGGAATCCGTCCTATAACCATGAAACCACTAGTCAACCACTGCCTGATCAGGCAACCTCGCCGCTGCGCCAAGGATAACCTCCGCTACTCCCCAACCCCCATTGCAATCCGAAAAGGTGCTTCCACCGCGCCGCGAGTGCTACACATGGTCGATGGTTGGCCTTGAACCCAAGGTAGTAGTCTACTATAGACTCTATATAGGTCCTCGTCGCTTCTTTCCTAATGCGGTGTTGGTTAACCACTAGGATTAGCCTCGAACCAAACCAACCACCAGCTCTCGAGAGCAACAACCATACCAACCACGACCGTGGTTAATTACTATGAAACCACACGAACCGGATTATTAACAGCACTGGCTTGAGGCCGTGGGAGATGAATAAATCGAAGAAGAGGATGCAGTAGAGTCCACTGAAGTTCAGGTCGACTGGTTCGCTTTCAGTGTCCCTCTGCCAGGAAGAGGCGGGCACCATGTGGCATAATGTCGATAATATCACCAGGCTTCAGGTGTTGACCAGCAGTTGATAGGCAATCGAAAGTTCCACTCTGCTAAACAGTAATTTCGTCGCCTACATCATGTGCTGGTCCTTGCGGTGTTACTTGGCCGAAGTCGATCACAACCAACGTAACGCGTGTGCTGCGAGCAGTGAGTGAGTAATAGCGCCACGAAGCATATGCCGTCCTTTTGTGCGACCTCGATTCTGATCGCAATAGCAGCGACAGCCGCAAGATCTCATTTGTCCGCGTGAGCAGTTATATGAACGACATATCAATAGAGACCATGTTCCCCAATGCTCGCCAGGTGTCCCTCGGCATGCAGACCGACAAGATATAGCCCCCAAACACCTTCGCTCAAAGAGAACTTTCGACAGTGTAGTCCAACAAAAGCGCCCCATATGCATATGCGTCGCGATGCCAACATCATCCAAATTCACTCCTTCTCTCAATGCACTTCGTAGTAAACCTAGGTCGAGAATGGCGACACAGGCTCTGACGCGGCTCCCTCTTGTGCCCTTGCAAGTGACGGCGGTATTGGCAATGGCACCTCCTTCGCAGGCAAGGGAAGCGGCTTGCCATCCATAGACGGTCTTGTCTCGGCTGGCAACGCCGGACTACTGTTGACCATCACGATTGTGGTGTTCCCGCCATTTGTCCGGTTCACATCGGGCGGCGTGATCTCCTCGGGTTCCTCTGGTATAGGCGCACAATACTCCTTAAGCACCTTCTTCAACTGTGGCCGACGGATAGGCTTGGACCTGTAACACAACAGGTCAGTACTGTCTAGGCACAACGAAACTACGTCACGTACAGGAAGTAATTCATGCCCGAATCATAGCAGTCTTTAATATTGCTTTCTTCCGCGAACGCCGTCAGTGCGACAATGGGTGCTTGATATCCGATCTCGCGAATCATCTTGGTCGATGTCAGGCCGTCAACGTTTGGCATCTGCACGTCCATGAAGATGAGGTTATATGGCTGCCCACCGCCACTGCCACCAGTAGAGGAGTCATGCGGTTGCATGCTTTCGCGGACCCTGTCTAAGGCTTCTTGGCCGTCTTTGGCGACAGTGACATCGTAGATGTCTTCAAGCTTCAACATTCGAAGAACCACTTCTTGGTTGACCTTATTATCTTCTGCGACGAGAACACGGATCTTGCCTCCTCGTGTTGCTTCGGCAGTGATCTTTTCCATAGCGGCCGGTTGCGAGCCTGGAGACTCCATAGGCTGGCTCGATGCGAAGAAAGGCTGACTGAGGCCCACGAGGCGCGGCTGTGATTCGGTCTGGGTCACCTTCGCCGGCGTGCTCGAGCCACTCGTTGGCGCCTCCAGGTTTGCAGGCGTTGCGGATCCATCGTGATCCTCAGCCCTTCGGCTATGCCGAGCAGGCGTTCGTTCACCATCATCCATCGAAAGACTGCGGCCAAGCCCCTCATTGAGGTCTACCGCTGAACTCGCCGTGCTGTCAGCTCGGGACTGCAAGTGTCGGATGGGTATCTTCATCCAGAAAGTGCTACCCTGTCCAACAGTGCTTCTTATGCCCATGTGACCTTTCATCAGACTTGCCAGCTGTGAGCAGATACTCAAGCCTAGACCTGTGCCACCGTACTTCTTGCTAAGCCCAAGATCACCTTGCACGAATGGCTCGAAGATCTTCGCTTGAAGGTTCTCTGGGATACCTGGACCAGTATCCGTGACCTCGAACTCGAAGTACAGGAATCGTCCTGGAGGAGGCGACACAGGGCGCTCGTGCAAGTTATGCGGAGCTCTAGCATTAATCGCATTTGCGGTGTCAATTTTAGCGACAGCTAGACTAGCGTCCGAGCCCTTGTGTCCCGTGTGTCGTGACGAGTGATGCCGCGACTGCCGGCTGTTCATCGAGCTTTTCCTGCTACCCATCTCCGGCATTTCAGGCAGACACCTGACTGTGACAACCACGGATCCTCCAGGCGGCGTGAATTTGAGAGCGTTCGACACAAGGTTGATCACGACTTGCAAGATGCGATGTACGTCACCCCACAAGACCATGTTTTTGACTCGACCCGTGCCCGCTGGACCATATTCTCTCCGTTCTGGAGACTTATTGTCGTCACTCTCAAGCCCATGTACACCTTCATACTCAACTCGTAGATTGATGTTGCCCTCCTTCGCCTGCTTGTCGAAGATCGCAAGAAGCTGCGAATCAATCTCGCGCAGCTTGAATTCCTTCTCATCGAGACTGAGATGCTGCCCGACCTGATTCTTGCTGAACGTGAGCAGGTCGGTGAGCAAGTTCAAAAGCAGGTCCCCACTCTTGTAAATGATGCCTAGGGACCGCTTCAACCTCATCGGGTCATCCTCTTGCATGCAGACAGCGCACATGCCCAAGATTCCGTTCAGTGGCGTCTTCAATTCATGCGAAATGTTGGCGATGAAGAGCGTCTTGCTCTCGTTGGCTGCCTCCGCTGCCTTCTTGCTCAGCTCTAGCTCGGCCGTTCGCTGCTGCACACGCTCTTCAAGTCTCTCGTACTGCATCATAAGCTCGTCCGACATCTCGTTGAACGTGGAGGTCAGATCCGTCAGCTCGTCCTTGAGAAAGTGGTTGCGCTCCTTGACTTTGCCCGGAATCTTGAAGGCTCGTTTTCTTCTGTCCTCGCGTCGCTTGTCCCTTTCGTCTCGTCGTCGTTTCTGCCACTTGGTAAGCGGGTTTGTGTAGCCCTCTTTTCGCGCCAGAATCACATCGTGGCCAGCCTGTTCGCCTTCGCCATCATCTGGTATGTCGCGCGGGCCATCCAATTCCGATCTGAATGAATCCATGCTGGACCTGCTAGGTGAGACGCCAGGAGGTTCCATTGACTTGGCAGTGGCTTCCTGAAGTCTTCGGATGGGTAGACTGAAGAAATGCGCAAGTGGGAACGCGATGATGGCCATTAATGCGGCAGTGGAGAATATACATGCCAGGAGAATGTCGCGCAGACGGTTAATCGGCTGCCAAACTTCGCTTCTTGCCTGCTCGACCACGATTGCCCAGTCCACTATACTTTGCTGTGGTATTGCGAAGCCAACCGAAACCTGTTTTCCCGCTTCGTTATGCGTTTTGATCATCGCGCCGGAGTTGTCTTGCTGCTGGTTGTCTCGTGTGAACGCTCTCACAATCGCCGGATACTGATTGGCGCTGAAAGGCGCATTGGCTGTCCCGAGAACATGTTGCGGGTGACGCTTGGCGTCCGAGCTATTGACTGGCAAGACATACCGTACCTGAAAAGTGCTCGGCGGCGGACTTTCGCCTCTTGTATTGTACAAGACATCACTAGCGAATTGGTTCGCACCGTTGTCCGGCCCGATGAGCAGCGTCTGGCCGGTTTGATCAAGTCCTTGTGTAGATGAGACAACGTCTTGTATCAAGCCAGCATCCATCACCACCGTGAGCCAGCCAAGCACGTCAGCAAAACTAGTGTTGTTAATGATCGGCATGGTCATGGAGACGAGAGAAAATGTGTCGTTGACCGCCCACGGACCAATGAGCATCGCAGAGCCGGGTCTGATCGTATCTCCGGCGTATACAGCTTCCTGTACGTCGAAAGTCGCATTGAAGTGCTCCGAGACATAAGTCAAGTTCGGATATAGCATCGGTGGGTAGCCCCAGTTCAACTCGCCACAGAATCCATCTCCAAAATATACCGCGGTGCCGTCTGGACAGTCGTACGGCAGCCTGATAACGCGCTCCAGCGAGCTACTCGTGGAGTTCATAACGCCTGCAGAACCAGCCAGCCCGCTAGCGTTCTTCGGAAAAATTATCGATTGAAACAGCAATGACTGGCCGACGGAGCCCCCTCCGCTGATGGCATCCAACATGTCCGAGCTGGCGCGTATCCAGTTTGCATCCGAGTTGTTTGCCTGGGTATTGTATCGCATGAGGGCGCTCTGAATCAGGACTCGAGTGGTAATGAAGTTTGCAGAGGTCTGCATCAGGTTCAGATTGCTCGCTAGCTGCGCGGCTTTCAAGGAGGCTGTGAGCGACAGCCGCTGTGAGCGGATGCTCAGGACGAAGTTGTGATTCGAGATCCATGTTGCGACCGACACCACCATAAGCCCAATGAGCGACGAGAGGAGAATGAGCAAGCCCAGCTGTGCTCGAATGGAGATCCTCATAGCGGGTGGCTTTTCCTATCCTGCCCTCGAGCGAGAAGAGTGATGGTGGCCGAGAAGAAGGTAGAATGATCGGAAGCTCTGTAATGAGCAAACTCGGCCCGGCCTGGTCGGCCGGCGTGGTGTGGCTTCCTCAAGTCTGAAGTCCCGGCCCTTCACCCAATGTTTCCGTGCGATTTGCTCGTTCTTTCTGCTGTGTGCGCTCTCGTGTCACGTCCTGCACGTCTCTTCTCGAGTCCAGCACGCCGCAGCGCTGGCCGCTGTGGTGGCAGTATTGCCGTATTGTAGGCCAGCCCGCGTCTCCCCTTTCATGACCGCTCCGACAGCATAACGTTTTATCCTCTAGTGTTGTACAATTGTCGAGATGGTGTCGTCGTGATCCGCGAGAGCAAGGCGTTCGGTAGCGTGCGAAAAGGGCTAGCTAAGAAGGGCTCAACATGCAAGCCACAATCGGCTGGTATTAGCTATTAGAAGATTGTAATCGGTCGGCTTGGTTCGTGTGTGCGTCTTCGTCAATCGTAAGTGTCAATCGCAGGACTTAGGTGTGTTCTAGGGGTGTATGCGGTGCGTAGTAGGAGACTTGGACGGCACGACATTGGCAAGGGTACACTAGCGACTTTGGAGACCGGGAGGCTCAACTTGTCAAGACGGGGCTAGAACATGGAATGTCACTCGATGCGACAATCGAAGCGACCACATAAATTGCGACACACGACGCTCTTATGCTCACCACTTCCATCATCGGGTTTCCACGTTGCCTACGGTTCTCCATTTCGTACACACTCCACGCTACCTTCATCCCACATGGCCAGCGGCAACCTTGTTTTTTGGCTTCTGTCAACCCGCTGCTTTCACGACCCCGCCGGCATCTCGAAGGCCGGAAAGGGAGCAATCAAGGCCTACGGTACCTCTTCCACCCCTCGGCCAAGGATTGCGACAGCAGCGCGGTGCAGCTCACAAGTATTTTGTAGGATGCATCGAGTCCGGGCCAGCACTCTCGAGACACGCGATTATTTCGAGTTTCGCGGCCTGAGGGCGTATTGAGAGTGAAGGAGACCTCGATATGGCAACCGTCGTACGACACGCGACTATACAGGCGAATATACCTTTGCCAGCTAGTAATGCTGGCTCGACACGTTCTTGTAAGCCTTGTCCTCGGTAACATGCCTGACTGCTTTCGCAAGCATGGTCTTCGCCCATCGTGTCACGGCACGGCTTCTTCGGCACTCTCGGTTTTCGGGTATCCCTTAACCGGGCCGAACGAACGAAATCATTTCACGTCTTCTTTCCTTCCCTTCTACCTCGCCCACAACAACTGGATGGCCAGCACGCGGCCACGCGACCTCGGGCACTATACAACGCGCTCCAATGTTTGCGGCATTGTCGCGTCAAACTACCCCGATCCGTGCATCCTGCATACTAACCTGCAGAAGCGTGTCTCATCCACCAATCTCGCCTCTCCGCACCTCGCACTACACCTGCACTCCATCAACTTGCATGCGCTGAAACGCATATCCGTACGGCTAGACGCTGCAGTCCCCAACCTCCGACTCCGATGCTTCCATACATCCACCTCAAGACGTCTTGCTTTCGTGATATAGCGTGTTGCTTTCGCGTCTGTATTGCTTCAGACCGGTTTCTAGCTCTGCACGTCCTCGACGACAGCACCCAGTAGGTGACTCACCGGCAGTACAAGCAAGCTAGTGCTCGCATTGGCACCATTCGACCGCGTTGTTGCCACTTGGTGGCCGGTGTCGAGGACCAGGTGGGTAAAAGCGTGTCCGCACGATCGCGATGTTTCTCTTCCCTCTCCCGCCTCATGCTACTGCGATCGCGAACAAGGACACCACTATACCATATCCATCCTTATAGTTGGCAGTATCAATGACTTTAGCTCCCAATGGCCAACAGACAGCACAACACTACGCCGTACGCCCTGGCTAACAAGCCGTCATCTTCCTTCTCGACCATCTCATCGGCTGGATCTGCCACGTCAGCCGCCACGTCAAGGAGTGGAGGCAGCAAGCTACTGTTCGGAGAAATAGACCAGAGCAGCGACAGATGTACGCATTGCCCTGCACTACTCCACTATCACTCTGACGCAGGTACGAACAGCATCCGACAGCTTTGCCTCCGTCTGCAGTTTCGTTCTATCCGACAGCAGCACGTTCCTCAAGACCTGGCTAGATGACAGCTGTCGCGAGAACATACTATCATACCTCCCAAAGAAGGACCTCTCGAGTCTGCGACTCGTCGGTCATGACTTCAGCGTGCGGGCTGCGCCCGCGCTGTTCTCCGACCTTAGTATTACGTTCAAGACTGCTACATTCACACGGCCTGCACGACTAGCAGCGTTAGATCGGCTAGGCTTTTACGTCAAAACGTTAAGGTTCAGTATGCCGCATACACAAGAGACTTTCCTGCCGCCACTCGTGGAGCCGGACACTGGCGAGGAGCTGAGCTTCACGTACACGCCGCAAGTCGCATCCTGTGCCGGCCAGCCCAAGTACGGCGATGCTGGCACGACAGAGATCCTTACGCGACAGTACCCGGCGCTGTTCCATGCAGCCACCAACGTGCCCGCCTTCGTCCGAGCCTTTTCTGCCTTCATCAATCTTCGGCATCTTCAGGTCCAGTGTCCTGGCTATCAGGAAGCTTCGCGGTATCGACGCAGCATCGTCGACTTCGCCTTGATATCGCTTCGCATTGCAGTTGAGCGAAACTGTCTCAACGCGCTAGACACGCTCACACTTGCCCCCATACATCCCGGCGCATTACAGTTCCTTTCGCCACTGTTGGCATATGGTGCGACACCTCGTTCAAGCAGAGCTTGGACACGCGTCCGTCGCCTCACGATACACATGAGTTCGTTGCGAGACATGCACGCTGACGGCTGGCCCGAGCATCTCAAGATCCTCCAAGCATATCTTCGCACCTTCCAACATAATCTTAATGCTTTCGACTTCCGCTGGCTGGGTGTGACAGGACCACTGCCGACACAACAGCCTTGTGATGCAGCTCCATCACTCCAGGAGCATCCATTACACCGCCTGGATCATCGCCGAGAGCAACCAAGCCGAGCACTCAAAGCTTCAAAGCCTTTGCGGTTCTCCACGCTGAAGCACATGAAGCTCAAGAACGTGGCAACTCCTGCGGCTGAGATCAAAGCCTTTGCCGAGATCCATAAGCGTACCCTCGAAGAACTCGATCTCGAAGACACGGAACTCACGAGCGGAAACTGGAACGAAGCATTGTCGCCTTTGACTCGACAGACTCGCCATCGAACGAGTCATGCAGAAATACCTATCATGCTTTCACCTACCGCCTTTGCTGGCTCGGTGCCCTCTCCCATGGAACGAATTGAGTCTTACGTTGAGCCTAGTGGTCGGCCGAGCTTGAGGCTGTCAAAGTGGCTTCCTGGGAGACGAAGTCACAAGTCTCCCGTACACAGTGGCAAGAAAGGAAGCTGTGACAATCACCTGAAGAGGATGCTCGGAGGAGTGCTGTCGTGGATGTAGTGGGAGGTAGCTCTGTCGTTCCGACCTGATGATGATCATGATACGCTCGCTACGATTCTACGCTGATGTCAACGCCGACATGGCTACCACGAATGTACATAGAGCTGTGACAGTCAGCTAGAAACCATGAACACACTCGCTGAGCGTTTCTTGATGACCTTTGTCCTTTCGTAGGCCTGTTACATCAAATCACGTGGACGCAACAACCACGTTCCTTCTCGAGATAATGCGTATCTAGTAAAGTCGATCGAATTGAGAGCTTGAGGCTGAGTAGTATGAGTTATCTCCGAGAGCGAAGCATCGCCTCCTTATCGTTGTATAGTCGTCAGACAGTCATGCTACATGTAGTCGTTGAACACATCACCGCATCTATTTCTCCTTCTCAATCACAGCCGGCGCCTTGATCTCCCTTCCTTTCAAGAACTCCAGCCCTTCACCCGCATAGCTTATCAGCGGACTCACTTCGACTCCACTCTCCTCTTCGCCGCCCTCACTCACTACCGTCGCTCCGGCACCTTCCAAGAACCGCCGTCCTTGCCCAAGAATATCTTTCCGCGAAGTCTCGGGACTATCTTCCTTGGACCCAGGAGCATTCTTTAACGCCGAAAACTCGTCCTCACGCTTCACTTCCATGCAAGCAAACTTGTCCATCGCCACAAAAGGAAAGCAGTCGAACACGAACTGCTCGAGCTTGATGCCATTGGGCTTGTCAGGCTTTTCTTGCTCGCCAGTCTTGGAGTCGAGAGGAATGGAAGGGATCTTCTTCTTGGCCACATGGTGGGGCAGCTTATGCGCCCAGTCGGGTATGCTCTGCAGATACCGGAACGAGTAGTAATGATTTACAATGTTGGCTGCGCGGAATTTGAGGAGGCTGCTATCCTTGGGGTCTTTGGCTTCTGCTGTTGAAGAGTCGATCTCGGAGTACTCGACTACGTCTGGCTTGCCGTTCTTCTGGACGATCAGGCCGACGGACTCTTTGGCGTCGCGTTTGCGGACGACTTTGGTCGCGATGTCGACGTCTTTGGAGGCGCTGAAGCCGATGAATGTTGGGTCGGCGACGCGGACGAGGCAGTTGTCTACGCCAAACATGTGGATGTGCTGCACGCCGCGCTTCTCCATGTCTTGCACTACGCCGCTGCTGATGAGAGCATTGTAGAGTCCACCGTTCCCGTCTGGTGCTACAGCAACTCTCCCTTTCGTCTCCAGCAAGATCTTACCATCCATTGTGATGCACGGTAGCACACCCTGCTCGAAGATCTTGACGTTGTTCCTGTCCAACCCGAAATAGTGGTGCTCCTCAAAGTAATCCTCCGTAGGCTTGCGTGTGGGCCCAGAAGTCATAATGTACCACGGGACTACGACATCCACCTCCTCCTTGCTGTGATGCTTTGCTGCCATGTGCTGCAGCCGCCGTATTCGCTCTGCTTGCAACTGAAACAACGACTTCTTGCTCGGCAGACCGATATCGTAGCATCCTTTCGGTGCTGAGCTGCCGAGACGTGTGCCTTGTCCGCCCGCCATAAGCACCACACCGACCTTGTTCTCCGATATGAGCTTCAGCCCCTCCTTGTACCATTCTTCCAGATCGTCTTGCTTGCTGTCGATTGTGGATGTGGTCGCAGAGTCGGGTAGTTGCTCCAGCTTAGGCGTCTGGTCTTCGCTCTCAGCCTTTGGTGGGTTAATGGCCCTGTCGGCGATGGTGTTGATATGCTCGGGGTCGAAGATCTGTAGTTGCTGGAAGAGGGCTCCCTTCTCGGCGGGTTTAAGATCGTCCCAATAGCTGAACACATGGCCTTGACCCGCCTTCTCATACTTCTCGCGCAGCTCTTTCAGGTCGTTGTCGTTGGGAGGCTGCAATTGCGGCTCGCTGTCTTTCTGCCCGCCCATGTTCATGGCGGACATCATGCTGTTCATCGTGCTCTTGATTGAATCCATGGTGTGAGAATGGGTGGAGAGATGTTGTTGTACAATGGGAATTGAAGTTGAGAAGATGGAAAGCTATTGCGTTCATGTTCCAGAAGCCCCACAAAACAAACATCCCGCCATGACGTCGCCGTGCCTTCTTCTTTCGGCGATATGCATTGTTCTCGTACACTTGTCTGTCTGTCTATCATCTCTCCGCTGCCCATCAATTAGGTGCCATCGAAGGCGCCGACCGTGCCCTATGTGCGATGCAAAACCCGGGATGCCGCCACTGTCCCTCAAACACACCTGCTAGACAACGATCAGGCTAAGAGCACGCTTTCTAGCTCCGCGCGTACTATAGCATTCGTTGGCTGTATGGAGTACGGCATATGCGACCGCATTGACCAAATGACATATCCACTCGGCGCGCAGAGTCGAGCTCGACGCCTCCAGCCATACCAAGCCCCCAGGTTGCCCGTATTGTCAAGCTCCCGCGCTGTCTAGCACGTGGCATTGGCGACATGCTGATATACACCAATGTGCGCTGTATGGTGGCCCCAGGCAAAGGCTACCGAGGCATCGAAGTCGACGATCTTGACAGACCACCTGTTACTGAGGTACCACAGCTTGCGAGCCTCCATCCGAATCTGCATGGAAACCGAGAGTAGAGCAGGCTCGTTGAGGTCTTTCGTGACCGCGATCCGTCCCTCTTCGGTCGAGAAAAGCTCATATATGAGGAGCCGGAGCTCTGCTGGGAGGAGTAGGAAGAGTGAATCTTGTTGTACAATGCAGCGAAGGCCATACTTTCTCTGGAACGCATTAGCTATGAACCTTCATACTCACTGACTTGCTACCTTTAGTATTCGCCGAATTTTTCGCTCGCTTAGACTTCTGCGATCCTTGCGTAGTGTTCTCGTTTCTTGCTGAGATCTGCTTCGAAGATACTCCCGTAGACGTGGTGGCAGAGACATGCTATGCTATGCATGCTATGATGCCGTACTGTATATGCAGGCTACGAGTTCAGTAAGGTGAGAACATTTTCTCATCGAAGTGAACCACGATCGGCGTGGTTCACTGAGGCAGGCATTATCTTGTCACCGCAGTACCGTGGTTTGACGTTGCTCACTACTGCACACAACAGCAATAACATTGACACAACAGTGTTTTTTTCCACGATGTACAACAACACATCCCATGGCTTCCTCCGTTAGTCATCGTGCGTCCGTACGCTTCGACTCGACTGAAGATCATCCGACCATACATCTACGATAGGACGGATGCGTCACCAAGGCAAGAGACTCGTATTTACACCCGTCCAGCAAAGTCACTGCCAACTGGACCCGAGCAGCTGCCAACTCAAGTTCGATTGATGATCTACAACTACATATTCGAGCCGGCTCCCGCTGTCGTCGAGTTTGGAGAGACGATCAGTCCAGTGCCGGTAATCTTGCAAGCCGTCCCATTCTTCCGTCGATCAGACTTGGTTGCACACTTCCTACACGGCGCCACGGAATTCACAATTCGCATCGACAGTGATCTGCGTCCTGCGGAGCTTGCAGCATGGGTCAAGTTCGGCATTTGCGGGAGACTGCAACATATGAAAATGTTGCGACTGCAATGGGTGACTGGTTTCGAGACCATACCCATTGTTGAAGCGGTCGTGCACTTTCTGACGCTGCAACGACCAGCCAAGATAGAGTGGCCACATCCTCCACCTTACGATGAGTACAAACACGTCTTCCAAAATACAGTCATGGAGATGGAGCGACGCACGCCGAACGAGAAGGAGCTAGCGCAACTCATCAAGCCTTTCAAGTGCCATTGGTTTTATGCCAACTGTACAGAAAGTGACGACGAGGGCGACGATCCTATCGCGGAGTATGGCGAAATGCTGGGTGAGGATGAGTTCGAGAGCAATGATGACATGATCTTCACTCAGACTTGACGTTGGGAGCCTCGCAGACCTTACGAAAGGGAATCCTCGATTGTCAATTTTGGAGGCGTCTTGGTGTTCCCGTCCGGGATCAGGCGACGATAGACTTCGCACGAGCATGCAACAGTGGGCGCATCTGGGATCTGGTTTCGGACAGAGATGAAACTCAAGGGTAGACCTGCCGGTGGAGGTGGAAGGCTGTTGAGCTTTCATTGAGCTGCATGGCGAAAGATTTACAAAAATCCCCGTGAGGGCGTTCTAGGCACAGCAATACAATCAGTAATCAATATATGTACATCCAGCTCAAGCCCTTAAGCCGCTAGCCCACCAGGTCACATCCAGTCGTCTCGCAATAGTGAACGCTGCTCGATAGGACGCACACTTCACCCCACTCGCACCTTTAGCAGGATTTCATGCGAAGGTCGACACGCATCACGAGTCTCCGTGGTCCAGCCATGTATGTGCACAAGTTCTGGAGCGTTTGTTCGCACCTTTCCCACAAACGACCCATGTGGTCTTCCATAATCTCGCACATGGCAGGCTTAATCACCGTAGCCTTGTATCTCGCAGGTCTGGAGACCATAACTGAAGCAGAGCACAGCGGTCCCCAGACGATATCAGACTTGTGCCTGCGATCCTGCTAAACCATCAGCAATTCCTTCAGTGAAAGCTTGCCACGTGAATGTTTGCACTGCATCTGTTCGATATTTGCGCACGACGCAACGCTGCCGTGGCGCGTCGAGGAGGCATTCACATGCAGTTGTTGGAGACCAGATCGCGTCTCTGGAACACATATGCTTTAGGGTTTGCGGCATCGTCGTCACGCGCCACGAACGCGTTCGGCGATTTGGTGCACGTGCCAACAAATTGCAGCCTTACGAGCAGAACCTCGACGTCGACCTTCAACTGACAACACAGTCCTTTGACACCACAACAGCAAACACTACGAACCGGATGTGTCCAGCATGTTCACTGCAGAATAGAGACGCGTCCCTGTGTCCTGGACGATCTACAGTGTCACAGCGCAAAACTTCTTCAACCATACAGTCGCACGACAGCAGGCTAGAAGGGGCTGCCCACATCATGGATTCTTCACATCCCCAGACGCGCGATGAGCTCGAGGATGAGCTCAACTTCACCGAGGTGCTGATCGAGAGTCTGGACGAAGGCGCCGACGACTACGACGAGAGACTACAGGACCTACAGGCCACGAAGGACGCTTTGACGCAGAAGCTCAAGGCTTTCGCAGGCAGCTCACGCCCGACGAGCCAAGGTATGGACGGTGCCAACGATCAGCAGAGTGGGTTTTGGGCGACGACGATGAACGGAAGGCCCGGCAGCGCTGAAAGTCGCACGGTGAGCGGCTCGTCAAGTAATTCGCTGAAGCGTTCACTGCCCGACAGTCTGGCACTCGACACCGAGCAGAGCCGCTCGAAGAGGCCCACGCCAGATCCTTCCCTGGCTGGGACGCCTACATCGTCCAGCTCGACGGAGTCCTTCATCACTGCTCCGATAGACTCCAGCGACAGAGCAATGATCAGGCAGCGTGCGCTTGAAGCCGCGGCGAAAAGGAGGCATGAGCAACAGCAAAAAGACGCCCGGTTGGCTCAGTCACTCAACGGGCAACACACCTTGCCGAGCTCTTCGTTGGCATCCTCATCGCGTTCGAACTTTCAAACCACAATCGGTCTCGATGGCTCGTTCCGACGTGCACCACCGCAAGTCAAGACCGAGCGCAATCTCACACCATCAGCAGCCGGACCATCAAGCTACGGCTCGGTATACAACTCCATACAACCGAGGTCGGTCAAGCCGGAGCCTGCGTCTGCGCATATCAAGCCGGAACTGAGCCCTGACAGTCGCCGTCTTGCGCAGAGGCCACGTCCTACTGTCAAATCGAGAGTGGTTGACTTGACGGGAAGTGATGATGACGACGACGACGACCTGACTGAGATCGCTCCGACAAGCTTCACGCCTAACGGGCGGCCAGTGCCGCGACAGCCGATGCCTGGAGCGTACTCTATGCCGGGAGCCTATCCCATGCCAGGAGCGTACCCAAAGCCATTCCCGACGGGCATGCCCAACGGCCCTCCAGCGGCACGTTTGCCTGCGACTCATCACTTCGACCATCTCCAGGCACCACTGAGCGAGACCAGCAACGCCGTTGGCGGCATTAAGTATGGTGCCAACAGCTTTCGTGGTCAGCTCAATGAGTTGAACCATTTGGTCAACGGTACAGGTGGTGCTGGAGCTAATGCCTTCCCTGACCCGACCAACGATGAGGTTGTGTATGGTGGCACGAGAGCCCTGGATGTGTACCCTGGGCAGGACGAGCTTTTCAGAGAGAATGGCGACCTCTATCCACACGACCCGACCAAGACCAAGGAAGAGATCGAAGCTCTGCTCGCCAACATCAGACCGGACGAGGACATGCCTGCGGAGGCTCGTGTGCAGACACCAGTGGCGCTGGCCATCACCCTGCACAAGTACCAAGAGATGGGTTTGACTTGGTTGAAGAAGATGGAAGAGAATCCCAGCACGATGGGCGGCATTCTCGCTGATGACATGGGCCTCGGCAAGACCATCCAGGCCATCTCGCTCTTCGTCACACGTCGCAGCGATGACCCAAGGTGCAAGACGACACTCATTGTCGCTCCTGTTGCGCTTCTACGCCAGTGGCAGCAAGAGATCCAGAGCAAGATCAAGCCTGGTCGTGCCCATACTCTTACTACGTTCATCCACCATGGTTCTTCGAAGAAGAAGAGCTTCAGGGAGCTGGCAGTCTTCGACGTTGTGATCACAACTTACGGCAGTTTGGCGGCGGAGCTGAAGAAGCTGGAGGCCTTCCGTCTCCGTCAGAAGAACGACCCCGGCACGAGGGAGCGTCCGAGCGAGCAGTGCGCCTTGCTCGCTCCGGAGTCGAACTGGTATCGTGTTGTCCTCGATGAAGCGCAGTGCATCAAAAACAAGAGTACGCAGTCTGCCAAAGCGGCCTTCGCGCTACGAGCAAAGTACCGACTCTGCATGACTGGTACGCCAATGATGAACAATGTGGATGAGTTCTTCTCTCTCGTCCACTTCGTCGGCATCAAGCCGTACAGTGGGTGGGAGAAGTTCAGGGTCGATTTCTCCACGCCACTCAAGAGAAGCAGTGACTACCGCAAGGAGAAAGCGATGCATCAATTTCAAGCTCTATGCAAGGCTGTGATGCTCCGTCGTACCAAGAAGAGCACTTTCGAAGGTCAGCCGATCTTGATACTCCCTGAGCGCGTCACTGAGCTGGATCACCCGGTGTTCGACGAAGACGAGAAGAAGTTCTACGATGCTCTTCAATTGCAGACGCAGGTGACGTTCAACAAGTATCTTAAAGAAGGCTCCGTTGGCCGCCACTACAGCAATGTGCTTGTGCTGCTACTGCGTCTACGCCAAGCTGCCTGCCACCCACACTTGATTCGCGATTTCGCCATCTCCGCCGTCGCAGGCGTTGAGCCTACTGATATGGTCAAGCTTGCCGAACAGCTTGCGCCGGACGTTGTGGCACGCATCAAGGAGCACGAAGGAGCTTTCGAGTGCAACATCTGCATGGACGCCACACCCAACCCAGCCATCTTCATCCCATGCGGCCACGATGCATGCGCGGAGTGCTTCGCTCGGATTACTGATCCGGCGAATGCGATCGCCGCCGGCAACGAGAATGGCGGCACCAAAGCCAAGTGCCCGAGCTGCCGAGGCGAGATCGACTCGAAGAAGATCACCGACTTCCACAGCTTCAAGCTCGTTCATCAGAGAGACCTGTTGAGCAAGCAGGAGCTCGAGTTATTGACTGAAGAAGAGAAGGAGAACTTGGACCTCGACGGCTCAGAGACGGAAGGCGACGAGGAAGGCGATGATGACGACGAGGGTAGCGAGACCGAGAGTGAAGACGATGTGGACGAGAACGGCAACTTGGCGGACTTCATCGTCGACGATGATGAGACCGAAGCCGGAGATCACGGTGGCCCATCCCGCGCTAATGGTGGCAAGGCACAGGCGCGCAAGGTCAAGACCAAGAGCGACAGGCCAAAGAAGTCCAAGAAGGCGAAGGGCAAGAGAAGGCAGAAGGACGACAAGAAGGTCACTCTCGCCGACCTGCGCAAGCTCGGCTCCCGTAACATCAAGGCACGCAAGGCTTACCTCCGCAAGCTGCAGCTTGACTGGGTCAGCTCTGCCAAGATCGACAAGACGCTCGAGATCTTGCAAACGATCATGAAAGACAAGAAAGGCGAGAAGGTACTGATTTTCTCGCAATGGACCTCACTCCTGGATCTGCTTGAGATTCCAATTGAGCGGGAGGGCTGGGGCTACCGGCGCTACGATGGCAGCATGAACTCCAAAGATCGCGCGGATGGTAAGCAATTCCCTCTTTCATGATCATGACTTAGACTGACATTATGCGATTCAGCTGTCGACGAGTTCAAGTCGAACGATACTCTCCGCATCATGATGATCTCCCTGAAGGCCGGCAACGCTGGGCTTAACTTGAGTATGGCGAGTCAAGTCATCATCCTGGATCCGTTCTGGAACCCGTACATCGAGGAGCAGGCCATCGATCGCGCACATCGTCTGGGCCAGCTTAACGAGGTGACTGTGCATCGCATGTTGATCAAGGAGACTGCAAGTCGCCCATCACACCACCATGATACATCAAAAGCTAACATATTCGTGACTTTAGGTCGAAGACAGGATCTGCGAGATTCAGGAGCGCAAGCGAGACCTCATTGGCACCGCTCTCGACGAGAAGGCTGGCGCGAATATCGGCAGGCTCGGCGTTCAGGAGCTGGCGTACCTCTTCGGCATCACGGCGAATCCGAACCAGGTCGTCAATTACCGCGCTCGCAATGCGCAGCGTTAATGTTAAAGCACGACAACAAAGACTGACACACATACACCACGATATGCATGTACTTATGGGAGGCTTGCTATAACTACATACCTACTGCGATCTTGGGACGGCGTTACACGAGAGCATTGATACCCCCGGCATGGCTATGGCTGATAGATGATGGTGCTTTACGGCAGCTTCGAGTGGCTTCGACTCAGCAGAAACATGTACACTAGCTTCTGCACATGCAATTTCTAAGCAAACCCATAACCCTCTATTTGACTGCCTCCTGCACGTGCCTGTCGTTGAGTGTTTGCCACCGTTTCGCGGCAGTAGCCGGCATAAAGCCGCGCGCTAGCAGTCCCACCTCGAGCTTTTCCAAGCTTCTGTCTTTGCGCAGTCACACGAACATATCACCGTTCTCCTTTCGAGCTAATTCGCTACAGTCGGTTGAGGCAGTTGGAGAAGGAGAGGAGCGCAGAGAAGACGAGAGAGCAGAAGCAGAGAAAGAAGAAGCAGGTACGATATTACGACCCGAGGCGCACGAGATGTTGGCGGTCTCGGGTGCCTGCGCAGTGTTGGGTTGCTGATGAGGTCGACAGACACAACCGCAAATCTGGCGGAAGCAGTAGAAGCAGGCGGGGCGGGCAGGATGTCGTCGCTTTCACGCCGAGCGTGTTACAAGTGCGGCAACGTCGGCCACTACGCTGAGGTTTGCTCGAGCAGTGAGCGCTTGTGCTACAACTGCAAGCAGCCTGGTAAGAGATGAGACATGAAGATACGGGTACACGCGGGGACTGACCGCTACTTCCCATAGGCCATGAAAGCAACGCTTGCCCCGAGCCACGCACGACTGAGAGTGAGTGACACTGCTCGACAGATTATGTCACAGGATGATGCTGACGATGGATCCAGCCAAGCAGTGCTACCACTGCCAGGGTCTCGGCCACGTTCAGGCCGACTGCCCAACTCTTCGTTTGAGGGGTGCTGCGGCGGGCGGCGGAGGTCAAACCTGCTACTCGTGCGGTCAGCCAGGCCACTTGGCTGTACGTTCAACTACAAGACTCAAGTGACATATCATACTGACTCGATACAGCGCAACTGCCCGAACCCGAACACCGCTGGAGCTCCTCCGGCGGCACCAGCTGCAGCAGTCGCGCCACCGGTTGGTCGCGGTGCTGGCGGCTTCCGTGGTGGTCGTGGCGGCGGATACTCCGGCGTGCAGACCAACCGCGCTGCGACCTGCTACAAGTGCGGCGGACCCAACCACTTTGCTCGTGACTGCCAGGCTCAGGCCATGAAGTGCTACGCATGCGGCAAGCTGGGCCACATCTCGCGCGACTGTACTGCTCCTAACGGCGGCACTCCCAGCGCTGCTGGCAAAACATGCTACAAGTGCGGCCAAGTTGGACACATCAGCCGCGAGTGCACCGAGGAGGCCACCAACGGCGATGCATCCACCACGCTGAACGGCGAGGCTGCACCGGTCGCTGAGGCTCCGACCACGGCCGCACCAGTGGCTTCTTAGTTGGTTCTCGACCAAAAGGCGCATGCTTTCGCGGCTTCGCAGCACATGTGTGCAGCTTGTGCTCGCGGCGCACCACCGCGACAATTCATTCTCTTCAAAAATCCCTTTTACCCCTCAGCGTAACGACGACACGACTGCACAACTCCATTTCACGACCATCACGATCCACATCATTTGCCTGCACCTTGGAAGCGAACGAGCGTATAAGCGCGCCGACTTGTGGATGTCTCGGGCAGCGCAAGTAACGGAGAGGGAGGTTGACAAGAGCGAGAGCGAGAGCATACTCGGGAAGGATGTGGCGGAGACGCGAGTATGCGGGAGTGGCAAGTTGCAACGCGTTCAGTGGGAGAGCGTGCAAAAGCATGAGTATATATGCGCGTACGATGTTGCGAGCACCCTCATCCGTCTTACCGAACGTTCAAAGGTCTGCCTAATAATGTTCGACAGCATTGCGAAGTTTGTACGTCCGCCAAGACATGAGGTTGAACGCTCCTTCCCAAGTTGAAGCTGAAGTTGAAGCCTGATCTTGACCTCACTTCTCTCGACTCCAGTCTTCTACATCTTCCCTTTCCTTCTTCTCTTCATTTCTGACATACCTCTCGACCGTATACTCGCCATACATACACGATCTACGCTCATCTGCCTTGCATATTCCTTGGCGATTCTGCTCATCCATCCACCCTTCACACCACTGCATCACCAACAAGATGCCGGCTTCCGTCGCCAGCAGTGACGATGGCGAGGTGAGCATCATCGGCAGTCCATTCAAACACGACTAATACGCAATGGCAGCAAGAGAGTTTCATCGTCGATATCGAGCAGCTGCAGAATCATGGTATGACCTTGTGCGGTCGACGTGCTCGCTCGAGTGTTGACTGACACGCACTGCCAGGCATCAATGCGGCCGACATTACGAAGCTGAAGACGGCCAGCTACCACACCGTTTCGGTAAGTTGCAATGTCAGGCGAGCATGGCCGATGCTAATCGTGAACGACAGGCCGTGCACTCTGCAATGAACAAGAACCTCCTCAAGATCAAAGGGTTTTCCGAGATCAAGGTCGAGAAGGTCAAGGAGGCTGCTGCGAAGTGCTTGGTACGTCTCAGATCATGCTCCAGCCTAGCATCACTGCTGATACTCAAACTAGCCCCACGCCACCAAGTTCATTACCGCCGCAGAGACGCTTCAGCTCCGCAAGCGCTGCTTCCGTCTTTCGACCGGTAGCAAGCAATGGGACGGCATCCTGCTCGGCGGCTTCCAGTCCTGCAGCATCAGTGAGGTGTATGGCGAGTTTCGTTGTAGAAAGACGCAGCTCGCCCACACACTCTCCGTCGTTGCTCAGTTGCCGAAGGATCAGGGTGGTGCAGCTGGCAGGGTGGCTTGGATCGGTAAGACCAATGTGCCCCTATTTACTCCACATGTGCTGACGGTCTTCTCTCAGATACCGAAGGCACTTTCCGTCCCGAGCGTATCGTCCAGATCGCAGAGCGCTTCGAGATCGACCCGGAGCAGGCCAACGAGAACATTATCCAGATGCGTGCGAACAACAGCGACACACAAGCCTCATGCCTCGGTGAGCTGTCCGAGCACTTTGCTACAGGCGAGTTCCGACTGCTCGTCGTCGACAGTCTCATGGCACTCTTCCGCACCGATTACATCGGCCGTGGCGAGCTGTCTGAGCGTCAGCAGAAGTTGGGCCAGTTCCTGAGCAGGCTTGCCAAGATGGCGGAGGAGTTCAACCTGGTTGTCTTCATGACGAACCAAGTCCAGAGTGATCCTGGTGCGTCGGCACTGTTCGCTGGTGCTGATGGCAGAAAGCCGGTGGGTGGGCATGTGGTTGCTCACGCTTCGACTACACGCATTCTGCTGCGCAAGGGTCGTGGTGATGAGAGAGTGGCAAAGATCCAAGACTCGCCTGGTAAGTTCTTCCTCATCCCACTGCCTTACTCCTGCTGACGATGTTGACAGATTGCCCTGAGCGTGAGGCTACTTACATCATTACTACTGGAGGTATTGCCGACCCCGAGAAGGCATGAGTGTGCTAACGAGCAACTGACTGGCGTTATGCGGCGATCTGTCGAGCGATGATGGGATATGGGAAGTGATGTAGCTTGCTGGCCTTTGAGCACTTTGCTTTGCGAGCAATATGGAGGTGCTATTTACATGTATACGAACATGATAGCGGCATCAATATAAAATCATCAATGCACTGCTTCCTCCCTACATGTTGTCTCGACTTGACCTTGACCTCACCGTCGCCAAGACATCTTATCAATCTCTGTCGTGCCTCGGCTCAATCTGGAAATTCTCGACTGCGTGACAGGCACAGAAGAGCAGTAAGGAGTCATCATGGTTCCAATGCCTGCCTCCAAGACCTCTGTCCCCTTGGCAGTGAACGACTTTACGGTCCTGCTGCTTCAATATCCCCCGCTGGCGTCCTATCCACAAGCATCAACACACTACCTCTATCTTCGCGCCAACGCGCCAAAAGTGCCAACGGAGGACACACCACGGGAGTTGTTCTTAGTGAACGTGCCTGTTGATGCGACCGAGATACATCTACGATCGCTTTTCGCGGATCATCTGGGCGGTGGCAGAGTCGAGAGTGTGGCATTCGAGGGCACGAAGAGGACTGGCAAGGGCATTACAGCGCCCGTAGTTTCAGCGAAGAGCAGAGGGAAGAAGCGAAAGCGTGGAGCCGAGAATGAAGATGCTGATACTGAGCAGGAGGTAGGCAAGCTGCCAGAAGTATGGGACCGGCAGCTGCACAGCAGTGGAGGAACTGCTGTAGTCACCTTTGTGGACAGGCCGAGCGCGGAGCTGGCGTTGAAGGAGGCACGGCGAGCTGCCAAAGGCGGCAGGCAAATCGTATGGGGTGCGGGAGTGGATGGCAAGATCGCACCACTTGGAACAGGTCGATATTTGACGCACCATGCAATGCGATATCCAGACCCGGGTGCACTACAACAGAGTATAGATGACTTCATGACTGCGTTTTCTGCACAAGAGGCTGTACGCGCGAGGGAGCTGTCAAAGGTGCGCTCTGTACCAGATGCGGATGGTTTCGTTACGGTCACGAGGGGCGCGAGGACGGCAACTGCTGCGAGAGAGGAGGATGTGGAGAAGAAGGAGGATGCTGCGCGGAAGCGCGAGAAGAAGAAGGTTGGAGAAGATTTCTACCGCTTCCAGGTGAGAGAGAAGCGCAAGGAGGAGCAATTGGGCTTGGTGAGAGGATTCGAGGAGGATCAGAGGCGTGTGGAAGAGATGCGGAGACGGAGAGGGAAGGTGAGACCGGAGTGATGTTGCGACTTCTCGATGTGAAGAGGCTATAACTGCAGGTGCCAACACAGCGTCAATCTCGAGACTTGGCATAACCCGAAGCTGTTACAGCCGAATTCAATGACAGGAAAGAGATTCTTCGATTACTCGAGCCACATGCCCGCCAGCCGTAAATCTCCTGAATCTATAACACTGCCCAAGACTAAGCAACACGCAGGTGCTCACATCATCGTCCAAGCATTCCAAAACATCTCAATATACACGTCCCAACTCGTGACTCCATGAGCATACGGTTGTCATGTTTTCTACTATGAAACACCGATATTCTTGCTTTCGCTACCACTGCTTCATATCTTCCCGTGGACAATACGGGGCCTCGGTACACTTGAGCAGAACTTCGCGTACGGCGCCTTCCATCTCGTTTATCTTATCCTTTATAATCCGGACAGCTACTGGATCGCCCCGCCTACCCATTGCGCGGGCCGTATCGGCAGCGCGCAGCTCACAGAATCGCAGATTTGGGAAGCCACTAAGAGTGTGGGAATGCTCCCAGCACTTCTTGATTATACGGAGGCGGAAAATGAGGAACGCTAGGTAATCGCTGGACTGCTTTAAGCCTGTGATGTACACACGTAGACTGCTGAGATTAGGGCACCGTCTTTGCAGCGCTCTGAGCGTGTCGCCGATTCCTTCATGAAAGTGGCAGTCGACGTTGACAGCCAAGTGGCGGAGTGCGTGCAGGCGAAAGTCGCAGAGGGAGTCGAGCATTTTCAAAGTGTCGTGTGATGGATCTTCGTGCCTGTATCCGACGTGAAGCTTGTTCGAAGAGTAGAAAACTCCCGCTGCCTCATCCCTGATCTGTCGGCATGTCCTCAGGATATTTAGGACGGAGTGGCCGCCGGTTCCACCTATTGACGAAGGGTGGTCACTGGTGGTGACATATCCGTCATCATCTGGCTGCAGGTGCAGTACGAGCCCATAGATAGAGTTACGCAGCTCTGGCGGAATTGATAGCAAGGGAGAGTGATCGAGCGGAACCAGCATGGGATCAAAGCAAGCTGGAAGATGTGCCACGGGCAGCTTTTCGTGTGACTCGAGGCTTAAATCGAGAGGTGCGAGCGTGAAGTCCTGGGTGAATGGCGGCGGTACGCCTGGCATGTTTTGCAGCATCTCTGTTTTGGCAAGCATCGGATCGTGGGTAGATGGTAGTGGTGCGCGTTGCATCTTTTGCGGCTTTGTGAACTCTTGGGAAGGTGCGACGCGCATCGGAACGTAGCTTGATCGACGGTGTGCGGCGTACATACTGTGTATTCGTTCCAAATCATCGGTCTCAGGAGTGTAATGTTGACGTTCATCTTCGAAATGAGCAGGTAAGAAATAGTGGTGGATACAGCAAACGATAAGCTTTCGCTAACGATGAAACGTCGCGAGCTTGACAGTACATGGTAATGTAATGCAATTCGCTAGCAGGTTCGCGACCTTGGAGCTATCTCCCCAGCCGAGCTCTCCATGACGTTGACCTAAGACCTACTGCAAGCGCCAATAATCTCTTGCATTCTATTTGTTTCTGCACACCTGCCATACGGCTAGGGCTGGTGCGAACAAACATTGTTGAGGCTCAGTGAATCCGGTGCCTTCTTTGTATGGATTGCACCTTCACGGACACAGTTGATACGGCGTTGGTCGTGTGTGATAGATCTGGTGCTTTAGGAAGACTCGGCCGTGCATCTGGCCTTGGTTCGTGGTGAGGTCGTAGCCCAAACAAACGTTGCGCCTTCCAATCTCTCGTGCGCCGAGGTAGTGAGCATCCAGGACTGGATCAGGCTCCGGATCCCCCGTCTGCGTCTGTCTCGAAGGTCTTTCCCGTGTGCTGGTTGCATGTACGAAGCATTGGCCTGACTCGCAGGAGCTGATGGTATCGAGCGCAACGCTCCGAGTCGGTCGGTGTTGTCAACGAATATCGTAAATGTACAACTTATCAGACTTCTGTCAACTTTTCGGTTTGGAGTATGTTCCTACTCGTGCTGTGTCATTGAGTCCAAACAGAGTTGCATCAGGTATTAGTGGACGATGAAGGACAGGGCCATCAGTAAGACTTCGTTTCTAAATTATAGCAAACCGTTACTTAACATACTGCCCTCACAAGAACCCAGAATGATAGTACAAGAACATGACTTAACCTGAGCGGGCCGTACGGCCTCCAAACCTGAGCCCACTTTTCAGCACCTAGCAACTCCTAATGACTCCAAAACATGGCCTATAATCCGGGAACATGCACCTTGATAGCATCCAACATCCTCCGAAACTCCGCCCGCTTCCCGTCCTCTGTCATGCGCTTACACCGCCTCCGCAAGTCATTCGCCACCGGTTTCTGCGCCTGCGCACCAGAATACGACCAAGCCGGCTGTGGCCGATACGGATCCGCACACATGTGCAGCCATCTACGTAGCTCGATACTCGTAGTCTTGGCGCTCGTCGTACACAGTACAACACGTAGATCCTGGTTCTTGGCCAGATTGGCCTGCTGCGACGGCGGAATTCTGTTATGCCAGGCAAGCATGCCGCTGAAGTCAAAGTCCGTAACATTAGCTCGAATGCGGCAGTTACTGTGAATGAGAGGCAGGACTTCGTTGCGGATTTGGCGGGAAGTGCGAATCAGAGCGTGCGGGCAGTGGCGATTCGAGTTCAGGGGCAGGATGTGGATAATGACATTCTCCAGAACGAGCTTGTAGATCTCAACTCGCAATTCGGCAGGTAGGTCGAAAATACAGAGTTTCTGCTGTACCTCGTCGACCTGTACATGTCGTGGTGCGGGAGCGAGGGATCGGAAAGTCGTAGCTGGCCGTGATTTGGGCTTGACAGGCGCTGGTTTGGGAGCTGCCGCAGTTGGCATGCTGGTGCGCATGGGTGGAAGTGGTACTGTCGGTACTGGCCTTGCTGACGAGCTCCGTGGAGGCAGCGCGGCTCGAGCGATTTCCTGCGCTTCGAGGGCCGTGATGATCGTGTGCCGGGCCCGCCTCTCGAAGTCGTCCTGCGACAATAGCCGGGATGCCAGCGCCGGGTCCAGATTTGCAGGCATGGTGAGTGATGTTAACCGACGGTGGGTTGCAAGAAAAGAAGAAGGAGCTGAGGTTGAGTTTAAGGCGGATTTCCCGCACGGTTCCAGCCGTATGTGCAACCTCACATGTGATTCTTCTTGTTGTGAATGAGGCCTAGACAATGCAATGCCGACAGCATGCGCGGCCCCGAACATCACCATCGGCACGAGCGAGTGGTGTGGTGGTCATGAGTTGAGATGTTGGAGAAGGAGAAGCCGCCAACTTTGCATGTGATCTGGAGAGGAGATGACGTTGCACACAAGCCAACTTTGTCCGCTTCTACAGTACCCACGGATTTACATCTCATCGGTGTCGACAAGAAGGATCAGTAGGTACAGAAAAAGAACATTCCTGCAAAGCTCCACAACCGTGACAAGGCCCAAAGACTCCTGCTTTTGCATAAATACTCTTTCCCTCGTACAGCTCATATCTCCTCAATTGCCCATCATGGTGGACGCCATCTTAGGCCTCTCGCTCTCCCTGGCAATTGTAATGCCTGTTGGTATCAGCGTTACCACGGGTGTAGCCCAAGGTGTGCAGGAGCAGCACAAGCAGAATGCGGATGCCGCAAACCAGACGCGAGCGCTCAAGTTCCACATTGATATACACATTGACCCCGAGCGGCGGAAAGGCAAGATCGCAGCACTGCAAGATGGCACTGTAACGCTGCATCACGACAAGCTCTGGATTGAGGCCAAGGATCCCAAGACGGGCTGGCCAGTGGATGCGACTCATCATCCTTTTACAGGCTTTTACATTGCGTATCCTGATAACGATCGACCGTCGACTCGAGGGCTAGTGAGCACTATCGCTGTCGATCCGCCTATGCTCAATTGGATTTACATTGATAAGGATACTTATTGTCTCAGCTATGCCAATCGTAGTGGGAGTATAATGCATCATGTTGGCAGCTTCGATTGGACGAGTGAGGACAACGATAGTAGTATCCTGTTCGACGACTGGGAAGGGTTCATGGCAGTCGAGGAGGAGGAAGGAAAGTGGGCGCTGTACTTTGACATGGACGACGATGGGTTGAAGAAGAAGCGGAAGGACAAGAAGGCCGTAGAGGTGAGCTTGGTGCGGAGGGTCGTTACTGGCCAGGAAGTCAATAAGTGGGGTTTGACTGAGGAGGGTAACATGGGATTCAAGGCGACGAAGGAGGTGGACAAGATTTCCGGGAAGAACAAGGCCGGCTAGATGTTTACTTTTTTTGGCTGCAACGTCGTCGAAGTCGCAGCGATGGACATCGAAACGCAATGCGTTACGCGCCTCACGGTGCTTTATACGATATTTTAAAGACATCATACAAGCGACCCTGACTCAAGGCCGGGTCGCATCACGACGACGTCCTTTTCGCCGCCGGCTCACCTGATACTACACCGCTCTGATGCTTCCGCTTCCCTGCCAGTGATCCGCTGCTAGAGACGTTGGAGCCATTCGTGACGTCGGCCAACGGCGTTCGATCCGCGCCTACGACCGGCAAGCCAATATCCTGGACTTTACGCAGTCGGATACCCTTAATGCTTCGCTCGCCAAGACCATCTATGTCGTCCAGTGGTCGCCGATACTGCCCGTAGGACAGCACGTGGCTGCGATCTGTAGTTCCTCGCGCAACGCTTCGAAACACTTGTTCCGCTAGCTCGAACAGCTCGTCGTTGCTCAAACGCGGACTTCTGGTGGGCTCTTCGGGTTCGAAAGCTTGCTGATAGTCATCTGCGAGCTGCCAGTCGTACACACTGGAGCTTGCGTCCTGGACGTAGCGGAGGCGAAGCCACTGCGCTGTACATCTCGGTTCTTTTAGATAAAGCAGCGATGTTGGGTCTGCCAACAGGATGGCCCTGAAGTCGGCTGGGTCTGGTTCTGATGGCTCTCTTGGGCGGCGCGGTGCACATTGAAGAAGCTTGAAGTGCACAATATATTCGTATTGGTCGCCAAGCAATGTGCGAAGCTCAGCATCATCGGACCCAAGGAAGATCAGGATCTGTCGTCGACCCTCGCGCCTGCGGAGTAACCACTCCCTGTGCGTACGCCTGAAGGCTTTGTCTGTCTTCTGAACAACGAGTTTGTGCGGAGTACCTGACTTCTCGGTCATGGTGATGTAGTCCGCGTGTTCGGAGTGAGCTTTCGGCTTCAGTCCGAGTCCCTTTTCGATGTGGGCGCGCTGGGGTATGTTGTACGCAAAGCGTTTCGTCTGACGATCTGACTCTAGGAAGTGAATCAAGTCGTCGCAAATGTAACAGTCACAGTCTTCTGGTCTCTCTACGGCACATCCCTCTCTTCTCATTTGCGCCCATGTCGTCGGCTTGCTAGGCTCGAGTTGCACGCAGCGCAGGAGATAGCTATACAACACATCTTTAAACAAAGCTTGGTCATTCTTATCATCGAGGCGGAAGTTGTACGATTTCGCAAGTCGGATGTGCTCGCGGAGGTATGGCAAGAGAATGTCTAAGTAAGCCTCCGTCCTTGCGAAGTCACCTTCCTCGCGTATCTTAGCTTTGAGACCTGCAAGTTGCTCCATCATGCTCAGCTCCAGGAAGATCCGATGCAAGGTGACAAGATCTTCAAGCTGTAAAATGGAGATGTGGTCGCCAACATTGGACGGCTTGGTAGGGAAACCCGCTCGGTATGAGGTGAATCTGGGCAACGCCTGAGCATTCCCTTTCGCAATTTCGTATTGCTCTTTCGCCATTCGCCAATACTCTGGATTCTTCGGAGGCCCGACAACAACTTCGTTGCGGACATCCATGCTTAGCTCGTGATACCGGTGGAAGTTGTGGTAAATATCCATCTGATGGTCCAGGCCTTGCGTAATAATTTGTTGCTCGAGAACATGGTCCGCCGCCGGGACCAGGGAGCGTAGATGTAGCAAACATCGCGTTTACGACCAATGCACACATCATCGCCGCAACTTCCTTGCTGAGCTTGCCCTGTCGGTGAGCTTCACACAGCAGTGCATGTCTTTTTTGTGAATGACGGCGTGCAGTCGTATTTTAGGCCACATCCTGCTGTCGGTCAGCCATCGTATTCTATTACACTGCGCACCTTTGTTACCTCGACGCCGCCTCTCTAGGTCCACTGCTATTGCTCGCGATATCCATGAGCATGCTCACAACAACAACATCTTCATTGCTACTCTGGGTAGACATGCCCACGCGCTCCCGCGTATTGTTCGACGCGTCCATGGCTGGGAGGTACCAATGGTCTTCTTCTCATCTCTCATATGTACTGCGGTGCGAAAAACCTCACGCGTAAAACATTGAGCACACTGACGCCATCACCGTCTATGCACGACACGAACATCGCACGCTATCACACTTTCGTTGCTGCCCCTTTCAGAGCACGACCTCCTGAACACTTCAAGCTCGGCTAGTCTCAGCGTTGCTAACGATGGTTGTCTAGTTAAAGACTATGGGCAACAGCCTTATTTAGATCTCCTCGCAAGGTGGTCACAACCTTGCCTTCGCAACATGTATCACCTCCCAGCATCTTGTGCTTGCAGTGTCGCCGGTCCGTGGAATGTACACTAGACTGAACAAGCACAGAGCAAACATCCCGTCCGTCACGAGCTTTAACCGTAAGTCCATTCGTATAGCAAGCATCTAACCCCAATGGCGCGACGAACTCCCAGCTCCAAGCCAAAGATTGCGACGCCACGCTCACGAAAGCCTTGCTGGTCTCCGGAGGATGCTGCGGCTATGGAAAAACAACCTGATCAACAGACATCTAGTACACAACGAGACGCCTCGGAAGACCGCGGTCGTCGAGGACGTGAGACATCACCATTCAAAAGCTTGCGATGGAAGCGGCATCTGGAGCTAGGTCCGACAACGAGCACTGCAGACCATCGCCATCAAAGCCCACAACGTTCTGCGCTGCGTCGCGAAGGAGATGAACGTCAGACAAGCGGCCAACACAAGCTCGAGATCATGCCGTCTATTGAACGGCCAATCGATATTCAACAACCATCTCCAACCGTCTCTGAGGCCTGTGCGATGGCAGATGCTCAACTGCTCCGTGAGATGGACAGCTCTATTTCCAGAGATCGGGCGTTGCGGATGGAAGCACGTAAAGCTCGGAGAGCGAGCAGAGATCCAACAGCTCTATTCAGGCGGTTCCGCATGTTCTGAAATACTCGAGAATGTACCGTAACTATCAGTAGGATCCCCCGGATAGCTAGTTCTCTCTACAGAAAACTCGTTCGGCGGAAAGCACGAATGCTGGCAGAGCTTAACGAAGGGCCGAACGCGAGACGCGAAAGACCATTGCCATTATCCTGTCCCCTCGCGACGGGATTTGACTGGGTGATGGTGAGAGTAAGACCTAGGACGCCATAGGATTACAAATGATGAGCAGACGACATATAGACGGCAGCCCGAGTCACAATACAGGCAGGGTTCTCTACCTCTTTTGAAGACCACATCAATCAGTATGCGTTGCTCGATAGGTTCAGCTTGGCAACCTCAATGCACAGCGAAGCGTTCGATGCTACCAAATAAAAACAAGCTAATCTGCTTGTCGTAGCGGAGTACACTAGAGCGCCGGTGTGCAAACACTGTAGTCAAATGTCTCCCGAGGTCGCCTACTACTGGCGTCTAGCGTGGCATTTGTCCGGACTAGGAAGGTAGATTGCGATCTCCAGATGCACGGCCAAGCGCACTTCTGTTTCCGACCATCTTCTACGTCCACAACATTGACAAGTTCCCTGTGATCTTGCATTGACCCAGCTAATCGTCGTGCATAATGGCCGCCACATTCGACGTCAACGCCGTGCGGCAGCACTTTCCAGCTCTCTCCCAAAAGACTGTATACTTTGAGAATGCCGGTGGCAGCCAGATTCTCAAGGAGGTCGTCGACACGTTAGTGGTACAACATCTTCTGCAAGTTTGAGAGCCTGACTGTCCAAAAAGTATATCAGACTACCTTCTCGGCAACAACGTTCAACTAGGTGCTAGCTACGCCAAATCGAAGGAATCGACCAAGCTGTTCGACGATGGCTGCAAAGCCGTGGCCAAGTACGTAAACGCAAGCCAAGATGAGGTGGTCATCGGTCCTTCAACGACGCAGCTGTTCCGCAACCTTTCTTTGGCACTGTACGACTACATCACGCCCGACTCGGAGATCATTGTTTCGAAGCTGGACCACGAAGCGAACATTGCTTGTTGGGTTCAGCTCGCCAAATATCGAGGTTGCACACTGAAGTGGTGGGGCTCTGACAACAAGACCAATCCGCAGCTGGACTGCAACGACCTGCGCAACCTGATGACCGAAAAGACGAGACTGGTCACCTGTACGCACGTCAGCAACGTTCTCGGTACGATCAACGATATTAAGGCTATCGCGAAGACTGTCCATGAGGTGCAGGGTGCGCTGCTCTGCGTAGATGCCGTCGCTTTTGCACCACATCGTGCGGTTGATGTGAAAGACCTCGAAGTTGACTTGGCAAGTTTAGGGAGAACGTAACTCTTCCGCGCCACTATGCTAACATTTGTGCAGTACGTATCTATTCGCCTTGAGACATTAGCGAGACTTAGCTCGGTCTAGCCCTCTGTCAGGACCGAAACATATTCTGCTGGGCTCGATCCTTCCTCGCTTACTGCCAACGATGAATCCCCGAACTGAGTATTGCCAAAGGTGACTTGCTGACGCTGATGACTGCGTAGTTATTCGTTTTCTTGGTACAAATTGTTCGGCCCACACATGGCGTCGATGTACGCCTCGAAGGCCGCTCAAAAACACCTCAGCACACTTGGTCATTTCTTCAAACCCACCAACACGCTCGAGTATCTCCTAGGCCTCGCAGCTGCGAATTACGAGCTCACCGCGAGCATACCGGCTGTTGTGCATTACCTCGAAAGCGTGCCTTGGGACGACATCTCAAAGCACGAGGAGAAGCTGCAAGCGATACTTCTCGATTATCTGAAGAGCAAGCCAGAGGTCTTCAAGATCTGGGGCGAGCCGCGCGCGGATCGAGCAAAGCGAGTGCCAGTGATCAGCTTTACTGTGAAAGGTCGCAGTAGTAAGGAGGTCGTGGACCAGATCGAGGTGAATAGCGACTACGGCTGCAGATGGGGAGCCATGTACTCGAATCGATTGGTAGAAGATATTATGGGTTTGGATCCAATTGATGGCGTATGTAGGGTGAGCCTAGTGCACTACAACACAGGTGATTAACTCACAATCCCCGCCGAGACTTAGCTGACAACTGGCAGAGGAGGAAGTCCGTGGATACGTCAAGGTCTTGGATGAGGTCGTTTCATCATGAACGTGTGATTTACAAGCCGCTGCGCTCCCTGCAGCAGCACACAGTAAAAAGCTCACGTTTGCACCTCAGTAGTGTCCATCGTATCGTCAGCTACAAAGATCCCTCGTCATCGTCACCCCACGGCACCCGCATATCTTCATAATTCCACCCACTACGCTAGGCGACGCCGTTCCCTGTCGATCTTATGTGCTTTGACTTCCTGCACAGTCGGTCTCTTCTCGGGCTCCTGGCCGCGTATAGGAGTCTGGCCGTCAAGGCGCTCGAGCCTGAACTGATGTCTGCGCCTGGTAGAGTCCGACTTGTCTAGCGCCTTAGAGCTTACCACCTTGTACAGCCCATCGTACCGGAATCCTATCTCAGGTGCAAAGGGCGAGTTCAGGTTGTGCGAGCGTAGAAAGCGGACCGGCTTGCCATTGTCCCTAGACTCTAGCAACCTCGAAGTCGCTTCTGTGATCTTGCCATCGGTGCTGTCTGTGCCACAATACAGGACCCACTCTCCGTGATCCTCGTCGTCGTACCCATTTCCACCGGACATTACACAGGAGTATGCGCCTTCGCCAGCAGCTCCACTGATACCTGCAATCATTGCGCCGTGAGCGCCATCGCGTACTGTCGTGAGCTGGGTCGGCCACCACTGCCCGTTAAGTAACAGTCCGTTGCCGTGGAATTTCCACGACGAGCGTCCCTTATAGTTGTCGTCGATATGGTCGACCGTCTTCTCAACGTTCTTGGAGGCCGGCACGCCACGAACGATACCACGCAGCAGATCGGTCTCGAAGTCTTGCAGGCACCACTTATTGTATAGCTCCTCTGCGTCAGCCACTACATCCCATGGATACTTCACATCTCCGCTATGCTTCTTATCGAAGATCTGCGGCAGTCCGTCCTGGTCGTGTAGGATGCGCCTATTGCGGAGAAGCTGCCCGGTTACTTTCTCGAACACGAGCTTGTGTAGAGTATCGCGAATCTTCTGGAACGTCTCCTGAATGTTGAAACCCCGTTCGTGCTTCTTACACTTCCTAACGAAGTCTTTCAAGCTCTCGATTAGCGGAGATGCAGAAGCCTCGTCTGCATTCCCGCGTCTTTGAACGACCTGAAGTGCTTGATACCAAGCTGGAGGACGCTCGGAGATCTCTGCGAGGACTGGAGTCTCGCGAGACGGCTTGCTCTTGCGGACCTTTTCGGCTGTGGGTTCTCCGTCAGGAGACCTTGGTGAAGCAGTATCTGTGCGCTTCAAGGATTTGGAGACTCCACGCCGCTCGTCGGCGAAAGCGTTGGCCGCTGGTCGCTTCGCTGTCCCCGAGCTCGAGTGAGCTGCGGTTCTAACCTCGGTGTTAATCGCAGGCAGTTTCACCGCGGAGAGCTTTGCTGGCTTGTCAGAGGTCGGCTTAGGCTTCTCGCGGTTGACGAGCTGCTTAGTGCCGCTACTCAGGGCGACTGGAGTCGGTCCGGATCTTGCTTTGGTGGGAACCATGCTAGGCGAGACTTTGTCCTTTCGTGGCTGCCAGGTCGTCAGAGGATCCTCATTGACCTCGCCCTCTTCAATGTCGTTCACCTTCGAAAGTGTTGCCTGGTTGATCGCGAGTTGGTGCTGAGCAGCTAATTCGGCCGCTCGCTTTGTGCGAGCCTTCATCGCGGTCGCGAATTGCTGGTTCTCGCCATCCTGGCCTTTGCACGTCTCTGCGTTAACTCGAGCGAGAGTGGCATCTTCTTCCGCCTGCACCTCCTCGGCAGTGAGCTTAGAGATCGAAGACATGTCGTTACCCATGATGTCTCCGTTGTGTGATGTTGAATTGTGTTGTTGTCGTTGTTGATAGAGCCTCATGGTGGGGTCGTGTTGTTGAGAGAATAATTGTAGCCTTCACTTGCTGATCAACGACAGTCTTTGTCGCAAAGTCGGCCTACGCGAAGTTAGTCAGTCACTCGGGCGAGGAACTCTGGCATCTCCTTTGCAGTGCTTGAGTTTGAGCTAAGTATAAGGACTAAAGCATCATGACACGTACCGACTGGGTGAGAGAGTAGTAATGTTCATGTCAAAGTGTTGATGTTGTTGTTGTTGTTGTTGTGATCAGTGCGGTTGTGGAGTGACGGGAAAGCGAACGCAAACGGAAGGAGCGCGATCCAGTGCCACGAGTTTCGGCTGGGTGACAGAATGTGCGGTATCAGAACGTTGCGACTCTGGCGAGGACTGCTCTCCGTAGCTCACACCTGACAGCAGCCACTGCGACGGGCGATCTTGACATTGTGCAATGCAGCGTTCGAGAGAGGGAGGCGATGTGTAGTGCATAGGACAGGGTGTGAGACCACAACGACGAGTACGAAAACGTTAGGAGGCTACTGGGTCAACTCTAGTCTCCTGTTGGACAAGCTAGGTAGACAGTACTAATGCATCGAATTCGAAGTCACCGATGTCGACTTGCTATAGCACGCACCCACTGCTTGCTAGCAACTTTTTGTGGTACAACACAGCATCCTACCAACGCCTCGCTAAACGTCAATAAGATCTCAAAATGCCGGAGTCCTACTAAGCCGTTTCCATAGCATCGTCCTCACCAAAGACATCCTCCATCCTTCCTTCACCCTCGTCATCTTCCTCCTCTGCACCGTCCATGCCACCCATACCCACGTCGTCCTCTTTCGCAGCATGCGCTACGCCATTGGTCAATGGCTTCGCTGGCGGCTCCTCTTCATCGTCATCATCCGCCGCCTCGTCACTATCCCACTCATCCTTCAGATTCCACCCAACACCAGTCAGGCAGTACTTCTCGGGCGGCAACTGCACACCGTAACTCCTCTGCACTTTCGGCAAAGCCACGCGATTCCTCTCCGCCGCCTGCTCAAGCATGAATTCCTTCGGTAGATGGCCCTGAAAATTATAACCCTGCCTACTAGCTATCGCCTGCCTCAGACTCGTGACCGAGATACCATCACCTGCACCCCCCTCACCCGCTGCTCCTCCAGCTCCACGCCCTCTGCCAGCACCGCGTTCTGGCTGTCCAGCATAGCCTTCAGCGCTCAGTCTCAAGGTATCCGAAAGCACGCCGGATGTGTATCGGTATGCGAAGTCTAGGAGTTGCAGAGGCACGCGCTCTTGGTAGCTGTTGATGCCGAGACTTGCGAGCACGAGATGGATCAGACGTGCATCGCGTGGCCGCTTGGCCTGACCATCGTCTTGTGAAGATGTGCGCGGTCTTTCCAGATCTACAACCGGCGCATCGGGTCTGGTTGGTGCGACTGCTGTGTCGGATGGTGGTGGTGTTGAGGGGTGTGTGCCATTGGCGAGTTGAGGAGAGGCCATGGCGCCGTATTAGTCGACTTCTCGGGACCGCATGGAAGCTATTGCGCGGCGTCCTGTTCCGAAGTTGTTGAGTCGAGAAGAGAAAGTGTGTTCATCGAGGTTGCGTTCCTTGGTGGTCTTCAGACCATGATTTTTGGCTCAGAGCGAGCGGCGGACCAGGCCGCTTTTTCACATGCAAGCACTGTACGCGACTTGACGCGCCCTCACTTCCTCCTGGCAACTACCCTCACCACTCCGCGAAGCAGCCTGTTGTCAGGAGGACTCGTTGCCATGGGCCAAGTCGACGGTTATATAAGACCAAGATAAGCTGAATCAACGCTGTTTCCTCCTCCCGTTCACCACTTCAAATATGGCGTCCCTCATCCCTACCAACTTCTCTTGTGCCCGTTGTCACATTTGCGAGCTTCAGCTTGAAAGCCAACTTCAACGCTGCGGAAAATGCAAGAGTATTCGCTACTGTGGAGCGGACTGCCAGAGACTAGATTGGAAAGACCACAAGATATCCTGCCGCAATCGACAGACACCCCTTCCTGTGCCGCTGCAACGTACTCGAGTGACTGGACGTACCAACATGGTTCGTCGGACTGCCGCGCAGACCGATAGTGGGACTATCTACTACCTCCAGACCTCGACGCCGCATCTCTACGACACGTCCATCTCTGGGCCTTACCACGATCTGGATGCCATCGCTGCACAAATCGAACGTAACTTTGGCGCTGAGTGCCAGCCTGGGACTCAATACCTGGACGAGATGCTCGAAGTGGGCATGGAGATCATGCACGTCACGTCGCCCATGTTATTTTGGATGCTTTTCATTTGTGGCACCAAAGCCATGACTGACATGCTCAGCAATGGCAACCCCAACCTCACCAAGACCGCCCGCATACTGCGTGAGACCAACCCTACTATGCTTGCTAGGCTGCCCGGTCCTGCATGGTACATCGTTGTAGCGGATATCGCAGTTGAGATTGCACCTGCAGCAATGGGCTCGAGTGACCCAGGAGCTAGCATGCCCTTGGAAGATGCCCAAGTTCATGGTACTTATGGAGCAGAAGCTGCCGCCAATGACGCTGCACGTCAGCTCGCCCAGACCATCACAACTCGAGAGCGTGGGACTGTTGCTGCCATGCCAGGCTCATCATGCTACCGCGCGGGTATCATGTGTCAGCAAGATGGCAGCCCTCAGTTGACGTATGTGGTACACGTTCAGCATGATCGTGGAGCGCAGATGAGCAGGCATAAGTGAGAGCACGATCGAGGATCGTTGTATGTTTGTTCAAAAGTAGTTACCAGACTACATACGTAAAAGCTACTCGACCTCAATGCCATCCCATATTCTTACATTACTTTTCAGCTTCATCCACTTTGCACAAGATTCAATCGTTGTGTGCTTATGCGGTGAAGTACTTGACGACACACTACAGAACGTGGTCAGCGGATATTCAGTGGTATATGATGTTGCAAGACTTACGCCAGCACCAGAAGTAGGCGAGGCATCAGTGGCCGAGGACGACACAGCCGGAGCAGTGTAGGCCGGGGCAGTGCCTACTGGCGCCGCCACAGAGCTGTAGATGCCTGTCGGCGAAGCGTAGCCGTAGCCAGTCGCCGAGGAAACAGCGTAAGGTGCGGACGTGCTAGCGGGCGCAACGTAAGCGCTGCTGGATGCGCCAGGGACGCTGTACGCAGCCGACGATGCTGGTGCAGAGTATGCGGCGGAAGATGCAGGGGCGGTGTATGCGGCCGAGGAGGATGCAACAGCCGACGAAGCAGCACTATCGCCAGATCCAGAGCCAGACGAGGAAGAGCCACCAACGGTGACGCTGGCAGTTCCGGAACCGGAGTAGGCCTCAACCTCAACGACCTGGAAGTTGTAGTCCGTGCCGAAGCCGTTCTTCTCCCACGCAGTGAAGAAGTCGCTCATCTCGATCGTGCCTGGAAGGGCAGTCAGTAATGTGGTCTGGTGAAGCCTTATTCTGATGACTTACCGGATGTGCGCTGCTCATCACGGACAGCCCAGAACTGGGTGAAGGTGCTGGTGCCGGTGATGGACGGCTGATTGGTGCGAGTATCCGTGCAAAGCGTATAGCTGCCACCGTCGGATGCCGTGATGCTACCGAGGCTGGTCACGCCGGACGAGCAAGGGTTGAAAGAGCCTATCAGCGAGTCAGCTACTGCGTGAGAGAAGGCTGGCAGTCGATGTCAACTGACCATACGACTCAACAACGTAGTACTCGGCCTGGGGGCTGTTGACCCATCCGTAAACACCAAGGTACGATCCAGAGCCCGCCGCAGAGTACTCAGCCGAGTAGGTGATGGAGCGCGCAGCGCCGGTTGTCCAACCCAAACCAATGACAAAGTCTCCGGGGTTGTTCCAGCTGGCAGAGTAAGTGCCGGCAGACTGGTCGTACTTGAACGCGGCAAGATCCCCGTTGTAGTTCTGCACGTAGTCAAGGGCATCCGACTGGCGGTTCTTGATGATGGTTGGGCCAGCCAGGGCACCTGCAACGCCAGCGAGCAGGGCGGTTGTAGTGGTGAAAGAAGGCATCTTGCTTGGAAGGCTTGATATATTGAAGAAGGCTGGGCAATGAATATGGGATGCTTGGGTGAAATGAGTGTCTTGGTGAATGAATGAAAGTGTAGAAAGTGTGTCTTGGTCTTCTTGGACAAGCTTGGGAGCAGGCGAAGGCTCTTATACTGACCTGGCCTTTTTGCTTGACAACTCTTGTGTCTCGCCGCACACTACCGTTGAAACATACTGCTCCGCTGTCGTGAGGTTTGAGGATCCAAAAACTTCAGATAGACGACCGAACGGCCATCGGTGCCTACAGCCGCACCCCGGGGGATATGAGCAGAGCATCAAGTAGACGCATCACCGTCGCGACGAATCTGTTGCTGACAGCCTCGACGCCAAGTGCCGACGAATGCACTCCCGGTGGGATGCGCCAGGCGGCGATGCGGACCTTATGGTGGTTGCGTTGAGTCTGCGGTCGGGTGGCACGCTGCCGATGCGAATGCCTGAAACCGGCAGACTCGTGTCGAGGCTGTCAACGTTTGGATCCTGGTGTTTCGCATCCTCGTGTTGCTTCGTCTTCTCGAGACACATATTGCGAGGATAGACGATGCTCTCGGTGCGGATAGCCTCCCCGTGAGGGATGTTGAGGCTCATGTGCGCAAGAGGAGAAACATGGAAGACGTGAGGACCTCGGGATGCTTGGCAATGACATAGGAGGTAGCTCGACTTCACCTCTTGACGACTGCAACGATTCACGTGGCAGCTCGGACACAATGACAGGATAGCACTGACAGACTCCTGTATCGATGGACTGCGATGACCTAGACTACCTCGAGAAACGCGCGCTATCATACTCGTATCCAGCAGACAGTAAGGAACATCGACGTCAACCTCGGCAACCAGAATACCACAGCCAAATCTCAGGCGAAGGACTGTTCGGTATCTCTGCCTACGGCCTCATCATCCTGTGCTTTCTGGTTTTCGTGGGCTTCTTGTTCTACGGCATAGTGCACGGCTTTTGGCACCTGTGTTTGCACTACTCAAGCAAGCCCGCTGCGGTCACCAGAGGAAGTCAGCTACTACGCTGAACGAGCAGCCAACAGCGAGACAACATGCACATCAAGGATAGGACTTTCGTGATCAGCGGAGGCGCATCTGGCCTCGGACTGGCTACTGTTCGAGACCTACACTCTCATGGCGGCTATGTAGCTATACTGGATCTGAACGTCGATAACGGCAACGCTGTTGTCAAGGAGCTCGGAGACCGTACGGCTTTCTTTGAAGTGGACATCAGCTCTCCTCCCTCTACGGCCACCGCTGTCGCATCCCTCGTGAAATGGATCGAGAAGACTGGCAAGCCTATCGCAGGCGTGATCCCGGCCGCTGGCGTAGGCTTTCCTGGCAAGCTCATCGATCGCCACAATGAGCCCATACCTCTTGAGAACCTGGAGCTGGTCATCAATATCAACCTTCGTGGCGTGCTGGACCTGATCCGTCTCTGCCTACCACACATGACTATCACTACGCCAACACAACCGGATGGCGAGCGTGGCGTGATTATCATGGTCTCTTCATCCGCAGCCTACGATGGCCAGCCTGGTCAGTATACACTCGACTAGCATCCCTTTGTCCTGAGACACCTGCTGACTGGTTCTACCCGAATTTTCTAAGGCCAGTTGGCTTACTCAGCTAGCAAGGGCGCTGTGCGAAGCATGACACTCGTACTCGCGCGCGATCTCGCACAGCACGGAATTCGTGCTGTTAGCATTGCGCCAAGCTATTTTGAAAGTGGGATGACTGCCGCAATGAGTGGCAAGGTCCGGAAGAGTCTGGAGGGTGTATTTGAGTTCCCGAAAAGGCCTGGCCACGGCAGTGACTTTGCTAGACTGGTGAGGCATATTGTCGAGAATCCCATGCTCAACGGAGAGTGTATACGCCTGGATGGGGCGACGAGGATGCCTTCGAGGCTGTGATGGTTTGCTGCAGAGCAAAATTTACTGCAGCAAATGATGCAGACCAGTAGCTGATTTACAATCACTCCATGGTCAGGTCAATCCATGCTTATGCGGCATGATTTTCGTTTTCGCCAGACAATATTTGTTTGACGTGCCTCGCCACACGTTCTAGGCGGCTTGCGCCTGGCGCTACCCAGTACGTCGTCGCACCTTGAACGCCACCCCGTACTTGTTCACACCACCGGACTTGCCACCCATACGCGCTCTCTGTGCTTCCACCTCATGCAAGGCAAGTCCTATCTCTTTTTCTGTATTTCGCAACGCTTCGAGTTGTCTCCGCTTTGAGACAAGAGCATGCCTTCTCCGCCGCACCGCTGAGATTTCTGCTTTGGTCATGCCCGCCGTCTCTGCCTCCTCCAGCTCCGATGCACTATCGCCAGACGCATTACTCTCCATATCGAAGTCATCCATGTCGTGATCCTGGAACGGTACTGCAACGGGGTCCTCTCCATCCTCGCCAAACACAATCTTCTTTCCCAGGCCATTACCCTTGACTCCTACATCACCAGCCACCACGTCCTCCTCCATTCTCTCTCTCTTCTTTTTGATGGTCTGTAATTGTGTCCGCAAGTAGCCCTCATCCTGCGTCTTCATCAATTTCACTACCGTCTGCCCCAACACCTTCCCACCGCCATTGTTTTCTTCGCCTCGCTTACTCCGCTTGATTCCTCCTGCGCTCTCACTATTCATCATGCCAAAATAGAATTCATCCTGATTCCGCTCGCTAGCCTTCTGCTGCAGTGACTTGATTTTCCGCTTTTTGAGGTTATGGTCGGCGGCACGGAGCGAGTAGTCTTTGTGCTTTTCGAGAAGACCAAGGCGGGCGCGACCAGTGGGTTGTGCGCGCTCTTTGTGGTTGCGCCGCGCGGTGGCATTGCGCATAGAAGACATTTTTGTGGTGGAGCGTGAGGTGTGATGGAGAGAAGTTGGTGGGGCCAAAGGCTGGCAACTTTTGGAAGTGGCAGAAAACCACCCGCCAAGACAGATCTCCGGCGGTGAGCGGACAACCTCATGCTTCCTCTCCTGCCACCCCGCAAGCCCGCTCAGCAAAGTCAACATCATCATCGGCTGCATCACTCTTCTGCCGCATCGCCGCGAAGCTATCTGGCGTCCCACATGACTAGGCCACCGCGTACAGTATCAATGCATCTTTCCTAGCGGCTGCGAGGGACGGATCGATGTCCTCGAGACCACCTTCATGCCAAAACATGCCTATGAGCACAACAATGACGATGATTGATAGGATCCATGAGCGGACCGCCGACGAGATCAGTCGAAGTATGAAGTAGAATGCTGTGACGAGCAATATAGCCTGTCCATATTCCAAGAGGAGTGCGTGAGCGACTTCGAGAACGTCAAGCAAGACCATGATGGGCACGATTCTATGACTTGTGGCAAGTTCGTGAAGATGCAGTTCACCGAACATCTCATGCGTTATATGCTACACGCCGGATCCGGTAGGTTACAATACGAATTCTTTGTTCTTAATCTCAGGTGGCGGCGCCATCGCCGTGCTTGCTGGTCGTATCGCCGACTACATGGCAAAGGTGGTGGCCGCTTGGACGAAATTGGACCGTTCCTCGTGCTGATCCAGTCTCGATAATAACAAGCGGGGCCCTTCGTGGCTGGTAGGCACGACAACAAGGAGGAAGACTTAGAGCTGAAAGGTGCCTACCAGTTGTATAGATGATGCTGAGCAAGGTCTGAACGAGCTGCTCGTGCAGTGCGCACTAGTGTTGAGGATGTTTGCGACGAAGAAATCTGGAGCGATGGCACACGACATAAACCGTCCAAGGAGCACCTAGCGAGGGCGCAGCTTGAGTGTCGGCTCACGGCCATGTCAGTATCAGAATGATGAACGGAAGCAACACAGCTATGGCGCGTCGGATCTGACCTTGAATGGCGTGGTCATCCTTATCGAAGGTAGAAACAGCCACGATCAGAGCGGGCCACTCATTCACACGACTCCTTGCGATGTCTTCACGTAGACCTATGCAAAGGCAATGAATGAGTGCTGCGACTTCGAGATGTACTCCAATTTATATTACACGTCTGAGTCGAACTTTTCGCTTTTGACGCTCGAAATTCGCTGAGCGTGACTGGTCATATGTTGCAGAGCAGTGTCGGACTCTACGCATATCATAAGAAGACCGCAACTGTGTTTGCTGCCATGAAGTCGTACCATTGCTGTACAGTCCAGAGTGATGACGGAAGAGCGTGAGGTGGGGCAAGACCTCAAGACTTCTCAGCCATTGATCGACCGAGTCACACAACACAACACAAACACATCAACGAAATGGCCAGCCACTCTGGAGTCGCAGAGCACCTCCCTGCGTTCCTCGCTGCTATTGATATATCGCAATATGGCAGCACGTCTGAGATACTGGCTGCAAAAGAGCTTGCGTACACAGGCGCACTCTTTACCATTGTCACACCGAAAACGATCGACGCCGTCTTGAACCTCCTTCGCGACGCAGTCGGACGCTTGGACTTATATCTCGATGTTTCGACTGTCGATTCCGTGCAAGACATTGTCGACCTGCTCGATGCTGGAGCCGCAAAGGTCTTCGTCGCAAGTGGACAGGTGCCAGCGTTGCAAAAAGTGCCGAACGTGAACAGCAGCCGTATAGTGTATCACCCGACTGTGTCAGCGGATGAAGCAGAAGATCAGTTGTCGGGCACAGGATATGGACTCTATTTGCACAATGTACAGGATGTGGCAGCCGTGGGTCAGATACTGCAGGCCATGGGCCCGTCTAGGCCGGCTGTGTATGTCTCGAAGCAGGACATGACCGAGGAGGAAGCTGTCAGGCTACGCACACTGGACGCTGTACCCATAGTAGGGTCTCAGAGTCTCACTGTCGATGCAGAGTCTGCTGATGGCATTCGTATTGCTGCCCTACTTCTCGCGAAAACGAAGAGTGACAGATCGGACGGACTTTTCACGACGCTGGTCACCGATGAGCGAGGCGTAGCTCTTGGTCTGGTCTACAGCAACGAGGAGAGCGTGGCCGAGAGCCTACGATCTGGGCGCGGTGTCTACTGGTCTCGCAAGCGTGGTCTGTGGCGCAAAGGTGACACGAGCGGCGACTGGCAACAGCTTGTGCGCGTAGATACAGACTGTGATCACGACTGTTTGCGATTCGTGGTCCGGCAACAGGGCAACGGCTTCTGTCATCTGCTTACAGCTACCTGCTTTGGCGAGTACAGAGGTCTGTCGAAGTTGCAAAAGACGCTAGAAAGTCGGAAGCGGTCAGCACCTGAAGGCTCGTACACAGCACGTCTGTTCAACGACAGTAAGATGCTGAATGCTAAGATCATGGAGGAGGCGAGTGAGTTGTGCGAGGCGAATAATAAGGCGGAGATCGCAGCTGAGGCTGCGGATGTGCTCTACTTTGCCCTCGCAAAAGCAACGGCTGCTGGTGTGACATTGGAGGATATTGAGAGAAATCTTGATGGTAAGAGTATCAAGGTGAAGCGACGGAAGGGTGATGCCAAAGGCCCATACGCCGAGAAGTTTGGTGTGTCTACTAACGGCTCAACGTCCAATGGCAATGGTGCGCCATCGAAGGAGGAAGTCAAGGAGGCCGAGTCGCAGCCGAAGAGCAAAGACGACCCAGCTGGCGTGAACGATAGCGGCAGGATACAGATGAGACGATACGTCACTGCAGATGAGGCGCCTGAAACGATCCGTGAGGCCCTCCAGCGACCCTCCCAGCGCTCAACCGACAAGATCATGGCCATCGTACAGCCCATCATCAAGGACGTCCGCGAACAAGGAGACAAGGCGCTTCTATCATATACCCACAAGTTTGAGAAGGCGACCTCGCTCACAACACCCGTACTTAAGGCGCCCTTTCCGCAAAGTCTCATGCAACTTCCGCCGGAGACGATCGAAGCAATTGACATATCGTTCGAAAACATCCGGAAATTCCATGCAGCACAGGCAGAAGAGAAGCCACTGCATGTAGAGACCATGCCTGGTGTTGTCTGTTCGCGCTTTGTACGACCAATCGAGAGAGTTGGACTGTATGTTCCGGGTGGCACGGCTGTGCTTCCTAGCACAGCAATGATGCTGGGAGTGCCAGCCATGGTTGCAGGCTGCAAGACTATTGTGCTTGCTTCGCCGCCACGAGCAGATGGCAGCATTACCCCCGAGATCGTATACATAGCGCACAAGGTTGGTGCAGAGAGCATAGTGCTGGCAGGTGGCGCACAGGCAGTCGCAGCCATGGCGCACGGTACCGAGAGCGTCAGCAAAGTCGACAAGATCCTTGGACCTGGCAATCAATTCGTCACGGCGGCGAAGATGCTGGTCTCGAACGACACGACGGCACAAGTCAGCATAGACATGCCCGCTGGCCCGTCCGAGGTTCTCGTTATCGCCGACAAGACTGCCAATCCAGCGTTCGTCGCGTCGGATCTCCTGAGTCAAGCCGAGCACGGTGTTGACAGCCAGGTCGTCTGTATTGCGGTGGACCTTTCTGAAGAGCAGGTCTGCGCTATCGAAGACGAGCTACACAATCAAGCTACGGCACTCCCGCGTGTTGACATGGTACGTGGCGCAATCTCGCACAGCATCATGCTTGTGGCTCGCGATCTGGATGAGGCACTCGCGCTATCGAACGCTTACGCTCCTGAGCATCTCATCCTTCAGCTTGCGGATCCGATCGCCGCTCGAGAGCTTGTTACCAACGCTGGATCTGTCTTCTGTGGCGACTGGACACCCGAAAGTGTGGGTGACTACAGCGCTGGCGTCAACCACAGTCTGCCCACTTACGGCTACGCGAAGCAGTACTCTGGCGTAAACCTGGGAAGTTACGTCAAGCACATCACCAGCAGTCACTTGACAGCACAGGGTCTGAAGAACGTTGGTGGCGCGGTCATGCAGCTGGCAGCTGTGGAGGAGCTGGAGGCACACAGGAGAGCGGTCGAGATCCGGCTGCGATGGATGGAGGAAAACAAACAGTGAATTATTTACTTAGCGATGCATTACACGATAGAAAAGAATTCCATGTCCTATGCTACGCACCGCCGTATCATCAATGATTGCATCTTCGACATAGCATCGTCGAAAACCGCCCTTTTGCTCGCTCTTTTGCTCGCTCTTCTGCTCGCCCATCCTTCCTGCCGATATCCGTTCACTCCTGCCTTGGCTTTTATCCTTCCACTGGTCCCGGGCCAGACCGACCGAATGACTTGTCTGGTGTCCATACAACCTCACCGACCAGACTTGCAACGAACCAGCAATGCAAACTAGCAACCAAGACAAGAAGAGGGACCTGGCCACCAGATAGTTCGCGACAGTCGCGGTGGCAGGTACACAGGATCATGAATACTGCCACCCTGTAGACCGATCGATTGATATGCGACATTCCGGCGGATGAAAGCAACATGCTCCAGGCAATCTTCTACGCTCGCTTCCACCCCGAACGAGGTCCGTCCGTCGTCCATCAGTATCCCAAGGGGTCTATCGTGTCAAGTGCCAAGGACGGAGGACACAATCTGGTGAGCTTCAGCGACATCTCGGCCTACATCATTGCACCCTACGAGCTATGCGGTCGTCCATTCTCGATATGTTCCGATGGGTACCGCATCCTTGGCTTCCCAATCAGCGTGGAGGACCAGAAGTACGACCGCAATCGTTTCACATTTAATGTCTGCTTCGTACTGGATGACAAGACGAACGCCCAGCCATGGCATCGAGTTGTCGCCAAGACTGCAGCTTTCTTCCGTAACATGGAGGAGAGCGATGGGCTGTTGCAGGAGGAAGAAACCCTGCCAGGCTTGAAGTGGGCGGGCGAAGAAGCGTACCCTGCAGAAACTACAGGAGTGATCTATGGCCTCCTCAGAGCTATAGTCGAGGACCTGAATCCATACGAAGAAACATGCATTCGGGTTGATGAAGTCCACGTCCTCAATTTGCGGCTCGAGCACCACAATTCCACGACGCCTCCTAAGGTGCGGATCTCTGATGTCCCTCTCTTGATCAGCACACTGCCAGTTTCTGAGCAATGGACTTGTGATGTCACACTACAGCGAATATGGCCGCACATGGACGGCGTGAAACACGTCCAGCGGATCGCCGAGCACGCCGATGTTGAGCTCAAGCTTGTGAAACGAGCTGTGCGAGCATTAACCTATCATCGACGTGCAATGCTACTCGACCTCTTCCACTTCCAAGCTGTGTATACAGCTACAGCAGATCTCGCTTGGTTCGTTAGCGACGAGCAGATGCAGGAAGAATGCTGCAGATATGTGGCAGATACCAACGATCAAGACGACCCGGCCCACACCACCTCCATGACACTTGTACAGTTGTACACCTCCCTCTCGCCCGGTCTTTCGCTTCACGACTTCGTGCTCAGCCATTCGTCCACACTGGCGCACATTGACATCCGCCGGTTCATCACATTCGGCGTCATCAAAGGATTCCTTCGTCGTGTCCACAAGTACGCTCTTGCCATTGACACACCAGCTTCCAAGCCTCTGTCATCGACCCAAGGGTCATCTCCATCTAAAAGCAAGCCCAAGTCGAACGAAGCCGCCGTCAGAGAATTTCAGCAAGCTTGGAAGCGAGCCGCGTTGACGAGCGGCTGGGCTACGCCACCTGCGGAACCTCCGTTGCTGACAACAGCAGCAAGCCACCGCAGAGGTAGCCAGCATGTCGTAGCAGAGGGTGATGACGAGGAAGACGAAAAGCTGAGAGGGTGCTTGGACGGCAAGCACTGCTTGGATGAAATCTGCGTTGCACTGCGCATCAGCGAGAAGAAACTTTCCGAGAAAATCAGGACTGGAAGATTTGGCGAAATCTTGATATTCAGCAAATGAGTAGTGCATCTGTCGACGAAGTCCTTGCAAACTGGGGACGTGTTGTGCTGATGATACATGTATGCATTAGCATTACTCGTCTATGTCTACTCTCCACCTGTCGTGTCCTCCAATGCTCCCTCTTACGGAGCGGCACAGCTCCATCCAGTGAGCAAGCTCCAACTTCGAAGCGAACTGGCCTCACGACTTGCTCCCGCGGTACGCTGCTCGGAGCGTGCGGTGTCCTCTTGGTCCTCTATCCCATGGCCCGTAGCTCTATCCGTGGCACAACGTGCCGGAGCGCCGTAGCGCGTGGGCCTTGGACCGGCGCAGCGCTAGTGTCGTCCAGCGATGCGTCGATGTAGTAGACGTGGGTCCCGGCTGGGTGGTTCATCGATCTCAAAATTATGTACCAGATACTGACTTTCATTGACATGCCTTCCTCACCCATTCAGTCGACTTTGACAGCGCCATAGATCCTTCTTACGAAGGCGTAAGCTGTCAGGAACCCGATCGTGCCCGTCAACAGCCCATAGCACGCACAAGCCAAAAAGCTGTACGCGAAAAACAGCATCGTCGAAGCAATGCCAGTAATGTGCAAATGTTGCGTATAGTAGTACGCGCAATACGCGAAGATGTAAATCGATGATGAGCCGCCGAGCAGGAAGGACTGCCACCACCAATTATAGTTCTGTGATCGTCAGTGTGTGCTAGTGAGCATTGAACGGCCGAGCTTACCTCTGTGCAGAGCTGAAGGTAAACAGCAATGATAGTCGTCTCCATGATCGCCAGCACAAGTATGGTCGAGACCACAGCCAAGAATCCGAAGACGTAGTAGTACCCGCTCTTGTCTTGCCATAAACTGCTGAACACGAAGAAAAGCTCGATGAAGATAACAGCGAACGGAACTCCGCCAGCCAGTAGTGCTGCCTGCATCGGTCGCGCATACCACACCTGGGGCGGGATCTGTCTTGGGATGACGTTCGCTTTGATTGGATGCGTGTATGTCCCAGCACGCACGAAACCATACCAGCCACCGGCGTAGACCAGTGGGAGCTGAATGAGCAGCCACAAAGCAACCAGTCCGAACAGCGTGCCAAGTGGGATTGCAGTGCTTGAAGCCTGCGCCCAAACGAACAGGTTCAGGATGAAGATCGTCAAAAAGAGCAGGCCTGGGAAGAGCGTAGCAGTGACTACTGCGTTGCTACGCCATTGAGTGCCGCCAAAGGTCTTGTATATGCGGGCAGAAAAGTATCCAGAGAATGCTCCAGCTAGAACAAAGAGTGCGGTGCCGACTGAGATGAAGCCACCACGGAACGAAGGGTTCAGCACACCGAGGCAGGACAGAATGACCAGACCGAGCGCCATGAAGACCAGCTGCATACCGGAGCCCACCAGCGGAGCAAGAAGTGGTCCGTAAGGCGGTGGTCGAAATACATCGCCATGAACCAGCTTCCATCCAGTAATCTCTTCCGGTAGTTCGTCGTCGGAGCTTGCATCGTCTGCACCGGCCGACACGTCGCTGTCAATCTGATCGAGCAGGCCGTTCTTCTCGTGACTTCTTCGCGGCGATCGCATACCCTTACTACGTTTGCCGATCCGGAGCTTGCCATCCTCCAGCGCACCATCTTTGTAGCCTTTGATGTCGCCGTGGATCGTGCGTGCGAGTATGACAGCCACAATCGCCGACAGAAGACCAGAAATGACGAGCGAGTTGATGATGCCAAGCCAATGGATCTTGCTGCTCTCTTCCTGGTTCACGAAGTACAAGTCCCATCGGTTCGCCCACTCGCGCTTCTCCTCCTCCCGGAAGTAGACACTGTATGTGTACGGAATCGTGAGCGTGGCATCCTCCGCACTGCCATCCCACTGCTGCAGAACATACGAGTCCGTGTCTCGTGGGAGTGTGCTGTTAGTGGTGATGTTCTTGACCATGGTGAGCTCGAATCCTTCTGGACGGTGCAGATCGGCTGGCAAACCACCGGCGTCTCTGTTTCCAGCCTCGATGGACTTTGGGTACACCTCAAACCCGACAATCACCTTCTTGCCGTGCTGACCATCTCTTCCAGGAGCCCGGTGATACCACAACACGAGCGTAACATGGTTGTGCAGGAAGTATCTCAGTTGGCCCGTTGTTGGCGACGCCTCTTCGTATCCCATTTTGAAGCCTGACGCGTAGTACTTGCGGCTTTTGTCCACTGTCACGAAGCTAGTCGCGCCTGGGAGGTTGTCCACGATCCACTCTGCCACATAGCCGTCCTTCACGATCTCTTGCGCTCTCTTCAGCCCAGCCATGTCGACCTTCTGACTACACAGGTAATGCACCTCATCGTCCGTTCCCATCTCCAGCTCGTAGTCCGACACCATGATCCTGTCTCCTCGCAGCACCTCGCCCAAGTTCAACGCAACGCTGGATCCTGAGATAAGGCCAGTGCCAGGTCTTTGGCGACCTGACGGCGGGCAAACGAATGGAAGCTCCGAAAAGGCATACTGTAGTTGAGTATAGTCGCTGTAGACTTTGTTCACGAATAGTGGGATTGGCTCGCCATCTCTATATGACTTGATCGACCAGCCTGGCACTTCATTAGCAAATGCATACACGCCAATGGTCCCACACTCAGACGTACCGGGGATGTAGAAGGCCTGAGCCAGCTGCAGATAGCACAGGAGCAATGCAAAGCAGCTCACGCCACGGATTCGATAGTCGGCCGCCATTATGTGTGATGTATGCAGCGCAAGAACGAGTCCGCCGCCTCCAGCTACCAGCACTCACTCCAGCAACGACGCGGTTTCTCCGTTGTTTGTGTGTTGTGTGGTGGACGTTTGGACAAATGGGTTGACAGGTCGCACCGCAGATGCAGATACGAGCTCTCCAGCTTTGGCTGCACGGCTTGCACGGATTCGTTGGGGAAGCTGACGCCGCGCTTCCTTTCCTCTCTCTTTCGTGAACTCTTTTCCGCACTCTGCCGCAAGCGAGTGTCTCTGGTGGTCGCGAGGATCACCAGTAATGGCAGCGCAGGCACAAGATCAAGAATAACAGCACAACGGCAGCACTCGAAGTCGGTGGTGTCGAGGAAGTGGTGGACGTTGAACACCAAAAGCAGGGGAGCACAAGCAATCGGAAAGTGGCCCTCATTGCATTAGCGGTCTCGGCACGCATCTCCGCTACGGAAGCTTAGCGGGTGGCTTGATAAGGGAAGTCAAACCGGCAACGTGAGAAACTTTGCTGGAGAAAGTCTAGAACCATTGCGTCGAGCAGGAACACAACGACATGATCACAACCCTCACTGCGACAACTGCCAGTAGCGTAGCACAAGAGGGATGGTGTTCAGAAAAGAGGAGACACGACTGCCAGGACCTGACGTGGACGCACTATCTGCTCAATCGGCATAACCCTGCATTATCACATTGACGAATGGCCTTATGGAGCAATTATATAGGCTGAGTCCTGACCTACTATGATTACTGAACTCTGGAAGACCGAATATCACCGGCAATAATATTGCAGCAATAAAAAATCCTGTGGCCTACACGACTCGAGCCTCCTATTGTACAACAACTATGATACTGGTTTGATCTAAGCAACATTCTCCGGGCTCAGTGCTCGGATGGTCACTCGCTTACTCTCTTTAGTGAGGAAACGCCCATAGAACCTGCACTTGTTGCTCTGCCAACATTCCCTCACTCTATCCGTTCACCCTCCTAAATTTCATCCAAGTCCTTCTTGTTCTTTCGTGCCCTTGCGCTAATCTGAAGGCACACGTACCCGAACATGATGCACACCTTCAGTCCTACTCTGACGCACGACAACGAAGCTGGTATGGCTATCACGTTAGCATGCCTCAATGACCGTCGAGTCGATCTCGAAGTCATTCGCATCTCCACTGAAGGACCCATCCTCGCTGGTGCCTCGACGCATTCGCTGGGCGCTGGTGGCCTGCTGTTCCGGGAACAGCACAGCGGCACCGTCGTCCTCGTCCTCGAAGTCCATGTCACCAATCCCTGAGTCGTCGATGTTCTCAGCGGAAACCCTCTCGGCGAACGTCGAACGCTTGGTGCTCTTGTTCGTTCGAAGTGGCGACAGATCGACCTTTGGGCATGGTGGTAGCAGAACCTCTTTGGGTCGCGATACCGGCTTGCGCTTGATCTTGTTGAGTCCGTTGCCCACCATGGTGCCATATGGCTCATCTGACTTATGGTCCCCGGGCTCAGTGGCTGACTCAACAAGCTTTGCTGATTGGCTTGCTTTGAGTGACTGCCACCAGACTGCGCCGTTAATGCGCCGCAAATGTCCCGTTTGGCCTTGCTGTTGTTCGCTGGCCATGTCTTGGTTGACTGGCACTCCGTAAATTGAACCGGCTGAGGCATGGTTTTCCTCAGCTTGCGGTTGGCTGATGAGCATAGTGTTCTGGGGTCCTGCGTCGACGAGTGGACCGAGGACCGACATATGATCTGTTGCACCACTCAATGTCCTCATCTTGCGCTGCGACACCATCTCGAGACCGTGCGTCGACGTGCTGATCGTCCCTTGCACATGCCGCAGTTCGCGCTTGGGCGCAAGTATCGGAAGACTGTGCTTGATCTCATCTTGCGACTGCCTTTGCGCCTCAGCGCGAGCCTTTACCTTCTGCTCCTTCTGCTGCCGCACCTTCGCCTCAAGCATAAATCGTGCGCTCTCCTCAGCGGTCATTCTTCCGCCAAGGCCGCACTCATCACCACGCATGCTGTTCCGGACTGGTTTAATGGAGTCCTTGTCAATACTGGACCGGCGGCGGGTCAGGCTTCCTAGCCTCTGGATGCCTTCCTTGAACGAGTTGGACAGTGACCTAGTCCGGCTTTGCTGGTGTTGGTGTCGCTCGTATGCTACCGGAGGTCCTTGCTGGCGCGGCCTCGGAGCAGCACGTGGCATCTCGAACGTGGCTGGCCGTGGTCGAGATGACTTTCCGATCAACCCGTTGACATTCCTGTTGGCTGGCGTCTCAGCTTGCAATTCTGAGTATTGGGCTCGGACGGGCTCTGATCGAAACCGTATTGGATGCTCGCCGCGTGTCGTCCCGTCGTTAAAGGTTCGTGTTGCGAACGTTGCGCCGCCGACTGGCTTCGGAGTCGACTGCGAGTACTTCGACGTAGTGCTTGCATACGAGGGCCGACGCGAGTCGTAAGTATCTGCAGAGAAGAACCGTGGCGTCTTGACGTGCGCGGTGACTCCAGCCTGTCGTTGCGACGCTTCGGAGGCCATTCTGACGGTTTTCACTTGTGGATTAGGATGATGGATGTTGAGGAAGTCAGCTGTCGACGGAAGAGCTGTAGAAGGAACGCTAGCAATCGGCAACCTGTAGTGATCGAAGAAGAATGATGACGTGGAACGACAGGTGCAAGTACGATACTTAAGATTGCGAAGTATTCATGTGTTCAGTGCGCGTTGACGTGACGCGTAGGTGTAGCGACGATATACTGTGAAGTTCACATCATGGTTCGATCCATTCACGGACATTAGATGAGTGCTGCCTAGAAGTGAGAAACGAGGTCAGTTGAGTGCTGAGGCATTCCATTAGGTGTATTACTACTACTCACGAACCATCCACTCAAACTCCAAACGCCTTGCAAACGCCATATTAAGATACCACTCACGATGCTCTGCGATTAGTCCATCGCCTAGGCGCTCGTGATGTTCCTCCTCCCTTCACTCAGATTCCGTCTCGCCTTGCCCCGCCTCTCCGATGTTGCCAGGCCTAGCCGCTCGCGCTCCAGCCTCGCATGCAGCGCCGCCGCCTCGTCATTGTTCTCGTTGGTGTAGTCGTTGCGAGGCATGCGACTGCGGAATGACTCGACCGTGTTGCGGTCCACCTGCTTGGTTACCAGGACGCTGACGTGACCGTCACGCACGATGTGATCGATGATCAGGTCGTCATGGGCATCTTCGTCATCACCTGATGCTGGCTGGCGAGGCAGCTTCTCCTTGAGACGATACGCCTCTTGGATCATGGCCTCTTCCTCAACCGGATCGAGATTGTACCGACGGATCTGGCTTTCGATGCTCTCGTTGATTCCGTCGTCCGAGGGACGGCGAGTCTTGGTAGGTGGCGAAGACTTAGTCTCGCCTGTCTTGTGGGCAATGGGCTGGATATGTCCGAGGCCAAAGTGGTTGTCGACAGTGTCACGGCCTTCTGCTGCGATCAAATACTGTGCCTTGTGAACCGCCTCATCCAGGTCTTCCTTCGACGGCACAACACGCGCATTGCCATCATCGTCACATCCGAATGCCTCTGCAGCATCTTGCGGTATAGGTCCGAAGTGTTGGGTGTTGCGTGGTGCTTTGGCCATGCGAGGTACTTCTGGAAGGGGCTTGTTGATGCCAGTGATGGCTTGCGGCACCGGCTTCCGACGGATGGGACGTGCTGGCATCGGGTCTGTAGCGACAGGCGCTGGCTCGCCTTTACAGCCAGTGAAGTCGACATCGAGAGGCTCGAGCCCACGGACATTGAGGATGTCCGCAGTCTGCCAGGTCTGACGGCTGTTACCGTCTTGGTGTCGGCTAGCCTGCGTGTTGGTATACGCACCATCGGTCACACGCTGAAGCTGTGCGCGATCCTCGCGTCCGGAGTCCGAGCTGGTGTCAGAGCAGTTGCAGGCATCGATGATATCACCGAAGGTTGTCATTCGGCGGGAGTCACCGCTGAGCCTGCGTACCCGCCTAGGTTCCGCCCGAGGTAGATTCGTGAGTCGAGCAGCAGGTGGAGAGGCAGAGGTTTGAGCACGCGCAATGCCACGACGTGGCGGCAGGGCGTTAGGGTATCGATTATCAGCGTCTGCTGTAGGATTTGCCTTCAAATACGCCCTCTTCTCTGCAGTCTGCCTCGCCTGAGCTTCCTCGACAGAGATAGTCGGCTTCGATAGCTCGTGATCCTGGTTCTTGATCACCTTGATCGGAAGACCAGCAACGCCTGCAGTCCGTCCAGTGAGGGTCCCGATGCGCTTCAGGCCTTGTCGAATGCTGTTCGAGAACGTTCCCGCCCGTCTTGGTTGATCGGGGCGATCGTTGCTGCCGTATGGTACGTTTCGAGCGTCTGGAACCAAGATTGCATCGCCATCGGATACGTTGAACGAAGTCTCTGGCTGGACACCGCGGTTCAGCTCATGGTGGAGTCTCTGTCGAGTCGGTGGGGCGGGTGCTGGTCGTGGGTTGCCGTAGATCGTCTGGCGATTTTCGGCAGGCTGGGGTGATGCTTCGTGGCTCGAGACTTCGTGGATCGACCCGTGTACACTCTGAACATCTGGTCTACCATCGTAAACCGTCACGAAACGCTGAGGACCAGAGTGGAGCCTCATATTCTCAGGCGGTGAGCCTCTTGCCGGGAGTGTCTGGCTTCGAGAGAGTTGAGCGGGTATGTCAGACTCACCGGCGAAGTCATTGGTTTCCCAGCTCTGCAGCGAAGAGACGCTGGAACTGGATGAGTTGCGGAGGGCAGCAGCCGTGTCCAGCACGCTGTGAGGTTGGTTACTTCCAGGCATTGTCGAGTTTTGGTGAGTGGATCGGGTGGAGTTGGGTTGAGGTTGTGGAATGGCCACAGTGGTCTTGCGAGAGGTCGTGCGAATGGAAGAACAGCGATGAAAACCAGTATCGATGGCTGTAGTGTCCAGATGCGTTTCGCAAGATCAAGTGTGGTAACCAGAGAAGAAGCCAGGAAGCCCATCCATGAAGGGTATAAAAGCTGCCATTGGGTGAAGTCGACAACACCATTGTGTTTCTCCCGCCTTTGTGAAGCCCGTACAACGACATTGTGTTCGAGGACAACGCCGCGGCTCAAAAGCCTAGGTGACTGTCTTTGTCGTTTCCATTGTATACGTTTCTTTGTGACTGGCGGGCGTGGAGAGCGTAGCAGGCGACAGATGCCGTCTGCTAGAGTAGAGCGGTAGCCATGTGAAGTATAACATACTCGTATTGCCACTGTCGGTGCCGATCTCTTCACAGCCGGAGTGCCGAGCTTGGATCCTGGACAGAAAGCGAGTCTCGCGTGTGTCGTGATCCGACCTGTTGGCAAGCGCCATCTGGTCTCGAATGTTTCGTGGAGCCATTATAAGCTCGAGGCAGAAGACCTCATGCTGCAGGACAGGATGAGTGGAAGAGGTCAAGTCAATGTATATAAGTTCTAGTGTCCCGGACATGTCAGTGGTTACGCTTCTGCTTAAGGTTTTGTGGCTGTACGTACTTTCGCAAGTGTGTAGTGTCGAGATCAAGGAAAAGGGCAGCGTTGAGCAAGGGCATCAGCAGTATCACAATTCTAAATACTGTGCTCTCAGCAAAACAACGAAAGAGAGTGAATGGAAGCAACAAGATGAGCCGAAATGAAAAGCAAGCAAGTGACTTCAAGCAGCATGCAAGCAGCAAAGGTTGATGGTAGAGTAGTATAGCAGTGTCGGACAGATGGGGTGAGCAATGCCGACTGCGTCAGGCGAATCCATATACGGCTGACAGACAAAGAGCATTCCATGTGATTCTTTGGCACTGAGGAGCAAGTACAGTCGTGAGTGAGTGGAGTCTGTCGCACAGACATCTCGATCAAGTACGGTGGGTGTCTTGAAGGCGTGCAGTGTAAGTGGCTGCGGTTCGTCGTCGGTCGCTCGAAACTTGTATTGTCTGCACGTTCGACTCGAAGACCGACTTCATTCTTCTCCCATAAATCGCGTCTGCTGTTCTGACGAGCCGCAACCATACAAGGCCCGAACTATACGCCACCGGCTCCCTTTCCTGGCATGAAGGTGGAGCAGATGGTCCTTGTGTAAGACATTCTCGTCGGAAAGCTGCACTGTCTGGTCAGCAGAACAAAGATCATGAAACAGACCTCGGCTGCTTGATCTCCAGTTCCAGTGCACACGCTTCCAATACTGACGCGCATCTGTACATATTGGCATTCGTTAGAGCTTCCTTTAATAACACAATTTGTCTCGCATCTTTCAGGCCGTGCCCTCAGCCACGCTGCCAGCTTTCCAGATTCTTGTGATGCCCGCCGTTAACCCGACGTCATTCGTCTCAAACTCATACCAGCCCCATCCAACGACCACGAGTGCGAGCAGATTCGCCCAGTCGGCAGCTTTGCGCCAGAAAGGCACGCGCCACTTTGGGAGGTAGTCTGTGATGGCCGATCTGCTCAAGTCAGTAGCTGTGGTTGCTTGATAACGTACTGCAATGCATACTGGAAGCCAATATAGCTGTGCACCATGATCAGACCGATGAACGTGCCATCAATCAGCGGGCTAAGCGACCCAGCTGCGAAAGGCGCGACTGTGAGAGGAAGAATGGCTGCCGAGATCAATCTGTACCATGCATCAGTCCCTCATCCGCTCCCAATGTTCGAGATATGTGCTGTCCCACCTCTCGGCTGTCCAATGGTAGTTGCCGTGTGTGGGTTCGCTCGGTGGAAGTTTGACAGCATCGTTGACTGTGCCGTCCAAGCGCTGCGGCAGAGCTGGGAGGATGGAGCGTTTGCTGGAGGTTTGGAAGGCGGCCAGCGGTGCTCTTTGGATAAGCTGCTGCCGTGGTCGGAAGGCGGCAGATGTGACGCGGGATGTTGGCGCAGCGAATGCTTGCCGGAGCAGCGTCGGACGGAGAGCGGAGGCCATGCTGGTGTGTAGTATGCGAGTGCAGTGGTTGTGCATGCTTGTGATGCTCTCGAATGGCGTCCCTCGGCACCGCGGCCAAAGTGATGTCAATGCTGCGACTTTTGATCACGAAGCTGCCACGATATCAACAGTGTGACAATTTCAAAACTCGTGGAAACTCGAGGCCTAGATACTTGAGCATACGGAGAACCGCATACATCTTTCCGAACTCGCTTGAGAGGTCTATTCGTCGTACCGTTAATTCCTATGCTGCTCTTACTCTACGCCTTATTTTGACCTTCCACCCGGCTTCTCCCAAAGAGACACCATTGGCTAGGGTCAGCGGCCGTTTCCGTTGTTCTTGAGGAAGCTGGACGTACTGGGTAGAGGAAAACCAAGCACACCCTCTCCAGCAGCACACACACATCCTCCATGGCATCCAGACGGCTCGCGCTGAGCCTGCAACAGGGCCTGCGGGCGAAGAGCGCCATCAACTCCGTCAAGAGGCAGCAGCCAGGTCTCATCAGGAGTTTAGCATCGCCGGTCTCACACGGGTCTACCACGGAGAGCACCACGCTGAGCAACGGCTTCACGGTGAGCCATTGGCCTGCGAGGAGCTGAGGAGACGAGAAGAAGTGATGTACTGACACCTCTGCCGCGCAGATCGCCACCGAACATTCCCCGTACGCGCAAACCAGCACAGTCGGAGTATGGATTGACGCCGGCTCGCGCGCGGAGACCGACAAGACCAATGGCACTGCTCATTTCCTTGAGCATTTGGCCTTCAAGGGCACTCAGAAGCGCAGCCAGTCCCAGCTCGAGCTTGAGATTGAGAACATGGGCGCACACCTCAATGCCTACACTTCCCGAGAAAACACCGTCTACTACGCCAAAGCCTTCAACGACGACGTCCCGGCTACAGTAGACATCCTCGCAGACATCCTGCAGAACAGCAAGCTCGAAGCGAGTGCCATTGAGCGCGAGCGAGACGTGATTTTGCGCGAGCAGGAGGAGGTTGACAAGCAGCTTGAGGAGGTTGTCTTCGACCACCTACACGCCACTGCCTTCCAGAACCAACCACTTGGCCGCACAATCTTGGGCCCGAAAGAGAACATCCAGTCCATTACACGCGATGATCTGAAGAGCTACATCAAGACCAACTACACCGCCGACCGCATGGTCCTTGTCGGATCAGGAGGTGTGCCGCACAACCAGCTTGTCGACCTGGCCGAGAAGTACTTCTCGGGTATGCCGCAATACAACCCGAATCAGCAAGCGCATGCTTCCGTCCGCGGCCTCCAAGTCACACCCGACTTCGTCGGCTCTGAGGTTCGCATTCGTGACGACACACTCCCAACCGCCAATATCGCCATTGCTGTTGAGGGTGTGAGCTGGAAAGACGACGACTACTTCACCGCACTTGTCACGCAGGCTATCGTCGGCAACTGGGACCGCGCAATGGGCAACTCGCCATACTTGGGGAGCAAGCTCAGCACTTTCGTGCACGAGAACAAGCTGGCCAACTCCTTCATGTCATTCAGCACATCGTACTCCGACACTGGTCTCTGGGGTATCTACATGGTTACGGATGCTATCACGCGCATTGACGATCTTGTCCACTTCACTCTCCGCGAGTGGTCTCGCCTGTCATTCTCTGTCTCGGACGCCGAGTGCGAGCGTGCCAAGGCACAGCTCAAGGCTTCCATCCTGCTCTCGCTGGACGGAACGACCGCAGTGGCTGAGGACATTGGACGCCAGATCATCACCACTGGCCGACGATTGACACCAGAGGATGTGGAGAAGGTTGTGGAGAGTGTCACGGCGGCGGATGTCATGAACTTTGCGAAGACCAAGCTGTGGGATCGCGATGTCGCCATCTCGGCGGTGGGTCAGATCGAGGGTCTGTTGGACTACGCGAGGATACGGAACGACATGTCGAGGATGTTGTCGTAGGCGAGTGGAGTGGGTAGAGGTGAGGTTGGAAGTGTAACCGCATAGAGCGTGCCTTCTGCAATAGGCAGGCACGGAAGCAAGAACTGTACATTTAGCCGTCTGTCACTGTGAAGCTCCTTGTACTCTCTCATCACTCTTCATCTCAGGAATACCTTAACTTACTCCCATATCGACGGGCTACTCCGCTACCAACCTTAAGGCGGTCCCCGGGCGCCTAGACGCGATAATACCTTGTTAGTGTAAATTAGTAGAGTAGTGTCACCGTATCGTTTCTCAAAGTAGTAGTCTCTCCGTGTTGTTCGTTATCGATTTACGGGGGTGTAAGCTTTAACGAGACGTCGAGGTTAATAAACGTTGTTAGCTTAACGAGAGCTTAATAGAATAGAAGCTTAATAGAATTTTACTAAGCTATACCTACCTAGTAGTTCTATATATTAAGAACGTAGTATCCTTACAATGTGTTTATTACGCCTTCGAGTTTATTAGATACTTACTTTTAATAGACTTTATTTTCTATTATAGTAGTATTAAGTAGATATCTATAGTTAGATTTTGTTTTTTAGTAGTTAATATATAAATTAGCCTAATCGTATTATACTAGGTTACCCGCCTAGTATATAACTCCCTACTAGTGCTATAAGCTCGATTAGGTTACTTTAGATAGTGTAATAATTAAAGAGAAGCCGTATAGTAGCTATATTATCGATTATTAGTATTAGAAGTAGACTCTCCTTAAGTAGAAGCACCTAAATAGACGTAGTAGCAAGCTAAGTAGAGCGTTTACATTATAAAATATATAGATCTAAGGTATATATAGCTTATAACCTATATTATAAGTTAGAAGCTATAGCTTTACTTACTAAGCGTAATAACTATAGATACTAGACCTTCTCCGCCCCTATCTATAGTAGAGCGGTAATTAACTTAGCTCTATATTCGACCTATTATTAATACTCTAAGCTATCTACTCGTTAGCCTCTAATAGCTATTTATCGTAAAGCATTAATTATTTTATGTCTATCTAGCCTAGCTACGTTACTAGTATTAAAGCGGTATATTAGTAGCCTATAGATTATAATTCCCGCTCGTTTATTAATACTTAATACCCGCGGCCTCGCTTAATATATAAAGGGGGCGTTAGCCGTATAGCTTATAGTACTTAAGTAAATAGAGGCTAAGTAGCTAAAAGGCGGGTAGGTAATAATTAAGATTATAGAAGATACTTTAATATAATCGTATATTACAGTCGCGCGCTTTAGCGTCGTACTCGAGGTATATCTACTACTTAGTAAATATATATTAAATATCGTATTAGCTATTACCTAGGTAGCTTACCTATCGACGTACTTATTGGCTCGTTATTTATCGTTTATCGTATATCGTCTACTAGTAAACAGACCTATTATTAGTAATATCGAGCCTAAAGCGCCCTCGTAAGTATACTATAGATAGCTTAAAAAAATCTACCTTATAACGAAGAGTAAGCTAGCTAGTAGTACTAAAGGAGAGTAGTAACCTAGTAGAAGAAAGTACTTAACCTATACGTATACTATTCTTAAATAGCCTATCCTTCTCTCCTTTATTAGTACTACTATTAGGGTAGGCGTTTAGCTAGAAGTTAGGATTATTATTAATCGTAGGTAGTAACAACTTCTTCTTCTTCTTACTACTACTACTCTTAGTAGGCCCCTTCTACTTTAAGGCCTTATCGAATTTCACCTTCTTATAGTCCTTAGCTACGGCTATCCTATTAAACTATAAACCTACGGACTCCTTATTAAAGGTATAATCCTCTATACTCTTACTTGTTATATAGTCGAGCTAGCGTTTAATACGAGCCGTAAGCGTAGCGTATATACCTATTAGCTAGATATTAGTACCGTATTCTATAAGCTATAAGCGGATATAGTAGCTATATACTCTAAGTATACTACCTCCCCTTCTTACTAGAGTAATAGAGGTCTATAGCCTTAATACTAAACCTAAATACCTTATTAAAAATCCTCTACTAGGAATTTATTAGTAAAGAACTTAGTTAAATCCTATAGATTCTTCGAGGTCTTTATCCTAGCTAGAGTGCCCTTCGTAGAGGTCTTAAATTTACGTAGAATATGTTACTATTCTAATGTTAGTATCGCCTAAGTATATAGTAACTAGTACCTACCCTTATCTCCTCCTAAATTCGGCTGTTCTACTACAATATATTCTAGTAACTACGCTTCGTCGCTTCGGACTTAATCTACTTATAATCTAATAGGTCTTTAAACCGGCTAAAGTAATATAGTACTACCTTATTAAGCTAATCGTTATTAAATTTCTAGAGGAAGCTACGGTAGTAGCCTTACTTAAAAGCCTTTAATACGGGCTTAACCGTCGTAGCCTACTCGCCTAGATTATTACGGCGACAATTAGAAGTACTAGGAGACTCGCTAGTCGTAGCTAACCTCGCTACTATCTTTACTACCTATTATATCGTTAGCTTTAAGTACCTATACTAACACTTATAGGCTTAGCTTATAAATACTTTCGCCTATTTCTTATTAAGTAGTAGATTAGCAAAATAAGCGAGGGTTTCTAGATTAGAAGCTAGTTTATAGGTTAGTAGTATAACTTTACTTTAGGTTAGGTCTAGAGCTATAGCTACTAGTAGAGGGGCGCGAGTAGGTAGGCGGAGATAGATAGAGGATAGGTACCTAAATTAGAATAGGTTAATAAGTACTAGTAAGTCTATAGCTATATATACGGCGTAAGAGTAGCTAGTAAGCTTAAGAACGAAAGAAAGACCCCTTTACTTAAAGCTATAAACGTTATAGATGTTATACTATTATAGTAGTAATAGTAGACTCGATATAAGTTATTGTATGTATAAAAGTTAGGTAGTTAATAAGGTAAAGTAGGAGGTAGAGTAATAAGTTTACGCTAAGAGTTTATACGGCTATACCTAGCTCCGTAGGGATACCTAAAAATCCGTATATATTAAAGTCTAATAATATAACTACCTTATCTATTAGATAAACATTACAATTACACGATAGGTAACGATAGTAATTACTAGAATAGGTAGATACGCTAGAGACTAACTAATAATAGATTAATTAATATATATTACTAACGCTACGACTATACGATATATATAACTAATACTCTAATAATAATAACATTAAAACATTAGAATTAAGACGGGTAGACCTAGGAAGCTAGAAAGGCTAGAAAACCGTAATCCTAGAATCTAACTAGTAAACCTACTACTACCCCCCTACCTATACTACTATACTACCTTTATCTCTAGCTAGTACCGTTTATTCCTATAAAATCTAGATACCCTAGAACGCCTAAGGAATATCTAGGACGTACGAGGGTAGTAGAGAATTCCCCTTTATCCCTAGGTATCTCTACCTATCTCTATTCGCTACCTAATTACCTAACTCTTTTTAGACTCGATTAATTCTTAACCCGGCCTCCTCCTCCTCGGTCCTACTCTCGTCCCTATAACCTAGATAGTATACTACTACGTATAATAGCTCGTTACGCTACTATTACGAGATTCTATATAATATCTATATAGTAGTAGAGTAGTATTTTAGATTATAGATATAGCGTTATATAGAGGTATATCTATTAAAACGGGTAGTGTTAAGGAATTTAGAGCGGAAGGTAGAGTAAGATCTCCGCTTTACTAATTAATTTCGTACTAAGGATAGGAAATCTTATCGAGCGTTCGAAAAAATCGTCTTTATAGAGATATCGGGCGAGGGTCGATCGAAAGTAAGATCGAGAGATAGATTTCTACCTCGGATTAACGGGCTAGTAGTACCGTAATCGACTAAGATACTCGAGAGTTTATCTAGGGTTATACTTAATAAGAAGGCGTAGATATAATAGAGGAAGCGGAGGAGGCGTAGGTCTAGCCCTAATTGTAATAAAGAGGTATAAGAATTAATTAAGGGCGATACTAGTAGTAATAATAGGTTATTGTTTATTTAGCCTAATAAGCCTAAGCTACTAGATTAGCTACGAGATTAATTACTCGACCTTAAAGGAAGTACTTTAGTAAATCGGCTTACGTAGCTTACTAAGTAGGTTAGAGAAGATAATATAGGTAGTAGGGAAATTACTAATAATAAAGTAATAAGCGGGAGAGAGTCTATAGAATTAGGAATAGGTAGAGGTAAGGAAGAGAAGGAGGGACTTATAGGAGCTAATAAGCGTAACTTTAAAGTACCGTCGAATACTAAGGAGTTTACGGAGCTATAGCGATAGCTACTTAAGTTTAATACGATAGCGGAAACTCTACGGTCCTTTACCTTCGCTAGTAGTACTCGCTACTAGTTAATAGCGTCTATACTAGATACCTCTACTAAAGTTCTATACCGCTAGATACCGCTAACCTCCTTACTACTTAAGCTAAAGCTATCGCTATAGACTAAATAGGTAGGTATTTTACGGAGTAGCTAGTCTTCTCTACTTTAGATCTTTGATAGTACGCTAGATCTTAATAAACTACGGGTACTACTATAGCGCCTTAAGGACCTTCGTAAGCGTATAGATTCTTAGCTACTACTACTACTACTAATACGGAAGAAGGAGCTATCTTTAAATATATAAATACTACCTAGTAGGTCTTTATATACCTAGAACATATAGTAGTTTAATTTAAAGCCTATACTTATTACTATACTCTCCTCGCTAGCTATTAAATTATCTATGTATTTTAAAATAGCTTATATTGTCGATAAACCTAGCGAAATCTACTATAGCTATCTTTAGGGTAGCTCGATCCGCACGACCTCTAGCGAATTTATAAGACTAGCTAATAGGTCGCTAATTCTACCGTCTAACGTCGTTAAATAGTAGTACTACGATATAGGCTATAAATATAATATAATTCCTTATCTTAGAAGAGTTTATTTCGTTAGTAAGGAGTAAAGGTAGGGTACTATATCTAATTAGATTAAGCTCTACCTTTTTTCTCTATAGGATCGTAATAATATATAGGTAGCGTTTTTAGAGCTAATAATTAGGGTTTAGTATCTATAGTTTTAGTATTAGGAGCTGTTTTTACTTAAGGACTAGGAGGTAGAAGTACTAGAGCGAGATATTGTTAGTATACTATCTAATAATTAGTATAAGCTAGACCGACGCTTTAGCGACGCTAATTAGAAGGAGATAAGTATTAGTAAGGCGTATATTATCGGCTATATCGTTAATAGATCCGCCTACTACCGCCTACGTAAGCTTAAATCTATAGATCTAATTACTAGCGAGCTAGAAATTATCGAATATAGACGTAACTACCTTATTAGTAGCTTCGCTTATTAGCTACTCGGGTTACTAGTAGTTAGCCTACTATTTACGCTATTTATAGACGAGTTCGGGCTATATAGGAATATATACCGGTCGATACTCGGCGTCTATATTACTCTAGCGGGTCTAACGGCTACTAAGCGTAATAGGCGTAATAATACGATAACGGTAACCCTCGTACTATATAGAGCTTCGTAGTATAATATACTCGCTACCCTCGAGTATAATTTTTATAATCTACGCTATAGTATTAAGGTAGACGTTACCGGTTAGCGAGTATTCGTTTATAGCTTTAACCTAGTATTCGTTAGCAATATACTATAGTAGTAAAAGAACTCGGGCTATATAAGCTAAGTAGCTCGCTATAGCTATCGTAGCTATCTAATTAATAAAGAACAGCGTAATAACCTTAGATTCGATATTACGATTAATAGGCGGTATTACTTTATGTAGTAGTACTAACTACGATAGCTTAAGTACCTAAAGAAGGCCTATAAATCGAAGAGTAGTAAAGATAAGGCGTATATAGCACTTAGTCTAGCGACTAAGTAGATAAACTAGGTACTTATTAAGCTAGTAATAGACATTACTACTACCTCGCGCCTACTCGATATTGCCTACTAACACGAGGTACACGGTATAAGAGTATATTAATAGTGTAGGTATAAGATCTATCGCTATAGAGGAGAGAAAGTCTCTATAAGCGGATAAATAAAGAAGGTATAGTACTAAGACCTATATATATAGTTACCCTATAATACCTCCCCCCTTTAAACCGGTCGTACGCTAGACGATAATAATAAGTCTTAAAGACCCTATACTACAACGATAATATAGACTACTAATAGATAGGAGTAGTATAATACCTACGTTCCCTACTCGCTTTAGTATTAGTATTAGCTTAGTAACACCTATACGAAGGCCTAGGCGTCTACATAGTTACTATTATAGTAACCGAGTATAATAGGTAAGCGGTAGTAAGTATACGTACGTATAGCGAGGAAGCTAACTATACCTATACTATATCCTCTAACCTCCTTTATATTAATCGTATCTATATACTCTTCTATATTAAAGCTAGCGGGTAGACTAGTAGAGTCTAGGTTATTACGATAAAAGTCTACGATAACTTAGTCGGCGTAGCCGAGTAAGTATCGAGTAGGTTCTTCTATTAACTCCTTGCTACTAGTCTATTTAACTATATACTACACACTTTAGTATCGTCCGCCTTTATACTTACTTATAACAATCTATTCTATCTCGTAATACTCCTCTAGTCTCTTACTAGTCGCAACAATCTCGGGGACTACCGTATCGGAGTTAGCCTAAGCCGTAGTTATAGGGTAGAGGAGGCTAGTATAGAACTTATCGTATACTCGTATCTATAAGGGTAGCTTTAGCTAGTATATGTTAGGTACTACTTCCTATAGTATCTTAAATAGACTAAGTTACTTATAGTTAAGTTTCTTACTTAGGCGACGAGTACGTATATTCTTCGAGTTTAGCTATATAAACTCGCCTACTCGGTATCGTCGTATAGGCTATATATAGTCGTGTTACGCGTACTACGCCTATATATATATAAGTTGTTCGATATAGTATTAGTAAAGATCCTTTACAAGGTCGGCGAATTAGTTAGCCTCGGTAAGTATAAGCTACGTATAGCTTAGTATCGCCGTAGAGACGAGAGTTTCTAGTAACTTTACCTCTATACGTAGGTAGCGACTAAGCGTTACTATAAACGGTAAAACTCCTATAGTATTAGACTTAACGTTATTAGCGGCGAACTTAGCTATATAGAGCTAACGGGCCTAGTTATCTTATATGTAGGCTATATAGGATCTTAGGTATACTTCTAACGACTAATTACTACGTTCGGATTGTCTATTTGTTTATAGATAAAAGGCGGTACTAAACTTCTAGTAAGTACTAGTTCGCTCGTTAATACGCCTAAATAGGGCGCTCGTAAACTCTAGTACTTAATCGGAGATTAGCGTCTTAAATATACCGTAGTCCTTAATAACGTATTAGAGGAGAGTATTAGCTATAGTCTACGTATCGTAGTCCTTTACTAGTATAAAGTGCTTCCTCTTAGTTAGCCTATTAGTAGCTATAAGTATAATGTTATAAGTAACTCTATCGAGCTTACTATTAGGGAGCTTAACGATATAGTTAATAGCGATTTTACGATAGGCGCCTTAGGGGATAGGAAGCTAGCGTAACGCGCCCTAAAGAGCTTTACGTAAGTACGTACTACGTACGTAGGTTACGTAGTCTCGGATATAGCGCCGAACTAAATCGTGTATATTTAGCTAATAGTACTTACGTATTAAGAGTTTATAGGTATATTTACGGCCTAGATGTCCGGCTAACGGAACGTTATAGTAATAGTAGATAACGAGGTTACGAAGCTCCTCGTCTTATAGGATATATATACGATCTTTAATAATAAGCCTATCTAGCTTAAAGCGGCACTCGCTAAGGTTAACTACCTTAAGGGTAGAAGTAATTAGTATACGAGCCGCGTACTCGCTTAATACTTACCTAACTTCCTAGACTATAGGATCGCGCTCGTATACTGTTATAAGGTAGTGCTAATAGGGTAGGAAGGTAACTAAGAATAGATACTAAGACGGTAAGGATGATTCTAAGGGTACTAAGTAGTATTAGACTTAGGTTAAGTACGAGGCTCCTATAAGGTGAAAGTATCGCGCCTATATATATATAAGACTCGTGTACTACTTAAGGGCAGTCCGGTATGTAAAGTAAGTAACGCTTACCTTTACGCGTTAACTAGTGTACGAGGTATGCAATGCTTACCTCTACGCGTTAGTTAGTGTGTAGACTCTAGTCGTACACACTAGTTACGTACGGGTAGTAAAGCCTACTTACCCGTAGTATGTAGACCCCTATCTTACATACCGTTACGTGTCCCGGTATAGCGGCTTGCTTACGGGCCGCTATAATACGTTAGTAGCCGATTATTATGTTAAGATTATAAGACGCTAGTTAGTATATATAGAAACCCGAGTAATAGACATTACTTACCGAGTTTACGAGGGTCGTAGACGATAAGAGCCTCTACGTTTTAGAGCTAATAGCGTAGTAGAAGAAGAGGTAGCGGCGAGTATAGGAAAGAAATTAAGTTAGCTTATTGTATGTCTCGGGAATAGAGAGGCTTACCTAGTAGGCTTTATAGTTTATAAGATTAAGGGGTCCTTTGTTTACTAGTTAGTAGCGCTAAAGATTTACGTAGCGGCGGAAGGCTTACTAGTTCGTAGTAGTACTCGGGGGTTATTAGAGTCTTAGTATACTCTAGCTAAGTTATAGGTAAAGAGGTAGCGGCTTCCGTTAGCGGCTTACCTCCTTAGTATCTATTAATAGTATCGGCTTGCTAGATAAGAGAGCTAGCGTTCTTACGGCGGCGGAAGCCTTAGCTTAATAGTTAATATAACTCTAACGGGCTAGTTAGTAAGCTAGGTAGCGAGTAAGAAGGGTAGAGGAACTTACTAGTACGTATATACTTTAGGTAGCTAATACGTTATCGCTAAAACCTTATCGCTATCCGCCGATACTTATTAGTAACTATAGACTATAGTATAAGCTCCTCCCTCCCTCTCTCCCTTCTACCTATTACCGATATAGCTATACTCTACCTTATACTTATCGTTAACTTTATATTACTCTATACTACCTACTACCTCTAGCCTACTACGCTTATAAGACTCGAAAGCTTACCTACTAAAGTAGTACTCTTAAAGGCGTATAATTAAATAGATAGCTAAGGCGGTAGTAGTAACTACTCTAGACTATTAATATACCTACCCTTACTACTAACGTTAGCTTTATTAGTTAACAATTATATTACTACTACTATAGCGAGGCTAGTCGCTAGCTTACCTCGCTATCTATAACGCTAGCTACTACGCCTTTTAATACTAAACCTAACCTTAACTTTAAACGGGCGAGCTTAACGTAGTAAGGTCGAGTCGCCTAGCCTATCGACTCGGCTCGATATCTTATCTCTAGAGAAAATTATTAATAAGAAAATCGACTAAGGTAAATTAGTAACTTAGCCTAAAAAGTTATAAAATCGAAAATTTAAGGTCGTTAAAATCGAGAGGGTAAGAGGACGTAGAGATTACGTAAGCGAGATATTCCTTACTACTACCTAGTAGAATACGTACTCCTCTATACTTACGTATACCTATACTATAATATAGACCTTAGATCTCTCTCTAAACTAAATAGATTACTACTAATTTAGCGTTAGTATCTATTAACTATAGTAGTAGACTATAGAGGATATAGAAGGGAGGAGGGAGGAGGGTTAGAGAAGGAAGTAGAGAACTAGGTAGAGAATTAGGTATACCTATACTAAAAATATATAAGTCTACGGGGATAATTAGAGATATATAGAGATACCCCCCCTTTCTAGGGGGTTTATATATTACTCCCGTATACCTAGGGTACTCCTCTAGCGTCCTAGCTAAACTATAGTAGACGGTAATACCTACTAGGTATAGTAGTAGAGTAGTAAGGAGTAGGGGGTAGGTAGGTTAGTAGCTAGGTAGGCTTAATTTTTAGGATTTCGGCTTTCTAGGCTTCTAGCTCCTTAGCTTACTAGAGTATTAATACTACTATAGCGTTACTACTACTATATTTTCGCTATTAAGGAATTTATTACTATTATTATTTAGTAGTAGTAGTAGTAGTAGTAGTAGTAGTAGCTTATTAGAATTATCTCGTTATCTCTCTACGCGTCTTAGTAGCCGTCTATTATTTATAACGCTTACTTACGCGTTACCCGAGAGATACGTAGGTAAGCTTCTACTCGTTTTATTTTAGTTATCCTAAGTAAGTAACCTAGGTAGTGTTATACGCGCTATTATATATTAGGTAGTCCCGTTAGTACCGACTTACTAAATAAAGTGTTAAGGTTATAGATTGTATATATTCGGGATAAAGTACGGTCGAAGGAAGGCGTAAAGTTCTAACGTTATATACTAAAACTTTAAGCGAGAGTAGCCGCTTATAGGCGGAATTTATATAAAAACCGAGTACTATAACTATTATAATAAGTATTAGACTAGGGTAACTACGACGTAAATATAGGATCTATAATAGCTATAGCCTTAAGTAAAGGGTACTTTCTCTCGTATTTAAACTATACTCCTACTCTTATAGGATTAGTATACGTACGGACCTATTTATACTTATTAATTTATTTCCTATATCTCTTCTACCCCCCTAATCTCTACCCTATCCCCGTTCTTCTACTCGTGTCCCTTAGTACCTAGCCCTCCTCTAATTCTACTTATAAGAAGTATACCTTCTAATCTACTAATATAAAATCTATTCCTCTAAGTAAAATTACCTATAGCCTCCGCTTCGTAATTACTAGTAGCTTAATAATGTATTGTAAGCCTATAAGTATAAGTAATAGTACTTAAAGTAGGCGATTGTTTAGAGTATAGCCGTAGAGTATAAGGAGAGTAACGACGGTAAGTACTCTACGTTCTCCTATCGTATATATAAAAATCCCGTTAAGCCTAGCAATCTAAAGTCGCCCGTTAAGTAAGACTTCGACGAAGCTAGAGGCGGCGTACGTAACTCGCCTCTTTATAGATCTATATAAGTGTTAGCTTAATTAGGCCGAGCTACTTTACTTTACCTAGCTTAAGAGCTATAACATTTATAGTAGGTATATACTAAGGGAGGAAGGAGAGTTTATAGCCCTATTATAAGCCGATATCCCTAAGCTTAGTTAATTCGGGTATACCGTACTAGTCCTCGTATACTTATCGAATACTAACGTTAAAATAGTACTATAGATTATCTAGTAGGCGGAGGATACTTAGCTAGTTATTAGCCTAGCGAAGAAAATCTAGCTTTTAAATAGATTAGAGGATAGTAGGTTAACGGTAATTAGTATTACTAACTGTTTTAATTCGAGCTCTAGTGTCGTCGGCCTCGTTATCTTCGCTAGAAAAGGAGCTAAGTAGCGAGGTAATAAGAGCTAGGTAGTCTACTCTATACTTACGTATAACGGCTACTAGATCTAGGTCTAATATATCGTATACTCCTTCAAGTATTAGATACTAGGTTATACTAGGTTATACTACGATTTATACGAGTAAGAAGAGCGTTTACGGCGTCTTAGGGGTTTAATTTCGAGGCCTAGAGTTTAAAGAGCCTACTATTTATAAGGTTAGTAAGAGGCATTTATTTAGCTACTACCTTAGAGAGGAGGGGCTAGAGGAGGAGGGTAAGTTAGAAAATAAAAACTTACCTATATAAATCCTTACCTATTAAGGTTATAACATTCCGTAGAACGCCGTAGTTAAACGCTATATCTACGTAGTAGAGGAAGACGTAGACGTTAGGAATACTACGGAGGTAAAGTAGTACCTTTCCTTTCTTTAATTTAGTACCCTCCTTTAACGTAGCGAGTAGTCCTATCTCCTCGTTAAGGTCGATTTCTTCGTCGCTATCTACGTATAACTCTTAAGATATAGCGTAGCTCTTACGTACTATTTATAGGGCTAGGCTTTAAGACCTATGCTAGATTATAGCGTCGGTATAGATCTAAGATAGTAGGTAGAAGGCGGTACGACCTATATAGAGCTTTACTACTATATCGTAAATATCGTTAGTATCTATTAAGGCTATAAAGACGGCGACGTTCGAGCGCGTAATTATCGTATATAGTATAATTAAAGTATTAACCGTATTATTAATCGTACCGAAGCCGCGGTCTACCTATACTACCCTTATAGTACTTACCGCTACGCCTAGTATAAGCTTATCTACCTTTAGCTAGCGACGAAGGATTACTAGCGTAAGGAGTAAAAGGCGAGCGGCTTCTAAGATCTTATAGCTTTATAAATAACGCTTTAGTAACTATAATCGAGCCTAGCCGAGTAGTATTAATATAGTGTTAAGCTTACGAATAAATACTTCTTAAGCTATATCGGTAAGGAGGCTTAAGAATAGGAAGCCCTACGATATCTTCGATATTCTCTAAAGTTTAGAGTAGGTGTTATAGAGTAACTATATATATAGGTCTTAGTACTATACCTTCTTCGTTTATCTACGTATAGACACTTTCTCTCCTCTATAGCGATAGATCTTATACCTATACTATTAATATACTCTTATACCGTATACTCCGTGTTATATCTATCGCTCGCTTTTAACTACTATACTAGAGAGTTAGCTAATAGATAGATTCCGCGTGTCTATTAAGGTTAAAGAGCTATAACATTATATAGTAGAGTTCGATAATAACGCGTTAAATAGCGACACGTTTTAGGTAGTACGACACTATATAGCGTAGGCGTAACCTTAGTAGTAAGCGTATAGTAGAGGATACTAGGTCCGAAACTAGCGACTAAGCCCTTAAGCGACTAGATAGAGATCTTAGCCGAATTAATAGCTCTATTATTAGTAACCTTTGACACGCTAACGAACTCGTACTACTAAGTAGTAAGTACGAGTAGTCGCTATACCTACGTATTAACTAGTTCGGCGATCCTTGTCGTAGTCTCCTCTTACTAAGCTCTCGTATTCGTACTCTATAGACGCCTAGCGACATCGACTACGTATTTATCGACTTCGACGACACTATATATTCGTTACCTACGCCTACTCTAGGGAGTACTTAATATAGTCTAAGAGTTCTAGGCTACTACGAAAACAGTATTATGTCTCTTAGCGGTGCGCCTTAGTAGTAGGAGGTAGATAGCTAGATAACTCTACCTTACGAGTCCTAGACTACTCCGTAAGTATTTGCCGTAAAGTATACTATACTCTCTTCTCGTCCTATAGTCTAGCTAAGCTTACTACCTAACTCTAACGAAGAAGACCCTTATAGCGTAGAAGATAAAGTTTAGTAGAAGGAGCGTATTCGTAAGGCGCGTAAAGAAAAAGCTAAGACGCTTCCTATATTACCTCGTACGTAAAGTAGATACCGATTACTAGTCGATAGGATAATTAAAGAGCCTCTCGACCTATCGACCTATATTCCTATAGTAGAGGAGAGCGATAAGGAAGACTTCGGCTATAGGCTAATAGACTAGAAGTAGGTGCCTATATACGACTCTACTATCTTTAGAGTAAGTAATATATAAGACTTTAATAACTCGGTAAAGGACTATATTGATAATTAGTTTAACCTCCTTTACCGTATTAATATTAGTTACTATAACCTTCTTATTTAGGTCCGCGAAATTACTAACGATACTTAGAGTAAGAGTTAGGAGTAAGGCGGACTAAGCGTAGAGTAAGAGAAGATATATCGTAATTAGATTAAGGACCTTATAGATACGAACTATAAGCTTAGTAAAGATAAGAAGGATACTAAGCTTAGTATAGAGGATGTAATTAAGACGCTCGACCTTGTTACTATAGAGCGCGAGGCTACTATAAGCCGTACTCGTAAGGAGTATAATAAGCGTAAGGATTACGAAGCTACTATCTTAAAGATAAAGAGGCGTATTAAGTAGCTAGAGGATTAGGCTATAATACTACCTCCTTAGACAAAAGTAACGTCGAAGATCTTATAAGAGATAAATAATATATCCGACGATAAGGTACCCTTAACGAGGAGTCGCCTAGTATCTCGATAGGGCTCTCGTACTAATTTACGCGAGCGTTTAAAGTTATAACCTCGTACGTTAGTACTACGCGACTCGCCCGTAGCTATATTAACCTCTAGGTTATTAAATCGTAAGGTAATAAACACTAAGCCGAAGTAATAGAACGGCGATAGTAAGAAGGATAAGATAAAGTAGGATAAATAGGAGACGAAGATAACCCGCTACTTTAAGTATAAGGAGTACTAGTATAGCTCTATAGAGGAGATAGTCGAAGCCGCGATTAATAATACGACCGGCTCCGCGTTTCGTAAGATTAAGAACAAGGCCGATAGCTTTACTACTATTAAGGAGGTACTCGAGGCGCTTAGGAGTATATATAGCGATTATACTAAGCGTATAGCTAGTTACTCTAAGTACTACGACCTAAAGTAGAACTCTCGATCCTTTAACGACTTCTATATAGAGTTCGATAAATACTCTTAATATGTCTTACTTAGCGATATAGATATAGTTAAAGATATACGCGAGAAGGTAAGCTAGCGCCTATACGACGTAGTAGTATCTATCGAGTTCTAGAACGTTAATACTATAGTAGCCGAATACCGTAAGCTCGAAGTAAGGCTTAGGCTTAATAAGTCCTCCTCTAGTAGCTCTAGTAACGGCTCTAAGGATAAGAAGCGTAATAATCGCGTAGATAGTAGTAGTAGACGTAGTCCTCCGCTAGGCACTTAATAGTAGTAGAAGGCTAACTATAGTACGAAGAACGACTACGACTAGAAGGATATACTATTTCGTTAGGTCGATCGTACTAAGACTAAGGCCGAGAAGATCGGTAAGAGTAGTTATTGTATCTTTAAGGCTAGTTACGATAGGAAATCGGACGCCTATAAGTTTAATACTAAGAGGAAATCGTTTAAGAAGGAGGGTAACTCTAGTATAGATACGAACGACGCTCCGAATCCTTAGTAATTAGAGGTAGGTAGCCCGCCTACGTATAACTAGTAGTTAAAAGAGTAGGTCTAGCCTCTAGACGTAGGAGTCTAGGACCTTATCTAGAAATACCCTATAGTAAGCCGCCTTCTACGTAGCTACCTAATCCTATTCTAGTAACTAGCTCGGTAGATAATACCGACCTCCTACCGCTACCTCTATTATACCTAGAGGTATTACGGTCGGAGATACCTATCTAGATATTAGCAATCGCGCTAAAAAAGGATAGTCTAGTACTCTCTATAGACCGTATTATACTTCTTATAAAGTATAAAGATTTTAACGTAACTACTATAGTTAACACTAGCGCTACTTTAGTTTTCGCTAATCTAAAGTTTATTATAAAGGCGGACATCGCTACTTAGCCGCTTTCTATATCCTATTAGCTAACTCTCGCCGACGGTATAGAGGCGGCTACTCTATCTTAGTAGACGACTATTACGAACCTCTAAACTAAGGGTTACGCTAAAGACCTCTTAGCCTACGTAACGCCCCTTAACGGCTATAACCTCGTCCTTAGTATACTATAGCTTAAGCGTTACGCTCCTTACATTTATTAGGAATATAGCTACTTAGAGTTTAGCTCTAACTACTACTACGACTACTATAACATATACGAGTATAGTCGTGTTCCTAAAGCTATATATTCCTATAGTAGTAAACTTCTAGATATAGTTACTCTAGCTAAAAGCCTTAACGCCTACGAAGTAATAGAAGCTATACGTAACGGCGCTAGGGGCTATTAGGTTTAGAAAGCTAATAATAACGATATCTCTAATACCCTTAACTATATCGAACGCTTATACGCTCTTAGCCCTTCTAACTTTAATAAGTATATAATAGGGGATAAGGCTCTACTAGATCTTATAAGTATACTACCCTAGGAATTCTATAACCTAGTTAATACTTTTAGTAAGGCCGAGGACGGCTTACTACCTCCCTACCGAGAAGATATTAATCTCGGTATCGACTTTATTAAAGGCGCTAAGCTTCCCTTTAGTCGCCCTTACTCGATAGGTCGTTTAGAGCTCGAGGTAACGTAAAAGTATATTAGCGACTATAAGGGCCTTAGTATCATCCGCTAATCTAAATCGCGAGTATTATTACCTATCTTACTCGTTAAGAAGCCTAGTATAGGAGTACGTATATACGTAGATTTTAGAGCTATTAATACTATTACTATTAAGAATAGGTATCCTATACCTTAGATATAGGAAACGCTTACCCGTACAGGTAAAGTAAGATAGTTTACCGTCCTCGATATCGTTACCGCCTTTAATTAGATCCGTATTAAGGCGGGTAATAAATAGAAGACGGCCTTTACTATACGCTATAGTACGTATAAGTACCTAGTCGTACCCTTCGGCCTATATAACGCGCCTAGCGTATTTTAAGTATATATTAATAAGGTACTTAAAGAGTATATTAATAACTTAACGTCGGCTTATATCGACGATATTATCGTCTATAGTCCTAGCGATAAAGCTAATTATATAGATTATATCCGTAAAGTTATTACTAAGCTCTACGATATAAAGCTTCCGATTAACATTAAGAAGTACGTGTTCTTTACTAACCGTATTAAGTACCTCGGAATCATTATTACTTTATATAGACTAGAGATAGACCTAGAGAAGATACGTACTATCGTCGAATAGTAAATACCTACCTTATTAAAAGAAGTCCTTAGCTTCCTAGGAATAGCTAACTTCTACCGGCGCTTTATCGAATTATATAGCAATATCGTCTAACTATTAACGGCGCTCTCGAAAGGATAGAAGTATACTTAGGTACTACCTAAGAAGCCTAGCGGCCCTTTACGAGTAAAAGTAGACCGACTAGCCTTCGTTTAGACGGGAGAGTACTAGAGTGCTTTCGAGAAGCTTAAGGAAGCCTTTATATTAGCACCTATTTTAACGTATTATAACCTAGATAAGCCGTTAGTAGTAGAGACCGACGCTTCCGATAGAGTTACCGCTAGAATCTTATCTTAGAGAAGTAGTACTAATAGTTAGCTCTATCCGATTACGTACTTCTCGCGTAAGATAAACCCTATAGAGTATAACTACGAGATTTACGATAAAGAGCTAATAGCTATTATCGATACCTTTAAAGCCTAGAGGCTAGAACTAATCGCTATACCTATAGCTATAGAGGTAATAATAGATTATAAGAGTCTAGAGTACTTTATAACTACGAATTAGCTAAACCGACGGTAAGCGAGGTAGTCGAGGTTCCTCTCTAAATTCGACTTTATCGTAAAATATTAGCCTAGTAAGAAGAACCGTACTAACGCGTTATTAAGGCGCGAATAAGGTATAGATACTACTAAAGACCTAGCGAATAGATTATAGATACTATTAAAGCCTTATATACTTACTAAGAGAGTTAAGGTTACCGCCCGCTAATAACTTACGGCTATAACGCTATAGAAAGAAGATAGTAAGTCGTATTAATAAATTACTCTACGACGTATATGTTACAGCGGCCCGTAAGTAAGCCGCTGTGCCGGGACACGTAACGGTATGTAAGATAGGGGTCTACATACTACGGGTAAGTAGGCTTTGCTACCCGCACGTAATTAGTATACACGACCGAGGTCTATATACTAACTAACGCGTAGAGGTAAGTATTACACACCTCGTATACTACGCGACGCGTAAAGGTAAGCGTTACTTACTTTATACACCGGACTGCCCTTAAGTAGTATACGAGTCTTATATATATATAGGCGCGATACTTTCACCTTATAGGAGCCTCGTACTTAACCTACGTCTAATACTACTTAGTACCCTTAGAATTATCCTTACCGTCTTAGTATCTATTCTTAGTTACCTTCCTACCCTATTAGCACTACCTTGTAACATTTTAAGTACTATTCTTTAGAAGTATTAAGGGATATAGAGATAACTAGACATCGATATATGTCTAGTATAACTTCGACTGTTAGTAACACTCCTAGCGACGATAGCTAGACGACGCTAGAAGAATAGGTAAGTGCAATACCTTAAGTAACTAATTAGTTAGTAACACTTAACCTTAACGTAATAGTACCTACATTATCGACTAGCTCGACCTATAGGGGCAACGGCAATACTAATAGTATAAAGGTTAGAAGTCTAACCGAGTTTAAAGGCGAACGATAGTATATAGAAGCATTTATTATATAGTGTTAACTAGTGTTCGCGATCGACTACGACAAGTAGAACTCGTAACACAAATACCTTATATACATTATCTCGTACATAAAGGGATCAGCCTTTAAGTTTATCTAGCCCTATCTAAAGGACTACCTCGGACACCTCTCGAAGGTAGAGGACCGTAAGGATTCTACGAGACGAATCCTACGATCGGAAGATTTACTCTACGAGGAGTTAAGATCGACTTTCGGTTACGGGAACGAATAGCTAGAGGCTAAACGAGCTATATAGAACATCCGATAGCGAGGCTCTACCGCTAAGTATAAGGTAGAGTTCTAGATCCTAATAGCGAGACTAAATTAGAACAACGAAGCGATCGCCGCCTAGTTCTACTAAGGACTTAAGGAGAATATTAAGGATAAGATTGCGCGCGGTAAACGTCCGACGACGTTCAAGGACATAGTAGATATAGCTATCCGTATCGACACGCGTATCTAGGAACGACAGTTAGAGAAGAAAGGGAGTTTCTATCTAAACCTAGGTAACGCTAACCGAAAGGCTTCCCGGGATATACCGGAATAGAGGAACAACTACAACGGGTTATAGAAGATATAACTCGACGCTACGAAGGGTAAGCTAGGTCCTAACGGGAACCGACAAGGAAAGTCGGGCCCGATATAAGGTTACTAGAAGAAACCTTTCGATAAGACTAATCTTACGTGTTACGACTACGGGTAGAAAGGACACTTTACACGAGATTGCCGAAGCCGTAAGTAGCGTTATAACCTATAGGGAACGACTTTAAGGGAGACGATCGCCGCTACTAAGTAAGATAGCTATACTAGTATATCTTAGACGGCTTACTACGAGGACAACTACACTATCTATCTAAGTAACAAGAACGGCTCTAGATAGTAGCCGAAAGCGCCGAGAGCGTAGAAGATGTGTATACTACGTATTAATACTACGGAAGCTACTATCGACCTTAGGTTAAGTAGTTCCGAGGAGGAATTAGAGGAAGAGTCCTCTAACAAAGAACGAGGAAGCTCGCTAGCGACGAAGCGTAACGACATTATAGAATTCGCTATAGAAGGCTATAGCGAGGCTCTCTAGATGTTTAAGGAAATCGCTCGACGCTACGAGGAAGTCTTCCCGCAAGTCGGTAATAAGCGATACTTACATCCGTACTAGTTCGAGCTACTACTATAACGCTTACGAGCTATATTCTAGAGACACCGATTAATCGAGGTGGAATACGACTACGCTATAATCATTTAGGAACACCTACCGTTAGGAAGTAAGTTCGCCCGAGGAGGATATACAACGCCCGATAGTATTGTAGTAGACTCCGACATGCGACGAATAGTAATATAGTTAAAACGTTACTTCCGCTCGGAATAGGGACTTAAGACCTTAAGGGGTTAGCTAAGTATAGAACCTACGCCTAACCGATAGGCTAGGGTAGAACAGACTCGATATAACTAATAGACGTACTAACGGATCTAGAGCTACGAATAGTAGATAGGTAATACCCGTCTATTTACGAGGAACTAGTAGGAAGACCGGTTCTAAGCTAACGCTCGACCGTTATTACTACCGGTACTAGAAGAATACCGTACTAGACGAGTGTCGCCTATTACCGACGACGAGTCGGGAAACGAGTAGGTCTACCGGAAGATAGACCCCGGATAGACTAGTAAGGGCTACATAGTATAGTAGCTACCTATTAACGTTACGCCGACAACCTACGGGTATAGGTAACGATTAGCTAACGATAGGCTAAGGCCTTAATAGATTTAGGTTACACTAGAATCTTCATAACGCTATAGTTCGTATAAGGGCGAGAGGTTACCCTACGAAAGAAGAAACAGCCTTTTCTATTACGAGCGATCGATAGAAAGCTAGTTACCTATAACTAAGGAATAGTTACGGAGGAGACTAACGAGTTACCCCTACGGATAGGACGCTATCGAGGGATAGTCTAGTTTAATATTACGGAATCACCGGGATTAGATATAGTTCTAGGACTTCTATAGCTTAAGGAAGCGAACCCGTACATTAACTAGAAGAAGGAGACTATTAAGTTTAAAGGATCTCTAAAGCCGATACCTCTATCTATAGTACGGGACGCGCTAGACATAATCGACGTCTATATAATAACTAGCGTAGAAGCCGAGAGACTTATCGAGGAAACCCCTAATAACGTTAATATCCTCTAGTGTAAGGAAACACTTAAGTCTATAGGAGACATAGACTTACTACCGAAATACCGAAAGTTTAAGAAACTATTCCGAGTCGAGGAGGACGACGAAGCGTTACTACGGTATAAGCCCTAGGACTACGAAATTAAGTTACTACCTAGTACGATACCCTAGAAGTAACCTATCCGACTACTGTCCGTAAAGAAACTAGAAATCTTACGGAAGTACGTAGATAACCTAATAAAGAAAGGACTTATTAGATAATCGGAGTCGATAGCGGGATACCCGGTAGTATTCGTACTAAAGAGGCCTCCCCCGCCGCTAGGCGAAGAGGAGGACTACCGCGTATATATCGATTATCGCGGCCTAAACAACATTACGATTAAGAATAGCTATCCGCTACCCTTAATCTTAGAGCTATAGGACCGCTTATAGGGAGTATAGTAGTTTACGAAGTTCGATATACCTAGAGTATACAATCGAATTCGTATAAAGGAGGGCAAAGAGTAGAAGACGGTATTTAGGACTCGTTTCGGACTATACGAGTACCTAGTAATGCCCTTTAGTCTTACTAACGCCCTAGCGACTTTCTAGGCGTTTATTAACAACGTCCTAAGAGAGTACCTCGACATTTTCGTAGTAGTATACCTAGACGACATCCTAGTTTACTCGAAGACGCTCGAAGAGCACGTATAGTACGTTACTAAAGTACTAACGGCGCTCTAGGACTCCCGCTTAAAGGTTAAGCCGGAGAAAAGCGAGTTCTATCGTAAGGAAGTTCTCTTCCTTAGATATATCGTATCCTACGAGGGATTAAAGATAGATAAGAACAAGATTAACACGATCCTAGAATAGCCTATTCTAACGACGGCTAAGGAAGTTTAGTCCTTCTTAGGCTTTACGAACTTCTACCGCCGGTTTATTAGCTAGTACTCTAAGATCGTAGCCCCTTTAACGGAGCTAACACGGAAGGAGAACGCCTTCCTATAGAATAATGTAGTATAGAAGGCTTTTATAGACTTAAAAGAGCGCTTTATATTACAGCTAATACTAATTATGTTCGACCTAGAGAAACCTATTACTATCGAAACGGATACCTTAGATAAGGCTCTCGGAGCCTATATTAGTTAGCTAGGACCGGAAGGTAAGCTATAGCTAGTAGCCTATTACTCGAGAAAGCTCTCGCCGCCTAAACTAAACTACGACATCTACGACAAGGAACTCCTCGCTATCGTCGACGTATTTCGACAATAGAAAGTATACTTAGAAGGCTCCTAGCACACGGTATAAGTCTTTACCGACTACAAAAACCTCGTCTACTTCACTACGACGAAGGAACTTAACCGACGATAGGTTCGATAGTATAAAGAAATAGCTACCTTTAATATCCGTATCTTATATCGTAAGGGATCTAAGAACGATCGCGCTAATACGCTAAGTCGACGCACGGATTATATAAAGGGCGAAACGAAGTAGAAGTAAGCGATTCTTCGATAGAACGAAGACGGCACGATAACCGTTAACCGTATTGCTACTACGTTTAACGTCTCGATAGACGCCCTTAACGACGGGATCCGAAGTAGCCTCGAGAAGGACGTAATAGCTAAAGCTATCCGCGACGACTCTACTAGACACCCTAAGTTCGAGGATAGGGATAGACTCCTATACTTCGAGGGACTGTTATATGTCCCTACTAGTTAACGACAACTCGTGTTATAGGCGCACTATAAACCGTAATTAGTTAGACATCCTAGCGAGGACCGGATAATTACAACGCTACGGAGGAAGTATTACTTCCTAGGTATAAGAAAAGAGATCGAGGACTACGTCCGTCGATGTAATGTATACCGTCGTTCGAAGAACGATAAATATAGGCTATATAGATTACTACAACCCCTAGACGTACTAAGCCGCCTATAGTAAGTAATCGCCGTCGACTTTATCGTTAAACTACTAGTATCGTAAGAACCTACGACTAAGGAATTCTACGATAGCATTATAGTAGTAGTCGACAGATTCAGTAAGATAGGACACTTCGTCCTATATAAGGAAACATACACGGCTATAGATCTAGTATATATTATAACCCGTAGTATATTTGTATACTATAGACTTCTAGAAACGCTTACGTCCGATCGTAACAAGCTATTTACTTCGAACTTCTAGAAAGCCCTAATAGAGTAATTAGGAGTGAAGTAGCGTATAAGTACGGCCTTTCACCCCTAAACCGATAGTTAGACTAAGCGTCTAAACTAGACCCTAGAGCAGTACCTACGATATTACGTTAACGAGCATTAAACGAACTAGGTACAGCTACTACTAGTTACGTAGGTAGTATATAACGCTACACCTACTAGAGTTAGTAGACTTACACCGCTTAAGATTTGTTACGGGATTTAACTAGGCGCCTTCGTATAAGGTACTCCCGGACTAATACTAGCGGTAAACGACATTCGCGAAACCTAGAGAAAGCTTTTCGAGGATCTCTAGAGAGATCTTCGCTTCTACTAGATACGAATAACCCGCTACGCTAACAATAAGCGGATCGGGGGACCGATCCTTAAGGAGGGGGATAAGGTCTACCTCGTTCGACGAAACATTAAGTCGGACAAACCTAGCAAGAAGCTAGACGCTATGAAACTAGGACCTTTTAAGATTAAGTTAAAGAAAGGACTAGTTAGTTATAAATTGGAGCTACCTAAGCTAATGCGAGTACACCTAGTATTCTATATGTCTCTACTAGAACTCGTAACGCTAGACACCGCGCTCTAAACTACAGCACTACTAATCGACCTAGACTATTAGGAGCTAACGTACGAAGTCGAGAGAATCCTCGACGACGGCCTAATCGATAGTTAGCGACATTACTATATTAAATAGAAGGGCTTCGACGATACCGAGAACACCTAGGAACTAGCCTAACATTTTAACTCGAAGACCCCGCTATAGGAGTATTACCGGAACTTACGAAAGCCGAGAAGTCGAAAGGCGAACGGACGCCCTCGAGCTATAGACCGTAGTCTATAGCCGACAAATCCTCGAACTACGTAGGAGGGTTAGTCTTCGCTATCTCCCGGATTACGTAGTCCTACTTCTCGCTCTCTCGCTAATTACCTTGCTCTTATACCTTCCGATTACGGACAAGTCTATGACGAACTTTATCTAACTTATCTAACAACCGTTCTACCCTCTTCTTATCCTCGGCAATTTTAGAGACTAGCGCGTCGCTAGCGCGATCTAGAGCTTCCTAGGACGAGCTAACGTAAGGACGACTACGGCGCTTATATAGAGTATACTTTCCTTCCCCGTTAGGCATTCCGAAATAGGTAACCTTCTTCGTAGTATAGAGGTTACACGAGATCTAGTTCTAGTAATAGTATTAAAGAATTTCGGCACTCTTGCGGATTCGTACTTAGTGTTAACGAGAGACTATAATCGCATGAAGACACAGAATAACATAGTAGCGGGACCCCGACTTTTAGTCTCGGAGCGACTAAGCTAGGAGGGGGATAATGTTATAGCGGCCCGTAAGCAAGCCGCTATACCGGGATACGTAACGGTATACGAGACAGGGGTCTACATACTACGGGTAAGCAGGCTTTGCTACCCGCACGTAACTAGTGTGCACGACCGGGGTCTATATACTAACTAACGCGTAGAGGTAAGTATTGCATACCTCGTACACTAGTTAACGCGTAAAGGTAAGCGTTGCTTACTTTGCACACCGGACTGCCCTTAAGTAGTATACGAGTCTTATATGTATATAGGCGCGATGCTTTTACTACGTAGGAGCCTCGTGCTTAACCTAAGTTAGATACTACTTAGTACCCTTGGAATCACCCTTACTGTCTTAGTATCTATTCTTAGTTACCTTCCTGCCCTATTAGCACTACCTTGTAACACCTTAGTAGTATATAAAAGCTCTTAAAGTATCTTCTCTTAAAGATTCTAGCGTACTAGTACTTTTAAGGAAACTCTTAAGTAAAAGACTCTAAAGCTTAGATAGATAGCTAAGTAAGATACTATTAAGCCTAAGTAGTTATATATACGTCTAAGTAGCTTTACCTTAAAGATTCCGGCGTACTAGTACTTTTAAGAAAATTAGGGAATAAAAGAAGTTAAGGATATATTAGATAGCTAAGTAAGATAGCTACTAACTTTAGATAGTCCTAAGAAGTAAGTAATCTTCTTTAAAGAAGTAGCTAGATAACTTTCTCTTAAAGGTTCTAGTATACTAGTACTTTTAAGAAAATCCTTAGAGTAGAGAAGATAAAGCCTTATTAGATAGCTAGATAAGATACTACTACCCTTAATTAGTACTATAAAGTAAGCTAGATATTATAGATCTATTAAAGGTACGTCTAAATAACTTTCCTTAAAAATTCTAGCGTATTTATATCTTTAAAGTAACTCTTAAAGCTAAAGGAGATAGAGCTTAATTAGTGACCTAGATAAGACGTAGTTAGCTATAAGTAATACTAAGAAGTAACCTTAATCTAAGAAGGCTAATTAGAAGAGGCTTAAGAGACTTTTCTCTAAATATTCCGGTATACTAGTATTTCTAGCTAAAAGAATAAGATAAAGAAGATAGAGATTTAATATCTAGTATAGATAGACGCTACTAGTTCTAAAGAAGTAACCTTAAAGTAAGCTTTATATATTAAGAACTAAGAGTAAAGCTTTTATAAGACGCTCTCTTAAAGATTCTAATATACTAGTAATTTTAATATTCTCGATAGAAGATAATTAAGCTCTAAGAAATAGTTAAGTTAAGGGCTACTAAGCGCTCGATAGTACTAAGAGAGATATCTTATATAAGAAAAGCTAATAAAGAGCTAATTAAGAGATATAGCCTTAAATATTCCGGCGTACTAGTATTATATAGAAAAACCCTTAGGTTTAAGAAGATTGAGCTCTATTAGATTAGAGAGAACGCTACTAGATTAGTCTTAGACTTAGACTTAGTAGGCTCCTAATTCTCGTAATTACTACTTAAGTTAGTATTCTCTAGACTTATCTTTCTTAAGAGTCTTTCTCTTACTTAATTCTCTTAATTCCTAAGGATTACCTTTAACTGTCCTTATACTCTACTCCTACGCGAGATCTAATTCGAAAGACGATAGGCTAACCTTAGAGGGAGAATCGTAATCCTAAAACGTACCTTCTTAATAAAGTTCTAGCGTACTAGTACTACTAAGGAAATTCTCGGGAAATATTAATAGATAGATCTTTTCTTTACTTCTTTTCCTAGATTCTTCTATCGTTTCTAAGCTACTATTAATCGACGGTAAGGCGAGGCGAGCTAAGGTAGATCGGGAAAAAATCGAGAAAAAAGCGTCTCTAGAATCTTCTTAGAAACGGTTAAAAATTCCGATCAATCGTTAATTTAGACGTCTAACGTAGGTCCTAGATATAGGAAATAAGAGGTCTACTTTACTAGTACTTATATTATAATTCTAGGTTAATAATTACTAGAACGATTCTAAGGCGACTCTTATAATAATCTAATTTTACTCTTAAAACTAACGATCTATAGCTACTACCGCTTTTAAAGAGATAGAAAAGGTTATAATTACTAGCTCTTTTATTATTCTTCTAATAATACTATATAGTTAATAATAGTCTCTTATATTTCTACGCTATTAAGATCTTCTTACTAAAGCCTAAAGAGAAATAAGATTATAATCTACGTATTAGAGGAAGATATTAGAAAGAGTTATAGTATAGTATAGAGGCCTAGCGTTTTATATAGAGAAGATATAGAATATATATAATTAAAGCTACGAGGCTAATACTACTAGTATAGAGGTAAGGAATAGGCGAGTATTAGAGGACGAGATTATAATTAGAGTAGTAGAATTTAGACTTAGCTAGATCGAAATATTTAGCTAAGTTTAGTCTAGATTATTAGATAGAGTAAGGTAGATTATAATTAGGGTATATCCTTACTAAACATATTTAAGATTAAGATTAGTAATAAACTTAGCTATAGCCTTAACTTACCGCTTATAGTAAGCTTTAATAGACGAGCTCTAATAGTAGAGATACTATATATAATCTCTTTAGTACTTAGAGTATTACTCTACTACTCTATATTAAAGGTTAGAAGATACTAAATAAAATAGGATATACTTTTTTACCTTATAATACTTCTTTCCTATTTAAGGAATTACTAGTTATATTATATAGTATTAGAGTGTTTACTAATATAATATAGCCTCTAGAATATTCTTTTACCTTTAGTCTTTAAACTCCTTTTTATTAGTCTATTTAGCGTCTATATCTCTTTCTTTTCTAGAGTCTAGTTAGCTACTAGATAGATTTTAGAATATAATTAACTATAACGTATAACTCTTACTAATACCTATAGTTCTAAAGATACGAAGGTAGATATCTTATTATAGATATAAGATTAGAATCTAACCTTTAAAGCTATAGATAAGTATTATTATTAGAATTATATTAATATTATATTTAGTATATAGGATATACTAGTTACTAATAATAAGATATCTAAGTCTAGTAACTTTCTTATATAGGTAAAGAATCTTATAGTTAAACTACGCTTCCTTATAGAAAGCTAGAAAAGCGTTAGATTATAATTAGAAGTATATATAACTATAACTTACTAGTAGTCTACTAAACCTTATCTCTTAATTTCTACCTAGTTAATCTACGTAGTATAAAGTAAATATACTTATTCTTTAAATATCTATATCGGCTTTAAGAGTCGGCGTAGATATTCTATTCTAATTAGGTTTACTTCTAGTATCGGTAAAATATTAACTTATACTATAAGTACTAGCGTAATAGTTACTAAGGTTTAGAGGATATCTATACTAGAGTTTATCTATATATAGGTTTACCTTTTATCTCTCTCTATAGTTCTAGAAACGGATTAGTAATATATAGCGCGTAATTAGTATTAGATATATTTACTTCCTCTAGTTTACCTATCTTATACGTAATTAGGCTATCTATCTTACGGTATAGTCTACGTATATAGCTATAGTACTCTCGGTATTTAGGCTATTCTTTTATTAGTATTAGTTAAATATAGTAGATCTTATATACGTATACTATTCCTTAGCTATACTTTAAAGCTTATAGTATCTATAACGCTCTAATTATAATCGTATCGTAGGATTAATAGTATAATAGCTTAAACGATAGAAGAGTATAATAAGGAAGAATAAGTAGTATAAGTATTATAGAATTATAATAAGGTTAGATTAGATACTAAATTATTACTTTATAGTAAATATTTATATAAATAGAGTTATAACTATTAGCTTATTATAACATAAACTTAGTTATTCTAGTTCTATATTATTACTAGCGCTAGATTTTATACGTAGTTATATAAGGTTATATAGGGTTAAACGAGCGTTTAGACCTTATACTAACGTTACGCTAGTAGTATAGAGGTAGTATAACGTAGTTATCTTAGTGTTAAATAAGGTTATATAAGTTAGAACCTCTATATAGTATACTATAGCCTTAGTAAGTCTTAGTCTACCTTCTATATAGGCCTATAGATACGTAGAATATACTCTTTAATACTTCTAAGATCTTCTAAGATTACCTTTCTCTATCTCTCTTAAGATAAGAAGTAGTTAACTAACTAGTAAGGATCTAGGCGCTCGAGTAGATTACGAACTCTAAAACTACGTATAAGCGTTATAATAAACCTTAGAAATAGATAAACCCTACTCTTTTATTAATTAAGAATATCGTTAGCCTACTATAGACTTTTAGAAGTTATTCTAAGGGCGCTAAATAATAGTAGTAGTATATAGTATTAATACTAGGTATAGTATAGAGATAGATATACTCGGTAGTAAGACGCTATTCTAAGATACTCTACTGCCGTAGTTATAATAGTATAGAGAGAGTATTTAGGTACATCTAACGGACTATAGCCTACCTATAGGTCGACAGTGTACTAGATCAACCGCGATAACTTTAATAGTTAGCAACTGTAGCAATAGCATATCGCATGATCTTTCTAGCTATATCGCTATTCTTGTCTCTTCTCGCACTCTTACATCCTCATATGTACATGCTGCATCACTTACAAACGATAGCCTTGCAGGACCGTCACCATCCCAGTAATCCTGCACCTCCTCCGGTCCTCCACACACCATCATAGGACGTACCTGAAGTGCGGAATCTCGCGGTCCGTCTTGTTTGATAGATCTTCTTCGAGCTCTTCATCCTGGGAGATCGCGTTGGCAGCACCATACTTGCGGTCACGTCGAGAGTTCTCGACCCGGTAGTACACCCACAACAGACAGAGAAAGAACACACCCAATGCGAACCCTGAAAGGAGACCTTTGATACCCGTCTGTGCAATCGGTCAGTGGACTGTATTTCAAAGCATATGTGGCTGAATCGCGCAGAGATGACAGGCCAAGAGAAGACGTTCGCGGTCATGCGTAGAGAGAAGGCATACCGGGTAGCGCGGCGCCTGGCTAGCGAAGAACAGCTGCGGCCCCACGATGTTGCCCGTACAGTACCCAATGAACATCATGCCATTGACCGTGGCGCGTTTCGAGAAACCTCCAACATTAGAGGCGATCAGGGCCAGTGCCATGGGTATGTCCACCGCCCACATGGCTGAAAGCCAGAGCCCTCCCAGGCGCGCAAACTTCTGCTCGCTTGGCAACGAAAGCACCATGATCATGCCGATCAGCCCGAAGAGGATCATCAGCGCCATGCAGAAGAGGCGAGTATTGCCCAGGTAGGTCGAGCAGATAGAGACGAAGGCCAGGCCGCCGAGCTGGAAGAGGCCGTTGGGCATTTGCAGGAGGAGAGAGTTGAGAGGTGAGAAGCCGAAATCGTGAATGATGATGCTGTTGAACTGCAGTCAAAGTCGGTCAGTATGTAGTCACAAGTGCGATCAGATCCACAGTCTTCCTCAGAGTATCAGGTGTAGCCGCACCGAAGTAGTGCCACCATTGGCAATATTGACGCTAAACATGAACAGCGCCAGCAACCATGCCTGGGGGTCCTTCAGGGCTTCGAAGGACTGTTGCAGCTTGTAGGTGTTCTCATCCATGATGCCCGTTTTGTTCTCGATGGTCCGGTGAAGAGCGACCACTTTCTCCTCGGCGTTCAGAAAGCGAGCCTTCGACGGCGAATCGGGCAGGAGGAAGAAGAGGACGACACCCCAGCACACAGTGATCGCGCCTAGGATGATGAAGAGATAGCGCCACGGTGCTAAACTCCCACTGATCTGCCCGATGCCATAAGCAATGAGTCCCGCCACGAGGTTTGCAACGCCGTTTCCGATGAACCAGACACACATTCTACATCTCAGGTCAGCACTCTCTGCGAAGAAACTCGGACATGGTCGAGGTGCACCTCGAAGGCTGCTCTTTGCGCTTGTAGAACATTCCCGTCAGCAGCGAAAAGCCTGGCGCTACCGCCGATTCAGAAACTCCGAGGAAGAAGCGGGCCACGACCAGTCCCTTGTAGTCAGTAGTAGCGCCATGGCACATGAGAACAACGCCCCAGACGGCCACTGTGACAGCGAGATACTTGGCTAGCGGGAACCGTACGGCAATGTACGAAGACGGCCAGCTCCAAAATAGGTAGCCAAAGTAGAATACGCTCGACGCCCAGCTGTACTCTTTTCCATGGAGATGCTGAATCTATGTTAGATGGTCCGAGACGAGGTGATCGTTGAACGAACAAGATCTTTCGTGAGGCCGAGTTGCGTCGTGAACCCCAGCGTCACTTTGTCCATGTACTGGAGCATTTGGCAGACTCCCATGAGTGGCAGGATGCTCAAGTGACATTAGCACGGTTTGTAAAGCGGTAGACCTGTATCTTTATAATGCGTACAATCTGTCGATTTTGGCAAGAACTTTGGCTTCCTCTTCTGGGGTGGCGTGGACTTCGATCAAGTCTCCGACCTTGATGTCAGAATCACTGCCCTTCTCCGTTGCGCCAACGTCGGCCGCCGCGATCTTCTCGTCCATGTTTTCTGACATGGCTTACGGTGGTCGATGCAAAGCATGCAGTCTCAAGACAAGTAGAAGGACAAGCGTGATTAGTCCGCAGAGCGATCGTTCCCTTGAGCCGCGAATACGGTGCTTGTATACATGTCGCTCGCTCCATGACCGTGATCACCATGCATATGGCTCCAAGATAGGCCAAGCATCATAAGAGATAGTCCAGGATGCTTATCCTGGACTCCGCACTCTTCTTCGCCATGCCGGAGGCTTCGTCAGCATTGCTTCCTGCTGCAGTGGCTGCCATCCAGAAACGTATCATATAGGGTATGACGCCGATGCGTTCAAAGGTATGTGTCCTACATAGAAGGTTGCAAAGGCAACTCGCGACCTCGAACAACCGGTAGCCATCCGCGCTAGCCGCTCTTGCCGCTGGCCGCGGAGGTGTCGCTGCGAATACATCATTCAGCAACTCCCACAGAAGTACAACAGCAAGACAGTAATACTGAGGTGGTATCGTGATGACAGCCCAGCGCTTCAGCATCCAGCAGACTCCGCTTTCAAAGGATAAGGGGTATCGACATTCTCGAACGCGGCGGAGTGTAGGCAAGAGATAGAGAACACGAACTGCAGTAGACGAACAGCCAGTACAACACCCACGTCACGGCCGTACGTCGAAGATATGCGGCCGAAGTGACCTGGACCACCTGCCTCCCTTGCTCATTCCACGTAGCCAAGACGGCATCGCTCGCCTAGCTTGGCCGCACCGCTGTCCGCCGGCAAGCTCATCGATCGACTGCCAAAGTCACGTCTTTCGTCCTGCGACACACTCGAGATGTAGGTTGGTAGTATACTCTGACAATGTCTCTCCCTGCAGAAACCAGGTCCTGGACCACGAACCTCGATGGCATATCATCTCTCAAACTCGCTACGTCCAGAACCCCGACAGCAACAGATCTACAACCAGGCCAAATACTGGTCAAGATCCTCGTGGTTTCACTAAATTACAAAGATGCTGAAATCATTAACGGGCTCTTCAAGCATCACAAGTCCTCCATCGCGCCACCAGACCTCATACCCTGCGGCGACAGCGTAGGCGTAGTGGTAGCCATCGGAGGCTCTGATGGTCCAGCGAACCAAGACTTTACGCCATCCTTTTCTTTCGCTCCAGGTGACCGCGTGCTGAGCGTCGCCTACCCGCTTTACGCCACTGGTCCGGCATTGCCGAAGTACTTGGCAGCTGGCGTTGGCAGCGCGGTTAATGGTGTTCTTACAGAGTATCGCATCTTTCCGCCCGAGGGGCTGGTCCGTTGCCCGAGCCATTTGTCTGACGCCGAAGCCTGCACCTTGCCCATCGCTGGGACGACTGCGTGGATGGCATTGCGGTGGCAGCTCCCACTGGTGCATGTACCGGAGCCATTCCAAATCCTTAAGATTGGCGGGGACAGTACCGATACGGACTCGCGACCTACCCTCTTGCTACAGGGTACGGGAGGTGTCTCGATCTTCGGTCTGCAATTCGGGCTTGCGCTCGGATACCGATGCTTCCTGACATCATCTTCTGATGACAAGTTGGCGCGCGCGAGGTCGCTCTACCCAGCTGGACTTCGTGATGCCGACTTGATCAACTATCGCACGACGCCACAATGGTCCACCACCGTCCAAGAAGCGACCCATGGACACGGTGCGGATCTCATCTTCGAGAATGGCGGGGCAGCGACTACACCGCAGAGCTTCGCGTGCGTAGCCTTCGGTGGGACAATCGCGAGTATTGGTTATGTTAGCGGGAAGTACGATCAGATACAGAGCCTTGCTGAGAACGATGTGGGCCGATTGAATATCAATGTTCTGGCGTTATCGAAGAATGCGACGATCAAGGGGATGCTGAATGGACCGAAGGATCGGTTGGAAGAGATGTTAAGGTTCGTGCAGCACCATCAGATCAGACCGGTTGTGGATGTGGTGTATCCTTTTGAAGAGGTGAGGGAAGCATTGTCGTACCTCTGGGAAGGCAGGCATTTTGGCAAGGTTGTCATTCGTGTGTCTAAGTGAAGCTTTAGTAGAACCTTACTTGAAAGCTGCTTTACGCAGTCTAGTGTAAATTATCACTATAGTAATAGTAATACTATGGTAATCCTAGAATCGTTATATACTACGAGTCGCAAGAGCCAAGGTTAGCCTACTCATAGCGGGAACAGCCGCACTGCCAATGCGACGAAGACCTGCGACAACGAGAAGTCTCCTGAACACGGTAGGTACTTTCTACTTCGACTGCGCAATCGTTGTAGCATAACTGGAGCCGAGGACGATGTAGCGATGAAGTGAGTCACTCTTGCTTTACGAAATGGAGCTGATGACACTTGTGAGCACCCAAGACCTCTTGAAGGCAAACCTCTGAGTAGAGGCCGCACTGCCGTGGGCTGCGCCTCGTCGGTGACTACCAGCACACTGAATGTCCAGTCGCGAACATATCTACACTCCTACGCTCTCCCTCCGCTCGCTGCACTCGCTACAGACCTGGTTCGGACTTTTGAAGGGTTCTTCTCAATTGGTGACCGTACAAACCTGCTCTCAGGAGTCAGTCGATGGCTGCGGTAAGCCCCCAAGATGTACACTGGTGTAAACATTGCGAGACAGTGGTACTCGAATCGCCCGACAATGGCCGCGGTCTCTGGCACAAGGATATAAAGGACATCGATGAAGAGTCTGAGTGGCAGTGGCTCAAGGTGATTCTGTGCTGGGAACCCCAGCAGGCGATCAAGGCCGCCAGAGATGGATGTCTTCTATTCAAGGCTCTCTTAGGCAGATTCACTGAGGCTGATATCGGCAAGGTTGAGGCTTTCCACGCTTTAATTTTGTTCATGCGGGCATGGGTAGATCCACTCAGCTTCGACAACGAGCGTTGCATGGAGGTCTATTGGGCGAGTTCTGCCGAACTTACTGTAGACTCGTTCAGCCACATCAAGGCGGAGGAAGCCGGGCAATTTGTGTATTTTGCAGAAGAAGGCAAAGTCGATTGACAATCCTGATACCCTCTGTCAAGCTGACGACGGGCCTGGGCTTCTAGAGGACCCTGCGGCGCAGCACGTGGAACGGAGAGCACTCAACCGCGACGTTGCTTCGGCTGCCAGCTTTCGAAAGGCGCACCATTGGATACGTGATGTGTGTCAAGTTCACCACAAACGTACTTGTCCGGGGACCGCACCATCACCGCTGCCGACCAGACTTATTGACGTCAAGTCTTGCGGCAACGCCGTGCGGCTCCACATCTCCTCTAGTGACGATCGTAACTACTATGCGGCTCTCAGCTATTGTTGGGGTGGCAATCAGTCCATCACCTTAAGAAGAGATAACCGGCAGGTCTGGATGTCAGGCGTACCGCTTGGTGATCTCCCACAGACGTTACAGGATGCAGTCACTGTCGCCCGCGGCCTGGATCTACCTTATCTATGGATCGACGCCCTCTGCATTGTTCAGGATGATCCTGAAGACGTAGCTGCGGAGATGGCACGTATGGCGGACGTGTACAGTCGTGCCTACGTTACCATCTCTGCAGCGAGCCCCAAAAGCTGCAAGGAAGGTTTCTTGAGTGTACGAGAGGTGCCACACGCGCATCGACAGGTATTCCAGTTACCGTTACGTTGCCCGGATGATCAGATCGGCTCAATCAGATTCGTGGAGGTGGACATGGAGTACGACGTCCAGAATGAATCCATACATCAAAGGGCGTGGACACTACAAGAAGCTATCCTCTCCCCACGCATCCTAGTATATGATTCTCACCAATTAAGATGGGTCTGTCGCTCCGCGCTGGACAGTGACGGCTGGTACACGCAGTTTGAAAAAAGCTTCGAGAGGCTCGAGGAGCACTATGGTGATTCCTCTGATTCATTGGAAGGCTGGAGGGCTATCGTCGAATCCTACACGTCCCGTTCTATGTCCAAGGCTGAAGATAAATTGCTCGCGATATCGGGTGTCGCGCTAGTATATGCAAATATCCTACAGGATGATTACCTCGCCGGACTCTGGGTCTCCCATCTTGTCTTGGAATTATTGTGGAGGAAAGAAGGAAGGGATGCAGGGTTAGGGAGTGGCTACCAGCATACTCTTGATTTGAAGCATCGCCCTGTACAGTACCGCGCACCCTCTTGGTCGTGGGCTTCTGTTGATGGTACGGTCGCATGGCACAGTTTTTTCCGCAAAAGGAACGTGGTCGCGCAGCTCCTGGACTTCAGTGTCCGTCCGGTTGTCGATACAGCGCCATTCGGCGCGGTCAAAAGTGGATACGTATCGCTGCGAGGACGCTTGACGGAAGCGCTTTGGCTCGATGGCGACACCATCAAACTAGCAAACGACGACGCTCTCAAATTTCTGGGTGCAGTGCCAGACGCAATCGAGGATGCAGAGCGAGTCTCGTCAGATAAATGCGCCCTTGTATGGTGTCTGGAACTTGCTATATCGCCTCCGCACGAGTCCGCCTCCAAAAACCAAGAATTTGCAGCTGGCCTGATACTTGTCCCTGACTCAGGTCATTACAAGAGGATTGGCTTTTTCTGTGTCTGGTCGCACTCCAGTGGGACGAGTATTTGGCGGCGAACTCTTGACACGTGCGCACCTCAAGAAGTCACAATCGTGTAGCATCGGGTCTACTATTGACGTCGTAGGACGCATTTTACACGTTGGGTGTAAAAGCACGCATCCTTGACGTCTGTGATGCGCCGAGAGGAAGGGATCACACTACCATCTTTTACCGCAATTCGACTCCAGATGTCAACTGTCCACGTTGCTGCAATGGTAAGTTTCCATCCGGTGCTTGGTAACTCTGTGTGACGTTAATACGCGCTATGCCACCAGTCGCAAGCAAACTGTGCACGATGCTGCTGATACCTACCTTGTGTGGTTGCCGCCTAAGTACAACCAGAGTTCTCAACTCTTCGAAAACAAAGATGGGCTCCTTCGTACAACACAACTTCCACCTCGCCGAGTTGATGGTCCAACGTGGAGTCTTACGTAGCACAACATACTCGAGAGCTCGGCTCGTTGGAATGATGAGGTACGGGTACCTGCGCACGACTGGCGAAGCAAACGCGCAGCCCGTGAGCCTGTAATAACGAGAGCAAGGCTTCAGTCCTGCTGAAGAGATACATCCACGACATGCAGATGCGGGAGCAGTCGTGCGCGGGCACACAATAAGGTTGCGATAAAATGGCTCGCGAAAACAAAAGGCTCATCTGCATCGTGGTTGTAGTTGGATTCTGGCAGCAGGGTTTCTAGGGTGAGCGGATGGTTGCAGTGGCGTTCGAAAAGCTTTGGGATAGCCCTGCTGCGTTGAGATTCCATGCGCTTTGCTGCAATCAAGTTTGTCTCGCATTTCAGTCGTGTCTGAACGCCTCATGATCTCGTAGGAAACGCAGTGAGTGAAGCCGCTTTGATGCGCACCTTCCCGTTTGGCGTGGGCACTTCGCGCATGATCGCGAACGTCAAATTGAACGTCACCTCATTCTTCACCTTCATCTTCTCATCGTCCACCTCCACTTGCACACACCATTCGAATTCAATACCTACGCAGTGCAGACACCATGAGCAAAACACTCAAAGCTGGTCTGGCCTGGTAAGTGCCAGCAATAACTCTTCATTTGCACAAATTGACCTTTCGTAGGGCCCTACCAGTAAAGCCTGACAACCTCCTTGTTACGATCGACGCATACACCACGGCATTGCCAACTATCCGGGCACTTCGCAAATGCAACCGATATGGCCAAGGGCCACAAGCGTACGTAACCAAGCTTCCGGCGGAGATAGTGTCGGCCATCGAGTCCATCCTTTTCGACAAGCAGTTGCGCCAGTACAACCGCCAGCATTATGACTTGGGAGGTGGAGTTTTCGTGCTTCGAGTCGACCTGTGCACCATCGGACCATTTCAAAGGTTCTGGGCTTGATCTTGGCAGTGCTGCAGATGAGTACATGATGGATTTTGAAGAGTGTGATTCGTGTAGCAAGAACAGCTATGGGCCCCAGGATAAGTACGACGGAATGTGCGAGAATCGTTGCAGGGCTCATACTCCAGCCAACCAAAGGTGCCGGGAGTGCAAAGGGGTGATCAACACAAAGTCATGCGAGCGAATCTGTCCCAACGCTTACGAGGAAGCCATGAACGAAGCCGCTCAGGATATGGGCAATGGCGCTTATGACGAGCACATGGAAGGCCAGAACAACTGGCCGTCACGTATCTCCGGCGGCACTTTTGCCAAATATGCCAAGGTCCGTCCATATCTTTCAGGAAACGGCCACAGATTGCTGACTTCTGTAGGTATTGAGGGAAGAGTTCGGACTGGAAGCCCACTTTGCTACAACTGTGAAGGCCGCGAATGGAACTTGGCCGCATCACAAGAACCACCGTTGGCAGATGAGTGAAGGGCGCCAGACCACGCTCTGCTACTTGACTCTTCCAAGACGTTCGGGCCCACGCAGCAACTACAACGCTATCGACGCGGACGAGGAGAGATACGATATGTGGAGTGATCCGGGACAGATGGACCCTCCAGACATTCCCGCGGCTCAAGCTCTCGAAATCGACACCACCTCGCTGGCAATCACGGACAAGCAGCGTCGTCGGTTCCAGCGTGTGCTCAAGAAGCTCGGATTGCAGTTGTACGTTCGTGGAAGTCAAGTGCGCGGAACGAAGGTCTCTCCGAACACGGACGTGAAGGTCAGCACCATGGCACCGGAAAAGGATGCCAGCTCCACGAAGAAGGGTATGAAAGCGACGGCCTTCAGGCTACGGTGAACATATGCTGACTTACTGCAGATGCTGCGAAAGCTGACTGGCCGCGTCTGCTCCTCCTTGTGGAGAGTCCGTAGTTGCTGGTGAGAGATAAGATGGCGCGGCTAGTGCTCCTGTGTCGACAGCAACTGTATCGGTTTGCTGGGCATGGACGTCTGCGAGATCAAACGATCATGTGAAGGAAACATGTCATGAGTTTACGATTCTTGATGGTGCCGCAACCCTGCACTGCATGCAGTGCGGCTGCACGACGTAGCTTGCGGAGCGTTACTGTTGAGACATAACATCAACAAGCAGCTTCATTTGTTTTTACCCGCACTTCCCCTCATCACACATTTTCCCGTCCTTGGTCCTCAACCAACCCGCATTTCGGGCTGCATGCAACGATCTGTCCGATCACAGCATCGGTATGGCTAGCTCTCATCGCAAGAAGCGGAAACCCTGACGAGGAGGAGGTGCGGGCATTGAAAGATAGCTGAAGTCCGATGACCGGCCGGGTGTACGACACTGAAGTGCAGGAAAGGTCCATAGTCGGAAGAAGCGGCTCCGCAGACCACCTCGTGCTTTTCAGTCAAGTCGGGAAAAACGTGACCGCAAGACAGCACCCTTACAGCGGTTTTGCGTTGAGGGTTTCGGTATCCACACCTACCCTTGCACAATGGCAATACTTCATCTCGTTCCGGGTCCGCCTCTGGCACCGGTCCCTGCTTCTCTTCCCCAATTATTTCGACCGTATGTACACCCGTGCATTGCAGTGTAGCTCAGCTTGTGGATAGGAATGCTTACAGCGTCGCTGCTCGGATGGACGAAGGAGCCCCAGATCTGTCACTCGTGTGGTCAAGAATAGCAGTCACGCTACCAGGGTCCTCCTGAACCCCTTGCGTGTCTTTCTTTTTGTTTCGAAGTCCACGACGAAGTGGGAAGAGGCGTTCAAAATTTGTGGAGAGATGTTGGAACCCTTACCCTCGCTGACTCCCTACCCGGTTTTGAACCAACCACACACGCTGTTGAGATCTCCTCAGAACAATAGCGGCCACTGTCTCACCTCCTGGACATCAGAGGCGCCCTAGATAACGGATAGGCGTTTGTATCCGGAGCCACTGCCGACTCCATGCCTTCAACGATGTTACCGTCTCCGAAATCATCCTTGAACATGGACTCAGTAGCGATCCAGACTTTTCAGAAGCCTGACAGATTCGTCGGCCTGGCTGTCTGCGGGTCTCGTCTATGCACATTAAGAATAGCAGATGCCCACTTACTACCTACGAACGTCCCCAGACGATGCGTAGAGCCGTGATAGTCACACTGGTCTAGCTGCAAGCTAATGCACGAAAGGAAGACACCGACAATGACCTGGGCTTTCGGATACGGTAAATTGCGATCGGCTCGACGACCTGCTACAGCCAGTACAGTACTTTCGGCGTACTGGAATCGCACAGTGACAATCCCGAGTGGAAATTACACTACCCAACTCGTCATTCCACGATGGGCGACTACCTCACTTTGGGTCACCAAAAGGCATTTCGAGCACTACCTCTTATCGCCACCAACGGCGTTGCCCAGCCTGGGGTTCAGGGATAGTGGGGGAAAGCCTTCAGATATGAGTATGCGCGCCGAAGGACTCGTCAAGCATCATCTTCAATCTTACATCACTGTATCCACGACGCCAGTTTCCTTGAAAAACGCAGAGTGTGACCAACATTACGATGACCCATGCGATGTCTTACGAGGGCAGCAGTACCTCAGAATACCCAGCCGAGCATCATATTCGACACCAATCCTCCAAAGTCTCTGAGCTGCGCAAAGCGTACAGTCCAACCGCTCAGGAGCAAGCATCGCCAATGCCCAAAGGAGCTGAACCGCGTAGGACTGTCCGGCTTGTGCGTTCCTTTTCGGACATGCTCTCAGATGTGCACGAGGATAGCTGCAAGCCACAGGATGTGCCTACCACAGGCATGACAACGCCTCCAACGACACCGCCATCGTCTCCAAAGCACAAAAGACATTCCATACATCGAGGACTTCGACCAGTCAGGCTCCCATCTGGCATGGCGATTCGCCCGCATCCTATCACGCCGACTAGGCGCAACCGACAAGTGAACGTGTACGCACCCGCCTTCACTTTACCCACTGCGGTCGCAGACGCCGTTAGCAGGAAGGCAAGCATGGATACAAACAACAATAGTCCACGGCCAGCCACGCTGCAAATCCAACGTCATCGCGCTACTGTTTCCGCTCTGTCAAATACTGCCAGCGAGTGGGCGTACGAGACGAACATAGAGCAGCAACGTCTCCTTCGCTCAATGTGGAAGTGCGAAACTCGCCTCGACCACGTAGAACGAAAGAAGCGGGAGCTAGCATGCATCCTGGAGAAGTTAGAACAGGTGGAAGGCCACCTTGCGCGCCTTGACGACCGTTACAGTGTGTCACCTGTGCAAGCCAGCTCATCGTATGCGCCTAGCAAATCGCCGCGAAAAGTTCGACCGAGAGATTCTTTAATTGCCGAAGCGAGCACATCCATGCGCCATCACCCGAGCAATAATGGCCACCGCATTGACAGATCCCCCTCGTCTCGGCTGTCCGCATTGGTCGATCGAGCACACGCACCTCGCACCTCAGCTTCTTATTCTACCTCTCCCTCCGGCGGGACCTCAGCAGATGATAACACGATTCCGCGATGGAGTCGCATGGTTGCCAGAGCCTCGTACTCGAGAATGAGCCATTTGAGTATATCTAGTATTGGCACCGTTGAGTCATTGCTGTCTAACAGCGAGGAGTCCTCGATCTCGGTGGCACTCCAACCAATGCCACTGTTCCGTGCACGGCCTAGCCTGCAATACTTGCCACCTCGACGCGATCTGACGGAAAAGCGAGCGGAGCAGCTTGATGCTGCACAGGAGGTTGACGTACCAGCTGAGGCGACAGCATACCTTAACGTCGAGTCACCTAATGGCCACAGACTGCATACGTCCTTCGAAGAGTTCCCGGCGACGCCTCAACGACCGTGTATGGGTTTGTCCTCGTCCCGCGTGCGGGTGCAATCATCCTCATATACTACGACTTCCGCTTGGGAAGACGTCTTCACCTCGTTCGATGCATCCGAGCCTGTGATCGCCGGCAATGATCCGAGCAACGAGGCGCATTTGGATGTGATCTCCTCCAGACAGACACACTCCCCGGCCATGCCGCACTGGGTAGCTCCGCCATGCGCGCCAGTCTCACCACCCGTGTCAGTCGTAATTCGGACCGAAGAGCATCTGTATGTCACCCTCACACCGTCCCTTAGCAGCTGGGAGGCTGTGGAGGGCCCATCTACCACCCCTCCACCAACAAAGAAGCCTCTGCTCCGTGCTCTGAAGCGCTGCTTCTCGTCTCTGGCCCTAGCACCCGCATTGCAACCTCGTGGATCACCCAGAGAAGAATCATCAGATGTTCCAGATGCTCCGGCTTCCACAAGACCGAAGCGCCACCGCCTATCCGCATTCTTGGGACGTCTCAGCCCGTTCGGCAGACCAGACACACATGAAGGGCAGAACCCTCGCTTCTCCATGCACCAGGCAGCGAGTAGCGGGAAGCAGGGACGGCGTTTGACGGCTCGGTTTTCGTCCAAGCGCTCGACGATGCTGAGCCAGAACTCGCTCGCGACTTCAGGGGTTGTTTGGTAGATTACGGCCACCAGCTACTTTCGATCAGAAGGATGACATTCACTGTCTTTCGCGATGGTTCTTGTCGTATCTTGCGATGTACTACAGCTCATGTTTGTAAAAGATCCTGTTGGTCAGCGTACAGTCTGAAGAATCAGCTAATGTAATGGTGCCTCGAGTTCTCACGAGTGTATACCTTCTCAAATACCAGCTCGTGCAGTTGCAAATGATAACAATCAATTCATGTTCGTTGATTTGTGTCCGTCAAAGAGTGCTGGCCGTTCAACCGTGCCACAGGGTTGTACCCGGGAATCTACTGGCAGCCTGTTGCATGATCTGCCAGGAACGCGAGTCGAGAACACATCATGCTAGGCGCACCCACTGCTATCCCAGTCTCATGCCCAAGGGTTCGTTATCTTCTCACCAGAGCCATCAAGCAAAGCTCGACCCCTCGCTCGTCATCTTCGTCTCCTTCATCGCCCTGCGCCGCAGCGCACGACGCTTCACAGCTTTCCAAGCCTCCACCAGTGCCACAAAGCAGAACAAACTGGCAAATACCAAGCCCCACTCCGGCCCGCCCAAATGGTCATGTCGGAATACCACACGGTTTATGACCGGGATGTAGATGATGGGAAAGGGTGTGACAATTCCGACAAGCGCAGCGAGGAACAGGAAGCGGTTTCTGGTGATCATGCCGAGCTTGTTAACCAGACCTCCACTCTCAGTGCCGGGATTGAGGTTGAAGAGACTGTGCGTCAGGTGCTTTGCCTCCAGCGCCATGACTGACAGTAGCACCGTGAGGATGGCATAAGCTGTTCCGCGGGCACGGTATGCGAGGTCGCAAGAAGCATTGAAGTTCTTGTTGCAGTCGTGGCCGAGATCACCGTTGCCGATCCCGAAGACGACTATCACGTAGGAGACAAGACAGAGGCAGCCCATGAAGGTGCCGTAGATGAATTTATCGACAATCAGCTCTTTTGTGAAGACGCCGGTCTTGAGAGAGTGCGGTGGGCGTAGCATGACGTCCGCCGATGCTTCCTCGAGTCCGAGACCGATGGCCAGGAATGAGGATGTTACCAGGTTGGCCCACAAGATCTCAATTGGTGAAAGCGGGAAGACGGAGATGCCGTCACGGTCCTGAAATGCCAGGCCAACGAGAAGCAGGATGACCTGGGAAATGTTCGAGATCAGGAGGTGGAGCAGGAACTGGAAATCATCAGTAATTGAGTCGAGCCAGGACACCGAGCGGCACATACCTTCTGAATGTTGTCGAACAGGCGGCGTCCTTCACGAATCGCTGAGACAATAGAGGCGAAGTCATCGTCCGTCAGCACCATATCGGCTGACTCCTTTGACACGTCTGAGCCATTCAGTCCCATAGCTACGCCAACGTCCGCTCCTTTCAAAGCAGGCGAGTCGTTGACACCATCACCAGTCATTACGCAGTACTTTCCGCGTCGATGGAGTGCATTCAGCATACGGACCTTGCTGGCAGGACTGCATCGAGCAAGGACAAGTGGTAGAGGCTCGAGCTCGTCCAAGGCCTGGTCAGACAACTTGTCGAAATCAGAGGCGCTCATGACGGCGGACTTAGCGCCAGAGAAAGGTACCTGCGGACCAAGGATGCCGATTTCTCGGGCAATGGTCGTGGCCGTCTTAAGGTGGTCCCCAGTGAGCATGTGTACCGTGATGCCAGCAGTCTGGCACTGCTTGATGGCTCCAGCGGACTCCAGTCGGGGCGGATCGTACAAGCCCACAAGACCACCAAACGTCAACTCCTGCTCTACAAAGCCACGGTCAGTGGCCTGCTGAACATGGCCAGGATCAATGCGGCGATAGGCGAGGCAAAGCACACGCAGGCCTTCAGCTGCCATCGAGTCAGCCTGAGCCATGATCATTCGCTTCAGCGCATCGGGTGCATCGAGTAATGGCAAGAGCACTTCAGTCGCACCCTTCGTGTACGACATTGCAGCAGTGTCCCCAGCAGTCTGGTATACGACAGACATGCGCTTGATCGCAGAGTCGAAACCATGCTCTGCCACCAATTTCAAGGCTTCATGCTTCAGCATCTCGGGTTTACCGCAGCCGACGCGCATTGCCAAAACCTGTAGGGCGATTTCCGTTGGCTCTCCCGAGCCGGACCACATTGATGATTCATCGGTCGGAGCAGTGACAGAAGACAGGTTGCACAGCGCAATGGTATGAAAGAAGCGTTGAACACCAGCAGAGCCAGCCAGGCCACCGAAGGCAGCAGAGTCGCGGTCGAGCACACAGCCACCAAGTTTGACAGTGCCGGTCGTTGGATCGAATGGGCTGCTTTCACCGTACACGCTTAGCAGACTTCCATTGGGTAAAAGAGCTTTCCTTGCCAGCATTTTTCCTTGAGTAAGCGTGCCAGTTTTGTCCGAGCAGATATTGGTGACACCTCCGATGGCTTCGAGAGAACCCATCTTGCGCACCACGACGTTGCCGCGAGCCATGGTCTTGGAACCAGTGGCAATCGTGATTGTCAAAACCGCGATCAGTGACTCTGGAATGACGGCCACACCAACGCAGATGGCGTAGATGAGTGTCTCGTCGTCTATATCGAAACTGTTCGCTCCAAAGACAATGATGGCCAGAACGATGGCCAAGGCGAATAGTATCAGCGCGAAGTAGGACAGCTTGACCTGAAGAGGTGTGCCGATGAGGCCCAATCCAGACTTGAGACCGTGCCATATAGCCTTTGCAGCTCGAACTGGCCAGCTCTGGGTCTTGTCAGGCTGCCTGTGACCCTCGCGAAGAAGCTGAGCAATCTGGCCGATCTCTGTATCCATGGCTGTCGCAATGACAATGCCTGAGGCTCGACCGCGTGTCACGATAGTAGAAGAGTAGGCGATGTTGATACGGTCTCCGATTGGCATGTCGATGTCCGTGTACATGTTGTCAGGCGACTTTGTGCACGGCTTCGACTCCCCTGTCAACATGGCTTCGTCGGTGGCGAAGTTCACGCCGTCCATCAGCCTAAGATCCGCTGGTACGATATCGCCCACGGTGAGTTGGACGACGTCACCGCACACAAGTTCCTCGGCCTTAATGGTAGTGGTTTGACCACCTCGAATGACCTTACACTCCGGTGCGGCCATTGCAAGTAATGATTGGATGGTCTGTTCCGCACGGTAGTCCTGGAAGAAGCCCACAACGATGTTCAGCACAATGACAGCCGCGATGACACCTCCCTCGATGAAGTCCAGAGTCACCCAGCTGACAATCATGGCGAGTGCCAAGACTACTGTCAAGCTGTTCGCTACTTGTCGGACCAGGATGCGCCACCAAGTTGTCCCTCCAGAGAACTGAAGCTGGTTGCGGCCATTGTCGTGAAGGCGCCGGTCCGCTTCTTCGTTCGAGAGACCAGTGCTGTAGTCACATCAGTATGGAGTGCTGCCATTTCCAGCGAACGGTACTTACGTGACATTGCTGTCAAGCTTACTTGCCACAGCATCAACACTCAATGTATGTGCTGGACTGTCGATATCGACGAAGACTTCTGATTTCTCATGAAGTTGTAAGTTGTTTTTCTCTAAGCGAGACCCGCCCACCGACTGTAAAGTCAGATAACTGGACGAGCTCGCGCTCGGTATAGGCGGTGGTTCGCCAGACCCATCGCCGACCTCTTCAGCGGCAGCGCCACCGCCCGTTGCGTGCGGAGCATGGCCAGAGCCATGGCTGGTACTTTCGGCATGCGGTAGGGCTTCTTCCATCGATTGACGGAGGTTAGACTTTGGTGTTGAGTGGTGAATCGGTCGTGTCAGAGAAGAAACGAAAGAAGATGCACGGAAGCTCTGAAGGAAGGTGGGATGCAGTCTCACCTTGCCTTATCTATGCATCAGCTACAGTGCATGAGTCGCGCTCCCTAATTCGTCACCATCTTGGTCTTGTGCCATTGGCGTGTCGCCGCAGCCTTGGGAGCGGAGAACATGGCCGCCACGTCGCTATCCTTGGCATCGCGTGCTCCTCCCTACTCTTCGACCGAGCCACCATCACATAGCATAGGAAACCTCGACGGATGCGGAAGGCTGAGTCAACAAACCTCCCGTCGAGGACAACCTACCCACATGCTCATTTCGTTCATGCTGTTATCATTATCGCCGTCTATTCCGCTTCATGCACCCCCTTCACCATGCCAAGATGGTCTTGCTGGGCACTGAGCTCGTTAACCCGGTCTCCGTCCCAAGCTGCTGCGCCACTCATCTGAACTTCAATTGCCGTTCGAGCACTGGTGTGTTGAAGAAGCAGCGTATATCGTGTCCTGCGGCGGTGGTAAGCAGCGAGGATAATCTGAAGGAGTTGTCTGGGAAGAGTGAGGTCGTTCAGGTGGTCTCGATTTAGCGCCGCCTAGGTGCTAATCAGCACACCTCTGTCACATGCTAGCAACAGCTGTACACACACAAAGGTCCATCTTTCCACCACACTACTTCAACAACAACACCTCACAACATCATGGAAGCACTCGAACAAACGCTCCGTAGCGTTCTCCAGCCCTTCACGCATAACCTTCCCAAACCTCTCGCAGATACGGCCGCTACCCTACTCGGCGAGTCCTGCTTCCGGTCGCTCGTCCACAACATCAACATCTCGGACGCAAAATGCATGAAGCTCGCTATTTCCAAAGCACTCGGCATAGCAATCGTCGGTGCAAGTGCAGTGGTCAAAATCCCGCAGTTACTCAAGCTCCTCAACTCGCAGTCTGCTGAAGGCATCAGCTTCCTGTCGTATGCGTTGGAGACAGCGAGCTTCCTCATAAGCTTGATGTACAATGTGCGGAATCGCTTTGCCTTCAGCACGTACGGCGAGGTTGCTTTGATCGCGATACAGAACATTGCAATCAGTGTTCTGGTGTTGCAGTACAGCGGAAAGGGAGCGGCAGGCGCAGTGTTCGTTGCAGGACTCGCGGCGGCTGGGTATGCGATGTACAGCGAGAGCATTACATCGATGGGCATGCTGCAGTATTTGCAGGCTGGGGCAGGTGTGCTGGGTGTTGCGAGCAAGCTGCCGCAGATCGTGACCATTTTTCAGCAAGGTGGAACTGGGCAGCTATCTGCGTTCGCCGTAAGTCTCAAACTGTTTCCGCAGCAAAATGAGTTAGCTGACTAGTTGCTAGGTGTTCAACTACCTCGCAGGCTCGCTCTCACGCATCTTCACGACGCTTCAGGAAGTACCGGACAAGCTCATCCTCTACGGCTTCATCGCTGGCTTCACCCTCAACGCAATCATCGCGGCGCAGATGGTGTACTACTGGAATAGTCCGAAGAGCAAAGCTACGACGCAGACCAAGCTTGAGCCCAAAGGCGAGAAAGCTGCGAAGCAGGCGTTGGGCGCCAACGGCCAAACGAGCGGTGTTTCCAGTGGAAGTCAGAGAAACAAGCCCAGTACGAGAAGGCGAGGGTAGCACTACGCTATGCTCCTGAGTAGCCACTGTACAGCTTCTTGCTTACCATATCACGTGCTTCATATCCATCCTCCAGCGATCCACTGCGGGGCGAAGCCAATGCTCACTTCAGAGGTCAGTTCGTGCATCAGCACTCTCTCTTCAATAATCGCAGTGTTCCAACGAAGCCCAGCATGTCGTCTCCAGCGCTAGATCAGCTCCCCTACACCATCCAAAACTTGCCGTACGGTGTCATCTCTTACTCCAGCGAAAAGCCACGATGTGCAGTAGCTATCGGAAAGCATGCAATCGATCTGGCAAAGTACTCAAAGAATGGCAACCTGTTCGATCTTGAGTCGGGACACAACTACATGCTGCAGCAGATCTTCTCCGAGGTACCCAAACCTTCCTCTCACCAAGCTCGAATCCCACTGACGCCTTACAGCCATCGCTGAACACTTTCGCTGCTCTCCCATGGGCGACACGGCGAGCCATCCGTGAGAAGATACAGGAAGATTTGCAGGATGGCAAGGTCCCGGCGTCGTGTCTGGTAGAGCTTAAGGATGTCACGAACCACCTTCCTATGAAGATGACCGGCTTCTCGGACTTCTACACTTCGCTCGAACACTGTCAGAATGTGTGTATCGCTCAAATCGGACCTTTGGCCTCGCTGACGATATACAGTGCTCCGGAGAAATGACCTCCTCAGCGATCGCGAAGAACTGGTGGCACGCACCCTCAGTCTACAACTCCCGAGTCTCCTCAGTCCTACCAACGCCTCACGACATCCACCGTCCCAAGAACGTCGCCTTCTCCGCCGGTATGGATTCCCAACCTACCTACGGCCCAACCCGCAAACTCGACTTCGAGCTCGAGATGGGCTTCTTCGTCTCCCAACCAGTGCCATACAGCGAGACCATGCCCATTGGCGATGCACGCGATCACATCTTTGGTTTCGTGATGCTAAACGACTGGTCCGCCCGAGATCATCAGCTTTTCGAGATGCGTCCACTAGGACCGTTCCACAGCAAAGGCTTTGGAACCTCGATCGGCAACTGGATCACGCCAATGGAAGCCTTGGAGCCTTACTCGTGTCCGCCGAACACGAAGCAGGATCCTCCTCCCTTTGAGCACCTGACATGGCCGGGTCAGAAAGATGGAGCGCTTGACATCAAGCTCCGGATCAAGCTCATCCGCGATGGCAAGGAAAGTGTGTTGGGTACAAGCAACCTGAAGTACCTCTACTGGACGCCCTACCAGCAGCTTACTCACCACGCAGCAAGTGGATGTGGAATGCAGACTGGAGATCTGATAGGTACTGGCACGATCTCTGGAGCTGGGAAGAACGACAAAGGCGAGAAAGCTGAGCTGGGATGTTTGTACGAAGCTGAACGGACAAAGACGCAGGTCTTGCCACAGAGCAGCGGAACGTATGAGGATGGGTACCTGGAGGACGGTGACGAGATCGTTCTGGAAGGCTGGTGCGAGGACGGCAAGGGTGGCGTGGCTTTCGGCTTCGGTGAGTGCAGAGGCCGGATCTTACCGCCGAAATGATGGGTGGGAGACTAGCGAACACCAGCGCTTTGTCGGTTTGGAAGGAGGGAGAGCCTTGCCTCTTGTTGCGTAACCGTAGTCCTGCCTAGCGAACAAGGGATCTTGGTTACAACAAGTAGCAAAGCAAGCCAACGAGCAAACCTTAAGAGGCCGGTATATCTTGGTACGTGGCGCTGCTCCCTGCTGCATTAGATACCATCAACCAAAATGATATATACTACACCCAGTCGTTATGCACAACCTTTTCTCACGCCGTCCCTCCGAGCGCAGGTCTAGGAAACTGCCGCCGACTTTGCGGTTGCCAAGTCACTGGTTCTGTGGTAGTTTGGGACAAGCTGGACATCGAGACCCAAAAGAAATGGGACAACTATTTCGAGATCCGTTCAGGTATGCTACCTTCCGAGCCAGCGTGCTGTACATATCTCCACGGCTTAAAGGGCTCCGCTGACAGAGCAGGAAGGAGTGCAAGAGCACCCGCAAGTTATGGCGCAGCGGAGAGCACAAGCCAGTGAGTGTTTGCTACGTGCCCATACCACGAGTCCAGCGATGACTGCCGCCTAGTCCGGTGAAGACGAAGAGCGTGAAAACTCCGCACCTGGTCGACAACGTCATGTGCTGCTAGCCTGTTTGTCAGTGAATGGTCGGGACTAACCGTCGGCTGACGCCTTGAGCAGATATAAAACTCCTCCCCCTCTTCAAAGTCCGACCTCCCTTCGAACATCAACATCCGCAACCTAAGCATCCAACAACATCAAGACCATACACCACCGACGTCTTCACACAACCTCTCACCCTCTTACGGTCAGTACCCACCCATCCCCCAACACCTCCAGACGTATCACTAACACCACTCCAGATGTCGGCTTCTACCCCGACAACCCATCAGCAGACGAGCACGACGTGCACAACGCACACCAACAAGACCATCACGTCCGAGATGACGTTGGTAGTGTTCAAATGCTCGGTCTGCGACAAGGCGGGCGACTTCATATACAAGTGCGAGAAGTGTGGACGGAAGATATGCTCGGCCTGTCTGGCCAAGGAGCAGAAGGCGGCTGCGACAGCGGCGCGCATGACAAACGGCCATGCTTAGGTATGCATGCATCCTGCTGAGCATCAGACTCGAAACAAAGCTGACAGATGGTGATCTAGGCATGGTCCGTCACTCTTGCAATCGATATGGCGTCTTCGGTGGGCTGGCAATGAGCACACGAGTATAGCGGCCTGGGGCGAATTTAGCGAGGCGGAGAAGGCCGCTATGGCAGCATCACCGCACTCTGCTCAAGCTGCTGCCGTCGGCCGCGAGGGTATGGTTTCCAGTGCTCATTTCCGAGACAACAGTGATGAAAGGGGAATAAACCATATTTCATCTTCCCAACTGTGCCAGTCTCAATTCTGCCATTGCACTTGGCGTGGTCAGTACATGTAGTATCTGTCATCGTGCGATAGCCTATCGCCACAAGGCATCTAGATCCGAGACATTGAGCCTACCTAATCTCTGCGTACTCACCATTGCATCCAACCAGTACACGATGCGATCTATAATGTCCTCGTGTGAAGTGTACATTGACCGCGCAATATTTGAGTACAGATCGTCGGGATAGTGAAATGCTCCTTGAAACTTCAGTGTCGTTCGTCCCCGGGACTTGTACGTATTCAGCCTGGCATTGAAATCAACGTCGACGATAAGAGCGTGAGGCTGCCGTATAACAAAGCTACAGGTCTCCTTGGTCTCCTCAAAGCAGTAGAAGAGCTCCCAGTGGCAGATCGCGGCAAGATGTTGTGGAGGCAGTCTCTGATACCATTGTACTGCTGAGAAGTCTGGCACCCCCACCATCCTCTGATGCACCACGAAAGGGAAGCGGTAGGTATCGTAGAATACTTTCACTGATTCTATCCGGACGGACCTTGAGACACGGGTGATGGCGGGCTCGTGGGGAGGGATGGGCTTGTAGTAGAATATCTCGTCAATCCAAATGCTACGTACCTGGGGCAGCTTGGATGGCGTAAGCCGCTGCTCGCCATGAGCCTGAAAATAGAGCTCATAGACCCTCTCACGCAGCTCCAAGGGAAGGTCCAAGAAGCGGCTGAAGCACCTTCCAGGCTGTGTATCCTGTTTCCGCCGCCATGGTGAAGATAGAGATCTTCGCTTCATTCGATGAACTTCCTCGGGATGTCCTGGTCGCGCACATAGGGTCCCACAGGCCCTAGCAGCCCTTCGCCATGCTCCGCGTTCCTCGACACAGCACGATGTTGGCTCCCACCTCTCTGGCGGCGGCGCGCGAGACTGGCCCCTCCATCGAAGCCATCGCAAGAACCTTATACCGCTGCCGTATGTCATCGAGGCTCTTATGCGACACGATCCTGTCGCCGCACCTGATACTGAGAACTCCCATGCTTCTGTGGTTGGGGAGCAGCAATTGTAAAGCATAGCCATCCGGCGATGTCGCTCTCCCGACCTTCTCTTCTGACGCACTGATACAGCGATTTATGACACCCCGGTCATAAGTCGCTATACTGAACGTGTGCGCCTCCACCACAATGATTCGCTTTCTTTCCACCTACAAAAAGGACTGCGTTCACTTGTGCCTGGACTGCAGGACAACATGTCGTCGATCGTGATGCTAATGCAGGTCCTCACGTCTAGGACTATGGGTATGCAGCCTAGATGACGGTCCTTGATACGATCAGGAAGATTTTCTCCCGCAGCCAGCAGGAGCATAAGTATGTTGCTGTAGCCTCCAATGGCCTGCCTCTGCAGGAATCCCTGCTACGAAGGAAGCATTTTCTACTCGCAATGGCCATCACACTCACTGCCCTGGCTGGTCTAGCATTCACCGTTGCCAACCCAGTCCCATACGGCAGCAGCCAGTCTTCCTGCGACACAATATACCACGGCTACCAATGCCAGGACGATATCTCTCACTACTGGGGTCAATACAGCCCATACTTCTCCGTCCCTTCCGACATCTCAGACGCAGTCCCTCACGGATGTGATATCACTTTCGCTCAGATCCTGTCTCGCCACGGAGCCCGTGATCCGACAGCCTCGAAGACCAAGTCCTACAACGGCACGATCCAGAAGATCCACGCCAATGTCAAGAACTTCACTGGCATCTACGCTTTCCTCGCCGACTACGAGTATACACTTGGCGCCGACCAGCTTACCACATTCGGCCAACAGGAATTGGTCAACTCTGGCATCAAGTATTACAACAGATACGAGCAACTGACGAACCGCCATGCGCCTTTCGTTCGCTCTTCTGGCGAGGCCCGCGTTGTTGAGTCTGCGCAGAACTGGACACAAGGCTTTCACGCAGCGAAGCTTGCGGACAGGCGTTCGGGACGCAAAGATGCTGCCTACCCTTACCCTATCGTTGTCATCCCAGAGACCGACGGTGAGAACAACACTTTGAATCACGGATTGTGTGAGTCTCACCGTGTAAATTGCTCCATCGCTCAATCTGGTTTCTTGACTCTTGAGTAATAGGCGGACCTTGCTGTACCCCCAGTGTTTGCGAGCTATCCAGCTGACTCTCGCTCGCAGGCAACACCTTCGAGAATGGTCCGGACGATGATATCGCGAGTGATGCGCAAGCCAAGTGGACGGCACTCTTCATTGCTCCCATCAGAGCTCGTCTGAACGCTGCTTTGCCGGGAGCGAACCTCACCACGACAGATACTGTCTCGCTGATGGACTTGTGCCCTTTCAACACTGTAGCCTCGCCGAATGGTACTGTCTCGGCGTTCTGCTCTCTGTTCACCGAGGCTGAGTGGCATCAGTATGGGTAAGCATATGATTCACAAATGGGTTCCCGAGCGCTACTGATACTCAGCAAACAGCTACTATGAGACTCTTAACAAGTACTATGGCTACAGCTATGGCAACCCGCTTGGTCCAACTCAAGGTGTTGGTTTCAGCAACGAGCTCATTGCACGCTTGACCAGCAAGCCCGTGGACGACGAGTCCAGCTCAAACCACACGCTCGACAGCGACCCCAACACGTTTGCGCTCGGTCGTCGTTTGTATGCGGACTTTTCGCATGACAACGACATGACGGCCATCTTTTCGGCTCTTGGACTCTACAACGGCACTGGGCCTCTACCCAACACTACTGTGGTGGAAGCACCTCAAGCGAACGGTTACAGCGCGGCTTGGACCGTCCCATTCGCTGCACGCGCGTACTTCGAGAAGATGCAATGCCGTGGTCAGAAGCAGGAGCTTGTTCGTGTGATCGTCAACGATCGTGTACTGCCCTTGACACAGTGCGGCGGAGATCGTCTTGGTCGCTGTACCTTGGATGCCTTCATCGATAGCCTTGGCTTTGCCAGGAGCGATGGAGACTGGGATCAGTGCTTTGTCGGCAATTACACGAGCTCAGATTGAATTACATAACAGCTGTATGCACTGGTACTACACACGACCCTATTTACAACACTCTACTGCAGTGCTTCGGTTTATCCGGCACAAAGGAAGTCTTTCGGTCTGGCCAAGATGTCTCGAGGGTTGTGCGGGGCAGATGAGGGGAGCAGGTGAGTGAAGTTTGGGTGGAACGTCATACAAGTAAACAATACATCTAGTCCGTCGCGACTCAAGCACTGCAGGTACAGGACAGTATCCGTTCCACGCTGTGTTGCCCACATTCTCCACGTTAATCATTTGCTTCGTACTCCATACTGTTCACGAAGATGGTCAACGATAAAGCACAGCAAGCAGTGCAGAAGTCCCTCGATGGTGTAACAGGCGACAAATCAACAGGAGTCTCTGGTCTCGTCTTCGTTGCGGTGGACAAAAATGGCAAACAGATCGCCGCGAGCGCGTCAGGCAAGACAGGCCTCGGCGATAATCGACCACCAATGACCATGGACACTACCTTTTGGATTGCCTCGTGCACGAAGCTCCTCGCCACGATGGCTTGCATGCAGGCCGTCGAGCAGGGAAAGCTAAAGCTGGATGATCATAACCAAGTTTACGAGCTTTGTCCGGAGCTCAAGAAAGTGAAAGTCCTGCAAGATGACGGTACTCTCGTGGACAAGAAGAATGAGATCACGCTTCGTATGCTGCTATCACATACCGCTGGGTTCGGCTACGAGTTCTTCAACGAGAAGCTCCGTGACTATGGGCGACCGGTTGGCTTCGACTGCTTCAAGGCTGATGTGAAGGTCATGTATCAGATGCCGCTTGTGAACCAGCCAGGTGCGAGGTGGGAATACGGAGTCAACATTGACTGGGCTGGAATCGTACTTGAGCGGGCTACAGGCGTCAAGCTCAACGACTGGATCCAGGAACAGATTATGCAGCCCTTGGGACTGAAGAGTATCAATATGTTTCCTACCGATGAGATGAAGAAGGAGCTTGCATATATGCATCAGCGATGGCCTGGTGGTGAAGGCAATGCAGAGGAACGTGATCATATATATCGGGAGCCCTTGGTCGCAGAGACCGACCACGAGAAGAAGCATGTTTTCCACTCGGGAGGAGCAGGCGGCTTTGCGAAGCCAGCTGAGTATGTGCAGGTTCTGGCGACACTGCTGAACGATGGCATCAGTCCAACGACTGAAAAGCAGATCTTGAAGAAGGAGACAGTAGACGCGATGTGGGAGAATCAGGTGTCAAGCATGGTTCGTATCATAACGATCATTGTTGCCGCTGTCTGTTACTGACAATTTGTGTTCTCCAGCCGGACTTTGCACGCCAGGGTATCCCAGCAGCAAAACCTGACCAGACCAACCCTGCGCCAGAGTATGTTTCCAGTTCGCGTGCAACGACTTCCGGCTAATGATGTGTAGGCTATACCCACAAGAAGGCAACCCGCCTCAAGGATGGGGCCTTTCTTTCATGCTCACACAAGAGCCGGGTGCCACAGGGCGCGGGCGTAATACAGCTTGGTGGGCCGGTATAGCAAATCTTTTCTGGTGGTGCGACCGCGAGAAGGGCGTGGCTGGCATGATCGCGTCTCAGGTCATGCCATTTGGAGATGCGCATGTAATGGGCCAGTGGGGAGCGTGTGAAGCCGCTGTCTACTCGGCGCTGAAGGACTCATGACTGTCCGGAAGATTATAAGATTGGCCTTGCTGTAGTCAGGAGCCAACCTTGTGCTGTGTTTGCAGATTTTTGTCAATTCCTCTCGAAGGACTCGCATCCACTTCGAGGCAGTTCGACCTGGGACCTGCGGCATGTTCGAGGGCCGGGGAGGTGTTCCCTTTCGATCACTTCTTTGGCATCATAGCCTTGGCCATCTCGATATCCATCAAGCCTTCCTCAATACATTCGGCAATGGCGTCGTTCAAAATCCCATTCTGTGCCTTCAGCTCCTCGGACTCAATCCCGTAGAATGCAGTCCGCAGGCGAGTAACAACAGCTAGCCTCCTAGTCGCCTTCTCCCTAACCTCACCATCCTCATCATCCCCGGCAATCCTCACAGCACCCTTGTAGTACGTCTGCGCATTCTGCGCCAGTGTAGGAGCACTCTTGCGTATGCTGTCTGCCAGCTTGACGTTGGCGGGCAGAGTGGCAACCCGATGACGGACAAGCTCGACATCACCCCGTGAAAGGTAGATTCGCGGCGAGCTTTCGAGCTTGAGGGCCGCTGTGTATAGATCCTGCGCGACCTTCAGCTGCTTCCAACAAGGTTCCGCTGGGATCTCTGGCGAGTGAGAGGAGCGGCTTAAAACCGAAAGAGTGAATTCTGTGCGTGCTTCTGCTTCCGAGGTCAGAGCTACGATATCGCGATCCTTGTTGGTAGTGTTGAAGACGTCTTCGAGTCGTGTAAGATAGGTCTCAGCCTCAATCATGAAGGCGTTGAATTGCGCATCGGCAAACGCAGATACGAAGTTTGCTCGATCCAGTGCCACGGCGAATGTAGCGGAGTCTCTATCAGATTCGGGCAGCATGTTCACGTATATTGGTGCCTTAGACTCTGTCAAACTCTGCGCCATGTCACCCAGCGAGTCCAGGGCGTGGTGTTCCACAAGTGCCACAAGCGTTGTAAGTGACGACAGTGATGCATGCACTGTGTCTAACAGATCTGCTGCAGTAATGGGACTTTCAACGGTAGCCATCTCACCAGAGCCTTCGGATCCAGGTGTGGAAGCGAGTTCTAGGTCGCGTTCATCCTCCATGTCCAAAGCCACGCCACCTTCGGCATCGGCAAAGTCAGCTTGCTGCTGCTCAAGCAGCATCTCCTGTCGTGAACAGCATGCTGATAAGAGTTCAAGGGCTTCCTGTAGTAGTGGAATCGCGGATGCCGAGTCACCGGCTTCGGACAACTGCTCTGCTAACGATGTCAAGACCTGGCTGGTATTGAACAAGACATCAGGATTCTGCTCGTTCAATCTGAGAGCATATCTATGGCTTTGAAGCGTCTGCTTTAGCTGATCCACAAGAGGAATGCCAATGTGGGAAACCAGAGCAGACCGCTGTGTGATCTCAAGTTCGAGACGAGCTTTGTTGTACGCCAGATCGAAGCTTGTACGATGCCGTTGCAGGCCCTTGTCGTAAATCTCAAGTGCTCTCACGAATGCACGCCCAGACTTTGCTGGATCGCCTGCCCGCCATTTGCCACCAGTCTCTTCTTCTTGGTCTGCGGCTTCTTGGAACTCGTCGGCTGTTTGCGGTTCTGCTGATGCCTTTGGCTTCTTGGGTGGGCGAGTGAATTGCTTGATTTTTGCCATGATGCCGATTCAGGAAGGCACGCTTTTCAGCCTTGAAGTTCTTTTCGAGTTCTTACCACACTCTGACAATATCTCTTACAGACTCGGTTTAAGAAACACTGTCGACTCGTTGGTTTACCTCTTGGATGAGCTCACTGCCAGAGATGCACTTCAATGCGTGATGCCGGTTCAAATTGATTTCCAGGTTAGATCGCGGCCGACTTGGCATATTAGTAAGCATTTCCAGCCTCTTGACTTCACCCTTCCTTTTCCTCTTTCTGCAGCAAGACCAACGGCATACCGTCTTGACCCTGACGTCCGCTGTTCACAGAGCTCTTGGAGCTTTGCTGCGGCGGGACGTCTGTATCACGGCTTGCACGTTTGCCAACTGGCCGTGATAATCCGGCAGAATCACATGCAAAAGAGCTCTAATTCACCCCACCACAGGGCAATTTCCGGCTCTCGCAGGAAGAAAGGCTGTTTCATACCGCCGGCAGCTGCACGTCATAGCTTCGAGGTCAGCGATTATTGATAAGTTGGACGAGTCTCCCAAGTTCAGCCTACCACCAACCCCCAATACTTCACGACCCGCCGATACTTCACGACGTGCAGCCGCAGGATACTCACGTTTGTAGCAATCGCAATAGCAACACTCGCACTACTACACAGCCACTACCCCGCGAACATGGGTCGCCCGCCGAATCTCTACTCCTTCACCGACAGCGAGCTCGCACCAAATCTTCGGAAATACATTATCGACCAGCAAAACGACTCCATCAAGCGCCATGATGCCTTCCGCGTTGCCGTCTCAGGCGGCTCACTTCCCAAGACCCTCGCAAAAGCACTACTTGCACCTTCCAGTGGTGAGGACGATAAGGTGGATTTCAGCAAATGGCAGATCTTCTACGCCGACGAACGCTGCGTGCCACTTGACCACGAGGATTCGAACCACAAGCTCGTGAAAGAGGAGCTGCTGGACAAGATCCCGAACGACATGGCGCAGCCATGGGTCTACCCGATCGATGAGAAGTACCTGGACGATGCGCAAGAGATGGCGGATCAGTATGAGAAGGTCCTTGTCAATTCGTTCGCTGCTCGGGATTCCGTCAAGCTCCCTCTCTTCGATCTGATACTGCTTGGCTGCGGACCAGATGGACACACTTGCTCCCTCTTCCCTGAGCATCCACTGCTTAGGGAGACGGGTGCATGGGTACTGTCAATCTCCGACTCACCGAAGCCGCCTGCGAAGCGCATCACGCTTAGCTTGCCAGTCGTCTCTCATGGTGCCAAGATCGGCTTTGTAGCAACTGGAGGCGGAAAGAAGGATGTCTTGAAGAAGATCTTTGAGACGGAGGAGGGCAGTAAGCTACCCTGTGGATTGGTAAACGAGCATGCGGGAGACAAGGTCAGCTGGTTCTGCGATCAGGCGGCGACGGAGGGCGTCAGCTTTCCGCGGAGAGGGAGTGTAATATGATTATCGCGTCCGGCAAGTGTGCGCGAGCGATATTACGAGTTGAGCGATTCAGCGGTACCTCTGCCAGGCTGTCAAGAGACGCCGGCGACCATAGATTGATCACGAAGCAACGACGATCATGCCCAACCGCAGAAGCAGCGTGTTCTCAAGCGTCTTGGTCTAATCTCGCGATAGGACTCGTACCGAATGCAAGACAGTGCTAACAATTCCAAAATTCATCAGGATCCTTTCCAACGACAGCGTAGAAGCAGAAGATATATCGCTTGCCCGAGCCAATCATAGCACAGTTCGATTGCCCACCTTTCGGCTGTTCGGGAGGAGCTCATCCTGCAGCCCACGTGTTTGGCGTTCAGGAACATTGCAGGCAAAGCCAGCCTCTGACGATGCATAGTGCCGTCAGCCATGCAATGGTGATCTATTTGGTAGTAGGTACTCTCATCGCACTCCCTCACTTCATTCGCTTTTGAACAGTCCCATAAACAGCAATGAAGAAGTCGTTCGCCCTGTCATCTGGTCTGATCTGCCTAGCAGCCGGCCAGAGCAACGTCACGGACTACTCCAAATATGTTAACCTCTTGTAGGTGAACTTCATACCTGTACTGTGTGATCTATCTGACCCTTCGCAGCCTAGGCACAGAGAATGGCGGCAACATGTTCCCAGGCGTTGTGCCAGCGCCTTACTCAATGGTCAAGCTTGGACCTGACGTCGAGAACGGAGCAGTGGATGCCTACAGCGGCTACTTGCCGTCGGGGTCGATTTGGGGGTTCTCCATGCTTCACGAGAGCGGAACAGGCGGTGCACCGAAGTATGGTGTCGTCAGCCAGATGCCTGTCGTGGGCGATGTTGCGAACCCGCTGGTTGATCTTGGGCAGGACCGAAGTGTGAATGGTGAGCTTTTCACTGGTCCACACATCCGGAGACTGGCTAACGTCATTACTTGCAGATACTGCAGCAGTCGGCTACTACAACTCATGCCTCGACACTGGAGTCGACATCGAGGTGGCCGCCACCGAGCACGCAGGTATGTATCAATACACTTTCCCGGCTGGCAACGTCTCGTCTGTGGTAGTCGATGTCTCACATGTCTTGCCAAGCTTCAGAGGCCTCGGATGGGGTCAAGGGTACGCCGGCGGTGAATTCAGTATCAGTGGCAATGGTAGCAGCTATCAAGGTCATGGTGTGTACAACAATGGATGGAACCTCGCACCCAACTGGACGGTATACTTCTGCGGCCACTTTGAGCAGGCGCCAACCAGCAGCAAAACTTTCATTGGCAACGATACGACAGTATACTCCTATGGCGAGAGCTCGTCGACCAACAGCACATACCGTCAAGGCGGAGTCTTCACGTTTGGCCAGTCAAAGGTGACATCCAGAGTCGGCATATCTTTCATCTCCACCAACAAGGCTTGCGCCAATGTCGACTTCGAGATCCCGTCAGGAACCACATTACAAGCTCTCGTAGACCAAGCTCAGAACCGCTGGAACGTGGAAGCCTTCAGCAAGGTCACCACATCCGAGACGAACACGACCATCCTTACACAACTCTACTCGTACTTGTATGGCATGCAGCTTATTCCGTCGAACCGCACGGGCGAGAATCCGAAGTGGACGAGCGATGAGCCACACTACGATGATATCTTTACTTTCTGGGATCTTTTCCGCTGCAGCACGGCACTCTCACATGTTCTCCAACCCACCGCGTACGTCGAGCAGATCCGTAGCATCATCGACATCTGGCGCCACGAAGGCTGGCTGCCCGACGCACGATCATCAGACTTCACTGGTCGTACCCAAGGTGGATCGAACGCCGATAATGTGCTTGCTGATGCATACGTTAAGGGAGTCAGAGGGCAGGTCAACTGGACCGATGGCTATGCAGCCATGAAGACCGACGCTGAGATCACACCTCCAAACAACTTCGATCCAATTGCCAACGACTCTTCGACCCAAGAAGGTCGTGGTGCGTTGCCAGATTGGAAGAAGTACGGTTACATCACGCCTCGCTTCTCGAGAGCCGTGTCGCGCGCAGTCGAATACTCTGTGAACGACTTCAGCTTGTCCCAGGTCGCCAGCGGACTGAACTTGACGGACGACCAGGACAGGTACATCAACCGCTCTCGCAACTGGCGCAATCACTGGAACGCGGAGCAGACATCCTTCGACTCATCCGGATTCATGGTGCCTCGATATGCGAACGGCAGCTTTGACTACCCATTCGATCCTGCGAACTGTACTGCATGTTACTGGCCGGACCCGTACTATGAAGACACACCATGGTCGTACTCATTCAATGCGCACCACGACATTTACCACCTCATTGAGCTCAGTGGTGGACGAGAGGGGTTTCTCCAGCGTCTGGACACATACTTCGAGCCGGGTTTGTACGAAGACAATGAGGCGTTCGGCAGCACGCTGTTCAATCCCAGCAACGAGCCGGCCTTCACGACTCCGTATCTGTACAACTTTGTTGGGAGGCAAGATCTGTCCGTCAAGCGCTCGCGAGATGCGGCGAAGACGTACTACAATGCTGGAAAGGGTGGCATTCCGGGGAACAGCGACGCTGGTGCCATGCAGGTAAGCACACACATCACTCATCACCGGTACCTCACTGGGATTCAAGCTGACTTTCGCAGACATGGATCCTCTGGAACATGATTGGCCTGTACCCAATGACAGGTCAAACGACCTTCCTCGTCGGCTCGCCGTGGTTCGAAAATATGAGCATCAATCTGGGCGAGAACAAGACCTTGACGGTCATATCCACGGGAGGCAACGCCGACACTGCCTATTACGTCCAAAGCCTAGAGGTCAACGGGCAGTGCTGGGACAAGGCATGGCTGACGTGGAACGACGTCTTTGCAAACGGCGGCAGGCTGGACTTTGTCTTGGGTGCGGAGCCAGTGCTGTGGGCGAACGGCACGCTGCCGCCTAGCCCGGCATCGCGTGATACGCCAAGTGGGTATAAGCGAGCGTAGCTGTCTCAAAGATGTTCTGCTTCTGTTCCCCAGGCGTCTCAGATCGGCGAAGGTCCTGAGTTGAGTATTTCCGCTGTAGGCTCGACTCTCAACCGGCTTGCAGCATACCCTTTCGTTAGCATAGGATGACACATGAAAGGGTACGTACAAAGGCGTAGCGAAGACCATCTGTCGTCTGTTACCTCCGAGAATTGACCCACAATGCTAAGACGGATGTCTGCACACTGCCGGTCTCATACGGGCAGCTGCGCCGTCTGAGCGGGTAGCGGTAAACCATCTGCCACATCACCGGTTTACAAACGGAAAGGCGATGTAGTGGTACTGACTTGGTGCCAGCGCAGCAAGTACTTGCCCGTGTTCTGACACACACTACCCCAGCCACATGTCTCGCTGAATGAAGCTCAAAAGATTTGATGCTGTCACCATGCGGCAGTAGAACAAGACCTCAATCTCCTCTCGATTTCTGTTAAATCCAGAGTCACCCTTTTCTCACAGCCTTTGAATACGTCCAAACCTCATACAACGCAAACATGAACATCTTCGAGCGGTCTCGTCTCCAAGGAACGTACTTTCGTCGTTACCCATAACCTCTCAGCACGCCGCACATACTGACGACTTCACAGACGCCCAGCACAAGCCTCGCTACCTCTTCAGAGCGGCGTCTCGCAACTCGCGCGGCATCAACACGGCCATCGACATCCATCCCTTGGCAGTTTGGTATGATGCTTCCACGGGGTCGGAGTTGGAGTACGATGCGGACCTAGCTTCGATGTCGAAAAGCGGCGCAGCATCCATGCTTGGCGCTCATCTCAGATGGGACTATGACGAGCCATCCGAGTTCAGCTCGTGGTCCGTCTCCTTACTCTGGGTCCTCGTGCATGCCGTCCGCAAGAGCACACCTCAGAACGGATACATTGCAGAGTCTCCGGACGACGTCCTCATCTACGTACTCGACACAGAGAACATTGCCGCCTCGCGTGTCCATCGATCGAAGGATCTCATTCCCATCTTTGACCTCGGCGACGTCAAGTACATCGACTCATACAGTCAAGGCGAGTATCTCGTGCATGGCAGATTGCAGGATCAGGATACGAAACTCTTCAAGGCTGTCACGCTCAGCCAGCTCATCACCGCTGGACTGTACCTCAAGTTCCCGGAGCTGAAGCCACAACCCGATGCGGGCCCGTACCGTCTCTACCTTCGAGCCCTGGAGCTGCGGGCCACCTACTTCGGAGACCACTGGATGTTGATACGTGGCGATGTCCCAAACTTCCGAACTCTGGGTGCCTGCTTCGGCGAGGAGGGGGAGGTGTTCATGACTCTGGCGTTCATCAGTCTGCGTCGCCGCGACATCTCCTCGGAAGGCAGACAGACTGTTCTTTTCGAGGCCCTGGACTCCTTGCCATGCCAGCAGGCGATGTCTGCGCCAGTTCAGGCAATTCGAGCTCTCACCACACCAGACGACGGGATGGAGGAGGCCGATCAGCTCGCAGAGGTGTTGTGTATGCTGCGTTGTTGGCGCAACCTCAAGGAGACCCGAAGGCTTGCGCAGCAGCAGGTTCACGAAGATATTGCGGATATGCTGAGTACTCTGACGGGTGAGTCGAATTTCAGTCCCTTGACCTTTGCGACTTTTGCTGACATCTCTGTAGTGAGCGACCGTGACATCAACAGCTCAGACCGTGATACCAACCGTGCGACTGTCGTTTAACGATCGTCACCGCAAGTCCAGAAGATGATGACCAGCCTGTTGACACTTGTTGGCGGAAGTGGGTCGAGAGATACAGCGGTGGGAACTTGTATGCGAATCCATCAGAGCAAATTGAGCAGGTGGACCAGATTAGATGAGAGTGAGTAGAGTTGATAGTGTCGTGTGTGGCGTTGCCTTTCGCGCATTTCGTGTTGGCTATCAGATAGCGATGTGGAACAACCTTGCTTCAATTCCACAGCTCAAACAAAAATAAGCCTACATGATCCGAATTCGTCGTAGTTCTTCAGATCGTTGCACCAGCGCCTCTCCTCGCATAAGATCATGCACAAAAGCATCCCCAACAAGACGATAGGAATCGCTGTGCCCTTCCTCCGGCCGCAATATAAAAGGCGTGCGTCCGCCAACTAATACCACAACCTGATCACCGCATCTAGCTCCGCTGGGCCCAATTCCGAACCGTCCACTGCCCGTATAAAACAGACATCGACCCGACATAGTGCGGCAGAGCACACTAGCGAACTCGTGGGACATCCGCTTCTTCAAGAAATCCTGTTCATCATCCCCAAGAAGAATCTCGACCAACGCCTCGGGGTAGCATTGCCGAAGTTCATTCGCGCCGTCTTCTAGAGACTGCTCCTCGTCTTCCGACGTGGCACGGATGTTCTGCAGGAAGCGGGACACGGCTGTGAAAGTGCCAGCAGCCGTCAAGGTTACAGCGAACTCCCAAAGGGCCTGCAGTCCAGTGTCCGAGTCCTCGCCGAGGGCTACGCCCTGGGCCTTCAGAAAGCTCAGCCAGATACGCAGGTACTCGCGCACACGGACCAGCTCCAGGTTTTGACCGACAGGGCTCTGGTTGGCTTCAATGGTGCCAATCGTTATGCTCGTACAGTGTAGAACATGATAGTCCAAGCGAGGAGATTCAAACCCAGGATCGTCAGCACGAGGCAGTCCGGCTTCGAAGCGCGCTATGTTCAGGAACGGACGATACGCTCGGCGAGCACTCCATTGCGGGATCCAAGACGGCGTCCTCGGGTTCTTGTTGACGTCTGTGCTGAAAGGTCCTGCACAATTCAAGATGTCCAGGCTGGTGTAGTAGCTTAGGAGAGCAACGGCAAGTTGCTCGAACACTCGCTCCACTGGGACCTTGTAGTTGGCTTCGATGGCGATGCCTTGATCTAAAGTGCCAGTGTGGGTAAAGGAGCCCTCGATGTCTGCGGCGCATGATAAAAGAGCGTATATCTTATCGCGGGCATCAGAACATTGGCAGGCATGAGAATCGTTGAGTAGATCCAGGATAGTTGGACATCTGGTGCCCGGATCTAATGTAGCAGAAGTAAGGGTCTGCGATACATGATCAATTAGCTCGAGGTGCTCCAATACTCTACGGACATCGGCGTCCTGGATTATGGTTGACTGGAGCAGAGGAACAATCGAATAGTACAGATGAGACCAGAGCATGACGACAGGTCCGTAGAAGATGAGAGCGGGGCGAACACGAGCCTGACACGCAGCTTCCTGAAAGGTCCAGGTTCTGGTGAACCAAGGAAGACTCAAGAGCTGGCGGAGTGCTCCCTCGCCGTCCACGTCATCTTCTAGGAGCACTTCCTGGATTAGGTCGTCGTGCCGCTCGTGATCAAATTGCAGATATTCCTCTTCCTGGGTTATCGACGGCACACGTCGACCTAGTTTCTTTAGGAAGTCGAGGCCCAGTTCGCAATCGGAAGGGGTGTCCCCGAGGTGAATACAAACGTGTCTTGCCGACCTGTATATGCGGGCCATCATGTTGACCTGTACAGCCCTTTCATCGTCATCTCGCTGGTTGATACACACCGCGTCTGCCCAAAAGACTCTCACTATCGTCTGAGACCGAAGTCTTCGTAGTGCAGAAGCAAGACTGGTCGTGATCCACAGCGTCGTATCTCCAATGTGGAGGGGTTCGCTGTAATCAGGCGTCCCCCAGGTGTAGGATATTGCGTCGTAAGACGGGTGTCCGTCTTGCAGATTTATGAATCCGACATCACAACAGAGATTTGCGTAGGTATACTGAGCGGGTTGTAAGTACAGCACTCGTATACTTGCTCTTGTTGGCAAGGGGGCGTGTTGGTATGGTGTAACTGGGAGAGGCACACGTTCTTCTGTTGGACCGTATAAAAGAGTCGGTACCTGAGTATATTCGTATAGTGTTGCAGATACATCCTTAGCGCTGTAGTCTAGGCCTACATGCTCCATCTCTGTGTTGTTCTCGGCCGTCATGGTGGTTGACTCATATCAGTCTCCTACCTGAGCTGGGCACATTGCTTTGAGGCGACCAGCGCCACAAATAGCACGCAAATGTATCAGTGTCCGCCTCGGTTTCGTTTTCAGTCTAGAGGTTAACGTGTACGATGTGATGGTACGGTACGGTAGACATTGTCGTCGTCGAGGTCTGCACTGAAGTCGAGCTTCCGGCCCCTCCCGCAAACCAAGTTGGCAGCTCCGACCTCGACTTCAACAATTTTATGCGCGATAGCATTGCGCTCCTACACCTCCTACTGACCTCACCATGCTGCGAGTAGCCATCAGCCGCGGTGCGCGAAGTGCCGGGCAAGGCCCTGCGCGCAGTCACAGAGCCCAATGGCAGCCACAGCGGATACAATCGCTCAGCGTACGCCCAAATCACAACCACAAGCAGAACGCCATAACTAATCGCAAGAACAGCGCCCCTTCGCCGACATCCGCACAGCAGACAAAGCTATCCTACCAGGCACCGCTTCAAAAACAGTAGCCGGCGTGCCTCAACCCCCAATCCTCGACGCGCCTACCGCAACCTCACCCCCAACCAGCGACATCCCACCCCTCGCGAGCCTGAAAACCGATCCCACTCCTCCAGCAACCCTCAAACCCTCAACAAATACCGGCAACCTCCCTCCAACAGGCCACGGCACCGCAGCGACAGGCCCAACCTCCACCCCACCACCCAAGAAACCCCGCCGCCGTCTCCGCACCTTCCTCCTCTCCCTCATCCTGTTGACTAGTCTAAGCTACGCAGGAGGAGTATACTACTCCTTGCTCTCCGACAACTTCCACGACTTCTTCACCGAATACATACCCTACGGCGAAGATGCCGTGGCCTACTTCGAAGAACGCGAGTACCGGAAACGCTTCCCCGCCAACTCCGCTGCGACCACCAACAACCCGATTCAAAACTGGCCATCTACGAGAGGCGAGAACAAAGTCGTGATTGGGAAGTCCTCTGGTCTGGCAGCAAGTATAAGGGAGGAGAAGGGCAGCGATCTTGGACAAAAAGGAAGGCATCTGAGTGCGTTGGAGGACGATAGTAAGAGTCAGCCCGGGAAAGCGCAGCAAGTTCCTGATGCTACGAGTGGGAAGGAGAAGACGCAGGCGGTTGAGGCTGCGAAGAAGGGCACGGAGGCTTCGCAGAGTGCTTCGCCTGGACGCTCGGGAGGGGCTACGTTGCAGCCTAAGGATAATGTTGAGAAGAAGGATAAGGGCGATGTTAGCAGGCCGAATACGGCGCAGCCGAAGGAGTAAGTCATACATGAGCTGGTGTGCAGAGGAAAGGGTAACCTAGGGCTGCTGGGAGTGGACACGCTGTTGTGGTTGTTGAGATATTCTGCTCACAGCAGTCTGCTTGAGAGACATCGCATCGTCGCCTCGAAGGCACACGACAATTGCTAACATCGTGACCCTTTCTTCTAGATCCGCCTCTCAACCCTCCCAGGGCTCATCGCGACCCGCAGCCGCACCGTCTGCTCAGCCATCCGCTTCACCTGTTCCCGCAGCTCCCATAACACCAACAATCGACCACCTCGCCGTCCCCTCAGCCACCGAACCTGTCGTCCAGGACCTAGTGAAAATGGTCAACAACGTCATAACAGCCATCAACGCCTCGCCTGAAGCGTCGAAACTCTCGTCCACAGTCCTGACAGCCAAAGAAGAACTAGGCAGCATCATCGCCTCAATCGGCAACATGAAGGACGCCGCGTCCCAAGAAGCTAAGACGCAGATCGAGGGCGCGCATAGCGAGTTCGACACAGCCGCCAAAGAACTCGTCCGGAGATTAGAGCAAGAGATGCGCGAGCAGGAAGCGAAGTGGCGCGAAGAATACGAGAACGAGCGTGAGAAATTATCCCAGGCTTACCAGAAACGGCTCGACACTGAGCTCGACGGTCTCAAGAAAATCGACGAAGAGAAGAGGCGGAACGCATTGGTGCAGCAGGAAATTGACCTTCAGCAGAAATGGTTGGATGGCGTGAAAGCCAAAGTCGAGGAAGAGAGGGGTGGGCGGTTGAGCAAGATCGACGATCTGTCTTCTTCTGTCTCGGAACTTGAGGGCTTGACTTCAAAGTGGAATGAAGTTCTCAGCTCGACGCTGGGGACGCAGAAACTGGTTGTTGCTGTTGAGGCTGTAAGGGCTAAGGTTTTGGACTCGGAGGCTCAGGTGCCGTTTTTGAATGAGCTTGTGGCGTTGAAGAGTGTGAGTCAGGGGGATGAGGTTGTGGATGCGGCGGTTGCTTCGATTAATCCTGTGGCGTACCAGAAGGGGATACCTAGTTATGCGTCTTTGATTGATAGGTTTAGGAGGGTTGCTACGGAGGTTAGGAAGGCTTCTCTCCTGCCGGAGGATGCTGGGGTGGCGTCACATGCTGCGAGTGCGGTTTTGTCGAGGTTCATGTTTACTAAGAAGGAGGTTGGAAGGGGGTTGCCGGAGGGCGATGATGTGGAGGCTGTTTTGGGGCGGACGGAAGTCTTGCTCGAGGAGGGCGATCTCGATGCTGCGGCTAGGGAGATGAATGGACTTAAGGGGTGGGCGGGTGTGTTGGGGCGAGATTGGGTTAGTGAAGCGAGGAGGGTGCTGGAGGTTCGGCAGGCTGTTGACGTGAGTTTATGATGTGATGATTGATGTGTATGTTGTGTGGGTTGTGCTGACTTTTGTGTGATCAGGTCATTGCTGCTGAGGCCAGGTTGAGGAGTTTACTTGTTGAGTAATGTGAGCTGTTTGTGGAGAGTGAGTATGTTATGAGTTGTGCTTGAGGTGCAGGATGGTGAGGAGGAACCTGTACTGCCGCGGGCGAAAGTGAGAGGGATTGTACTATACCACATCTTCCTAGAGTTTTCGAGATGCGTGCGAGGGGACGAAGGCACGATTGTACAAAGCCGGAGAGACGTTTGCTAAACCTTATCACATCACACTACTTTCTCCGGGGGCACGTTCAACGATGGCCACAACTATAGAGGCAATGCCGGATACGACGGAGCCCATGGAGCGAAACACTGGTTGAAGTATGAGCCATCGGAGCACGAGAGGTCAGTCGAGGAGACATGAAAGCTCTATTCAGTCAGCGCACAACGTAGGCGCATGACAACAGACCAAGGCAACTCGTGGCCGGCATGTGCAGCAGTGACTTGCAGTGAAGCTACCTTAATACCGTTGCCACGATCACGCTGCGATGCCGTCTTCTCATCCATTCCTTCCCCTTCCATACATGCCATGCGCCCTAACGCTAGCAATCAAACTCGACCGCGTACGGGAGCCTTGTGGTGCAGTGAAGGGGAATATGCTCAGTCTGCTTACCTGCGAATGCTCGCGCGAACATTGCATCGTGCTCGTTTCATGCTCGTTAGAATCTCAATCAACATCCCACTGTCCCTGCTCCTCCTCGTCGTCCGTGTCGAAGTAGGCGTGGAAATCGTTCTCTGCGCCAGTGCTCGCGTGAGCCGTAGCTGGCGATGGAGTTGTGGTGTTGGCGTTCGCAGCACCAGCACCAGCGTTTGTCGCATCAGCACTGTCCGCTCCGTTATCCACGGTAGTACTCGCACTCGGGTTGGCTGTTCCTCCGTTCATGCCTGCGGTTGGTGGGAACATGGGCAGCGGCTGCTGAGCAACACCTCCGGGCGGGGGACCTGGCATAGGGAACGAACCAGTCATGAAACCATACCCAGGTCCATTACCCACCACGAATCCGGGAGGCATAGGCGGCATGGGACCCGGGCCGTGAGTATGACCACCACCACCACCAACGCCATGACCTCCGTGACCGTGCCCATGACCTCCGTGCACATGAGCTCCCGGTCCTGTATACCCCGGCGGCGGCGGCGGTACACCACCGAAGATGCTCGTCATCAGCGCACCGAAAGCAGGACCAGGTCCACCATTCGGCCCGGCGATGAGACCAGGCGGGAATGGAAGACCGCCCATGTCGCCCACCTCATCGTCAAGGCTCTCGCCGAGGTTGTACTCCTTGATGAAGATGGGAAGATAACGAGCGATCTTGTCGGTGCTGTCAAGGCAGACGTGATAGCCTCGCTCGGGTGAGTCTTGGCAGCCGGGAGAGCGGAAGTCGTCCTCCGGCGCTTCTTTCTCAGTCTCGATGACGGGATCGTTGAAGTTGAACTCGTTCTTTTCTTCGTATCCTGGTGCGGGCTCAAGGTCGGGCAGGTCATCATCGTCCGTATCTTCGTCCACGAAATCTTCGCCATCGTCAAGCCACTCATCTTCGCGGTCGACCTCGCGCTGCGTGAGCAGGTAGACCTTGCGGCCATCTTCTTGCAGCCACATGAGGTGGAGGTGGTTCAACGTAGGCAGCTTCTGCATTGCTTGCAAGACCGGAACCCAATTACCCTTGCTCAGATTGCTCTTCTCAATCCTTATGTCGGTGACAGACTGCATAGTGCCTAAGGCTGCCACGATCGAGCTGGCTGACAGGCAAGCGCCATCGAGTGACAGCTTCTTCACCTTGCTTAGATCCAGAGACTGCAAGAAGGCGACGTGAACTAGGCCGCTCGACTTCGTCTGATCGTAGGTCAATTTGATCTCCTCCAGTGGGGCCGCCTTCATGGTCCTCGCGAATTTGCTGATCAGCTCGACGTTCGCCTTCAGGTCCAACTTGCCGTCTTTCTTAATGAGAGTATTGCCGCCTTGTATCGCGAGCTTGAGAGTCTTCACATTACGCAGCGCCTTGCCCATGCCGTGGAGGGTCTTCGAAGTGAACTTGAACTCCGGGTGAACAGCCAGACCGTCGGGTGCCTGGTCAACGTAGATACCGAATCGCGTGATGGTACTTCGATCGCTCTGAGACAACGCCACGCACATAGTCTTCCACACGTGCGTGAACCATTTGGCGTAGTCCTTGTTGCTTCGATCGATCATAGGCGAATGCGTGGGGGGACGCCCAGTGCGACGCCTGATTTTGGTGATGCCGTATGTGGAAGCGCCTTCGTTGCACTCGGCGTGATGCGGCCTGTCCGCCAAGAAGAGACCGGTGAGCTTGGGAAGCTTTTGGAACGCCTCGGTGAGCAGTTTCTTGTCCTCGGCATCCTTCTTGAGTTGAGTTTGATCACTGAGGTAGAACTTGTACGCTTCGGACTCGCGAACAGTCGGCGACCACGAGCAGTGGCAGCCTACGTGAGGGCATTGGAGTGCGTTCTCCGAGAACATTGATGTGACGATGTAGACGCTGTGGAGGTAGCTGTTGAGGCGCTTGTCGTTGGCGATTCCGACGAGCGTCTTCAGACTCTCGCTGGTGAAGATGAAGCCCTTAGCCGAGAAGTGCTCTGTCGCGAAGTCGTGGAAGGTCCGTGCCTCGAGTGTGGTGCAGACCTGTCGGAGGGAGGTGATATCGTCCCAGTCCAGGCGGTGCGCTATGTTGTCGATAAGCTCCTCGGGCAAATTATCGAGGCGTGGTTGAGGCATTGCGTCGTTCTCTGTATCACTCGGAGCAGTAGTGGCAGCTTCGGGGTGTGTGGTGGTCGCCATGATTTAACGACGACCGAGTTGCGATATCGGGAGACACTCTGAAGTCCGGCAGTGTTGCTGAGAGTCTTGGGTGTGTTGTGTATGTCGAGCGATTGGGTCAAGCGGTCTTACAGCCAAGAATGTGATAGAAACACATCGACTGTTTGTCGTTGAAGCAAACGGAGGTTGTGACGTTGCTTCGGCACGAAAGAGGCGCGTTGCGGGAGTGCTAGTGACTAGCGGCCGAGGCGTGCTTCCACCTCACCTTGATCGCCCCTCTCGATGTCAACAAGACCAGCGCAACGACACAATCATGCCGTTAACGCTGGTGCATCTCCCGACGGAGCTGCTGGAGAGATAGCAGTCGCGCTTGCGGGGGACTGCGCACAGGCTTACTCCGAAGAAGGACCGGTCATATGCCGTCTTCGATCCACATGTCGAGAAGCGCGAGACAAACTGGACACGAAATTCTTGAGCACTTACTTCAGTACGGGCTATATATGGTTGGAAGAGCACAAAATTGCTGAGCTAGATGCTATATCGCAAAGACCAGACTTGGTCGATCGACTGACAGAAATTCGGGTCGTTTGCGAAGTCGACCCTGAAGACCTTGATGATGCTTTCGAGGCTGGTCGGTCCATCATTGCGCCTGGCGGGTCGGCCGAGAACCCAGTCACCATATTGGGACGGCTGAGAAACCTGGAAGCCCTGGAGTTCATTGACATATCATCCGACCAGACACTGCCACCGGGCGTCAACCATGACATTGGCTCCACATTCGCGGCAGTCATGCTCGCATTAGAGATGTGCAAATGCATGTTAAAGCAACTTCGCTTCTTGTCATACTCCCAATAAATTCGCCCTCGGAATGGCGGGTAGTCCGTATGCCTGAAGCCCGGACACTGCTTTGTCTATCATCTTCCCTTACTACGCTGGAGGAGCTTGATCTTAGCATTCTCTGTGCTCCCGCATTGCGAATTAAAGCCGTCAAGTACCGTTGTCGCATGATCTCTGACTACACGAGCTGACTCTTTGCAGTGGACGAAAGACCGGTTTGGAGCTTGCCATTGCTCTGCAAAAATGCACTCAGCTCAAAGAATTGTCGCTAAGAATGCTCTTCACAGACGAAGCATGCCTAGGTTTTGGTGCGCTTTCGTCGACCATCCATCTTCCCACACTACAAAATTTCCAGCTATACGAGTCGTCGTGCACCGTGAGCGACCTCGGCGTGCTTTTGATGAAGACGGCGGCGACATTGCGCCGCTTGAGCCTCGTGACTGTTCTCTTCAGTCAGAGTAGCTCGGCTGCATTCACTGGGCTGTTGGACTTGATGCAGAAAAACATGAAGCTGGAGTTCATAGAACTAAGTTCCCTGAAACTGTGCGCAACGGAAGATGTAGGGCACCCCTTAGGGATTGGCTTTGCCGGTATGGCCGAACTTTACGATGACGATGTCGACGACGTAGAAGACGAAGGATTCGTGATTGTAGGGACCTTGATGTCGATTGAGGGTGTGGAAGGGCTGCACGCAGGCCTCGCGCAGATGAAAGCCTGTGTGCTTTACACTCCGCCGTTCTGAGAATATCCTGATCAGCGTACACGACGTGCCGGGCTTAATGATCGGATGGGGGGCTCAGTGAAAATACACAGACTCAGCCAATGTAAAACCTTGATACCGCAACCGCACACGAGTACACTACTTCCGCGACTCAAGATTATCGATGTCAGCAGCACGTTCGCTAACGTGATGGCTACAATCAATGAATATGGTATCAAGCCCATCACAATCAGGACAACGACTACTGCGGACCCATCTCTTCTAATGACGAGCATGCATGGTCTGCTCGGTCTACCTGCGTGTCTCTCAATGCTCGAGACACTTGAGCTTGACATGTTCCCGGAACCACGTTCTGCGAGGATTACAAAGTAGGTCCGCCTCCTGGTTATACGGCACTCGCACTGCTAACGCGTCACAGTGGTACTGCAATGGGCTTGGAGCTCACCAATGTTCTGCAACAAAGTCCCAACCTTTCGATCCTTTCGCTGGGCATGTCACTTACTGAAGAAGCCGGCAACTTTTTCCACGCATTTGTCCATTCTACCTCATCCGCCTGTTCTACCCGACTGAAACACCTGCGACAATTGGTCCTACGAAGAGCATTGTGCACAAGCGCCGACTTGACTCTCTTACTGCTTGCGCACAGAAATACGCTGCAGGAGTGCCATCTTGGTTCCCTTAGCATCACTGGGGATGATCGAACTACCATTCCTGATCTTCTAAGTGTCTTGCGGGAGAAACTACGGCTGAAGCGAGTCATTCTGAGCCGTCTCAACACCAAGCACGAAACGGTGGTATTCTCGGGCATGGGCAAAACCATGTGGTGGGTGACTTCTGGAGAAGAGGAATGGATCACTGTTTTCCACAGCGAAGAATATATTGAGCTCGATGGATATGATGAGGTGCAGGATGGGCTTGCGCAAGCTCGAAAATGCGTGACCTACGTGCCTCGACATTGAGGGTAGCGATGAGGTGGTACGTTTGAGCAATAACAATCCTAGAGTAGGTATCAAGTGGGAAGGAGCTGGCACGGCCTCAAATAGTATGAAGACCTCAGCAAAGGGATTGTGCATTCTTTCAGTCATGATACAATTTGCATGGTTTCGCACTGTTCGAGTAATGCTAACCGGGGTAAGATCCAAGGCGCGCTTCTTGCGAAGTGTGAACTATCCTCACATATACGGCATCGATTGCGCTACGGGTCGTACCATCCCCATGGCATGAGCCATCCAGGGTGTTCTTACCTTCCGCGCCGGCCGCAAAACAAACACGACTCCAATCAACATCCGCATCATCACACTGCAACATTGGAATATCATCATATTCAACATAGCAGCATCGTCACATTCGGCATTGGATACACTATGGCTCCCTCGCTGGTCAGCCTGCCCCTGGAGGTACTGGAAATGATCGTGGACATGCCAACAGAGGGACAACGGGATCTGATATCATGCCTACGCTCAACTTGCCGAGAAGTCCAGCAGAAGCTAGACAAATTTTTCAGTAAGGCTTACTTCACTGTACGCTACGTGTACTTGGACGAACTGAAGCTTCGGGAGGTTTGCGCTTTATCGAACGTCCCACTGCTGGCTACTCAGGTCAAGACCTTGATGGTCATCTACAGGCCAGCAAAGGACGCCAAATACCTCGCGTTCCATGTTGGAGACGGCCGGCTTACCTGGAACGATTTTGACCTTGCGTTACAGCGCCTGGTAAATCTAAAGCAGATCGTCTTCAAGGACACGACCGTGCATGAGGCGACTGAGGATCATCGGGTAGGCAGTGCCCGATTTCAAGCGGTCGATATCAGCATCGCATTCGCAACTTTCATGCTCGCCTTCCAGAGACGTAAGATCCGACTGAAAGCCATCCACTTTTACTGTTACGGAGGGTGCTCAGACCTGCATTGTTTGCGGTCAGTTCGCTTGGACGACACCGCGATTCTGCTCCGTCTGGACTCCACTCTCGCCAATCTTGAGCTGCTCAGAATAAGGCTACTGCCTACCGTGGCTTCGCCGTGGATCAGTGGCGAGTGAGTCTGGGCATATAACTGGCCATGTAGCGCACATTGGCTTACCAGATGTAGTGCTGGCACCAAAGCAGGAAACGATTTGGGTGCCGCCCTTCAAAGATGCCCGGAGCTCAAAGATCTCGTCCTTCGATGCTCGATTGGAGCCGGCGCTTTAACCGCCATCCACCAGCTAGCGTCCGCTGTCTCGCTGCCGAAGTTGCAAAATTTCACCCTTTCGAACTCACCGTGCACGGTGGAAGACCTGATGCTTTTCTTCACCCAACACCGCGCAACCCTGCGGCGCTGCGTCCTCCACACTGTATTCATGGGCGAGGACGATCCGAATTGCTTCAGAGACCTCCTCGAATTCATTGGCGAAAGAATGAATTTCTCTAAGCTCGGGCTGGCTCAACTTGGGATCGGACACTTTCTTGTTGACTTTATTCCAATGTACTGCACCATCGCGATGTACGAATTCAACTGGGCCGATAACTCGGACCCCGAAGGATGGATCTTGGTCAACGTGAAGCGCAGTGTGTTGTTAGAGGGCCATCAGGAGGTGCAGAGCGGTCTGGCACGCATGCAACAATGCCTCACGTTCAGGCAGTACCGCACCTGAGGTTCTGGAGAATGATCCCTGGGTATGGAAAGGTCTGTTGTGGGCCTTTGGTCGCCGAAATGAGCGCAGCGTACACATCACATGTGCGGAGATGGAGGAGAGTTGAGTTGAGGTTGTGATGGCAGACTGCTGCGAGTCTCGACCAAACGATCGCCATACCATGCAGCATCCCTGCTCATATGTGGCGCAGGCGAGAACTAACTTTAGAGTTCCCGTTCCGACGTTGTGAACCGCGAAACATTCGAAGCCAAACTCTCCGTCTATACTTCGCGCTCGACTTCTTCCAACGTGTATCATAGTGCGGCCTGCTTGGAAGACTCCGCCGAACCATCCCTACTCAGCCCTCCTTCCCTCGCCAACCACGCCCCGTCCGCCTGAGCATAAGCCGCGTCAGCCCAGTCGCAAGCGCCTCGATCCTCGAAAGACACCAGTTCCTCGAGTCTCACCATCGTTTGCGAACGTTACACATGAGATAGTCTCGATTCCAGGGCGCATAGGTCGTTGCCATGCTGCTCCCAAGAGACGAGCCGTCGCGATCGTTAGATGCGCGACAACAGCCACCACCGCGCTCGAATGGTAGCTCTAACACGACGACGATCATAATAGTAGTGCGTATAAAGGTCATACGCTCGTCTGTACCTCACTAAGATCATCCAGGTTGTCGTAATAATCGTGGTCCTCATTTCCGTCCTAATCATCTCATACATCTGGCTCAAGGCTATTCGAAGACGAGGTGGCAGCTCGAAGTACATACCAACACAGTATCTCAAGCGGAAATGGGACGCATGGAACCCTCGTGGCCTTACCTCGCCGAAAGGCGGGTACAGCTCGCAACTCCAGGATGATATTGGGGTACCGACGTTGCATCTGCGAAGCGAGAATAGAAGTGCGAGGAATAGCTCGCAGAATCTCCCTGATCTTGAAAGAGCTCAGGCTGCTGCGAATGCTACGGCCGGAGCTACTGTGGATCGTAACACGAGTGTGCGGTCGGTCATGACACTACCAGCTTACTCGAAGTCTGTACGAGAGAATGAGCGAGTACTGGGCAGGGAAGGTGATAGGGCCGGCATTGATATAGTGCTGGAGGCTCCCGAGACGGGTGAAGAGGAGGAAGAGCGCAGAGACGACGAGATGGAGAGCTTGTATCAGATACGCGTGCAACGCCGTCAAGAAGTAGCGGAGCGCGAAGATAGAAGACGACGGAGACGAGAAGCAAGATTAAGAGGCGATCGGGAAGAGATGCAACGCATAACGCAGGAAAGCGTGATTGCGAACGAGCAGAGAGAGATTGCTGGTGCGATAGCTATGATTGCTGAGCACCAGGCGAATCCTCGCGAACGACGCGTGAGCAGTGTGAGCTATGCTGAGCTGGGTGTCGCCCGACACGATGGGACGCGCATCAGAGGCGATTCGATTGAGTCGCAACGGCCACTTCTGGACTCTGCAGCGAGCATCAATGGTGGAGGGAGCATCCGTCCTTGGTCTACCAACGAGTCGCTCAGCGCACATCGAAGAGATCGTTCCGGAAGCTCAGCGATCTCGGTTTCAGATACAGCTTCCGACCTCGACATGCCGCCTTTCGGTCGTGCCGGCAGCGACTACGAAGTCGTGACGCTGAACCAAGTTCACTCTCGGACGGCATCTGGCGCGCATACTCCAGTCGGTGCACGGAGTCGTGCGTCTTCCAACGCGCCTGCAAGGCCGTCAATAGATACAGTCGACATCGGCGAGGCACAGATACCGGCTTACGAGCCACCTTCATATGACGAAGGAGGGTTTGAGGACGCGCCGCCGTACACATCACCGATCCGAGAACGTGCTCCAGAGCTGCAGCAAAGACCTGAAGTTGAAAGTGTGCTATCTCCGACTGGTGCGCCGCTACTGCCACAGATTGGACGACTGCCTTCGATACGAATAGCGGATGCGACTCCTACCGAGCGGCGTGCACCTTTTGAGTTTCCTGCTACGGTGCATGAATGAGCGTGGTTTTAATGGTGTTCGTGGATTCCGTCTTGCATAGTCCAGCGATTGGCGTACTTGGGTAGTTTGCATCGGCGGCACAGCTCTTTGCTCGGCATGTGTAGATGATGGGATATGAAGTCAAGATGTACATGAGTGTAATTTGTAAGAGAATATTCGCGATCGATACAAGTCCCAATCAAGTCTGCGTTGCGTTCCAATCCCGATGCGCTCCATCACACTCATCTCACACGTTGATGTCAAGCGGGAGCATGGATGGGCCTCATCTGAGTGATATTAGATTTATGGGTAGATCTCAACACGGAAGGCACGAAATTGAGTGCTTCACTCTAGTCGTTATTTGATACATACGTACCAATGTCACGCCTGTAGCGCTGTAAACTAACCAATGCCGTCCAAATATCGACCAGAGAGATGCGTAGGCTGGGTAGCCAGCGCCGCAATACCATCGCCAAAACACCATGCCTGCTGATCATAATCCGTCACGCCCTCGGCCGTCCCTGATATACACAAATTACGATGAATAGTCCACCAGTGCAAAGTCCGTTCCCTCGTCGCCTTTCAGCGAGCCCACAACCACATCGTTTGCGTACCCGAGCCAACAGTTAAACGGTCTGCTGGCGGTAGCTTCGTAGGCAGCTACTGTGCAATTACTGCCGCCATTCAGCCCGTTGAGTCCAGCGCAGACTTCTATACAGTCGCCGAAGCTGTATGTGAAGGCTTCTGCCATCTTGCTGGCGCCGTTTTGTGATAGTGGGCTGGCGGTGTTGCAATATATGTTGAATTGGACATCCTTCGAAGATCGTGAAGTGTAGCTGGTGCCGTTTGCGCAATCTGCGAGAGGTGTAAAGGTCGGCGTAGCTGGGGCAAACGTAGCTCGGGTTGCTGGTGCTTCAGCTGTTGACGAATTTGAGGATACCGTTCTGCTCCAGATCAGCGCTTGCATGAGGAATGCACGTTGGAACTTCAACTCACGATACAGGTAGTGGCTGGTTCTCTCGCATGCTCTTCCCGCCCACTGCACCTCCCACTGCCGCTCCCACGGTGATCAAGACAATCACCAATGCTACCACCAAGAACGTCCGCACTTTCATGCCAAATATGATACGCGGTGGCCGGTTGTCGCTCGGGAAGCTGTGCTTCCCCTTGTAATTGCTCGGGTCATATGATGGTGCTTCTCGTATGACAGGGTACTTGTCTGAGGATGGGTATACGGTGTCGTCGTACTCGAGGCCATGTGCGGGCGCGACTTCGGGCGCATTGTGGTATTGGTAGAGGGCGGATAGCCGTTGAGGTTCGCGCTGCATGGCTGTGTCAGTATAACATGTGCGACTGGATGGTCGTGTGTTCGCATTGGACACCGCTGGACTGGGTCCAGTCCGACATTGGGGCCGTTTGCCTTGTGCAGCGCGAGCTGGATAGGAGGGCTCAGAGCGTAGGCTTACCTGTGGTGCGTCCATGGAAGACATGTCGGTGCTTGTGTGGGACGACATTCGATGCGGTGGGCTGTAAGGAAAGACTTGCTGGACAGCTGGGTCGATACGAAGAAGATGGCAGCATGTACGACGTCCAACCGATGTGAGACACAGCAGGACGACGATTGAGCCAGACGTCGGTTTTCCGCGCGCACAGGTCCACGGGTGGCTTGCTGTCCACGCTTAAACGAAACTCTGGCGACGGATGTGAGCCGTTGGAACCCTGTCAAGACCCCATGTTCTGGGTCGCCATACGTCCGGTCAGCGAGCCACACTTTTGCTCGTCTCGCTTGCGATGCTACGTGTCGCGTTGACGACTTGCAGCCGCCGTACGTCGTCTCTCGTCAGTTGTGTTTCCAAGGGCGGCAAACAGCTCACCTCAGCTCCACCGCAGCGGACGCGCGCATGTTTTCAAACAACCAGACCCTCGGCCGGAAGCAGTAACGTGCAGCAGTAGCCGCCGAGAGGCTTGCTGTGCGAGAGCTGAAGTTGGCAAGGCGTGGATCGCACAGAAGCTAAAATGCCAGGGCGATCAGCTAGTCAGGGCCCGATCCAGGGGCAGGGCCCGAATGGGATCCATGCATAAGCGAAAAGCTCATCTCCACAAAGCGAAAAGTGATAAGAGACCTCTCGCCTTCGCCCGAGAAAAGGGCGGTATCTGGCGAACTTCACAGCGCTCACACGTGGCGGGCTGTAGCATGGGTGCGAAAGCCCACGAGCAGGCGAGCAGCGAGGAAGCGAAGGCCAAGCTGATAGCCTAGGATGGACCGACTCCGAAGATTTTGCATAGCATTGCATTAGCGACAATGCATATATCTCCTATGTGTATCGATTGTACACCTACTGCCTTCGCTTGCCGGAGCGTTATCACATGGATCGCTGCTGGACGTCGATGCATCGCCTCGGCCACATCATGATGAACGACCCATTCGATGCGCATGTCGAATCGTGGAAAGCCCAGGTTCTCTGCAATTCCTGTTGCTTTCGCATCAGCACATGGTCCTAGCTGCAAATTGTGTCCGAGCGAGTGGGGTTGGATCCGACTTGCGCTAGACGGCACTAGAGCTCACTCGACGAATGAGGAAGGAACGATACTGCAGGTGCTCAATCGATGACAGATCGTACAGCAGCTGGAGTGTTTCATTTCTACTGATCAAATTGTTGTGCTTTCTATGCTAATTACATTATGATGACAAGCATGCATGCGATTGCCAAAAATTGGCGGGTATACAGCTTGCTCTGTCCATTTCCAATCTCCTTCGTCGAATCAGTCTTCATCACGTCGACGCAACCTGGCGCCCACAATCATACTAAGCGTTAATCTCGATAGCATAATCGTCCTGCGGACCGCTCAAACAAACGCCCTACTCCTTCCTCTCCCGAGACTCTCCGTCGAACTCGCTGGCGACCCTCCACTCTCGGCTTGCTTTACCCGCTCACGCAACGCTGTGATGCCACCCTCGGCGAAGGTCTTTCGGCAGTATCGGCACATACGCACTGCGCACCAGCTGCAAGTCCAGTGGTCTTGCTCGTCGTCCATGTGGCACATCGCGCACTCCACAGGTGCGTTCTTGTTCTTGGAGGGCAGCAAACGCGAGTGGTTGCGAAAGCACTTCAACTGTGTGATGTTGAGAGTTCTGCTATAGGCGAAGCCGTTCGTCTTGAAATTGTGGCCTCGACGACGACCATCTTGGTCTCCGTGGCCCTTGTTCAATTGCGCGGCAGATGGTGGGCGTGCAGATCCAGGTCGAGATACTGGACGCAAGAGCTGGTCGCTGCCAGTAAGACTTGTGGCCCAAGTCTCGGAAGTCCGGTTCTGCGACTCTGCGCGTCTTCGATGGGTGGACAGCCCGTTGAGAAAGGACGACGCCGACTGAAGTGTCTTCGCCTCCTGGGAGGAGTCAGTAAAGATTCGAAAATGCAAGAATTGGTCACGTACAGTGAAGATCTCAAGACCACTGCTGCGGCGCCGCGCTTTATTCACGTTGATGTCGACGGGTGGCTCGGCTTCTGGCTCTGGAGTGTCCATATGATCTTTCAGTCCATACTTGTGCGGACTGTCTTCTGGTAGTGGCGAAGGCGCAGGTATCGTGGGTGAGAGTGCAGATGAGCGATGGGTAGGAACTGGCGGAGGCATATCCATCGACTCATCCTCGACATCCTCAACTGCTGCTTGGTACGGACTCTTGCTGTCCCGTCTGGTCTCCTTGATCGTAGTCGAGGCGCTCGACGGCTGTCCATCGGAATTATTGGCGATAGTTGTGGTCGAGGCTGAAGGCAGCATGATAACCGACTCTCGCGCCAGTTGGGCAGGGTCGCTGAATGGGTCGACGGTATGTTCGCCGTTGCTGTGGGCTGTTACCAATATGGATGTCGCAGTTAGAGGTCGCGGAAGAGGCGACTTCGCATCGAGTCGCTTGAGGAGGTTGTTGGAGCTCTTGCGCAGTACGCGCACAGGCCGGTGCACAACGCTGTTAAGTGACGCATTGTCGTCAGGCACAGGTGAGCCACTGAGGCTGGAGGGCTTGTTGCCCATGGGACCTGCGGGAGCACTGCTGGGTAGGAGTCTCTGCTTCGATTTGCGATGTCGTACGTGTGCTGTCGTCACGCGGATGTTGTCTGTGCGACCATCACAGGTGATGAGATCGCGAAGGTCGTTTGAGCGAGTGGCGGTCAGTCCGTTGGACTTGACGAGGGTCAGTCCCGGAGGTCGATGTGTTCGAGGTTTGTGCACGAAACGTGGCGAGGATGCTGTTGACGGATTGGAAAGATTGGGCGTGGAAGCCGCATGTTGGAGTTGAGGTCGGCGGTTGCCTTTGTGTGTTTGTATTTTGCGGGAACCTGCTTCTGATCAGATGCTGCTTGCCGTGTGTCTGTCACGAAGTCATGCGTCAAGTGGACACAGTGTACGACTTACTCTGTGTTCTGTCTCGTGGCTTGAGATATTCTTTGGGTTGTTGATTGCGGAACTGCTCATCAACTGGTGAGAGAGAGTCTCGCGGCGAAGATGGTGTCTCCAGCACGACAGACAGCACATCGAGACGTGTGATCGAGGTCGGTTGCCTGCGAGTATTTGGGCGAGCCATTGGGCGAATTTTCGATCGAACAGGAGAATGGAATATTGATCTGTACCTACCGTCATGCTGCTTATATGTGTGCCGTAGCCGCGGGCAGCAATAAGATTGACAGTGCTATACCGAACTCATCGCCTCGCGGCTAAAACACTGGTCGTAGGAGAGCCTTGGGGTGAGGTTGTAAGGTGCCTCGTGCGTCTTATATAACCAGGTTCACCCTCCCAAGCTGTGGCGCAAGGATGCGCTCGGAGATGTCGCGTGTTTCATGATCGCCACGGCATGACCGGGTGTTCGCAGATCCGGGATCGTCTCATGTTGTTCATGATCGACCATAAAGGACTGTCAGAACGCAACACTGCGACGAAGACTGATCTTGAGGCGGACGCAGTCGTTTGGCATCACAAAGTTACTCCAATCAGGTTGCATTGAGCGCTATTGTCATACCATTGCTATCTGAGTGCCCAAGAAGAGTTCATCGTTAAGACGACTGCTAGCAAAGAGAGGCCGGTTCCCATTCGCCCATTTATTACTCTGCCATGCGTCGAAGCCAATTGATACAACAGTGATAATCGTGTTTCTGCCAAGACCAAGACTTCCTGCGCCCGCCACCCCTCTAGTCGTCGTTCGCTTCTTCGGTAATAAGTGCTTTGGAAACCGTACTCGCAGATCACGACCCCCAGCTTCGATGCGCCTCGACTTCAAAGACTTTCATACCACTCCTGTCCCAAAAGCCTGCTTCGTCTGCTTCAATCCTGGCCGTCGCCTCTTCAGTCGCCAAAGCTCCGCAAAACTTCTCAAATGCTGCTTTGTGCTCGAACTCCATCAGCACGACGACCGAATAACTTGCTGGTTCGTTGTTTCCAGCCATCAAAACGGGCTGATCATCTGCGCCGTGGATCGGATAAAATCTCGTGTGTCTGGTCGGCGTAGCGTCGCCGCACAACTCTGCCACCATCTGCATGTGTTGCTCGTAGCGCTTCTTGAATTGTTCCTGGGAAACGCCAGGCTTGCGGTGGGCCATTACGATTGTTTGGAAGACCATGCTTTTTTTGATACGGGGTATTCGAGATGTTTAATGGAAGGCCGTGTTGAGGCTTAGGCGTCTAATCTGAGCGTTGCCTTGTACAAGTTAATCTTCTCGATCATGGTGAACGAGTTTGGAGCCTGCAATATACTGAGGCTCGTCCGCTCGTCCAGCTGAGGCTGAGCAGTCGTCCATGGCTGCCTCATTGATCAGTCCACTCCTCCGAGAGTGCGACGGCCGTCCGATTGATCACAGGCGCGTGAAGTGAGCGTAGGATCCGACCAAGCCAATGGTATAATAATACAGGACGGTGGGGAGGATGAAACATGCAGGAACGAGAACAATAACATTGCAAGATCCCTGTCAATGATCCGCCGCTAGTGTCACTGACGACATTGCCACGTGCCGCGTCGAACTTCGAACTCCAGATCTGTTCTCCAGGCGAACAATAAACCCACCATCATGGTTGTTGGCCGCCTATGCAACTTCGTATCCCCTACACCGCGCCATTGCCGCCAGCAACCATCTTGCCAGCAAGTGCCTCAACAATCACCGGCGCCGTAGCAGCTCTTGCGGACTTCCTACGGCCTCCGAGCGCAGGTCATGGCAAGACGGTGATACTCTCTGGAGCAGGGATCTCTGTTGCTTCGGGTCTGGCAGACTACCGTGGTAGCAATGGCACCTACACCTTGAACAAGACCTACCGACCGGTCTACTACCACGAGTTCTGCGCCAACCACGAAGCACGGAAGCGGTACTGGGCTCGTAGTTTCCTAGGATGGACGACACTGCATAAGAGCAGACCGAACAAGGCACACTATGCTGTTGGACAGCTTGGAGAACTCGGAACGTTGTCGAAGGTGATCACGCAGAATGTGGACTCGTTCCATCTCATGGCGCATCCGAAGTTGAAGACGCTGGAGTTGCATGGCTATCTGAGGAACACAGTATGTCTGAGCTGCAGAACTGAGTACAGTCGTGAGCGCTTTCAGAAGGACCTGGCAGATCTGAATCCTGCTTGGGCTGTGTTTCTGGCAGAAATGCTCGAGACTGGTGCACTGTCTACGGAAGAGCCCGCTGAGCGAAGACGGAGGGGATTGAAGACGAACCCGGATGGAGATGTCGATGTGCCTGGCGTTGAGTACGGCACTTTCAGATATCCAGCATGTCCGGTATGCCTCTCCACTCCACCAGAAGGCACGAAGGTGGAGCAGGACTCAGATGGAGCCTGGCTACCAACATCTACGGCCGGCATCCTCAAGCCCGCAGTGATCATGTTCGGCGAGTCTATACCAAATACTGTCAAGCTTGCAGTAGAAGATGCTGTGGACGAGGCCGACCGCATTCTGGTTCTCGGCTCGTCACTGGCTACTTACTCAGCTTGGCGACTCATCAAGCGAGCACAGGAGCAAGGCAAGCCTGTTGGAGTGGCGAACTTGGGTGGAGTACGTGGTGAGGAGCAGTTCTTTGCCAAGGTGCCTGCGAACGGCTCAGGACGAAACGGTGTCAGATGCAGTCTGCCGCTGGAGGAGATCATGCCCGCGCTCGTCGAACGACTGAGGTTGGGCGGCGCGCCTCTGCTTAGCAACCAGATATTTAGACCAGCTCCATGGGCACGTTAGTGCTAATCCTGTTTACTTTCGACATATTTCAAGACCTTCAATGATCATCAAGACGGTCAAGTAGCCTCGGGATGGCGGCTGCCTGCGATCGCCCAACGCCGCACGTTCACCTACCACAGGCCTTATCCTTGATCAGCCCTGTCACACTTTGCTATCTCTGTGGCTTCTCTAGCGGCGCACCCCGTGGTATAAAATGCCCGGGATGATGCGGTCTCTGAATGTTAAGATAGTATATCGACAGCCGCTGGATCTTGGACTGCGATACGGAAGACGGGCAGATAGATGGAAAGATCTACGCTGTGGACGTTTGTAATGTCTTGCGTGCTACTGGTTGTATATGTAAATCGACGAACAACCTGCGTTGGCAAAAGTCAGTTGAAATATCGTGCGCAAGAGTCAAGGGAGCGATGAGATGAACGGCGACTCCTCCGGCCTCTCTGGTGGTCTGGAAAGATGGCGGACCTGGCCAAGTGAGGACAGGAAAACAGAAGAGCGTCAAGATGGATGCATTAGACGAGTCAGTGAATGGCACGCAATGAGAATTCACCAAGGGAATGAGGTTACTCGACCGAATGGCCACCTTCCGTATCAGATGACACGACCAGGATGAGGCAGGTAGTTTATCTGCAGATGCGATGACCAGCTTCTAGTGTATTATGACTGTTCCTATTCATCGACCTGAGCCTATTTGCCGCCTTACGACATGCCAAACGATTCACTTTACGCATTTGGAAGAGCTGAGAACGGTTAAGCAGCAGATCCGCAAGCATCTAAATTGAGGGAGCCGAGCCAACGCCTCAAGAGTAACAGACGGACTGACTAGCCTACGCTCAGCGAGCGGTGACAGTCCCCCCATCAGCGACACGATCATCGGTCATCGTAAGATCTACCACTCCAGTACCTACAGAAGGAGTGGGCTGTTGCGCTTCGCCACGCTTCCTTGCCTGGATAGGCGGACTGCTTAAGTCGCCCTTCGCTTCGTCCATCACCGACATCTCTCTCGCTCTATCTGCTAGCTCTTCCATCTCCTCAGGCTGGAGTAGCGCCTGGAATTCTTCTTCGTCAGCCTCCTTCATCACTTCGGCGTCGTCTTTCATTCTCTCGTGAAGCACGCCGAGTCCCATTCTCTTTGAGTTCGCCTCTGCCTGTTCCAGTAACTGGTCGATCTTTGCGGTCTGTTCGTCGTAGTACTTCGCCCGATACTCCGGATCGTCTGCCAGTTGGCTTGCATGACTAACCACATCCGTGCGTAGATAGCCGTTCGTCGGAGATGTGGTTGTGTGGTTGGGCTGTTTGCGCTGGTTGCTCAGCGGCGTAATTATTGCCCGCAATCACATCAGATGATTCAATGCCTTCATAGCTTCCACTGGAGGTGACCTTGACCATCTTCTGACACATCTCCTTCGAGTCATCTAATCGAGTAATCTCGCCTCCTCGACAAGACTTCCTCGTCTTACACATTCAATCGCCGCTCTTCAATGGCGCCGTCCCCATCCATCTCTCCATCTACCAAGTTCCCATCCGGTTTAGCCACCCACGCCGTTGGGGCTCGTTAGTCTCGAGTGTTTTGAACATTGCCTCGAGGGCAGCCATGGCGTCGCTGCCTGGTCCGCCGTCGCTGGGTGCAGTCGCGTCAACTGCCGTAGCTTGAACTGCTGTGCCTTGCATGTACTTCTTCTCGAGGTTCTTGACACGGAGTTCGGGGGTAGTAGTCGCTACGATGCTGGTGCTTGCGTCTCCGTTGGCTGTTGTAGGCTGGAAGTTGCGTCAGCGATTCTCGGCATGTTTTCAGAGTCTGGAGATGCTGAAAACAAGCCTGTGGGAACCAGTGATATTGGCGTCTGCGCGACAGGACACTAGCTCAGACTGATTGACCCAATCCACCAGAAACTATCAATTTCCTCGTACGACCAGCACGTGGCACCTCGTCCAAGTCTATTGCATACATCTCTTCGTCCACTTTCCTGCCCTCAATATCACAGTCTAGCGTCCAGCGACTGGTCACGCAGTGTACATGGTGCTTGTACCCGCATTCTTGTTTCGAAGACGGACCCGTTGCAACCTCGTCGAAAGTCGAGACCTCATGCAAAGCCCGGACACGAGCGAGCCGACTCGAGCTTCACGGAAATGTAGTCATGAAAAGGTGGCGAAAGAAGAGTGTCGGGGAGCCGTCGCTGCACCGTCTGATCGAACCATTTCGAACCATTTTGGATGGGGGTGCCTGCTACTCAGATGATTCACAGCCCTCAGACGACGTCCCTTTCCGTCCCTCGTAACCCGGTATCCAGTCTCGCAGGAGTCGTCCCCTCCATCCATCCGCTTGCATCTTTATGACGGATGGGAATCACGCCCGAGGTGATCAAGGCAGGCAAACCGTGGGGGAAGAAGGTCGACAACCTTTTTTTGAAGATCCGCGACATTCGGCAACGGAAGGACCAATATCAGACGCTGTTGGAAAGCGCTCTAGGTGCAGCCGAGCGTCCAGCGATTGTTCACGCAATGTATACTTTTGCCTGTGTTCAGCATTCTTATCCCGCAGACGAAACTTTACTGCAACGTCGTTGAATACCTGTGCCATCGGCATAGCAGTCCATTCGCGGCGAGATGTCCGTACAGCCATGTGAACTCCAGATTGTGGTCAGTGACCTCTAATCGGATCGCGATCCCACCCATACTCATCAAGCTGGACGTGGAGCGATTGGACAGCAACTCCAGATGATGCCGCTCTTCCGTCTCTCACTACATCGGTCCTCTCTCGGAGACTCAGAGCATATCGTACATCCACAAGTTACACATTACCCTGCTCCAGCTGCTGCTCAGGTGATGGACTCAGACCTCCCAGTAATCAACTCAAAGTAACGCGATTGGTTACGTTGGTTGAGACTTGGCAGTAATGCTCAATCAACGCAACGCACTGCTGCCTCGTCGTAACGCAATTGCGTGTTACTGAGTTAATTGCGGCGTTGCAACTGGAGTCTCGAGGGCGTGACTTCCTAATTGGGTGCTGCTACTGCTCGATTCATGACTCTTTAGAGTCTAGCATACTTGACTCGCCACTTCTTGGCAGGTTAGTGAGCCCGTACCTTCCTAATTCGGCTAAAGGCCGTCTTCCGTCTTGCCAAGGAGCTCTTGCAACCAACGAAATCAACGGCAATCTTAACCTCCGCCGTTGTGTTGGTAACGCAACGCAATCGAAGGCGCTAGCGTTACGTTGATTGCTTACTGGGAGGTCTGGATGGACTGGTTCTTGGCGTCGCGCTAGTACCTCATGTGGTGGGCCCAGTGCTCGCCGTAGTCTGCAGGATTCACGAACTCGGGCCCATCGATGATTACATAAATGCTCGCGTCACCAAGTAGCCCCTTGTAGAGGTAGCAGTCACCAATGTGCGAGACGTTGTCGTCTACGTGCCTTCCTACCAAGTGCTTCTCGTGCAGGTGAGTGTGCTTGGCTCAGAGCCACACCAACGTGTATCCGCCCGCTCCCCTCCTTGTTATTGTACCGTCTTACCTCTGTAAGTTTCGCCGCCTTCAGGTGCTCCTCTAGGGACCGCATTTGGCCGTCGACTTTCGTCGATTTGTTCTATGATCGAGCGAGGACATTAGCAGCAGGCCAAGTGATGGGTCCGTAGTCTTTTGCGATCGCGACTTCGATGAGCGATGGCAGGGGCGCGGACTTTTGGTTCACTAGCGGCGAAGGTACGTCTGTGATCCTCCAGCACCTGCTTGAAGTTGAAGGAGGCCATCACTCCAGGAGCCATGTTTATGGTGAGTTCTGGTTGTGAGTTGCAGGTATGAGTTGGTCGTCGTTGTTGTGGTTATGGTTGTGGTTGCGAGGTGCAGCTGGTGAAGGCGAACTTTTGACTTTGAGCTCTCACTTCTTGCAGCTCTTCCAGCTTCTGCGTGTCGAGGATATTGACTGCTTGCACTTCTATGCAGCTTTGATTCCGCTTGCTTAAAGTCTTTCGGGTCAGGAACTAGCTGCAATATCTGCGCAGACGAAAGCACTTAGGTTACTCACTGATATTGCAACTGTCCGCATAGTCTCATCGTACCCGTTCAATTCCTGTGCCTAGGCAGTCGGCCGTCTGACTTCCAAGAAAAGGAAACCAACGGCGCTGTTCACAATCAGAAGACATCTCAATCCAACGTGCCGCCTTATAGAACAAAGTAAAGCATCCAAGCCAAGAGTATCTTCGTCATACATACATACTCTCACTAAACTCACTGTTCACTTCAAAAACCGAACATCATATCCACATAACCGCCACGCAACCACCATATTCTTCCCAGCAATTCCAACCAAACGCCCACATCCCCATCCCTGTGCTCAACCTCTCTCCATAAACAACTAAGCAACAACACCCTCCCCAGTCTCCCCACCTCCCCCCGTCCCCCCAACCCCAGCCATAAACTCCCGATACCTAAACACCTCCCCCTTCCCCATCCCCCCTTTCGCACCGTGACCCAACCCCTTCCCACCAAAATGCCTCCTCCCCCCAAACTCCCCAAGAATAGCATCAACCTCCCTTTCACTCAGCCCACCCCTCTCATCACCCCCACCACCCATCACAAGCGCAGCCCGTAACTCATTCGAATCAATCTGCCCACTATCATCCAAATCAAACGCCTCAAACGCCGCCACCAATTCCTCAGGATGACTGAGCTCCCCCATTGGAGCGGCTAAGGTATCCAAATACCTAGCCAAATTCAGTTTCTCCGGCCCCCCAGATGGGAAGAAAGTTCGGAGACTGGAGGGATCGTTAGGTAGTCCCATTTGTTCCAGCATTTCCGCTACAGAGGCCGCGGAGATGGTGCCGCTGTTGGAAGAGTCGAGGACTTCGAAGCTCTCGCGCATAGAGCGGAGGAGGGGGGCCGGGACGTTGGTATAGCCTCCGGAGGCAGTGTTGGCGCTTAGACCGCGGGGGAATGGGGGGCGGGGGGTGTGTTTTTGTGGTTGGTGGGGTTGGTGTGGTGATCTTGCTGCCGGTGGTGGCGTGGGCGTGGGTTGTGTCTGGAAGATCGGCGCCCGGATCGTAGAGACGGTACTACTCGTCGGTATCCTCACAGCCGCCGGCCGTAAACTCGCTTGACCGAAGGAGGAGGGTTGCGCAGCCGTTGTCAAAACTGGCGACTCTTGGGAGAGCGAGGGTCCAGCTCCATCAAACGGTGAAGGTGACACCAGCTCCGCCTCTTCCTGGTCTGTCGCCGCGATCGGTAAGGGAGCAATAGGCGGCGTAATCCTCCTCACTGGCAATGGTCGCGGAGACTCAGGCGTCCCACTTTTCTCCCGCGCATAACTCGCTTGTCTCGAGGGACTGCTAGAGGGGATTCCTAGCCCGCTTAAGGGTCGAGCGAACGGGGTCCCGAACGGTACTTCACCATTTCGTGTAGGTGATTCGGGTGTCTGTTGGCTGGTGGTACTCACGTTCCTGCTTGGACTGAGCGAGATACCCAGTGAGCTCGTGGGTCGCGCGAAGGGACTTGATGGTCTCTCGCCGGCATTGTGGTTTATTTGGCTTGGGCGGCGGACAAAGGGGCTTGTTTTCGTGGGCGAGAGGCTGGATGTTGTGGTTTTGGCGGGAGATGGTGGGAGAGGGGTGGGGGTTGTGGGACGGAGGGTTGGTGCTGGAGAGGCGGAGGGTTGGCGTTTGAAGGGGGATTGGCGGCCGGACATTGTTGGGTTGTGGTGTTGTGGAGTGTGGTTGTGTGTGATGGTAACGATTGAGGCGTGGGAGACGCGTTTGTTTACGGCAGTTGCCATGCGCCTCACACGAGGCTCGGATGATCGACCGGACCTCGGTCCGACGGGTACGCTAAGGCAGACTCGACTTCACGGGACTCGCGGACAACGAAACACTACAGAAGTGTCTTGACCAGACGTGACGCCCGTCCACCGATGACACATGTTCCTGCGGCTGGACGACGTGCGGAGCGCACACAGCGACCCGACGCCGCAGCATGCAGGCAAGCTGCACAAGCTGGCCTGCTACCGAATCAGAGTCTGCCATACGCGAAGAGAGCTGTTGCAGCCATTGCATTATGCACGCCTCTCACCGTGCACATGCTTCCAATGACAGCAAAAGTACGGCGATGCCACGGATTGTCTCAGCCTTGGCTGCTTTTTGCGGCTGTTATTTTCTTCGAAGCCTGATTCCTGCACGATACATGATATCGAGACGAAGGATACTCCGCAGGACTGCACTTTGTCACCTTCACTTCCTCTAAGTTGGGAGACCTCGTCGAGTGCAGCACGACAAGCAAGGCTAAGCGAACGCTCCCATCAATCCGACGACATCTTATTACGGAACTCAGCACTTTCGACATGCCATTTTGCTCTCTCGCTTGAAGCGCGGACTGCTGTGCTGTACATTCATATCTGACTGGAGAACCTAGACGCATATCGCAGCTGTTGAAGACCTCGAGGCGGCCCACAGATCCGAGTTGCATGCGCTGGCACCTCCGCCGAATGACAGAGCGCATACCGACGATTATAATGGATGTCGAAGTCCTTCCATGCCATCAGCTGAACGACATGCAGATACTGAGCAAGTTATCTCGAATCACAGGCATGTACCTGCCATTGTTCAAGAATTCAATCTTGTTGCTGCCTGATGCTGAGGATGCTTTTGGGCATCTCTAATCGGGAATATGGAGCATGAAGTCCCATTCGCTAATGATGGTGCATGTCACAAGATGCAAATCTCGCTAGCACGTCTGCGGAAGAGAGAAAGATGATGGGGCATGGAATTCCTGCCACCTACCTTACACTGTCAGTGCACTTTCGATACGCGATCCTCGCCCTAGGGATTGTGTACCGAATGCACCAGAGACCGAGGCGGCTCCTGCCGTGAAGCGGGATCGGATGGCCTTCTACGAATCACAGCCTTTCGCGCGCGAGAGGCGCCGCACTTTCACGTGCGTTAACGCTGACCGCCACAGAGATCAGGTGATGGGGCTTAGCCACAGCCTTGTTACATTATTTCTTTCTTTACTTCTTCGCGTTTCGAAAGACCTCTGCTCCCATCAATGTCAGACGTCGAGGTCACTGGCACCATCAAGCTGTGCAAGCCGCGCTGACGGGATGGCCACTTCAGAGATCAGGAATGGGAAGTTTTTGAACGGGACGCAAGCCCCGAGCGCTTTGTACGAGTGCGCATCCTCGCTCCTGAGTTGCCCTGCTGGTTTGTCTGCTGTCCAACTATCTTCCGCTCGCGCTTACATGTTCACAGATATCGTGCGAGTCAATGACACAATTGTGTCATCTTGTAGGTGCTTGTCCTCGAGGTAGCGCCAAGTGTTGCGAAACGCCCACTGAGTTCCGCGCCAGATACATGTATCCAGGCAGTGGACTTCACCTGCAACTCCTACAAGCGCGGCTGCAACTGCCCGAACCTACAGCCGGATGCTGACATTGCTGGAACTGGTGTCGTGTTGTCCTTCATTGTGGTCGCTATTCTTTCATTCATCATTTACATTATCTGCATGTTTCTCGCCATGATCAACACGACCTCGATGAATCCCAAGGACAAATGGCTTAGGGAAAGAGTGACTAAATTGATGAACCACCGCATCTCGGACGAGAGGAAGGAAATCTGGCTGAAGAGCTTGACCAAAGTACTGCTGGGCCTTAGCGATCAACAGTTGGTCACTTGCTTGGCCGTTCTCATCGTCGCTGTCGTCAAGCTGGCCGATGGGAGCCTCACTGTTTACCATTTCACGATCTGCGCGGACCTGGCGTCGTGCAGCAATGCGGTGCACACTATGACTTTGGACGTCCTCGCTTCCTACTTTCGCCGCCGCGTGAAGTTTCCAACGCGAGCAGATACTCTAAGGCGTGTAGCCAGCAAAAGCGAGAACGGCAAAGTCAAATGGAGACGGATGCCGCTCATGACCACCTTGAGAATGGCATTGATGACCATCTGCGCCGCTCTGCTTATCTTCTGCTTTGTCCTCGGAAATTATTGGCCGTGGTACGATGTCTTTGCATGCCCGGCGAATTGCGCTCGCGAGGATCTCGAGGGTAACTATGACTACATGCTTGGGAGCACGAGGATCATCCTGCTGCTCATATCTCAACCGATCGCCGTCATGGCTCTGACGAATACAGGTATCAATTTCTCAAGAGCCATTCAGTCCAAGCACATGGAGAAGCCAGATGCCAGACCAAGCGTACTCTACCACTCCCTTTCAGCAAGAGCAATCGCTAGATTGACAAAGCACGCTGCCGCTTTTCGGTGTTATTACAGCTCTGACATGGTGAGGGCCCTTCTGAGCCTCATCAATGTCGTGCTAGGTGTGTATCTGATCATGGGTGACAGGGCTGTAGGACATGCCATCATGACCAGACAAGATGTGCCAAACGACGAGCTGGAATGGGGATTTGGTCAGCTCGTGCCTCTCATCTTTTGTGTTCTGCCATTCATAGCAGCTGGGGAGTCTTATTGGGACGAGTATCTTGCCACACGCGACGAGGGAGAAAATAGCCAAGACGCCATTGAGCTCGAGGAAGAAGTCGAAATGAATTCGATATCTGGAGTTCCGCAGAGCCAGCCTGCAGCTTCGAACTCATCCGATGCACCCGTCCCTCCGGAAGCATCAGAGAGCAGCGCATTGCCGTTAGGGAGCACTTCGGCGATAGGAGAGTCTGACGACTTGACGGATGAGGGCCGCAGTCGGGTCCTGCGGCGATCTACTTTTCCTATCGATCGGGCTTGAGCGGACTAAATATTTGGATCAAGATGAAAATTTGGAATTCATGTATACATGCATGCAGTGGTCGGATCTGGGACTGGACGACATCACGAACATTTGTGTAAGTCAATTTCCGATTGCGCTGTGCAGAGTAAATGCTGTGCCTGCTATGAGCAGGTCCTTTGTCATTGCCATCACCATTACGAGACTCTCGAAGCTAACCCAGATCGATGTAGTCACATGGAAAGCAACTTAGAGATGATGTGCAGTACAGCTACAGTGTCTACAACAAGCCCTCCTCAGCATGCTCGCAAACTGATTCACATCGCCTCCTTCGCAAGCAGATCCAAATACTGCCCGGTCAAGCTCCCAATCGTGTCCTCAAAAGACTTCAGCCTACCAAACGTCTTCTCCGTCTTCTCGATATCCATGTTCACAAAGAAGTGCGGCTCGATATTGCCATCATTGGGTAGCTGCTTCCCGACAGCATGTGGATAGTACTTTGCCACGACAGCCTTTGCATCATTCCACGCCACATCCCCGCCCTTGTTCGTCAGCAAAAAAGCCTGGTTTCCCTGCACCCTCTCGTCAAGAGCCTCGATGTGGGCTTTGGCCACATCCCCGACATCCACGACATTTGCAATGTTTGCTCCGACGCTCTTCGAAACTTCCTTACCCAGGACGGGAGCTAGGAAGAATGGATTCGTGCCTTCGAGGAGATCGGCAGCTCGCTTTGCCGTGTCGTTGATACCTCCGACGAAGGACGGATGGATGGTGATCATATCGAATGACGGCTTGTTCTCAACCATCCACTCCTCTGCCGCGCGGAGAGAAGCAATCTTGGATTGCACATATGCTGCAAAGGTAGCCGGGAACGGAGGCTCGACATCTGGAGCCCGGTCTTCGGGAGTGTAGACCTTGTCGCCTGCAGAATCCAAGCCGATCATGACAGTGAAAGGGTGTATAGCGACTGTCGAGCTGGTAATGACGACTCTCTTGACGCTCGACTCTTTCGCGCAGGAACGAAGCATCTCCACGGTCCCCGAGATCGCGGGCTGGATGATCAAAGCGTCGAGGTCGTCATCGACACTACCAGAAGGCAGCGGACTGGCGATATGGACGGCGTATGTGACGCCCTTTACAGCTTCGTCGTATGCTCCTGCAGCGAGGATGTCGGGCACGAGGACAATCTCGAGCTTCGTTCCGAACGATGCCAGGCTCTTGCGGAGGGTTTCGGCTTTCTGTTCGCTTCGGACGCTGGCACGCACGTGGTAGCCTTTCTCTAGGGCGTAGCGGAGAGTGCGAGCACCGATGAAGCCGGTGCCGCCTGTCAAGAGTATGGTCGCCATGTTCAGATATGTGTTCTTGACGAGCGATGTGTGGTCGTCAGGGACAGAAGATGAGTGTTATTGATCTGGGTATCATAGCAGGTAAGTTGTTCGACCTTATATGGACGATGTCTTGCTAAGGTATCACAGGAGCTGTTCGACGGACCGGCTCTCTGGCAGGACGCATCCGCTTGCGTTGCACTGCTGCTGGCCACTCGCTGACGTAAAGCATTGCATGGATATTGATGCAAGGCAGAAGGCCGCAGCCTGATCTCTGTTGGGCCAAATCGAGCGAGCATGATGAGTGATCACTGAGCCCTGGCAACACTGCTCTCGAGCTAGCCTCAGCCCTACCCGAATGACTGCCTCATTTGGAAGTCATGCTAAGACGCTATGCCATGGAATCCGGCGCCACCTCCCAGTCTTTCGATATGCACTGCAGGTGGTTGTATATGCGGTGCATACCCGATGGTCCCTCGCCAGCACGGTAGATCAAGTAAGCAGATGTCACACATGTACTCGGATCGACAATCACCCTTTCCATTTGGGAAGGACAAACTCTGCATTCGAAATGGTAGCTTGGTAAGGCATTCCGTGCACTCTCGTTGCGACGACATGCTTTGCTCATCACAATTCCCTGGGCAAGAAGAAACTTCGGTGCAGGGCGATGGATGATCGTTACTAAGCGGTGCCTCGTCCAGTCAGTGTTCTATATTCAAGTAAGGTTCCCAATCTCTGCGACTGCAAACCATAATACTCAGTCTGCTTCGTCCCTCCCACCTTCACGCCAACTCGACATAATGGACACCGCCACTACAAGCCGTGGCGGAGGAAAAGAAGATCGCGCGAACAAGGAGAATGACAGCCCGAATGATTCAATACTGCAGCAGACCACGCAGGCGGACACCACGCCGGGCGGCGACGAGAAGGCGGATACACAGCTGCAACGCCTTGGGACTGCCAACTCGCACATGTCCATTAGCCCTGCGCGCCAGATCGCAGTGATGGTCCTGATGACGTTGACGCAACTGTGCCAAATGTGAGTGGGCTCATCGTTTCCACCTCGTACTCCATCGCTGACCTGATGAACCGCAAGGTACCCGTTCGGACTAGGAATTGGCTCAGGGCTATCCATCGCCAATTCCCTCCGCACCCACGATCAGCACGCTTCTCAGGTCATTCCACCTTCGGCCCTAGCCGAAGTCGAATTTGGAGGCGGCTGGATAGCTGCCTCCTATCCACTCACCTCCGGAACTTTTGTGCTCATCGGTGGCCGCTTGGGAGAGGTGTATGGGCACAAAGCTATGCTTACCCTCGGTTGTGTCTGGTGGGTTATTTGGCAACTGGCATCCGGATTCGCGCCAAACCTCGTTGTCTTGTGTCTGTTCCGCGGTCTTGCTGGTGCGGGAGGTGGCTTTATGGTACCAAACGCCGTTGCATTGATCGGCATAACGTATGGATACCCTTGTCGAGGACAGTGCTTCAACGCATCCGGCTTATCTAGAATCATGCTAACTTTGCGTCGACGTTTCCCAGTATGCCTCCTGGCAAGAAACGTAATCTGGCCTTTGGTATGTTCGGCGCGATGGCTCCTGTTGGCGCGGCTGGTGGCACGGCGGTCGCAACGCTTTTCGTGCAGCTGACCGAGTGGAAATGGGCGTTCTTCTTCGGGTAAGCTCTGGCACCCAGGATTTGCTGAAGTACAGCAAGAATGCTAATATTGGTAGTGCGATGATCGGCACCGTAATCTACTCAACTGTGCTTTGGTTCATTCCATCAGATACGGCTGCGGACCGCAAAGGCAAAATTGACTGGCTGGGTGCTTATTTAGGCGTTGGCGGCCTCATCTTGTTCAACTTTGTCTGGAAGTAAGTCGAGACGACGGGCAGGTAACTGTCAAGGAATACCTGCTTACAGAACATAGTCAAGCTCCAGGCGTTGGCTGGCCGACTTCGTACGTCTACGCTCTTCTGATTGTGTCACTTGTCCACATCACATCATTTGCAATCTGGGAATCGCGGTGGGCAAGCTCGCCTATCCTCCCGTTCGACATGTGGACTGCGCCTTCGTTCGGCTTGCTCATGGTTACGGTTTTCTTTTCCTTCATGAGCATGGGCATCTTTCTGTGGTATACGACTTTGCTGTGCATCACAGTACGCGGCAATTCCATCCTCCTCACTGCTGCCTACTACCAGCCACTCACGATCGGTGGAACGGCGGCCGCATTCTTATCGGCTTGGTTGGTACCTAGGATCCCAGCTCAGTACATCGTCGCTATCGGCAATGCAGGTCAGTGCCAGTCAACAGCCACTCTGCTCACTATTTACTGCTTGACAAGCTGATGCAAACATGCCGTCTAGCTCTCATCATTTCTAATGCACTCGTCGCTACCGTGCCAGCATCAGGACAGACGTACTGGGCGCAGATCTTCCCTGCTCTGTTCATTTCGTCGTTTTCTATCGACTTCATCTTTGCGGCCTCCCAGGTCATTGCTTCTGGGAGTGTGAGCCGTAAGCGACAGGGCGTCGCAGCATCTCTTGTTGGCACCTTGCTCACCTACGGACTCTCCACTGGGCTGGGATTCGCCGGGACGGTATGTTTTGTCCACCCATGATCCAGCCTACTACTCTGACTCATTATTCGCTCATAGGTTGAGACCTACACCAACGGAGGAGGTGAGCACCTCCGGAGAGGCTACGCCAATGCCAACTGGCTCGGAGTGGGTCTCGGAGGCATTGGTATGGTCCTTGCACTTGCGTTCCTTAGGGTGCCCAAGTCAACACAAGAAGGCGTGAGTACATCACAGCGCAATGTGGACGAAAATGATATAACACAGCCGCTGACTCTCTCTATGCGTAAAATCTAGTGGGCCAAAGAGTAATCAGTCTTGACAGAAGCCTGTGGTGAGCAAGCTACGCATGCGAAGCGAAGGTTTTGACGAGAAGGGAGTTCTTCGCGTCGAGTATGGAATGATCTCGTGGTGATGGGATGAAGTCCATCTTCTTGACGCCGGCAGCCGTGGGGAGATATGTCTTTGAGGGTTACTGTATTTTTCCCATTAGCCTACGTTGGGGTTGTTAGCAATGGAGAAATTGAGCTCGAATGCGCCTCAATGCGTGCACCCATACTCGATCATGGCTTCTGCCACTTAGCCAGCTGACGTTGCTGGATCACTGTCGGCTGCGATCGCGTAGCTGCAGTTTGCACCACGCTTTGCTCATCAAGCGAGGCAAAAGCACGATCTGGATACTCATAAGGTAGGAGGTATCTCCTCGATGTGATTGAGTGTGGTCGAGACAACCCTGCGGTCACTTTCCGCTAGCGTCTGGGCATCGAGCCCAATTGGGAAGTCATCCGGGTAGGGCTGAGCTAGTTTGCACGACTTGCCAACGACAATTGAAACCACTATGACACAACGTACATCAATATATGGTCACTGTCCCGGTCTTTCGTCAACGCGTTCCCACAGGTTCGCCCTCTATACTGTTCTTTTCGAGCAAGAGCCTTGCACTGGAAGACGCCTGCGGCACACATGCGGGAGAAACTCGTCACGTTATGAAATTGATCAAAATGCCACGCTCGGCTCTACTACGAATGATACCCGGTGTGTGGATGCGTCATGCAGCGCCTAGGATTGATGACTTCATGCTCGCTTCGCGTGCGCATTCTGCGGCGGGGCCAAAGGCCCGACGGTGGAGCTTCTGCACTTCAGGGATTTCTGGCCCAGCTTCCTCCTTGGAATCGCGAGAAACAGACTATCCGATCTTGACAAGGTAGAGTAGGCTCTTGCGAAGGTCCCCGTGCACGGCCGTTTCCGTCTTGGAGATTACCATGCATTCCTGCCTCTTAGCCTGGGAGCCGTACCTGTGATAGGCTCACCATGGGTTCGCCGTAGTTGACAAGTGGTGACATACATAGTCTGGTGTGTGTTTACAGCAGAACGAATCGCAATGGCATTTTCGGGAGACTTTGTGTTCTTGTCCGGTCTTGATAACAGCTATATCGGACAAAAACGAGCTCTTGTGCGACGACAACTGCACAACAACCAAGATATATCGAGTGTCTCCACGCCAGGGGCAACTCGCCATCAGAAGGTATGTAGTGTACAGGAACCGGGGCCGGTCGAAGATGCTTCGGCGGCTATGGCAGAAGAGGCCGGCCACGATGGACTCAGGGAATTGATATCGTACAACGATCGATACATTCAAACACCCGTAGACTCGCGCTCGTCCTTCGACCCTTTCGACAGCCTGGCCGTAAGTCTAGGCCCCACCAATGAACGACTGCTAAGACACTGTACGATATGTGCACAACTCCAGGATACCGGTAATACGAGACAATACTGACGTCCGCAGACGTAGACGCTGGCGAGGCATTACTCCACGACAGACACCCCCATACCGTGCTACTCCGAGAGAATGGATCCGACAAAGCTTGTGTGTACGGCATGCAAGCGTACTCAGCGTATGATCTCGCCCGGAAGCACCAGTGTACCGTGGCATTTGCGCTCTCCAGGCGTATTATCTCAATCAACAGCATCAATCAGTCGCTCCGGGATCCGAACAGAAGATACAGCGACTCCACCGTCGGCGCGATACTTGGAGCAATTGCAATCGACGTACAGCCGGCATCTTCAGCCATCCGGGCGCAGCATCGTGTAGAAGCGGGTGTACATATTGATGGCGTAGTGCAGCTGTTGAGTCAACGTGGTGGTCCAACGGCGCTGCCAGATTGGTTGCAGGTCTTCTATTATTGGTAATGTATCCAAGCTCCCTGGCACAGTTTGCTCATGAGCTGACGAGTCCCGACAGGATGGACATACAAACTGCCGGAATGCTGTCGGCATCGCAGTATCGTATCACACAGCGATCCGCTGCGCCGCTCCAAACCACGAACGGCCATCGCTGGTCTTTCCACACTGCGTGTCTTACAGATCTAGCGGACTTTTACACGGAAGCTTATACAGCAGCAAAGAGGAGAGTAGAGACTGGCTATACAATGAGTGCTTCGTTTCCGGTGGACACATCGTTGGGCCAGGTGCTAGCTGCAGACGTTCACTCTCGTCCCTCTGCTCGCACGGCAACCTTGCTGTACCTTGTTGCACTCATAATGCAATGCGATCTGGACATGGAAACCATCGCACAACGACTAAGTCGGTCTCGTGCATTCCTCCGTCTCTTGAAGAGCGAGAGAAACAGCGCAGAGGCCATGTGCTTTGCGCTGATAACCAGAGACCGCGAAGATGGAAGCCATGCGATCGCCGACCAGGCACAAGCAAGTCGTCTGGCTCGGCATATGTTTGCTTACAGTCGAGCCGCTCGGCATCTGCAGCAGCGACTCGAGACCTCGCTGTACAACATTCTGTTCAGTGCTGATCTCGAGCGGGATATGGTGTGGACCCCGACACAATTCAAGGCAATCCTATTTGCAAAGGACAACTGTTTGGTCACTTGAACTGAGTAAAAATCGGATCAGAGACACTGCTGCCTGTACGCAGATGATGCGCTTTCCATCCTAGATATTATCTCACATGGGCGGTATCTATGCAAGTATGACTTTAGTCATGGTAGGGTGCCTTCGCTAGTGTGAATGAATGGAGTAAAGCTCAAGCGATTAGTTGAGTCAATCCTGTGGTCGACTGCAAGGCTGAATCAGCCTGGTAGCACTGCTGTTTAGCGATCCGTGTTACTCAACACTTGGCCCAGAAACGCCACGCGATAGTTAGTCAGAGAGCTGCGTCGAGCAAAATTATTGCGCCAGTGCACATGGGGATAGTGACCATCCCAGATGGCATGCGGTGCAGGACATTCTGCGGCTTGTGTTTTGGCTACATGTACCCCTGTCCCTGCTCTAAGCGGATCACATTTTAGCAGCGGCAGGCATCCACAAATCGATCATCGGCGATTCGCATGAAAGGGACTGGATGATCACTGCGACTTCACCTTCATACATCAATCGTTCGATGGAGCATACCTTTGACATTACGAGGCCGGTTCCAGATACTCAGCAAGGCGTCTATGGCTACGATCATGGTGTCTGGACAGTGGTAGGTCTCGCTGCTTATCTCCACATTCGAATTTGGAGACGTCGGGATTTGACTACGAGCAGGCCGATTACCATCGTCATCTATCCGCCGGCATGAATGCTTCGGGCCTACTATCGGATCTCGGAAATCCGTCCTTACAGACAGCTTCGCTCGCAACGTTGTGGAACTCGGCGTCGGCTAGGGATCCAGTTCCAACAGGATTACCCAAGTCGAAGATGGGGCAGCAAACAATGCACACAAAAGCACAGTCGCCTCCTGCCCAGATAGAGAAAAGAAAAGCCCAGAATCGTGCTGCGTAAGCGTTGGTCACCCCAACTCTGTCACAGCAGCTGACCCCAGCCATAGGCAAAGGACCTTGCGGGAGCGTAATGCCGCAAATGCAAAGCGTCTAAGATACCTCGAGGCCGAGCTCGATAGACATCGCGCTGCATATGCTCATTACGAAGAGCAAATCAGCTCGCTCGGGCTAGTCATTGCTCAGATGGGCGACGAGGTGAGGAGAGGCAAGATTATCGTCCATGCCCTTGGGCGGGTTTACTGCGCAGGGAGACCGCACAGTATCTCGTTTCTGGCTTCACTTCTCGCGGACGGTTTGGAGGAGGCAACATTGGATGGCGGTCGTGGGCCAGTTCATGACACAATCTTCCTCTCGAAGCCCACTAGACCAGAATTGAAATGAGCATTTCGAGAGTCATCTACTCGTGGTACTGATTAGTCCGCTACCCAAGCAGATACCACTGCAGGTCTTGAACCACTGGACGTTGAGGATGAATCTTGTACTCGCGATTTTGCAATCTGACCGTGAACAATGTGAGAGACTATATGAGCGTCAGAGAAGTGTTAGAACCTCTGCTACATGTGCTGATCACTCTCGCCATCTTCATCGTCACCTTCATCCACTTTCTCGGCCTCTCATCTCATCCGGTCAAAACATTGATTGTTGTCAGGGTAACTATCTTGTTCAAAGTGAACATTAATGATCCGAGGTCTTTGTCAGACACTGCAACCATCCTGTACATTATTTCCAGGTCCGCATGGTCACGAACAATGGGAACACGACATGGAAGGGAACCACTTTGTTGAATACAGCCGTGTGCATTTCGTCTACCAAGGCGATGGGACACGTAAGAAGACGTTCGAAGATGACCATCTCGCGCGGTCACACACAGCCAAGGTGAACAGATCCAAGTCACGACGTAAGACAAATCAGCGGTCCGCCGCAAGACCGATACCCAGCCAACGAAAGCAACTCTCACTCGTACAGTGTCAGTCGTCCTGGAAAATCAGAACTACACCTCAAGCTGCGACTCCCGCCGTGGTCTCTCGAACACTATCGCCAGTGCTCGGGGCCATTCCAGCAGTCACCTTCGCTCCAGGTGTTGATCGTGGCGGAGGCGAGACCATCACGTACTGTATGTCGTATGTCCATCTCCAAACGACGTACTGCTGACTCAGTCAAGACTGCCGTTCTGTGCTCAAGAATAACACGTCCAGCGACGAGATACCGTGGTTCATCCAGGCTTATTGCGAACACCCCGTAGTGTTTCATGCTTTGCACTATGCAGTAGCAAATCACCAAGACCGGCTTTGTGGCTACGTATCCAAGACTAACAGTGCAGCAACAATTGCCCACAAACTCAAGGCCTTACAGCTCATGAACCGTGCTATAGATGCATACCGTTCTGGTACCATGAAAGTGGGACCTTTACTAGTAGCTATCACTGCTGTCATGCGCAACGAACCCGACGCCGGCCAGTTGGCAACAGACCCAATGCTACTCTTCCGGCCACACATGCCGAACGTCAATAACGTCGCCCTATACGGAAGAGGCAAGGCAGTCCAAACTGCCAACGTTCATCGTAGCGTCATCAGCACTCTTCTGAAACGGCCAGAGCATATTTTGGCTATAGACGCTCCGGGACTTGCAAAGGCTATTGCTGGGTTCGTAAAATCCCAGAAACGCAGAGACCTCATCACTGACATGTGCTGCCAGACACAACCTGATTGTCGTCAGCAGGGAGCTCGCTAGACCTATGTACCCCAACGTATGGGCTAATGGTCAGCTTCGCGCTGTGGTTTTGACCATGTACGGCGCGACCTCCGGCCGCGGCTTTGTGAATCGTTGTCCTGGAAGCTTGCCACTCGCTGCTCAAGACACATTCATATATCTCAGTGCAGTCGACACGGCCTTAGGCGAGCACGCCACACATGCCACAAGTCAGGATTGGCTGCAGTCTGCTGCTAGTGACGCCCATCACAGAGTAATGTCGCTGATCCCTTGGTCGGAGTTGACTCAGGACGAAAGGTCAAGCTGTCCTCGAACGATCTACGAGTGCTGCCGACTTGTCGCTATCATGTACTCCAGTGCAGTCATATTCCCTATGCCGACTGCCAGTGGCTGGCACCTGAAGCTTCTCCAACAGATACGCGGCCTACTGGAGGATGCGAGTGTCTATGCTTGGCCTGAAGACGGTAATTGGCTTATTACCTGGTCTCTATTCATTGCTTCAATTGCAGCTGTTGGCACCCTGGAAAGTGCCTTCTATGAAACCTGCTTACGACAATCACTCAGCGCATTGATGATCACAACTTGGGATGCGGCTCGGCAGATACTGAATGCGTTCCTCTGGACCGACTGTGCCTGTGAGGCTGCCGGATACTCTGTCTGGTTGCGCATGATCGGCGGCAGTGGTGATGGTTCAACACAAACAAACCAAAGAGCTACCTTGGAAAGCGCTGAGTACGTCCCACGGAGACGAATTCTATCCGTGCTCACCAATGGGGGATCTAGCGATCTCGTACTCGGGACCGGATAGAGTGTATCAGAGCCCAGCCTCGGGGTACAGGACTCGATGTCGGGTTGTGAGAAAGCCGTCGCCTCGAGTCCACCTTTCAGATCTTGAAGTACTTGGCAGCGTCAGAGCGTTTGGGGCAGCTTGGCGTATCGAGAAGAAGCGATGTTTGGGCTGTAAGCAGGCATCGACAGGGAACCATGCATTGCTTCTCACTCCCGAGTGGTTGCCAAAACGGGCAAGACAGCGTCATGTGGCAGAACCTTCCCTTGTCTAGCAAAAGTCTACCTTACTTCTTGGAGCTACTCCGCTAAGTCAGCAAAAGCATAGCTATTGCCACCGCATGTCCCGGATCACTCATCATTTCACGGCAGCTAGAGGCGACCCAAGACACATAGCTCACGTCGCCTTCTTGGCAACATAAAAGAGTCCGCTATCACCCAACCTTGCTCAAGATCTTAATTACTCAACATCCTCTAACGGGATTCATCGAAGCAATGGCCACAGCACCTATAGTGTTCATCATTGGGGGGACCGGCGCACAAGGCATCCCTGTCATCAAAGGACTTGTCCAAGACGGAGCCTACGCCGTACGAGTTCTCACCCGCGATCCGACTTCCTCTCGAAGCAAATCACTGCAGTCGGTAGGTGCTGTCGAACTCATCGAAGGCACCTGGGCGAACGAAGAAACTCTACGCCTCGGCTTCCGAGGCTGCCAGTATGCTTTCGTCAACATCGATGGTTTCAATGCCGGAGAGAAGACGGAGATGTATTGGGCGATACGGGCGTACGAGCTTGCATTGGAGGAAGGCATGCGATTTTTCGTCTACGGTAACCTGGACTTTGTGTATAAGAAGTCTGGATATGAAGCGAGCGTGAGGTGCGGACATTATGAGTACGTCCGTATGTGAATCAGCTTGTAGACGCCAGTTGACTGATCTCTGGAACAGTGGCAAAGGTCGCATTGGCGAATGGATCCTGCAGCAGACGAAAGCTAACGGCAAGCGCATGGGCGCCGCCCTCTTCACGACCGGACCGTACATGGAAATGGTGCTCGGGAAGGATACACCCATGAGTCCGGTCGTCGACGATGGAGGTGTGGTGACGTGGCGAGTACCTCTCGGAGCTGGCGCTATCCCACACGTAGCCCTGGATGACTGCGCGTATTACGTGCGCTGGCTCTTCGATAATCAACAAGAAGCCAATGGCATGGACCTCGAGGTTGCCATCGACCATGTTACTTACGACGAGATCGCGGCTGCCTTTACGAAAGTGACGGGTAGAGCTGCTAAAAGTATCGATGTGAAGATGGAGGAGTATTGGGATAGTGGGCCTTTCGCTAGAGTGCCTAAGCAGACGGCTGCGGGATACAATGCTGATGTCGGTGATCTGGCTACCATGACGTTTCGTGATAATTTCACGGGGTTCTGGAATATGTGGCGTCTGTCGGGTGGCAATAAAGGGCTGATCCAACGAGACTATGCGCTCTTGGATCGGATCCATCCAGGCAGGATACGCTCCATCGAGCAGTGGCTCCGCATCGAAGACGAGAAGGATAGGGAGGCCGGCCTAGGTGGGTTGTGGGAGAGGGTGAGCGATTTGAGACCGGTGCTAAAAATTGCTGAGGATGGGAGGCGTGGGAAGCTGTGAGATTCTGAGTCGGCAATGCCCTGTGCGGTTTTGAGTGAGTACGGTCAAGTCTCAAGATCCAAGCCTCTGCAGTCCAAGTTGCGCTTGTGTATGCGCCAACAGCTCTTGATGCATCGTTCACCACTTCCATGCATTCTACAGCTCGACTTCAATACCTGTCGGCGAAAAATTGATCGTTCCTGTTTCGCATTCCACCTGCTGAAAATATAGAAGAGGGTTCCCAGCATCAGCCAACGACGAGAAACGGGACGAACAAGAAACAGCTGCATGCTAATTCGGGCTGAGAAAAGTCGGGCCCTGTGACGTTCTTCAGCGGTGAAAACGGAACACATTCGGAATGGCACTGCCAACATGCTATGCGTTCGCGCCGCGCCCACGCCTCCGTCGAGAAGACTTCGGTCGCTGCTGTTCCAGCCAATGCTCTTGGAACTCCCCTTGCCTCCTTGTAAAGAACTCCGAGCTGCCAAGACCGACATACTGGTTGATGTCCGTGCAATGCCGCACGTCCTTGTATGGCTCCTCGTTCTCCATCACGTTGACCTCGCCCCCATGATAGTACACCCGCGTGTCTTCCGGCAGCGACAAAACCCTCTGCATCGCGGTCCACACATCCGTGCACGCATCCCGGTGCACACCAACCGAAGCAGCATCCGCTTCGGTAGAACCAGTAGCACTCCGATCCTCTCTCGACAGCGCTGCAAGTCCATATGCCCCGAAAACTGCATTGCCGATTCGGTACGCTCGCTGGTTCGGCGCTGCCAAGCTAGGCACACTCATGACCTGCACACGCATCCTACCGACCACGATATTCTCGCCATCTTCCGGGCTCGCGCGAAGCTTTGAAGCAAACGGAGATGCGGTTCCATACTTGCGCTGCCACATGCTTTCTACTGTCGTAACAGCAGTGGCATCACGGCATACTTCCGGCGCCCATCCCTGGATATCGCTCAGCTGCATTCGCAAGAACCAAGCAGCTGTCTGGGTCGTGGTAGGGGAAGCGTTGGTTTCGAGGATGATGTCGCAGGTATAGCCGTGCTTTCGTATAAGCGCTATGAGCTTGTTGGCAGCCGTTGTCGAGATGGCCGCGCGATCAGCAAGATGGTCGCGGACGGGGTCTAGGATGAGGCAGTGGAGGGTTGAGGGGCACGCTACTATGTCTGGGATTCCATGAGTGTCTAGCATTAGCGATTGTCTTTTGCAAATGACACGCTTCTCGGGGCAATGCGGAAGGCTGCCCGACGAGTTCACTCACATTGCCAGGTTCCTGTAGAGAGTGCGAAGACGCTGTGGATTATGGGTGGCCGATCGACGCCGTTCGTGAGAAAGAATGTGGGTGCTTCGGGTGCCATGGAGTTCAAGGCGTCCAACAAGATTTCCGTTGATCGGTTGAAAGCAGCAATGCAGGCGTGAATGAGAGCTTGCAAGTCGATTTTTAAGCGAGAGAGGTGTTAGCAGTTCTGTTCCTCGCACAAGCGGCCTGCACCACGGTACTTTAAAGCTGAACGTTTAGTCCCCGAAGAGCCCGTCCGACCGGTGACCCAGAAATCCTACCCAAGATGCGGATCATCTAAGAGCCCGATCCTTACAGGTCTCTCGTCAGTTTCGTTGAGACAGCGTATCAGCCAAACACCAGCGTGTCCTCCAGCTCATCCGGCGTGAACAAGTCGAACCACGACACATTCGTAAAGTCGTCTGCTTGTGCGGCGTCAGCAATGACGATATCGCTCTGCGACTCCTCGCGAGTCGTAAAGATGCCTTCAGCGATCAGTCGCAGATAATGCAAAGCACTCTGAGCAACAGCCCATCTTTCGCCGAGAATTCTGAGGGCCCCAAGCCTGTAGCAATTGGAAGAAATTAGCAAATAGTTCCATCCATCCACCCAGCCATTATCGGATATATAAACTGTCCACCATGGCCAAACATAGGGGCTGTTGTATCTTACTGCAGCACCAGAATCAGTAAACATGTCATACAGTACCGTGGCAAGTAAGTAGCAATCAACCATACCAGTAGCAGCACTCTATCCCGATACGCTTCCAATAATTTGCCATCATCAACATCCTGACTTCTCGTCCCCTGACTCACCGACGCAGCAGCCAACTGAACAATACAAGCCAAAATCACCGCGCAAACGAAAAACGGACTATGCAATTCCAGTGGCCACGGAATAGCCGCCAGGCCACAGATCTCTTTTGACGCCGCGACTGCTTTCATGGTATGCATCTGTGCTCCAGACGTTGAGCTGGTCAATCGGGTATGTGCTCTGGCACAAGTGGTGTCCATTGCCTGCGATGAAGAGGGGACGGTAAGGGGGAGATCGCTGCGCGGGAAGTGCAGGAATATGCTTGCTGTATGGATGAAGAAGTGGGCTTGGAAGAGGAGGGGATCGATGTCGTCCCCAGGGGCTACGAGCGGGGCAGAGGAGGAGTTGCGTAGTCGCCAGGCTGCGAGGGCGGCGTCGGTGGCTTCAATCTTGTCCGTGTTCGCGGTTTCTGATAAACACATCACGCGGTCGACTAGGCGGATGGCTTCGATGCGGTAGCAATGTGACGAGTAGTCCTCGCGTGGATGCGAGGAGAAAGCGCGGTCCTCGAAAATTTGAAGGCTAATAGGATAAGCAGCACCTAACCCTGCCTCGAAAAAGGGCTGGGAAGTAGGTAGATGGTAGTCCTTCACGGAGGACTTCCGGGCACCTTTGGTTCCGCTACTGGGCTGACGATGCAGAGCAGCTATGTAGAGATCAATGATGTACAATTCCCACCAGGTGCGTCGGAGACTTTCTTCTACGAGTGGATTTCCGGCTGCATTGTCCTGGGCGAAAGAGGAGGAGTCCATGCCTAATGCTAATGCGATGGTCGCGGCTCGGAGGATGACTGTTTGCGCGTGGTGGGGCTCGTGGCGGACGTGAAGGATGGTGGCATACAAGATCAAAGCTTGGACACGGTGTACGGTCTGGGGATCTGGTGATGCTAGGGCTGTGGCTACAGCGTCGTGGAGGGCTGAACTTGCTGCGAGAGTTTGATGGTTGGTATAGTGGGATCCGATGAAGCAGATGGTCAGTTTCAGGTAGTTGGGGTAGTCCTGAGAAGTGTAGTGCCGGCATGGTACAAGGAAGGGATGCGAGGCGTAGAAGTTGGAGTAGAATGTGTTGATCAGTGCTTCCTGATCCAGGGCTGGCGGCCGGGCTGGAGGTGTTTCTAGCGTGGTGGCGGTGGTTGTAGGTGTAGGCGTCGATAGCCCCTGGAAGTTGAAGTGTGGTACGCTGTTAGTCGACGGGCTAGGGGCAATGTAGTCAGGTATGGTGGTTGTTGTTGCCATGGTAAATTCCGGTGTCATCAGGGCAGCAGAACTGGGTGAAGTGCTGGTGGTGGTCCTAGCATCGCGTTTTGACCTCCGTCCTAGACCTCGTCGAGAGGGTGTGTAAGTGCAGGCTAGACTGTCGGCAACGCAACGTGGACATGCTGGCGAGCCTCCATTGCATCTGAGATGGCGGCGTCGACAAGCGTCGCAGGCCAGAGGTGAGGGTCGTGCGGCCTGAGTCATTGTGAAGATTGCGATACAGTGTCTCTGGCCTCTCGTATCAAAGGCATGTATTAGGTGGTGGTATTCTTTGAATTTGATCTCAGGCTTTGCACAGGAGTCATCTTATCCTTTAGGTCCCCGAGTCGGCGACTACATCTAGAGGTACAATCGTGCCTTCAAACCACTGCTATAGGATTCCTGTCCCGGTCAGTAATCCTTGAACCGATGGCGAGTCAATTCCGTCTTTCTCGTAGATGGCACGATGAGTTGCTGTCATTTTTGTAGTTATCGCGAGTTGTCTGGCACGATGTTCCTATGCCAGGAATCCCCGTTGTGCTCGATTAGGAAGGTACAGCAAGCTCAACCCGGGCCGACGTATGTTCCGGTGTCGCTTAGATCCATCAAGGCATCCTTTGAGTCGCGTCTCATTTGCTCAACTCACAACCCTCGATGCGGTCGACTTGCCTTCTCACAGTCTTCAGGACTTCATTGCGCGCCACGGATTGAGCAAGACTTTTCCGATTGCTGGGACGCGTCGACAGTGTCGAGTAGTCTCAGAAGCGATCGATTCTAAATGCTGACGAGAAGACACTCAGATCGCGTGGTAAGAGGTAGTACATGCTGGCCTGATATACGCCGACTGCCCATCGGACTGCTGCACAGTTCACGCACTGTATCTGGTCTGGAGCTCCACCAGCCCACAATACTCATACTGTAGTTTCCCTGCTACGAACTCGTCTTCGGAAGCAAATCAAAGCCCAGTTCCAGAGATACAATCCAAGGTATACGAAAAGCAAGACTGCACAGCTACTAGCAAGACCGACCAACGCCGCAACAGAGAACCGATATGCTGTCGTAGTAACAGTCTCGGGCACACCATCAATCCCAGAGATGACCTGCATAGCAGACAGAGCAACGGAGACAAGAGCGAACAGTGCAAACAACGCAGCGTAATGGTGTTCGAAATAACTGGCGTAATCACGGTGCGGAGAGAAGTAGGACAGGCCAAGGAGTCGGAGCCGAAAGATCGTGTCCAGCCTGCTGAGGCGAAGCTCGCCATACTCGAAGCGATCATGGATATTGCGGTTTGCGAGATGGTGAACGAGGGCATGACGGAACTTCTGCCAGGCACGCCATTTGACTTGCTTGCTGATAAGACCGCTTGCTTTGGCTATGTCAAGGTCCGATGGATACTCGATGAGGCGTGTGTAAGATAGCAGGAATCCACTGGCTGCTTGGTGAAGTTTTTGCGATCCACAGACGAGGGCTGAGTAATACATCCAATTCAGCAATTCGTCAGGCAGGCGTTGGACGAATATGACGCGTTTCGACCTACACCGAACCGTCAGGTAATGTGTCGATGGTCAACTTCTGGACACGTGGTGTACTGACCACACCAGATGCAATCGTGGGTATTCTGTGAGTATTATCTCCCTCCTAAGGACACGCTGATGGTGGAGCGGAGAAATGTTGCCTATCCTGCCCGCGTACCAAAGCTGTTTGTGGACTCTGTCAAGTGCTGTACATTGAAGAGACTGGCGTAGCTGCTCGCGCTCTCTACTCATTTCAGGTCCTGTCGCATCGATGTGCTTCTGGCTGATGGGCTGTTCTGATGCTGAGAATGGCGGCTTCATCGCTGTTACGACAACTTCGCGTTTCGACCTCCGGCCCGCCTCACAACGAATGATTGTGAACACTTTAGAGCAGCGCAAGGACGTCGAGGCGCGTAGCTAGCGCCCGGCCATCTGTAATGGGCGTTACAAAGACACATGCATGTCAAGTGGGGTATTCACAGCCTTGCCGCTTCAATCGGCCTCACCTCACCTTGCAGTCGTGCCCACATCCTGACCACCCGACCCTCAAGGCTGTGCTTGTGTTGCGCGAGCATAGTCTTATATGGTTTGCTGAGGGATACTGACATGGTAATATCTACTGGGACGTCGTGCAAAGATGTCCTTTGATAGTGGGCAGAATGCCGAAACTGTCGACAAGCATAGATCCAAGGCCTGGGGCTTTCTACAAAGATCCAACAAGCGGAGAACCAAAGTGCAAGGTCAGTCCGTCGGAGAGAGCGATGTGAGGAGAGCTCCGGGTGAATCAGTAAGCTTGGCCTCCGGACAGCCGATCATATCCTGACCAAACCGCAGGCAACACCATCTCGCCAGGATATCGAGAGGCCTGCGTACGAGCAAGATGTGAGAGGAGGTTCGGAGCACCACGCACGTCCGTCCGGCATAAGCTTGTCAGCAACGCAGGCGGCCCAGACGACTAAGCCGCAATTCTGGCGCATCCGCAACATTAGGAGCAGCGAGGTGGATTTTGCTCAAACATGGGTGCGAGAGACATCTAAGTTTGGTTTCAGTCTTGCGAAAACCGGCAAAGATTCTTACTGTGCAACTGTCACTTCCGCTGAATGCGTACCTCCACTGGACAGAGCTCATTGGAGCGTTGACAAGGATTTTATGGGGATTACGCCGCTTTGCGATGGCGACGAGGCCGAGGTGGATCTGGTAGCGGTGACTGGACTAGGCGGCCACGCACTTGGTTCTTTTCGTTCTGCTGACGGGACATTCGTATGGCTCAGAGATGTTCTGCCGAGTGATGTGCCCCAGGCGCGAATTCTGACATACGGGTACGATACCACTCTTGTCAAGACTCAAAGCAAGGAGTCACTATACCACTTGGCCGCAGCGTTCTTGGATCGATTGGACAGTTTCCGTCGTGCGACGAAGACACAGCGACGCCCAGTGTGCTTCCTTGGCCATAGTCTGGGTGGCGTTGTTCTCAAAGAGGCCCTCGCTATCTCCGACATGGCTAATCAACCGCGCCGTGATTGAAAGAAGAATCTTGATGGCTGTGGAGCTGCGCTGTACACCTGCGGTCTCGTTCTATTCGGCGTACCAAACCTTGGGTTGCAGCATCTACAGCTGCTTGCGATGGTGAAGGGCCAACGGAACGAAAATTTTATTCAGTCACTTGTGGTGAACGAGGACAATGAGCCATCACCGTACCTTGCGGAGCTTACTAGAAAGTTCAGTCAGTTGTGCTTGGGCCAAGTGCCACGTTTTGGGATATACTCGTACTTCGAGACGGAACCAAGCCCAACAGTGAAGGCACGTTACACAGTCTTCTTTCGACCTGAATGCTGACAACGCTGCTCAGGAGACTGGACCTGGGATCTTCGAAATGAGCGGTACGCCCATGATGATGGTATCCGAGATTTCTTCCGAGCGCGTTGGTGACACGATACGGAATGCAACGGAGCATCTTCCCATGCCGCGAACGGACCACAGGGGACTCGTGCGTTTTGAACCTCACGACTCTAGATATGCCGACTCTGTCAAAGATAAGATCCAAATACTTGTCATGAAAGCGCCTGGAATTGTGAAAGAGCGCCTGGAGGGCATTTTAGGTTAATGTGTCCACCTTACGAAACATGAAAACCGACATTGACCAGATGTCAAGATCTTTCGCAGGGAAAGCCAAGCATCTCGAACAACCTCCACGAAGAAGGTCAAAAAACTCGCTAATACCTCGTTAGATATGTGTATGCACTAACAAGTCGTATAGATCACGCTATGCGCGGTCGGCTGAAGAAATGGCTAGATCCTCCGGACCCAACGCTCAATCATCGAAGGTCGCTCAAGTTACGGACTCCCGAGACCGGCGCCTGGCTTCTTGAAAGAGACAACTACAACGGATGGAAAGTCGCGATGCCATCCTTCCTCTGGCTGTATGGTTCCGCCGGCTCAGGAAAAACAGTCCTCAGCTCTGGCATCATCAATGACCTCCAAGCGTACTGTAAGGACAATCCGGAACGAGCCTTGGCGTATTGGTACTACGACTTCAACGATACCGCGAAGCAAGACCCAGTCAATATGATCAAATCGCTGTTGTATCAATTCCTAGAGCAGGGCGTCCGCATACCGCAGTCATTGCAATCTGCTTATTCCTCCTGCAGCAACATGTCGGGCTCGGTCTCTCCCGATCAATTGCTCGACGCACTACATGAGACGATCGGGACTTTTCCAGCTTCATACATTGTGCTCGATGCTCTGGACGAGTGCACGGCTTGTGTGGAGTTACTCGATATGCTTCGAGAGATTCACAGCTGGAACGTCTGTACTTTACATGTCATAACCACGAGTAGAAAAGATGTCGACATTGAAGATCGGATGGAAAAGGTGACGACGAGTCATGGGAGGATATGTATGGAAAGCAATGTCGTAGATCCAGATATACGCACCTACGTGCAAACACGACTCATGCACGACGAGTCCTTTAGGAGGTGGCATAAAGTTCCGGCAGTCCGAAACGAGATCGAGACGATGTTGGCGCAGAAGGCTCACGGAATGTAAGGCCAATCCGCGGATGGAATCGATCCTGACCAGCATGGCTCTAATTGGGAGTAATAGGTTTCGGTGGGCAGCTTGCCAGCTGGACGTTCTTGCGGATTGCCGGACGTCTCGCAGAGTCCGCGACGCTCTCAATAATTTGCCGGCGACACTGAACGGCACCTATGCCCGAATCATAGAACAAATTGACCAGAGCGGTCAGGGCGAAGATGCTCTGAAGATCCTACGATGGCTCGTCTATTCTGCAAAACCTCTGACAACTGGACAGGTTATGGAAGTGACTGGCATCTGTCTTGGCACGCGACCACATTTCGACGCCGAAGAGAAGTATGTGGATGCGGGCGACATCGTACGGGCATGCTCTAGCCTCGTTAGCATAGTAGACATAGAGGAAGACGATAGTGAGGACGAGGAAGATTGTGAGGACGAGGAGGATTGTGAGGCCGAGGACGATACTGGGGACAAGGACGATAATGGGGACGAGGACGATACTGGGGACGAGGACGATACTGGGGACGAGGACGATAGTGAGGTCGAAGACGATGATGAGGACGAGCAGGATAGCAAGGGAGAGACGGGGGAGGACGAGAGACTCCCGCAGCGCTATGTGCAGTTGGCACACTTCTCCGTGAAGGAATATCTTTTTTCCCGTCATTCGTTACCTTTAGGATTTGAGAAGTACAGTCTACGAAACGCCCAGGAGTGCCACGATACCCTAGGCAGGTGTTGCCTCGTATATCTCCTCCGATTCGAAACCGAGCGCTCGATCAACGAGAATTACGACAACACATTCCCTCTGGCGAGGTATGCGGCGAGATACTGGGGCTTCTACCATGTTCGAGCACTGGAGACAGTCTCGCAGCAGCTTCATGAGTTGATGTCAAGGTTGCTTACAAGGAAATCAGGTGCCTTTGCCATTTGGACACAATTACGTGATCCTTTCGAGACTCACAGATGTTTGGATGCGCCGGGCTTCACATTACCATCGTTTCCAACGCCATATCCTCTGTGCGCAGCCACTGGTACGGGTACGAAGCACGTTGTACAAATTGCACTCAAGGCTTTGAGTGTGGACAGCGACGCCTGGGCAGATGAATGCGCAAGTGCATTATTGCTGGCAGCAGGAGAGGGTTATGCGGACATCGTCGAGATGTTGCTCGATAGGGGCGTAGATGCCAATGCTCAACGACAAGGAAAACATGAAGAGTGGCTTGGCACCGCGCTGTTGTCGGCATCGTATTTTGGCAGATTAGCGATAGCTGAGATGCTCTTAGGAAGGGGCGCTAACATCGATGTGACAAACGACAGCCACGGCACTCCACTGATAATAGCAATAAGGGGTGCCGAATGGGGAATGGTAGAGTTCCTGCTAGACAGAGGCGCTGACGCCAACGTTGGAGGGGGGGACTATGGCACCGCACTCCGATCGGCAGCCGCAGTCAACGAAGAGCACATTGTCGAGATGCTAATCAAACATGGCGCCGATGTTAATGCTGCTGCTCAAGGCTGGAGAATCTCAGACGCTCTACAAGAAGCATCACTCATCGGTTCAAGGACTATCGCCACTATGCTGCTAGATGCAGGTGCCGAAGTGAACGCTCTGGTAGAGGACGACTTCTATGGCACTGCGCTGATCGCTGCTTGTTCGGAAGGCCATAAGGATGTCGCTAATATACTGCTGGGTAGAGGCGCCGACATAAATGCCGACGGGGGAGAGTACGGCACTCCACTACAGAGTGCTTCGTTAAAAGGCCACAGCAAAATTGTTCAGATGCTTTTAGCCAGAGGCGCTGATGTCCATGTCCATGGAGGAAAATACGGCAACGCACTGTATCTGGCAGTCCACGGCATGGCCGGACTCAAAGAACGTTCAAGAGGTCGCGAGAAGGTCTCCAAGCTCCTTCGGGCAGCAGGGGCCATCGAGCAACCTCCGGAGTAGGATAGGGAGAGTCTGTGTGAGCAAGAAGGTCTCTCCAGCGACAAATTGACCGACTCAAGAAGCTCAGAATCTCTCGAGGTGGATTTGGTACACTAGCATGCTCCCACCACCGCAGTGTCGCTGGCCGTCGCGGGTAGTATCATCTCTATGCTAGATACAACGCAAGTTTTCCAGCCATAGGCTAAGATTCCTATCGTCCACGGTTCAGAAGACCCTCGACTGATGGCAAGGCACTGATTGTGCGTAGATCTAGTGATGGAGTCCTCGCTGCTCTCCCACCCACCTAAGTAATAACTACCCGCCGAACACGAAAGCCAGACATTGTGCCGACGAGACTCTGTCAATCGAACCATGAACACACCCATTGGTGATCGCTCGCGGATCTTCAATTCGTCTGTAAGTGCCGTCCGCTAACGGCAGTGCAATTGCGGCGGACATGTCTCCGTATGGAAAGCTTGATGTCTTCGGGCTTGGCTCCGCGACCATTGAGGGATCCTGTATATCTCCAATGAGCAGTACCGCGAGCGTGGGTATGGCTGCCACGGCATGTGCTAACCAAATCTTGTTTGAGGTACTCGCTGTGCCCGGTCAGCACGCCGTTACGATCAAATCTCAACAACACCAGTTATCAGCAAGGTGCCCAACAGCTCTAGGTTCTGCGATCGAGGCATGGTACACAAGGGATGCCTTTTCGATGGTGTCTGAATACTCAGCACTTGAGTAAAACAAACCAAACACATCCACATCAACATCATCATCAACCCACTTCACCACACAATCAACACAACAATCTTCAGTATCCCCCCCATCATCCACCCTCATCCACCTGCAGCCCCCTCATCCCCCTGCTGCTGCGCCACCATCATATCCATTCCCCTAACAACCCTCTCCCAAGCCCCCTCCACAAACCTCCCAACCCCACCCCAGAAATGCCTCCCAGCCTCATGTTCCCTCACCCTCCCAAGCAACCCCGCCACACCCTCCCTAACCTCCAAACTAGGATGAAAAAGCCCCAACCCCAAATAAAACAACCCATCCATTCTTCCCTGGCCCATCATACCACCCCCACTTCCACTTCCACCACCACCACCACCGCCACTACCTTTACCCAAACCAACCCCACCCCCGAAATCGTCCCCCCAAACCCCGTTTCCAATCACCGCGAGAAGTTCCCCAGTTTCATCCTCCGTATTCACGGCACCACACAGCGCCAAATACGTCCCCCCACTCTCCACACCCCCCAACCGCAACTTAGCCAACCTATCACAACAAAACTGCAAATCCACGCTCTTAACCCTCCGCCTCGGATAACTTGCCGCCATATCCCGCACAAAATTATAATAACTCCTCGTCAACCTCCACCCCTCAATCCTCGCCGCATTAGCCGCAAGTTCATTCACCTTCCCCTGAGCACTAGCCCACACATACCCATGCCCTCCTCCCCCATCCACACCCCCTCCGGTCGGAGCAACGACGAGTAAACTCGCTCCATAAACCACCTCCTCGAACCCAGCAGCCAACCTCGTGAAACGTAGAACCCACCTCCGAAACTTCCTCCTCACCGCCCCCTCCCCCTGGCGTTCCTCCACAGCCTTCAAAACCCCAGCCATAAACGCCTGGTCTCCCGTAGCATCCCCTCCGCCCATAATACCCAGACTCCCGCTCCCGCCCAAACCTGCGCTCAAGGAGGCACCGGCAGCGGCGATAGCACTTATACCCCCCGCTCCACCCCCGAGAGCCGGGCCCGGTGTAGGGTGATGAGCGGGGTTCTGGAAGAACCGCACACCCTCCGGCACCGGACTCAGAGCTTCGATTTGACTCGAAATCCTCATCCGTCCCGTAGAGAGATCGCAGAGGAGATCCCACCACCCCTCCTTCATACCCACGACGGGATTCGTAACACCTGCTACGAAACCGGGGACACGCAATAATTCTTCGATTTTAGAGAGATCGGTGTATGGGAAGCTGTGGCGGGTGAAACCGCGGAGTAAACCGCCGGAGGCTAGACTGCAGGCAGCGAGGACTGATTCGCCGACTAAGGAGGAGGGGAGGTTGTGGCCGAGGAAGATGATGCGTTTTTGGGTTAGAAGGGCGTTGAGGAGGACTATTATGGGATGGGTTAGGGGGCCGGAGGTCGTGAGGTGCGGGTGCGGGTTGCTGAAAGGGATGGGGGAGGTGGCGTGGGGTACGGAGAAGGTTGTGAGGAGTTTGAGGAGGCTAAAATCGCCCACTGTCTCTGGTAAAGGAGATGTAGGGATCGGCATTGGGATCGAAGTGCCAGAGTAGGAGACGTGGGTTGTGGCTTCGTGGGTATCGCGCGGTAAGCCGTAGTTGGGTCGTTGGAGCTGCTGCAGTTCATTTCCGTCTTCTGCCATTCGTTGCGCGACCAATCCCTCAAACTTCTCCAGGAACAGGTCCTTAGCATCTGAACTCTGCAATACCCTCCTTTCCCACGTATTCAATCGCGGGATGAGCGAGAGGTCCATGGCATTCACAGCCTCATACAATTCCTCCAGCACGCTCATGGAGGGGTTCTCGAAGTATTTCTCCAATGCGAGGAGGAGCAGCGGTTTGTAGATGTGCAGGAAGGAGTGCCGGGTGCAGATTGCCATTGCTTTTACTACCGCGCCGCGTTTGTGCGAGGGGTCCGTTTTGGTGTTTACGAGGTTGAGGACGTAGACTAGGGGGGGGTCGGATGAGGAGGTGGAGTCTGAGTCGCTGTCGTCGTTTGAGCTCTCGTCGTCCTCGTCTTCTTCATCCACATCCTCACCGTCTGCTTCAGCTCCAGCTTCTGCCTCCTCGCCGCCCTCGCCCTCAACCTCGTCAACTACTTCCCGCCGTCTTCTCCTCCTCTTCTTCTTCTTCTCCTTCCCCCCTCCATCCTCCACAGCTGTCTGCCCCGCTTCTTCCTCCTCCGCCCCATCTTTATGCAAAAAGAAAATCGTCCAATCCTGCGCCCGCAAATGCGTCTGATCCGGCAACATCAATTCAGCAAGCATATGCTCATCCCCTCCCACCGGACCCGGATACTGCGCTTCCATGATTGAGCCATGGTCGATATCAAACGAAGCTAACAGGATATATTCGACGTGTTTCTCGGTGGTGGAGGGAGGGTATTGGGGGCGGATTGGGCGGGTTGGTTGGCGGTAAGTGGGAGTGTGGTTGTGGGGGGTGCGAGGAGTGTGGGTGGGGAGGGGTAGGGGAGAGGGGTAGCTGGTTTGTTGGCTGTGGGTGTGGGAGTAGGAGGGGATGGTGGAGCGGGTTGAGAGGGTGGTGGTGCCGGTGGAGTTTGTGTTGGGGCGGTGGGCGAGGGTCGCCATTTGTTGGGTGTTGGGGTGTGTTTCGTGTAAGTGTGAGGGTTTGAGGGGATGGGCATGGCCCCACTTGCTTCTCCGCGTTCCATCTCATGCAGGTACTGCCGTCGGGCCGGGCGATCAGGCGTACCTTCCCGATCTGGCGTGACAGGAGTCTTGGCATACGGCTGGAACTGTTCAGTTTCCAACAATGGCAAGATCTGATCAATACACTCACGAAGCGCAACAAATGGGAACCCATTCCACCTACCAAGGAACTACTCATCTTGCAGGCCCCTTACGACGCTTGAGGGCAATTGTACAATGCAGTCGCCGACTCGGAACCTGAAGGATGAGCCAAAGTCATCCACTTCCACCAAAGAGCCTGAGGATGCCTTGCCTTCACATCACTCATGATGGGACGCCACTAAATCACGCCTCTCACGATCCGAATATTGGTACCCTTTCTACTACTGAAACTTGTTAGACAGAGTGCTTGAGGCCTTTTCCGTCCGATCCTTATGATCTACACCCTTCTACAAATACCCCTACAAGCTTGCTAACGTGTCTCTCACGCTCGGTTATCGGAGGCCGATATTGAGCCTACGGGAGCAAAATGCGCAAGCAAATGGTTGACATCCAATCTCTTACCTTACTTGCGAGACACAAAATCAAGTGACGAGTGAAGCACATATCGTACTCCAGATGGCCCAAGATCAAGGACACGGTAGTCTTCACTAACATGCCAAATCAATCCTATCTACCTGCATGCCTCCTGAAGCAGCATACCGGCCTATTCAAACCTCAGATCCCCGGCGTCTTCCCACGACAGGCACAAAGCCGATATCCCCAGGTAACCTCAGCCTACTCTACGATGAGTCCATCACGTCCGACTTACCACGCTTATCGCCGACGGCATCTGAAATGCAACGGACCATCCATCGCCACAGTATACCTACGCTGTTTCAGCAGATCGTCTTAACATCTGCCCATCCACCGTCACAACTCGGTCTGACACGGAACTTCCAAACCGCAAGCGATGCTAGGTAAAATCTCAGCATGTGGAACACCCACCAGCCATCAGCAAAACAGCGAGCGAATTCGTCGACCTCGTCGAACAAGCTTGCCTGAATTCGACTTCCCGGCGCCATTCGACACCGACAACGTACACGGATCGCCACCACTCCGCTAGAATCACGTCTAGCCTGGCTTTATAGCCGTCGGTCGAGAAAGCGCTGATCAGACACCTTATACTCCAACTTCGATCCCAAAGCACATACCCGATCGAACGAGCTCAACGTCCAGGGCCGCAGATGTGCGAACTGCGGCGTCGAGTAGAGATCTGTACTACAGCCTTGTCTGTCTTGAAAATCTACTCTCCGTTCTTTTCGGTTTGTGCATGCACCGATATTGGCCTTGTATCGTTAAGCTGGCTGCGGTGTCGGTACAGAGGCAGTCAGGTTAATGGTGGGTTGGATGCGCGGTTGGGATAGCGTGGCTGCTTCTGGTATGTCAGCATGTATGCTGCTCATTGCGGAATCATGTCCGTGAAACACGAATGCAGGTACGGATGACTATGTTACGGTAAAATAAGACTTCTCACTGATTGCAAGCCACGTGGGCCTGAACTGCTTCGCTCACCTGTTCTCAGGGTGCTTGATGGACATTGAATGGCTTGTCGTACCAACGAGGGGATATGAGTTGAACGAGTGAACGAGATGTGTTCCTCTGTTAACCTGTGAACGCAGACAAGCTTGGTGCACTCAAACAACATCTAGGCAAGAAATAGGCAGTGGTCCAGAACGGCTTGGCATCAGCTGCGAATGATCGCTCATGGCATCTTTACACTTTGGATATCTGAGCAGTCTTCGCTGCACAAAGGGAGGCCTTCCGTTACTATTCACGCGGACCTCGAGCGCGGATATATCGTGGTTCGATCCCTTTACGCCAGATGAGGTAGGAGAGGAGTTGGATGTATGGCTGCTGGGCGTGCGGAGCATCAGTAGGGCCTTGAGTGTGGGTTGGTAGGGACGTGGTTGCGGTTCTGACATGCACCTTGTGGATCTGGTTGCCGATATGCATGGGCTCCGGTGATCACGTAGCGAGTGCAGAAGTAGCCAGAAGCAGGGGCGGAACCATTGTGGTTGGCGGTGAGACACAGTAGCGACACTTGTCAAGCAATGGACCATTACCATACTGGCAGGAATGTATGCATCTTCAGTTCGTGCGCAGAGCATGCCGCGACCATGTCCGGTTCCTGCGGAGTTCGCTGAGCAACTTGGCACGACCTACTCGTTTGACGGGAACTAGCTCGTTCGCTCTCAACATAGTGTTCCTTGAGTGATAGCTGACTGTTCGGTATCGACCTCACACATCATCGAATACGTTCTGTGCTGCCGACGACATCTGGATCTTGTCCTTATTCGAAGTCTTCACCCAGTCTCAAACAGTGTCGAACAACTTCGTCCGAGCAAAACTGGAGCCATGCCTATTGACGGACCCATTACCACGACGGCAAGCCTCTTTCGATCAAGATAAGGGTCCGTCAAGCGGAAGAGTTCATCACAGCAACGGTACGAAGAATGTCCAGCACGAAGTAGCAGACGATATTGCACCTCAGTATCGGGTAGACCAAGGGCTGGTTGAAGCTGGTGCGTGAGTACTTACCCTTTCTTGAATTGCTCTTTGTACATCTGCTGGGTAGGCGGCACAGTTGACCTACGTTATAACTTGAGAGTGAGCACGACTGAGGATCGTTCGTTTCGACACTCCGTTGGTACCGTCGTTGCCCGACCAGTCAACGGCCACAAGCTTGCCACGTCTGTCGACGGTACGTGGCTCACACGGAACTTACCACCAGCGATAAACACCGGCGACCTCACGTTGGCTTTACGGTCTGACTTTGACGGAGTAGGGCACACTGCTACTAGCTATCACGCCACAACTTGATAAGCCGCAAGTGACATCCTACATGTATCTGTCTCAAATGTGTCCCGTGGGTGGTGTGTTGCATCGCAGCACTCTATAGGCCGCGTGTCTGCCGATCAGCCCTATGAGGCACAAGGCAACGGATACCGCAATTCGGGCCAATGTCTTCGTTCGAAGGCACCGGCATGAAGCTCAGTATCCGCTGACCTGTGATTGCGCCTTGGTGCGGTTGTACCTGCACATATCTTAGTAGCATCTTGCTGGCGTTACCCATTTTCCATATTGTGACTGGCACTGGCCGTTGAAGCGAGGGAGACAGTGTACCTGTTCATCAGAATCTTGGCATGGGCCTGCAGATTGCAATGATTGGAGCTACCCGATGAGCGCAATTATGCGAGGTGCATGATTGAGGTGCTATGCAGGTCCTTAGCGCTGGCATATTCCGACCGGTGAAGGTGATTGCGGGGTGAGGGTGTGTTGCAGTGGACCATTTCGTATCGTACACCGCGTTGAGTGTCATATCTCAGCCCTGCTGTGAGAAGTGAGCTTTGCGGGAGGATTACGGAAGGATCTGGGGGTTGCGGTATGGTAGATCTTCTCGAGTTCTCACCGACTTGACGGAAAGCTCGCTGCTCGCTGTAGTAATACCACATTCGCACCATGCTAGGGATTCGATCTGAGCATTGGCGATGTGCGTCGTCCGAAATCATACTCTACCAAGTGTCGGCAGTGGAAATGACCCGGTAAGAAAGGCAAGATATCACATGCAACATCCGATGATCCTCTGTCGACTCAAGTTGGTATCGAATGCAGTTGAATATCCGGAAAAGTGTATGACCATTCATGTCGAATGCTGGATGTTTGATAGTGAGCACAGTTGTGGATATCCTATCAATCCGGGCGACAAACGTATAGAGTCGCACTGTAGCACGGCAATCCAGGAGTTCATGTCGCTCAACATGCCCACGTTTCGGCGACCGGCATGTGTGAGACGGTAAGTTTGCCGTCGGAATATTTGTGGTCACTTAATGTCGGACTGCCACGTGTAGTCGTCCAGGAGGAGGCTCTTCCGTGCTTCTGAATATTCGGCGATCGGGTCGTGACTCCGATGGTTGTATATGGACTGTCAGGTTCTGGAACACAAGTTTCTACTCACCTTCCCTTTACGACACCCCATAGCACCACCTGGTTGGTTCCTGGCGAGATTGGTGTTGGTGACGAGCCCGCATGAGGAAGATGAGGTTGCTCCTTTGGAGTTTGGCCTTTCAGGGGGGATGGTCGAGGAGTCCACGTGCCATGATGCGGAGAAATGGCGGGAGGTCTCCACGCCGTGCTTACGCTCGGAAGGGCAACGCGTTTCGTCAGTACCACGTTCAACCGAGACCAATCATCTTTCTAATTTCGATTGTTAGTCACCCTATGTCCACATCGATCCGACCGTAAGCCAGCATCATGGCAGCAGTTTGCAAAGGCCATGCGAGATAAGAGGCGGTCGAGGCCCAGGAGGTGTTGTTGAGCAATCTACCGGCTGAATGGTCAAGGGGGGGTTGCGGCCCCCAAAGTCGTCTGTACTTCCTGAGCTATTCGAATACTCCTAGGCGACTCCACCTTGTATCAGGACGCGACCGTTCTGTAGTAGTACAACGGTAACGAACTTCGGTATGTGCGATAGTTTGATAGACGTTCGATCGGCGACTCGTAGTCACACGGATATGAGCGCTCGCGCCTATCGGCATACCGGCCAGCCCAGGAGCTTGGACTTAAGCATAGATCCTCCAACTCCACAAATGTGCCACACCACGCTAGCGAAGCGAGAGGGTTACAACGCAGCGACTGCTGACTACTCCAGCAAACTTTGTCTCCGCATGGTCAAGATTGGTAGGCGGTGGTAAGGTTTGGTCGTTCTCGCTTGTACATCGTTTGAGGACGCTGTTTTGATGGACTGCACAATCAATGGCTGTACAGGGCCGTCCTCAATTCGGGCCCAATAGTTAGTAAGTGTGTCTGGGTGGGTCAGCCATCTCGGCTGGCCAGCGAATCAGACGACCGTCGCATAACGAGAAAAGCGTCAGCAGGCAGGAGAATAGATCGCTTGCGTCAAACCAGCAGCGAATCCTTCGCGCCATTTGGCGGCATACAAGGCTCTTCTGTTTGGTCGGATGGCACAGCAGGATGACCCGTAGTGCAGCGGCAGGCAGAGGGTACCAAGCGTTCTCACCTCTGGCCCTACCCGCTTTCTAAATCCTTCGAGGATGCAGATGGACACGCCGGGTTTCAAACTTCACCGTTGTCTTCCAACCACGACGACGTGGTAGTCGAACGGGATTGCTCAGGAGATTCGAGAGCTTCATCGTAGCAGCGAACCTTGCCTGGAGCTGTGGTGCCATGTCATGCCACGGCTCGCCTGCTAGGCGATGGATCCAGCAATCTCGATGGGCACATTCCGTGTTGTCGTGCGGTGTGATGAGTGGATGTAGATGGCGGTGCAGGCATGAACATTCGACGACGTGACGCCGCGGTGTTTTGGAGTGGGAGTCGGTCTGCCCAACCCAAATTTATGCACGATGGACCACTTTCTGCCTCTTTCGTCCCGGATGAACAAAGGCCCGCCGTCTTTCAATCCTAACATAGCGAAAGCGGGGTCTTAGCGTCGAATTTCCACCGCTCTGGCTGTCTGAGCCTCCTCATCCTAGCACGCATGTGCTAAGGCACGGGTAGACCGACGGATCGAATCACATGCTGCTGGACCACTCTTCCGACGTCGTGGTTTGACCGGCTTGGTATGCGGACCGCCGCAGCGGAGAGGGGAGTCCTTCTTTGTGCGGTCAAGCAAGTCGCACACCGGAAGCCCACCAAAGCCTTATCCGTCTACAGTGCCCGCAACGAGTATGGCGGCATGTCGGCATACCGCTCTTGAGCAACCTGCGGAGCTTGATGTGCTCGCTTTGGGAGGGTCTTGCTGGGATGGAGCAACACGGTAGGGCAGAGTCAAAGGCTTGGTGCAGCAACGTGGCGCGTGAGCTCGCCGGCTCACCGTTTGCGACGCGCACGTCGCCGGTGTGGCATCGGGTAGCACGAGTTAGATGGCGGGCAGGCCACCACGGGCAGAGCGTTCCCATGCATGCCCACCCATGATCCAGGGGTGCAGCGAGGAGGAACGCTAACGAGCCGTGCATAAGGCAGTTCAGGGTCCATGCGAGCGTGGCTCGAGCTGCGCCCTTCTCATCTTTGGCTCGCGATATTCTTATACATGCTTCGCCTCGCATCACTGTCTAATCCCATCTCTCGATAGACGACTGTGCCTGGCCACTACTATACCACAGCCATCTTCACTGCTGGCCTTGAATTGACAACCCATAAGGCTTATCCGCACTCGCCACAGTTTCATCCAGGTACCCGCCGTCGATCGTCCGAATACGCGACTCGAGATTGTTGGCCTCGACCTCATCACTCGTCCACGCCAATACCATCGCAACTACAACATCCTTTACACAACACACTCTGCTAAGGTGTGCATATCTCGTCTTCCACGAGATCACGCCAGCATCTAACACTCACACAGCTTCCGTCCTACTATTCGTCAGCAGCAGGATTGGCTGCATATCTGGATGCATCATTAGACAACATGACTACATACGCAGAGTACCAACAACAAACTATGGCTTCGAACGAGAACAACGACTTCCAACTCTTCCCTTACACCTGGACCGGCGAGCAGACTTACCTACCCACAACGACCTACGACGATCAAGGATATATCTACTCTACAGCATCGGACTCATACGCAGCGCAGCAGGCCTACGCGCACCCGATACAGGACCAATTCACATTCAATACGGACTCATTCCAGCCGAGCAAGCACCACCACCTCCAAGCGCCAGGCTCCACCTACTCTCCTGCGAACTCTGCTTCGCACTCTTTTGACTTCCAAAACCCACCGATGCTTTCGTCAACCTCAGACTCTGGAGCTTCCGTACAAAGTGCTACATCGTCAGGCATGAACTCGCCACATCAACAATCACATGACTGGAGTCAACAAGCGAACATGAACATGCTACCTGGCATTGTTCAACACGACAACGTAGCCCAGGACCTGTTTGCTACGACTGGACTGGACTACGACACCATCCCTGTGACCGACAAGGGATGCGTTGGTGAGTTTCCAAACATTTCTTCTTCTCAGCAGTCTAGTGTGCTTTTCTCGTCTTGTCTTACGTGTAATGCCCCTGGTGGACTTTGCTATTGCTGGACCACGATGCACTCTCAGGACTGGCTCCCAACACCACTGGCTCCGCATCTGCACGTAAACAGCTCGATCGAGGCCCTAAGCCCAATCGACGGTGTCTTCAAGTCGCCAACCACGCCTGCATCCGCAAATGCTACCTCGCCAGTCCTTGAGCGAGTCAAGGGTAGACGCCAGGCTTCCATCACACCTCCGGCGCAAAAGCACGCTCGCGGGCTGTCACCACTCTCCACTGCCACCTCCTACGACCAAGTCGAAGTTCCGGCTCGCCCACAAGCACCACGGCCAATGCTGCAATCCCCTTTCTTCTCTCAGTCCAGCGGCAATTTTGTTCCTCCTCTCGATTTCTCTTGTCCGTAACTTTCTTATCTCTCGAAGTGTGGTTATAAAAACTAGAAAGAGCAGGCGCTGACAATTATTCGCTACAGACCCGTCGCTGATCCAACCCACATACTCGCCCACTCAATACACCGGCGCACAATTTCCAGACATGGCAGCAATGCAGCAAACGCACACCCTGCCCAGCTTTCCACAAGCACCGTCACCTATGCCGATCAAAAGCCCACGCAGCTCAAACGGCAAAGCACCCTCACCAAGCCTCCACGCACAAAACTGGCAGCCCTACCCAGCTTACCCAGCAACATCCCGTCGCCAGTCCATCTCTTCCATTCACTCTCGCAACAGCCACGCCTCGCTCTCCGGCTCCTCCGACAACGACTCCAACAAAGGCCTCTGCCCGATCGCCACCTGTGGCCGCCACGTCAAGGATCTCAAAGCCCACATGCTCACCCACCAGCACGAGCGACCGGAGAAGTGCCCGATCCCGACTTGCGAATACCACACCAAAGGCTTTGCGAGGAAGTACGACAAGAACAGGCACACCCTGACGCATTACAAAGGCACGATGGTATGTGGCTTCTGTCCCGGGTCAGGCAGCGCAGCGGAGAAGAGCTTCAACCGCGCGGATGTGTTCAAGCGACATCTGACCTCCGTGCACGGGGTTGAGCAGACGGCACCGAACTCGAGGAGGAAGAGTCCATCGGCTTCATCGGTCGCTGGCAGCAAGCGTGCCTTCAACGGTAGCGCTATCCTGCCGTCCAGCTTGTCGGGTATGTGCTCGACTTGTGGTGTGACTTTCGGCAGTGCGCAGGACTTCTACGAGCACTTGGATGATTGCGTGTTGAGGGTTGTGCAGCAGGCGGAGCCGAGCGAGGCCATCAATGAGGCGCTCTTAGGAAGCGTGGTCGGTGATATCGAGGTGCAGGAGACGATGGAAAGGCATGGTCTGCCCGCTACCGTCGACCAGAACACTGCTTTCGACCAAGAGGACGACGCCGAAGAGGAGGAAGATGACGACGAGGATGATGACGAGGATGGCACGTACGGCACTCGCACCGGCAGGTCCGGCAAGGGCGCTATCAAGTCACGGAAAATGGCCAACGGGTCGTCGACTTCGAGTTGACAATTACCGTCCACCGTTGGCAGCAGCCATCTGACAGCCAACGGTGCCGTCGGGAAGCCCTCGAAGGGTTTGACACGCAGCAAGAACGGCGTGCCTCTGGTCATGTCTGGCAAGGGCTCGAAGAGGAGGAAGAACTACCCTCTGTCTTGGGGCGCGGCACCAGAGAAGATGCGCATGAAGAAGCGCGTCCTTTGTGTCTATGATGGTCAGAGAAGACTATGGAAGGACGACATGATGCTTGATGGTGATCATGAGGTACGCATACCGCTGAACGATGGATCGAGGCAATGGGTCACCGATCTCGATGTGCAGACTTTGAGAAGGGCAGATGGCGTCTTCAGTGCGACGGAAGAGGAGAGAGGTCCCTGGATCCAGGATGAGGCCGAGCTTGAGCGCTTGATGCAGTGATGGAACGATGTACAACTATGCTTCTGCTGGAGGACTTGGGAATGATACCACTGATGCCGCGCCTCCGGATGGCTGAGCACGGATTTGACCTTATGATTTATACGATGAGCATGATAGCATAGCGCGGACACGCAGCTCAAATGAAAATGGAAGACCATATATAACAACATCCTCGCTGCTCCTCTATGTCCTTTGACGCTGTCTGTACATGCGTGCTGATCGAGCACAGCCAGACCATGTCATCGCAACATGGAGATTCAGGTAATGAGCCGAGACTCGAGGTCAACTCACACCTCACTGGGTAGCACATCCAAAGCACCCTTGATCCTGTCTCAGTCTCTTAATTCTTTGGCTATAGGAGGCATATCAAGTTTTGATTGTCTTGGAGATATTGTATTGCGAAGCCACCACTTTCGTTATCAGACCAGTGCACCTCTCTGTAACGAAATTGTGTTCTCGCCTTCGGTCGACCATGAATGAAGGGTTCACGATGTTGCTCTCGTGGAGATGTTGCTCGAATGCATGTAATATTCGCCACCCTGGAACCTCAGGCCAAGCTCACTAGCGCCAAATTGAGGTCGCGTTCAAGCGCGATCCTGGAAGCTGCAACCACTTTGACAACCTAACTTAACATCAACTTCAACATCAGCAACACCGACATCCAATATCACCAACCTGCCACACTTCCTCGTGGTACGTTCGCGGTCGAAAGCTTCACCAAGCAGTGCGACACCTCGGAGACGACACCATGGAGTCCTTCGACGATATCTATCTGGACCTCTCGAAACAGTCGGGCAAATGTCGTCTTGCCGAGTCTGGACTGGGCTGGAAGCCGTCAGGAGGCAACACTTTCACACTCGATAAGGCGGATATGATCAGCGGACAATGGAGTCGGGCGGCACGAGGGTATGAGCTGAAGGTGATTGCGAGGAACGCGGGCGTGGTGCAGCTAGATGGCTTCAGGCAGGATGTGCGCTAAAAGACACACAACAGTGCAGGGTTGTAACAGTCACTAACAGACAGGCAGGACTTCGACACAATCCAAAAATGCTTCAAGGTCTGGTACGGCGTCGAGATGGCGCAGCGCGAGCACGCGTTGCAGGGCTGGAACTGGGGCAAGAGCGAGATGGGCCGGAACGAGTTTGCGTTTAGCGTGCGCAACAAGCCGGCGTTCGAGATCCCCTACACCGAGATCTCGAACACGAATCTGGCGGGCAAGAACGAGGTTGCGGTGGAGTTCTCTCTGCCAGCGGATGGAGAGGAGACGGGCACAAACGGGCATCTCGGAGGAGCGAGGAGCAAAGGCAGGAAGATGGGAGGTGCCGTGGACCAGCTGACGGAGATGCGCTTTTACATCCCGGGCACAGAGACGCGGAAGAGCAAGAAGAAAGACGATGCAGGTTCTGGTTCTGATGCCGATGAGCCCGCAGCCGCAGACCAGGAGCAGAATGCTGCCACCGTCTTCTACGAAACCCTCATGGATAAGGCTGAGATCGGCGAGGTTGCGGGAGACACTTTCGCGACCTTCCTCGATATCCTGCATCTCACTCCTCGTGGACGCTTCGACTGCGACCTGTACGAGAAATCCTTCCGTTTGCGAGGCAAGACGTACGACTACAAAGTTCCCTACGATCACGCCAAACGCTTCTTCTTGCTACCAAAGCCCGACGACATGCACACCCTGCTTTGCATCGGTCTCGATCCTCCTCTCCGCCAGGGACAGACGCGATACCCATTCATCGTCATGCAATTCAAGCGCGAAGAAGAAGTCAACATCGAGCTCAACATGACCGACTCCGATCTCCAAGAGAAATACAACGGCAAACTCCAACCACGCTACGAAGCACCGCTCTTCCAGGTCATTGCCAAAATCTTCCACGGCCTGACAGGCAAGAAGATCTTCCAACCTTCACCACTCTTCATCTCCCACCACGGCCAGAGCGGCGTGAAATGCAGCATCAAAGCTAATGAAGGCCATCTCTACTGCCTGGATCGCGCGTTTCTGTTCGTGCCGAAGCCGGCGACGTATATTTCGTTCGAGAACGTGGCGATGGTGGTCATGAGCCGTGTCGGGGGGGCTGTTAGTGCGAGCCGAACCTTTGATATTGCCGTGAGTTTGAAGAGTGGCGGGGGCGATCACAATTTCTCCAACATCAATCGCGAGGAGCAGCAGCCGCTGGAGGATCTGTTTAAAGCGAAGAATATCCCGTTCAGGAATGAGATGGATTTGGACTCTGGGATGCTGGCGGCGGGCATGCTGGATAATCCCGATCTGGCGAGTAGTGATGAGGAGATCGTGCAGAACGCCGAGCGCGGGAGTGCGGATGAGGATGATGAGAGTGTGGATGAGGATTTCCAGGGTGGTGATGAGAGTGATGTGGCGGAGGAGTTCGACAGTGATGCAGGGTCTAGCGGGGGCGATAGTGATGCGGAGATGGAAGATGCTAGCGATGGAGGGGAGGGGAGGGATACGGCGGCGATGGTCGAGCGGCCGAAGAAGAAGGCTAAGGTCTCGAAGTAGGCAAGGCGTAAAGGATGAAGATAGGGCCACGGAGGTGCATAGCGGTTGGCGTTGATCTTGGGATGGCTGAGATCCGGATTATCTCGAAATTCGAGGATTTTGGCAAATACTTTGTTGCTATACCCATGAAATACCGATTTTTGCTCATGATTTTCTCAGGTCTTGGGGGTTAAATCCACTTGCCTCGCGATCCCGGAGTGAAGACGTGCTCTGGTCCTGAGTTGAGTGGGTAGATGACACTGTTAACGCGCAGAGACGGCTGCATTGCGTACTTTGATTTCATGAATGGCTTCTGCCTTCAAAAAAGGTTTGGACTGGGCTTTCTCTACTGATTTGCAGATTCTGGGTTATGATGCGTCTTGGACTCTGGTCTTCTCGCGATCTTGAAGTGGCATTGTGGTCTTCTCACGGGATGAGAAGGTACGTGGCACTGTTGCGGTTCGGAGATGGTTGCATTGCGCAGTCACGAGTTTCGATACTATGATGTTGTTCAACGCAGATATCTTGCTCGTGATTCCGCAGATATTAGCATTTCGCGATCGCAGAGCGTGAACGTGTACAAGACATTCCTTTGTGCCAAAGAAGCTTGAAAGTCGCAGTTGCGGTGTCTGGTACATGAAGCGATAGCCTTGCTAATGGTGTCGCAGATCCTTGCTTCGCGCTAGAGTCGCTTGCCAAGAACAGCTCTGGTCATAATCCCCTGGCGGCAGAGAGCCGGGAGTCGGAATGGCCTTCTATCCAGACATGCCGCGCCTGTGAACCCTACCTTCGTCCCCAGGCCAGACGATCATCCGCACTGGACCGAATCAGTGCGCCAACACTTTCGCATAGCCAAAGCCCTTCTTGGTTGAGTCCTGGATTAGCGAAGTCTATGTCCCTCCCAAGGCTCATGGATCCTGTTCCTGTCCTTGGACCATGAGGATCATGTCTCAGATGACGAGAACACAGAAGCGGTCTACGGTAAGGAGACCGGTAGCAACAAGCACCACCGATCTGCTGTCACATGCAGGAAACATACTCCAAGCCTTCCCAACATTGCCGAGCTCGTCCTCAAATCGGCCAGATGGGGGCCCATCCAACAACCGCTTCTTTCCGACATAACTCGATAAACCTTGCAGGTCGCAAGGGTGCTATAGAAGTATCTTCTAGTCTACGCAGACCTTGCCTCGCTTATTGAGTTGTGATAGCTTAACTTGAGTGCACGAGAAGACCAAATGTCACGATATAGTATAGCAGTGCCCACTTAGGCTACCTGCAGGCCAGTCACCTTGCCATCTTCACATGCATGGCCACGACTCAAACTCGTCGGGTAGCTACATTGCAGGTTCGAGAGGCAGCAGGCCCGGCCGAGCAATGTACAACACGAGGAGTCTGTTTGGAGGCTTGTCATACATGTCCTGCTTGGTTGGTTTCTGTATCAAGTGCAGTCTCTGGAAGTGTGCATGAAACTAGTGCTGTAGTCGGTGGCAGGCATTGGGTGAATGCTCTGCAAGGCAAGCACATTACCAGCCATACTGCATGCTGCGCTTGGTGTTGATGCCAGGCTCATGCTGACTATCGGAAGTTATGAAAGTGAAACGTAGGAGCTGGCTGTGCTTGCTCGGTGTTGGATCAAAGCAGCGAAATCGATCTTGTTGTAGTGATATCGTTAGATTGCATTCGTGGCCCGACACTTGTGGTCGCTGCTGTGGCCCGAAAAAAAAAGCTAACAAGCCGTACAACGCAAAAAGCATCGTACACCATGGTGCACTATCAAGGATGACCTACGCAGGGCTCGAACTATTCACTGTCAGTACATAAGTAGAAGAAAGGTTGATGGTATGACTGACCCTGCAACTGTCGAAGTCGTCAGAATTGTTGTTGATGGATGCGAGTGTGCTCGGAGGTCTTACCCTCCTGATTCGTAGTCAGGCACTCTACCATTGAGCCAGCCTAGTAAATTGTGTTAGAACTCGGAGTAGCCAGGCACTCGAACTTTTCGGACACTTACAGGCCGGTTGATTTGTGCTTGAAGAGCAATTGTAATAATATATATTATGTAATTTCCAGCCGAGGTTGAGCCTTGACGGTAGAGGTGTGAGTCACTCCCTGCACCCCTCAAGCAGCGTATAAGTCTCGTGTGGTCTCACAGGCTGGGTTGGTGGGGGTGGAACTCTACTCGAGATATGAGCAAAATTCAAAGCTCACTTCCGCAATGCTTGGCAGACCGGCCCCTCCCGTGCCTTCCATGCTCACGTCACGTCAACCTGAACTCATCTTCTAACACTCGATCATCAGTAATCATTGCCGTGTTCTCTGCGAAACGCCAACGAAATTCAGCCCAACCCGGCCGGCAGCCAGATAATGCACCCCTCAGCAGCTCCAGCTTCCGCTTGGCCTTCGCTGGCCGCTATCTCCTCGAGATGCCTATCGTTGTTTATCAACAATCCTCGCGGCCGCTCAATACATCTGAGCACTAGGAAAGTAGTATCATAAACATCTCATCTCTACATCAAACACGCTGTACCGCACCACATCCACATATTGACATCACTAAGATGACGGCCGGAACGAAGAAGTCATGGCAGGACATATCTGCTGCGATGATAAAGCACCGCGAGGAGACCATAGCAGCAATCAATCCCGCGGTACCTGATCCACCAAAGGACGTCCCTCTGAACGTGACAGGCATACCCGCTCAATTACTGCCCAAAGACGTCATCTCGATCACAGAAACCCCGACCGAACATCTGCTACAGAAACTCGCAAGCGGCGAACTCACCAGCACAGCAGTCACCAAGGCTTTCTTGCAACGTGCTGGTCTTGCAAGCAAACTCACGAACTGCGTTACTGAGCTTCTACCAGACCGAGCACTGGACCGAGCGAAGATCCTGGACGACCACTTCGCAAAGCATGGCAAACCTATAGGCCCGCTGCATGGCCTGCCGATCAGTGTCAAGGAGCACCTTTCGATGAAGGGTCTAGATAATAACGCTGGATTTGTGTCCTGGGTTGGCAAGATCGCTCCAGACGATGCACTCATCCTGAAACTGTTGCGAAAAGCAGGTGCTGTTTTCTATGTCCGCACCACGGAGCCGCAAGCGTTGATGCATTTGGAGACCGATAACAACATCTACGGCGTCACCGTCAACCCATACAACACAGCTCTGACCAGTGGCGGTAGCAGTGGTGGCGAAGGTGCTTTGATTGGCATGCATGGATCCTGTCTCGGAATTGGGACTGACATCGGCGGCTCGATTCGCAGCCCAGCCGCCAACAATGGCGTTTTTGGATTGAGACCCACCAGCTTTCGCTTGCCTGTGGGAGGATGGGCGGCGACGATGATAGGCAGCGAGCACATCATTCCGGTGATAGGGCCACTAAGTACCAGCCTGGAAGGCGTCAAAGTCTTCATGAAGACGCTCATCGATCAGCAGCCTTGGCTATATGAGCCGAGTCTTGTCAACATGCCGTGGAAAGAAGCTCCGTCCGCTACCCTACTTCGAAAGAGCGACGGAAAACGTAAGCTCCGCATCGGCATATTGGCAGACGATGGCGTGGTGAAGCCACATCCTCCGATACTGCGCGGCATCAACACGCTGGTCACGAAACTTCGCGAAAACCCAGACATCGAGCTCGTAGATTTCCCACCTTACAAGCACGAAGAAGCATGGCAGATCATCAGCAGCCTCTACTTCGCAGATGGTGCCTCGGAAGAGCGAGAAGCCATTGACGCTTCGGGAGAACCGTGGCGACCTCTTACCGATTTCATCATCAGTGACAACCAGAACGTGAAAGATCTGTCAATCTCCGAGCTATGGAGGCTGACTCAGGATCGAGACGGTTACAAGGCGGCTTACAACCAGCATTGGAACAGTATCAACACTAGCCAGCCTGGTCCGGACAAGACCAGCGAAGTGGAAGTTGGCGCCATACCTGAGATGGACAAGATGGTGGATGTGATTCTGACGCCTACCGGACCCGGCTGCGCTCCTCCTCATGATTGTTCGAGATACTGGGGTACGTCGCCGATAAGTGAAACCTCTTGTATGTCTGAGACATCTGCTGACGATTATACTCACTACCGTTCAGGCTACACATCGCAGTGGAACTTGCTTGACTACCCGTGCTTGATCTTCCCGACTGGTCTACAAGCTGGGTCCGAGGATAAAGCTGAGGAGGGCTACGAGCCAAAAAATGCACAAGATCGCTACAATCACGAGCTTTGTAAGTGCAGTACTATTGTTGGCATAGATTGTTCATACTGATGCTCTACCAGACAAGCCAGAGACATACGTCGACGCGCCAATATCGCTGCAGCTTGTGGGACGCCGATATGAGGAAGAGCGACTGATTGAAGCACTCGAGATGATGACTCAAGTTGCCGGCATGCCTTTCACGACATAGAATCATGCCCATATGAGGATTAAAGACAGCCAAATCTATCATAATCATCACGGCTCCTCGCCACGCTGACTTCCAGCGACGAGAAACGCAAGTTCCAATGCTTGCTTCTCGTTCAACCTTGGATCGCAAAACGTCTCGTACCTCGCCCCCAAGTCCTCATCCTGCAACCCTTCGCTACCCCCAGTGCACTCAGTCACCGCATCACCCGTCAGCTCCAAATGCACACCACCAAGGAATGACCCGCACTCCTTGTGTATGCGCAGTGCCGATGCTAGCTCCGAGAAGATTGATGCGAAAGATCTTGTCTTGATCCCGGAAGTCGTAGAACGAGTGTTACCATGCATAGGATCACATTGCCAGACAACTGTATGTCCTGTCCTGCGCACGGCTTCGATGTGCTGGGGCAGTAGCTCGTCGACCTTGCCCTCACCGTAGCGTGTGATGAGCGTGACTTTGCCGATTTCTTTCCGCGGGTTGACGATGTCGAGCAGTTGTGCAAGATCAGCTGTGCTGGTCGTAGGGCCAACCTTGATACCGATTGGATTCTCAATCCCACGGAAGTACTCGATATGAGCATGATCTGGCTGTCGAGTTCTGTCACCAACCCACAGGAAGTGCGTGCTAGTGTTGTAGTACCCTGTTACTTCTGCTTCTTCGACAATGGAAGGATCAACTAGAGCGCCGCCTGTAAGTGGTGAGACCTTGGGAGCTGGCTTTGGTCTTGGAGCGACGTTGCGATTGGATGGATGCTTCAGCTTTCTCGTTAATGCCTCCTCGTACTCTAGCAGAAGTCCTTCGTGGCTTGTAAAAAGGTCAACGGTCTCAAGCTGGCCGGCGGTGTCGGCTCCTACTGTCCGCATGAAACGTAGCGATTCACTGATGCTCTCGACGATTCGTGCATACTTCTGCTGCAGCTCGGGATCACCAACATGACCCAGATCCCACTCCAACGGGTTATTGAGGTCTGCAATGCCAGAGGCCAACTGTGCTCGGAGGTAATTCAGCGTTGCAGCAGAGTGGAAGTACGCCTGTACTAGTCGATCCGGGTCAATATCCCTCTGATCTGACGGGTACCCATTCAGTATGTCGCCGCGGAAGCTGGGCATTTGCTTCCCGTCAACTGTCTCCATAGGCGAACTCCGTGGTTTTGCGTACTGTCCGGCCATGCGTGCTATTCTGACCACCGGCTTGTTGCCTCCCCAGATCAGAACCAACGACATCTGAAGGAGGAGCTTGACTTTCGTGTCAATGGCCTGGTCATTGCAGTAGTCGAAGAGCTCGGCGCAGTCGCCACCTTGGAGGAGAAAAGCCTTGCCTTGAGCCACTTCCGCGAGTGCTCGTCGGAGCTTCCATATCTCTTTTGGTGTTACAATAGGTGGAAGACGGCGTAGCTTTCCGGTAGATCTGTCAACAGCTGCTTGGTCTTCGTAGGCTACGGGCTGCTTGATGGGCTTCGTTCTCCAGGAGGAAGGTGACCAGCCTGAAGACGAAGTCGTCCCGTTTGTAGTCATCTCGTCAACTGTGACTGAGATTCAAGATGGTCCGCGAACAATTGGCCAGAAATTTCGCTGCTCGGAAGAGAGAATGTTTGATTTGGAGTGAGTCCAGCTGGTACTTCAGTCTTTGATCGTACACGACGCCGAAGTCGAATCCGATAGCGCTCAGATGCAAGTAGAGGAGATATAACGAGTCACAACCGAAGTGAAGTAGTCCATTATTCAGCCCTACGGCCGCCAAGCCGACCTCACTTGGACATTCGATCACCTATCACCTACTATACCATACACAATGGCAGAGCCGCAACCCTCAAACGTCCAGGAGGGCGCTGACGCCCCTGATGTCTTGCCAGCGAATGCGGAGGATCGAAAGGCCGCGCAGGCAATGTCCTCGCTTGATGTCAAAGGCGAGGACGATGCCGCACCTAAGGAGATGGATCTGAAAGCACTGAACGATGCCATGAAGAACCTTGGGGCGTCGCAGGAGCAAAATACATCGAGCTTGACGGCTGCGAAGAAAGAGGAGCCGAAGAAGTTGATCAAGGTGGACCAGGCGGATGTTGCCCTGCTAGTATGCATGAGATGCTTCAATATGAGCTAGAAGTACGTGCTGATGGGTTTGTGAACAGGCTGATCAGCTAGACATGTCAAAGACCAAGGCCACCGAGCTGCTGAGGGCTCATGATGCAGATGCAGTGAAGGCCATGACAGCCTGGGTCACAGCGGCTGTATGAAGTCACCAAGGGCACAGAAATGTCAACTAAGGCCTGGGGTAACGCCAATCCTCAATCTCGGACCTGATCGGAGGCGTATCACGCCCTTCCCGTTGAGCCATGGAATAGTACGCTCTCGAGGTGATCGTATCAGCATTGTGGCTCTACGTCGGACGATGATGCACTGGCTGGTATGGCTTGAATGTGAGAAGTGCCTGCAGGCAACATACGTGCCTCGACTGTGGCTTTACGTGCCCAACCTGGGAGTTGAGTGCGATAACAGCTTGAGGAGATTGACGCGCTTCAAGTACATCGTGGCAGTCAAGGTTGCAGTGGCAAGTGTCGAGATATTATGGCTCATGAACTCATCAATAAATTCAGTACCTAACTACGGGCTTGCACAACGAGCACGCTCGCTCTGACACCGCTCTCTAGTATCTTGTCGGTAGCGGCACCCAAGCATCCGTTATACGATGCGGCATTGCCTATAAGCTCGGCTTGTCTTCCAATAACGATCAGGTCGCCACCGTTCTTCGGATCCTGGCCTACCTCTTCTTTCGCACCAGCAATAGCGTCCGCGAGCGGCGCATTGGTAGTCGAGACATCGAAGACAACGCGATCCTCGAGCTCAGCTGGCAGTGACCTCTGCATTGATGCGAAGAATGCCGCATCGTTCTCGTTCTGTCCAGATCGCTCAGCACTTTTCGGTGCAACTGCGCTCTGCTCAACGACAACAGAGCCACTTTCCGAAGCAACACTGTCGTTTCGATCGCGAAAGTGCACGATGGTGGCAGTCACTTCTGGATTCTCGGCCAGCTGCAGGACGAGTCTTAATGCCAGCCTTGCATCCGGGCCACCAAAGAACGGCAGGAAGATATGATGACTGCGCCCGTTGTTCGTGATTGTCGTAGGTCGATCTCGCTGACTACGCACACTAAGCGTACTCATCTTACGATCAAGCATCGACGGTTTCTGCTTTAGACTGCCTGTGAATCCTTTGTTCACGAATACTGCGGCGTGGCATTGCGCAGTCTCCAGGGCGCGTCCGACAAAGTCAGAGTACGTGTCGCTGGCCAGCTTGTTACGAACACTATCCGTGCTGATGGTCTGCGACTCGCTCATGCTGCCTGTCTCGCTCCACGGAAGGAGTAGCAGGTCCGAAGATTCCTCGTCGGCCTTGTTCACGAGAGTGTCCGCGTAGAGAGTTGCCGGCACGACAACCACCTCTCCAGAGACGGCAAGGTTATACAACTGGCCAAGTACTTTGAAGGCGTTGAGTACTGGGTCGAACAAGCTGTACTCGTCCACTTCTGTGACCTTCATGACTGTCGAAGTACGGTTCGTCACTTCAATAAGACGCACGCCGTGTACCTCGATCGGTCGCTTGCTGCTGACAGACATTCGCAGAGCGTCAAAGTCCGTCGACTCGTCCTTCTCCCGTGCTGGGTGCTTCTTCTCGGTCATGTCGCTAGGTTTGCCGCCAAGCAAAGAGACGAAGGCAAGCAGTGTCGGCATGTTGTCGAGGCGTAGGTATACTACCAGGCTTCTGATTTTCGCAGCACCAAGTTTTTGAGCCTTTATGGAGTCCGCGTCTGCTTGAGACGACCCATCTCCGACCGGCGAACCAGTATCCCAATCAATCTCGCCTCGCTTCCAAGCCTCGAGCTTGCGCTGATACCACGGCGGATACAACCAGGCTGTGAGAGGAGTCGTGGCGAAGGTGGTTACGAGTGCCATGACCACGAATATCGTGAAAGTTCGCGTACTCAGGATCCTCGCATTCAGCCCGATATTCAACACGATCAGCTCAACCAGTCCTTTGCATGACATCAACACGCCTATGGTCGCGGACTCCCGCCAGACGAGTCCATTTGCCTTCGCCGCCAGCATGCCGCCGGTGAACTTGGAGATGAACGCGATAGCGATGACTCCAATAACGTATGCCCAAGTAATTCCATCGTTGAGTAGGCCAAGATTCGTGGAGAGCCCAGAAAGTGCGAAGTACAGAGGAAGGAATATGCCGGCAACCAGATCTTCAACCTTCTCGGTGATCTTGATGGCAAAGCCGCCCTCGTGTGGGCAGATGAGGCCCGCCAAGAATGCGCCGAAGATTGGATGAACACCGATAACGCCAGTGAAAAAGGCAGAGGTAAGCGCTATCATCAGGGTCAGCGCCACTACAGACTGCGAAGGTCCGTCTTGTAGTGCACGAGTCCGCCGCAAGATCCACATGAAGGCTGGCCGGATCGCGAAGCATAGGAAGAGGATGTACCCCACGCATGTCAGCAGCACCCACAAAGCAGTAATTCCGCTGCCCGCGTTGACCAAGGCAACGCACAGCGCCAGCAAGATCCAACCCACGACATCGTTGCCTACGCCCGCCGAAAGCACAATCACACCAACAGGCGTTGAAAGCAGCTTGAGCTCTGTCAGGATCCGGCACAGTACAGGGAACGCCGTGATTGACATCGCCACGGCGATGAAGAGCATATACGTCCCGAAATTGATGTGCTCCGTACCAGGCTCGTCTCGAAACTGGTGGTACAGGCCCCAGGCGATTGCGCATCCTAGGCCAAAGGGCAATGCCATGCCTGCCGCTCCCACACTCAACGCCACCTTCCAATTGCTGACGAAGTAGCGCAAATCGACCTCCAAGCCAACAAGGAAAAGGAATAGTACGAGGCCAAGATTTGCGACCAGACTAAGGTTCGGCATCGCGGCGGTGGGAAAGATGGCGTGTGTGAATCCAGGGACTCGCCCCATGACGGAAGGACCGAGCAGGATACCTCCAATGACTTCGGCGATCACACGAGGCTGGCGGATGAGGGAGAGAGGGTAATGGAGGAGGCGGCAGAATATGATGATAATGCCCGCCTGAACATGGTCAGTACAACGTTGCTTGTCGACCTCTTTCCACCACACGTACCTGTATAATGAAGATGATGATCGGGTCTTTCGTGCTGTACACGCTTGGGTTGCCGCCCTCGAGTATACCGCCCTGTGGTGCTGCTCGCAAAGTACTCGACGCACTGGCCGAGGCCACTGTCTTCGTCACCACATCGGTGACGGTCTGTGTGATTGTCGCCATCTTCGAATCCACCCCTGGCGTCTATCTCTTGCTAGTGTTTCGACGTGTCGAGTTATGAGCGCAGGCGCATGTCTGGGCAAGGGAGGCGGCTATTGAGGAGGGAGAGAGCTGTGGATAAAGAGATATGAACCCACAGGAAGCGACAAGGCAGATCGTAGATGTATGGCCTACCGTTGTCACAAGCCCGGTTGACCATGCGGTACGATGCGGCTTGCGTGATATAGCCCAGACGCTCAGGTAGGGTACTTAGCTCTTGGCCGAGTCCGTTGGATGCCCGCATTCCTAGTCATATCAATCTTCGCGCGACGTCTCGAAAAGGCCTCAAGACCCCTTCGCTGGTGTCTCGTGGCCGAGACCGTACCAGAGACATCGTGTTGAAAGATGGTGGTCGTCGGCCGTTTGCACACCGCTTTGGTTTCAGTGTGGGCGGCGTGGGGTGAGGTGGAGCTGAGCACATGCCACGTTCGCGCAGGTGACCGTGCGCGGCTGACAAGGTGGCGAACAGACGGGCATGAAGAGTCAGTTGAGCGATTTTCAGTGCTGGCTGTACACAAATGTTGCGGAGTTGCGAGGTATCAGGGCATGGCGAGTCTGTCGAATGGGGCTGGCTTCGAGCACTATCCGTAGAATGAGGTATGAGAAAATCGGGTTGATCGCTATATACCATTGCCTGAGCACTGCAGCCACTCGTCCGCAGTATATTGAACCGCTCGCACTTCTTACAATGAGCGAACCTTGACGGCATCCTGGCCAATGTGCCTTACCTTGTGTACAAAAGCTGCGCAATGCTCGACCGTCGCCGTTAACGGGAGCGTTTCAGTGCGTAACTGTTCAGCGCTTGCGCAGCTAGAGGGAGGAATGTTTCGTGGTACGGGAACTTTGAGCTCGAGAGATAGAAAAGTCTAGGACGTAGATGCGTTAGGAAGTGTGAGATGGTCAAAAACGCCTTCGAGGTCCGCGTGTCGCATGTCAATGTGCAGGAAAGTGGTCGCTGGGCTGCCTGTGAGATCCATCGTCAGCCACATCCAACGACTCGGCTTACCCAGGGGTTGAGCTCCAGTCGTGACTGCCACGTCGGTCGTTAGTAGAGTCCTCCTGGATGGTATGCCAGTCCAGGACGCTCGTGATTCCTGGAAGGCACAGTACTTCATGGTGCGCATGCCAACTTCGTTGGCGACGTTTCGAGACTGCAGAAAAGCGGATGCGGTACGGAAGTTGTGTAGCGTGACTTGAGTGATTGTTCGGCAGCGAGCTGGCTGCACGATGTTGTACGGAGTTGAGCTTGACGAGACGGAGCGAAGTGATGGCGATCTGACGACGCTTGATAGTGCCGAATGATGCTGACGAGGGAGTACCGACAGTGTAGAGCCGTTAAGTGCTGAAGCTCGAATCGGTCACGTTGGAAGTAAAGCAGGCTGTGATCCATTCTACGGACGCCGAAGCAGGTGGAGCAATCGCTTGCTGAGCGAAGCAAGGGCTCCCAGTCGCAATCCGATTACCGTTCCGCGCCATTGCCGTGTGCTAGTAACACATGCCGCAGGCCGCAAGTTGCAAGTCGCAAACCTCGAGAATGAAAGGTGTAGTAGTACATGCTGAGTAGCCGCAATGCCGTCTGTCTCCCGAAAAGCCGTCTTTGTCGCAGTCTGATATCCTTCGGTCTCGATCTGGTCCATATCTTTCGCATAGGCACGCATCACTTGGTGTCCGCTGTGGTCAGTTGTCATCCAAGCGACCGTACCTCTTCACCGCTTCAGTCGTAGGCACGACGCTCGCCGCCGTATTCGCGAGGCGGCGCATCACGAGCGGGAGGTGCAGCATCTGCCCCACCGTAGCGCTCTGCTGGTGGACCTCGCGGCGCACTTCTGTCGTAGCTGCTGCCACCACTGTAGCCTCCGCGACGCTCTCCGCCACCACGCTCTCCGCCGTAGCGATCATCACGGTAGCGATCACCGCCTCGATCCCCGCCTCGGGGAGCATACTCGTCGCGACGTCCGTAGCTGGAGCCGCGGTCCTCGTAGCGGTCTCGGTAGCCTCCTCCACCTCCAGAGCGGTAGTCGTCACGCCTGCCGTAGCTGCCGCCGCGGTCCTGCGAGCTTGTTAGCGTTGAATATAACCATGGAGTGAGATATGCCTTACATCGTAGCGATCCCTGAAGCCTCCGCGCCTCGGCGGTGGAGCGCCATCACGCTTAGGCGGTCCGAAGTACTTGCCAGGCGTCGGAGTGCGCGGCTTCGCCCTGCGCGCCTTCTCGATGCTCAGAGTCCTGCCCTCATACACCTCACCCTGAAGGCCTTCCTTCGCAGCGTCTGCACCCGCCGCATCAGTCATCTTCACAAACCCGAAGCCACGGCTCTCGCGGGTATGTGGGTCACGCATGATGTTGCACTTCTCCACCTCGCCGTACTTCTCAAACAGACGGGAGATCTCGCTCTCGGAGAGGCGGGGATGGATGCCGGTCACGAAAAGGTTCGAGCCTGGGTTGACCGACTCGTCTTCCTCGTCGTCATCGTCACGGCGCTTCGGGGGTGGGCCGCTGGTGCAAGTCAGTATCCGCGTGCAAATTGGGTGCGAGGAGATGCTGTTCACGTACCGGTCGCGCCCGTTCGAGGGCTCGTCGCGGATTCTGACATCGCCGTCACGGTCTGGACCAGGCGAACGCGAGCGGTCGCGTGGTGCTTGGTACTCGCGGTCATCTGAAGACGCAACAATTAGCGCAACTCCGGCGCGAGTGAAGCTGGGTTCTCCGCCATAGTGATGCTAGTGATACATGGTGTGTGTGTATGTAGCTGCTCACTGTGACTTTGATAGCCGTAGCCAGGGTCTCGAGCGCTCTCGAGTGGGTTGCTGGTGCGGTATGTACCTTCGTACGGGCGTGTCTCCTCGTAGGTGTCCATGTCGGCCATGTCGAGTGAGTGAATGAGTGAGTGAAGGTGTGTGGTTGTCTAGAAGGTTAGTGTCACGTTGTCGGTGCGAGATGGTGTTGTTGAGTAAAGAGGCGTGTTGATGCAAGGTTGTTGTTTCCGTGTGCAAACGTTGGACTGCGACGGCAGGTATGCGGCTCTGCGGTTCAAGCCGCGCGCTAATACTCGAGTCATTCAATCAGCTCGACTTCCAACTCCTTTTCGTTGCAGACAACCATCGATCAATCACATTGCCAAACTTCACATATTGATGCTGTTGCGGCGCTGTGGCATCGGCGCTCTCCGCAAAGCATCACGATGCTGTTACCATAGGTCTCCGATTACTGCCGCGGCACTAGCGCGTCCAGCAATATGGCATGAAGCTCGAGGACCAGTACAGCGCAACTACTCTGTCGAGCAATCTGTGAAGGGTCGCGAAGATGTACTCGATGCGTTCAAGCAGAGTCTGAGCTTTCCGCCCGCAACATGTACCCTTACTCAACTTGCGAATGATGGACCCGAATGGATCGACAAGCAAGTCACTCTGCACGGGTATCTTGGAGCTCGTCGTATCGCGAACAAAGGGCTTACCTTCGCGGAGCTACGCGATCTGAGTCTGGAATCAGTCGTGCAGGTTGTGTCTACTTCAACGAAGGATGCAGACAGCATTAGCTTGCCGCACAGGTTGCTGCAAGACCTGGCGCAGCATACGCCGATCGTTGTTCAGGGTACGGTGAAAGGTCGTCAGGCACCCAAGGCAGGTGGCGCAAGGAACGACGTCGATCAGTTGTCTGGAAAGTCGACTATCATCACGAATCTGGAGATTAAGCTTGAGAATATTGTACCGCTGAACACCTTTCCTCAAGACTTGATCGTTACGGAAGTTACAGCCTTCGGAGCAGAGCAGCGTCATCTGCAGATCAAGCACGATAAGCGCATACGTGATGCCCTTCACTTTCGAAGCAAGGCGGCGCGCCTTATTCGCGACCACCTGGCAGACGAACACGGCTTTGAAGAGTTCGAGACCCCACTTCTTTTCAAGTCAACGCCTGAAGGTGCTCGAGAGTTCTTGGTACCTACTCGCAGTGCCGGTTTGGCTTATGCGCTGCCTCAGAGCCCTCAGCAGTACAAGCAGATTCTCATGGCTAGCGGGATACCAAGATACATGCAAATTGCCCGATGCTTCCGCGATGAGGATCTAAGGGCTGACAGGCAACCCGAGTTCACACAGGTCGATCTCGAGATGGCGTTTGCTACTGGCGAGGATGTCATGCGTGTAGTAGAAAATACGGTCCGCGCGCTGTGGGTTAAACTGCTAGACATTGATGACCTACCATTACCATTCCCTCGATTGACGTACGACGAAGCAATGTCTCGCTACGGCTCAGACAAGCCAGACATACGACTCGGCTCAGAGATCGCCCGGATCGATTACATGCTTCCTGTTGATCTTATTAGTAAGATCGGACCTCACTCCAATCCTATGGTCGATGTCATGAAGCTGTCGATCTCGGAGGACCCGAATGCCACTCGCAAGTTCGTCTCGAGCTTCATGGACTCTCCCGAAGCTCTGCCATTCATCCAAAACCCAGATGGTCAACCCGGCATATTCGTCGTTGACTCCCGCAAACCTCTTCAAGGACTCCAAGTCTTTGGCTTTGAGGCTGCGGAGCAAGTCGAGGAGATGCTAGGTATGGAGGATGGCGATCTGGTCGTACTCCAGGCACGCAAGAACGTACCATTCGCGGGTGGCTCGACGCCAATGGGTAACTTGCGGCTTGCGTTGCACAAAGCAGCCGTGAAACAAGGCCTGATAGCTGCGCCTAACGGCTTCGCTTTCACATGGATCACTGAATTCCCACTGTTCTCGCCCGTCAATGACAGCGACCCTGGCCAAGGCGGCTCAGCTGGCATCTCGTCAACACATCACCCTTTCACTGCGCCGAAGTCGTCCGAGGATGTCGACCTCCTGATGACGGATCCGCTGAAAGTGAAGGCGGATCACTACGATCTCGTTCTCAATGGTGTCGAGCTCGGTGGTGGCAGTCGTCGAATTCACAACGCGGAGATGCAGGCTCTGGTGCTGCGCGACGTGCTTGGCATGGGTAAGTCTAGGTTGAAAGACTTTGACCACCTGATCGAGGTGCTGAGATCCGGGTGTCCGCCACACGCAGGCATGGCGCTTGGGTTCGATAGACTGGTGGCGGTGATGTTGGGTAGGGACAGTGTACGTGATGTCATTGCTTTTCCAAAGAGTGGAAAAGGGGAGGATCTGTTGGTGAAGAGTCCAACAAGGATGACAGAGGAGCAGCTCAAAACCTATCACCTTAGGCTGCAGGACTAAGTCACGGTGAATCGTTTGTACGTATTCTGCCTACGAAATATCTCGCTGAATATCTCTTCATACGCTGCTACTCAAATTGGGATTCCAGTAGCGGCACAGGACCAAGTACGAAATGTGGTCCGGCCTTCGACTGCATGTCTCGAAGGGTGTGAGGAAGTACAGAAAGGACTGCTCAAGCTGCAAGAAGGTTGATCCACATGCTTTCAGTGTCAGCTTTGGAGTAACATTGGCTTAGTGATGAGACTTCTTACAGGTCGGCCAATGTGTTGTGCTGCTGCAACGAAAAGGCCCTACTTGCGCAGACACACTGAGTGTATCAGAGCCGGCCGGTACCAGAGAGTCTGACGACGTCAGATGGTAAAAGATGCCAATATTATACACTACCATGCTGGGCTGTGCACCGTCAGAACTACCACCATCGGTCAGATCTTATGGCACAGATCGATCAAGCCTCAAATAATGGGTCTTGGTGGCACTGCCTTGTTAAGAGGCGGTATACCCGGCAATCTGGTATTCATAAGTGCTGGCATCTAGGAAACGTCGGGATAACCGACCAGTTGTTTAGGTCCCCGACGAATCGTAGTGGTTAATAAGGAACGTACTGATAGTATATGGCCGGCTAGCTGAAGGACTTTTGCACAGTGCTGACGGTCGTACCTTCCTCCGAACATGAAACATGCAGAATTAGTGGAGATTACCCATAGCTCCCGCTCCCTCCTCATCTGCCAAACGCTTCACCTCACACACTGACAGTGAAACAGAGATTCAACCGATGGCGCACACACTGGTCAGCATTCCCCCGGAGATGCTGGAGATGGTGGCACAATGTCTGGACCCAGGAAACGACCACTCTTATGCGTTGCTCAGATTGCGCTCGGTGAGCCGCGACGTAAAAATCAAGTTGCAGACGCTATTTGTCCGCACCTACTTCAGCAAGCGCTGTGTCTTCTTCATGAAGTCCAAACTCCGTGAACTGGAAGACATCGCATCGTCCGTAGAGCTCGCATCGCGCGTCACGGATTTGTGTGTTATCCACCGGCCAAGCACACCAAAGACACCTGACTGGGCGCCTGACTGGGGTGCAACCCTTGAGAACACAGCTCGACAACCAGACTTCACAGCTTTGGTCACGCCGCTTAGCGTGCTTCTGGCCAATTTTCCACGGATTTCAACGATCAGTTTCCCATTCAAAGATTCTTGCAAACCCAAGTACTAACACTGCCCGACTTACGCATGGGATCTCGATGCAACATTTCAGGCTACAATGACGGCTCTAGAGCTGGTCGGCGTAAAACCTACAACCATCATCATGTGCTGCGATGCTCTTTCAAAGGATCAGAGCTGGTTCAGTTTGCGACCACATCTGGGCTCGCTCCGCAGACTCGACCTCTCCCTCCTCCTTGATAAGAAATATGGAGTCAAGTTCGTTCTCCCCAAGGCGTCACCATGATTTCCCGGGCTAACAAGCTGTAGCGTCGACATGGTTGGTGTGAACTTCCTGCTCGCCTTACAGCAGTGTACCGTGCTCGAAGAGCTTTCTCTTTCATTCAACAACAGCGTTGAAGAAGGGGATGCTTTCGATTGTCTTGCTTCCGCCGTGCTCCTCCCTCAATTACGACGCTTCGTATGCAGCGAGAGCGACTGCCACACACTGAGCATGATGCGTTTCCTGAGCAATCACGCTGCAACGCTGAAGAGCTGCGATTTGTCTTTCATTGGCTTCTGGCGTCGTGACGCTGTCGAGTTCACGGATCTGCTGAACATGATCCGCGAGAGCATGAGGCTCGAACAGCTGGCTCTTTATGAGTGTGACGAGGGGTATTCTCGATTGAGATTCCCTGACATGATCAAGGTCAGATCTGGCAGTGAGCCGAACGATGACGGCTACATTATTGTTGAGCTAGATGAGACCATCTCGCTCAAAGGGTACGACGAGGTTCAGAGCGGGCTTGCGTGCATGCTGAAGTGTATGAGAAAGGATTGAGGGATACTTTGCCGCGCACGCGTGAGGATGTCAGTACGGACGACTGACTACCTGGTTCAGACATGTATCGCTGAAAATAGAGGGGTTTGAATGGCTGTAAGAGAAGTCTTTACCAGACGATCGCCATAGTATACTTTACCTCAACGAAGATTTGGTTCGCACACCACGAAGGTGCTCGTGAACCTCCCACGATGGCGAAGTAACCTCTACAACGTCACTCTTGCCTCACACTCACGGCCATAACCTGGAATGTTCCAAAACAGATCATTGCGTGCCCCACGTGCGTGTATGCAGATGCGACTCAGCCTCATGCAATCCTTCGATCCTTCAATGCGAGCTGCAGCCGCGCGTGAGTTGGCGAAAGACGGTTGTACCGAACTTCAGTCTGTTCTCGACCGGTTCTTGAATACACAAGCAACGGTCCTGCATCACATGTAGCTGCCGAGACACTTGTATAGCCACGATAGCTGACACTGACTTCATCTGCCCCAAACCTCCAAGGCTCGTACCTTAGCCCAGCGGCAGCCGACTGGCCCCAAACCATCTAGGCTAGCAGCAATATGCGTGCCGCACTTGCCATTCGATAGTTGCAGTCTTCAGGATGCGTTGTCTGCTTTAGACGATGCTTTTATTACTGGACTGTGCCCTGGTTGTTATACCATTGGTCGATTTAAGCTTTTAACAAGACCATTCAACAGCTCCCACGTCAGCTTAATCTTCTCCGAGCCCTTGCCATCCACACTTAGCGGATGCTCTACCGGACTTGCCGTTCATGAGTTGGACCAGCAATCTTCGTGTAGGCTTGGCCCGTCACTGCTGACCCAATATGGAGCATAGCCATTGTGTCTCCCGTACCTGCTGCTCTAGCGTTTCAGCATGCGGGCAATCTGCGAAGTGCAATAGTCGCCGGCTGTACACAACGCTTCCTGTTGGTCAAACACAAGACCTAGCAAGGCCTGGTCCGGTCTCAAGCCGCAAGAGGAAGGCAAGATCTACACCCTTGTGGGTATAAATCTCGCGTATCGCCCCCTAGGAGCCATTCAACGAACGTCCGTACACTGGTCCGAATTCATCTACACGGTCTGCCATAAGCTCAAACACATCCACCTGCACCACCAGCACAATGATGCACGCAACGCTTCTCCTCTCCGGTCTCCTCACTGCTCTCACCTCAGCAGCTCCCATCAAGCATCCACTCGTGTCTCGCCAGCAAAGTGGTCAACAGGGCTGGCAGGGACGCAATGGCACTACTGGTCGAGCAAATCCCACGTACACTACGGAGCAGCTGAACAATATCAAGCTTGTGAGTCGTCCCAGTTGTCAATCGTGAGAGCACGCCGGAAAGCAATGCAGGCCAGTGAATGCGCGTGGCCAGCCATAGCTGGTCCTGTGCCTATACACCTGCTCTGGTGACAGATTGCGTGTGATACCCTAAAGTAGCAGGACCAGAGCCGTCAAGCCGCTGTATACAGCTTCATTTGGACCTCTCCACAGCTGCGAGCGAAGGGCGTGCAATCTGCTCTCGACTTCGCAGATCATCTCAGGACTACCATTCGGAGTCCACGTGCTGACGAACGCACTCATCAGGCCTTTTCCGCTGCAGATCGATACAAGTACATCCAGTCACTGGGTGATACCGACGATTATTTCAAGTTTGATTACTCCGTTTCAGCGAACCCTGATCCTGTTGCGGGCCGTGGTCAAGGTGGTCAAGGCGACCTCTCGTATGTGGACAATTGGCCGGTTCTGCTCGGGACAGGAGTGGCCATGTCGATGGGCTTCATGGTACAAGATCCTCATGGCTAGCAACGATCGATGACTCGCTGACTACATTCCATAGAACCCGTGTGGCATGAACACGCCTCATACCCACAATCGAGCGACCGAGCTGCTTGTGATCGTCCAAGGCAATAATGTGCATACGTCCTTCGTCCAGGAGAGCGGACTGACCACCCCGATCACGACCACGCTCAACCAATACCAAGGCGCCGTGCTCCCCATAGGCTCCATCCACTACGAGTTCAACGACTCCTGTGAGCCTGCCGTGTTCGTGGCGGGGTTCAGCAACGAGGACCCGGGCCTCAGCCGGACAGCGAACAACTTCTTTGGCGAGGATGACGAGATTGTCAAGGCAGACCTTGGGTTTCCGGACTTCCTGGACCATGTCAATGTATTGAGCTTCCACAGCAGAATACCAAAGGCATTTGCGCTTGGAGCGCAGGAGTGTCTAGATCGCTGCGGGATCAAGTACAATGCTACTGAAGGCTGAGGCGACGGCAAGTACCAGTAGGAGGCTGTGGTCGCGGTACTGTAGTCCTGCAAACGTATTTCATCATATCCTCATGTGTCACATCTCTTGTGTCTTTTCCACATCTTCCTGCGGGCCCATGATCCCGCCCATGCCGTCCAGTCGCTCGCTGAATGTACGCAAGAGGTCATCCATGCTCCCGACGCCCTTCTTCCGTTGCTTGCTCGCAGCTTTGTTCAGTTCCGTACCAGATATTTTCAGCATGGTACCACCATCTCCACCTTGCGAACCCCAGCTCGGGGCCTGTCCCATCTCAATCTTCAAAGCCTGCCATCGTGGGCTAAGCGACGAAGCTGTCACGATCTGCTTCCCACTAGCATCCATATCCAGCAACACGACTCGCTCTTCCACCTCAGCCGTGCCGTCTTGGTCGATGGCACCCAAGGTGGCGGCAGTAAGATCTTCCGGGTCGTCATCAGAGAAGATGTACTGCACGGTTGGGTGGTGATGCTCACCCCCCTCAACGTCCTCGACTAAGGTGAAGAAGGGCTTGAAATCTGGCGGCGGCAGCAGGTCTTCCGCTGGTGCGTCTTCGTACTCTGGATCTTCCTCTTTCTCTTCTGGCGCTGTGATAGCGGAGTGGAAGACGGCCTCATCTTGGGGAACACTCATCGATGGCGAGATTCTGCCTGCGATCGTTAGTGTACAGAAGGCCACAGCTCCACGATACGTCGTATACCGGTCTCTGCTGCGGCTGCTCCATCGCCACTCTCTTGACTGGTGCTATCTGGTACGGTGCTGGGTCGCGCTCTGTTGATGGACGTTCCTGTTGAAGGATCCGACATGGCTATCGAGCTTATTGGAGTGAGTGGTGAGCTCACATCGCCGCCTGAAACTCGAGAGCTTGGCTACCGACGTGGAATGTTCCTTGGGTCTGTTCGTTGCAGATCTGCAGTTGTCAAGAGCGGTTCAGGCTACGCATGTGACCGCAGGCGTAATCTTGAACTTCTATCTCGTGCGTATGAACACATGGGATGTTCAGTGCTGCCGAAACGCCACATCCTCAATCTGGCCTCGGCCCGTGCTCTGAAACTTGAACCCAAACACATCGGCATCCCGACTGATCGGGTCAACTTGCGAACGCCCGTCCTCTCCCGTGAACTGCTGTGAGATACCGACGGCAAAACGCAGACGCTGATGAGCCATCCGAGAGCTCAAAGAAATGCTTGAGAGCTCAATCTTGCTGCAGATGCCTTGATTGGTTGCCGTTCATGCAAGGAACGGAATGCTCTTGGGCGGGCGTTGCCGTCGAACCGCACGCTTGAAAACAGACAACATGCTCTGGCTTGTGGTGTGAGTAGCAGGTACCGTATTGCGAGGGTATCAAGAGGGAAGCCTGTGAAGTGAAGAGGTGAGTGGATGCGTGTAACCTTGCGTCTCAAACCCCAATCCCCAAGCATGGCCCTGCAGGAAAGCACGATAGTCCACCCTGAACGGAAGCGTGAGCATGGCACGGCAGGTTGCAGACGGGCTTGGTGCATAGGTCTATGGCGCTCGTGCACCCCGTCTGGACGTGCGTACTGCTATCCGAGACCTAGGCGGCGGGTCATGGAGGGCCAACGCCGAAGCCACCAAGCGTGGCCAAAGGACTGCCTAGCAATGCGAGGGAAGGTGCGTTGGAGGTTGCCGAAACGAGCAACTTCAACACCGACAGTTCTGTGCCTTCTCGTCCTTTGACTCTCATTCATTAAACTTGTCGATCGATCTTCTGTAGCGTCATACATGAGGAACAACGCTGACAATGTTCTCCTTCGCCACAGCCAGTAGTGCTACCCACGACGACAAAAACTTCCCCACCAGATCGAAAGACAGCTCTAGCAAAAGCTCACCCAGCAAGCCAGCTGCAGCCTCAAGACAGACCTCGCCGTCCAAGAAGTGGAAGCCTTCCAAGAAGCACGCAAAGTCGTTGTCCGCCAAAGCATTAGCAGACAAAAGCTCTCGCTCAAAGTCTGTACCAGACATCACAGGCTCTTCGCGCAGCGAGCCTTGCAGCACACGTGCATCGCCTGGCCCCGGAACACGTAGCAACTCACCTCCTGCCGGAGTCTTCGAACTATCAGAGACCTCGCCGCGCGGTCAAAGTACCACCAGACCCAAGCACATCCCGATTGTGATTCCGACCTATACTACGATACCTGGCGAGCAGCACGAGGTATTACGGTCTGGATCTCTTTGCACCTTCTACTCTGGCAGCAGTGGCTCGCCAGCCATCCCACACCGCCCGTCCTTCACAAGCTTGGCGGGAAATTCGAGCGCTGATCTGACCAAACCGAGACATGTTGAGATCAAGATACCGTCTTGGGCACAACCGGTATTGAAGCAAGCAAGCACACCACCTCGCCTGGCATTGAGTCAGTCAACTTTCATCGACCCCTTCGCCGACGCAACGGCGTTGTCACCAGCAGATATGTCTCGGCCGACGCCTGACTCCAGTCGTACGAACACTATGGATTCAACTGTTTCGCCAAACCAACTGTATGCATCGCAATCGAATAGCAGCTCGCGAGCCCATCTACAAAGCGCGAACAGCAGTCAGTCCAGCCTTGTTGGCATGCGAGCAGAGTACGAATCAGCCTCAGAGGCCGAGTCAACGCACGACGAAGGATCGAATACACCCTCTCAGTCCGCGGGTACTCCTGCTACCGGCCGCGTGCCAGGCCAGATGACACCGAGCGGCACCTCCACGGCCAATCTATCTGGCCTGGTATGTAATGTGCACCGAACCACAGGCAAAGAGCCAGCCCCCCTTGTTGGGGCCACCACGACTGTTCTTGGTGACAAGCTCTACGTGTTTGGAGGACGTCGTCTGTCTCGGACGAAACCACAACTCACAGCAAATCTCTATGAGCTCGACCTTGTCCGCCGGCACTGGACGAAGCTGGATATCAAAGGCGACGTGCCGCCTCCTCGCTACTTTCACAGCATGTGTACGCTCGGAGACAGTAAGCTAGTATGTTACGGCGGCATGTCCCCTGCACCTGTGCCGGAGAATGGATCAGAAGCACAATCCGAGGTTATCGTCATGTCTGACATCCACATGTTTGATGTCCCGACCCACACATGGATGAGGATTAACACTGCCGAGTCACCACAAGGACGCTACGCCCACTGTGCAGCCATACTGCCATCATCGGCGGTTTTCGCATCGTCACATGCTCCAATGTCTGCAGTACATCACAACCCGTCCGGCAGCAACCCCAACCAAGGCACGCTCGGCATCAACATCGACGGCACTGGTGGAGCAGAGATGGTTGTTGTTGGCGGGCAAGATAGTGCGAATCACTACATCGAGCAAGTCAGCATCTTCAATCTGCGCAGCTTGAAGTGGACTGGTACGACAGGCATGGGACGCAGCTGTGGCGCTTATCGAAGCGTAGTCACTCCACTTACTAGCATGAGCGCCTCCCAGATCGGCGCCGGACCTCATGCATGCGGTGACGTTGAGGAAGATGAGGATGAGCCCACAACTATCGGGTCCGGAGCACCCATGCTGATCTACTCGAACTACAATTTCCTGGATGTCAAGCTGGAGCTGCAAATCCGTCTCACAGATGGTACACTTACTGAGAAGCCAATGTCGAACGGAGTGTCACCACCTGGACTCCGATTTCCGAACGGCGGCATCATTGATCATCACTTTGTTGTTTCTGGGACCTTCCTCACCTCATCAAAGCAAGAGTACGCTCTATGGGCTCTTGACCTGAGGACACTGACATGGAGTCGGATCGACGCTGGAGGAAGCATCTTCAGCCAAGGTAGCTGGAATAGAGGTGTACTTTGGAGCAGACGCAACTCGTTCGTCATTTTGGGCAACCGCAAGCGGAGTCTCGTTGATGACTACAACAATCGACGTATCAACTTCTCGAACATCTGCATCGTTGAGCTTGAGGCGTTTGGGCTATATGATAATGCAAGGCGAGCAGAGCCAACATCAGCGTTCGTATCTGCGAGCGCTGCTCTGCCGCACGCGAATGGTGATGTCTCTACATGCGGCCGCCAGCTATCATACGCCGCAGAGGAGCTGGGAGCGTTGTCACTGGCGGTACGCGAGCTGGCTGATATGGACCTCTTAGCGATCGATGGCACCACAATCCCTGTCAACTCCCGCCTGATCGCACGTCGGTGGGGCCAACACTTTATCAACTTGCTGAGAGAGTCGCTGGTATTGGCAGCGGAGACCGACACCGCCACGCTAAGGCCAAGCATTGCAAGTCAACCTTCACGGAACTCGAGCATCACTATTACGCCATCAGTCACTTCAGGCGCGACAACACTAACGAACAACACCACGGCCTCCGATCTCCCCGACACTCGTACTGCACCTCCACCAACCAGACCACGGCTGTTCTACTTGCCACATACCGCACCAACTCTACACGCCCTCTTGCATTATCTGTACACCTCAACACTACCTTCCCCACCATCGCCACTTGCGACGCCGCAGATTCTGTGCTCACTGCTCCAGCTCGCACGGCCGTACAAGATCGATGGTCTACTGGAGGCTGTGGTGGAACGTCTTCACGAGTCGCTGGATGGTCGTAACGCTGCCGCGATCTTCAATGCAGCAGCCATGGCTGCCGGTGGTGGCGAGGGCGTCCAGTTTGCCGCTGGCAGTGGCGGCGTGCGCGATAGCATGATACCGCTGCGCAGTGCCAGTCTTGCGAGCGATGGTGCGACGCTGAATGGACTTTCTCGAGCAGGTAAGCAAAATCATGATTCAGGTGTGCCGATGAGCTGTTGTGGTGGGCCTCAGCAGTCAGTCTCGGTGCTTTAGATTGTAGTTCCCTCGAAAGCCAGGTCGAGCTGATCGGTTCTATGCTGACTTATCTTCCCCGTGCTTCTAGCATCCAGCCTACGAATCGACACCGAGGTAGCGAACGGCAGAACCACGCGCAACACGCTGCGTCCTGGTCAGGCGGGATCAGCAGATGAGGATGAAGTACCTGACAGTGCCGCGACAGACGTCAGCATGAGCGAGAGCGAGGCCAGCCTGAGCGCGAGGAGCTTGAGTGGGAGAGCTGCTCGAGATCGGGATATATGGACTGGAGCGCTTAGCGCGGTCGTTGGACTGCAGAAGAGAGGATTGCGAGGTATGTTGCGACGGTGTGACTTCCTATGACGTTGAAGCTCCCGCAGAGCTTGACTTTCCGAGAAGACGCATACTGACTTGCGTGGCAGGCTTGATGGAAGGCAGGCGGCTGAGAGAGCGCGGACGAAGCGATGAAGTCAATGGGCATGTTGGGCTCGGCATCGCCTAGGATGAAAGACAGAATATGCAAAGCATCAAACAGTCTAATATGTGGTTCACTCGACATGGGACCACATAATACCTTCTCAACACTCGCAGAGGGCCACTCCCAACATCCGAACACTCTCGTGGTCGTGTATCGGCTGCGAGGCCAGGTCGCGAGGTAGTGTACGCCAGTAGAGCGGACTTTGCAAGTTGCCAGATCATGAGACGAACCAACTGAAAGTACCTATTTGGAGCATATAGATCGTCTTATCCTTACGAAGGATACGAGCAACGAGCGGTTCTAATATGCGACCTCGAAGTGATGCGAGCAACTCTTCGCCATGAGCATCGGCACTCACAGAGATCACTAAGGCAACCCGCCGCAATTTCGAGATCGTTGCGTCGGCACCACTGAATCTGTATCTGACTAGCCATTTCAGAATATGCAGAGCGCATTAGGTGGTGAGGCCACGCCGCCAGTCACGTTCAAAGGGCAACTCGTGAAGAAGAACGACCATCGCTTCTTGTCCTCGCAGACCTGAGCCAACTTCTCGAGGTCCCATATCTCACCGATCGGGCTGCCCCAGAAGGCGAGTTGGTACTCATGAAGCCTGCATTCAGAATTGAAGGGCCATTGCTGAGGTGTGTCAGTGTGATGCATGTATGGCGGGCAGGGATCATTCTCACCTCGAACGAGATGCAATCCCCAGCTACTGCAGAGAAGTGGTGGTTCCATAACCACTCAGCTGACTTCAAACTCCCCTCAACTCCAGTCCAGGCGATCTCTGTCCGGCCTGCTGAGATCTTAGCATTGCGGTCTTCTTGACTAGCACTGTTGTACCACTTGGTAAACCCGGAGCGAACGATGAAGATATCACCCGGCCTAAGCTCAGTACCTTGTTCTTTGGCGATCTCGTCTAGCACATCAACGGTTATTTGGTGTCGGGTCATCACCTCATAAGAAATGCCCTTTTTCTCGGCGTAACGAACGTAATCCAGGAGTACACCGCGACCAACAATGCCGCCTCGATCATTCCAGTGGTGGATACCATTGTCGGTGCTGGTCATAACGTCGGCATGCTTCAAACCATTGTAGTAGCAATCGGAGGCACCATGGCCCTGTAACGACGAAGATCAATGTCAGTGAGTGTTCGGTATCTCAACGACGGCTACCAGGGAACCAATTCGCAAGACATATAACTTGCGATGAACTGGTAAGGAGCTTTCTCCAGGCAAGTTAATGAGAATCAGAACTCACATAATGCTTGAACCCATCCCATTGACTGCCGCTTTGCGTGTTGATATGAAGTTCATCATCGTGAACAGGGTGGCCTCCGGCTGGTTTGAGATCGATGAAGCGATGCTCCGTTGCCTTCCGACCGAAACCTGGCGTGTGTACTTTGTCGAGCTGCCAATTGACGCTCACGCTCTCACCAGTCTGGATCTCTTCCTTGGCTTGTAGAACGACCTCAGGCGTCAGTAGGTTGAGCGTTCCCAGATTGTCCCGTTGGCCATTCTTGTCAAACAGGCCCCAAGCACATCCGTGTGGCCTATACGCATACGATCAGCTAATATTGTCTTCAAATCCCTTTCATTCACTTACATGCCCTCCACAGCTGGGAGATCCGCGAAGCTCGGAAGATCTGAAGCACGCATAATGGTGATCTTGACAACCAATTATCGGGGCTGTTGGACTCGAATTGAACTTTCACACTCAGTATCGAACAAGGTGAAAATGCATACTGCTCGTCGATACACGCATAATGCCCTCGGCTGAAGCAAAGGCGATATCGCAGCCCCCGCAGTCAGGCAAGTAGATGGGAGCTTTAAGCTACCTTCTGCTCGCTCGAATCCGCCGCGGCCAGTATAACGATGTCAAAGGAACGAGGAGACCGTGGTGGCGTGAACAATTCGTGACTAGTACTGTGACAATGACTTCGCACGCATATCTACCTGCATAGTACATTGGCCAGGTCACCATCGCCGCTCCTTTTGAGTTGATAGTCGTTTGACAGCAGAGCCACGCGTTACTTGGGAGAATGTGTGGATGTTGCACTTACGAGTCGACAAGCTGTGATGTAATCAGATGGCGTTGATGCAAACCTTCATCATCGTGGAAGAGCAAAGCCTGTTGAATCGTCGATCCTTGGATCGATACTCCAGCATCTCTTCTTGGCGCTCGATAGGAAAGCAGCTATCGCCGATTGCTCATGCACGAATTCGAACAACACCACTGTGCGAGTGGCATAGCTTGTGGGTTCACTCGCCATGAGACGAGGGGGGCTGCGCTGATCTGGGCGCAGCCAGCTCATCAGCAGATTTGATGTAGGCCGATGTAATAACCAGTAGCGTGATATTAATAAGGCCTCCAAGCAGTTTTGGTTTGAAGATCGTGGAGATGGGCGAAAGAGTTCGAACACTCTCGACTGTCCGTCAGGTCGTTTCGGTAGTGCTCTTCGCCGAAGAGTAATAGTAATACTGGAGGTACCGCGGGTACGCATTTCTGTGATCTCTGTGCTGTGGAAGCTCCTTCACAGGGATTCTAGGATCTGGCGAGGTGACCCGCTATATATCCGAGTCAGCGGCATGACGGTCGACCGTTTGTCATTCGAAGGGGAAGGCACGCGACAACGACATGACGAGCCGCGGCACATTGGGTCGGCGGCCGTGAGATCCAGTCTCGCCAGCCAAGTATTAAGTTAGAAGCTTGGAAGGGATGACGTGACCCCGAGATCGACAGTCGAGCTTTGTGGCAAATTCCGTCGTTCGCAATGCTTGTGCTGTGGTGTGCACGCTCTAGTGCAGAACCATGCCAAGAAATCTTTCGCGACTGTCTCGTGACCGCCGGCGACGGTGTCCTGCCCGGCTTGAGGTAATATATAAGATGAATTCCCAGCAACGTCCTGCCATAATCTCACCAACGAGGAGCGATTTTTTTTCAGCGCTTCTTTCGTGCTGTCGCGAAAGATGGCTGGGTCTTGAGAGAGCCTTCGCGGGGCAGGCACTGACCGCCTACACGGCTAAGAGGTCAAATTGGAATTCTGAGAACTTGGAAGAGACCTCCGCCCTCGCCGGACCTCAGTCCGGAGATGTCAGCCCACCCATATTTTGGCCAAAGAGAAGGACGGATCGAATCGCCGTCGATCGTGGGCAGCTGCCGGGCGATTGCCAGACATGCTCTAGTCTGGACACGAGCTACCGTCGTAACACGAATATGTGCAGCAGGCCTGGATCTCCCCAACGCACAGCAGACGGTCCCAACTGAGGAGAATCGCCCTCTAACTCCGAGCCATTGATCGTCGACTGTGTGTAATCAGCCATCGCTGGACGGGCAGTGCCGAGCCTTGATGTGCTGGTAACTTGCTGGTAACTCACGGAGCAAATGCGGCATTGATGCTTTCGGCTGTTTGGGTCGGACTCGAAAGGTTCTTGATATTTGCCACATAATTGGAACTAGTATATGTTCCACGTGCGTGGCAAATTCTCTCCTCAATCTCTCTCGCGCAGCTATATAGTGCGGTCACGGTCACAACGTTTGGCACGTTCTGCTTTGAGTACTTTCAGCTGACTTGTGGCGCTCCACACCTTGCCCACTCCACACCAATTACAGGTTGCCCGACGCGCCGCCGGTACTACCGGTCGTGCAGGCAGACGAAATCAAATGCAAACGTTCCAGTTCGTTAGCGACCCCAACCACAAGGTACATCCATATGGCTGCTCTCGGGTGATCGGGCTGTAATCGCTAAGCCGTCGCAGGAGAATCTTTCTGGCCGTGTGACAGCAGCTTGTCTGAATTGCCGCCGGAAAAAGATCAAATGTAGTGGTGAGGCAGATTGCAGACAATGCCGAGACAAGGGTCTGCTTTGCGAGGGACCACCATCTCGCAAGCGTCCAAATCGTGAGACTGCCATACCGAATAGCGACGAAGGTTTGGACGCCGCAACACCTCACCGCGAAGATCCTACAGATACTCAGGGTCCGAGTGGCCACTCGCTCCAGCGGCCACATACCTTGAGCAAACCAGACTCGGGATACGCAAGCAATGAACGAGAGTCACAGTCCTCTTTCAACAGCTCAAACCCATTAGGCTCCCCGGACAGTGACACGGGGCCAGGTCGATTCATCCATCCCCTGCCCATCCGTCGTCCACACCAACACATCGCTCCTGCGTCGGAACGTTCCGAGGCTGAGCTGCCGCAGTCCAGCGATGCTTCACAGGACATTTCGCCTTTCGCCTTCACACAAACTTTCCGTGGCTATACTCCTGGTGGATTTGAGGATTCGAATGTCACTGCAGGTTGCAGCGAATGGGGATCTGTTCCTCGTGGCGGATCTGGCGGACCGCCGCTCAGATCGTTGACCACGACGAGCCTGACATATCGAAGGCATGCACCGGAAGATCACGTACTCAATAGCGCACTCACGTCCGAGACTGGCATTACTGGTTCTGGGTACAGCAATTCGCGTCAGCGTAGACCGCCGGCCAAGCTGATCGAGGATGCGGAAGCACTGGAAGAAGAGGCCAGCTCCCTTCGACAGCTTGCGCATCGACGCTCGAGCTGTGACTCGCATGTCTACAATGCGCAACAACATGTTCTGCCATCACAGCAGATATCGCAGCCCAGCAATCCAGACCAATTGGCTTTCGGCGCATCACCGACCTCGATGGTTGGATCGCCTTACCAATTCGACCCGTCAACGATGTTTCGCCCTGATGGCACCCTGAGGACTGGCCTTACGCCTACTGGTGGGGCGTATGGGGGGTGGGACGTCCACATGCAGAACTCGCATTCTTTCGAACAGCAACCTCAGTACAATTCCCCACAGCAAGCACATGTACCGTTAAATGGTGTGTCCGCTATATCGAATCAAGGGTCCGTCAGCAGTGAGAGCTCTAGAGGTGGCAAGAAGCCTGGACGTATGCAAAGAGCGTTTCATGCGCAGCTTGTTGCCGATCAAGAGGTTGCTGCTTCTACTGCACGATCGGATCTAGGCGGTGAACAAGCTGCTATGTACCACACACCACAATAACACGCGCTTGTCGTCCGGATGGACGACTTTCGCTGGGAGGGACGGCCGGGTACTGGATTCATCTGTTACTGGGCCTCGAGGCTCGACAGGGAAGGCAACAAGTTCATGATCATGATAGCTATCCAGCGAGCGTGTCTTCTGATGGCAGATGTAGCAACAAGGGAACACTTCTCATTATCATTGTATGCAGATATCAGTAACTCATATCTTCCTTGTCAATGAGGGCGAACTTTTTTAATCCGAATCGACCATGACCGCAGTAGACTGCACCACGGCTGATAAAATCGACTGGCCTTGGTCACCGATTGACCTGGCTTGCCTGGGTGGCAAGCAATGCCTGCGCTTCGCATGGTGACAAGACCCCGGAACCCGAACCCGACCATCGACTGCTTATGCCATGACAATGGGGGATTCAGCTTCTCGTGGCCATTGTTGTCATTAGTCCTGGGGTCGCCAATATCGGCGTATCTCGAAGGAGCGACCCGTGAGAGTTGGTCTCATTCGGTGTCAATCACGAAGATGGCCTTCACGCCCAAGTGATCGGTAATCCAAGGCTTGTCGAAGCCCAGCTGGAGCAACTTCTCCCGCTCCTCTTCGTCTTCAAGCTGGACGTCCATTCCAAATCGTTCAAACGACTGACATACGACCTTCCCACAGAACAAGACCTTGTCCATCCTCGTGGTACCGAATCGTTCTCTCTGGACAGTGGCCGCCTGCTGGCCCCAGGTATGGCCATCTGGATCGTCCTCGTCGCCGCCAAGCTCAAGGTAGGCGTCTTTGAGATCGTTGTCAGTGTGTAAACTCTTGTCGAAGTCTTGTATGGCGTTTAGATCACCCGCCAACACAGCACCGTGTATATTCTCGCTGTGCAATTGCTCGGCACAAATCGCCAACTGCGGTGGCCTGAAAGGCGGCTCGAGGGCCAGTGACTCAAGATGTGTGTTACATAGTCGGACCGGCATCTGCGCTCCTACGTCGATATCGACAAACAACCCGTCCCGCTCCATCCTAGTCTTTGCAAAGTGAACCCTGGAACAAGACTCCACAGCCAACCGCTTGTCGATCAGAGTTGTTGTGCCGTAGAAGCCGGACTGCCAGTACTCTGCGTCCATGTCCGTGACGTGGAACCTGCTGCGTACCCAGTCGTCGGATGTGATGGTCTTCAGGTCGTTTTGCAAGCACTCGTTGAGGAAGATGACGGTAGGAAGGTCGTCTGCTTCGCTGACCAGCTTTTCCAAATGGCGAATTGCTGCAATCATTCGCGAATGGTCGAAAGGAATCATGAAGTCGATGTTCCAAGCCAGCACCGCAAACTTGTCGACTGGTCTCCGATCATGGTTCTTGATCCCTGCCTTCGTAGCTTGCCATTTCTCGTCAATCCAACGAAAGTAGGGTTGATCGTACGGCTCGTCGAATTCCCAAGGGACAGCACCCTTCTTACTCTGCTCAACAATCGATATGGACTGCCGGACGACCTCGTCCATCGCGGGCTCATGTGACGCTCGTCCACAATGTAGCACCAGCTGGATCGGGGCTAACAGGCTGGAGAACATCAGTAACGATCTCATTCATCGCGAGGACATCTTACGCTCGAAGCACTCGCGACAAAGCAGTCGGCATATGTACTCTGGCAGAGACCTACATCTGCTCGCCCAGTGCCTTACTCTCGAAGGATGGTACTGTCGCTAGAGGCGGTGTCTTTCTAACGGTTGGTGTCTTGGTAGATTGACCCAACCCTGTACGTCGGTACCAAGAAGAGGGCCGTTGAGTTCGACGACTCGTCTGAACACTATACCGTTGCCTCCAAAAGTGCATAGTACAGAAGAAGAGACGTTCACAAAGTTGGGCGCTGTCGTGTAAATAAGCAGGCCCCACTTTAAATGAGGGACGTGCGCACTCGCGCTTGACTTCACGAGCAAGGGCTAGTATACGGCAATGCTACCATCCTTCACGCACAACAAGACATCGTGATACTGCTGAAGCTGCCTGAGTAACGCCAAGTATTGTGTCAGCCAACAACAGCCGCCCTAAGCTGTGCTGGCGCCGGCAATGGCCCTAAGCAACGTGCTACGGCTGTTGAGGGATGTAACACAAGTCCACAACATTGGTGATAGGAGGTGGTGCCGGAATTGCCTTCCCAAGGATCATGAACAACGTCCAGATCGATCTCGGTGCCTTGGGGTTCTCTCTCTAGGTCGCAGGATCCGAAAACTCCAGCACACTGTCAGCACAATTTACTGCGATTCAAGGTGACCCTGCAAAACTTACAACGCGCCCCAGTTCATCTTGATAGTAAGGTCGCCTGCAAGTAGTGAGAAATCAGTGGTAGTGAGGTAGGATTAGCTCAATATACAGAAGTATATATCGATCATGCCCTTGGCTAAGCCACTTGCAATGTTCGTATACCGCACGAAAGGGATCAGCAACGCCATGCATGTCGCTTTTTGACCATTTCTCGACCAATCCTACATGATCCTCGCACCATAACAGCCATTTGACCCAGCATAATCGTCCATGGGCTTACATTCGAAAACACAGTATCTTCTTCCCCACCTGATCCTACAAGCACAGGCTGAAAAAGTGGACAAGATCAGCAAGTTTGTTATACACGAACAACCGCCATCTCCGCACGGCAGGACTCGCATCGAGCGCCACCCACTCTTCCTCATCTCGACTCCTCACTTCGGAGAGCACCGCACAGCCCATCTAGGTCCTAAGCCTGGGGTGCACCTCGACCCCTCGGCGCGGCACCACCTCGCGGTCCGGGACCAAAGCTGCCCCGTCCTCCGCCACCACGTGGGCCATTGAAATCTCCGCGCTGCGGTGCTCCGCCAGGTCCACCACGGCCGTTGCCACGACCTCCTCGTCCGTAAGGACCGCCACGGGGAATGAAGGGAACCGTTCCAGGGCGGACTCGGCGCTCCTCAACGAAGAGCTTATCACCGTTGGCGCCGATAACGTGAGGGTTTGCTGCAACAGCGGCCTGGTACTGTCTCGACGTTGCGAAGTCGACAAAAGCACACGACTAGTTTTGAGTTAGCATGTGCGCATTTAGCTTCATGGAGACGCCAACACGCTGGTCTCTTCGAGAGATCGGTTCACGTACCTTCTGCCTCGCGATGTCGAAGTACTCCAGCTCGCCGAACTGCTTCATTCGCTCCTCGAGCTCCTTGAAATCAATTCCCTCATGCACGTTCTTGATGTAACCCCTGTTCTGGCCCATCTGCTGACCACCCTGCTGCTCAGCTTGGCGAGATTGCTGACGGTTGTGGCCCTGGACTGCTACCCACTCGTCCTGTGAAGCTGAGTTGTTAGCCTCCCGCGGTTGCGAAGCGGTCGTTGCGGGAGTCGACTCCGATGGGGCGGCCTGAGTAGATTCAGCGTTGGCGGGAGCTGGTGCGGATGCGGATGTCTGTGCAGCTGCGGGTGCAGGAGACGGCTGTTGCGGCTTGCTGACGGGTGCTGCCTTTGGCTGCTGCTGCTGCTGCTGAGGTGCAGCAGGAGTGGCAACACGGTTGGCAGACGCAGCTAAGCTTGCCCAGGTCTTCGGCGCAGATGGCTTTGGCGGTGCTGCGGGTTGCTGTGGTGCGGCTTTGGGTGCGGCGGGTGTGACAGCCGGAGATGGTGATGGGTCCTTTGGCTTCTCGGGCTCTGCGACCTCCTCCTTCGCAGCCGGCTCGGGCTCAGACACTGTGGGTACCTCAGGCTGACTGTCCTCTGTAGTTGTGGCAGGCGCAACAGCCTCCTCGGCCTTCTCCCCAACGTGGTTGCTCTCAGGCTCCTCTGCCGCAGCATCACCATTTGTCAAAGCGGCTGGTGCCTCCTCGGCCTCGACAACCTTCTCTTGCAGCTCTTTGTCCACAGCCTCGACATCTGGTTCCGTGGAGAGCGCATGGTCACCGTTTGTCAACGGCTCTTTCTCGCTTTCCTTCTCCGGTTCCGGCGCAGCGGTCTCGGCAGCTGGAGCCTGTTGCACCTCCTCAGCCGCTGGGACACTAGCGTCTGCCTCAGCAGGCTGCTCCTCGTCTTCCTCCTCGACAAGATACCGGAAGATGTCGTTGAGTACGAAGTAGCCGTTCGTCTGCGCAGCCAACACAAATGTCTGCGTGAACTTCTTGTGCGGGTTGCCCTTGTTCGAAATCTCGCCGATGACCTGGATGACAATGTTCGCGTCGCTTGCCTGCGAGTCCACGTTCGTCACGCGCACCTTGCAGTCTTGAAACTCGAGCTCCTTTATCCGGTCATTGATCGCGCGCTGTCCCACGCACACAGGCACCTTGTCCGTCTCCTGACCTGACACAAACTGCGAGCGCTTGTTGTAGAAGAGGTAGAGTTTCTCGGGAGATCGGGAGAGTGTGGTGTAGTATTGCTCAACGAAGTACCAGCCGACTTCGTCCTTCGGGATGTCAGGTTGGGGGTTGGACGAAGAGTTTGTGTCCTGGGATTGAGGTTGTTGGTAGGGTGCTGGGGTTGAGTTATACGCGTCGTAGCCTTGGTGCGGCGCGTAGCCATTGGTGCTGGGCATTGTCGCAGTTTCCGCCATGGTGTGATGAAGGTTTTTGTGCAGTGAGTGTAGTGAATTGGAAGTGCGCTGTGTGTTGCCTTCTCTGCGTTAGCATGTGTCATCAAGGCCAGGTCGTTCATGCTAGCGGCTGTATCACTTACGAGAGTCGGGAGATGATCGAGTTGCCCGTGGTTTGTGATGTTGAAACGTTCAATGTGAGGAGAACTGGAGCTTCGAACGTCGAGCCGCATCGCCGCGGCGATGTTTCTAGCGCCTTGGCACTCATATGCGAACGTGCCTCGAGTCGACGACATGCCATCCATGATGGAAACGTTTCTGACCCTGCCAACGGGTAGTTCACTCGTTAGTCACAATGGATCGCGCATGCGGTCGTGGCTCAGATGAAAACTGCACCAATATTGAGCAACCAGCTATTTTCTGTTCACACAGATCGGCAACCTTACTGAAACGAAGACAGATATATACAGATCAAAGACTACGGAAGTCGGCGAGAGCGACAATCTTATTATTTTGGGATCATTTGTGTACGGAGCGGTACACGATAACGAGTTTGCTGCTTCGCTTGCTTGCAGAGACATCTTTGCAGAAGCTACGCACGTACATGCATAGACCAGCGCCGATACCTGTGTGCAATCGCTTGCTCGGTATCCGTTGCAGCTGCTAGGCCTATGTCTGTTTCAATCATCTTTCTTGCCTAAATTGCAATCCGCGTGCCTCCTTTTCTCTACCACCATGCTACACGCCGCAATTGTAGTAGCCTTTGACATTAAGTTGAGAGTGGTGATGCTGATGAAAATAACGCATCGGGGGTGGGGTGTCGATGTTGCCGAAGGTGCAGTGAGTGGTGATGTCTGCGGACGATGACCTGTAGTTCAATTCTCCTCACGGTATCTCAAGCTTCGAGACCGCCTTGACGATGATGCTTCCATGCACAGACCTCGAACTGGTACTCAATGTTGTCGACATCCATCAACGACGCCGCAAACGGTCGCTCGATGCTCACATCCCGCTTAAACCGATCACAGAGCCCAATCTGCACCACCCTGAGCTCGTGCTGATGCATATCGTGGGTGTCATAGCAACAAAAGACACTCCGTACTTTTGCCGTCTTTCCAGTACACAGCTTCCTAGACCACTTACACCTCCATGCCCTCAATCCATCCCGCAATCACATTTCCAGCCCACCCCGAAGCCGCAGCACTCAACTCCCGCTCCCGTCCATCGTAAGCCTGCAGACTGCTCACCCTCCCAAACACCTCCTCATCGTACGGTGAGTGCCGCTCATGCCCATACAGCAGTGACTTCCGCCACAGACCGGCCTTCGCAAGCTCGACTCGACGTCTGGCGTCATCTCCCTCCATCTCCATGATCCGACGGCTTTCGTACTTCTTCAGCTGAACGAGGTAGTGCCGATCATACACTTTCTTCTTCACCGGGTGCGTGAGCACTACGATGGCGCCGTCGAGCTCATTGGCTTTCGTGATGAACGCCGTGCTCATGGTCCCTGCATTGTTGTCGAGCACGCATTGCCGGCATGCTTCGTCGATCTCATCCCGCGTTGCTGAGACCGGAAGATTCAGAACAGCGAAGTGATTCATGAACTCGGGCCAGGGCACTGGTTTGTGCCGAGCAGCCTGAAACAACGTCCATAGTCGGTGCACTTCCTTCTGCAGCTCGTGGGTGGGTGACGGTGCTTGATGCAGATCCTGGCGGATAAAGTTATGTTGAAGGATATAGTGGGTGTCATGGCCGACCTTTGCTTTGGCGTGACGTGTGCTACCATCGAAAGTGTCGACAGCGTGGAATTGGCATTCACTGCAGTCGTGAATTGTGTCGTGTCCGTACGGCGCGAGGTCATCGTCGTGGATTCGTGTGGTGCGCATGGCCGGCCGATATGAGCTGTGTGTGCGTACAATGTTTGAGCCGATATTAACACAACTGTGCATTGTACTATCGCAGGTCAGCGTTCTTGAGAAAATTCCTATTGTGTTGTCATGAGTCAATGGCTAGGCACCTTGATGGCACCATCTCGCAAGCCGAAGGCATCAACACATTAGCATAATCGCACGTGATATCGGCTGGGAGCTCACAACAGCATTTCAGGGTATAGTCATACGTAGGGCGCCACCACAGCGCCATGCCCGTTGATAGAATGCCAACAGCGCCAGCCACCAAAACGCCCAAAGTCTGCCTCCATATTCCATGCTTAGGCAGAACCAAGTAGTAACCTTCCCAGTTATCCTTCATCATCCCGGGCCGCTATGTCGGCCCACCAGTCTCCATCATCATTTCCAGATACGAGAAGGCTTCCCACCAACCGGCGAGCTTCTAGTTCGCCTCGATCTCCAGACTTCGCTTCTCAACATCGCTGATGGTCCTCTTAACTCTGAACGTCGCATCCTGGCTCGTCATCCGTCGTGCCAGCGCCCTTTCAACTTTGGCTCCCAGCGCGAGCTTGCTAACCTCGTCGCTCTTGTTTCCGCTCATGACATATCGTTGCTTATCGAGTCGTACATCCTGCATTCGCTCCAGGGTGCCCGACCAGGACTTCAGGTCCGCTGTCTTGCTAGGGTCGGCATCGGCTAGGGTGGCAGAGCTGAATGTTGCTGCTGATGAGCTGTACATCTTTGCACTACTGCTTTGGCTGTTGTTGCTGGAGGCCATGTTCTTCTCGTTGATGTGGATGGGTGTGTGTCTCGGTTGTGTACTTGATCGTTGGGATGTTGCTTGTGTGTCGAGAGTGGCTGCGAGAGAAGGTTGGATAGAGGGAGCGCCGGAGTAGGTGCTGAAGCGGGCGTCGGTGCGGGATGCCTGTGGTGAACAGATCATGGTCAGTCGACATCGTTGACTGCGATGTGTTTATTGTGTTTGCGACGTACCATGCTGCGTCCTCGTGCTTGTCACGAGAGAGTATGACGATGTAGAGTTCCGTGTCTGCCACGCTGTATGATAAGCTTCCGGTTTGCACGTGGCTTCCGCGTAGCCGAAGAACGTCCTTCTACACACCTCTTGTTGCGATCACTCAATTATTGCCGTGGTATGTATGGAAGTGCGGTCAAGTCTGAGGTCGCAGAAGGGGTTTGATATGGCGGCCGTTGGATAGAACTAGCGTGGGAGTGTGACCTCCTGTCTTTGTTTCACCTGGGTCACTGGTGTGACACACAGTGCACGCTCCTCTCTCGATCGACACAGCAGGTGTTCGCAGCGTCGTTCGTGGCTGCGAGACTGTCGTGATCGTGCTTTGGTGTCGAGAGAAGAGTGGAGTGCAGTGGCTTTCTTAACAGGCTGGGAAGCGTGTCTCGTAGGTGTCTGAGGGTGAGATGTCTCGAGTTCTTCGAGTCCGCGTCGTCTTGCGGTCAGCGTTTCACGCAAAAGCCGTGCCGAGCGGGAGGAAGGTGGGTCTAGGGATCTGCACGCGCAATATGGATCTCGTCGGCAATAATCACCACTCGAATTGCTGGATGTTGTTGATGGGAATCTGTTGCGATGGCGAGAAGAGGAGTTCGTTACCTATGCTAACGAGTGCAAGGAAGGGATGATGAGCTACCATATCACGCCACGCCTCCTCCATCTTCAAGCGCTGCACCCATGTAAGCCACCCCATGTGGTGCCCTTGCTCACATCCTGCAGCTCTGCGCACTCAACGAATCAAACCCATGCCCGGCCTTCTGCGCCAGTTCGCCACCTACACGTGGGCAGACACGAGGCTGCAGTGCCGACGACCAATGGACGGCAAGTACGAATGATCTACCAGAGTACAGCGAGGATGTGCGTTCGATCGGATCGGGAAGTCACAAAGATTTGCTGGCACGCTTCGTCAATCTCCAAGGCGAGAAGACTTCTAAACTGGACCTCCTCACGAGCAGCTTCACGAGTGGCAAACGGGAGGACCGCGGCGTCCCTGAAGCATTGGAATGACCTCGACCACGACCTCCCCTGCCCGTTCTGCAAGGGCCCGCTCCGTACGAACGCGCACATGGCACACATATGCTGGCCTGCACGTTTCTGGTTCGCACAGCGCCACTGCTCATGCTGTACCTCATTCGAAACCACTTCTATGCAGGAGTGATCGTCGATGGCGTAGTACGCAGTGAGGTCAGAACTTCGATTCGCCCAGTTTATCACTGATCTTGTCAGGCCAGATGGCAGACGGAGCAGCCTCCGAGTTGAAGGTGAGTTTGAGTAAGTGACTATATTCCACGCGAGCACGCACGCCTATGCAACAAGAAGAGATGATCGTCTCCTTGACGTCGTCCTGCGTATCCTTCATGCCTTAGCTTGCGTTCCAGACAAGCTCGCTCTCAATTCACCCTCTTGCCAACTCGGCGTGGAATATTCCGCAGGTAACACTCGTGAAACAAGTCATTCCGGTGTGAGGAAGCCATCATCAGCCATCACAACAACCGATCTGCTAGCAGGTCTGCTCCCATGATATCGCAGCACCGAGGAACAGCTCGTCAACCATCTCATCTCTCCCACCCAAAGAATCCCTTCCAATCCACATCCTCCACCCATCCTGTCAATCCCCTCTCAGGCCCAGACGGCGGTGGTACCGCAACCATATTTCTCATTCCAGGAGCCTCACTCACGCCCAACCACTTCTGCTGCACCTCCGCCCAATTACGCACTACCCACCACGCGATAGCGCCTACAAGTCCACAACCACTTGCGACTCGTAGAACGAACCAGCCCTGTCGTCGAAAAGCTTGAGCAAACGATAGTATGCCCAGAGGATCACTTGGGTCGATGACTGCTATAGCACCACCCAGACGGCCTCGAGATGGTCGGCTGGAGGCGGTGATCTGAATCGGTGCCATGGCCTTCTCGCTGCTGTTGTTTCCTTCTTCCGTCTTGGCATCGGGATTCGCGTGCCATCTGGTCTGATACTTTCTCCGTTCGTTCTCCAGACCTCGCTGCAGATCTCGCGCCCACTTAGCCAGCCGTACCTGACGGAAGGGTACAGAGTCTGGACTCTGTGTCTGCTCGTTGTAGTGTGCTAACGCATAGGTCGATGTGGCTGTTGCACCTGCTCCTACACTAGGCGATTCAGACACTGCGGATGGTGATACCGATCGAAAGTAGCTTGACGAGCCGTATGGGACGAGGACTTTGCTGGGATCTTCTAGCATACTGCCAGTGTCAGTGACTGAAGGTAGAGTATGCCCAAACAGCGGCGAACGCTGCTCCCGATTATCTCGGTCGTCGATTCGAGAACCGAGATTACATTGGCGCCATGCCAGGAACTTGACAGCGGAGAGATGTCGTATTCGCGAAGCATCATCGAGAAGAAGGTCGATAAGACTGCTCAGCTCGCTAGGTATAAGCGGCTGCACGTATTGCGACGACATGAGAATGCTGGCGTCAATCGTCTCAGCATCGTCGCTGAGTGCCGAAGATATGGCGAGAGGTATAGACCGTTGTCCGAAAGCGCTTCTGAGGAGACCGTCCTCCAGCCCTTCGTTGAGATCTTCGAGATCCTTCAGCACTTCCACTTTCCGAGCTGACATCTGTAGATATCTAAGGTCAGCCAGAGCATTGTTCAGAGGTATTCTATGCATCAGTATTGACGCATCAGATAGATACAATCGTTTGGGATCTCAAAGATGTGCTCTTACCTCTTCAGACGAAACAGTATCTGCATGCCCGATTATCGGCAAAACATTCGTGCAATTTGAAAGGCTCATGAAAAGCTCCTTAGCTTTGCCTACAAGCTGTTCCTCTGGATGTGGCGCCAATATCCAGAGTACAACGTCAATCTGGGCACCTCCCTCGCCGCTTAGCACACTGATCAGCTCACTCTCGCTCATCTTATCCAAGTTCGCGGTCCGCTGTAATGAGTTGTTGAAGTACTCCATGATTTGCTGTGCACTGTCTTCATCGTCAACAGCAGCAGTGTCGATGAAGCACAGATTACGCTCCAGCACGCCCTCACCGACACTTCTCCGACGGTGCAGCATTCGACGTCCCTCGCTATCGGTCCACCAGGGCGGGTACGGCCGCGTCGAAGCGTGGAATTCTGTAACACTCGGACTCTGCTCACAATCCGTGCCTTTCCTAGGCAACGATCCTTGGCTACCACCACCAGGAGCGTCCACATGCACGACATCCTCACATACGCGAAAGATATTCTGTATTAGGCTCGTCTTGCCTACACCCTTGTTGCCGACTACCATTACCTTCAACCTACCGACGCGCTTACCCCGCTCAGTGAAAGGTCTGCGAGCCGAAACAGATATACTGGGCATGACGAGCTGTGGCATCGAGCTATCTTGGCTTCCACGAACATGAACGTCCTCGTCTTCCTCGCTAGACGAGTGAATTGCCTGACTACCGGTTTCGTCGACTACACTGCTCTCCTCGTCGCTAAGGCGAAACGACTTGGGTGAGCCCGTACGTGGTGTACTTGGCATAGCTGACTCGGGCTGCGGACTCATCCTCAACGGCGTGAGAGGCTGGCTATTGAGGTTGAGGGACGACGTCGCCGAGCCTCTCCGTAAGTTCGAACCATACGGCGATTCCGAAGACCGGTACGAGAGAGGTGATGCAGCAGATGCCGGTAGCCTTTCGGAGGAAATGATACGCTGGCCTGTAGCAAGGATGTTTGGGTGCACGGGATTGCCAGCCTTTCGTTTGCGTCTAGCCAGTGTGCTGCCGTCTAGACTAGATTCTACTGCGCCAGCTTCGGTACTGTTGCTGTTCGTCCTCGACAAGCTGGCCTCGGAAGGGAGAGCCGAGCTGATAGTGTCCGATAGCGATTCCACGCCGAACTGGCTATCTGCCACCGCTGTGGACGATGGGGTCCTCGGTCGTTCGTCCTGCGAGGTCCGCGATGCCTTCCGCCCTCGCTGCGTGCTCTTATCCATATCCCGCTCGCTTCGGAGGAAGAAGGTGGTAGGTCCGGTGGGTATTGAAGGCGAAGGCGAAGGCGGATTGATACTTCTCCTCTTGCCTTTGATCGTGCGTGCCTCGTAGCTTTGATTGGCACTCATGGTGCCGATGCTATCATTGTCCAGAGTGTGCGAGGTTCGTGGTGGTCGCGTCGCCGCTTGTTGTCCGATCTGGTCGCTCCAAGTCACCAATCTCCCAGGCGCACGACCTGCTCGTCTTTCAGTGTCGACCTTCCGCCTTAGCACTACCGACGAGTCTCTATCCCAATCCCAGCTACGATGTTCCAATGTACTCGATGTTCCAATGTACTCGCGACCTTTAGCTCTCGACACCAACGATGCACCGGCCTGCCCCTCGATCCACTGTGGGGGATCGCGTGGGGGGTAAGATCTGGGCTGCCGAAGGGACAACCTTCAGGTTTGATGGCCGTCAATGTGCAAGACTTGAGAGTTGAAAGAAGAACGATTGTGTAGATGTCTGCTGCAAGGAGCATAGACACATCGGAGTGTACTCGAGACATCTGCGTGACCTGGTCCACTCAGGAACGCGTGACCATCCAATCATATGGCTTGCTCCGCGTGCATATTCTACTACACTTCTTCTACTTGTCGCTGACATTGACGATGAGTCGAAGGACTTTTCGGTAATTTAGCAGTATAGAGCATAGCATACCCTACCTAGGTCTTCGGGATCATTGCTACGCTTATCAAGGCTACTCTGACCGCACTACAAGGTCATCAAATGGCGAGCGAATCTGATTGTCGACGCAGGCGCTGCGATGGTATAGGGGTGGCCCTGCCAGCCAGCATCAGATGAACACAGCCTAATTCAAACTGTAGAGCGATGTCTTCGCCGGATTGCTGATCGTCTACAGCACGGAGCAGCGACAGGACCCCCGTTCTTCACATCAACTGTTACGGACGATGGCATCTCGGCTGCGGTGACCTCAAGTGCACAAACGGGGACGACAAATGGCCGCACATGCAAGAGCAGCGGCGTACGTTGCTCCAGTGCATCGACAGTGACTCCATGGCACCAGGATACCACATTGGACGACTGCTGCACTCCCACAAGGAAGGCCTCTGGTCCCGTAGGATTTCTGCCAGCGGTCATTTAGTGCCGCGCATCGAGTCATACGACCGGAGTAGCTTTTCAGCCCGATTCCTGCTGCTCCCTGGATGCGGCCAATAACAACTGCAACGCTGTAGCCAAGCCCGAGCAAACCAAGCATCACATTACCAAGACCTCCTGTTCGAGCGCCGCAGGCGCTGATTGTTGTGTCAGTAATTCAGCTGCGACCATCACTAGCCAAAATCACTGTGGCTCGGTCAAGCCTCCTGAGAACAATACAGGCAACGTTGACTGCTGCAAAGCTCCGCCAGAAGATGTCTCCTCACCCTCCCAACGCTTGATGCCGATTGGTAGCGAGTGTCTTCGAGCTGCAATGGCCAAGTACGAGGCCTTGTTGAAGCAAGGACGATGTCTCTGCCGTCAAGCTCTGGAACATTGAATTTCGACTGCTGCGCGACCCGCAAAGATGGACCGGTCTCCTTCCACGCCTCATCAGAGAAAGATGTCCGCCAGTGGGGATATACAGCCACAACACTGACGGCGGTCGAGCTTCGTCCCCGATGCTCCTATGACGATGCCACAGCAGTCCCGACAGCGCTTGCATCCTACACGAGACAACCACAGCACGATGACATCGAGCAGATCTCGGCCAGGGAGCACATGGTGCTCAGTGTTTACGGCATGACCTGTACGGGGTGCAGTAAGAACTTCATGAACGTATTGAGCCGTACTCCTGGCGTCTCAAGCCCGCAAGTCAAATTCGTCTCTGGGAGCGCAGAGTTCGATGTCGACACTTTCTTGACTGGGGAGGTCAATGCCGCCTTGAGTCGGATCGAGAAGGAAACTGGCTTCAAATGCTCCCGTATTGTGAACGAGTATCAAGAGATGTGTGTGTTGATGTCCGCTTCCAGCGCGGAGTGCTTGGAGAACTCCAACATAGCCGGTCTCGTATCAGTCACCAAAGGGAAAGACCAGACCTACCGCATCAGCTTCAATTCTCGCATTGTTGGTGCAAGATCTCTCTTGCTTCCAGACGCTCGACTTGAATCTCCAGAAAAGAACGCCGTGTCCACGGATGAGAATCGTCGACTAACCTGGGCAGCGCTCAATACGGCTCTTGCTGCAAGTCTAACTATTCCGGTTGTTGTACTAGAGTGGTCCAATAATCCTGTCCCCTACACCGGCTTGGCCGTGCCCATGGTTCTTGTGATTGCTGGGGGTGTCGCTGCTCGCGCAGGCCTCTTCACCAAGGCTGCTGATGCTATCGAGCGGGCTTCCCAGGTCACGGATGTTGTGTTCGACGAGACTGGGACGCTGACAGAGACCGATCTAAAAGTCGATCATGAGACTCTACTGCCAATCGACACCTTACGCAAGGAGGATATCCTTTCGCTCTGTGAATCAATCGTGGATGGTAACCAGCATCCCGTGTCCGCTGCTGTTGGCTCCCGCCTCGCCTCTCAGCCACTCCCGGCCGACAAAAATGTGTAGAATGTAACGTCCGTCCCGGGCGCAGGTATCATAGCGCAGTACACGTCCTCAACGTCGAAGCAGGCAAACCCTATTGGCTGAATCTTGCCACCCACCCGGAAATACTTAGCCTCTTCCACCGGGCCATGACAGTCTTTTGCGTGACCGTCGACGACCAAGTCGTGCTCACCTATGGCCTCAAATCTACCCTCCGGCCCAACGCCGCGGCTCTTGTCACCGAGCTCCACCACGCGGCGTAACCTGTCACATCGTTAGCGGTGACAACGCCGCCGTGGTCCAAGACGTCGCCCGTACGCTTGATATCCCGAACACGTGCGTGCTTGCCCGCAGCTCGCCAGCGGAGGAACAGTAGTACGTCCATCGCATCCAGGGACTATCTCTCGACACAAAGGAACGAGCGAAGACCAAGAAAACAAACCGCTGCGTTCTCTTCCTAGGCCATGGCACCAACGACGCCATAGCCATCGCTCAGGCCGACATTGGCATGCAAATAGGCTCCGCCTCAGACGTCACGGGCGCCGTAGCGGACATGGTATTGTTGTCTCAGGATCTAGAAGGTTTACTCGACTTCCTGGACCTCTGCCGGGCGGCGGTGACGAGGATAAGGTTCAATTTCATCTGGAGTGGGATCTAAAACATCTTCGCCATCCTGTTGGCCTCGGGAGCTTTCGTGAAAGTGAGAATTCCAGCGGCGTATGCGGGGCCGGGGGAGATCGTTAGTGTAGGGCCTGTAGTGCTTGGTGCGATGAGTTTGATGTGGGCACGAAAGAGAAGCGGATAGTGTGGGCCTGCGGCGAGGCCATAGTGCAGGCAAGGCGTGTATATAACGAGGGTACTTGACGAGATGAGGTGTCATGATCACCGTCTGTGAACTTATCGTGTGCGAGGGTGATCAGATCTCGAGAAGAGCTTACGCCAGCCATCTCTGTCAACGATGGTAAACCTGCCTCAATCACCTGAACCTGATTCATTTCCAGCATAACCACGCGAGTAACTGTGACGGACGTCCAGACCACGTCTGCAGCCTAATTAACCATCGCATGTGCACATGCCCAGGTGGTCCTTGCACTCGTCCTCCGGCAGCACATTCTGAGTCGGATCGCCCAAGTAATTGTGGCCGGCACAATCGAGGCACATGCTTGATATCATGGACTGTTCGGGCTGATCCAGGCGATCCCAATACCAATCTAAATATTCCGTTGCCGTCCAACCGACCTGTACGATTTTTGTTCTTGTACATATACAATGTACAGACTTTGCCATCGTGATGATCATCGCCTTCGTGCTGGCGTATGCATATACCCAATGGTGATTGTAAGTTTCAGCGGGAGTCCCAAACATTGGGAGAAGCTTGACCCGGCTGCGATACATCTCCCTCCACCGTTGCTAACACAGGAGGCCATAGCTAGAAAAGCAGCTCGTTGACAATTAGCGATCGTGAGATGATGTCGCGCGCATGCAAGGGTCAGAGATTTACAAAGCTGTTGGCCGATTTCGCGAGATCCTCGCAAACGCAATCGCTGTCACTAAGATTCGTTTGCCGGTCGTTGCTTTACAGTGATCGTCGTTGTATCCATCGATATCGAAACGGAATTTTGATAGGTCCAGGTCCGAGCTCGCGAATACCAATGGTGCAAAGAGCAGCAGGACGGAAGGAAGACCCATGATGCACTACGAGCTTATAAATGGGTCGTAATGACGTACAAACCAGCTTTACAGTGTAGTATATAGGTACGCTGGGGTCCCAATTGGTGTGAGATAGGCAGTGATATCCAGCGCCCAGCAAAGGGGGCTTGGGGGGGGGTCAAGCATAAATGTATCTGTCGTTCAATCTACCTCTAGTGAGTCCCAGTGAGTAAGTGGATAGCATACCTTGACGCAGGACCCCAGTTGTTACGTCGTGGCAATACTGTTCAGCATCTATCCATTAGTCTGTAGGCATCGGGAATAAGCAGGGCACAGCAATTATTTCGAGTGGAGTCCAACTACTCTCATCGCCAGCTCCGTTGACCGCGCGTGATCTCTTTCCACCCTTTCAACTATCAGGGCAGCATCTTCCTGATGGCTTGATTTGCAAGTCGAATCAGTCCCTCGTCAATTGATCCGCTCGCAAGTCAGGATCGCCGTAATGATTGCCACCATAACAATCCACCTAAAAGTGATGGGTGACAAGGTTAGCGGCTGTCTTCGAAGTTGACCAAGCTTAGCCTTGCTGCGAGACATCTCTGTCCAAGTCCGCCGGGAGAACAAGCTACGGCACAAAGCCGCAGCTCTTACACAGTCGGCAGTCTCGAGATGGCACGACTCCACGGGTCACATCCATCAGTTTCACTCACCTGCACGCTCCTCACCTCCCACTTATCCCTAGTCTCAACGCCATGCATATTCCTCTGCCGGTTCATACACCAAGCTAGCCACGCCGAAGCCTCGTGTATGTCGTCGTCCATGCGACCCTTGCACTCCTTATCCTCGTACAAGATCAATCTGCAGTGCTTATCCTGCGGGTCGTCATCGCTGCCGTGTGGAGCAAATCGATAGACAAAGCTGTTGGCCGGTTTCTCAAGGTTTGTGCAGTTCCAGGTGCTCTTGGTGTAGATCGTCTTACCGGCTTGTTGCTTGCATTTGGAGTCCGAGTATCCTGTAAGAAAGATGCGGTACTTTGACGAATCACTCCGGCCACTCCGGCCACTCCAGTACCAGGCAGCGACCTAGAAGTAATGGGTCAGCGAGTTTATCAAGCGGTCGCAATAGCTTTGCTCACAGATAGAGCAATGACCACCAAGGAGAGTACGATTCGTTTGAGAAGCATGATGTTGTGGAGAGGGGGTCGATGTCGTAGTGCTGGCGCTTGGGAGTGTTGTCTCCTGTTGTTGTGGTTATCTTGCGACGCCGCTACCAAACTCCGCAGGTAATAGGTAATGCAAGTGCGGGTGGGACGCTACGCGACCCATGCCTCCTGACTTGAAAAAAATGGAAGCAATCAGAAGAAACAGCGCACACGGTAATACGTGATAATGGAGATGGCCATTGGCAGTTTTGGTTACACTCTCGAGGTGAGGCACATCGTGTTGCAAGACACGTATTAGCACTTATCCAAGCCAAATAACGTTGCCAAGCTCAGACATACTCCAGCTGCCGTTGCCGCGATCGCACACTGTACTTGACCTCTTGAAAATCCGCTTCTTGCTCAGCCTCGTCAGCCGTGTGCGTACTAGCAAGATGCTTCGCCAAGGCCGTAACGTCGCGACAAATGCAATCGACATCTCGGTGCTTCGAACATAGCACACACGCAAATCGACCATCTGGCGTGTGAGACTTGACGAAGAAGCGTTGGCTGACGCGGTAGTCATAGCCTTCTAAACCTACGATAGCTTCGTGGATTATGGGCAAGGCTGTGCTACATTGCGAGCAGCGTCCGTCGCCAGAAGGATCGAATGCCGGCTCTAGCGCACGTGAGCTATACTGCAGCTGTTCGCTGTATCGACAAAAGATCGACCCCGTGTCGAGAGGCAGTGTTCTCGATCGTTTGACTGGCGAATATGAGCGCTGCGGTATTGGTCGCTCGGGTAGAGTCAATTGACGTCGCGGCGGAGCGAAATCGGCTTCCAACTCATCAGCATGCGGCCGCCCGTAGTCGAGTGACATTCGTGATGAAGTTGGCTTCTGGGCCAGCATGCGTCTGGTGCGTCCTTCCAATGCATCAAGTGAGCCTTCTCGTGCAGCATTCTGTGCCGCGACGAGTCGGCGCATATCACTTTGTGATAAGTCGCGGCCGCTGTACAGCGCATCCTGCAGAACATTGATCACCGTTTGCTGCAATTGGATGATCTGTGCTTGCAGCTTGTTCTCCGTTAAAACTGAGAGTCTAGTCAGACATCGAAACAACCTCGAGCTGGATATTGAGAGGCTCACGATCGCCAGAAGCGTATTGCTGGCCCATTCGATCCACGTTGTCCTTGTACATCCGTTCTATCATGGCACGCGATCGACGAGCATTGGTCGCGACCTCTGTCTCATCATCGTCGGAGGAGTCTTGTCTCCGTCGGCGCCGTGTACTTCGTGATCTTGACCTTGAACCACGTCTTGATCTTGGCTCTTTCTGCTCGTTCGATAGCTTCGTCACTTGCTCCCGAAGCGTTTGGACTTGGGCGTCCTGCTTGCCGTCTGTTGCTTTCTGCTTTACCTTGTCGCGCTTGTCTTGTATTTTATCGGCCAAGGTCATAGACGCCGTGAATGTTCCAACGACAGTCGAGATGAGCGTTGCTACGATAAATGATTTCTGCGCGTATCATCCCTTCGTAAGTGTCTGCCATCTCAAACTCGTCGCTCATTTGCGCACACCTTGAGGCTTTTCTCCTCTGCGAAAACAAATCAGTGCCTATCTCGTGCGCACTCTTCCTACTGCAACTTGCCGATGAGATTAGAATAATTCATGGCTTTCGTCTTCGACCACTACTTCGTCCAAACGAGAGCAGCGCAGAGTCGATATCAAGTCGTTCATGGGCCATTGTGTAAGTCGACCATGCGCTCCCTTGTCGTGCGGATGACGATGCACACCGCTGCATGATCTGCACGCTACGGAACTAGACCGGCGACAGCACACTACTGTTGGGTGGCACACCATGTGCTACGAGCATCATCCGCACACGCCATGCCAAGGGTCTGCAGACTTGTACAGCACGAGGTGTTCAGAAGTTTCAGGATGTGGTTGTCGGACTGACCAGGCTGCGCAAAAACCCTGCGAGGAGCATTGCGAATGAGAATGGTCGAGGAGTAAAGTCGTGGCTGTTATCGCGAAGCATCTCGCAGTCGAACGGAATTATGCTTGCAGTCACACGAGGATCTGGGAGCAAGATCTACCATGAATCTCTGCGACAAGTGGAACGTGTTAGTAGTACGAGATCGAATACCATGGCTGCTGCACCGGTCTTGACACCACAGGGAGGCCAAAGGTTGAGGTTGACGTAGAGTTTTGTCTTCCCTCTTGGCAAAGCTTTTGGAGGTTCCAGCCTTGCTTTGCTCTCACACACATTCCACTCTAGTCGCACTTAGTACGTTGTTTGAATTGCAGGCTGCCACCTTTGTCTGAGACAGCATCAAGACCTCGAGTCGCTCATGCAGGTGCCGCGGTTGTTCACCGCAATATTCACGGAGCCGTAGCCAACCACATGCTCCTACACAATGCCTGTGGACAGCGGATGTGTGAAATCGGTTTTATCATCCTGACTCCAGGACAGAGCACGCTAAAGTACAGAAGATTCGTCAAGGGGGCCTGCTCTTCTGCAGCACTGCCCTACCATGCTATCAGCCCATCTCTACCAGGTCAGTAGGTCTCCCTCATGACCCCATAACCTTCCACCATGTGTTGCCTTAGTGGCCTTCTCGATGAGGGCTACCATACCCTTGCAAGAATCCGCTACCGTAACAGCGGCCTCCTTCATACCAAAGTACACCGCGCCTGCGTTGCCCAATTCGGTCTGCACCCACCCGGGACTGATAACGAAAGCGGCGAGCTTCTCCTCCTCAGCGTCGATCCTCTTGGTCAACCAGTGACTTGCAGCCTTCGAAGGACCGTACGCAGCGTTCGGTATGGGTAACATATCCCTGCACACGTAAGCACGCAAGATCAATTGCCACGAAGAGGACAGCATCAACTTACACGAGACCTCCTGCAGTAGAACCCATGTTGATGAATCTGGGATTTGCGGCCTTGCGGAGGAGAGGAGCTGTGGCCTGGTATAGCCAGACGCAACCGTAGACGTTGGGCTCCATGTGCGCCTGCAAATCCGAGACCTTAAGGTCCGCTACGCTGGGCCAGACGTACGAGACTCCGGCATTGGCGACGACGATATCGATGTAATCGATGCCATGCTTCGTGATGAGGGTCTTGATGGCTTCGACCGCATCGGTCTCGGCAGAGGCGTCGACCTTGACCACGATCAGACGACTGCCGGCGCCCGTGGGGAGCTCAGAAAGTGCCTTGGAGGAAGAGGAGCCAGGATCGCGGTTGGCGGCGATCACGGTATGGTCAGGTCTGGCGAGGTAGAGCTGGATAAGGCCCTTGCCTAGTCCTCTGTTGGCACCGCTGACGAGAACGACGGTGGGAGACATGTTGTGTTCTTGTAATGTGGAAGAGGGGGAAAGAGGCTGATTGGGTGAGGACTGATGGCAAGGCATTTGTCTCAATATAAGGTACGAAATCTTCCTACATTTTCCACCATTAATGCAGTGTGATGTGCTTTATCACGCACATGAGGGCACAAGGCTGAATGTTACCAATCACAAGTTCTGGCATTACGAACCATGCTGCTATGGTTTGAGCTTACGTCGAGTATGGATTTCGGCAACAGCGGATGTTCCTTGATACAAGTTCGACCGTCACAGTGGCTGCAACGGTGTTCGCAGAGTGGAGAGACCGAAACTCGTCGTCGGCATTGGACTCCCCCCTCGACCCTCTAATGTCTCGTTCACAATAAAGTGAACATCCTGCCTATTCTCCTCCCAAGCATCGTCAAGCCCGTGAAATTTTGCGCGGCCTTGATCGTGCTGTCACTACTCCTCTGATAGCGCCAAGCCCACCAGCCGACCCACGAGGCTAGCGGAACCAATACTGTCAACAACATGCCTCCGAATAGTACGCGACCTTGTCGAGCCACTGTTTCGGCAACCTCGGAGTATCTAGAGCGATGGGCGCAAGGGTTAGCGAATTGTCGAAGAGCTTACGAGACAGTCCCAGCGTAGCGACACGAAGCCGCACACCGAGAGCTGAAGACAGTGGCTTGTGAGCGTTTGGCGACCCCGAGACGGTTGAGAGCACCCAAGGGCTACAACGATCAGTTTGCTCACCTCTGGTTGCTGAAGCTGACTCGAGAGTATCTAAAGTAGGGGTTAGCGTTTGCTCAAACGTTCGCCGCGGCTTTGTAGCATCTCTTGAGTGTCTTCCGAGCACAATAAACTGCAAGCCATGGCCGCAGCACATTGCTGCTCGGCGACGTGGAGATGATGCTGCACGCCGTCAAGTGATGTGGCCCATCGGGTTGCTTACTGTGTCGCAAATCCGGTGACAGGTAGCTTGTCGGATAAAAATTCTTCGATCTTCTTGCGGAAGAGATAGAGAGGTGAGTTGACGCCAGCGTGCATCTCCCAGTAATTTGCAAGCGCTAGATCGTTGATGGTATGAGCGTCTGGCACCCGCTCAGTAGTATAGGCTTCTAGTGCTTTTGTCCGTCCTTGAATATTCGAAGGGTGCGCATCCAGATGCTCGAATAGTACCCGCACATCTTCAAGCCCGGCGTTCATGCCTTGGCCGTAAAACGGTACCATGGCATGTGCAGCATCGCCGAGTATGACACCAGAAGAGCCGTAGTGATGAGGAGAGCACTTGATACTGATGAGTGGCAGGTGAGGGTTCTCAGAAAATTGCCTCCGTAGTTCGGCACGGCCGACAAGATCCGCAGCGCCTGGGAAGTTTGCTTCAAAGAATGGTAGGAAACCGTCTGGGTACTTCTCGAGACTCGTGATATCTGCGGATGGAGCGAAGAGGGTACATGTAAAGGACTTGTCGGTGCTCGGAATGGCGATGAACATCTTATCGCTTTGCGGCCAGATGTGCAGATGGTTCGGACTAGTTGCGAAGCCGTCTCTTGCTGATGGCGTGGCTTTTGTTGAAGACGATGCTGGGGGGATGGTGAACTCGCACCATAATGTGTCGATGTAGCTCTGCTCGTAGTTCATGCGCACAGACTTCATCATGTGGTGCCTTACATTACTGTGTGCTCCGTCGCAGCCTAGTATGAGATCAAAGTCCACCTCAATCTCCTTAGAGCGAGAGGAGTTTTGATCTTGGTCCGCTTGAGCTCCGTCTGCTGTCTGAGTACGCGAGACATGCTGCTCGAACCAGGCTTTCCGTTTTCGCACATCAGTACCCGTGAGCTTGTGGTTGAAACACAGTTTGACATTAGGAAGATTCTCCAGCTCATCAAGAAGCAGCTTATTCAACTCAGCGCGATCAACAGCACGTATGTAGCGACCATGCACATCGTATTGTTGGGATTCCTCCGTCAGTCGAGACGACGCTTTGCCATGTATCATGCGGCCGTACATGGGTATCGTCTGAGAGAGGACAGTTTCGAGCAACTGGTCAGAGCCGGAGTGCCGCATGGCATTGATCCCTCGTTCCGAAAGAGCCAGGTTGATGGATTTCGTGAAATTGAGGGGCGTTGTCGAGTCGTCCCGTAAATCGCCTCTTAGCTCGTAGACTTCGACGTTCCATCCTCGTCTCGCGGCATAGAGAGCAGCAAGAGCTCCGACAGGTCCAGCTCCGATCACCAGGCATTTTGTTGTATCTCCTTTCGCCATGGTAGGTCCGGTACGATCTCCAAACGAAAGAGATAGATAGACGGAGTGGTATGATAAGCCAGACGTCTGGTGATTCATCGAATCAGGCAGTTACGCCATCCAGCGGGAGAGCCGCTCCCGTCCGGCCGGCACTAAAAGAGACCTCACCTTGTCGTTTGGTCCTTGATCGCCTAATCATCTTCCCACCAACAACGATGGATCAAGCGCCAGCGAAAGAGGTGACCGTTGCGCAGCAGCGAAAATGTGACGGAGAGGACTGCTCCAACGATGCCGGAGCATTGCAGTGCCCGACATGCCAAAAGCTGGGCAAAGAGGCGTACTTCTGCGGTCAAGACTGCTTCAAGCGGAACTGGGTGGGTCAGTACTTTGCTATACAGAAACTTCGGACCATGCGTAGCTGATACGATGGATATGCAGAGCACGCACAAGCTAGCACATAAAGCGCAAAACAGTATGCTTGCCAATCTGAACCTTACGCACCCGAAGGTAGTCTCTTACCCGGCTGCAGATGGCCACTTCAACCCCTTCCCGTCATATCCATTCACCGGATCATTACGACCTGTGTACCCACTGAGTCCACGGCGAACGGTACCCGACAGTGTTCGAAAGCCAGACTATGCTGGAAATGGCATCCCCGTGAGCGAGCAGGTTGGTAAGCCACAACATCTATCTTAGCGCAAGTCTAACATCCGCCAGAAATTCGTCGGCAGGAGGAAGATCTCAATCCTCACCAAAGATGAGCAAGACTCGATGCGCAAAGTCTGCCGCATGGGCCGTGAGGTTCTGGACATCGCCGCCCGTGAAGTCAAGCCAGGCGTCACGACAGACCACATCGACAAAGTCGTTCACGAAGCATGCATGGAGCGAAACGTTTGTCTTGCGCTGTCAACATAGACATTGGACCCACTAACACGACTCTCAGGCCTACCCTTCACCTCTCAACTACTGCCACTTTCCCAAATCTGTCTGCACGTCGCCGAACGAGGTTATCTGCCATGGCATCCCTGACCATCGACCACTCGTCGACGGCGACATCCTCAACATCGATATCTCAGTTTATCACGGCGGCTTTCACTCCGATCTCAACGAGACGTACTACGTTGGCGCTAAAGCCTCACAGAATCCGGAGAATGTGCGCGTTGTTGAAGCTGCTCGCGATTGCTTGGATGCTGCGATCGCATTGGTGAAGCCGGGTGCACTTTTTCGCGACTACGGAGGCGTTATCGAGGCTACTGCGAAGGAGCGCGGTTGCTCGGTCATCAAGACGTACTGCGGACACGGCGTCAACCAGCTCTTCCACTGCGCTCCCAACATTCCGCATTACGCGAAAAACAAGGCTGTTGGTGAAGCGAAGCCAGGAATGTGTTTCACGATCGAGCCGATGATCGCGTTGGGCAGCTATAAAGACAAGACGTGGCCGGATGATTGGACGAGCGTGACGGTCGATGGCAAGCGGACGGCACAATTCGAGCACACACTACTTGTGACCGAGACTGGAGTAGAAGTGCTTACAGCGAGGTTGGAGGATAGTCCAGGAGGGAAGGTCGCGATGCCAAAGACGGAGGTCAAGGAACAGGCGGGGAACGGGACGACGAATGGCCATGCTGAGGCGAATGGTGCGAAATAGTATGATCATTCGAGCAAGAGCAGTTCGATGAGAATCTTCAAGATTCAGAGTGGACACACTTGAATTCCAAGAAGCTGGTTTAAGCACTGCGACTACGAACATAATGTGTGCGACCTTGCATCATACCGCACTGACAGTGGAGGCGCACTCTGTACCTCGATTGTACGCGCCGAATGTAGATGCCAGGTGCAGCTCTCAATCCGGAAATCCATCAATCACAAGGCAATTCTCCCTAGTCTCGACGCCATGCATATTTTAACTGGGTCCATGCGCCATGTTGAGGCCTCGTGGATGCCCACGAATGTTGGCCTATCAATCAAAGTCCCTCGTGTAGTACGTCAGGATCATTGTAATGGTTGCCACCATAGCAATAACTCTGCACGCTTCTCACCGGCCACTGCTCAGTGTTGTTCACGCGGTTCATGCACCATCCGAGCCATCTCGTTGCGTCGCTGATGTCCTCGTCGATCCGACCCTCGCACCACTCCTGCTCAAACAGGGAAAGCTTGCAGTGCCTGCTCCTAAAAGCGATGGGTCGCAGGGTTAGTGGAGGTCTCAAAAGTTTGTAAAGGTTCAGCCTGGCTGCGAGAGATCTCTCTTTCCGAGCCACCGATTGACAACCTAGGACCGATGGCCGCAGCTTGTAAGCACTCGGCGGTCTCGAGAAGGCACGTCTCCAAGGGTTGCACCTTTCTGTTTGCTTACCACGGGGTGTCGTCGCCCTTATGCTGAGCAAACTAAGTCGAAGCCGTACGCCGGTTCCTGATCATAAAGCGTCAGCTCGTACTCGAAGCACTTCAAGTTTGGTGGTGACTTACGTAGAGATTCTGGCAGCCTTCGGTGCTCTTCACGAGGATAGAGTCTCCAGCTTGTCTGGTACATTCGGTGTCCCAGTATCCCGTGAAACGAACACGGTACTTTGCCCAGTCATCGTGTGGGAACATCCCGAGAACACGCAAGAGGACCCCGGTTACCGTGAGATTCGCAAACATAATGACAAATCGTCGGCATGCGTGCTCGAGATGTTTGCTCGGTATAGGCAAAGTGTTGTAGTTGATTACAAGCTGAAAGGTTTTGTACGAAAGTACCTGATACTTACTTGCGGGCAGCGCGTCAAGCCAATGTATAAGTGGAAACTACACTTGACGGGGGATTGTGCTTGCCTTCGGTCGCGCTCGCGAAGAAACATCAGCCACGCCATGAGACTCACAGTTTCGCAGTGCATGTATCCTCAGCGTAAACTGGCTTCGACTGTCCAGTCGTGCAATGCTCACTTTCACTTGGTCTAGACTAGCAAGACTGAACGTGTAAAACCCTAGCGAGCAGCCGCCGCATCGAACACCGTGCTGCAAACGGCACTTCTTGAGCAGACATGGCAGGTGCACAAGGGCGTATACTATAGTGATGCTTCATCTTCAGGCCGCTGTCTCAAACCTCACCTCGACTTGAAGGCAGGTCGCAATCGGGTGCACAACGAGGGCATCCGTCTGCACCCCTAGCCCAACTAGCCCCTGCTCGTTTCCGCGCTGCGTCGTCGGTGAGGTTTCCTTCAGTGTCACAGCCCGCACCCTCGTTTATCTGCTCAGCTCTTGCTCTTCTCCAGCCTCCGGCCACTCCGGCTCGAGGGACTGATGAAAAGATGTGTGGTTCCAAATATTCCCTGCCGATCCGTAGACCAACAGGAGCAGTCAGTTGATACTGTGGAGGAGTTAGCAAGCTGGTTGAAGGTGGTGATGAGGGAGTACTTGCGTTTTCAACTAGCAAAAACGTGATCTCGGACGAATCCTCACTGATACACGTAAAGCCCTTGCACTCTGTAGCCAAGTCAGCATCATTGTCGAATGTAGGGGGATGGTTGAGATCGACTCACGAGATTGTTCGGTCGAAGAAGGTTGCAGGACGACAGGCGACGATCAGGCGAATTCGTTAGCGCCAAAATTATGTCAGCAAACGCTTTCCAATGTCACGTCAACGCGTTGCAGGACGGAACAGCATGGAGCTCTACATACTGGGACCAGCATTCAGCCTGCCATCAATCGATGCTGAGTGCATAGCAGCAGTAGCGCTACTCCAGCTCCTCGACCGCAAAGATTGGTCGCTCGTTCCCACTCATGATGACCGAGAAGGCCTCCCTTTGCTCGTCGATCAGGGCCAGCGAATATCAGGCTACAAGAACATCCTCCGCCACCTGGAGATCGAACTGCACGTCGGCAATGCGATAGCAATATCCTCTTTCCTCGAGCGAGGCGCACAGACTCTCCTCGACATCTCCCTCTACGTTTCCTTCGAGAACTACAGTACCACCCGATCTGCTTTCACCCAGATTCTGCCATGGCACACCAACTACCTCCTCCCGCCGCGACGTAGAGCAGCTGCCCGAGCGCGGACAGATCATCTGGGTATCTCGAGCATCGACGTGGACAACGTGCATGAAGATCTGAGTGGCAGACCGTCGGGCATGGATGGCGTAGGCAAGGAGCAGGCATTTGAGGTGGAAGCACAAAAGCGAGCGAGTCTACTGCTGCCTCGCAAGGATACACTGAGAAGTCTGCTACAGAAGCCCGAGCACTCAGCCGTGTTCAAGCTGCATGCGCTGGCCGACAACTTCTTCTGGCCTCTACAAGATATGCTTGGTGAGAAGGACTATTTGGTAGGATCAGGCTCAGACATGACGTGTCTAGATTGTCTGGCTTTCGGATACCTGAGCCTAATGCTCTATCCCAAGCTGCCGCAAGACTGGCTGGCGTCAACGATGAGGCGGAAATACGCGAAGCTTGTGGCGTATGTGGAGAGGATGAACGACAAGCTTGTCTTGCGAACGGACGTGAAAGCTATCATGTCCTCAGCAGGGTCTGACTCAGAGTCAACACTGCCATGGAAGTCGCCTGCATCGTCCAGCTTTTTCGACGTCGTGAATTCGACTGCCCAAGAGCTCATCACGCATATACCGCTTCTCAAGCCCACCACCTCGATTATCACCACGCACGCCAACCACCTGCGCTTTTGGCAACGCCAACTTCCAGCTATACTCACCCTCACTGTGCTGTCGCTCGGTCTGGGTGTTACTGCGGCTTTCAGAACAGGTACGCTGACCTGGCCGAAGGGTGAGGCATTGCATGTCTTTGGCCGTAAGCGCTTCTCTGACTATGGCCATCTTGGTGCGGCTCTGGCAGGCATGTCAGTGCTTAGCCAGCAGACAACAAGTCCTGGAGAGCCTTACATGAACCAAGGGGACAGTGATAAGGCGGTACTGGCGGATGTCGAAGTGGAGGTCAATGTGAGCGATACTCGATAACTAAGTACATAGATATACCCACTGGCATATCCGCGCTGCCAATTGACTCGTGCTCCTACACTACTCTGGGGCACTATCAAACAATGCCGTGCCTGCGAAGCAGCGCTTTCACTTCTTTCAACTCCCCTTCCAATCGTAGTACCTGACCCTCTAATCGCGAGACTCTGGCAGCGTCGCTCTCTCCGTTGCGCCTCTTGGCCCTGGCCCACGGACTCCTCAGATGCTGCTTCGTACCCACTTTTCGCACCGGAGACAGCGACGAGGTACGAGGAAATAGCTCTCGGATGTGCTCTGATTCGGGTGAAAAATGGCTTTGGGCAGTGCCGAAAGCAGAATCTCCTGTTGATTCCACCATATGTTGAGGTCCTTCGTCAGTATGCCATCCGTCGTCTTCTTCCTGGACCGAGTCCGTCGGCCAAGTCACCTCTCGCTCTAGCACATTGCCAGGGTGCCATGCTTTCTGCCTCCCGAGGCCTTTGCGGCGGTGTCTAGTTGGGACCACGGGCCCAGGAAGAGCAGGCTGGGTACCGTCGAGAGTTTCGGTGCTGCCACGTAATTGCTCTCTGCGTGACTTGACAGGCTGAAAGTTGGGGCAATTCCTGGCCAGTGGCGCCTGCCGAGCTTTCGTACGAGAGTGGCCTGCACGGCTCATACGAGGCTGTATGGCTGGCTCGGATTCGGAACTAGTAGCATGGCTCTCCCTTGGGTCCGTTGGCAACGTGAATGTCAGAGTCGATATGCGCGGGCGACTTCGTGGCGATGTCGTTGGTCGTGTCTCCGGCGTGCCGAATTTACCATGAGCCGGCGTAAAGAGGTCGATGATGTCTTCAGGGGGTAGCTGTACAGGAGATCGCGCCATTGGGTTGCGCCGCACAGTGCCCTCGTCGGCAGTCCTGCTGGCACCAGGAATCTCGGCCGCACGTGAGACAGTTCGCTTTCTCGGTAACGACGGAGGGTCACTCACGTTCTCGGCTAAGCGAACAGGGACGGAGGGCGGCGTCGGGCCTTTGACGAACTCAACGCTGATTATCCGTTCGGAGGCAACGGTTCGCTGCTCTTGCAGCACGCCGAGATTGTCGTATAGGTGAATCTTCCCATCGACACGGGCTACCGCAAGCAGGTTCCGAGAAGCGCAAACTGCGGTCAGAGGTGCTTTGGCATGCCACGTCCGTATCACCACACTGCTCTCAAGATCCAAGAGCTTGCATCGGCCATCGCTCCCCACTGATACAGCTCTTGACTTCGTCCCAGGAATGAGCGCCAGACCAGTAATTCCACTGTGAATGGTCTTAAGGTGTCCAACCTCGCCGTCGTGGCCGGTCCGACTGAGTTCTACAGCGTTATAGACAGCGATCGTGCCGTCCCTGAAGCCAAGTGAAAAGACGTGGTCTCTGTCGGGGTGAAAGGTCGCTTTGATTACGGCCGTGTCGGATGCTTGCGGTTTCAGTAGTACCGTCGTGTCGGAGGCTAGATCCTTCACATATGTGATCGGTGGGTCATCGGAGGCTGATAAAACGAAAGTCGATGAACATGCTAGGGCAATAGGAGCCGTAGCATGTGATTGTATTGGAGACTGTTTTTTCGAGCTTGAGTGCCGTATGACCACGTTGGCCAGCTTCGTGGTCAGATATCTAAAAATGCGCATTGTCAGCCTCCCGAAGCTGAGTTTCTCGATTACGACTACCAGGCCGAGGGCAACGGCCGATGGGAAATTTGGCGAAGCGGAGATGCTTACAAGCCATCTTTCGTCGCTTCGATTAATCGAAGCTCATCATGCTCGTTTGCAGTCAAACCCCAGCTTGCGTCTTGGCCATGTTTCGTGTCGTGCAAAACCTGCGAAGAGAGCAATGTTAGCATCTCCGAACATAGCAGTCGCGGATATGAGTATCGAGCCGAGTACAGCGGCGTGATCCAAATCTGGTGGTCTGGAGAGCGTTGCAATGCTCACTCGAATGCGACTTACCACGACCTGACTGTCGGCGACCGCGAGAATGCTGTTTCGTGCTCTCGCTGCGACGATGCCAGCCTTGCTACTCGTGAACACTGCTGTGATGCCACGGCAGTCCCAAGCGTAGATGTGAGAAGGGGTTGATACGAGCAGATATATACCGCTGGGGATCTGCGAAGGCATTGTGAGCGTCTTGATCTATGCATTCAAATCAGAGATTCAAGCGATGAGACCGCCATTGCCAATAGTCGTCAAGGCACCTTCCTACGCGGCTCGTAGAAGTCGCGATGAGACCTCGCAAGCACTCCCCCACGCGATGATCCGTTGGTGCATCGCCAAACGCATGTTGCTGCTAGCACATGCTCTCGAGACGTTCGGTATGAGCTTTGGCTCCCCTTGACAGCCCATCATATGCTTCCCATCCTGCGCCGGCATTGTGACCACTGTTTCGCCACTCGGCATGCTGTTTAGCTGTTTTGTGATCTAGCTAGTCTTGTTTGAAAGCACCTGAACAGGATTAGCTGGATCACAAAACAATCTGTAATGGGAGATTTGCCACCCAAAGTTCTGTGATCCTGCTAGTCTTCTTTCGTTTGATCAATCTCGAAAGCACAGGGCAGCACCGCCTATAAATTCAGGAAAATCTTTCTTCTTCTCTTCATTCTTACCCGTATTCTCATCCTCCCACCACATGCCGAACTCACTTCAGCCTTCTCACCCACCACCTCCGACGTACACCACCCAGCTACATCACCATTCTCCCACCACGTGCCGAACACACATCCGCCTTCCCACCTGCCATACCCACCACCTCACCAACCGAAATACACCACCCACTACATCCAGACATACATCAGGTCAGTACATGCCATCACATACCACTTTGACATACCGAGTGAAGCGTGTCATGAGGTGTTGACTGCAGCTCTGCTGCCTCACACCTCTTACATGCAAGCTCACTGTCATTGCCCCTTCACCCAACAGCCACGCCAGAGTACTGGCTGGCGTTCGTCGCACCGACCACTGTGCCGCCGGCCTTGCCACCGCAGTTGGACTCGACGACTTACGCTTTGCACCTACCGCCAGCAGACCTGTATCCTTACTTCGCCGGCGTCTCATACAGAACCGTGAAGGCGCACCCCATGTCAGAATCGCCTCTACAAGTGTGGCATCAGCTGTCCGTGGCAGACAGTTTGCAGCTTGTAGAGATGCCGGTCTTCATGGCGACGCAGATATGCCAGTTCTGATCATATGAGCGCTTGGTCAAGCATCGATCACAGGTCTGAGCTGGGCTGCGGTGACGGCTAAGTTCTCAGGCGTGGCTGAACTTCATACTCAGCACACATTTGACATTGGCTTGCAATCCACTGACATCTATGACTAGGCCATCAGTATTCGAGCATCATGCTCGGTGCTGGAGGCTTGACCAAGACTGCACCATTGATCGCGGTCGCTTCCCAGCAGCACTTTACCCTTCAGAAATGTAGACTGTGCGCGGTGAAATGTGCCCTCGCCCTTGCCGTTGCTTCACAAGCAACACCTCAGTCCTCAACACCGGTACACGTCGTCTCATGTCCTCAAACGCGCCGGTCTCCTGCACATCGCACGAATGCTTGTTATTTAGCGACGCGAGATTGTGGACAGTATGATGACACAGAAACTCGAAATGCCTTCCTCGGTTGTTCGGCCCCGCTGACCATTGGACCACCGAGCTGCAACATTTGTTCCATGCTCTCCAGACATGTCAATAACACCTGGACTACAGAAATGACCGCCTCATCGAAGGCTCCCGAGCTGCTGTGGACACCAAAGCTCGCAGGCAAGACGCCGCTTGACGACTACCGGCGTCATGTCAACCGAAGATTCTATCTAAACCTCAGGACGAGTAGGGACCTACACCAATGGAGTGTCGACCGCCCACAAGAGTTCTGGATGGACCTGTACGATCACCTCGGCCTTACACCACGTCTTCCAAAACACATAACCAAAGCCTACGATGACTCGGTGCCAATGAGCTCGAATCCGCCATTCTTTCCTGGCTTGAAGCTGAATTATGCAGAGAATGCACTGTTCTCCAACCCGGATCCTTCTGCCATTGCTCTTGTAGGTATCCGGGAAGGCATGGACTTGGCGGACGGAGAAGAAGTGAGTTGGCATGACTATCGGGAAAGGGTCCGCTTGACTGCGAGTGCTTTACGACGATCTGGCATCAAGCAGGGCGACCGAGTAGCTGCGCTTGTTGCGACCTCTATATGGGCCATGGTGCTGTTCCATGCCAGCGCCGCTATTGGTGCCATCTTCACCAGCATCAGCCCAGAGCTTGGCTTGGAAGGCTGTGTCTCGCGTCTTCAGCAGGTCACGCCCGCAATTTTGTTTGCCGACAGCGACACAGTGTACAAAGGCAAGACCGTGGAGACCACTACGAAGGTAAAGCAAATCCTCGATCGATTACAACCACAGCCGCAAACGTACATTGTGCCAGTAGCCTCAAAGCCAACTGCTTTCCCGCATATCGATGCCTTCCTGGCGAAGGCTGACACCTCCGACCCTCTGACATTTTGTGCGACCAACTTCAGCGACCCGCTCATGATTTGCTACTCATCTGGGACGACAGGTGAGTAGTGATGTGTAAGGTGGTTCGGAACATGAGATATATACTGACTACCTTACCCATCGCTTTTCAAGGGGCGCCGAAATGTATCGTTCATCAACATGGCATGATTCTCAATCTCAAGAAGATTTCGGCTATACACAATTCTACAACACCAGCAGACGTCATCTTGCAATACTCGTCAACGTCCTGGGTTGTGTTCTACGTGATGTGTGGCTACACCGCTTGCGGAGCGAAGACGATCCTGTACAATGGCAGCCCGATGTATCCGGACGCAAAGCAATTACTCCGCATGGTAGAGAAGTACAAAGTAACATACTTCGGGACTTCTCCCCGCTACCTGCTAGAAGTCGAGATGTCAAAGGCCATCCCAAAGCACGAGTTTGATCTATCCTCCCTCAGGATCGTTTACACCACAGGAGCTACTTTGTCCCGCAAACAGTATCAATGGTTCTACTCTAGCGCTTTCCCACCGCACGTTCATTTGTGCAACACAGCGGGAGGGACAGACACTGCTACCTCACTTGTCGCCGCAGACCCGTGTGGTCCAATACATGCTGGCGAGATGCAAATCTTTGCATTGGGTATGGATGTTGACGTTGCCGATCCCGTCACAGGCGACTCCATCTTGATGACTGGCGAAGCGGGCGAGATGATCGTACGGAAGCCATTCCCAAGTATGCCGTGTTATTTCTGGGGTGACGAAGGCAATAAGAAGTACAGAGAGAGCTACTTTGAGCGCTTCTCGACCATCGATGTCTGGGCTCAACACGATTGGATGAGCTGCAACCCCAAGACAGGCGGACTAGTCATGCATGGTAGGAGTGACGGAGTACTCAGTAAGTGATCTTCAAGTGCTTGACCCAGACCGTTGCTGATCTTTGTTCAGATCCGTCCGGCATCCGCTTCGGAAGCGGTGAGATCTATGCAATCGTCGAGGCAGCGCCGCTGAACAGCCGTATTTCGAACAGCTTATGTGTCGGCCGACGGCGGCCTCAAGACTCGGACGAGGAAGTCTTCCTGTTCGTCGTAATGTCTCCACCTCATCGTCTCACACCGCAATTCCGATCTGATGTCAAAGCCGCGATCCGCAACGCGCTCTCCGCTCGGCACGTCCCAAAATTTGTGATCGAAGTCCCAGACATACCCGTTACAATTAACGGGAAGAAGATCGAAACCGCAGTCAAGCAGGTCCTAGGCGGCAAAGACGTGAAGCCAAGCAATACAGTGGTCAATCCACATACGATTGGGTACTTCAGTCGCTTTCGCGATATGGAGAGTGAGCCTAAAGAAGCAAAGCTATAGTTACATACATGTACAGTAGATCGCTTACAAGCAATTCTAAGCACCCACAGGCTGCTTCACAGCCAACACTTCCTGGCAACGCTTGCAAGGTGCATCTTCCTCATCTGCAGTGTACTTCCAGCAGCGAATGCATTTCTCGCCTTCCGGAGGTAGCACCACCACCTTGATGCCCTTCGCATCAGACATCTGCTCATAACGCCAAGCTGCTGATGGTCTCTCAATCTCTGTCTGGCGTACAGAGTCTGCACCGCGCACGACATCAACCTGACTGACCACGAAAAGATCCGCCAGTTCGCCACGATGATGCCAGTCCAACACGTGCCAGGTTTTGTCTGACTCGACTGGAATGTGCAGTTCGACTTTGCAGGCCAGACCGCTCTTCATCTTACCATCCCGTCGTGCCCTCTCTTGCGTGGCCTGAACAGCAATGCTCAAGTCACGAAACTCGGCCAGAGCCGCTTCCAGACGCTCGCTTTCAAAACTGCTTATTTCATGGATGGTCTTCGACGCTGCGTGTGGTCCCTTCGCCGGGTGGTCCATCGATTCCAGCATGTTTGGACTCATGCACTCCAACACCTCCTCGACCAAGTGCGGTAACGCAGGACCAAGTAATCTCAAGAGTCTCTGCGTAATCTGCATTAAAACCTCTTGCGTCCTTGCTCGATCTTCAGCTCGTCCTGTGTACATGGTGTCCTTGCAGACTTCGAAATAGAAGGAAGACAAATCGCCATGGACGAAAGTGCTGAGCTCTTTCATGCCCTTGTGAAATGCATACTCACCGAAAGCCTGTTCCACAGTCTCGCTGACCTTGGCTAAACGATACAGGACAGCAGAGTCCGCGAACGTGAAAGCGTTCATCCTGGCGTGTGAAGCATCGGGCTGGTGGTCGGCCAACACGCCAAGAAGCCACTTGAACGTGATGCGGTACTTCTGCAGCATGTTGTGTACTTCTTGCAGCACAGGCACAGCAATAGTAACGTCTCGGGTGTAGTCGCTAGAGGCTACCCATAGACGCAAAACATCCGGACCCAGGAAATCGTACTTTGGTCTCTCATCGCTACTCTCACTGGTCGCAGCAGACTTGCGTCCACCCTTCTTCTTGGCCTTAAGCGGCGGCAGCAGTGAACCGTCAATGATCTGCTCCGGCGCGATAACATTGCCGATACTCTTTGACATCTTCCGGCCCTCCGCGTCCAGCGTGAAGCCATGCGTGATGAGCTTGGCGTATGGCGCCTTGGGCTTCTCAGCTGCATCTTGCACAGCCACATGCGTGAGCAGACTACTCTGGAACCATCCTCGGTGCTGATCGGTGCCTTCCACGTAGACATCGCTGACTGGTTGATCGTTGTGACGAGGTGGGAGAGAGGTCCAAGTTGTGCCAGAGTCAAACCACACATCCATGGTGTCTCGACCTCGTACCCATTTGCCAGGGTCCAGTGACGAATGGAGCCATATAGGATCGTCCTCGGCGTCTTCGAACCAAGCATCAGTCCCTCTTTTATCAAGCAGAGAAATAATATGCCCTATACTCTCATCGCTGATACATGCTTCTCCAGTATCCTTGTGGTACAACGCCGGGATGGGCACTCCCCATGCACGTTGCCGCGAGATGCACCATTGGCTTCTGCCAACCAAGAAAGCGCTTAGCCGATTCTTAGCAGACTCCGGTATGAAGTTGACGCTGTCCAAAGAAGTGAGCGCCGGCTGCTGTAAAGCAGATGCATCTGCGAACCATTGTGCTGTCGCTCGAACGATAACAGGCTGCTTGGTCCGCCAATCGATCGGGTTCTTGTGAGTAAGAGAGTGTGTCGCGAATACAAGACTGGTCTGTGAATTGTGCGTGCCAGATGGTAGATATTTTGTGGGATGTGCAAGCAGATCAAGCACAGCACTCACGCCCTCGATCTGTACGTCGAGCCCCGCCAGCGCTTGAGCTTGCTCTGCATCTGCCGGAAAGACATCGGCAGTATATTTACCTTCGTCGTCGACAGGCGCAAGAACTGGGCCAACGTTCTTGGCTTGACAAACTTGGTAATCCTCCATCCCGTGCCCGGGCGCCATATGCACCAGACCAGTTCCTGACGTGGCCGTCACGAAGTCTGCGCTCAGTATGGGCGACTCAGTGCCCTGGAATAGGTTGAAGCATGCAGCATGGCCGTCGGCAAGCTCAGAGCCGGACATGCTGTTGCCGATGATCTTCGCAGTGGTATTAGCAGCCAGGTAGGACAAGACATGCTCGATACGGTCTTCTGCAACGAGGAACTGCTCCGTGGTCGCTGATTCGTTGCTAACCAATGTCTTCACTTCAATGATAGCATACTTGATGTCATTTTTCACAGCTATGGCCATGTTGGCTGGTAGCGTCCACGGCGTTGTGGTCCAGATGAGTGCACTTATAGCACCATGCTTAACGACAGTTTGCTTTGCAAGAGCATTTGGCAGCCGCACGAAAGGCATCTTCACAAACGCTGCAGTGCACTTGTGGTTGTCGTCATATTCCAGCTCAGCCTCCGCCAATGCAGTACGTGACGATGGCGACCAGTACACGGGTCTATGGTGACGAGAGATGAGACCTGCCTTAAGTCAGTTCGCTGGGGTTGCCGCGAAGATTCATCATGTCGAACTCGAACTCACCCCTCTTGACCATTTCACGAAAGACGCCCAGTTGCCTAACCTCAAAGTCCTTATCCATCGTCTTGTACGGCTCGTCCCACTCACCCATCACACCCCACTCCCGAAAGCTCTGCTTTTGTATCTCAATCGTGTCTGCGGCAAGCTTCCTCGCTCGCCGCCTGATCTCGGCAGAAGTCAAGCCCATGCCACTCGCAGCAGCGGCCTCTTGCTTCGGAGCATCTTCCAGCGTCTGCGCGACATCGTCTTGTGTGCGAGCGTGCTGCAGCGCCTTAAGCTCAATGGGCAGGCCATGGCAGTCCCATCCTGGCCTGTAGTGCACCCTGCGACCTCTCGCGAATTCCCATCGCAAGATCAGGTCTTTAAGCACTTTATTAAGCGCATGTCCCACATGCACAGCACCATTCGCATATGGCGGTCCATCATGTAACACAAAGTCATTGTCCTTGGGTCTGTTGGCTCTTTGCCATGCATAAAGATCATCGGCGCATCGCTGTTGGTATTTCTGCAGATCTGCCGCAGAAGCTCGAGCTGGGAAAGCAGACTTGGGAAGGTTGAGAGTGGACGGCCAGTTCACATCTTTCCATCGGGATGAGGCGGCGCGGAGTATTGCTGTTGGCCGCAGCACTGGCATCTGGTCAGACGAGCATTGTTGGCCCGATGTTTTGATGAGGTTGTAACTGCCATACTGAGATCGGCCCGACTTTCCGCTGGCGCAAAACGTCTTGTCACGACTTTGCCACGAGATCACGCCCCAGCTTCACCTACACCTATCCACGTCTTGTCGCATCTACTACCAGTTCTGTGGTTTGCGCAGCCGCAGAGCCTTGAACACCGTTGTTACTACTTGACTCTGTAGTCCCTCGTGTCAAGCTCGCAATCGGCGTCTCGTTCAACGCTGCTGAAATGATGCAACGAGGAAGCTCTACAACACCATGTTCACACATCAGCCACTGGACGATGCTCGAACGCAGATACGACTCGTACAGATCGTCCCGTGGCAGGATGGAGATGATGAAGAAGCCATCTCGTTGACGCTCGTGGTACGTGAGTTGAAGGCTGAAGAGGATGATGACCATGTGGAAGGCGATGGCGTAGATTGCTTCGACGAGCAGTGGTTCGAGGAAGATGAGTCCAGGGCGCTGGTATTTGGTGCCGGTCCAGGCACAAATTCAAGACTCGAAACAGGCAGTCATGTAATTACTTCTTCCGACGACCAGAGCGAACCTGGCGAGGGACCGATTTATACTGCCCTCTCATACATGTGGGGACCACCTGAGCCGAGCAGGATAATTCTCTTGGATGGGCAGCCATTCTCTATTCGTCTAAATCTCTGGCAGTGCTTACGTGTTCTTCGCAAGCAAGCCTCCCCAGAGGTGTGTTACTGGATCGATCAGTTGTGCATAGATCAAGCAAGGTTGGTTGAGCGAGCCAAACAGGTGCAGCGTATGGATCAGATTTACTTCTGTGCAGACCATGTACTTGTCTGGCTTGGCGATCACGACTATGTTGGTAAGCCATCCGTCGTGTAACTGCCTTAAAACTCCCATAACGGTATCAGACCTTCATTAAAGACGCTGACCGTGATGCAGATAGCCTAGTCCTACTCGCTGGACGTAGTGTTTCGCGAGTATACGCAAATTCGCTAGACAGCATCAGCAACGCAGAAGAAGTGCTGCGAGTCAAGCTCCCCGAAGGCATTCTACTCTCAAGTGCTCTCCAAAAGCATGACGATCCTCTAGAGGATGTTCTCGACCTCGAGAGACTCGAAGGTGACGAAGTGCCACTGTTCAAGCAGAGCTTCCAGCTTGCCATTCGTGAGGAGCTGCACGATTACGGTCTTCATGAGGACACTTTCCTCGAACAATTCGCTCGCATGCGGGAAAACCCTTACTGGCGGCGGGCATGGATAATTCAGGAGTCGCTTTTAGCATATGACTTGCGCATACTTGGTCCGAAGCATGAACTGCCATGGCCAGTCTTTGCTCTCTTCCACGAAGCAGTCAGATCGGTCGACGAAGACGACGAGCGTCGCAACGATCGACGTCGAGAGCTATACAATGGTCTCTTCCGCATTCTAGACATCAGGGCGTTCAACAGAGGTCCTTGTCAGCGAAATGGGCTCCCTTTTTCAGCACTGATGACCAGTATGCCTTCAGCAGAATGTGCAGACATCCGGGATCGTTTTTATTCCATCCTAGGTCTTGTACCACAGGAACAGCCTTTCGAGGTAGACTACACGATCTCTGCACGTACCTTGTACTTCCGGGTGTTGGACTGGCTAGAGCCGGCAGAGTCGCAGCTGTACGTACATGCTATCGCAGTGTTGCTTGATCTGGATGTAACGGACATCCAGGAGGGCATTTCCGCAGATGAGCAGAGAATACTGGAGCTGCACAGGCCTTCGGCACTTCCGTGGACTGAATTGGAAGAGTGAAAATATGAGCTCCTGTGGCGTGAACACTAGGTTGCACATCCCTCTACCTAGGCAGACCTGTTAACACGAGGTTCCGGAAAGCTTTGTGAAATGTTTACATCAATTACAGCTCGCTCTTTTGTTACATGTGCGCCCTTCGTGTATGCGCACAGCGCAGCACGAAGGGCATCTAATACGCTGCGATCCCATGTGCGTGCGTGCTGCTGCCTGCTCTTGTTTGAGCAAGCAGCCAATTTCACCTTCTGCGCCGGTATTCGCTATGCATGAGACAATGCTTTCTCTTCGAACGCGATGCGTAGGGTTTCGTAGGTCTTCTCTTCCGCAACCTTCTTCATCATCCTTCGCCTTGCTTTCTCTCATTCTCTTCTGATCGTGTGACCATTTCATGCGCTGGGCTCCGCACTCGCTGCAGCTACCACCGCACTCCCGCTACCGCTCCCACTTCCACTGCCACCACGCAGACTGGGCAACCACTTGTTCGCGCCTTCCGCAGCCTTCGCTCTTCCGAACCCAAGATCCAGGTCCAGAATGATCTTCAGCGCGTTCCTACTACGGAGATAAGGCAGCGGCGCTTTGGCCTCCGTCAACCCAGTCGCGGGCTCCAAGCTCCCCCTCATTCCCTCCTCATCGTGCTCTCCAGGCAGCGGCAGCATACCCTGCAGAACCTCGTACCCAGCCAGCGTGAACCCGAACTGCGGCGATGATCTCAAGATACGTGCTGGACCACCCTTGAAGAACGCCTTGGCACCCTCGTCGCGGTAGATGCTGCGAGCTGCGTCACGGATGCCGTTGTAGCTTGACTCACCCTTGCGGGCCTCGACTTGCAGGCGAGTCTTGATGACGTCGGCGGGTGTGGTGAGGTAGGCAGCGGGCATACCAGCGATGGCACCAGCAGTGAGGAGCTGCAACACACCCAGCTTCTTGGTCGGGGACTCGCCAAAGAAGTCGCGCTTGAGGTGGGCATACGTCGGGAAGTAGATGGCCGAGAAAGGCGCATCGCGGAGCATACAGGCTGAAGCACCCTTGTACAGCCCGAGGAGACCCAGATGCCGAACGATCCACATGGCAGAGCGCTTCGGAATCGCCTCGCCGTCACGAGCAGCAGCCTTCATCGCCTCACCCTGCACCTGCAAGCGAATCTTGACGATCTCCAGCGGGTTCGTGAAAACGACCTGGCAGGTACCAGCGGACGCACCAGCCAGCATCTCCCACTTGAAGTCAATGGCGCCGGTCTTGACGTCGGTGAAGTTCCCGCGCACAAGATCGTTGACGGTAAGCTTGATGGCCTTCTCGGGCGCCACACCCACCAGTTGCGGAAGAACACCTGAGTAAAGACCACGGAACCCCTCGTTTCTAACGACCTTGGTTGCGCAGTCCCAGCTGTTCTTGTATAGCATCTGTCCTACTCTCGCACTCCGCTGATTCTGCATCCGAGTCTTGACAAGATCGATGGGGTACACCATGAACGCTCCGAAAGCACCCGCGATCGCGCCAAGGCCGAAGTGATGCGCAGAGACCAGGACGCTGTGAAGGAAGCTCCCAGACCCGGCGACAGCTTTCTCCGCCGCACCTGCAATGCCGGGCGTCGGATCGTTGAGGTTGTTGCCATTGGTGTGCCAGCTTGCGTCCAACACACGTGCGAAGTCCGTGATACCGAGACGTCCAGAGGGCTGATCGAGCGATGCGAAGTGAAAGAGGATGTCCGCCTCCATTGGTGTGAACAATGTGAAGCGTGTGATCCGTGCCGCCTCGTTCAGGAAGTCCACACGTGTGATCTTGCCATCCTCCGACTTGCGAATAGCATTGCGTATGACCAGCTCCACCAGATCCATCTCCCGTATTACATTCTGGAAAGCTCTGACGTTCGCGTAGCTGATCTTCGAGCCCGGGCTGATATTACACAATGTCGGGAGGTTGGTGAGCAGGTGATCTGAAAGCTTGTGCGCCGCCGTCTCCTGGATGATCCGCTGAAAGTCCTCCGGGGTGATGTATCCATCCTCATTTTTGTCGAAGTGGATAAAAGCCTGCCTTACGCGCTCGCCCTGCAGACCACGCAGCATCTGCGCGAATTGTGGGTATGTCATCGAATGCCTGTGTCTCTTGCCGCCCAAGTAGAGCTTCGCCCAATCGCTGTCCCAGTTGAACGGAATGGTATCGCTGGTCTTGTTGCGCGCATAACTCTCCTTGAAACTTGTGAAGTCCACCTGCCCTGTGCCCGGGTCGGCGAAGAGACGGAAAGCGATCTCATACTCGGCGTCGGGTTTCGCGAGAAGGTTGTTGAAGACGCTCCAATCCTGAATGGTGATGCGACCCTTGTGCGCGCGGTCCGCGATGCTGAACAGCAGCGAGTATTGCTCGCGCTTGATCTTGTGCTACATCCTCTTTGTGAGCTTGACCACTAGAGCGTGAGGAGTGGTGTACTTACGTAGTCTTCACCCTCTGGTGCTATCGCGTCGACAAACTCCTTCTCGCCCATGTACAGCTCGCCATCATCATCCTTGATCGCATTGTGCATAAAGTCATACCTGGTCTGCACTGACAGTCCCGCTCCATTCTCCGTCCCCACCAGCGTCTCCTTCACCTGATCCACGACCGTCGCCATGCTGCCCGCCTCCTGTGTGTGAATGTGAAGGGATCGCTCACTTCACTCACGTACCTGATAGTATGCTGCTCTCTCACTCATCAAATGTTCAACTCGAGTCTTGTTGTCGTCTCCGCCGGTCCGGGATTGCACCTTTGGACTAGCGGTATGGATGGCGCAGATAGGAGTCGATAGCGGCTGGGCTAGCGAAAGCCTGTCGCGGAGTTGGTGCAACGGTGCGGAGGAGAGATGGAGAAGAGGAAGAGAACGAGTGTGCGAGGGGCGGTGAGGTGTTAGGTGAGGATTGTGATGTGAGGTTGTTGAGCCTCCGCCAGAATCTCGAAGTGAGCTTGCTTGTCCACAATTTTCGAGCTTTATCCGGTAGCGTGCATATCGGAGCTCGGTGCCGACTGTGAAACGTGTTGCGGCTCAAAGCTGCCGGGAATATGGTATATGCCAAGACGAGACGAGCCTACATACACAACAACATGTATATTGAGACGATGACTTCGATATTCATGGCTATCAAAGATGGATCCAACAGCGACAGTGCTTGTGTCAATTGTTGTGTCGAGAGTTTGCCCAAATTTCTTATATGAAGTGGATAGAGCGTGGCAATTCGTCAATACTGCATCCCGTCGCGATCAGCTTGTCTTGAGCTTCGCAACGGGGAGCAAGACGCAGATGCTCAAAGTATGGACTCGAGAGCGTGCAATCGAGTAGTTTGCAACGCCATGAATTTGTTGTGGATGTGGAGAATGTCTGTCACGTGGTTGCTGGATTCAATGCTCCAGGGACGAGGTGAGGTCAAAAGAAGCTCAACACGCGGCAGCGTCCTGTAGATCTCCGCGACAGCGGCAGGAACGATCACGAAGATACCTCAAACTGTGATGGCGAATTGAGGTCGTGAGAAGGGTGTCAAAAGCTCAATATTAGTATGAGCGTGATCGCACAGTTCTCGCGATCACTTTCAGTAATTATGGTGTCGTAGTGGTCTATGTGAGTCGACTGCCATGAGTTGCTGTTGAGATGCTTGGGATGCGTGAGGAGCTGACGTTCCGGTTTGCTGCATGCCAAGCTATCAAAAGCGTGATGTTTGAGCTCGGACCACCATTCAGTTGACCAACCAACGCCTGATGCTGCCTTGCGCTTGCGCTTGAAGCCACTGCCGCCTTCTCCCCTCTCGCCCCAGCGCTTTCCTCATAAGCATGTATCGCCCCGTAACCTGCCTCTTGCCAGATATTCAGCTGTGAGATGTCTGTTTGACTGCACGCGCCGAATGACCGAAAAGTACCAATTCAGCTCGAATCCTAGCGCGATCACCACTCGACAACAGCAGTCCTGCTGGTCTTGGCATGGCAAGCAGCCGAAAGCGCAAATACGAGGACGCGCGACCTGAAGATTTTCTCAAAAGCGACCCAGAAGACGAGGATTTTGATGATACGGCCAAGTCGTCATCTCCGCGACACAAAACGCGCCCTCAAGGTCGCGCAACGAAGGGTAAGAGCACGAACAAAAGACCTACGAAACGGAGACGCGAGCGTTACGGCGATGCGGATGATGATATAGAGGTCGATACGGAAGATATTAGCGAGGAGGAGGACTTTATTGTCGAATCCAGCGAGCAGGACGAGCCTTTGCAGCGGAATCCGAGGACAGGTAGAGGAGTGCGGTCAGTTGCGAAGAAGGTTGCGAGTTATCAGGTCCCAAGCGAAAACGACGAAAGCGAAGATCTCCTTGCCGCGGACATCACTCCGGACCTGCTCAAGCCGACGGCACGAGCTCGAGGCCGATACGGCATCGCGGAGACACCAAAATCACTCGTCGTAAAATTGAAACTTCCGACACGATATTGGGTGAAGATGGAGGGCGGCAGTGGTAGGTCCCTTCGGACACGCACTGGCAGTAAGAGCGTCGGTGGTGGCAGACGTGAGCCTACACCAAGTGAAGGTGGCATGGGAACACGGCGTAGTAGTCGCATCTCCCACGACGCCGAAGCGCCTTTAGTTGCGCTCACGGACTCTGGCAGGCATGCGCAAGTCACACGAGCGGGATCATCAGAGCCGGACCCAGAGCCACCACGTCGGACTCGAGGCAGTAAAGGCTTGAAGACACTGCCAAGCGCCATTATGGAGGCATCACAGGAGGACATCCAACAGCTGGCGACTCAGGAAGATCTAGACGCGGAATTGGGGATCCCCGCAGGGCAAGCCGAGTCCGAGGCGGTGATCAGGGATACCTCACCTGGTGTCAAAGATGACGATGAGGAGGAGATGGAGTTCGAGCACGTTGACGACAATGAGCAGGTCGTGCAAGAATCGCAGAACGACGAAGATGATGACGACGCGCCAGTGAAGCCAAGTGGCCGGCAGCTTAGGCAGCGCAAGGTCTCTACACCACCTACATCGCAGCCACCGCGCAATGCAACGCGCCGAACAGCTCGTGGCGCCAAGAAGCTGCCAGAGCAGCCGAGCAGCGACTTCGATCCTGAGGATGCAGAAGCCGAGGCGGATGTGGAGGAGAACATCTCCGAGTCTGATGCACGTCCTAAAGGTCGTGTCACGCGTGGTGGAAGCAGCAATGGAGACAGCAGGAGTGGGAGGCGCTCTGGCCGGCTGACACGAAAGACTGCTTCACAACGTAGCCGATCACGGCGCCATGACTCTGATGAAGATGCAGAGGAAGATGTCGACCCAGATGAGGTAGCTGATGAAGCGGCGGATCTTGAAGAGGATCGTCGACGAAACAAGCGCTCGAGGAAGCCTGCTGCTACACGGACTGAGATTGCGTTCGAACCTAACCTGCGCAACCGCAGCAAGAAAGTCGATTATCGAGTTATACGCCCAGAACTGGTATTGCCTCTCGACGACGATGATGCGCCTGCTGCTGCTAGCATGCCCCAACGCAACCGCAGAGCTGGTGGCGGAGGTGGGATGTACCGCAGTCTCTTCTCGACTTTCGGTCCCTTCGGCGGTGCTGGAGGTCCTCCTCCTGTGTTTGGTGGACCAGATGGTGCTGGTGCTACGGGTGGTGTGGACTCTGACAGTAGTGACGACGATGCTCCAAGAGGAGGCGGCCAGCAAGGGCTTGGAGGTGCCGTCGGCATGACACCCACCTCTGCCTTTCCCAAGCCTTTTGTACCCCAAGCTCCTGAAAAGGAGAGTCTTACTGGTGCTGGCGGCGGACCACCGGGTCTCGGAAAGGTCAAGGACAGGAAAGCACTGGCTGATGCGGATCCGCTTGGCGTCGACCCCAACGTTAGTTTCGAGGGCGTCGGTGGCATGGCTGATCACATCGATCGACTGAAGGAGATGGTGCAAATGCCGCTGTTGTATCCAGAGATCTTCCAGCGGTTCCATGTCACTCCGCCACGAGGCGTGTTGTTTCATGGTCCACCCGGTACCGGAAAGACTTTGCTTGCGCGCGCACTTGCATCAAGTGTGAGCTCGCACGGCAAGAAGGTCACTTTCTACATGCGGAAGGGTGCTGATGCGCTAAGCAAATGGGTTGGTGAGGCAGAGAAGCAATTGAGGTTGCTCTTCGAGGAGGCGAGGAAGAATCAGCCAAGTATCATCTTCTTCGATGAGATTGACGGATTGGCCCCTGTGCGGTCGAGCAAGCAGGAGCAGATTCATGCGTCTATTGTCGCTACTTTACTGGCGCTGATGGATGGCATGGACGGTAGAGGCCAAGTCATTGTCATTGGTGCTACAAATCGACCGGACTCCGTGGATCCTGCGCTGAGGCGACCTGGTCGCTTCGATCGAGAGTTCTACTTTCCGCTCCCGGATCAGACTGCCAGGCGAGCGATCATCGACATCCATACCAAAGGCTGGGACCCACCGCTGCAACCTGTGTTTGCCGATCAGCTGGCTGAGATCACGAAAGGGTACGGTGGTGCCGATCTCCGTGCGCTGTGCACAGAAGCTGCGCTCAACGCTGTACAGGGGACTTTCCCACAGATCTACTCAAGCAACAAAAAGCTCGTTATTGACCCTAGAAAGATCAAGGTCCTACCTAAGGATTTCATGCTGTCGGTCAATAAAATCGTGCCCTCCTCCGAGCGCTCTGCTGCTTCCGGTGCTGTGCCGCTGAAGAAGGACATCGAGCCGTTGCTTCGGCGACCATTGACGGAGCTGACGACCCGCATGGATGAAGCCATACCGCGTAAGCGCAAGGCCACGGCGCTCGAGGAGGCTATGTACGATGATCGGGAAGACGAGCTTGGGTTCGAGAGGGAGACGATGCAGAAGCAGTTCGAGTCTGCGCGCATCTTCCGGCCGCGGTTGTTAATCCACGGCGTGCAGGGTATGGGACAGCAGTATCTGGGTGCTGCGCTGTTGAGTAAGCTCGAGGGTGTGCACGTGCAGAATTTTGATATGGCTACTTTGATGAAGGACTCCAGCAGAGTAAGAAATCGTCCTCTACCCGTGCCAAGAGCATACTGACTTTTCTGCAGTCACCTGAAGCCGCTATTGTGCAGCTTTTCGAGGAAGTCAAGCGCCACAAGCCCAGTGTCATATACATGCCAAATGCCGACATGTGGTTTCGTACCTTGACCGACTCGGCAGTCCGGACTTTCACTGGTCTACTTCGCAGCCTGCCTCCCACGGATCCGGTGCTCGTCCTGGGCGTTATGGATCGAGACATCGCTGACGAAGCGGACTTGACGGACGAGGAAAAGAAGATGAACAAGAAGATGCTGCAGGATATCTTCAACTACTCTGGCAAGAACCGATATTGCGTTGTCCGACCGAACGAGGGGGCGCGGAAAGAATTTTATGAGCAGCTCATTGACCTCATCCGCAAGTCTCCGTCTGAGTTCCCGGAGCCGGAGCAGCGAAAGAGACGTAAGCTTGAGGAGCTTCCTGAAGCTCCGATACAAGAGGAGCCGAAGCGTACCTTGACACCAGCAGAGATGAAGGCGCAGAAACGGAGAGACCGACAGACGCTGAACATGCTCAAGATCCATATCCAGCCAGTGATGGACATGCTCAGAAACAAGCACAAGAAGTTTCGGAATCCTGTGATAGACGATGCTATCATCAGCTATCTATACGATGAGCAGAACCCGGAAATGATCACTACGGATCTGACTGAGGAGCAGCGACAGCAGCAACAGCTCTTCCGTCCTTACGAGCTGGCCAAGGACGCGAAGGGTGTGCCTGGCTTGCGCGAGGCTGCTACAGACAAGTTTTACTACAACCTTGAGCTTGTCACTATCGAGAAGCGATTATCGAACGGCTACTACAAGCGTCCCAAGGACTATTTAGCAGATATCAAGCGCTTGGCGAAAGATGCCCAAACATCTGGCGATGCGGATCGGACGCTGAAGGCCAACGAGATGCTGGCTAATGTCGATGTTGATATGGCTAAGCTCGAGCAAGATTACCCAGCATTGGTGTCCGAGTGCTACGCCGTCTATGAGCGAGAGTTGGAGCGCGAGACGGAGCGGGTACAGAAGATGCGCGAAGCTGAGCGCAAAGGCGAGACGGTGCCGAGGATTGTACCGAATGTGCCGCCTCAGAACACCTCCAAGACTACAACGGAGGCATCAGGACCGGTAGTGCTGGGTCAGGAGGTGCCCGGTCGACCAAATCTGCCGTTTCCGTATACTCCAAGTCGCTTCCCAGGCCCGAGTCCGAACTCGAATCCTTGGAGCACGACCAACGGTAGCCATCCGTCGCATCAGACGAATGGGTCGGCTGTGCCGCCACAGCCTCGCGAAGACTCGGAGATGCTTGACACGGGTAGTCAGGCTGAAGTTTACGATCCCAGTCAGCGCGAACAGCACCTTACACCGAGTCAAGGTGGCACTCAAGGTTTTCTTCGCTCACAGAAGGGCGCGCTCCAACAGATCGCACATGGATCACAGATTGACCAGTACCAGAACAGTGCTTCGACTACGACATCTGGTAAGAAGACGAGTGATCGTAGCAGCGGTCCCTTCTCGATCGGCACGCAACACTCGAATGGTGCGATACCGGACTTCTCGGCCATGGGTAAAGGTCAAGGAGCCAGCCAGATACCGAGCATACCTGACACGCAGGGGGCCGAGGAGTTCCCACCATCTCAGCCATCGCAGTCCTCCCAGCAGCACGCTATGGCCCCTCCTGCTCCTCCACACGCCCATCGTCAGTCGACTCTCCATAGTATCTTGAACGACGACGAGAAGCCGCAACCAGTCAAGATCCTCGACGTGCAGAAGTTGGAGGACTTGCATGGTCAACTGGTGCACAAGAGTAGTGGCTTCTCAGTTGAGCAGCTGGAACAGGTCAATGCGCATCTTATGGATGTGGTATGGAAGACTAGAGGGCATTGGAATAGGACACAGGTATTGGCTAAGGTTACGGAAGCCTTCAACGAGGTCGAGGCAGACATTGAAGCGTGCCAGAAGATCGCAGGACCGACCCAGCCAGATACGCAGTACGACTGAGAACGTTGGACAGCCGGCAACGCATAGATGCAGATCGGACAACGAGGGTCCTCATACGAGTATACTGTTTGCCGAGATCGTAGCAATACCGTGTATCTTGTATCGTGTATACTTGCACGCATCGCTCGCATACGCAGCTCCGATTCACCTCCCGCTCGTTGACTGCTCACAAATACTGATCACGCTTAGTAGCATGTCGGCCGGTACGGCAACTCCAGAACGATCGATGAGTATGAGAAGGAAATCATCGCCCACATCAGGCGCTTTGCAACACTCTCCGAACCGCATCGCCCAAGTCCTCGTCCTCCAAACCCAGCAATTGCATTGCGAAGTCATCTCTCGTCCGCCAGTCCGCATCCATTGTCCCAAGATACCACACGAGCTCCTCGATCGGCGAAGATTCGCCCGCATCAGCTTTTGCTTTCTGTTCGTTCTTGAACTGCTCGGCATCGTACTTGGTCACCTTCCACTTCGCGCCCGTTGCCGCTTCGTACGCACGGACAACTTCGTTCTGCGATACGGAGAAGCTCTGCACATACAGCATTCGGTTCTTGGTCTGATCCGGCCTCTGCAGGATCCTCACTGTCGCCTCGGCGGTGCGAGACAAGGTGCTGAGCGAGAACACTTTCTCGCCATCGTCAAGAATGTCGGCTCTCTGCTCAGCAGGAAAGACATGGATGAAGTCGAGGGACCAGTCGAAGAAGTGGCCACAGACGAGAGATGTCCAGCTAAAGGAAGGATGGTCTTTGACTAGTTCTTGCAGATACTCACGCAGCTCTGTCTTTCGCTTGTAAAGAGGGACTAGCTCCTGGGTGAGAGAGCTGGAGGAGTCGCATGAACCAAAGTCTGCAGGTATGAATCTCTGCACGCCTGCTTTGATGCAAGCTTGAGCAATACGTTTTTGAATGTCGACTTGGCTGCCTTTTATGCTGGCCACAACCGCGTCTTGGCCGTCAAGTACTGATTGCAGCTCATCCACCTTGAATTCGTCCGGGATTCTCACCACTTTGACGTGCTCAGGGTGTTCATCGGAGGATTTTGACGATTGTCGTTTCAAGATCGTAACCTCGAATCTGGCAGAGAGCAGACCTTGGAGTATGGTGGCACCAACCTTGCCGTCAGCTCCCAGGAGCGTGACCTTGTTGATAGTAGGCATGTCAAATACAGAGACGTGCAACCACGCGTGACTCGCACAGCTTCGTGATGATGTGTAGCAACTTACGACGCTGTGTTAACGAACAAGGACAGATATGGGTTGCGAAGGCGAAAGCAGCAATTCGCTGATGATGCCTGAGGCTTGCTAAAACCGGATTGTGATGGCATTGCAATCGCGACGAGCGGTAGACAGTAGACTAAAAGTGGTCCCATTTTTGCTCTTCTTGACCCTCTACAAGATGACCTACAGTCTTGCACAGGCATCTTGTTCGATCATGCTAACCTTGTAGCTTTGCCCACTGCAAGCACCACCGCACAGATAACCTCCCAGACCTCCACCAACGTCCGACCACTGAAGTCTCTGGAATCCATTGTGAAAGTGCACCTCTGCATCATCATCGCCCCGGGCGATACTGTTGAACGCGATGTCCATTTCCTTGACCTGCATGCGGTCGTTGAGCGTAATCAATTCGAAGCCACCCTCCCTTGGACGAAATGTTAGCGAAAGTCGGAAAGCATTCGAGAAGAACTCACCTTCGACGCAAGCGACCATGATAGGTGGCGATGCTCGAGCCGATGTGTCCAAGCTGAAATGTGCTGCTGTATCCGAGCGTCACAAGGCTACCGCTCCCCTAGCTCTCTTTTCTGTTCATCATCATCGACTCCATGGTTGACGTCTCTAATGTACCGCTCAAACTCACGGCTCACACTGAGCACTTTCTGTACATGACCGTAGTTCAGCGGTACCTTCTGAAACCTTGCTAGTTGCCGCGCGGTGTTGATGGTGTTTCGAATTTCTCTGCCATTGATCGGCACCTGCGCCAGCTCGTCAAGCTTCCCACGTATCTGTGACAGGTCCATAACTTCCTCGACAGAGCTAAGTCGTTCGAGAAAGTTCGTCCAAATTCTTCTCCGCTGGCCGTCGTTGAGAGAATCGTACCTCAGCGCGAGCTGGATGCGTGATTTGAAAGCCTCGTCAAAAATACCGACCCGGTTTGTAGTCAAGATTAAGATGCCTGCTATGTATTAGAGCGAAGCGATAATGCGATCTCGTCACTGACCATCATAGAATTCAATCAAACGGAGAAATGCTACAAAAACACCATGTTAGCGACCGTTTATCTCGTCTCGTATACATGTACATACTAGAAACAAGTGCATTACGTTGCATATTATCAATGGTTCGCTGCTCGAGAAATACGTCTGCCTCGTCCATTAAAACGACTGTAATGTCACAAAGGTTAGCTTGTAATATGGTGACAACGGCCTAGCTGAACGTACCAGACTTCCACCGCCTGCCGAGATTGAAAACAGATTCAAGATACTGGGACAGTTGGTCAATGAGTGTCAACAACTGTGATTCAAGCGCAGAGGCAAACCTTCTCTACTTCCACAGCGTCCGTACCCACGTCGCCGCATGTGACACGGTATAGTGGCTTCTCAGCAATCTCCGCCACGCTAGACGATGACGTGAGTAAGACAACTACGTAGCTCACACTAGGTTGTGGGTTACCTTTCCGCGGTCAACGTCTTGCCCGTACCCGGGGGTCTTTCATGTAGTCAGCAGTCTATACTCTGTAGAGAAGTTGGAGCGTACACACCCGTGAAGCAGTACGATCAAGCCTGTTCCTTTACCCTCTATGAAGTCGATACCTTGGTCGCGGTCGATTTTGTTGCGCACCAGAGCTTCAGTCAAAAGCTTATGGTCATCACCGATTGCGAGGCTGTCGAAGGCAGCTTTGTTCCAACGCACAGGCCGAATGTTCTTCACCAAGAGTGTTTCTACCGACTATCAGCTTCCACTTGATCTCGGAGCGAGGGTTGTGCATCGCACGCCAAGTCTTGTCAAACATGCGAAAGCCTTGAGTCTGCAGGGGCATCTGCAAAAGGAAGTCGTCGTCCTCTGGGCTCATTTCGGACTCGGAAAGCAGCGTGCCACGTGGCCTGGCCTCATCTGGATGCATCAAGTGGAAAGCCTGTACATCAATCATATACCGCATCTCAGCCTAGCGATGTCAGCAAACCATAACCGCATATCTTACTGCTGATATTGTACCATTCCTTGTGCCATTCCGTCCTTGTCCGAATCGTATGTGACATATTGGGACAATGTGCAACTATATGACGTGCGTCCTCGGTGCAGTAATTCTTCTCTCAGCTCCAACGAGGCATATTTCAGTGGGTAAACAGGAAGTCCCACAATCGGACGGTCTTCATCTCGAGGCATCTCGAACCTTGTCTTGGTCGTAATTCTATGAAAGTGTCCATCAAATGCAAGCTCTCCGATGTAACAGGTCCAATTGACCGCGTAATGCCCAGCTCTGGTTGATCTGCGCTCAGTTTGCCTAACTATACCTTGCATAGAATCAGATTGAAGTGCGACCACGGTTTCTGAACCTTTGGTGACCACAATGAGTAGCTCGCCGGGTCCGAAGAGATATGGCACCATATAGGCTTTGACGAGTCCATGGCCCAAGGTTCGTTCGACTTCTTCTCGGGCTGCGGAAACATGCTGCTCAAAATAATTTAGGAGCAGCTGCAACTCACCAGCAGGCAATATCGGAAGAGAGGCCGCGTATTCCGCGAGGATGTCTTTGCAGTGATAGTAGAATATGTAAGGCGCTTGCAGTAAGTTATTCGAGAAAACTGCCGTACGCTGGTAGATGCGTAGAGGCTCGGTCAAATTGAGCATCTCGTCTACTACCACACATAATGATTCTGATAAGATCATTACGTCTTCTCTGACCGGCTCTGTGATCGCTTGATCACGATTGGCCATGGGGTCGTGTTCAAGGAACCGTGTTGGGTCGGCTGTGGACTGCGGTGTGCGTTCGGAGTGTGGCATGTCGTAGCACTCGTAATGCTTGTAGACAACGAACGGCAAATGAGAGTGGCGCTCCATCCACGCCACCTCGTCGGCAATACGCATGCGGGAGTCGAGGTGGCAGTGGTTCTCGTCTCGGTCTACAAGTAGAACAGGCTCGTCTGTGTATGTCCGGATGGCCGGACTACCCGAGCATGAGATACGGTGCAGTGTAGGCCATTCAGCCTCAGGAGGATCACTTCGCTCCTCAGTATCGTCCCCTTGCTTGCGAATTAGTCGTGCATTTTCTAACTTAAGACTCTCGATTTCCGCCCGAAGAGCAGACATGCTCGATCTGGGTGCTACTGAATTTTGTTTGAATTGCGTCTCCACTTCTTCGCCCATGATACCTGGAAGCGATAGATCTGATGCATAAGCCGAGCCACCAGAGTCATCAGTCATGGCGTGCTGATTGTCATGGCTTGGTGTCGAAACAGGCGAGTCCGGCACGCCATCACTTTCACATTGGTCATCCGCGTATGGGCGCGAACGGGCTGTCCTTGTTCTGGGTACGAACTGTGATCGCGCTCCGGCGACCACACCATTGGAGGGCTGGTCGAGCTCTGCCGACCAGCGACGACGTCTTGTAGGTCCACTGCCGTGGCCATCGTCGACATCCTTCCTCGATACCTCACTTTGTACCTCCTCTTGGCTGACGTCGGCGAAGCTTCCACGAGCCGCGATATTATGTCCGCCGTCGGGTATACGCGGAGGGTAACGGACGCGGCCACCTTTACGGTCTTGGGGAAGTTGCAATGTATTAGACTTAGACTTCGAAGCAACTTTCCGGTGCTGCTGCTGCGGATGCGGCTTAACCGGAAGCGACTCTGCCACTGTCTCGGGTGCGAGCTGCGCGGTCGCTCTGGTATGTCCTCGCGACTGGGCCGTACGTTTCGCACCCTTTATGAACGGTTCGAAGGTCTGGGCGTCAGAATCTTCGACCTCCTGGTCTATCTCATCAAACACTTCATTCGAGCTATGCTCACTGCGTGGTTGATGGTCGAATGCATCGTTTTGTGCCGCAGCTCGTGATATTACTGCGCAGGTTAGAAAGCAAGCTGTATAGTGTCGTAGCCCAGGAATCCAAACGTTTTGACGCTCGTGTACCTTGCGTTTGCAGTACTGTAGTCTGCCCAGACTCTGACGCCTCTTCATCTTGAAATCGTCCTGTGGAGTTGGATCCCATGGTATCGCGTCCCTTGTATGCCCGCAGATCGCTGCCAGTATGACGTGGGCGTACTACTCTGCTGCCTGACATCGTTGTGTTTACTCCGTGTCAGGGACAGTAGGTCGGGTATGTCGATCTCGTCGTGGCCGAGAAGTCAAAGTGGCTGAAGGCTGAGTCCAGGTCAATTGAAGACAAAGCAGAACTAGATGTAGGTGTGATGGGGAGGAGGGGTTGAGCTGCATGTACGGTGAGGCTGCTGCGGCGCTTAGAGCTGCAAGCCACAAAAATTGTCCATAACCTACAGAACATATCTGTATCGGCGTTTTGTTTGACTTAAGTCACTGCATGTACGCAGGATGCCACCCTCGCTACGCATTAAGTAGTGGACGGAATGCGACAGGCGGGGTACATGCCTTTCTTCTGTTCTGCCCACGATACCATTGTTTGGCACGAGCTGATCGCGAGTTGCCACCTCGGTTGATTGAAGCTCGGGTGATGTCCAATTCATCCCAGCCGTAAGGCTGGGCACGGAAGGAGAAAGTCCGTCGAAGGCTGATGAGTGCAATCTTGATTGCAGTGAGTGGACAGGCGCGGATCAACCTCTGCAAGCTGGTGACTAGTTGGTGTGTTTCAACACTGCCGTCATCTGCGGTTTGCAACACATCCAAGTCGACAACAATGTAAACGTCTCGCACGCCGACCAGAGCGGACGCGAGTATGTGAATCCAGTGCTCCTCAGTGCTTGCGGCAGCTATGCGGGTGTGGTTGAATGCTGGTGACGCTGTATTTGCGAACGCATCTGCATTCAATTTCAAAGTCTGCATGGCAAGGTACTTCAACAGCGTGATCCCCGAAGTTCTAACAGCTTGCCTGGCCGGAGTGCTCTGAAATGCCCACAGAACAAATACACCAGCGTTCCGAACGTGATTTGCAAGGGTTGTTCCGACGATGATACTCTCAGGGCGTGCTGACATTGATCCGCGTATGATGAGGACAGCAGAGGAAGGCTGGCTGGACCATCGATTCAGAGCTGGCATGTTCCAGACGTACCCAAGGTCGACCGGTCGGTTTCTTATGTGTCGTTTACCGAAAGCCAAGCGGAAAGACATGGTCTCCATCGGCTCCCCGAACGTGTCGCCTTTCGCAGCCTCAATCATCTGCGCAGTCCGCATGTCCTTGGTGATCAAGTAGTGCGTTGAGGATAATGCGTGATGCGCTGCATGATATTTTAGCTCAGCTGACACTGTAATTGATTTGTTGACGTACCACTGAACTCCTGGTTCATCTTCTGCAGTAGATCGTACGTGCTCTGGTGATTACTGCTGATGCCTGACTCCAGGCTGTGTACCCGAGCTTGCAGTTTCAGCATCGCGCCGTACATTTCCCGAATCCCTTGGTGGCCAAGTGCAATCGCTAAGCTCTCGATCTCGCGAGAACACGCCTCTATTCTGACAACATGATCTTGGAAGCGTAAGCTGTAAGGCTGAATGAACGCCTTCCAAGCTTTCTTCAGGCGACCGTGCTGGTAGAACTCTAGCGTATCCTGCAGATGTGTGATTATAGCCTCATATATATCATGGACGGCCTTGCGCATAGCGGGTACGGGAAATAAGTCTAGGTGTATTGTCACCCTTGGTAACGCTGCTCCCATCCGCGCCATTGATTTCGCAAGCTCGGTGAGGATTTCTTCGTGATTTTGGACCAGCTACAGATCCACATTAGCGTGTACATGATCTGGTATGGGTACTAGGCACCTACCACAAACATAAGCTTAGTCGTGCCCCATATGAGCGATACATATTCGGGATGGTGTTGGACAAGCATGTCCATAACTTTGCCATAGTACGAGACACCCGCGGCAAATTTTGTAAGCCATTTTCTAGCACGACTCTTAGGTCGATTGCTGTACTTGCGTTCCACCTCAGCTACGATAGAGTAGATGTCTTCAATGGTAAATTTGTTTTGTAGCCAGGTGTCGATAGTCGGGTTGTCTGGTTGCTGCGCTTTCACGAGCTGAACGGCCTGCTCAAACACGGCTCGTGCCGGGGCCGCCGTTGGCAGCGTGATGGTCGCGGGCGGCATCCCTTGGAGTTTAGAAGAAGGCACAACCTGAAGTACATGTCCTGCTTTCAACTTGCTTAAACACTAACAGTACTGATATGCTTCTGAATGGGGATGATGAGCATAGCTAGCTTCAGCCTCGTTGTCAGCCCCAATGATATTGTCATGCAAGCTTGCTTTGCCACCTTTATTCGAATGCATGAAGCTTCCCACCTCAATCTGTTGACCTTACATCACTAGATCACCGTTAGGAGAACCATGTTTGGGAGCAAGGTTTCTGTTTGCCGCGCACACGACACAAGCATCACCAATGGATGAGTACGTACCTACTACAAAATGACAGACACATACCGGCCATCCAGCCTTGCTAGCCGGGATGCGGCGCAAGCAGCAGCGTCCTCGGATCGGGCACGATCCTCTAGACCACCGCTTTTGGGTGAGCAGCCTTCGTGGAATCAGTGGAGACGCCCCGGACCTGCAGGACCTGCACCTTTTGGCGCTGCTAATGGCATGCCCTCATATGTGACTTCAGGTGCCGAATATTATGAAAGGTACCAGACAGCCTCGACTGTCGACGGGTACACTGATGCGGGTGCACCTATGGATCTACCGATGTTGGGGTCGAACATGCGCAGTAGTATACCTCTTGCCAGAGATCAGAGGTCTCCCTTCGACACTGGCATTGACCGCACCATTTCTAGGGACGAAACTCGTGGAGAGAATGCCAGAGAGTGCATGTGGATGCAAACACTCGCCGCACGGTCTTCACGTGCTTCGACCGGTGTCTTGTCCAAGCGAGGGCACAGACCCGACCACCGCACTCAAATGCACAAGACTCAGAACTCTGCGGAGGCCGACTTCACCATCGACGATAATAACAACGCTATCGTCTTGAGAGCAAGTGCCTCGGATCTCGCTTTGAGGGGCGTTACGAGCGAGCCATCCGAGTCTGATGGTCAGACTTCTGCCGCTAGGACCAATGAACTAAAATGGTCGGGCGACGAGGAGAAAGAAATGCCGCGTCGGCCACCAGCGCTCAGCCAGGCCAACTCTTACCCTGCTGGACTCAAGATACCTACTATAGACAGGCGAGCTGAGCGGGAATTACTGCGAAGTAATGGCAACATACAAACCCCTTTTATGCCAAACCCGAACCCGAACCCAAACCCCAGCTTATCTTCCCAGCACAACAAGTATCGTCACCTTCAAGAGCTTACCGACGACCTTGAATACCCCACACCAGACGGCTACCGTGTTGAGCCTCGTCAATCACGTCCTGGTGGCGCAAGGACAACAAGGCCCGGGTATACTAAGAGCCCTGCTCGTATGGGCAGCGAGAGTGAGCGTGATAGACCACATCGCGCAGCCTCCGCTCGCTACGAGGAGGATCTTCCGCATTATCCACTGGTGCAGCCATCACGAACAACCAGCACGAGCTATGCCTACACGCCTGGTCAATACGAGGACGATGTGCCTTACGGGCGGCCTACCATGAACCGTGAGACTTTGCCTTCGTTCGGTATCAGTTCTGGTTACGACATGGAAAGGACCAATTCGACAATGGCAAAGGACACGGCGGATCTGAAAGCTATCCGAGAGTTCAGAGGCCGCGAACAGCAGACGAGGAATCCGAGACTGTCATCTAGTCGTTACCCATCAACGTCCAGCGAGGACGTTTAATGCGAGGCGTTCCTCGGGCATTGCCTTTTTTGGGACTGGAAGAGGTCAAACAGAAGACCAAGACTTCCACGATCGATGGGCATGGTTACAGAGCAGTTGAGAGGCTTTTGTGGAGTGACAAGCATAAGTGCAAGTTTTATTGCTTTTAAGGGTAGTCTGTCAAGAACACACAGTATGGTATTCATCCACACAATTTTCCTGAGCTCACCACATCTCAAAGTGACTGCTTGCCACGTAGTACAAATACACCATATGCAGCAAGGCTGTACATCCTAGCACCCCCCACTTCTAATCCTCATGCCGCAAGTCTTGTAGTCAAGCTCTACCTAGAGCGTACAGAGGCCATTCTGCTACGCCCAAGTATCTTCTCGGAGTGTGGAGGGACCTCATCTTGCTCAATGGACACTCTTCCACACTGGCTCTACCGCACGGGGTCGAAGAAGCACACGAATGCCTTCGACCAGACTGTCGACATCAGGACAACAGGTCTCAGACACCAGTGAACGCCCTGATCCTGATCCCGAAGTCCTCGTACTCAAGCCTCATGAATGGCATCGTAAAATCCGGTTTTGGCTGGAGCATGACGCTCTCGCAGCAATAGAGCTGGCTATTGTGCCATAACGTTCATCCATTCATGCCGCATTCGGGCTCGACCGGCAATCAACCCAGCTGATTGGATCTCCCTCGTGCGCTTATCCCCTTCGCACGGCAGAATAAAAGCCTTAGGTAGTGTAGGTCTTCGATTGCACACCAGCAACCAAGTAGCGAGCAGCCCTTCAAATCCTCTTCTTCCTAAAGACACCCAGGAATCCGCCGCCGACGACTAGTTCGCCGACTTTAGGCCGACAGATCATCTTCCATCCCTCATCAGCTTTCTCCGTATTGTCTTCTGCATCCTCCCCGGAGCTGTTTGCAAGCTCCACACCGCTATCGTCCCTTCCTTCTGCCTCGCCCTCCACTTCTCGCCCCACCCCTGAGTCAACCTTCGGCCTAGCAGCCCGAGGGCGAACTGCACGGACGTCCCATTCCCTTCCCCCTGTGCCGCCGTTTACTCCAAGTTCGAGGACTTTCTCCATCTCCAACTCCACCGCCTCAATCTTGACAGTCTCAAGACAAGCCATGACCTGCGTAATACTCGGACAAAACACCACCAAAGCCCCATCGACTTTCAACGCTTTCGCCACAATCCCCAGATGCTGTTCCGTGCCGGGAAGATCGAGGAAAGCATGAGACAAAAATTCCTTCCCCTGCCTCTGGGCCAAGAGGGAGGAGGTGATGTCAGACACGGAGCCGACGTGGAAATCCACATTAGGTGCGTAAATCCCGTGCCTGAACCCGTCGACGATTGTGCGGGCGTGGGAGGAGTATTTGTCCGAGATCTCTATGCTATGGATAACGGCTCTCCTGCTCGCTTTCCATTGCTCGAGTGCTATGTGGCTGTCCTCTTCTCCTCCCTCTTCTTGCTGTAGTGGACGTGGGAAAGGAGTATTAGCCCCATGAACAGCTCTCGACAAATAAAGCGTAAGTGCTCCATGCCCAGTCCCCGCCTCCAATATCTCCAACTTCTCCCCCTTATCCTCTCCCCACCTGTGCGGTTCGGGATGTAAATCCAGTAATCCCACTATTAGTGAAGCATCCTGAGGGTACAGAGGCGTAACCAGCCGTCTCGTCAGCCGGACGTATTCTTCTAGTTTCACTTCATGTAACCTATACTCTTGCCCACCAGCACCAGTACTGCCTTTACCTCTACCATCTCTAGTGGAGTTGGAGACGTTTGTGCGGACGACGTCGCGTCTTTGTTTCCCGAGGATAGAGGAATGGGGGATGATGCCTTTATGTGTTTCCACCCTCCCCGTTGGCGAGAGGGGTTTGGTGAGGATAGGAGAGGCGTAGCTGTTATTTCTGTCGCTTTTGGTTGGGCGTAGGAGGGCGAGGTCGCCGGGTGCGAAGACAGTGGAGATGTGTCGGCGTTGGAAGCGTGGAGCGGTGAGAACAGCACGACGGAGGAGCATTGACGTGTTATGTATAATATGGTGTGGAGTCGAAAGGGGAGACGAAGAAGGAAGGCACGCGATCAGATCAGCCGAGGCTTGTTTCAGAATAGCTGTCCCTGCATGAGAGCTCTAGACTTCTGTCTACCTACACAACACACCACACACGCCCATGAAGCAGTAATGGAGTGGATCTACGCACAATGACCCGCCGCATCCTCCGCACCCTCACCCAGCTCGCCCTCCTCACAGTCACAATCTCCCTCTTCGTCTTCCTAGCCGATTCCCGCTACCGCGTCTTGCCAACCAGCATCCACGACCGCTTGCCTACCCATCACGCCGGGAGCGTGGTAACGGACATCACCGTCGCGTTCTGCTCGTCCGCCAACCCTTTCTCTACTTGCAAATTAAGCGAAGATGAGGGTTGGAGAAGAGTAGAGAAAGATTTATACCTAGGAAGTGGATGGTTGCAGAGTGCTTGGGTGCATGTTAAACGCAAATCTGAAGAGGAATTGACGGCCGGAGAAAAGGTTGTGGTGGGTGTAAGAGTCGGTCGCCTGAACCCCGGGGTCGCTGATGGGGAATCGTGGGAACGGAGGGAAGCAGGGGTTTGGGTGTTGAGGAGTGGGAGGAGACATGATAGTGATTCCGATCGCGCGGTGACGGCTGTGGATGTGTTGTTTGGCGCGGATGCTGTGGATCCGAGGGCTGGGTGGGTGTTGAGCGGGACGCCGTTGTTGGTTGAGAGTGGGAGGGGTTTGCAGCAGGCTAGGTTGAGTGTGAGGTGTGGGAGGCATAATGTTAAGACTGAGGAGAAGACGAGGGATGCGCAGTTGAGGGTGAGGAAGGATGGGAGGTTTAAGATTTTGCAGATCAGCGACGCACATCTCTCCACTGGTACAGGAGTCTGCAGAGACGCCATCGATGCCTCCGGTCAACCTTCAACCAACTGCGAAGCCGACGTCCGGACTCTGGAATTCCTCGAATCCGTTCTCGACTCCGAGACCCCCGACCTCGTCGTCTTATCAGGCGACCAAGTGGAAGGCCCCTCCTCCCCAGACACCCAATCCACCCTCTTCAAACTCGCAGCCCCCCTCATCGAACGCAAACTACCCTTCGCATCAATATTCGGAAACCACGACGACGAATCCCTTGTCTCTTTGTCCCGGTCGGCTCAGATGAGTATCCTGCAAAACCTCCCTTACTCCCTTTCCCAGCCTGGCCCAGCGGATGTGGACGGTATAGGCAACTACGTCCTCGAGATACTCGCCCCAGGCTCCTCCCAGCACTCCGCACTCACAATCTACCTCCTCGACTCCCACTCCCTCTCCCCCGACGAAAAACGCTACAAAGGCTACGACTGGCTCAAACCTTCCCAGATCAGCTGGTTCAAATCCACCGCCCAATCCCTCCGTAAAGCCCATGCTAAGTACAGTCATTTCCACCTCGACATGGCGTTTATCCACATCCCACTCCCCGAATACGCGGAGAAAAACTTGCTAGTCAAGGGAGGGGAGTGGAGGGAAGGCGTCACAGCCCCAGGCTACAACAGTAGGTTTTATGATGCGTTGGTGGAGGAGGGCGTGGTGGCTGTGGGGTGCGGACATGATCATGTTAATGATTATTGTGCTGTTCGCCCTTCCGCTGTTGCGGGCGGGGAGGCACGTGAGAACGACCATGGGGTCAAGGAAGGGAAATTGGGGCCGTGGATGTGTTATGCGGGTGGGAGTGGGTTTGGGGGGTATGCTGGGTATGGGGGTTTTCATCGGAGGGTGAGGGTGTGGGAGGTGGATGTTAATGCGGGACGCATAGGGACGTGGACGAGGGTGGAGTGCTGTGGGGGGAAGAGGGAGGAGAGGCATAACGAGTTGGTTGTGGTTGATGGGGGGAGGGTGGTTGCGCCTAGCTGAGCTGAGCAGAGGGGCATGAAAATGACGATGGGCGGCATACACTTTTGGTGATGGGGTTGCGTGGAAGTGCTGGGAAGGCTACTTTGAAGGGTGGTGTGGGGATTTAGCGATGGTGTTTGCGGCGCAGGATCTCTGTTCAAAATTGATGAATGCATGCCATGCTCTGTCTCTCGAATATGGCACACAAATATCTCTTGTGTGGGTAGTCGATCTACCACGACTTTCTCCGAAGAGAAGAATCATCGCTGGGCGGAACAAGCTTCATGCTCATGCCGTGAGACGTCTGTCTCTATTTTGCACCGTGGTTCGCGCGGTTTTTCCGGTGTCTGGCTTCCGCAAAATCAGAGGAAGGGGACTTCGAAGCGCATCTATACCGTGCTCGAAGATTGCCCGATTGCTCACGACAACGCAAGTGTGCTTTTCCGAGCATCCGTCACGACACACAAGAGTTCACGAACTTCGAACTAACCAAGGGGCATGGCGCTGAATGTCTAGATCGAGAGGAGAGTGTGCAAAGCGCCTATTCCAGACGCCCTCAACGCGCAGCAGATGGAGTTGCGGAGGTATTCAAGCCAGTGCTTTCGGACAACGCACGGATGTTGGATTACACCGCGAGCGACCACAGAGCGGGCGGTCGCGGGGGCCTACGGCGGCGGAGATCTGTCTCTCGAAGATTGGCCATGATCTGGTGCAATGTTCAGATGGAGGTAGTCAGCTTCCGGGTCCCGGCAACCAAAGTAGAGCAACGCTCTTCTCGAAGATGTTGCTCTGTGCTTCGTTTGGCAATGGCAGCCAGTTCTTGGAGGAAAGCTCGCATAGTGTGCCAACCTGGCCTGTTCCAACGCAAACCATGATTATCGGAACGCTGGGATCGAGTGGGAGGCGAAAGTTGTGGCATTGGTACTGCGAACGTAGCAGTGGGCTCGGCTCTCCGTGGGGATTTGCGGCGAGGTATGTGCTGCCTACTCCGCCGTGGAAGTGTTGATCTGGACTGAAGTGGGAGGGCGCGTTCAGCACGTCATACAGTATGCTGGTATAGCCCGGTACGCTAGCGAGAGGCGACGACGCGATGGAGTACACTCTTGGGTGCAGTGGCTGCAGCATATCGATGCTGCGAAGGAGAGGCAGCAGGTCGGGAACTTCTCAAGCACGTTCAGGATTGAGGCGCGCTTGGAAAGGGGTTTCAGGTTATATGCGTCAGTCTTCAGAGAGGCGTTCAAGCTTGGTCTTCTGTTCTGTGTTGTCCGTGACGCTAGTGAGAGTCTGGATCACAGTTCGAGGTGAATATCCCTGCCGACATGATTCAGCGGCCAGCTTGCAACACCTCACTTCTCCTGGCTTATAAGGCATGGGTTGGCGCCTCTGGTCGGACTCATTTTGCAGAGGTACTGGAAGTGGAGCGTAGATGTCTACTGGGTAGCCTCATCGGTCCCAGTGAGGTGCCGAACCCCCCAAAGAGCTCCAGCCACTCTGTTCGAGTCTAGCTTGCGCTCGTCCTGCTCCCAATTACGTCTTCTCGAAACGCTCGTCATCGCAAACTTCGTGGACTGACTCTTATGAGCAGAGTCGGATAAATCGCTTCTGTAATAAAGGTGGGTCCGTACAGTCTCGCAAGCTTCATCAAGGACACCGTCAACTGCAACGGATCCACGTCGGGCATGTTGCCTATGAACCAGTGCGGCGGCTAAGTGTCAAAGGGTACTGCAGTTCGTAAATGTCTGCCAATTTAGTTCGTCATCATCGACTGACTGGCTGCGGAATTGGGAGTTCGTCCACCATGATAGCAGTGGAATAGCTGGAGCACGATCAAGTGCGTAGGCTTGGGACTGTAAGTATGACTCTGCATACAAAAGATGCGGGAGCTTGGATCGAGCTTCGTGAGGCCGAAAGGGCGTACTGGTGGTACGCAAGTACTTTACCAATTACGGCCTCGCATCTGCTCTTGTGCGTTAAACGAGCCTGGAATGATGTAAATCGGCTCTGTATGCGGGTAATCAGTGTCTAAACACTAAACATTGTAATATGAATCTCCGAGTATCCAGTTCATAGCTCATCCAATAGTCTAAAAGTCCCTCATACCCCCCGAACCCACTCAGTACCAGTCTTGATATCGCCGAACCATGCCATGCTAGAAGCAAGAATTAGCTGCTGTCTTGGACATCAAGGTGGCTTGAAGCCATAAGTTTACTCACAGAATGTCCTTGTAATAGTACGACCTCGGCCTCCATTGGCCCGTCGAACCAGTCTTGGGTGTCATGTCTTTGGCACGTTTGACATAGGTGCTAGTCAAGCGGATGAGCGGCTGCTCCTCCATGTGCTCCTTCTCGTACTCCGATCTTCGAGGCACGACCTCTTTGACGTTCTCTTTCTCCATCTGCTTCAAGATTCTGCAAACCATCTGCGCAGTTGCATCTGCACCGAGAGTCCAGGATGCATCAACGTAGCCCATCACATACGCTGTGTTCGGAATGTCCTCAAGCATGACACCTTTCCAGATGAACTTCTCGGCAACATTGATGGGCTTGCCGTCAACCTTGATCTTGACGCCGCCCGCGAAGCGGACCTTGATTCCGGTAGCTGTGACGATGATATCGGGATGAAGCTCCTTGCCTGAAACGAGCTTGATGCTATTGGGCGTGATCGTCTCGACGACGCCAGTCTCGACCGTGGCCTTGCCAGAGCGCAATGCAGCATAGTAGTCGCCGTCTGGACAAAGGCATACTCTCTGCTCGAATGGGTTGTAACTAGGGTTGAAATGAGGATCTCTTGGTACGGTCGGAGGAAGCTGTGCTTGGATGGCTTTACCAAACATCTTTCGGGCGGCGTTCGGAAAGTTGTACGCGAACCTGGTCAGCAAGAATGGCATGAGAACCCACTTCCATCGCAAGAGGCGATGTTCCCATGTCTTGCTATAGCGGGTGACCTTGCGTATAGCCCACTCGATGCCGTCCTCCGATGGCTGAGACATGACATAGCCTGGGGAGCGCTGAAGAATGGTGACATTTTTGGCCTTCTTCGCCAGATTGGGCATGAGAGTGACTGCTGTAGCACCACTGCCTATAATGACGACGTTCTTGTCTGTGTAGTCCATGTCCTGAGGCCACGACTGCGGGTGCGCAACAATTCCCTTGAAGTCTTCGATGCCGGGAATCTGAGCCTGGAGCGGATCTTTGTAGTCGTAATAGCCAGTGCAAATGAGATAGAACCTGCTTCGTAACTTCTTCTGTTCACCGTTGGCGTTGACGTTGAATGTCCAGGTGTGGGAAGAACGGGAGAACTCGGCATCCTCGACATGATGGTTGAACTGGATCTTCTTATCGATGCCGTACATTGCAGCCGACTCCTTCATGTACTTGATGATGAGGTCTCCCTCCGCAATCGAGGTTTGTTCCTCCCATGGTCGCCACGGGAAGCCGAAGGTGTGGAGGTCCTACAATCTGTTAGCAGGGAGCACGATCTGGTTACATATTGCAACGTACTGAGTCGGATCGGATGCCAGGGTACTTGAAGAGCGACCATGTCCCGCCGAGCTCATGACGGCTTTCAAGAATTGTGTATGAGAGGTTGGGTACTCGTTCCTGCAGGCGGTAGCCTAGGAATGGAGTTAGCGTTGGTCTCGAGATCAATCTTGAAATTCATACCGAAATTGATTCCTGATATTCCTGCCCCAATGCTGAATTCATTGTCAGCCTAGTTCTATGATTGTGCTTCAGTGGCCACACATACATCACAACATCGTAGTCCACCTTCTCGGACGACATGGTTGCCTTCGCCACTCGAACGTCAATTGTGAAGCTGACGGAATGGAGGTCTTGCAGTCTAAATGAATTTGGGATCAAGGACAGTAGGACTTATTCTTTGCGAATGCTTGAGACTCCTAGGGCATCGAGGGGTGATGAGAGCAGTAAGATGGTTGGAAATAGGTCGTTGGGTAGTGATGAGCCGAGGCTCGGCATGAGACGCCATGCAGATTGGGGATGTTGTCCGCGGCGCACGACGACATCAACCCACAAAACCGTATCGCACCAAAGGGCACTCTCCACAGCCAGTCTTGAGTTGCTGCGTACTCGGAGTTCCAGCATGCCGGTGCGGTTGTCGGAGAGTTTGCTACATCTCTTTCCTCGAGTTCTCGTTCTCATGCACCGAGGCGCCTTCTGTCCGACGTAAGCTGGTGTGCAGTCCAAATCGAGCAATAATGACTTGCTTCGTATGCAACGGTATGAATCGCTGACTATGTACGCGCAGTGGGCGTCTTGTGTACTAATGTCAGCTATGGGGCCCCAGTGCCGGCATGGAGTAATAAAGTCACCGAATTGTTTCGCTGACAAGGGTCCGGAGAACTCTTTGCTTAAGGCAAGGTAGCTTGAAGGAGCTGGCTCTGCAGCATAGCGGTCGCGATTGATGAGCGCACATGCAGCATACAGCGCCGCATCTACCAAGTGCGATGTCTATCTCGCGAGCTGCTTATGCTCAAGTACAGAGGCACGCGAGGTGGCCGTGCGATTTCTGGAAAAATGCAATATGGCGAAACGTCAGCGAGATGGTGAGGAGTTGGCTGCTTGAGTACTGCTGCTTCCGAGCCGCAAAGATTGAAAGGCTCGGACAAGACTTGATCAAGACGTTCTTCTGTGGTTGCGTCGATGCTGCACAAGCGGGAGATCAAGACGCAACAGGTGATTTGCCCCCGGTAAGAAAGACCTTGGTATGAGGTGGAGGGAGGATGGTCTATTCAAAGTGCGCTCTGAGTCTACTGTTCCTGGAACGAGAAGAAGAAGTCTTATGAAGCGACAGTTGTTCAGTGCTGAGTGCTGTGAAAGGCTATAGTACGATACCGCAAAGAAGGGCTGAAAGTCTCTACTATCCAATGTCATGTGTGTATCGCGCGAAAATGGAAGCGATTTGACCACCGCACAGACCAAACCCATATCCATCTCTATTTGTCGAGACTCTACGTTCGAAGCGAACGTCCATGAACTGTAAGAGGGTAAGGTCATGAGAGAAGACCAAGCGTGGCAGATCGGATCGCTCGACAATAGACGCGGTCTGCCTGCACAGAATGACCAAAAGGCAGCAGATCCGGAAGCATTTGGTATGTTAGTAGCAGACCTCGTTGTGCTTCACAGGCTGACTACCTGGCAGTACCACGAGCCTTCTCTATATGTGTAAAGCGAGCAGACCGTGTAAGCGCTCGTACTTTAAGCGACTCGTCAGATCAGTATGGATGCACTGTTGCTGCTTTGCGACAGATCGCGTGGCTCGCTTCACTGCATGTGCCTGGTCGTTCCTTCCTCTTCGGTTCACTTTGCGTTGCTTGGCGGTCTTGGGACCTCAACAGATCGCCACGTGCCTTCGCCGACTTTTCGAGCAGTATAAATCTCTGGACCACCTCCGACTCTCGTACTTCCAGCTTCTGTCACCGACATCCTGCTCTTCCTCAATCACGACCACTCACAGCTATACCAGCGCACTCTCGACCTTCGAGATACTACACACTGCTCTAGATAGCAACCCCAAGAGCAGCTTGAGACTTGTGAGACTCCACCATTGCACCTCATAGATTCTTCAGTCACTGACTTCTTCCAGGATCACCATGGGACACCATCATGGTGGTGGGACGCAGGTCCTGGCCATGCTGGCCCTTCTGTCCATGCTCCTGTTCGCTACCCTCTCTCACTCGGCTCCTGTCTCCGGTATCGACATTCTCGACACTAACCCGGCCAACTTCACAACTCACGTCGAGCTTCTGGCGCGTGCCGAGTCCGAGGCGCAGTCTAGCGCTACCACGTCTCTTCTCGCCAAGCGTGACTACACCGTGTGTAACAGCGCCACATCTGCCGAGATATTGGCCACTTGGAAGCTCTCCCAACAAGCGAGGACATTCTGCATGAACCACCAAGATGAGAAGCTCGGACACGCTGCACAGAATCCTACTACGCTGTACCCGATCTCGCTCACGTCCTACGTGTACGATATACACAAGAACGAGCATAAGATCAGCGTCTCTGCCGCCAACAACAGCCCAGACACGGATTTTACGATGGGCCTCGACGTATGTTTGAACGCTTTTGTGAACCTTGTGTTCACCTGCACCACTCCTGGCACTGGCGGGTCTCTCTTCGCCAACAACGTCTTCTGGACCATTGACGTTGACGACGCTCCAACCAACTGGCAGAAGCGTAGCCTTGAGGAGACGGATACCACCATGGTCGAGCGTGACGTCCCAACCAGCGTCGCTGATGGCGCAAAGGTGGTGTGCAACCTTCCTGGGCCGCACTCGGTGTTCGCAGGCATAGTCATGCACGCGATCACCTCCTTCTGCTTTGCGTCCGAAGGCACGGCTGTCCAGCATCTTTCCCCGCTCGTCGACACCCAGCACTACGACGACGATGTCATCGAGCTCTCAATCTCGACCATTGCTTCTGGTATCGATTACACGGTCGACTCTCACGATTGGATTCCGGCGATGAACGATATCGTTCAATCTTGCGGCGACGGCTTCGGTGGAAAGTACAGCGCTAGCTGGCCTGTCAATCCGCTTGTGCTGCTCATCATGGAAGTTAACGTCAACGGTGCCACAACTCCTGCTCCCTTCGAAGACAAGCGCGCCCTATCACCACTCAACACTTCCAATGCCACCAAGCCCGGAACCTTCAACAAAGACCTTGGCAATCTAGGAAAGATGATGTGCCACCCGAATTTGATTGGCCATACCGTGACTTACGTTGCCATGCGCACCGCGGCAGAAGAGTTCTGCATGGACAACGAAGGCAAGATCCTCCACAAAGGCGAGAGGGTCATGTCGGCATACCCCATCCGCGACGGTACCGAGAGCTGGGCACTGATCGAAATCAACAACATCGCGAACGAAACGCCGTACGAATTTGTATACGACCTGTGCAGGACCTCATTCATCGACATGGACCGTTGGTGCGAGGAGAGGTACAGGCACTACGCCATCGGCATCGACGAAGCGGTGGGTGGAAATTCTTGGACTGAAGATGGCAGCATGATGTGGGGCATGGTCATCAACCTTGGTCAAGAGGAGTACGTTGTCACCATCGAGGACGGCAATTTCGAAAAGCGTTCGATCGATCCGAGTCCATGGCGCGAACTCTTGGAAGCATCGCCATCTCTTTCTTCTCTCGAATCCCGCCAAGGCGTGACCCTCGACTGCCGTCCCAACGACGCCGGCTTCACCGCGAACATCGGCCCAGTCTCTACGGCGATCCGTCAGTGGTGCACGGAGAGCGACGGAATCGAGATCGCGGCCGGCAGCACGCGAATTACCTCCATTGGCCTCAACGGCGGCGGCTCTCTGCTCATGGGCATGCACATACTTACCCAGGACGCCGGCTACGTCGTCGATCGCGGCATCTGTCTGGGCATCTTTCTTGATATCATCTTCTACTGCAGCCCGTTGGCCGCGGACTTTGATGATGCTGTTGGCGGATTGATGTATGGGCAGGGTGGTTCGATGTACTTCCAGCTTTACATGAACTACCCCCACTTCCAGGGAGCGCTGGGGAAGAGGGTCATCGAGAACGGTACGATGGTCTGAGGCTGGTGGGGCAATCAACGAGGAACGATTGACTCAATGAGGAACGATCACCTCAGTGAGGAACGATCAACGAACGGCTGGCTGAAGTGTGCGCTTGAAGCATAGTAAGCAGCCAAGGCCGGGAATGAACATACTTTGAGCGACGGCGTTGGTGGTGTGCTGTTGCCTTAGTCGTAACGATGTGATATAGCTGTCTGAAGATGATTCAGCTTACACTCATGTCTCTTATTCTCATCCGTTCTACTGCGTACCGGCATCTCCAATCTCATCAGTATGCCACACTCAAGATTCGATTGCAGGTGTGCGTAATGGGCATGGAATTCGTTGCCTTGCTACCTATTTGCTGGACATCAAAGCCCTTGGCTTCGGGATTGCCTTAGCGGTGGGCCATCCTTCCATGGATCACGGTATAGATGTCATGAGACAGTTCGGCTACAATCTGATCTATCAATTTTCACCGTCGTAGTCAGTCACCTCGTACTGCGTGCCAGCATTATCAGCTCCATCAATCATCATGCTGACCGGTTGCGTGCGGTCTTCAAAGAGACTCAAGCACAACGAAAGCACCGCAACTCATGAAAGCAGAGCGGTGTCAAGCGCATCGGCAGCAATGCTAAACCACTACATCACATCCAGCGCTCACTCCTCATCAAAACCCGCCCTTCCATCAAACCCGCCCAGCCCATCCTCCTCATCCTCATCCTCGCCCTTCCCATCCTCCCCCTCATCAAGACTACCCTCCTCATCAAACCCCTTCAACGTCTCCCCCTTACTCTCCGTCCCCGCCTCCACCACGAAAAAAGGAGCAACCTCACAATCCGTCAACTTCGTCCTCTCCTCCTCATCCTCTGCCCTCTTCTTGCCCTTCCCCTTACCCTTAGCCCCATCCCCATCACCACCAGCACCACCATCCCCTACCTTCCCACTACCACCTTCAGCAGGAGCAGAAGGCATCCCCTCAATCCTCGCCCGTTTCCCAATAATACACCCCGTCATCGTGACCCCATCCCCAACAACCACACCCTCCATCAACACGCATTTAGTCAACTTCACCATCCCACCGATCTCACAGTTCGCTCCGATAACCGATTCCTTGATATTGGTGCGGGAGCCGATGGTGACGTTCTCCGCTACCAAACTATCCCCTTCACTGACCCGGGTCTGCGGGCCGATGGTAGCGGTAGGATGGACTTTATGTTCGTGTGCTAGAGGGTTGTACACTACACCTGGTTCTGCTGAGGAAGTGGCGGGTAGTTTGGCGAGGTAGAGTGATATTGAGGCGAGTTGGGGCGCGGTGTCCACTCGGCGGATTAGGGGAAGGGAGGGGAGGGGGGGTTGGATGTAGGCTAGTAGTGGTGGGATATGGACATGCGACTTCGGTTTGGATACCGGTTTCGAGGCTGACTTTGTCTTCGTTTGAGGTTCCGTTTCCACGGTTGCTGGGACTTGCACCCGTGAAGCGAATCCCTTCTCTTCCCGCTCCTGTCTCACGCGGACAGGAACGGAGACTTTGGTGCTGGATAGAGCCATGACATCCACCTCCTCCTCCCCATCCTCCCCGTCGTCCTCCTCAAACTTCGCTTGGGTCATCATAAGCCCATCCGCGGCATCATCGTCGAAAGTAGCTTGCGTCCCTTCCGCCCCCCTACCATCCTCCTCCGCACCCCTCTTCCCACCCAACACCTCATCCAGTCCCAGTTTACCAGCTAACGAAGGCCGCCACCCCGCCTGCGCCCATGCCCCCAAAACATCCTCAGACAAACTCTCAAACCTCTCTCCATTAGCCGAATGACCAATAAACTCCTTAACCCAATGCGGGAAAAAATACACATGCGCGTCGCGGTACTTAGTACGCATTTTGACATTGCTGTGCTTGTTAAGTAACCTCTGGCGAATAGGGAGGGATCCGTTATTCTCCTCCAACGTATCATTCAGAGTATCCGTAGGCATCGTTAAGACCACTTCCTCAATACCCCCTCGCAACGACCCTGCTGGTGGTGGGACGGCGGAAGAGGAAATGGGGACAGTGGCGAGGAAATCCGTTTCATCAACCACCTTTTTCGACTCGGAACTTATGCCTTCCCGACCATGGGTAGGGTAGTAGAGCGCCATACCTCCTCTCCTCTTCCCCTGCTTAGAATTGTAGGAGGTAGAGGTAGAGGAAGGGTTCAGTGTAAGCCACTGCTGCAGCACTTTACTCCCATCCAATTCAGAAACTAGATCACATGGCAACACCACGAAATCCCTCGTCACCACTCCCTGAACTTCAGGCAACGCGAGTAGCTCCGCTGTGCCACTCGTCTGCTCTAATCCCTCCGGCGCTAAAATCTCGGGCTTTGGGCCTGGCAGTGAGGTTAATGCTGGGTGCGTCGCTAACGCCGTCTCCAGCGCTTCCCGGGCATCGGGGGGGATTATTAGGGTTATATCGCTGATCCCCATGGCGTGGCAGTAGGATAGTGGATACCAGAGCATTGGGCGGTTGGCTATGGGGAGCAGGCATTTGGGGGATTGGGCAGGATTGGAGGTGAAGGTGTTGAGGCTTAGGCCGGGGCCGCAGAGGATGAGGGCTTGGAGGGAGGGGAGAGGGGGGTGCGTTGCGTGGGGCATGATGAGGGGGGAGTGCGTGGTAGTTGGTGGGTTGGTGGTTTGTTGTGCTCTGGATCAAGGGATTCTGGTCCGGTATCCTGGGATGGTTGTGTTTCCGTCGAAGGCAAGGTTTACATGCGATGATCGTAGTCCGTAACGTGGTATCGTCCAGGGTTTCCAGGCTTGGTCTCAATGTGGCGTGTGTTGATGTTGTTATTCAATTAACCATTATGACTCCCCCAAGCATACTTTATATCCCCCCGAGTCATGATATGTCTGGCCCCTGGCATCCAAAACAAATCCAAATCCATCCAAATCAAAACAGCTACCCCAGCCTCGCCCTCAGCTCCAACCCCAAACAACCCACCACACACCCTCTACACCCCCATGTAAACCCCTACAATGTCCGACCGCCGCACCCGTCGCCCCCTCTACGCGCCTCCACCCCCCTCCAATCACCGCTCCGCACTAGGTTTCTGGGTCCCCGTAGTCGTAACCACCACCCTCGCGCTCGGCGGCCTAGCAGCCTGGGTCTGGAGTGAACGCTCCGAACACGACGACGATGAGGGCTATCCACCAACGGCGCGTCCGGATGTGAAACCCCAACCTTACCCCCCTCCCCAACAACAGCAGGGAGGTAGTGGACTGCCGAATTACTCAGGTCCGTTGCCGAGTCAGAGTGCTGGGGCGCAGGGACAACCTGCTCCTGCTCCCTCCGGTGGGGAAGCGGCGAGTTATTACGGTAATTCGCGATCGGGTCAACAGCAGCAGCATGAAGGATATGGGGAGGATGGTGGTGGAGAGCAGACGTTTTTCGGACAGGTAAGGGGAGCTATGCGTCGGACTCCGTCGCCGCAGCAGTTTTACGATCAGGCTAGTAAGCAGGTCTCTGCTGGGTTGGCGGCGGCGGGTGGGGTGTTGGGGAGTATTATGGAAGATGGGGCTGAGCATGAGCAGGATTCTTATGGTCGGAGGGTGGAGGAGAGGAGAGGTGGTGGTGGTGGTGGGGAGGTACGCGAGGAGAGGCGAGAGGAGCAGAGGGAGGGGTTTAGTGATCATGAGCGCTGGTCTGAGGAGGCCGAGGAGAAGGAGAGGGATAGGGGGGTTGTGGAGGTGGAGAGTGAGAGGCGGGCGGATGCGGCGAGGTCGGGTAGAAGCACATCTGACGGAAAGCAGAGGCAGCGTAAGACGGTTGCTGTAGTTGTCAGTGCGGACACGAATATGGATGGTAAAATGGACGAAGAAGACATCATCTACGACCAACACGCCGTACGTTACATCCCCCACCCTCCCATTCTTCAACCTTATTCACCCTAGCTAACATCCCCGCGTTACAGTCTATTCTGTCTCATCTCCCCGAGCATCACAACCCCGAACGCACCGATCTCTTCATTTTGATCTACGCCCCCGGCCTCCTCACCCTCCCACCCATCACTTACCGCCCTGCCACTAACCCTTCCCACCTTAACCTCGCGGCAGACGACACCGCCTCGAACTTGGGATCCTCGTACAGCCAAGTCAACACCCCCCAAGCCGTTACTCCCTCCGAAGAACTCAAAAGTATCTCGCCCAAGATCACGGCTTCACCCTCGGACTCAGAGTTTAAATCTCCGGGTCAGCAGTTCGATGCCCTCTATACTCAGGCCTTGGCGTTGGTCGATCATCCAAGTAAGATTTTGTGCTTTACTACTGCGCCCGGGTATACGAGTCTGCTTAGGCATTTGGCGCCGCAGTTGGCTTACGTGTCTGATTTACTCGCTGGCGAGGAAGGGAGGGTGATTGCTAAGTTGAGGGGGTGGGTGGGGAGTGCGGTGTTGGTTGTTGGGGATGATGGGACGGGGGGGTTGGCTGCGGATAGTGATGAGACTGAGGATGAACGTGCGGGCGGTGAAGGTGGGGCGGGTGGTGTTGGGGCTGGTTTTGGGGGAAGGAAGAGGAAGGAGGAGCAGTGGTATGAGAGGTCTGGTCTTGTGGGACTGGGGAAGGGGTTGGAGGTTGTGGATGTGGCGAGGGTGGGGGATGATTGGGGGAAGAGGGTTGGGGGACGGGAGTGAGGTGAAAGTAAGTTGTGCAGCGATGTTCGGCGTTGGGTAGGGCTATGGGTATCGGTTATGGGTGCGCTATGTGATATGGATAGCTGGAGATGGTATGTATGGAATTGTGCAGTATTTACGAAATTTGACTATTAGGCAATGTATCTCAGCCGCCTCCTGGTATAGCCGCTAGTTGGTTTGTGCATCTTCAATCCCAGGAGCCAGGGCTCGTACTTTAGTCGGCGTTCAAGGTGATAGCAGTCCCACCGCTCACGTATCGCCTGTGCCTCGTCTAGCGCGAGCGCTCGATCAAGCGCATCGCGCAACCGTTGATGTAGGAATTCGAACTCTCGCCGAAGTGTGTTGGGCACACGTACGACGACGATCCGCTTTTTACCCAGCTGTTTGCGTTGCTGCCCCATCAGTCCCAATTTGCGAAGCCGTTCTAGCACTTCCCGTGGACAACCGAGATATGTACTACTCTGGTTATCAGGGGTCGATGTCTCGCTCTCTGCGGAATCCCAATCCTTCTCCGGGCCATAGTCTACTGCGCGTGCGGCCAGAAGCATCTGCCTGATCTCCTGAGCGCGGTCCCTGCACTGACGGACAGAACTCAGAGCATTGCCGTGAAAACCTCCCTGGACATTTGGATCGGCACCTTCATCAAGCAGTAGTCGTACCATTGACGTCCTGCCCGGTTCTGCAGCCTCCATGAGCGCTGTACTGTTCCAGTAGCCGCCCAGCGCATTTATGTCGGCACCTCTGTCGAGCAGCAAATGGACCATGGCCTCTTCGTCTTCTTTCACCGCAACCTGCAAAGCATTGCCCTCACTGTCGTCCGACGCGTTTATGTAGGCGCCACGTTCGATCAACATCTCCACAACTGGTGTGGCATGTCTCCTGACAGCCCCTTGGAGTGCACTTAAGCCTTCCCCTATGGCTTTCGCGTTGATCTCGGCTCCCCACTCTAGCAGTAGGTGTACAATCGTAATCATTGCTTCGCTGTGCAGCGAAAAACATGCAGCTTGGAGGGGTGTCCCACGTTTTCCTTTGAATCCTTTCCGCGTATTGACGTCTGCGCCAGCTTCAAGTGGGAGGCGCACCACAGCCTCGCAACCCCCGTAAGCCGCGGCCGTAAGAGCGTCGCTCAAAGCTCTGCCGTGTATGTGAACATCAGCCTCCCTAGTAAGCAGTAGCTGCGCAATCGACTCATGACCATTGGTCAAGGCAGCATTGAGAGCATTTCCATGATGTCCGCCATGAGCATTGACATTAGCGGCGTATTCAATCAGCAGCTGCACGACATCAACGTGACCGCGACGGGCTGCGGCATAAAGGGCATTAGGATGGTCACGGTCCTGGATCGCACGGTTAACCTGTGCGCCGTTCTCGAGAAGCAAGCGCACCACTGGTAACACCTCATCACCGTTGTCGTTTTCCTTGATTGTCCTATCGCAGGCGGCGATGAGTGCGTTACCCCAATTGCCGCCTTGTGCATTTACATTGGCACCATGCTTAAGTAGTATCTGCATCGATGCTAATTTTCCGTTATGAGAGCTCTGCTGAAGCGCGCTACCGTCACTTGCATTCACATTAGCACCGCTGTCGATCAGCATGCGCACGATGACCTCGTCACCTGCATTACAAGCGTATGTCAGAGGATATGAACAGCCATCTTCATCATTGGTGTCGGCACCAGCCTCAAGCAGCAACTGTACTATCTCCACATGGCGACTTCTACTAGCCGTGGGGAGCGCACTGTCATAAAATCCGCAATGCGCGGTGACATTCGGCCGTCGCTCGAGCAAGATGCGTACCACCCCCTCGTGGCCTGCGTATGGCCTATGTAAAGGGCATTAGGACAGTCACACAGATATCCGCTGTAGTCATGCTGGTTGTTCCAGTTGTTTTCGGCGTTGTTGTCGAGTAGCAGCCGTACTATCGTCTCACGGCCGTTCAGTGAGGCCACATTGAGCGCGTTGTAGCAACGTCCACCTACTTCATTGGCATCAGCCCCTTCATCCAGCAACACTCTTGCTGTTTCCGTGAGTCCACCTTCGGATGCACAGTAAAGTGGCGATGGCAGAGGATCTTTGATTTGGAGCGGATCCGTGGGGTAAGTAAATGGTCTCGAGTGAATAACAAGCTGCCAGTACGCATGGGACTTTTCTGAGGTGAGCAACGCTACAGCCCAGGCGGAGCTTTCGAGAGTGTTCGCTTCTACTTCGCGGGCGTGACTTAGCCAATGGCGCGCACGAAAATACGCGAAAGGAAGGTTGCCGCTATGTTCTGATGCTGATAATTCGGCGGCCGTGATTAGATATGCGACACAAACACTGACGATTGCTTCATGGGCCAGTATCTGTTCTAAACTACTCTTGAAGTTTACCGGAACCAGCCTCGATGCAAGGTACTCGTTCACGGAAGCATGCGCTAGCTGAATATGCACGACTTCCGAACCACTGGTGTCGTTCTCATTGCGGTGCCGAGACCTACCGATAGTAAGCTTCGTCAGACTGGAGCAATACCTAGCGACTTCCTCAGGCTCAGGAATGCGATGTTCTGGCCTGAACGCCGGTCTCTCGTCAGGTTCCACGGCAATGGTATCGACTGCATCGTCAAGTCGCCACGGTTCCTCCCCGAAATCGGCAAAGAGAAGGAATTGGAGAAGGCGGATGGCGGGTTCTCTATGTCCGTCTGGGATATTGTTGAAAATGCGAGTATATATGCCAGCCAGCGTTCTTGGTAAGTCAAGCAGTGCTTTGTCGAGACTTCTTCGATCCAGGCAGTCTTGCAAGACATCTAGCTGGCATACCACCAATCGGAACCTGTACATCACATGGGGTCAGTCGAGCTATACGGACTGCCGACAGTACGTGGCACATACATGCCATCCGCTTTATCCATTAGTTTACTCTCGATTGTTGTGAGTACTTCGGGCTGCGCTCTCCACCGGTCACGGAGATCTTGGTTCTCAGCGATGCGCTTTTGTACGACCTTTCAGTTGTCGTCGTCGACGGGCCTTTGCTGGACAGACACCACGTCGTCCTTTAGAACCCATCTGCAAAGCGAGGCTTTGATTTCCTGTTCCGTCCGGCTCGTTACGAGCAACCGAACCTGTTTACACTTAATCAATGGTAGCTGGAATAGGAGATCTTTCCAATCCTTGCACTCGTCCAACGCATCTACAATAACAGATATGTCGTCAACAGTAGATGCCATCGCAGTCCACAACGCCAGTAACGCCGAAGTCTGTGGCTGCTGGTTTCCTCCGCACATCTTGTCCAGCTGTGTGCGGGCTGCCGGCACTTGTATATACAGCTGCAGGAGCAGCGACCGGAGCATCTTAACAAATGACTGCTTGCTAGGGTCGTTGACGTCGAAGAAGAAGTACACGACCGGCTAGCTGGCAGCCAGTAAATCTGTGATGATCGCAGAGCTCAAAACAGTCTTGCCGCATCCGCTGCCACAGTGGAGCCAGAGCACGACATCCTTAAGCGATTTCCATTGCTGGTACCGTTCGCTTTCGAGGAGCCACCGTCCAGTTCCTGGATGATGTAGCGCATAAGCTTGACTGTAGTTTGTCGAGAAATCGGGAGGTGCTAGCCACTCGAAGACTTTGGCTTTGCGCGTAGTACTCGTCACGAACCTGGAGTCCGCTGCGATTTGCTTCAGGACTGGGATGTAAGTATATGTCAGATACGCGTGGTGTGGAATTGGAGTCAAAGCTTTTGATGTTTGCCTACTGACCGCTTTCTGGGATCTTGCACTGTGTCACCTCATCCACAGGCATGTGCTTGAAAAGTTCCCTAGCATACGCCGCCGCCACTGCCGCTGCATACCCATGCCACTTGTCGTTCTTGTGCGAGTCGGAGTAGTCAGATATGCCCCGAATCACAAGGCATGGAAAGTCATTCAATGCGCCCGCGGCCTCCATCTCGAAGCATAGCACTTCAAGATCCCTCGCGAGAAGATCTCGTTCGATATCATATCGCATCACCTTCTCCCCGCCAGCGATCGTACCTCGGTGAACCACAATGTATTCCACGCTTCCGTCAGCCCCGATCTCTCCATCGCGGTCTTCGGGGTCACGGGCTATCATCTTTTTAGAATCACAGCCGCATTGACTGCAAGATGTAGCCCGATCAAGATGTACATAGTCAGGCTGATAAAGCCGGCCTTCTTGTACTCCTGGATACCTGTAACGGCGCAGTTGGCGCCTCGAAGTATCGATCCGCTGAAGGTGAGCGACCAGGGAATCCGTTGGGGCTAGCTGGCGCACGATGCTCATCTGTCGGGCAGCATTGAGCAGCACATTGGGGGGGGGGGCAGCCAAGAATCCGGTCCTTCGAAATTCTCCTGCTTCGGCCTTGCCTTACTGGGGATGATCCTTCAGGCTGTGCTTTCCGTTTGATTCCTTGTTGCCCAGCAGACATTTCTGTGGTGTCAAAGGCTCTTACACTATGTCTCGAATTATCAACGTCGGTCGTTGCACAGTGGGCCATGTGCAAGGGTTCCAGGCGTGAAACAGTGTTATGTGAGAGAAGTGCCTCAGTTGACAGCCGTACTCTGGGCGTTTCGTAGAGGCCCCTTGCGACCAATCATGGTCGCAGCCTTGCGAGGCAGCAGCAGGATGTACCATTGTATTGGGCGCGACGAAGCTGCATAAATCCAACCTCAGCACGAGCTCAGGGTGAACTTCCAGCCCCAGCCTCGTGCTGAGGCACAGACCCGAGACACACACCTCCCCTGGTGCGTAGAGCTCGGTGAGGGCATGGGTATGAAGAGGTGTACGTGAGCGAAGAGGTACATATGTATATGTACCTCGGTTGCCGTTCTGCGGTCCGTGGACGCCACCGCCCCGCGCCGTAACCTTCATCAATCCAACACGTCCGGCAGTCCAGCCGACAGTCTAATAATTGGTTGCAATCACTAGGCAAATGCTGACAGCACGGGCGGACTTGTTGCTGACTCGGCGGAGTCTAATGAAGGTACCTTTAGTAGAGAAAGGACCGAGGAGCAGTGGCACAAGAAGAGTGGTTTAGTAGCGGAAGGGGTTGGACATTGTATGTACGAAATAGCGTTGAGGATTGGGGGAAGAGGGTCGGGGGGGAATAGTACTGTGAACGTGGGAAACATATGATGTGCTCTAGTGCTCTACACGCAATGACATCGATGATCTACTCTCTCGGCTATCTTCTGGGAAGCTGGATTTTCGTGTCGCATGTCCAGTCTTGAGTCCAGATACGCGCGATGACCTGTACATCTGCAGTGTCTCCACCGCTGGAGTTGTATTTGCAAGCACGGCGCTCGAACTGGCGCGGTGTGCAATACTAACTCGCATCCAGAAAGGAAGTCTGTGCTTCGCCATGGCTTTTTTTGCAGATGTGTCTTGACGATCTGTCTATGGTCACTGGATTCACGGAGTAGCCAATGCCAACAAAGGTGGAGCTTGTTGCAGAGCCAGCCGACTTGGGCGATGATGACGATGAACGCAATGAGTCGTTCAAGAGAACATCATATTCTCCGTCGCGTGTATCTGCCGCGCCAGCCTCAAGCAGCATCCTCGCAATGGTCGAGTTGGTGAGGCGGTGGAGCGGATTCCGATGCTGCTCGTCTTGTGCGTTCACATCAGCTCCGCGTTGTAACAACAGACGTATCGTGGCTTCGTTCTCGGCCGCACATGCAGCGTGTAGTGCTGACCTACGGCCTGGCGTATTGACGTCTGCGCCATGCTCGAGTAGTAGTAGCAATATTGCCTCGGAATAATTTTCGGTCGCGCAAGCGCCACCCACAAGTGCAGTGCCATATATGCCACCGGGGACGTTGGCCTCGGCTCCGTGTAAAAGAAGTAGTCGCACCAATTCCACGTGGCAATTGTATGAGGCTGCCTGGAGTGCGCTGCCCCATATCCCACCTAATGCGTTGACATTTGCATTATTGGCAAGGAGTAGCTCCACCATCGCTAGGTCGCCTTTCTCCGCGGCGATTTGGAGCGAATTGCCATACTGCCCGCCTTGCGCACTGACATTGGCGCCATTCTGTATAAGCAGTTGAACTATCCTTCGACAACCGCCGTAGCAGGCAGCCTGAAGGACATCAATGAATTGTATTGCTTCTTGTTCGTGTCGCACGTCTATGTTGGCACCCCTCCTAAGCAAGACGCAAACTGTCACTGTATGTCTGTGTAAGGCCGCAAGACACAGCGGTGTTGCACGCTTGGCATCTTGCACATTCACGATACCTCTCTGTCCTGCCGCAATTAGTGAGTCAAGCAAGTCTGGCAAACCATAGCGTGCTACAATGTGGAGTCCGATGGCCCTAGGGTGATACAGCCATGCGTCCGACCAGTGCCCTCCCATTGCTTTATGCACCCAACTGATTGAGTTCGGATCAGATAAGAACGCGAGTGCCTCGTCTCGCAGACGGCAAGAGACGCCGCGGGGTTCATTTTCAACTTCTCGCCAGTGGTCATGCCAATGTCTTGCAGCGTACTCTAGCCAGGCGTGAAATCGGTCGCGCTCCCATGCCGTGGGCGAGTCTTCCCGTGGTCTCTCTTTGAAGCAGTCGTAGGACAGATAAGTGATGCATGCCGCGGCAGCAGTCCGAGCGCTGTTCGGAAACCATCTGTGCGCTGTGAGATGGAAATATTCCTGAACAGTGTAGTGGACGAAATGCACTAATTGGACTTCTGGCAGAATCTCGGCCATGGGCGCGCGGTGTTGCGACCCTCCATGAGGATCAGCTGCTTCGACCAAACCGCCACAAACCGAAAGCATGATATGCCTATTGGGAAGCTTCTTGGCATTGAGGAAATTCTTTCCGAATTACACTGCTAGCGCGTGCTGGAGCTCGAGAACTGTCAATGGCCGTATGGCATGATAAATCCAGAAAAGGGCACCCATTGCTATATTTGGCTGGTTGTCCGGCTGTGCCTTAATCCTTCTTATCGTTGCACTGTAGGTGTCTGTGCATGCATTCTTGCCCGACGGAAGGGATTCCAAGGTATTCTCGACATCCTGCATACATACCTTGCCTTTGAACGCACGAAGATAAAAAGGCGCTAGCAAGAAGCTTCTCCTCCTCCAATCAGTGCCTGGCTCTCATGATGAGTGGAAGGTCTAAACTCGGTGTGCAACTTACAGCCCGTCCGTCGCCTGCATCACCTGATGGCAAATTCGTGCAACTAGGTCGACATCCTGCCGCACAAAATGAGGCAGAGTGTCCTTGTGTTTCTTGATATATGCTTCAATGTCGACATCCGCGGCGCGAATATTTACTGTGGGACTCCCTTTGAAGTAGCCCGCGATATCCACGCGCGGTCGCGAAGTCCAAAGGATACTAGCCTTGGTGAGAGACGACAATCCATCTGTAGCACCTAGAAGGCTTGTCCAAACGTCAACATCCGATTCGTCCAGAGCATCCACTATAATGTGCACGGAAGTCAATTCTTCCATGACGACAAGCAAGAATCGTTTGATCTCTGCATGGCTTGGCTGTGTGCCACTCTGGATGTGTTTTTCGTACCAGTGCTTAACTTGAAGCGGAATCTCTCTCATGCTAGACAGCAGCTGACGCAGAGTACTTGACATAAAGTGTGCTGTCGTTTGGAGGTTGCGCTTCTTGTAGTCACAATAGAGCTTGACCACAACACAATTGCGTTGGTTCGATTTGGCTCAGATGCGGTCGACGACAAGTGAGGCCATGACCGACTTTCCAGCCCCCGGAGCACCCGGACAGAAGACTGTCTTCTCTTCGCCACGCTTCCACGCGGAGATCGTATCGTGCTGGAGGAATCACTCACCTGTGCCTGGCTGTGCTTGAGTGAATTTCGTATGTTGCTCTGCCAAATAGTCGTACGGCGAGACCCAGTCCAGCTTCGCCTCTACTTCCTTCGACCGCTGACCATCCTCCAAGTAAGTGGTAGCTGCTTCGACGCGCTCAACATGAGCGTCCACTAGGCATAACGAGAAGAGCCATATTACTGTCTCGTACACATTGCTACGTACCCTGCTTGAGTAACACCTCGATCTTGAGCCCCTTCGTGACCAGCCTGGCGCTGACACTCTGCAGATAATCCTTCGCATACGCTGCAGCCACCATTGCCGCGTACTTCTGCCAGTCATCGTTCTTGTGCTCATCAGCATAGTTGCAGATTCCCCGGACGACCAAGCAAGGGAAAATGTTCATCAGACCAGCGGCCTCCATCTCGATGCAGATAGGATCGATGCCTTCAAGCTCGTCCATAATACCGTCTCTTGCTCGTGCAGATTTGACTAGCTTGTTGCTCGATGCGACGACACCATAATGGATGCTCGGATTTTTCCTCGGCTCACGCATGATCCTGGTCCCGTCACGCATGTGGTAGATGTCGGGCCGCCGTGCTTCTGGTGGTTCGTTCAGTTCAGGATGACAATACGTCTTCGTCATGTTGCCATAGCGGGTGAGAGCCCCCTCGATTATGCTCTCAAATGTAACACCCATTCGTTCGTGCTTAGCTCGCAGTGCTGTCAGTGCAGTGCGTACTGCCTGCGGCGAGCTATTCAGCCAGCCTCGTTGCTCAACGACCACGCTGCCATCAGACTCTTTAATAGCAACAAGGTCGAATTGCACCACGCCTCCCGTTCCACTTTCTGGCAAACTGACGGCGACATCCCCGAGCTGAATGTGACGCCGCAATTCCGGTTTGTTGTCAGGACCACAACGTTCTCCCGGAATACCGGCCCCGGTTCCTACCTAAGTGGAGGTAAAGTTAGCGCGGCGTCAATCAGGCGAAAGCACTTGATCGCGCTGCGAGGCGTCTCTCGAAAGTGTTTGTCGAACAACAAGCTGAGGCTGATAGCCGTGGCTCATGGACGCTTTGCGGTTTTGAGATGAAATCGCATGCAGGTAAAGTTTTGCTTACAAGAAGACCCATTCGAATATGTGGCAGCGAGGACCGCAGCGCCTGTGCGACTGTTGCAGCTGCATTCGTCCCGTACTCTGCACTGGGTAACCTAATGCGATTGGTGTAAGGGTCAGCAATCGAGTACCATCTCGATGGGCTGCAAGATATTCTCGGAATGGCCAAAGACATTCGAGCAGCTATCATCGGCTCGGTGTGTCTTGATCCAGATCGCGATACCAAGGTTGTCTCGAACGCTCCCTTCGAACTACTCACGAAGCGATGACAACGTTGTGCTTCCCCATCCCTCCCCACGAATATGCGTTGATATCACTTGCGTTCTGCTCAAAGTCCTCTGGTTCATCGTGCTCCTCGTCGAACATGCTCTCTCCTGCTGCTCGATCCTGAACCAAGGGCGCGATCCATGCTACCGTGTACGCTTCCACGCCTTCCGGACGGCTAGTCGTCGACATGATCTCTCCACTTGGTCGCTCGCAGTCCGGCCACCAAGTGTGTCTATCGAGGAACGACGACGGGTGTGAGATTAGAGTCGAGTAGGAGGCGGTTCCGTGCGAAGCATACTATCGAATGATCGGGGCTGTCCAAGCGCCCCATTGAGGCCGCCTTCTGCCAATCACTACTGCTGTAGCCTCATGAGCAGCGCTCGGTACTCTTGTACCTAGTCTCGGCCTTGCAGCGAAGAACGAGGCCGTCTCGTAATACACCATAACCGCCACATACGTGCTCTTCTGAAGGTTCCTGAGTCTCAATACGTAAGTGTCCGAGCGAAGGCAGGAACCTCGAAGACCACGGTATGGTGAAGTATAAGAAAGGGATTGGAGGTGGTACGCCTGTTGTTTGGCGCTCTGCCAAGCTCCAGGCGCCACCACCCGCGCCGCAGCCTTGCTGCAATGTTTTCTCATACCACCACCTTTACATGCACATAGCCTGCACGCCACGGCGGCTGTGATACGAGTTCATGTTCTGCTGGGTGTAAGTGTCGACTTGTCGAGCGCTACCATGTCCTCTTAATTTCACGCGCAGTCCCAGCCCTCAGCACCCTATCGATATTTCATTGTTGTCGGCACTGACTTGTCGTTTTCATCTTGCTCAAGTCACGCTCAGTACTGAATTAGAAGCCTGCCGCCCCGAGAATAGTCCCAAAGGGTCTCGTCTCCTTGAGCGATAAAGGCACGCACAGCACAGTCGCCTGTGATGGCCGCGGAAGCCGAAGTGCTGGTATTAAGTATGGTATGCTTCACATCGGGCCTCGATTGGAAGACTGACTTGAAGCATATGGCGAGCAATGGCAGCGGAAGAACCTCAGCATTCGACAGCTCTGCCAGGCACGCGATACAATCACTGGACTTGTAGCCATGTGTGTACCCGGCGTTGTCACCACCACGAGCGTCGCTCATAATACATCACAGACGACTGCCAGCAAATCTCCACCTTCACTCCAAACAGCTGCAGGATGTGTGCACTGCGTTCGGCATGCCTTTGTCAACATGGCAGCACCAATATCGCAAGGCCACGGGCTTCTTCTCGGCCCATGAGCATACGGAACAGGCCAATGGCACTGGAGATTATACTACTGCCTTCCGGTTCTTGGTCAAGCATGTGACCAAAGATCAGCCCAAGGCAGCTGCTCTTGGTGTCACAGCAAATTACACCTGGACCGAGATCGGGATCTGGACCCAATGGAGGCCGTCTCACAGCTCTGTCCTTCTGTGTACTGTTGACAACAGTGACAAGGCTAGAGTCTGGAGTGGTATTCGCAAGAATTTGGAGGGCTCACAGTCAGTACATGCATCTTCTCCTTTCGGCTGGCATACCTTCGTCATACCACAAATCACAGAGGCATTAGATCGCTCTGTATGGGATTGCAGAGATGTGGTCAGACACAAGGAACATAACAGACCAAGTGTAAACACTTCAGGGCCCGAGTACATTTCTATGCATGAGCTTGCACGACACACAGTTCATATCGCGGAGAATGTTGAGATGTCAAGCAAAGTGCTGGAAGCTCTTCAACAGGAGGTCGTCGAGTATTATCTGACGACATCGACTTCGCCTGAGCCTTTGAAACGGACGAACCTGTTGAGAACTCTCAGGTGTCAGCACACGTTATTGCAGTGCGCACATGGACGAGCGTGTGCATTGACAGCGCGGTTGCAAAACGAGATAAACCTAGTATGTCAGTTCTCTAGCGTCTACACGCACGCTAACCACGGTACACAGGCATTCCACATAGGCACCGAACGTGACAGCGCAATCGCAAGACAGATGGCTCATTCGGTGCGGCAAGATAGCACTGCAATGAAGACAATCAGCGTGCTAGGGCTTGTCTATCTCCCAGGCACTTTTGTGAGCGTAGGTATAAACCTGGCGTTGCGTTGAATGTTGCTTACATTCTCCAGGGCATATTCGGGATGAGCTTCTTCGACTTTGCGCAAGGAGCTTCTTGGACGAAGTCTCCCAAACTCTGGATCTACTGGGCTACGACGATTCCGCTTACGCTTCTCACGATACTGACCTGGTACATCTGGCATCGCCGGTCTTTACGCGAACAGCCGACAGGACGCAGCTGATTGAGATGCTGGATTGATGGTACATGATTTACATTGCGCAAATCTAGGTAGTCCGGTCGGCAAGTTCGCCTCTGTGCGTGGCGAACTCCCTTGCAGGCACGCCCTCCTTGAACAGCAAGTCGATCTCGGCGAAAGTGCTGCGTGCGAGGTTAGCTGGCTTTCCTCTGGAGATTCAAAAGGCGAGCACTTACAATCCTTTCGTCTCGGGCAAACGAAACCAAGCCCAAATAAAGCAGAGCAAGGCAAATCCAGCCCAGAAAAATCCTGTCTTGGCTCTGGCTGATTGTCAGCAGTGTTCGCTTCATAATGGGTCAGATCGTCTAACCCCCAATTCCATGCGGTGGCATTCAACATGTAGGGCGTGAGCACTCCTGTCCAGATGCACGTGATGTTGTACGCATTTCGAGCGAGAACAACAGTCTTGTGTCGAAGTCTAGACGATGGTGCTTCGGGCACAATCACATCTGAGAATCGATTAGCGTGGTCCTACCAGCAAGTTATAGACTGCGTACAGGTCAGAGGTCCAACTGTCGAGTCATAGATGAATGTGAAGATCAGCAAGAAGGCTCCGATGGCCCACGAGACGTTCGAAGAGCTTCCTGCAAGACTGATGAATCCGACTAGTGCCAGGGAGACGACAATGCCGGCCATTCCGGTCAAGTAAATGGTACGTCGTCCAAAGCGGTTGATCAGTGGCCACGACAGGACGGTACCAACGAAAGCAATGGCGTACTGCAGAACATTAGCAGGATACAACGAAGCAATCTGGATTTACTAACAAGTCCAAGCGTCATGTTGAACGCCTGGGAGTCAGCTAGCCCGGCTTGCTCGAAGAAGTATATCGCGTATGTTTGCAGCACTGGCCCACACATCTGCTGAGCAGTCCAGGTGGCGACGGCGATTTCCGTGCGGCGAAGATTGGTGCCCTTGAAGCACTCGAGGTAGCCCACTCCGGCAGTCAGCTCCTGCTCTCTCGCGTTTGTCTGAGCGAGCAGGGCGACCGTCTCGTTGGGCATCGGAATATCGATGCCGGCTGTGTTGCTCTGGAGTCTGCTGACAGCCTTCTCGGCCTCTTCGTTGCGACCGTGCTCGACAAGCCAGGTGGGAGATTCGGGACAGAAGATGCAGACAAGGATGATGGGGATCGGCCAGACCCACTGAACACCGAAGGGGATTCTGTGATCATGTTAGCAGATCATACTAATGCTGCAGGCTCTGGCAACTCACCTCCAGCCCCACTCATCAGTCCGCCCTTGCACGCCAACCAACACACCAGAAGCGATGAACTGCCCAATGACCCAGCACAGGTTGACATACGAGGTCAAGTAACCTCTCAGATTGACCGGCATCACCTCAGCGGCATATACAGTCGTGACTGTCTGGTAAACACCCCATGGAATACCACACAGGATCTGGCCGGCTAGTTGCACACCAAGAGTCTTGCCGAAGAAAGAGAGGAAGATCTGATCCATACTTAGCAGGACATCCAACACAACGCTTCAGTTTACTCACGAATGCAATCATCAAGACGGTGGCGCCAGTCATGACCTTCTTGTTGCCGTACATGTGGACAAGATAGCCGGTAACTTGCAGACCAATGATCTCTCCGATATACGCTCCATTGGTGACGGCGCTCTGCCACGACGCTGTGATCGACGGCTCGCCATCGACTACCTGGTTACCGAAGGTGTTGTTGAACGAGGCGAAACCCAGATATGATCCAATCTGTCGAAACATCAGCAAAGCTCAGAACAGAACAGTCTGCACACCGACCAAAATGGTATCATATCCCTCCATAATCACCGCCATCGACAACAACACACTCCATCCTATCGCCTTCCGATACGGCTTCAGACCTTGCAAGACAGTAAGATTGTGCTCCTTCGACGTCGCCAACTTAGCATCATGAAGTTCAACTTTAGCATCGCCAACAAAATCAACATCCGTCGATTGCTTCTTCTCAACTTCCTGCAACGAATCCATAATGATGATATTTAGTGCTAAGAATGCGGAGAACCGTCAAAGAGGAAGCTTGACTGATAATAACCTGTCGCGTGCTGAGCCTCGGCCGCGGCCAAGGATCATCAGAGTTGGCCGAACGAGGAAGCCACTTCCATCATTTCCGAACTGTAAGAGCTAAGAAAGATTACCTCCCGTCTTACACACGTGGGGATGACTCGCAGCGATAAGTATATACCCGACTATTCGGTGCGCCTTGATTCCAGTCTGCCTTGTACGCCACTATCATGGGTTCTAGTTCTGTCGAGACGACAGCGCCAAGCCATTATCAAGAACGCGCTCACTTCAAGGAGTGCATCATTTACCAAGTCTATCCGGCTTCGTTCTGTGATGCTAATGGCGATGGTATGGGCGATGTGCAGGGTGTGATATCTAAACTCGATTACCTGAAGGATTTGGGAGTGGTAAGTCCCTACTTCGTGCAAAGTATTTCCAAACAGCTGATTGATGCAGGAATAGGACGTGGTATGGCTTTCTCCAGTCTACAAGTCGCCTTTCATCGACAATGGATACGACATATCAAACTACCATGAGATCGACCAGCGCTTCGGCACTCTCGCCGATGTCGACCAGCTCATTGCAGAGATGCATAAACGAGACATGAAACTGGTGATGGATCTGGTCGTCAACCACTGCTCCGATCAACATGAATGGTTCGTTGAATCCCGTAAATCCAAAGACAATCCGTACCGGGACTTCTTCTGGTGGCGACCAGCCAAGTACTCTGATTCCGGCGAACGTCTACCACCCAACAACTGGCGCGAGGAGTTCTCTTCGGGCAGCGCCTGGGAATGGGATGAGCTCACGCAAGAATACTACCTCCACCTCTACTGCAAAGAGCAACCGGACCTCAACTGGGAGACCCCTGCCGTCCGACAAGCAATCTACACGGACATCATGAAATGGTGGCTCGACCGCGGGTGCGACGGTTTCCGCATGGATGTCATCAACCTCATCTCCAAAGTCCCTTCGCTCCCCGATGCACCGATCAAGAACCCGGACGAGAAGTTCCAGGAATCGTATAAATATACTGCTAATGGGCCGAGGATCCATGAGTTCTTGCAGGAGATGAATCGGGAGGTGTTATCCAAGTATCCCGGATTGATTACCGTAGGAGAAACGCCGTTCACGCACCATGATTTCGATGTCCTGGTCCCGTATGTGCTCCCTGAAAACAAGGAGTTACAAACCATCTTCCAATTCGAACAGCAAGAAGTAGACGGCTACCCCCAGCTCGTCCCCAAAAACTACAAACTCTCCGAATTCAAAGAAATCACCGCCCGCTGGCAAATCGAGATGCAAAACAGAGGAGGCTGGAACTCCATCTACCTCGAAGTAATCCATCCACATCCTCCCTCCCAAACCAAACTCCAGACTAATTCTTAGCAGAACCACGACGTAGCCCGCTCCGTCTCCCGTTTCGGCAACGACACAACCCCCACCTACCGCTCCCTAACCGCCAAACTCCTCTCCGCTCTCCAATGCACTCTAAGCGGAACGCTGTACGTCTACCAAGGCGAGGAAATAGCCATGGCCAATCTACCCAAAGAGTGGCCGATAGAGGAATACGTCGATATAGCTTCGCAGGTCTATTACGCTGAGTAAATCCCTCCACCTACCTAACCCCAAAACCAAACCGGTGCTGATTATGATCTACAGAGAACTCGCCGTCCGCGAACACAAATCCGGAGAGGAAAGTCCAGATATGTCCGATATAATGAGTGCTCTCCAACGTAAATCCCGCGACCACGCCCGGAACCCAATGCAATGGGATGATGGACTCGATGCTGGGTTCTCGCCTAAAAACAAGGAACGATGGGTTGGTAAGCCGTGGATGCGTGTGCACGATGATTATAAGGAGTGGAACGTCGCGAAGCAGATCGGAGACCCCGAAAGCGTGTTGAGGTTTTGGAAGAAGATGATTGCGTTTCGCAAAGCCCATCTCGCTTGCGTGAGTCTTCTACCCACTCGGTTTTTCCGGTGTGGTTTGCTGACGATGTGTTTAGACGTACGGCTACTTCACACTCCTCTCCCCTGCCTCCGAGGAAGTCTTCGCGTACACCAAGTCATACAAAACCGAACGACTCCTGGTGTTGCTGAACTTCACGAAAGAAGATGTCAGCTACACCCTCCCCGAACAGGCTGGCGAGGTAGGCGATATGACCGATCTCATCGGCAACTACACCTCCAGCCCACCAGAGCACATCGAAAACAGGGTAGTCAAGCTGCGGCCATATGAGGCATTGGTTATCGCCGGCAGTAAATAGAGATAGACGATAGAAAGAATACAAAAAGGTTTGAGTTCAGCTGCAGATCTGATGAATTGTTGCCGAACTACAGAGTTGCTGATTTCACTGCCGCGAGCGACTTGTCGAGACCACACATACATACCTCGAAGACGTACCGAAAGAAAGTTGTTGCCCGTGAATGTCTGACTGACGTCGTGTAGGCACTGTGTCTCACCCAAAGCATCCAATCCGAATGGTAGCCTTTCCAGGCAAGTAGTCCGCGGGCGCTACACTGTGCCCGTCTGCCACTCACTCGTTTTTCCATACCTCTCGACTTGTAATGATAGAACCTTAGTAAGGCAGCAGGCAAGTGCTGCTCTCAAGCTAACAGGACCAGAAAAGAGCCTGGCTGTCCCAGTCCCAGCAAGACTGTCTTCGCTGCTTAAACTCAACCCAAGCGTGCTGCACTGAAGAAGTCAGAAAGTGCGCTTCTGTGGCACGCAGAGCTTATTTGCTGGATGGAATACCTACTGCACACATCCCGTCCTCTGTCTCCGAAGAATCCAGCTCACGCAAATTTCGTTCGAGTAATCCGCCTAACGCCTCGCTAAACATCACTCAACCCATCAACCCATCAACCCTAACCTCAAAACCCCCCAGCTCCATCATCCCACCCCACTCATTCATCTTCATCCTCCTCAACCTCCATCTCCTGATCCTCATCTTCCTCCTCGTCTTCATCCTCTTCAACCTCCATCTCCTCATCCTCATCCTCCTCAGCCTCCGGTGCCGCTGCCACAGCTTTCGCCGGTTTCATTTCCGCATCACCCTCTTCCTCGCGCGGCCGCTTCGTGCCCGCCACTGCTGCGGAAGGAGGGGGCTCAATAGCCTTTGTACCAGAACCAGTGCTCGCAGCACTCGCAGTATTCGTACCAGGTGCACCGCTCGTGATCGCTGCCATAGATGTAGATGTTCCAGGCGCTCCAGGAATAGCCGCAAAACTTGAAGGTGCCCCGGGAAGAGCGTTTGAGGTGTCGGTTTTCGAGCTCGGTTGCCCAAACGTCCCGGTCAGTTTCGCCAGGGTATCGGAGCGTTTTTTCGCGTATTCGATTCTCTGTCAAGCGTCACACACGTTAGCCATTATCCTTAACACGCCTTACAAAACTACCCTCCCACACTACACCATCACCCGCATCCATCCCCCAAAATCATCAAAGTATTCAAAAAAAAGGATATTGTACATACCATCTCCCTCCCCCCCACCTCAAACCCCCTCAATGCCCGCAAAGCCTGCGTCGCCGAGTGGGTTTCCCTAAACAGCACATGCGCTTGCCCGCGCATCTTTGCAGTCTTAAGAGCGGTGACATCTAGGACTGGGCCATAGGTGGAGAAGAGGATGTAGAGTTCGCGGCGGAGGTCGGCTTTGGGCAGTTTTTCGGGGAGGTTGCGTATGTAGAGGGATTGGGAGGGGGGGAAGCCTTTCGAGGAGGAGGTGGGGGGGAGGATGAGGGCCATGGTCGAGTGTTGGTAGTGTGAGGTTGTTGTTGTTGTTGCTGTCTACTAGTTGATCGAACTTTTGGGTAAGAGGTAACTTTGGAGCGCCAAGAGATATCCCACCTTCCCACCTCCACCTCCACCTCTACCTCCGAGGCTGCAACACCACGACATCAACATCAACATCAACATCAACACATTCACGAAACGCAGTAGAGACCCCTCCCCTCCTGCGCCCATTACACCTCACCACCAACCATGTCCACCGCCCCAGAAATCCACCACCTCTTCCACGCCCCCATAACCGACCACTCCTTCTCCGCCGACCGCTCCACCCTCGCCGTCGCCCGCGACACCTCCATCTCCCTCTACAAAAAATCCGGCAAGACCTTCAAGCTCCAGGACGAACTCCGCGGCCACGACAAAACAATAACAGGCGTCGACATCGCCCCCCACAGCGGCCGCATCGTAACCTGCTCCCAAGACCGCAATGCCTACGTCTGGGAACCTTCCCCCACCGGCGAATGGAAACCGACACTAGTCCTACTTCGCATCAACCGGGCAGCTACGGGAGTAAGGTGGTGTCCCAATGAAACCAAGTTCGCAGTGGGAAGTGGAGCGAGGATTATCGCGGTCTGTTATTTCGAGGAGGAGAATGATTGGTGGGTGTCTAAGCATATTAAGAAACCTATTCGGTCGACTGTGACGAGCGTAGCGTGGCATCCTAATAGTGTTTTGTTGGCTGCTGGGTCGACGGACGGGCACGCGAGGGTGTTTAGTTCGTTTGTTAAAGGGATAGACGAACGACCTGAACCGTCGGTTTGGGGCGAACGGTTGCCTTTCAACACGGTGTGTGGGGAGTACCTCAACCCTACGGCGGGATGGGTACACGATGTGGCTTTCTCGACCTCGGGAGACGCACTGGCGTTTTGCGCCCACGACAGCTCTGTTACTGTTGTTTATCCGGCTGGAGCTGATCAACCTCCTCAAGCTGTTATCAGCGTATCCACGCAACTCCTGCCTTTCACCTCCCTCCTCTGGAGTTCTGAGACCGAACTCGTGGCCGCGGGGTATGATTGCGGTGTCTACCGTCTTTCGGGGGACACCTCTGGGTGGCAGCTTACGGGGAGTTTGGAAGAGGCTAAGAAGGAGAGGCCTGGGTTGGAACAAAGAGAGGAGTCAGCGCTGAATATGTTCCGATCTATGGATCTCAAGGGTCGGAGTGGAGGGGCTGCTACGGAGGATACGAAGTTGAAGACTGTGCATCAGAATAGTATTAGTACCGTAAGGAGATACGAAGAGGGCAACGGTAGGGTCTTGAGGATTAGTACGGGGGGTGTGGATGGGAGGGTGGTTGTGTGGACGTTGTGAGTGTTGGAGAGGTGCTAGCATCACAGGCTGGCTTTTGGGAGGCAGGGGCATGCCGATGCTGCTTCCGTCTGGCTAAGGTAGCTATGAAGAGTATGAATGGAATGAGAGAACCGACTGTCTCAAACCCTCTACCTCTTTCCTGTCCGCTCTCTTGCCAGAGTTGATTTACTGACTGTTCTTCTGCTCTGCAACCTCATACCAGCGTGTGGTGGGAAGTTGCTCGACCAAGTCTGTCTGATTTGCGCAACAAATAAAGGCAGGCCTACAAATGTCGGGATTGAGACCGGTTGATTTCGAGCTTCTGGAAACTTGGGTTGGACATATCCAGGGTGGCGACCGACTGATTAATCGCCTGGAGACCCGTTCATCAGATGTCTCCAACGCACAGAACCACTTCCATTCCAGTATGCTGGCACCAAATAGGACCACGAATGATATCGAAAACTCATCCTTGCGAAGCGAAAAGAACGACGAATAGACATTGACGCCCTGGTAACTCGAGTAAGGGCTTCAAGTCTCCTTGCCAAATGGTGCAGTGCATACGACCTTACTACTACAGCTGTAGCTTACCCAATGCCTCTGCAAGTTTCATAGGAACAGTTAAATCCACGCTTGGCCCTACCAAGCCTAGCCACTGCATCAGATACCCGATCTCTCCTCCTTCCGCTGCTCTACTACCTACTACGTGCAGACTCGAAACGATGGCAGCCATGCTTTCCGCGGTACGGCAGGGATGGATGAAGTAAGCCGGCAGACCGGTGATGGGGTGGTCGGTGAGACTTAGCGCTCCTAGAGATCCTCCGGCATGCTGGAGTTGTGTACGATGTGAAGCAGGGACGAGGAGGTCGTGGATGTTCGAGTTTGGCGGGGGATGGGGGAGGGTGATGTAGAGTACCGGCACACGGTAGGAGGGGGAGTAGACGATGTCGTGGATTACAGTCGTTTTCTTGGGCGGTGCCGAGCGGATTAGTGCTTCATCGTCTTCGGGATCCGCTGCTACTTCTTCCGATTCGAGATCTCCAGAAGCAGAAGCATAGATGTCATGTTTTGCTACTCGGTCGGCACGGAGCTGGGGGTCAAGCAGACGTGTGATGCGTAGGAGAGGTGGGCCGTAACTCTACAATGCCTCCATCATTGATTGCCCATCGACCAAGTACAGTATCAGTATACTTACATCTCCAACCACCCTCACATCGCGCCACCCCGTCCCCTCTGCCTCCTCGAGCTCGCTCCATGTTCGATGAAACGCTCTGATCGCCTCAGTGAATTCAGCCGGCTCGATGTGTAGTTGTCTCGGTACAGCAGTAGTCGGCGTTGTCGTTGTCATTGCTTGTCTCGGCCCAGCGATGTGTTCGTGCTACGAGCCAGATGCTTTGCTCGAGCTTAGCGGACGCTAGAGGGTGTCTGCAGCTTCCGTGTTGCACAGCATGGCGTTTCGGTCACGGGATCGGCGGAAGTGGAAGGTGTCACATAGGTGATTGTTTTGGGGTTTGTCGTGCCTTCCGGATATGGATGCGTATGAAAAGGACCAGGCTACGTCAGTAAATCCCAACACAATTACCGACTCCATGTTGCCAGTTCCCGCTTTAACTGTCCAACATTGGAATCAGCGACACCAAATCTCATCAGCGAAGCAGCGGCTGTAAACGTGTAGATGATAAAGTCATAACGTCGTCTGTTATACACTTCCCAAACGCCCGTGTATGGTGTATAATTCCATCACATCTGACTACTCGTCTGCTCAACCGTCCTCCGTATGATAATCTTCTGACTCGAATCACTAGCCATACTCTCTCCATCCGCCCCATCCCCGCTCATATGCTTCTCCCTCCTCGCTCTCGCAACCCTAACATCCGCCTCGCGATCCAACCGATCCTGCGCCGAAACAGAACTAACATACCGCTGGTTCGCCAGTTTACTCTGCGTGATACTGCTCATATCGTAATTCCCATTATTGCTATTACTACCATACGCATGTCGCGCAGCTGAGCCGTTATTGGTTCCGCCGAATTTCAGTCGTGTAGCTGAGTTGGAGCCGGACATGGTGTGCGAGGCGTCTATTATGGGGGCGTTGTAGCCAGTTTGGAAGCGGCGGCCGATTTGGAAGAGGGGGGCCGCGGTGCAGTAGATGATGAGGAAGAGGAGGGTGAGTTCGGTTGCGATTTCGAATTGGATCTGGGCGGTTATGAAGTTGGGGGCGAGGGCGTTGGTGGGCAGGACTCCTGCTGAGACTATGAAGCACGCGATGACGCTGGAGATGATGTGTCAGTGAGACAGTGGGAATTTGAGGTAAGGTGTGAGAACTTACAGCACCGACGGACTGAAGCCTAGCAGGACTTGGGCGCGCTTTTTGCGGCTCGTTTGCAGTGGAATGGTAATCATGGCTGCGGCCACGAAGGTGCCGGTTTCGAGCAGGCAGCCCACGACTGTGAGGACGATGTAGGCTGCTGGTTTGAGCTTGGTGGAGTTGGTGCGGTCTGTGAGGCCGATGAAGATGGCTATGAGGATTGTGCTTGTGGCGCCCCAGGCGGGAGTGAGGTAGCGTAGGACGACCAGCAATGGCGCGCGGACGGTGCCTTTGATTGCGAAGAGGAACTCGATTACCGAGGAGATGGCGCAGGAGGCGCAGAGGTAGAAGAAGAGGTGCGAGACCAGGACGGCCTAAGGTTTACTGTTAATCTGAGATGGTGGTGGTTGGTCGGGGTATCTTCAACATACCTTGCGGACAGTGATCGCTGATTCTGCTGTGTACTCGGACCGCTCCTGGCCCAGACCGTGTTGCACAGCTATGCAGAGCGCAATGGCGTTGCAGATGGAGAAGAGCTGCATTACATATTAGCTATCTTTCTTCACATAATCAAGATGGCTACGACATACCGTAGCAGCCAGCGCGAGGTAGTCATTGCTCGACATGAGTTTCTTCCACGGCCATCGCATGATCAATCTCGTGAGAAGGCATAGGGCGACGACGACCAGCGTGAAGGCCACGGTGACCACCACAACCTGTCCATTGCGACTTGCTGTAGGATATATTTGCGGCATTATCGTAAATTCCAGGTCTTGTGATCAATCCACTCTTCGCTTTGGCAGCGGCGTCGCGGACATCAGCCGAGTACAACGTCCAGAATGTCAAGTCTCGGTCCTGTAGTAATAATACTGAGTAGTGGTCGATTTCCTTGAGATGGCAGTGTATCGACCGAGAAAGAGACTGCGAATCGAGTAGCGGGAGTCAAGACCCGGGTGATCTCTCGTGATGAGGGAGATGCAGGGGTACAGTAGTAGCAATTCCGTCTCCTGGGGTTGGAGAACTGCGCGGAGAGATGGAAAATTTGATGAGGTACGCCGTGCTGAGGCGTGTGAGCTCGTGGCGACGGCGCCGCCGATCAGGTACGCAAAGTTGTGCCATGCCTTCGAGATGCCCAGATGGCAACCTGATAGGTCGTCCGAGGTAGCATAGAATGATGCTATGCCGGACGGGGCCTCTACTCCACCTCAGATAACACTGGTGGAATTCTTGTTATACGCTATAGCCGGAGTCGTGCGGACCGTGAGACTTACGCATCCCTCCGCCAAACACTAGATGTGTCAGGTTATCGTATGACTCGGTCAGACGGAGACCTCTGACGATGAGGAGGTTATCGTTTGCGCATATGCGTTGCTCGCTGGCAAGCCATAAGCTGACCGGTAAGTCTTGCATCATGCCCCAACCACGGAGCACAGTCCGAACGTCGAACACAAGGCGTAAGAGGTGGCGTGCGAGCAAAGATGTTGTACGCGAATAGGCAAATGCGGGATAGTTTGACGGTGCATGCTTGGCTTCCGAATGGGCCGCTCGCCCCTCTTCCCGACAAACCTTTTCCGCTCTGTATCGACATCAATGCACCGAGCAAAGAGGAAGATGGGCAAAAGACGATAGATTGAACGCAACGGCGACGTTGGTTTATACTCGTCCCAGAGATCCTCGCGTGGCTGCCACATGATGAGAGGGCTGCAGCAAGAGTCGGCTATGCGTTGTTGCGGCACAGCTTGACGATAGGCACGCAGCTCTCTGACTGGCTGCAGGCGCTGCGTGCAGCATGCGATCAGCATGTGGACATCCTGCCTTGGCGCAATCCGCTAGCATGGCCCGGACGCCATCGCTCCAAATGCTCATGCTCGTGAGAAGCCAGACGCCAGCGGCCTCGTCCGGCGATTCATCAATTATGTTCGCCTGCAGGAGGCCAGGGTCCGAGATGAGCTTCACGCACCTGTTGGCCTATTCTTCGGCAGTCTTTACCGGCGGGGCGTGATCTTGGACAACGTGGGCGTTCTTCTCTGCATCCTCTTTCCCTTCTTCTCACCTTCTCTGCGTGTGGCTTTTCGGGGGCTTGCCGTGCGTTGTCTTCTGAGCATAGTTCGCTGTCTTGTCTCCCTGTCATTCCTTTACCACTTACGCAGCCAGTACATCCCGGCATTTACGAACAATGGAGCTCGACGAGTTTCACGGCAAGAATGGTGTGCTGGATGATGTCTCGGAGGTGCACGATGTGAAGAAGCAGTACAACGACATGATGGATCGCATAGACATGGACCGTCTCGGAAAGAAACAGGAGCTGAAGCGCAACTTCCGTCTTATCAGCATCTTCTCCTTCATGTGTGTCGCCATGAGCACATGGGTCTTCGTCATCAATGCTTCGACCAGTGGACTTGCGGCTGGCGGTACCGGAGGCTTCATTGCCGTCTACATTGCCAGCTCTTTCGTCTACTTCCCCATTGTACTATCGCTGGCGGAGATGTCGTCTATTGCTCCAACCGCAGGAGGACAGGCAAGTTTCAGCAAGCAATATGCCGAAATAGCTACTAATGTACATCACAGTACCACTGGACTTCCGAGTTCGCCCATCCACGAGTCCAGAAGTTCACGAGCTACATCGCCGGTTGGCTCCTTACCCTCTCCTGGCTCTGTGGTGTTACCAGTGGCCTCTTCCTTACTGGTCAGATGGCACAAGCTGCAATCCTGATCACCCACGAGAACTTCAACGCCCAGCCATACCAGATCTGGTGCCTCGTGCTTGCCTTCGCAACCCTGGCAATGTTCTTGAATACCATTGGCGCAAAGCATTTGGCTCTCCTGGAGGTCTTCGTCGCTGCGTTCTTCGTCCTCGGCTACGCTGCGAACGTCATTGTTCTCTGGGTTATGTCGCCTAAGAATACTGCCAAAGAAGTATTCGGCACCTTCACCAATGGCAATGGGTGGTCCAGCACGGGATTCGGTATCTTGACCGCGCAGACGGCTGCTCTGTACTTGATCATTGGTAAGAGATTTGATGATTGAAGTCAGGCCAGAATACTAACGGAATGCTAGGCTCGGACGGCGCGGCACATATGGCTGAGGAAACTCAAGATGCCTCTGTCAATGTTCCTCGCGGCATCATCGGTAGCTACCTCATCGGTACACTATCGGGGCTGCTCATGATCATCGTAAGCACATCTTTTTCGAGCCTTTTCGCCATCTGCTGACCCCGTGTGTTCAGACATTCTGCTTTTGCTTCACTGAAGACGCACTTGAGTCGCCGACTGGATTCCCCTTCATGTACATCTACCAGAACGCCACTGGATCCGTCGGCGGGACCATAGCCCTCACGGCTATCCTCATCGTCCTCACCTTCTTCTCGGCCACCAATTTCATGGCTTCGGCCTCTCGACAAACATAGTGAGTATCGTCCAGCGAGCGTTGACCTGACAACAAGCTGACAAGGGTAGCGCGTTCGCTCGCGATGGCGGTGTCCCGTTCAGCAAGCAGGTCGCTAAGGTGAGCATAACGAGATGCGGACATTTCGTGACTTTACTGACACTCGCGCAGGTTTCCGACAAGCTCAACGTGCCGATCCTGGCAGTTGTCATCGCCTGGGCTTTCGTCGTCCTTCTCTCGCTCATCGCTCTGGGCAGCTACGTGGCGTTCTACGCTATCATCAGTTTGCAGCTCATCGCTTTGTTCTTCACCTACGAGGTCGCCATTGGAACGCTCATCGTAAGTTCTTGGACCTTCGGGTGCGCGAGACAAGTCTGTTCCAACGTTACAACCCGCTTGTCGAACGACTTGTCTCATGCACCCAAGGTGAAACACCCTCGACGTCTAGACAGCTACTGACATTCTTGTTAGTACCGCCGCCTGAGGGGTCCTCCACTTCCTGAGCGCCGCTGGTCGCTGGGTGGAGCCGGCCTGATCATCAACATCTTTGCTTTCGTGTACGGACTGTTCGCGCTTGCATTTATTGTGCTGCCCAGCACGCCTACCGTCACCGCTGAGACCATGAACTGGTAAGTTCCGCTCAGTCTTCGAAATCAGTAGAGCACAACATGCTGACTTGCTTTCTCAGGGGTCCTGTCATGTTCGCCGGTATCATGATACTCTCCATCATCTACTACTTCGCTGGTGGGCACAAGACGTACCTCGGCCCTGTTAAGCTCGTCAAGAGCGAGGGTGGATGGTCGCGGTGAACACGTTCACGATAGTAGGAGATCATTAGATAAATGCGGAAAACCTTCGCCAACAAATATTGGAAGTATTCAGCATGGTCTTTGTGCCGGTCTCACCATGAACAAGATTTGAGGTGTGAAAAGCGCTGTGAGCCTCGCGGACCTAGCTGCATCAGCGCGACCTTTTCTGGTAACCCAAGACAGAACAAGCTATGTGTTTCTCTACCACGGTGACGCAAATCGAGGGTACCGTTGTTTCTCTGAATGATTGTAAGAAGCTCGCAGTGAAAGAAGTGCATATCTCATCATCAGACGACTGAGCCGCCAGGATCTCGTCTCCTCAGACGCGCACCACCTCCAGGGATCATAACCCGAACCGTGTGCCCTTTGGTGGCTCGGACACAAACCGGCTCTCTGCAAAGCCAAGTCGAAAGCCCGTAACACTGTCCCCTTCTGCCCCTTCGTCGCTCGGTCGGTGAGATCTTGTGTTGCTCACCGACATACCGAACCTGATCTGCACATCACCCATCTGCTTGACGACGTTTTGAACGCCCGTCGCTGAGTTCACATCTTTCAGAAGCGGAGCATCAAACGCCAACGCTACGTCAAAAGGCGATAACATCTGCACTTTGTCCAGTTTGCACCAACCCCAGAAAAGAGGCAAGACGAACAGAACTGCAAGTAATTCGAGGACTGCAGCGCCTGCGAACCAGCGGAGATCGGCGTGGTACACGTTCTCTGTTACCGTCTGCGTGCTGTGCACGGTTTGCTCGACGGAGAGACCCTCGTCCATCAAGCTCGTGACGTTTGACCACGTTGTACTGAGCACCGCGGCTCTAAACATCATCTCGTTGAGGTCCGCGAGGATGTCGGAAGTTGGATCTTTGAAGCGCCTGAATCAGTGTAAATGTTAGCGCATGGTTACGGGTGAAGGCCCTCCGCACTTACATACTATCCGCGCCGCTGTAATCGAGATATTTGGCAACTCCGGCGCTGGACGACTGAACACTTATCGTTGTACTGGATCGTCCAAGTACAGTTACGACAGCGTACTTACTGATGAAAGGGGTGAGAGTCCCCAGTGATCGCCGGGCTCGGGATGTGCAGACATGATCATGGACGCATTTGCCCCAACATAGAGATTGAGGTATAGCGTTAAAGCATCGATCGTGTTAAGTTGAACCTGACCAAATGGCAGGTCCGCGTTGAAGCTAACAGTGTTGTTCGCAATCGAGATCGTTCTGCCAGACTTGACTATTGTGAATTGTTTGCCCTGGATCGATACTTCATACTCGAGGATGGCGGGCGAGTAGTAGCAAATGGTGTCCACATAGCTGCCAACGAAGGTGAGATTATTGTTCTCGTACCACCATTGCAACATTCCGGTTTCCAGAGCCGCTACCTGAGATCTTTGCGGCGTGTGAACTGGCAAGTATCCGAGACGAACGTAGAACATGGGGTTGCCGACGAAATCATTGACCGAATCGTACGATCGCCACGGTCCCCCTGATATGCCACAAAAACGTCAGCAGGTCTTTGATACGATTGGGCTAGAGTTGGATCCACTCACACGTAGCATTCCCGTCGAGCATGTCTTCCTCGGTTACCGGCCATGTCGTGGAGCTACAGTTGGATAAGGTGACTCCGGGTGCCCTGACGATCGCAGTACAGGTGCCGTTGCACGGCTGAACGTCCGCGATAATTGGAGCGTTTTCTTTCCAGTCGTCTGAGACTTGCAAAGCACCTTCGTTCATGTTGAGAGACCCATTGTAGCTTAAGCCGCTGAACCCGGACGGCAGCTCAGGTGCCAGCATGAGCGAAAGTGTAGTGTTCATAGTCTGCGTCGCGGGATGCACGGTGGTTGCGCGCTGGAGTAAGGGTCTTTTCGAATCAGTGGGCGCTGAGGTTGGTGCCGCAAGTTCAACCTGCTTACCCGTCAATGATCATCAGAGCAACTACTATTGTAGTGAAACCAGCAAAGCCCATGCGGACGTTGTGTCGCAGCGCGAGGGCGACGCTCTGGGAGACTTCCCATTGTCGCTCGAGGTCCCTTATGCTATCACCTCCTGCGATGGATAAAAGTCAGTGGGTGTCGCATCTTGCTGGCAGCAAGTTAGACCTTCGACTCACGAGATGCCGTATACCACCACGCAATCGGGACAGCGAGGTACCGCGCGCAGGCCAGTGCCACATTTGCGATGGCCGATGCAATAGCTAGATAGACCGGAGGCTGAATTGGCCAGCGGCGAACAGGCTGCTCATGCGAGGCCAGCAATATCGCTAGGGAGACGAACATGCACGAGATGCTCAGGACGAGGGCAAGAAGGCCAGCGAGTGGACGGACACTCGACATTGATGGCCTCCATACCGGCTCGGAGCGCTCTTGGATGTGCCGTGAGAGCAAAGATCGTAGCCTCGATATTCTTGTAGAGCCTGCTTTTGGTTCTGCGACCGAAAATTGCTCGCTGGGTGATGTAGACGATGTGCTCTCGGTCGGTGATACTACTTCTTCTTGCACTATCAGGTCGACTTTCTCAGTGTTCACAGCCGGAACATACGCCACGTCAGGAACAATGGTAGGTGCGGTCTGCGGGTTAGCCATGAGTATTGGGCGAGAAGATGCCTGGAATCAGTGGAGACTGCCGACTCGGAACATATCTATCACTTCACCTTTGGCCTACGCTGATCAAGACGAGCCATCGCTTGCGAGTCCACACGCATCCGATGCATCGATGTGACTCGGCAGCCTGTGGCGTTCTCGTGGAGCTCTTGACGATGACCAGAAAGTGCAGCTTGGAGGAGAATGTGGCCAGTTCTTCCTCGATTGAGACTTTCCGCTCCACAAACGTAGATTGTGCGATGAGGTCGCGTGGAGTGAGAGCTCAATGGTAGGTGCCTTGGAGTAAGCCAAAGCCAAGGCCAAGTCCAAGCATGCATCTATAATATTGCCTGCAGGTAATCATTGACTCAGCCAGAAAGTTAGTAGGCCAATACGAAGGCCAAATCGCAGCGGGTGGCAAGAGTCAGCTACTAGCGTTGACGCTAATCAGATCGGTGATTGTCTAGACGTAGAGGGCCTCGTGCCGTTGTGATTGTGTCGTCCTCGCTATACATTTCATGGCACGCGGTATATTACGCGAAGCCGCACTTTGCGATCGGGCGGCATAGCTGACAAACAATGCTGTGCCCATGCACTTGGAAGCCCAGAACTTTCCAGAGCTGTTTCTCCAATGGGTACGTGCATATGCTCGCTTGACTCAGTAACAGCTCGCCCTAGACCACGTTGACAAGACCAACTTGCGTACCTTGGTTAACAACACGGGAAGAAGGAAAAGGGCAGTGAGAGCACGATGTTGATCATTTTCGAGGTCGTGAAGCAGAGGTGAGGTGAGCTGTGTCTTGGCATTGTGCTTGGCACGGTCGAAGTTCGGCTGTTGCTTGGACTTCACGCACAAACAAGGCCACAAACAACGATGGTACATCTATCAACGAATCTGGCTTGAGGACACTTGCCACGGTCAGCACCCACGCTCTCGTACCGCAATCATGGTGCCACAAGGTGCAGCGTACAACGTCGACTGGGTCTTCTCAAATAACTCCAACGTTCATGTCGCAACCGATGTAAGCAAACCGAGGTGTGTAACCCTTGGGTGCGTGCCATCTCGAGATCGCCGAGTAGCCACGAGCTAGAGCCATTGGCCTTAGCTTGTTGTCTCAGTAGTCTAAGGTTGTGGTCTCAGCAGCCTTATGCCAGAGATGTCTCGCAGCCAGGGTGAGTCTCTCTAGCTTTCGAGACAATTGCTAACTCTGCCACCCGTTGCTTTTAGCTAGCGTGGTTCACGACCTACACAGCCTTCCCGTCTCGCATGGGACATCTGATGAGTGCAACGGCGGGCACGGAAGTGCTCGGCGTTGGTAATGTTGAGCTAGAAGTACGGCGGTCAAGTACGCAAGGACGCAGTCGCAAGCCATGCAGCAAACTCGTTCTCGAAGATGTACTATATGCTCCCAGCTACACTTGCAATATTCTAGGCGGACCCATCTATGATACTCATAATGTGCTGACATCGGGCCGCGGTGAGGACCGCAAGCTCACGGACCGCAAGACTGGGGCGACGACAGGCTTGTTGGATTTGGTCAAGTTGTGGAAGCTTTGGTTGAGAGGACAGCCGAAGGGAATGTCGAGCTTGGACCCAAACGGACTATACTACATTAATGCAAGATGGTCTGAGAGCGAGATGGAGCGGTGGCAAATGCACAAGGCAAGTCTGGCTTCCGAGGTAACGTCAAACGCAACGGCCAAGGCAGCGGTAGGGTCGACGTTGAGTCAGTTGAGCGAGATCGAGAAGAAGTGGCTCAAGGAACATTACGGAGGCGAGTTTAAGTTCTTGCAAGTCCACGGGTTGAAGATGCACAACGATGAGGATCGTGAGGAGGGTCGAAGCATCATGAAAGCATTCATGTCGAATGACGGATCGGACGACGACGACAAGGATTCCGAAGAGGAGGACGAGGAAGATTCGTTCCTGAGGGAGTTGGAAGAAGATCCAATGTCTCACGTCGGCGACTACCACTTCACTTCCGCGCAGCTGGACTGGATCGAGAAGCATTATCGTCACAGCGGTGAATTTCTCATAAGCTACGGCCTGAAGCCATACAAGGACGAGGACTGCGAAGATGGAGTTGCGATAGTGCAAAGCTTCATGGAAGAAGATCAATAGAGCTCGTGGCCAGACAGTGTAAAGCAACGCAAGTGCTACACCATCATCTATTCATGATGATTGTGTTGGAAGCATTGAGGCGAATGCACGACCACGACATGATGTGGCGGCACTGGAAAGCTGACGATGAGCTTTGTGTAGCGAGCCACCATGGAATGTTGTATTTATACTCGCGGCTGGGATCACGCTCGCAGACCTTGTAATTCTGGCATCATGTTATGGTGTTATGGCATGTTGAAGATCTGAGCTCATACCTTAGATGAAGACAATGTTAGCCAGAATGTGCTAAATAGCATTTGAAGACTTTACGCCGAGTGAGACAAGGTCTGCAGGGTTTGATTCGTATCTTTGGCCAAATAGACCTGAGTTCATGCGCATGCAGGACATGTATAAAGCATATCCAAAGAACACAGAATCTCAAGACTTATCAGCAATCAAACCCAGCTTAATGCGCATCCCAAATGGTAATCTTTCAGTGCTTCAACCCAACCGAGTCCGGCCCCTTTCCCTCATCCTGCTCCTTCAAGATCTCCCGCCTCAACTTCCCATCATCCTTCTCAATCACCGTCCGCAACCGACACAACGCTGCAATGGTCCGCCTGAATCTCTTGTCTAGAGTCGGCTCCTTGTCAGTCTTCGACTTCACCAGCTTCGCCCACTTCACGTCGAAGATCCTCAATTCGCCGAACTCGCCATGCCACTCCCAGTCCTCCAGGTAACTCTCATCAAACGACAAGGTGTGGGTACCTCCATATGCGTTCTTCATGTTCTCGACGCTGATACGGCCTTGATAATTGTCCACAGCGAGATCGATGGTCTGGAGGAAGGTATTGACAGCGTCGACGACGTTGTTGCGCGCGTAGATGAGGGCGTTCTGCAGGTCTGCGGTCTTGAACATGGGTTTGTGCAGGAAGGTACTGCTGCTGTCTTGGGAGGTGATGTCCGTTTCGTGGTCGCTGTCGAGCCAGGTTCGGAGGACTTGCGGGATATCATCCGGGTTATACGGAGACTTTGGGAGATCTGCGCTGAGTGGTCCGTTGAAAGCCATCTTGGAAGACACTGTTCGCTGGATGAGGAGGAGATAAACACTGGAACGATACCCACCACTTATACATCTCTGCAGGCGTTTGCCTGTGCCAGTAGCTCAACAAAGCATAGACTGCTCTTCATTGTATGCAGCATACTGAAGAAAGGGACAGAAGCAACGTGAAGAAGTAGGCAAATTGCTGATGCAGGCTACCGTTTGATACAGACCTCATGATCCATTGTCCTTGTGCAAACCATATCTGGCTCGCCTGGATGCAGTATGCGCATCGTGCCTCGCAAAGCTAGAGCTTTGAAGGCAACCTTTCATGCCACAGACCGCAGATGCCTTCAGGAGAGTTTCCCAGAACTGGGTCTCGCGCAGGCTTCGATAGCGTCCTAACTTTGTCCATCTGCCGCTCATGCTCGCCACCCAGGCATGAATCCCACGCATAACCCTCAGGATAGGCGCCCATCATAGTAAAGCCAGAGATTTCAGTCTCGACCAATGCCTGCCGAGGGTTCTCAGCTGCAATGCCGTGTCCGTTTCCAGGTGTAAGCAGTTTCAGTTCCGCGGGCGGACTAGTATCATGAGTCTTGTGCGACACCCCAGCAGGAATTAAAAAGACATCTCCAGCTTTGGCATCTAGCACTATGCCGCCGTCTTCGTGAGCGGGTCCGTGCGTGCTGGCTTCAAGGTCGTCGCTCGTGTCTGCTACACCGAAGCGGATTTTTGCACTACCAGATAGTACAGCCATGCACTCGTGCGCGGTCGAGTGGTAGTGTGAAGCCTGAGTTGGGCCGTAGCGCCAGATCCATTGTAATGACCAGCCATTGCTTGTGAAGAGGTCGTAGACTTTAGCAGCATTGCAGTCCGCTTTGTCAGCCAGCAAACCCGGATAGTGCAGAAGCGGGAATTCAGAGTTGGGGATGAGCTTGGTGGGGGGAAGAGGGTAGCTCCTGACCGTAGGCATGGTGTGAAGTTGAATTTGGTGTGTTTGTTTGTGTTATCTCTTGGTGGGGTTTTAGGAAGTGAAGTCGAGTTCGAAACGCGATCTAGCCTGTCTAGGAAGCTGTAAGCCGCGGCTGTGGCGTCATGCATGGCCGCCGTATCTTTCTAAATCGCGTCCTTCGTCGCGTCTGATCAAGCAAATCTACCACCTCGACAACTTCACCAATGGTCGCGTGTCCAGCCTGCGACAAGCCCGTCAAGGAGGCGAATATTAACACGCATCTTGACTCCGGCTGCAAGGACCTCATTGACGAGCCAATTCCTCCACCAACTCAAGCCAATGGCTCTGCGAAACCAAAGGCAGGGAAGTCTTCCTTCTTCACGCCCTCCTCCCAGCGCCCAGAACGCAATGTGACCTTCAAAGATGAGGCATACGAGTCTGCGTCTTCGCCGCTGTTCTCGAAACAACCGTCTGGCACACAAGTGTCTTCCTCGAAACCCCCGACTTCAACTCCCAAACCACCCACTTCCACGCCAAGAGCGCCTACCTCGTTTTCAAAACCACCCTCGTCGACTGCTCCAATAAGCTTTGCTGGTATCAAGCGAGAACTTGAGCAGGAAGAGGAAGACGAGGACTCCGACGACACCGAGGGCAAGCCTGAGCTCGTAGCACCAAAACCTAAGAAGGCGAAGTATGGCCACCCTCCTCTAGCAGAGCGTATGCGTCCGCAGAGTCTGGACGAAGTAGCAGGTCAAGAGCTCGTGGGGCCAAATGGTGTACTCCGCAACCTCATTGTGACAGATCGTGTACCGAGCATGGTGCTGTGGGGCGGACCAGGTACAGGCAAGACGACCATAGCACGTTTGATCGCTCGCACAGCGGGCACACGGTTTATTGAGATCAACAGCACATCGAGCGGCGTCGGCGAGGTCAAGAAATTGTTCACGGAGGCAAAGAACGAATCGCTTTTGACGGGCAGGAAGACGATCATCTTTTGCGATGAGATACATCGGTTCAGCAAGTCCCAGCAGGATGTGTTCCTTGGGCCGGTGGAGTCAGGGCAGATCACGCTGATTGGAGCCACGACCGAGAACCCCAGCTTCAAGGTTGTCAAGGCGCTATTGAGCAGATGTAGAACATTCACATTAGACAAACTCACGGATGAGGATGTTTTTGCAATACTGAAGCGGGCCCTGGCTTGTGAAGTGCCAGAACTTTCGTCCTCTTCGAGCGAAGAAAGTCAGGAGGAGCCGACCAAACACTTGACAGGTCACCATCTCCTCGCCGAGGACGATCACGCTCTTCTCCACTATCTCGCCGCGTTCGCCGACGGCGATGCTCGCACAGGTCTCAATCTGCTCGAGCTAGCTATCGATCTCTGCCGACGCCCATCGACAACAATAGAAGACATCAAGAAGAGCCTCACGCAGACGCTTGTGTACGACCGAGCCGGCGATCAGCATTTCGACACCATCAGCGCCTTTCACAAATCCGTCCGCGGAAACGACCCGGACGCCGCACTCTACTACCTCGCACGAATGCTGCAGTCGGGAGAAGACCCGCTGTACGTTGCAAGGCGAATGGTTGTAATTGCCAGTGAAGACGTGGGCCTCGCCGACAACAGCATGTTGTTATTGGCGACGGCGACTTATGCCGCGGCAGAGAAGATCGGCATGCCGGAGTGTCGTATCAATCTCGGGCATTGTGCCGTTGCGCTGGCTCTAGCGCCCAAGTCGACGAGAGCGTACAGGGGTCTGACAGGAGCGTACAAAGCGCTCAGTGAGCCTGGTGTAGCTGGCTTGCCTATTCCCATCCATCTTCGCAATGCACCCACGAAGATGATGCGGGATATGGGTTATGGCAAAGACTATAAATACAACCCAGACTTCGTTGATGGCCGGGTCGTGCAGGACTACCTGCCCGAACAGCTAGAGGGTCGCAAATTCTTGGGTCGTCAAGATCTGGGTGACAAGCTGGATCCGGAGATCATAGAGATGGACGAGCAGGTTCGAATTGCCTCTGCGTACGAGGAGGATGGCGAGGTGCTCCTCAACCCAGACGGTGATTGATTGTCTCGTGCTGAGCGCACCGGGAACATCATCTCATGCTGACGCAGGGCGAGCTTGCTCACCGTCATTGGCTTCTCGGCGATGCCAGGCTTGCGGTCTCCGATCGAAGGCGGGCTGAGGCCGCGAGTGAACACACTAGCTTTGACGAGGCCGACCCACTTCGCTTCGCGCCAACGAGCACGTTGGATGAAGTACCCGGCTGCTGTGCTCAATGGCAGGAACATGCCGACGTGTCCCGTGCTAGAGCTTATGGGTTCGCAGAAGAACGGGATACAACGGCACAGATTGAGGATCCAGGTCGACAACTCTTCTTCCTCCACTGCGCTTGCGGAGTCCGGGAACCAGCTTCTATCCAGGTCGTGCCGCACCTTGTGCAGGGACTGTATATTGAACCGCAGGTAGTACATGCTGAGCCAGTACACGGACGTCAGGTACGCAATGGGGAACTGGTCGAACATGAAGGCCGTCTCGAATGTGCGGTCTGTAACACGGCTTACGAAGGTGGGGAATTCGTCGATGGACCGCTCTTGGTACAAATCGGATCCTTGCAATGCGAACTGAATCTTCCAGTCCAAGAACCATTCCCGGAGGTTGTGTTCGATGTCATCGCAGTCACGCAAGAGTTCGTCGATGTTCTCCGGACTTAATGCCACAACCTCGCCAAGCTGATCGAAACGCTGCAGGAGGCCGGGTATCTGGATGGCAGAGTCGTAGAACATGGTAGAATTGTCTACGATTGGCGCTTCGAACGCCAATGCTCTCCAGTCTGGTCGTGCCATATACGGCGCTTTCCTTTCGATCAGTGCCCATATCAGTGCTCCGTGTCGTGTGTTGGAGAACAGTAGCAATGCGAGCTTTGACTTCAGCGTTTCTGGGCCCCTAGTTGCGATAAGCTGCTGCCCGCCAATAACATGCTTGCCCCATGCATCTTCCTGCTTGCCGATCTCATCATACAAAGCACAACTTGCAAGTACCGTAGCCGCTGCAAGAGTGTCATCACTCCCGGCCGTCTCAGGCCGAGCCAGCGCTTTGCCCAGACTACTGAGTGCATTGCCATACTTCCTGACGGATTGGTTCAGCACCACCCGGTCTTGGTTCATGCTGCCTACAGCCACAAGACTCAAAGCGTCCAAAGCTTCGACGAGCGCTGGTTGTTGCACTGGCAAGTCCACCAATGTGTGGAAGAAGCTGAAGTGGTCCAGATCTGAGAGGTTTCTGGGCAGGTACACATCTGTAGAGCGATGCGCATAACCGTCAGCAAATGTCTCAGACATAGTAGTGGTTATACTCATGAGTAACGAACCCATGAAGCTACTATAAAGCTGCGATCGATTGATGCCAGGACTCGAAATGTTGCTCAGTGAACTCATGTTATTGAAGTAGCCGCGCAAGAAGTCTTCGCCCAGCAATGAATCTGCCGGACTGCTGCCGCTCGTTGGTGTGCTCCATGAGGTCACTGAAGTCACCTGTAACGCAGGCGGCTTGCGTACTATTGCAGTGTCTTTCGCACGGTAGAAGTCGGTTGCTCGCTTGACAGTGTCTGTTGTTTGATCCTTGAACTCAATTCCGCCTGCTTTGTCCGTTCGGTAGCCGGGACAGGGCACGCCATGTGTGCCACAGCGCTTGCAATGCGGTCTCGTCTCGTCACAGCGAATCTTACGCTTGCGGCAGGTAAAACATCCAGATGATCGAAGAGGCATGCTTGATAGGGTTCGCCAAGGAAACTGCTTCGGGAAGGCACTGCGAAAGCTGACCGGGAGAAATAACTCTCCGCTGCAAGCGTCTGACCTCCTAGCTCGTGCTTTTCCTCCGTCTCCTGTGTTGAGACTTGTTCTTATTGCTAGCTATGACTGTGTTGGCCGTGTCTCTGTTGCAGGTTGTTGCCTCCAGGTTCACAGCATCGTAGACTCCTGATGACGATCGCGAATGCGGGTTGGTCAGCGCCGTGCATACGATCTTGGAAGCAGTACTTTGCAAAGGATGGACAATGTGCTCATGAGTTCTTCCACCGCTTGGAAAATGTCAATGTTCGACGCAAACGAACTTCCTCGTTCAACGAGCGGCTGAAGTGTAGGTGGGTGGCGAAACATGCTCGGACCCTCATTGCCAACTGCCAAGACGTCTCCTTGCTCGGCGAAGCGATAGCAGCAAGTCTGAAAGATGTGAATATGACTACTAGCTACGACTTGACATACATGCGCCGCGTATCGTACATTCTGTACAAGCGAGTGACTTTGCCGTCTCTCGCCACTCATCCTCACTTCCAACCATGAGCATCAACCACTTCTCCGAATATAAGCAGCACACATTACCGCCCGTAGATAGCCATGTAAGCTAGTCATATGCTCCCAGCTTCGTGGAAATGCATCAGATACCTTTCTTCCAACATTTTGTTGTCCTCGCGTATGATCCACCATCTGCTTGTCGATCCATGCTGACTTTGCTTCTTTCGAGCTATGTAGCGCACTCATCGCGCCACTCAGTATCTGGTTGTCAGGATGCTCAGCGCTGCTCCCGATCGCTGTTCGGCGGCGAAACAGTAGCCTCATCGTCCTCCCGCGGCGTGGGCTGATTGCTGCTGCTGAAGAACAATGGGTTCAGCTCTGTGCTTCCCTGGTAGCTGTGGTCGACACCAGTCGCCGCGCCAACATCGTAGTTCAGACCGGTAAGCAGGTCGATGCTGCCGTGGCCTTGACTATACCCGCGACTGTGTCCTGGGTTCTGCGGCGCGAACATGCCGGTGTTACCGAACGACTGTTGCGGGCCTGTGCCGAATTGCGGATGAAACGCAGACATTGCTGCTGCGCCGTTGGTGGTCGGGAACGGGTTGTGCTGGAACAGCGTCTGCGTGTTGAGGCCGCCGAAGCTGGCGAAGTTTCCCATGCCCCCATTGGACGATGGCCTGAAGGCGTTGCCGCCGAAAGCGCTACCGCTGTAGCCGAAGGAGGGTAGGCGCTGGTGGCCAAGGTTGGCATTGCTCGGAGCAAACAACGGAGGAGCAGGACGCGAATTGTTGTTCTGCAACGGATTGCGGAAGCTTGACGTGAGGTAGTTCATAGATGCTGGCTGGTCGAAAGTGATATCCGGGCCAGTGTTGTCGCGATGGATGCTCAGGCCAGTACGCTTCCGTGGACGAGAAGGACCAAAGGTCAAGTCGTCGTCGCCGTCGCCGGGAGGAGCGCCAAAGTATGGGCCGTTGGCTCTGCCCAAGATCTGACGGCGAGAGGAGCCACCAGGATGATGAGACCCTCCAGTACGCTGGCGTGTGACACGACCAGTGTTCCTGTTCTTCTCGACCAAAGCCTGCCTTGGCTTCCGAGTCTGCCGCTTCTTGGTTGGTGGCTGAAGATCTGGTTCGGGCTCAGCTTCGCCGGACAGCAAGCTGTCTTCGTCGTCTTCTGGGTTGCCGGTGATCTCGCGCTCCTTCCTGAGTGTACCGGTATGGTCAAAGATCATCTCGTTCGGCATCACCCATTCACTGGTGGCCTGCAGCTGCTCAATGACAGAGTAGTCCTTCTTCTGGTTCCGCTTACGTCTCATGTCCGGAGTGGCGGAGTCGAACATGGCCATGCCCGGCCAAACCAAGCCCTTGAGCTTAGCAACATCCGAAGTGGTCTCTCCAACAGTATCTTCTTCGAAATCATCGTACGTGATGATCGACTCGCCCGTATTCGTGCCAGTGCTGTTGCGGCCAACTCGAGGATTGTAGAAGCGTGGTGGGAGAGGTAGAGGATCGAGTGTGAAAGGGTCATCGTCATCTTCATCAGATGTGCTCATCGTCTCTTCCTTCATGGGTGTGCCGGCGTACGGCGAATTGGGCCAGCTTGGCGGAGCATACCGTGTGCCGGCGAAGATAGCGGAGTCAACTGAGGACAGATAGGAAAGTGGTGTGCCCGATCGAGACATGGGCTCAATCTTGACCCTGGGCTCCAGTTGCGGGTTAAGCACACTGTCACGCAGCGGTCTGGGTGCTGCACGGCGGCCACCCTGTGCACTGGCTGCGGGCGTACTGCGGGATGAGATAGTAGCTTCATGGACAGGAGTGTCAGCCCTGGAAGCGGTAGATCTTAAGTTGCGTCTCCTGGACTGACCTGCTGAGCCACGGCAAGTGGCAGCAGTGCTGGCATTGCGAGCCGATCGAGCTCCCCCGCCCTTCTTGTCCTTCTGGGCAAGACGATCTCTCATCAAGTCGTCGATGCTGTACCGTTCATACCAGTCATCGTAATCATCAACCAAGGTCCTGCTGTGAATATCGGCCGAGCCCTTCACTTTCATCTGGTAGTATCTGCTGAGATGGGCCTTGCTGGCTACATGGGTGAGTAAATGGCTGACATCGGAGAAGTCGGGCTTCTTCGGGCACAGCCTGCATTCGAGTGGTATTGTTGCCGCTGCCATCTCGCTGGTGGCTCGTAGTCAAGGAGGGTGTGTTGTGAAGTATGGGCCTTCCGTGTGAGTCGTCCGATTGTGAGATGCTTGGGAGTGACTATCGTTGGCCGATTATGATTAAGGGGTGGAAGTAGCAGACGGGTGCTGGCGTGAAGCAGAGAGAACCAAAAGGAGTGACGAACAGGTCCAAAAGGTATTTGGAGGGAGAGCGTGTTGGTGAAGTGGTGAATGTCGGAAGGGATTGTTGGTGGCCGAGAGCGCAGGCTTCAACCTCAATGGCGGTGGTGAAGGTGCGGGCGAGCCACCTGGTGGTTGCTGTTTCCGTCAGCTTTTCGAGATTGTGAGTGTGAGGAAGCTGCGACCGCCAGGAAAATTCAATGGCAGGCGGCTAACGCCAAGCTTTGAGCACGTTCACGAGCGCGTCACTTACGGACGACATCACTGCCAAATCGTCCGAAAGGCACGAGGTGGGGGAGAGCAATGTTGGATTGTTCTCAGCGAGAGCGCGCCTGTCAAGAACTACGCTCGATATTGTACATAAGAGATGTGATGAGGATGAGCAGCGGTAACCCCTGGCGCAGCTTTGGTGAAGTGAAGGGGACAGTTATCGGGTGTGCTCAAGATGAATATTGGCGGCGCTCAGCCAGCGTCGTTAGTTTGCAGGAGCGCACCGCAACGCATTCACAGTCAGACTCGCGAAGTACCTACTTTCGTGCCTTCCTCATTGGGTCTGGGAGTGTTTGACGATCTCACTGCCAGTCAAGCATGTTCCCTACCACGCCGCCACTCGAGACTTTACGGCCTCTGTATCTTTACTGTAATGTACTTCGGCATGCAGCTGTAGTAACATCAGCGAACGATCAGACCTCAAGGATGGAAGAACTTACTAAGCAGGATCCACCTCACCAACGCCCGGATACCCAACCAGACTCAACCCAGCAACGCCAAACACGGTATGGAACACATCCACCATATCCTCCGGCCGATCAGCTATGCCACCTTCCTCCGGATCCTGGCACTGCAGGATGAAAGCAGTCAATTTCTCCTTGTCGAGCCAGTGCAGCCGGTCGATCATCGCCAGACTCGCCCCCACCCACCAGCTGTAGCAAACATCAACGAGCTTCTCCGGCCGGCCATTCAGTCCACCGCTACCCAGCTGGCGTTCGCTAAGCCAGGCACCAAGTCGATCTTTGCCTTCTTCGCCAAGGTAGGAGTCCAGTTCGCCGGCCACGGTAAGTGCACCAACACATGTGAAGACCTGGCCGGAGTGTGATTCTGCGCCCGGGGCAACTCCAAATCCTCCGTCGAAGTTGTGGCATGCTTTGATGTGTGCTGTTGCAGCTGGTACGTCGACGATGGGCTGCTCGTCTGGCCGCTGATGAGGCATGTAGCCGAGCAATGAAAGAGTGTACAGTGCGCTGAAGAGGAAGCGGGTATCTGTCTCGCCCCATTCGTCTCCTGCGAACGTGCCATCGGGTTGCTGAAGGTTTGCGATGAACTTTGCGACTTTCTCCTTCCCGCCCTGCATCTTCCCCTCGAGCGCGTCGAAGCCATCGATCAGTGTGAGGATCTGGACTGAGTATCCTGTGTAAAGTATGTGCGCATCGTGACCCGGCGCGGCGCCAAAGCCTCCACTCTCATGCAAGCAGCTCAGTACGTACTCCACCAGACCGTCTCGTGGGAGCGCATCAGGCTGGCCGAGGAGGTGAAGCGCGGTCAGACCCCAGTAGATACCGCCGATGCGCAAGTGTTCTGTTAGGTGATATTCGAGTTCATCTCTGCGCTACTATCAGTGTCAGTCAGCTTTGCTTTTTTCGGCCTCTCGGGATCTGGTCGCCTACAGTATCTAGGCTTTGGATGTATGCCACATGCTTGTCCACCACGAGCTTCAGCTCTTCTGGCAGCTGCCCCTGCGCGACATGGCCGCGACCTGGACCTGCTGCGAGCGACATGGCGATGCCTGCAGGAGTGATGTATGCGAAGTCGTTGGTTTAGACTCGTGCGGGCGACTTGGCGTTTCGTATAGCTGTGGTAGCGTCGCAGGCACCCGTTTTCGTACCGAAGATGGGTTTGCGGTTCTCGCACGCGCGGCAGTAGTTTTGAGCGTGGTCAGACCTCGTCAGCAGGACCACCCAGGAGGTGCTGCTTATGCGCAAGCCAGCGATTCTTCCGTCGCCAAAAATGCTCGACAGTGTCCAGATTTGGGGACGCCTCGCATCTGAAACGAGCGATGGGTGGTTCGCGGGCGTTGTTGCTCGGTTCAGGTTTCGGCATGTGCTTTTGTGTGCCTGAATTTGCTCCACCTTTCGTTGTTCCTGAGATGCGTGACATCTACCAATTGCGTACCTCGTGCTCCCTCTCGAACTCTATCCCGCACGATCGCACTTCTCGTTGCTGTGGACATTGACGTACGACGACTTCTGCAAACTGCAACGGCATTCCGAGACCGTGAGATCGCACCAGGCGCCCCGACGACAGCCATCACGAACCCACACCAGCAGCACGACCCACACACACCCGTTCACCGTCCCGCTGAGCTTGTATCGCTGTAGCTATCTACTTGCGCCGTATAGCTACAGCTCGTCTGCAAACGGCCAGCCGAAAGACTCGACAGCGCCTCCTACCGGCAGACCGCATAGCCGCCAGACATCTCGGATCGTGCGCCAACAGCAGCGCCATACCTGTCGCCTACCAGGGATATCGAGGCCGGCGCATACAAGCACCATACACGTAGTTGCCCACGTCACCGCGCGAAGCAGCTGTAGCCGGACTCGGCGAACGTAGACCAGGTACGCTTTCTTTGTTCTCGGGCTCACACCACATTGTTGAACGCCCGCGCGCAATCTCCCGTCCGGCATTGCAACACAGCTGCTGACATGTGCGTCCGCATGTAGCATCTTTAATCTCATGTGCGACTGAGGTCTCGGATTCGACATTGGGCCAAGCCGTGGCCGCTGCCACGAGCGCCACGCTCATGCAAGGTACCGCGTCTGTCTCCTCGCACACAGCAATCATGCATCGACACCAGAAACCCACCAACCTGACCATAAACTCTCAATCGGCTATCGAGACTGCGCAATCCTCCTCCGGCCCGAACAGTAGCCCAATACATCTGGAGGGCGTTGATCTTTCTTCCTTTGGCGGCGAACTTGGCGGCAGCGCTCTGACCTCTCTACCACCCCTACCATCCTCACCGCCAACGTCGCCTGGACATCGCCGGGGTCAGTCAAAAGGCATCCTCAGCACTTTCAAAAGTCGGTCACACGAGCAAAGCCAATCCAAGGGGCAGATACGGCACGTCAAAGAGGAGAACGATGCGCAGAAGTCGGGCAGCAGTAGTATGGCCAAAGTATATCAGTTGAAGAAGGGCCCAGGGAGTACACCGGAGCTTAGTCTCCTTGGGAGTGCGGAGAATGTCGGCAAGACGCCACGAGATGGTAAGTCAGTGAGAGCTTTCTTATATGCGCCTATTGTACCACGTGGACAGCAGGTGTGACGTGCCAGGCAGCGATATGGTGGATGTGAGCTTCATTTGGCTATACTTCACTTGAGCACATTGGACAACACTGGACAACACCAACCTCTACACCACCCCTTGACCACTAACCCCTTAGACTGCCGGCTGCCGCTGGGCTGTCAGCCGCTGCTTGCTGTTGCTGTTGTTACCATTGTGGTCAGCTTGCTAACAATTGGGGTGTAGCGAACAATACAGCCACCCCTGATACGCGACCACAACCGTCACCCCACCACAGTGAGAACAGCGTATCTTCAAGGCGAACAGCCAAGCCCACAGGGCCTTTCCGTAATTCTCTCACGCGAACGAAGAGCTTGAGAAGAGACTCCCATTCTAAGACGAAGCCAGATCCCAAACCCCTCTTCGAGCAACCTCCCAATACAGCACCACTATCGTCGGATTGGCCGAAGCAGCAGCAAGATATGCGTCTGCTAGGACTCAAGGGCAAGGAGAGGCGTGGAAAGTCGGCAGAGCGAGCACCGCCAGTGAGCGAGAGCGACGACAACGTGGCTGAGGCGAAGCAGCACGCGAAGGAGAAGAGCAAGGAGAAGGGAGGCTTCATGTCAGGCAGCAAGAGCGCGGTGAACAAGACCACGAAAGCGAGCGGCAACTTTCTCACCCGTCTTGGCAAGATCGGGAGAAGCAGCAGCAACAACGAGAAGGAGATCCCGGACAGCGAGTATGTGATCAAGATCATCAACATGCCGTTAGTCGAGCAGACACGGATCACGCGGATCAGCAAGGACCTGAGCAATTGCCGAGACAAGACTGAGTACTGGATGCCAAGCCTGCCATGGAGGTGCATTGAGTGAGTGAGGTTTGGACTGTTATGTTGTTTCGCCACTGACACACCGCAGCTACTTGAACCTCAACTGCGAATCTGAAGGCTTGTACCGCATCCCTGGCAGTGGCCCGCAGGTGAAGAAGTGGCAACGTCGCTTCGACACCGAGCTCGACGTTGATCTGCTCTCCGAATCCGACCTGTACGACCCGAACAATATTGGCAGCATGCTGAAGTCTTGGCTTCGTGACCTGCCCACGGAGATCATGCCCGCTAGCCTGCAGACGTCCTTGGGCGTCGAGCTGGAGAAGGAGAATCCGGAATATGCCAAGATGGGCCAGCCGGCGCCGCAAAGGCTGCGCGATGCACTCTCTGAGCTTTCGCCATTCAACTACTACCTCCTCTTCGCCATCACCTGCCATCTCAGCTTGCTCCTATCGCACAAGGACAAGAACAGGATGGACCTCAACAATCTTTGCATCTGCATTGGTCCGTGTCTGAGGCTCGAGCGATGGCTGTTCAACTATCTTGTTGGCGACTGGAGGCACTGCTGGCAGGGATGCTATACTGAGAAGCAGTATCTTGAATCCGAGAAGGCGCACGAGCAGGGCGCGGACTACAAGCCGCCTGCTGATCAGTTGTCGACCAGCCTGCCCAATGGCAAGAGTGCCAGCTCGTACAACTTGCTCGTGGATGAGCGTGCTGTACACAGCAGCGGATCGAGCGAGCCGGCCAGCAATTACGAGGATGCACAGCCAGTTTTGCCTGAGAGCAGCGTTCAGCGTCGACGCGAGAACGAAGCACCGGAGACTTACAAGCCAGTCGGTGCTCGCAAGTACTCCAATGGCAGTTTCAGCACACCACAACGCAGTCCGGCCACCACTGTCGAAGTGAAACGACCAGCCACAGCAGAGGCTCGCAAGAACAGCGATGACACGCCGCAGCGCACCACCCCACGACAGTACTCCCACACCCGCAGCAAGAGCGACGTTCCGACCACGCCAGTGAGCTCGGAGTTTGCGATGCCGCCACTGCCAATCCGGTCTGCAGGTCCAGCACTGTGATCTGGCAGACCAGCATATCTCGACACACATTACGCAGCGAACAGATACACGCACGCTGCGCTTTCATATCAGCGGATTGACGATACCCACTTTCACGCATTGGCATTTCCGGCGAACAACTAAGGATAAGGTGCAGCAGGTTGCAGGCTTGATGATGATACTCAGTAATTCCGTGGCTGGGCAGGGTATTGATGGACTGACGCGAGCTGTGACTTGGCGGCTTCTGCCTGCTTCCTTGTTTTCTGCTGACCCTCGGAGTACGCTCGTCGCAGCTATTGATCAATCTACTGAGTAGATCATGGCGAGGTTTGAGTTGGTACGAGAGAGGTCTGCTGTTTTACTAGGCATGTACTTTTAGATGTACTACTGATGCGACGATCTTGCAACGCTTCACTCGTCAAGGCGTGACGAGACGGTGAATCGAGTGAAAGCTACGATGTTGAGCAAACCTTTCAGCTCCGCCGGATCTCAGTAGCGTAGCCTTCTCTGCCTGTCGCAGTATTGCTGGACGGGACTGCTACTGAAGTCAGTAGGTAGGTATGAACAATCTCCTGCCATCAGCTTCCGATTCGACAAAGCACGAATATCATGACGCTTGCAGACACCCAAAAGCCCACGGCCGAGGACTTCATCAAGGGTTACAATGAGTGGACGATCGATGGTCCGCTACGAGCCCGCTCTGCAGAATGTGTACATGTCATGGTAGAATGCCTCCGAGCCCAGAGTTTACGACCTACACTGACTATATTCCAGCTTCCTGCCTCCTTGGGTCGTCCGGACAGTATGAACGAAGACTACAAGCACTTCTTCCAATCATTCTCGGGCATGATGAGCGAGTTCAAGGTGACCTGAGGATCCATTGTTGGTCGTTTGACTACGGCTGACTATAGGCAGATGGAAATCCTCGGGCAGGTGAACTCTCCAGATCAGCATACAGCTGTGGTAAATGCCAAAGGGACAGGCGAGACTACAGTAGGGCCATGCAGGAACGAGTACGCTTGGACTTCAACCAGGACGGCACAAAGGTCGTGAGGATGGAGGAGTTGGTGGACTCGGCATTCAGCAATGACTCTCTACGAAGGTCGGCGAGTATGTGAAGTCCAGGGACGAGAGCAGTTCATAGTCCTTAGCTGGTTTCGTATTCTCTGTTGTCTCGTTCCCATCTTCAGTCTGTCTGCTCCTGGGAAACTTCTGTGTCCACCGTGCCTTCGATGGAGGCGTCTCCTAGAGTCTCCGCGGTTCCGTCGGAGTGGATACCATGTGTAGCGGGCTGTTGCTCGTCTCCGAGGCCTACAAAATATTCTACAAAATATTCTTGTGCTCGCTTAACCTTCGCCTGCCACTATTCGAATTGCTCGCTGTCGCCGCTATTCGCGTTTGCCGCCGTTGCTTTCTGGAGCCAGAAGGACGCCTCGTCGAGGCGCTTCTCGGCATCCTTGCCGCTTGTGAAGGACAAGTACGTGTTGAAGCGTCCACGCCAGTACGGTTCGAGCGGATTGTGATTGAGGAGATTTAGGCACAAGGCCGAGACCACCTCCAGGTCGCGACCAATCCTACGGAGCAGTCAGTATAGCTGACGAGTGACGGTCTGTGCCAGTAGCTCCGCATACCATGCATCTGTGATGATACCAACCAGCTCATTAAGCGTATCGGTGTTGCCCTCCCACTCCGCGGCTCATCGTCCAGATTGTACACCACGGTCTCGTCCATGTCGTCAGCCATCGTGTGGCGGTGTGGACTCAATGTGGTTTTGTCATTCTTACGGCGTGGTCGTGCCTTCCACGTTCACCTCGGTGATCGAAATTATCCTGCAAGCTCATGAACTCAACGCACCACGCTGCCCGTGCCCTCGTGTCCTTCCGCACCCACGCATCTTCCAGATCGACTTGACTGTGCTTCCGCAAACGCGATCCCGTGAAACTAATCCAGCACGCCTGCTCACCGTATCCTCGATTTCACCGGCCATGTATCACACCCGCGTCTTCCACTGTGCATATAGTATGAGAACCTTGCTCGCTAATGAATGCCAGGATGGTAATATAGGTAGGGTCATGGCGTCGCAAGCAGCCGTCACGTCGCTCTCAGTAGCCAGCAGCCCGCTCCCAGCTGGTCATCTTTGCGTACATCCTGCGACCACGTCCATCACACATCGAGGAGCTGGGTGCTCGTTTACACGAGGGTCATGCATGCTGGAATGAACTGTCCAAGACGGTCTTGACGAACACCTCTTGAAGACGTTCTCGTTGCGTGCCTCTCGCCCGCGCTGCGACACAACTGCTCCTCCTCAACCCAGCGAGCGTCGCAAAGCGGTCAGCATCCGACAACGCTCACTGCTGCTTTCTGCGCTGCCAACATGCAAACATGCAACACAATGGCCGCCACGGTACTGTACCTTCTCCAAAGCCTCGCCCGAAGGCTCAGCGACTGATGAAAGAGTTTGTGTGTGTTGTACAATCAAAAATTGCCCTCAAGTCGCTGTGGGATCCGTTAGTTATTGTTCAGCAGTGAGAATAGGGGTAGTGACTTACCCCCCGAAGGAGAGACTCGAAAGATCCTCGCCGCGCTGTGCAATGCAGGAGGTTCAAACGGAAGAAAGTCATGCGTGAGCGACTTCTTCTGAAGAAGGTAAGTATGAACGAGGAAAGGTTTCAAAGTTGGCGAAAGAATAAGTATTGTTTGAAACGGCGCTAGTGCGGCGAAACTATGCAAGGCTCGGGGGTGCTGGACCTCGGCTGTTGCTGATCAGGCCTGCATGTGGCAGTCTTGCTAGAAAGCACTACCCAACATCCTGCGCTGTATGCGATGGCGATGGCGTTGTTCCGAAACAGAGCTGGAGAAGACGGCATGGACTAGACACCGAGAATTAGCATGCTACTGGCAGCGCTTCAAGAGCAAACGCCGGCCTTGAGCGCCGTGTTGCGTTCCTACAATCGAACAGCAGCTATCCGAGGACCGCCACTAAGCCCATTCCCATGTAGACTGGCCGAAGCCGCTGTATCATGATATTCATAGTATGGAGCCTCTGAGAGATGGTGTCAGTTTCAGATCTTTGGGCAGCTGCGAGCTTCAGGCGAGGGACCTGCAAGCGTACCAACACACAACATGAACACTATGGTGCAGTATCATCGTTCGATCAATCGCAGGCACGGCGTTCAGGAACACAACATGTCCGGAAAGGTAACAAAGAGTACCCACGATACAGATAAGGGAAACATTTCTTTGTCCTCAACTTCCCTTCTCTTTCCGAGCACATCAGCACCTACCCAGACTTTCTCACCTCACCTCAAGTCAAGCCACCACCATGTCGGAACTGCACTTCGCCTCGCCCGATGGCATATCTCTCAATCTGCGGCTCCCACAGCAGCCGACGGATGGCATTCCAGATTACCGATCTAGCTTTAAGCCTAAACACTCGAACACGTACCGTCGATTTGGTAACCCAACACCCGTCGGACTAGGCGGCTTCCTCCTCGCCAACACACCAGCCACCATCATGCTTCTCGGTTGGCATGGCGCTGGTGGACGCAACGGGAACGAAAGTGCTGCTGTCGGCATATTTATCTACATGGGATGCTTGCTTGAGATCATCTGCGGCATCGGCGAGTGGATCAACGGCGAGACGTTCAACGCAGCAGTCTTCCTCATTCTGGGCGGCTACTTTGGCGCTAGCGGAGCAGTGATGATGCCCTTCTACAACGCCATCGGAGGCTACGGGGCAGATGCAGCAGCTGCGGCGGCGGCGTACCACGACTCGTATGCGATGCTGCTCATCTTTATGGGCGTGCTTCTGCTATTCTTCACCATTGCGTCGGTCAGGCTGGACATCTGCCATGTGGTGCTGTTCGCCTGCTTCACAGTATGCTTCCCATGCCTCGCCACTTCCTACTTTTACATGGCGGACGGGAACGAGGATAGTGCAAGAACGTTTCGAGTATGGGGTGGCATCTTCTCGTTAGCTGGGAGTGTCATATTGTGGTATCTGGTGAGTACATGTCTTCTCGCGGTGATTTTGCTCTGCTAATTGTTTGCCAGTTCTTAGGATCTCTGCTTGAGGCAGTAGACTTTCCGTATCTGCTTCCGGTGGGAGACCTCAGCAAGTATGTCAGGGGCAGGACCGAGAGTCTTGGTCGGCGGCGGCATAAGCCTTCGCCCTCATGCGGATTGTGATCAAAAACTCCGCGGAGTGGATGGACGTATTAATATTCGAGAGGTCCAACATCAGCTTATCCGCAGTCACCAAAGGCAAAGAGACACCTTGTGGTTCAAGTGCTGGGAAGACGTCGTAGTGCGCATCGCAAAGAGGCTGCATGCTGCTGGTGATGATGGGGTAACAAATCCTCTGTACGGCGTCAGGGCAAATACTCTCTGCTTAATGGGATCCTTGCACCATTCTGAAATCGGACCCGGAATTGTAATAGCACTCACATTGTACGTATGTCGTCGAGACAAAACGCTCGTTGTCACATGCAAGTCTTGGTCTTTCCGCAGCTGGTCCGTGCCATTCCCGACCTCATGCCTGACCACGATGTCCCTCGTGTGAAACACCTCACATCAAGCCCCCCCCGCAACAATGGCGACTCTTCTCTGCCCGAGAGCGACATGTTTGAGAAGTCTTGCATCCATCACGCGCGTCACTCCAGCACCCATCGCAAAGTCACCATTCAGCACAAACGCCTGGAAACAGCTTCAATCAAGCACAAGACCAACGATCGTATGCCGCCCACCTCCTTCACGAACAACTCTGGCAGTACGAAATGCCTCCTCAGCGCCCTCCACTGCCGCTAGCACTGGCCCTCCCGCAGATGTCCTCACATGGGACCGCTTCTTCGCGGTGCGGCGGAGGAAGCGGTACATCAACTTGGCGGTTTCGATTGTAACTGCTGGCGTAACAGTAGTAGTAGTCGGACCCCTTCTCGCACAGCAAGATATCGACACATGGGGAGCACAGATATCAGGCATCGATCCAATGTTTGTGCTTGGGATCAGCACAATTGCTGTAGCAGCAGGAGGATGGCTATGCGGGCCTAGTCTCGGAAGCGCGATGTTTGGTGTGTGGGCTGCGAGGAGAGGGTGGGCGAAGGCAATACAAGGTGTAAGTGCATCCAGTAGAGCGTGTCATGCGGTCTGCTAATCTCAGCACAGAAAGAGAAGTCATTCTATCGACGCATCCAGAAGTATCGTGCCGATCCATCATCGTCCAGTCCGCAAAACCCTATACCCGACTACTACGGCGAGAAAGTTGCTAGTGTGAAGGACTACAGGCGGTGGTTGAAGGATCAGCGTGCTTTCAAGCTTAAGAAGAACAAGAATTTGTTTTGATTGCTGTTGCGAGACTGTACAACACATCACGGCGTCCAGAGCGTATGTGGTTTATTCGGGCGAGTACGCTGTGTGGAGTATGTACATTAACGACATCACATATGAACACATCTCCGCTGATAGCTCAGAACTTTGCGCCCAGCTTCTTCTCGTCCTCGATTTGCTTCTCGTCGACAACAATGACCGCCTTGCCCTGGATCTTACCACCGTGTACGAGATCAACGAGATCTTCGATCTTGTCCAATCCCTTAAACGGCACGGTCTTGGCTGTGACACCATGCTCAGCAATACACTTCAGCATTGCTTGGCTTTCCTCCTCTGAGCAGATCAGAGAGCCCTTGATCCGGATGTCACGGAAGATGAGCTCGGGGAAAGGAATGACGACCTCGTCTGGTTGAGCAATCTGGACCATCGTGCCGTGCATTTTCGTTACAGCGCATGCCAGGCCTGCTGCGGTGGGTGCGTCGGAGATGCAGACGGTGGCGTCTGCGCCCGCGCCATTCGTGACATCCTGCACCGCCTTCACGGCTTCCTCCTTGCCTTTCCGTGCATCGACCACGACATCAGCGCCGTACTCTTTGGTGAGCGAGATGCCTTCGTCTCGAGCATCAATCCCGATCACCTTCAGACCAAGAGCTTTCGCGAATTGCACTCCGAGATGACCCAGACCTCCACCACTACCTACGAAACACAACCACTCGCCTTTCTTCAATTCGGCCTGCAGGATTGCTCGCCAGATCGTCCGACCGGCGCATGCCAGTGGTGCCGCGGAAAGGAAGCTGACTTCATTCGGCAGCTTCGTGGTCGACCTACTGTCTGCTTTGATGTACTCAGCAAAGCAGCCATTGGTGGTTACCCCTACATGGCCGTCGATCTTGGTGCAGTACTGCGTTTGAGACTCCGGTCCAGTACAGTCTCCACACTTGCCGCAAGGATGTAGAGGAAGTCCGATCATTACTCTGTCGCCAACCTTAAATCCACGTTTCTCGGCCTCGCCGCCACTGCCTACGGCTACGACGGTGCCAGCACCTTCGTGGGAAGCCGTTTGGGGGAGGGGGGCACCGAACACACCCTGCTGGACCTTAAAGCGATGCGTTCAAGGGTTAGCGGTGTCTGGAATAATTGCAAGGGGTTGTTCTGGCCGCGAGACATCTCTCTAGACCCTGCCAAGCACGGCAAGCTGGAGAAATGTCATTACACCCATCAGTACGCCTACCATTGAGTCGGTGTGGCAGTTACTCGCAACGGCGATCTTGACCAGGAGGTCCGTTGGTTGAAGGTCTTTTGGTACGTCGACATCGTTGATCTGGTAGGGCTTTTTGAACTCGACAACTTGGATGGCCTTCATCTTAGAGGGCAATTCTTCGAGCCCCATCCTGGCGGTATTGCCGAGAGTGTTGTCTCGTAGGGTTTGATTGTATCACTGTGAAGTGCGAGTGGAAGATGAGATGTTGTGTTTGGTGTATGGCCTGCTCCCAAAAACATTGGCGGGGTTGTCGACGTCACAGACAATCCGGCCACGAAACACACTTTTACTGCCATCCGACATACTTTCGAGTCTTATAGCCGCTTTGCTACCACATCTCCGTGTCTTTGCTGACATTGCTGAAGTACTGTTATCCCCATCGCACATGATTATCGATAAGGCGCTGGACAGCCTCAATGCCAAATCGCGTAGCCTGGAAGCGAGCATTCACTTTTGACAGCGTATCTCGTGTCGATGGTTACACAGCATTCGCACTTCAGGCAAAGCACCAAAAGACAGTTGCTGAGAGCACAATCATGACCACACCATCGGCATGCTCGTCTCCGTCGCACGACCTGGGACCCTCGCACGACTGTGTTCGGCTTCATCTCGACTTGCGCTCGTTGCACGACGGCCCCTGCTGGTGAGGCACCTTGGGCTCACGCCGCATACCCAGCTCAAGAATGCCGAGACGAGGCGATCACATTACAGAACCGTATCTACGGGGACCGAAACAGCGAGCACTGAGCCTCTGCCAATCGCAGCATTTCTGGAGCGTGTGAAGGATGGTAGCGCAACCATAGACGATGCACAATGCTGCCTTGAACACCATTACAGTATCCTGGCCGATCTGCCGCCATCAACTAGGCAAGAGCAAGCCCGAAGCTTGAGTGTGGGCGGTCAACTCTTGGAATGGCTCTGGGAGGTCTGCCATGATGACCGCGCGCGTGTATACGATGATCAGCTGTTCAGTAACCGCTTATGCTGGTTCCTCGTTCTCGAGGATTTAGAGGACTTGGTCTGGGGATGGATAAAGATGGAGACCAAGCAAGCTACTGAAAGCCCAAACGCCGAGCAGCCCATGCATCCTGGCAGAGGCCCTCGGTGGACTGGCAGACTTTTAGGAGGACTTGCTCAGGCACACCTTGACCTCGCTCCGGGCAGAGTGGTCGACAACGCGTTAAGACGTTTTCAACAAGTGGCAGATCTACGATCGCCAGATGGCACCGGTTTCCTTGGATCCCAACTTGTCCAAATGAGAGTAGCAATTCAGCGAGCGCTGCTCAAAATCGAGTGCCTTCCTTGCGACACGAAATTATTCGACCATTCGTGGCCAGTACACCAGTAGTGGAACGTCCCGATCGTGTAGCCCTGACCCGAGCCAGACTCCGTCTCTTTCACCCGACGAAGCCCACAGCTCGGCCGATGCTACACCTGGTAAGGGTGAAGCACCCAATGGTGGAGAAAGTGCTACGCGAAGCGCGACCGGCGGCAATTCGCTCAATGACTTCACATATGTTGCGCGCTGCATGCATTCTATGCCTGGAGAACGCTGATGACGATGCTTCGTTCCTGGAGGCTCTAGTACAACAGAAGGATCCTAAACTGTGGTACAACAGAGAGAAGTTCTGGTCCTCACAAACGGCTGATCCAAAATTAGAGTCGTTGGTCGAAGCGAGCGAGCGGCGTGGTGAGCTGTCTCATATCCCAGCGCGATGGAGCACTACAAGTGCCCTCTTGACACAAGTACCTCGTACACGACCACTATCTGTATCTTCTGTGCGCAACAGATCCTTCTCGCAATGCGCCAGACCCCAAGTCATTGTGAAGCAAGGGTATGCTTTCATGATTGGAAGGTACTACTCGAAGGGCTATCATGATGGAGATTCTGAAGATACTGGAGCTGTGTCTGTCGAGACGTTCATAGAGCGTGCAGCAGCGGGTAGTGCTACTATCTCTGACGCCCAATCATGTGTACTGCATCACTACACGAAAGTCCGGCGCCTGCCACAGAATGAACACGGCGATGCTGTCAAGAAATCGGCCATCGGCAGTGAAGTCTTATCGTGGCTCTTGTCGCTTGGAAACGAAGACCTCAATAGCAACTTCAGAGACGTCAACTTCAGGAATGCCTTGTGCTGGCTGCTTGTCTTGGAGGGTAAAGAGGACTCGGTTTGGGAAATTATTCAGGACATCGTAAGCCGAGCCATGCAGAACACTGGTGAAAGTGTAATGCATCGACATTTCAAGGCTGTTGACTGGACAGGACGGCTGCTCGCCGGCTTTGCGGCCGCTCATCTAGATCTGGCGCCGCGAAGAATTGCTGATAACGCCATCAAATGCCTCGAGCGGCTGGTCACTTCACGTATGACTGGGGTCGCCGAACTTCCCTTGGCCCCTATGACAACACTGCTGGGGAAAGAGCTTCGCCGATCAGCTTGCACGGCGTGTAGTCCGAAGGCGTTCGACCAGTTCTTGACTCTCATAGCGCATGACGAGGGCCCACGGCGCATCGAGCTTGCTCGTGCAAGATTCATCCTGTTTCATCCCACCCAGGCAACCGCCAGACCTTTCCTTGAACTTGTGCGGACGAACCACCCCGAACTGACTGTGATCTTGTGTGCTAGGTCAGAAGCGAGGAATAACCTTTCTTCGGATCTGATGCGCGCAGCATACATCTTACGTGTCGAGGGTAGTGAGCACGATGCGACGTACCTTGAAAACATTGTTCAAAACCTGACGCCCTTGGTCTGGCATGCCAGGGAAAGGATCTGGCAAGACTTGCAAGATGATCCGAAACTTCGCAAAGCGGAGACAACTCAGCGGCGTCCGCTTCCCACCTGGAGTGCTAGTAGGAAGACGAGGATGTTCTCGACTTCCGCGTTGCTTCACCCACGACACTCAACCATTGTTACTAGTAGCAGATCATTCTCTTGTGCCGCAAGACTCCAGGCTACCGGATCAGGATCAGACGCACTCATGTTGAAGATTGACAGGTTCCAGAAGGCGGTTGAGGGAGGCAAAGCGACCATCGAAGATGCACAGCAGTGTTTGCTCGAGCTCCAAGCCAATCTCATGCGCCTACCATTGGAAGAACGCCGGCTCAAATGTCAGGAGCTCATGGCGGGCGGTAAGGTTCTGCGCTGGCTTTGGGACTCACGCAAGGCCGACTACGCCAACATCTACGATGGGACGAACGGACAGGCTTTCTCAACACTACACCTCTGGTTCCTTGTGCCCGAAAACCTGGAGGAATTCGTCTGGAAATGGCTGCACATTGTTGCCAACTACATCCTGAGCTCGCGAGACTATACGGCTCTGGACAAGCAGCAGCCCGTCAACCAGCGGCAGGAATACACCGATTTCGGCTGGGCGCATCATATTCTCGGCGCTCTTGCGGAAGCCCACGTTTAATGGAGTGCCGACGGGACAGTCAACGATGCTCTGAGGGCTTGGGAGCGCGCCTACAACGCCTTTGGCCCTGGTGCCCATGGGCGGAGATGGAGGGCGATCCCTCTCGTGGCCATGTCCGTGTGCGTCGCCAGGCACCTCGTGCGGGAAGACCTTCACCCTTGTGATCCCCAGCTCTTCGATATGTGGATGACTACCAATCAACAATCGGGCTTGGCGAACGAGCGCCGGTTGCGGGAGAGATATGCACGCCATATGCTTTTCCATCCCACCCGGGCTGATGCTGCGCCAATGCTGGACGTGGTCTACCACGGCGGATTCCCCTGGGACGAGGTCGGGTCGTCCTCTCGCAACAATTTTGCGGGGGACATGTTGCGCGCTGCGTATCTCTTGCGTTTGCAGGGTCGGGGTCGGGATGCCATGGGTCTTGAGGGTCTTGTGGAGCGGAAGGCCTCGGATACTTATCATTCGATGGCGAAGATGCATAGGAAGTGGGATAGCGATCCCAAGTTCCATCATTTGCGGAAGTCGGATGAGGATTGATAGTACATTGAAATCAAACAGTTGCCTCTGATCATTCATGTATCACAGACACGTATCGGGGCAGGGCCTTCACAACCCATGAAGACATTCTTACGGCACTGTCTCTTTTACCCTGTGTGGAATCAAGGTGGAGCCAACATCTTCGCCGAACAAGGCAGCTACGGATTGGACACGCGACGGACTTACGCATTCGTTCACAGAGCAGGTAAATCCAGTGATTATGCTCTAGACAGGATTCAGCAAATCCCACCCTCTCCCACCTATTACCCTCTTGTCCCTAGGCCTAACTGTTAAAGCGAGAGATTCACGTTTAGGTAAACGAATACGGTCCCTTACGGTCGGACCGTAGTATCGACTTACTTCGACGGGATTCGAATTCACTTTCGCTCACCCCTTCTACGTCTATACTAGCTCTACGCCTAAAGAGGTAGAAGCTCGGTAAGGACTTATAGGATCTCGTAATATATACCGACCGAGACAACGCCTAGTCGTTATATATTATTCCCGTCGGAGACGTTAGGTAGGAGTCGTAGATACGGCGCTATAAGGAAGATACGTAGCCTACCGACGAGTAAGGGAAGAAGAGGGTATACTTTCTCGTCGGTCGAATGTTATAGCTTCTACCTCCGTTATCTAAGCTTATACGGGATTCTAGGTTGAGTGACTTAAAAGAACGCGAGGACTTCCTCTCTTAGATCGGTAGAAGTGCGACGCTTTAACTATATCGGGATTTTATAGCTATTAACAACGTCGACCTAGAGGATAGCTAGGCGGATACCGAATGTCTAGTCGAGGACCCTTACACCGAGTAGGAGTCGATTAGTCTCAACTTACTAAAGCTGCGGACTCTAACACCGAATAGGAGTCGGTCAGCCAGTTTCAACTCACCGAAGCCGCGGACTTTTATACCGCACAGGAATCGGTCGGCCAGTTTCAACTCACTGAGTACGATATATATAACGAGTATCAAGACCATGAATTCTTGAGTCGAGATCTCGAGGAGGAAATTTACGATGAACATCAGGTCGAATGCTTCTCTGCCCTAGATCTCGAGCAGGAGATGTACGACCAGCATCGGGATCTTCGGCAGCCCACCGGACATCCATGCTTGGCCTCGCATGTCCAAAGATCACCGACCGTGCATCTCGCTGCACAGGAGCAAGCTTCTTCGCACAAGCGAGACAGAATGCCACTCCACCTTATTTTCCGTCCATGCGACCACTGCCGCTTCCCTCTCGCGTTCAAGTCTTGTGTGCCATGTAGCAGCCACGTCCAACACCACCACGACGCTCTGTTTCGGGTCATGCCAGAACGCCCGCTCCCCCAAATCCTCCGCCTTAGTGACACTGCTGGTGCAGTGTGAGTACCCTCCCACCAGACAGAGCTGCGACGAGATCAATTCGGACTGCCGCGAAGAAAAGGCCGGACGGACTGCCCGCGGCCGTACAAGATCTGAAAAGCAGCAATTAAGTCTTACCTTGATGCATCTTACCGCGACTCTAGGCCAGCTTCGTAGATTAGTGTTCAAAGCATACGTACCACACACTCGAACAACAACGCAGGGAAGATGAGATGTCAACCCCACAGCTTTCGACAGAGGCAAGCTAAGATAACAGCAGAGACATGTCCGCAAGCTGAAAACAAGCGCCGCCCGGTCGGTCGTTCGTCGGCTTATAAGCGGCCCAGCAAAGTAAGGTAGGCCATGAGAAAGGGAATCCCAGACGGCTCGGCACCGCCCATCGACTAGGTCCGAGCGATCGGAAAAGCCACATAGCTCATCGCCGTTCAATACCACTTTTCGTCCGCTCCGCCTGCCTCTCTTTCATACCCTTCCCCACCCACCCACCCGGCTCTCAAACAACTTCCTCAACCATACCTCCCCTCCCCCCACTAACAAATCCCGCACCCACACCCCCCGTCCTCCCCAAACCCCTGCCCAACCCCTCCCCCACCGCCGCCTCCAGCCATTCAACAGGCACGCCCAGCCTAGCCCCCCTCGCATTCTGCACATACCTCGTAAACCCCGCATCCGCCCTCTCCACAAACATCTCCCCGTCTTCAGGGTTGGGGGTGGAGTTGGAGTTCTCGGCGGCGTATTGCGCGGCGATCATCTCGGCCCGCGTGCGGCGTTTGGGAGCGGGTTTGGAGAGGAGTTTGTTTATTGTTTCCATCTGAAAAAGTAAAGTAACACAACACATTAGCCAAAGCCACAACAACATAAATCACAAACCGGGCCCGGACGACGCGAGGGACTCAATGCGCTTACCTTTTCTTCCTCGCCACGTTTTTCGGAGAGCATTTTTCGCCGCCGAGCCATTTCTTGACGACGCATGGCATGTTCCTCCTCACTGAAAACCTTTTTCTTGAGCGCTTCGTTGGATAAAGCCATTAACCCCACTCCGTCGCTTGTGGATGCTGTGAACTCCGGTTCAGGGACATACAAACCCCTCTGCCTTCTAGTCAATTTACTCAGATCCGGTGTCGCGGACCTCGAATTCTCATCGTCCTCACTCAAGTCATCCGCGGACTCCTCCTCTACCTCATCGTCGTCGTTGTCGGGACCTAGCGTTTGATCGATGTCCTCGTCGTCGTTCTCGGAAAGTGAGGATAGTTCTTCATCGTCATCACTACCTTCCATTCTCATTTCTTTGGCCTCTACACTCTTCAACGCCCCAGCAGTGACGGGTGGGGCTGTGACCTTAACACTCGGTCTCCCTCCCTGACCGACACTCTGTTTGATGATGGGCGGCGGGGGATGGGTACTCAACATACCGTCGTCTTCCTCGCCTTCAGCATCTTCCAGATCCGAGTCCCCGTCATCATCAGCCATACCCAGTAACTCGTTATCTACTTCCGCTTCATCTACTTCCATCATACCCTCACCACCGTCCTCCCCATCCTCTTCCTCGGCTTCGTCCGAGCTGTCTTCTTCCTCAACCACACGTTTAGGGTTGCGTGTCGTTCTCGCCGGCCTTCCGCTAGAAATGGAGGAGTTGGTGTTGGGGGTGTAGGGGTTAGGAGGTAATTGTTGTGCGTGACCTGTCGTAGCTTGGCGGAGTTTCGACGGCGGCGCTTTGACCGTTAATCGAATCAGGCCCGAGGAGCGACTGATTGACGCTGTGGCCGCTGGAGTGGAAGGGCTGTTGGCGCGGCCGTTAGTCTTCTTGCTGTAAGGTTGTACGCTGGTGCTGCGGGTCGTGCGGCCGGTAGGAGGCATGATTTGTTGCTGCTGCTGCTGGGGATTGTAGTAGTGGTAGGGGAGAAGGTGGTTGTGGAATGTAGTTCGTGGCTTCCCACGTGCGCAAACAAAGAATCTTGGATGCGCCTCACTTTTTCACATACCTAGCTGGATTCACGTTCACTCCCACGCCTCGCGGCACAACAATTGCAGGCGGTGGAGTCCATGCAGGCAAGTTTGCTGCGCCGTTGGATGTGGACATGGACACGGCCACTGGCGTGCCGTCGGCGGATTTGAAGCGTTTGTGCGGGTCGGTGTAGGTGTGGTTCATGGTGGTCACAAATGTAGATGGGAGGTAGATGGCTGTATATGGCTGTTGTATGGGTTGGTGATTGTGAAGTTGGGAGATGGTGAACTTGGTTAGAAGAGGAAGGTACGCCGAGCCGAGGTCTGGCGTCCCGATTGGGAAGGCACATGTTCGTGAACGACATGACAAGACACTACACTTGCACTGACACCAAACAGAAACTTTTCTAAATAGCTCACTCATCGCTCCAGAGTCTCGATATTGCTTGGTACAGGACTGGACGCTGGCAGAGGAAAGAGTGTACCGCGTGTATCAAGCCACTCCATCTACTCCAACATCAATCAATACCCCGTGCGAACGTGAGTGAGGGAACAACGAAACAATGTCCGACTCCCCCCCCAAACGCCCTACCATCCCCTCCTGGCAACAAGCAACAGCAAAGCCAGTTCCCGAGGACAAAGATAATACCCCACCATCACCTCCGGACGACGCAGAAGCCGAAACCGAAGAAACCCCCCCACCAGATTCCACCACCGCCCACCTAAACATGATCGAAGCCTTCCTCTCCGACCCCTCGATCCAAAACCAACCCACAGAAAAGAAAAAAGCCTTCCTCCAAACCAAAAACATTCCCGTGGAAACCATCGAGCAAATCCTGAAACCTGCCGACCAAACCCAAACCCCAACCCCAACCCCAACCCCAACTGAAACACCAAATCCAGCGGTTTTCGAGGCCACCGAATTCTCGACCTTCCGATCCCTCCACCAACAACAACAGCAATCCCAATCACCACCGCTGGCAGCAGTCCAGCAGGATCTCAGTCGGCAGGAGAGAACGGTCGACCGCCCGCCGCCCGTAATAACCTACCCCGAATTCCTGGTCTCCGCCCACGTCCCCCCTCCCCTCCTTACACCCTCGCGAGTGCTGACGGCAGCTTACGTAGCAAGCGGTCTGGCAGCTCTATGCTACGGCGCTTCGAAATTCCTTCTGGGGCCTATGAGTGATAGTCTCACGTCCGCACGCCAGGAATTCGCTATCCACAACCAGGAGAAACTTACCGAGTTCAATGATCGTTTAAGCGGAATCGTGTCTAAAGTGCCTTCTTCACCAGTAGGGCGGGGTGGGGGGAAGGGGGTGGTAGAGGGGGATGGGGATGGGGATGGGGGAAGTGAGGCTGAGGATCCCACAGAACTCTATCACCGTGATACCGGCACTCAAACTTCTCTCCCTCCCTCCCCAGCCCCACAATCCTCCGACCCTTTCCTCCCTGCTGCCGCCAACCTCACCGCCACAAACCCGCCCAAGAAAACCCCCACGGAATACCAAGCCGGCGGTCTCGAGCTCCTCCACTCCCATCTTACCAGTTTAGCCACCTCAACCTCCTCCCACACCTCCTCCCTCACCTCCGCTAAAAGTGAACTTGATCAGTTGAGACACGTTCTCGATTCCCTGCAGTATGGAGGGGATAGGGGGTATAGTTTTTTCGACGCTGGGGTGGGGGAATGGAGTGGGAGGGTGGGGGATCAGAGGGTGGATGGGGTGGGGGAGAAGTGGGGGAAGGTTGAGGGGGTGAAGAAGGAGATTAGAGGGGTGAAGGGGGTGCTGTTGAGTGCTAGGCGGTTTCCTGGTGTGGGTGTGGGTGGGAGGTAGAAAGGGTGCTTGGAAAGAGAGAGGGGTGGGGGGAGGGGGTGGCAGAGGTGGGCGGGAGGTCAAGACCGGCCAGTTGTTCAGCATTGGACTGCGAAAGGAGGGATGGGAAGAGACAGGGACCAACCCGATTTCCATCGTATGACAGAGACTTCGAAACGGGATTTTCCTGATGAAGATGGCGTGAGCATCCCCCGTTCATTCGTTTACCTCTGGCCATGACGGCTCTATGCACGTCCGGGGCAAAGGATACCAGATGTCCTGAGTGATTCTTCGGGCCACCTGTCTTCCATAAACCATTGGGGCCCACAATTCGTTGAGGCCGATCCGACTGAGCCACATGCGAGCATAGGTTAGTTTTTAAAGCTAGCCGGCCCCTCTGGCTGGTTAGCTGTGGCCCGAGCGTGTTTGTACAGATGATGGCGCGCAAAGCGACAACGCGAGGGGGAGGATGAATTGGAGACTGAATCCACAGCTCATGGATCGTTATGAGACGAACTTGGTAGGGTGGCTTTTAGCTGGCTACCTCCGGGGCACGCAGCAACACCAACACGCCGATCGTAGCCAGTATCCGTATTATCTGGGATTGGATGCGATGTCGATATACGTCCGTGTCAGCCGCAGGTAGGAATTCATTGTCAAGGCAGACGTGGGATTGGCTGTTATGCATGACGGGCGTCATGCGAGGCACACAGCCACTTGACCCGTTTCATGCGAGTTTTGCAAGAGCCAACCTTGGATCTTGCCGCAGCGTAGAAGATTTGGAGTGAAAACCACGCAGTCCAGCACATCAGGGAAGGTCTACGTATCGACCATCGGTCGGCAAAGATATTGTTGGAGCTGCATGAACTCAAGAAGAGCGCGGATGATATATTCTGAGATTTTTGAGGTGAGCTTGAATGATATTCGCCCATGTACGCAACCCACTGAACCCATCGCTGCATACAGTCTGTCCAAATCAATCCCGCACCATACGGTGACTGGAGTGACTACAGCGCAGTAAAAGCTGCGTGGCCTTTCTCGAAGCCTCGGCGCTAGCCCAGCTCGTCCAGCTCGGTGTCCCTGAAGCCTCCTTCGATGAATTCGAACGCCAGATCCCGATGTGAGACGGATATGCGAGCACGATTGAGGTCTCGAAGCCCGTTTCAACACTCTCCGTGATAGTCTACTGACCGTGCTCACCCACGAACGACGGATGGATTAGTGAATTACAAGACCCAACTAGTAGCTATCGCCCGCGCGGTGGCCAGCCAGTTCGGCGCTGGAGCAGTCTGTGTTCCGGATCGTCTGGCTCCGGAGCACAAGTAGCCTATTCCCAACAACGACCCATGGGATAGTGTGAAGTAGCGACGGTGCTGTTGAGCTGGGTGCGGTATCGAGGAAGGGATTACGGGTGTGTTGAGCTCTGGCAAAATGCGAACAACGTCGAAAAAGAAGTGATGGATCCCTCGAAGATCGCTCGCGCCGCGGGTCGATTGAGAGAAGATACACGAACGGAAACGCCGCGCTAGGCGCGACTTGAGTGAACCGCATCGCCCAAAGGAGATCGCTTGGAACATGATACTCGACAGTAGTCAATTCCACTAGAGCAAAGATCGCTGATTGGTGTTGTTGATGGAATTGATAGGAACCGCAACAACAGATCGAGGGTGCTGTCAAGGGGCCGATGATCTACTAGGGTGTCGTTTGCGGCATGAAGATGCGCTGGGTAAGATTCGAAGATTCAGCATAGAGGTATGGCGAGAGCGAAGCATCGAAGCTGCTCGCGAGGAACGCTGATGGTCAGGAAGCGGATGTATACCCTTTCGTCGAAGCTCTTGAAGATCGAAGGCGGCGTGTTGACATTCTGAAAGTAGGTGGTCCTTCACTTCGTCTCGCCTTCACTTGCTAGGCGCTCTTTCCCAAAGCGTTGGCCATGGCATGCAGGTCGTCCACAGACCACGGCTACTTGCAGAGCTAACGGGTGTTCGAGTTCTCTAAGTTGACTACACTTGGTCTTCTGGTCGGTCGCGGCTGGTTGGAGGTGTATCAGCGGGAGGCAGCATTTTTTTCCGCCATGAGGATTTGTTCATCGAGGAAAAGTTTAATGCTCCCATCACCGGGAAATGGCCCAGCCTTCCGGCTGTCATGGACAAGAAGCATGTCCCGGAGAAGTATAAGAGGCAGTTCCTCTCCCGTGAGCACAATGCTCGTGCTTCTATTCTCGACCAACACAGCTTTGAATTTGCTCACCGAGTTCGCCGGTTAGAGTGACGACGATCCACCGCCTACGGTGTCTTATAACAAAATCGAAGAGTGCCATTGTCCTCCTTCCCGCCCACGTACTTGCAGGTCTGCGAAAGGGGCCCTCTTCGCGATGATGGGTTGATCTACGAGGAGATTTTCAAGGAGGCTGGCGCGGTGACAAAGATCGATTTCTTTGAGGGGTGCCCGCATGTGCATTGGGTGTTTATGTCTGGGCCGGAGGTTAGTACGAAGGCGGTGGGAAATACGGCAGTTGGGTTTAGGTGGTTGCTGGTAAAGAGGGTGACGGCGAAGGAGGGCATGGGGTGTATGGTGCCTAAAAGTGCGTGAGCGTGGCTGAAGTACGAAGCTGGTTCGGGGATGTGAGGGCGAAGATTGGGAGGTGTGAAGCTTTGTGAATGAGTGCACGATCGCTTTCACTGCCTTGCGATATCTGCAATGTAGTGAGATGCCGTCGTGCTACGTCCAACCACGACAGATGCGTCGTCTTACCTTTTTTGCCGGAACAGAAACCCGTCGTGATTCAGGCGAGCGGGCACGCGAAAGAGATGTCGAAGCAATGGCGAAGGAACCTGTGAACAGCAGCGTCGATCCGGCAGATCGAGCTAGCTTAGCACGGGATAGATATCAAGGCGGGAGTCTGGTTGCTGAACTCGAGTAGTTGAGCAGAAACCCGATTTTCGCCAACAATGATCTCAAGTTTTTCACTTACTTCGAGATCTTCATCACGAAGCATCATCCATGAACATGCTATCTGCTCCTACATAGCTAACCCAGTGTTCCGCTACCGGATGGTTAGCGATTGACGCAATCATCTATGCCAGCGCACCCATCTCGCTACCTATAAGTTGAATGAGGCGCCCACAAGTCTAGATGACTGAACGTTCGAAGGTTTCTTTGCTTCAAGAGCGGTTTGCCAGCGATCAAGACGACCTCGAGGCATTGACTGCTCATCTCAATTTAGTTTGCAGCATGAAGAAGGATTTCCCAACTGTGACGTGCAACCAGAAGCTGAGGGGAGTCCTGGCATCCTTCAGACGATGAGCACTGACCTGATACGATCCGCCAAATTAACTAACAGCGTTTACGGGTTCGCGTTGGCAAGCAAGTCCGTAGGTAGAAGCAATCATTCACAAGCCAATGTCTCCGCAGTCCGCGGAGTCTGCTCGGAAGGGCATGGTAAATCCTCGTGAAGTTGTACGATCAGACAACTTGTGCTGTGAGATTTGATGGGCTGTTCCGGACCAGATACTTGCCTCAGCCATGCTAACTTGTCATCGCTCGAGCCTAAAAGAAACCGGGAGACCAGAGACCTGCGCTCTGGACGAACAGTCTAACTCCTCCATTTCCCATACGCATGTCGCTTCTTGCGAGCTTGATTCAACATCTGGTTGTGAAAGCAAAAAGGTCTTGGCAGGTACTCGGCTAATTGCTCTGCTTGGCGGTAGAGTACCAGTGGTTTGACCCTGATGGCATGCAGCATTTCCTCCCAAGTGGTCGTTGCCAATGGCTGCATGTTGCTCTTTCACATGCTGCCGGTGGGAGAAAGTCGCTCGGATACTGTACTGGATAGCTGGGGGTGGGATTTCGATTGGCCTACAGCGACCAAGAAATGGGATGAGAAGGATTCCAACGTCGTTGCAGCGTGCGCTGGCCTATATAGGCCATGGTGCCATGGTGAGACATGCCAGCGTAAAGGCGCAGCTGAATGTCGGTGGACTTGCAAACTAGGCGGAGAACTTCCTGACTCAAGCACGCGCGAAACCCATCAGAGCAAATGCAGACGGCAAAGTCCCGAGCTTGGGTGAAGCTTGGCGTCAAGATTTACTTCCGCTTGTCATGACGATCTTGAAGTCTGTTTAAGCTCCGTCTTGACACCACCACATGCGGATGGCTCCGGGCGTGGCGTCTTCGTCCCAAGCGCTCGGTAGGAGGGCTGATAAGGGTCTGTTGTAAGACAAACGTCCAGGTGCATGTCGAGGATGGATATGAGTTGCAATTGTAAGCCCATGCCGCGGCAAACACAACGCGAAGCAGGTTGACCAAGCTTCGAGCTTCCCTCGGGGACCTGCAGGCCTACGATCCGCGGATTCGGTGTCTGCCGGATCGTCGGCGCAGTTGAGATCGATGCGGTGGATGGTCATGACGAAGGGATGAAGCGTATAGATGAGGTACACAAGTATCTCGCGCATACCAGAACGATGCCCACAATCTAGGAGGATTGATGTGAGCTCTTTCTGACCTCACCATCGCGTGGCTCAAGCTCCTCGACGCGTCGTGGTGGCGTTGCTGAAACTCTCGCAAGAAAGAAACGCGTGCGATACGACGTTCGTTTGTCCTCCGCATGTCTGCTGGAGATCAGCAAAAGCCGCAAATAGGCAAGGAGTAACACACAAGCAATGCTCTGTGCGATGCGTTCCACTACCGCCAAACGCGAACTGCAAGAGGATGTTGCAAGACCATCGCGAGAGATTTCCGTGGTGATGACGAAGTCTTCGGACATAGCAAAGTGGAGCGCCGACCATGCATGCCAAGCCATGCGCTGATCCCTGCTCACCTGCGAGTCGGAAGAGCTCATGCACATCACCTCTCACCTTCTCGCGCATTTTTGACCACTCGAATCGAAGCAAAGCTGTGCGTCAAGCAACCACCAGAGCTGTGGCTTGCGTAGACTCGCTACACAGGCTACGGCTTGCTGGGGTGTTCGGAGATTTAATCCAAACCGCGTTACCGAGAGCATGCATTGCCGCCAATCTTCGCGGCCGTTGGGACTGGAATCCAAGCGCCTTTGATGATCGCAAGGGTCAAGGGTGCGTGCTTCCGCCTTTCTACTCCATGTCTCCTCACTTTCGTAATCGTCTCATCTATTGGCATCATCACTGCATTTTGGTAGTGCATACCGAGAGTGGTTGACGCAGGCCGTGCCGTGTACTCGATCTTCTGCCCAGGACGCCCTTTCATGTGGTAGCTCACGGAATAATCGGGGACTACTTGCATGAACCACTGGTTCGCGACCCGCCAGGCCTACACTACCACTACCTGTCCAGACTCAAGGTCTTGACCTACTCAGCAAAAGAAAACGCCAACCTATCTGACCAGCAAGGACCGAGCGCTGGACGCCGCCCATAATCACCTCGTCAGAATGTCCATGAGGAGGTCCACGGTGCCTTCAACCACCGCTACCCCGGAGCAGCCAACACCCACCATGCCTTCACGAAGGCGCGGATCCATCAGGCACTTTAACGGAACCCAGAGGAGTACTAATCAATGGGACGGGCTTCGAAAGGTAGACCCTATCTAGACCCTCTGTGGCAAAGACTTTCGCTGACCACTGATTAGGATACCGAACTTTGGTTTGAGGATGGAGACTGCTCTGTCCACCTGTATACCCTCGGTGGCTCGCAGCGGGGTCCCAGTCTTCGACTTCATTACGCCGATGTCGAGGCGTTACGATGCGACTACCTCACTGATCAGTGCCTCTACATTTGCGAAAGCCCTAACTCCAGCCCAATCGAGATGGACGATAGCACCTCCGACTCTGGCTACGCATCATCGCAAATCGCTAGAAGCACCTCGCAGCAATGCGAACTGTACATACCAGCACCTGCAGATGCCAAACGAGAGCAAGCATACACCTACCACCTGACGACTCGGAACTTCTTTGCCTACGCCACGAAGAAGCCGGTGGTTGGAGAGAAGCTAGGCTCGGCATTGTCAGACCTGTTGGAGCGTATGCGAGAGTGGCAGCCCAAAACCGCGGCGCTGGCAAACTTCATGAGCTACTGCGAAGAACAGGGCTACTTGAATATGGCCGGCAATGCAGACTACGCTTTAGCCTGCCTGGCTCTTGCGGAGCACGCCAAACTCAAGGATCTCTGGGTTGAGTCTTTCGTACATTGCGTTGGCATGTTCGAGAAGCTCCACGTCAGCCCGGAGTTCGAGTGCCTCAGCAATACCACGAAAGCTCTGATCACAAGAGCTACGCTGGAGATGGATCTACACATCGCAAGAGTGACGAGGGCAATTGGATCGTTCCTGGAGGAGGAGCTGGGTCCAGAAAATCTTGGTCTCACCAAGCCAGCACGAGACCATCTTGACCAATTCCGGAGCTTCTTGCACAAGTACTACGTCACAAAACTCGGCTACTTCCCGCCCAGTGAGGAAGGACCCTGGAATAAGCGGCTCTGGACGAAGATGTATCACGCTTTCCAGACTCTATACGAGTATCTCGTCGACAACGATTCGAGCATCGACCGTCTGAACGATCGGGGTGTGACTGGAGGCATCTGCGTTGTGCAGAACGTTCAAGCTTTCGATGAGAGGCACGGCTATACCCCGCTACCACACCCGCTTCCTTTGCTTCCTCTCGAGCCGGGCAAGCGACGAGCGACCGATGCACAGAAGGGTCTTCGCAGCTTCATGCTTGGACGTGGCGATGCGTTGGCGGCACAGCAAATGACCTCGCGACAAGCCCTCACAAACGCGGCAAACAGAGCCGTGCAGGAGGTCACGCCATCAGATCTGGTCGAAGAGTACCAACGTTTCGAACGCCAGAAGCTGGAGGAGAAGCTGACGATTGCCGAGGCGCGCAAGGTTCGCTGGCTGCTGATATACGGCGTTCTGCAGATGCTCATCAGCATTACCCGAGCACCAAAAGAGGTTCGCGACACCGAGGCACCAACATATCCTCTTTGTGTCTTGACTTTGGGCGGTCCGAGCTGGATCAACGAGGCTTCGCCTGAAAGCACAAAGTCGCTGCCACTACGACGACCAGACGCCGCGTCAGCAATGTTGCCGCAGGTACAGCCGGAAGCCGAAAGCGAGGCTGACGGCCGGCTCTCCATCCATCCTGATTGCGAAGCCGAAACCGCGGAGGATTACTTCTCGGGGAACACCATCTCTCGACGAGCATCTGAGCTCAGCTTCGACCTGACACCGTCGCCGCTCCGGATCACTACTCAAATATCGAAGACGGCGTCGATCCGCTCGAGCGTTCATTCGGGAGTTCATGCATTGCACAAATCATTCATCGGAAGTATGTCGCGACGTAACAGCTTGCGGCGGACGATGACTGCCCGCCCGGTCACCAAGAACGAGTCTGGAGGCTTTTGCGAGATCATGGTCGCAGGATACGGCAACGGTACTGATGCTGAAGAAGGGCCCGCACGATCGGAGAGTCTACTGTCGATTGTTGAGACGCCGCGAGATGAGTACGCGTCGCTGGCTGCTTTCGACTTCGGTCTCAATGAAGTCAACGAGGAGCCTGTTCTGGAAGACTTCCAGGTTGATCACATTCTGCAAGGCGACGTGGAACCAGATCATGCGCTGACCGGCCTCGAGCGAAGCCCATCCGACGGCTCGCTCTCTATGATGAGCACCAACAGATCGTCGAACAGGTCATCGATGCTGTACATGGCGGAGTACGACTCTCCCGCTACTGATTACTCGCCATGGGAGAGCGATGAGAGTAAGCGGAACAGCGAGATTGCCGACGCCGAGGGCGAGGCAGAGATCGTTTCGCCCATCGTTCGGCCGGAGATGGGGAGCAAGCGACACAGCTATCAACAGAAAGAGCTGAACTTCGGAGTGAACATGGGTTTACGAAATCGAAGTTTCACCGTCACCGCTGGTTGCTACACGCCCACTGGCTCGATCAGTCTGCCCAAATCGAAATTTTACCAGCAGCGAGGGCAGAGCGTGGCTTCCACTGAGTCGTCGACGAGCTCGACATACCCAGACGATAGCATGCAGGCTAGCGAGATTGAAGAGGAGGAGAGTCGAGGACGGCGGCGAGTGAGGGCATTGGATAGAGTGTCGTTGGATGAGATGGAAGCTCAAGGAAGGGCACTTTGCTTGGATGCGTAAATATACCCCGGGATGAAATTAGCGTTCTGATAGCGAGGCGTCACGGCGGTCATATGTAGAATATCGCTTGATCACGATTAAGTGTGCTTATAATACTCATATGTCCGACTCATGAGCTCAGCTTTCCACGCCTCGTCAAAACTCGGGAATCTAATGTACAAAGCGGTGTATCAATCACTTCAAACTCCATCGCTATGCATTCAAAACGCAGCTGAAGCGGGTGTAATTGCTGCACCGGGAGGTTTTGCGGCTGCAGCAGCCCTCTTCGTTTTCTTGCAGATCACATATCGAGCACGCTTCTTCGCACGCTTCGTCTTGAGTGCCCATGCTCGTTCTTGCTCCTCCGTCCGTACTTCTACGGGCAGGATTGCCTCTCGGCGAGCCTTTTTGGCAGGTTTGGTCGCAACCGTGGTATCATTCGAGACGTTCACAGGCTGCTCGACTATTGGAACTGTTCTTTGAACATCGTTGTTCGCAGTCACAGCAGTCTGGTCGGCAACAATCGGCTCAGCATTTCCGGACAACGCTGCCAGACCAGCGTCAACGTCTTCTTCAGCGGCGCTCAGCTCCATTGCCACATGCCTCTCTACATCGGCCAGGACGTCCTCAGCGCGATCCTCATCATCTTTCGCGTCTTCCAGCCTTACTCCGTCCTCCTCAACATCCTCGACTGTGTCTGTATCTTCCATAATAATCTCACTTTCCTTTACATCTTCAACCATCAAGTCGTTGTCTTGTTCCTCGACGTCAGCCGACATCTCTGCAGCATCGCCGGCCAGATCCTCCCCCTCGACCTGTGGCTCCTGCTCCATAACCTGCACTACCACCCTGACCCCACCCGGCTCGATTGTCTCGTCTCCTTGCATAGTGCTTGTAGATGTCGCGACATCTCCTCCTGCTTCGTTCACTAACTGGGCGCCAGCATCTTCTCCTATCTGTTCATCACCTTCCTCAGCATCTTCTTCCACGTCCTCCTCCTCTTCTTCTGCAGAAGCCCTGGAAGAAGGCAGACCGTAGCCAATATCGATATCCTCGCTGCCCACGCTGCCACTTTATTAGCATGGCTAGCTGGCCGAAAGGTTCACTGCTTCACTCACCCTTGCAGTAGCGACCGCTTCGCTACAGCCTGAGCGACAATCCGCATCTGCTTCGTCCTCACACCGTCCTTGTTGTACGGCTCCTCGTCCTCCGCCTTCCTCTTCCTGTCAACAAGGTCGTTCATCTCTGACCAATTGATATCCTTCGTCCGCTCCCTCCTCTCTTGCAAATCCCTGGCACGTGCTGACTCTAGACTCTCTTCACCGAAACCTGGCTGCCGTCTTCGCACAATTGGCATAGAATATACAAATTCAAGGGTTCAGAAAAATACATCTCCGTTCGGCTTCCGGAACATCAAACACCGAGGCGACTTCATCTCGACTTTCACAGTCATCGACCTGCAACACCATCGTGTAATAAGATGTTCAGGTGAGGCTTGATACACACGCCGGAGGCGATCGAGATGTGTACGAAGCAGGGTCTCCTACGACTTCTCGAGTCGGATCAAGATGATCATTTGGACTTTCTGCAGTCTCTGGTGCGCACACCATCTTCGAACCCGCCTGGAGACACTCGAGATGCTGTGAAACTCGTAGAGCAATATCTGCGGAAGTACGGCATCGGATCACGCATCATTGCACCGCATACGGAGGCTCCGAACCTGGTCAGCGTAACCGATGGCGACTCTAAGCATCACTCATCGCGGCGACTTGTACTGAATGGCCATATCGACTGCTTTCCTGTCATCGACGCAGATCAGTGGCAGCGGAACCCATACTCGGGCGAGATCCAGAACGGGTTCGTTCACGGGCGCGGTGTAGTCGACATGAAGGCTGGTACTGCAGCTTCGATAATTGCTTATACGTACATCCACCGCTTCCGATCACAGCTGGCTGGCCAGTGTGTTTTGGAAATCGTGTCTGACGAGGAGACTGGAGGTAAGTACGGTACGCGCTACTTACTAGACGAGGATGAAGGTAAGGAGACGTGGAGAGGTGACTGCGTGTTGAATGCAGAGCCTGGTGGGCTGGGCAGTATACGCTTCGGCGAGAAAGGTACTCTCCGAATGACATTCACGGTGACAACACAGGGCGGCCACGGAGCGTATGTGCACCGCGATGAAGGGGCCATACGGATCGCCGCGCGCATGATTGATCGTCTTGTTGGACTCGAAAAGCTCAAGAGCGAGACTCAAGACGTGGACCTCGCTCAGTATCTCCGGCGCCAAGACGTCCGCACGGTTGCGGACAATATCATGGGCGAAGGTGCTGCAGACAGCATGCTCAGACCTACAGTCAACGTCGGTACCATCTCTGGCGGAGCCAAGGTCAACATGATTCCGTCATCCTGCTCCGTCGAGGTCGACATCCGCTTGCCTATTGGCCTTGAAGCAGAGACTGTTCTTTCGAGAATAGACGAGCTACTCTGCGATATCCCGGAAGCATGTTACACAGTCCAAGCAGCAGCATCGAACCCCGCCGCTCACAGCCCAATAAAGCACGAGCTCGTAGACCTGATCCAGCACAATGCGGAGACTATCGGCCGGAGCAAGCCGCTACCAATTGTGTCTCTGGGTGCCACTGACTGCAAGCATTTCCGGTATCATGGTGTGCCAGCTTATTCCTGCGGCCTGAGTCCGGACACGCAGGCCGGGAGAGACGAGAAAGTCAGTGTAGAAGACTTCTTGCAGACTATCAAAATGCACACACTGACAGCCTGGGACTATCTTGGTGGCGCTGCTTGATACTGTAGAGATAACATCATGCTCTTCTTATCACATCATTGCACTTCTCTCGTGTGCTCGCAGCATTGCTACTGACGCTGCGCTTATGTATAACAGAGTTTAACAGCATCAGACGCAAAGCGTACAAGTATGCTAGGACTGCTGGTATTCTCATCTACCTCGGCAACTTCTTCAGCCTTGCACGACCTTCTGCTGTCAATACCATGTTCAACGCTTCGGCCTACCATGGGAGAAGAGCGATTACCACCGAATAATATTCGATGTTAATGCTGCCATGGCGTGCTTCGACACCGCTTCGAAGGCTCTTCGTCCCCAGTGCGCTGCGCGAGAGGATGCCACCTGTTTATCAGCGACCTTTCTGCAGGCACAATCCACGGTGGTTGCACCTTAGTCGATCAACCTCGCCCAATCCGGTGTCTGCCGGTGTGGCAAGGTAGGCTACTTAAAAGAAATGAATGCTGACAAGGTTACGACGAAGGTGTGCTCGCAATGTGTGGTGTCGCAGATCCAGAGTATACGAATGCTTCCTCACATTGACCAGGGTCTCATGACTTTGGATCGATTACAATCATCAAAAGCGTCCTCGATCAAGGCCATTGTTAGCGGAGAGAACTCCAGCATTCCACAGTGATGCCACAATCTTGGCCCGCACATTCCACAGATGTGGTCGACTGATCACACATCTCGACACAGTACCATGGTTTGACCCTCACAGCGTTCGGACTTGATGGTGGTAGAGCACGAGTCGAAGGCGCATTCGCTACTTGATAGCGTCAACAGTGTTTTAACGACGACGTGGCTATAGGTCCAGTTCACAAATTCGCCGCATCCGGCAACAATGCATGCTTGCATACCGGAATCGTCGAACCGCAAACAAACATGTTCTGCGTTTTGATATAGCAGTGCATAATTTCCAGCAATACAGACTCACATCTCAACCTCAAATCTCCAACAACACTCACACTACAAGCACATCATGGTCGACGGAAGACACAGTACGCGCAGGGCCGTGAAGGCAGGTAGAGCCTCGCTGGTCAGTGCAGACGCATCGGCAGTTGCCACTTCCAGCCAGCGCCCCTCGAAGCGTGCTCCACCGAAGAAAGAGGACAAGCAGCCCAGCGCCGCGATTGCAGAGCCGAAACGCAAGCTAGACATCGATAGCGACGCTCCCGCTGCGAAGAAGGCGAAGACGACCAAGGCGGCCGCAAGGTCGAAAGCTCGCCCGAAGAAGGCGGTGGTTAAGGCTGGCGAGGAGCCGGTTGAAGAACAGGCGCCAGTCGAGCAAGAACCCAAGCCTGAGCCGGAGAAGCCGAAGAAAGCGGCGGTTAAGACAGCGAAAACGCCCAAATCCACTCGCAAGAAGGCGCCTGTCAAGGCTGGCGCAGATCATCCAGATCAGCCGGCATCGGAAACACCAGCCCAGCCAGAGCAACCAAGTACGGCAAAGCGTGGTCCTGTTGAGCAACCAGCGCCACAAGCCACCAGGCCTACCGTCGAGACCAAGACCACACCGGCTATCACTGAGAATGCTCCGGTAGCCAAGACGCCTGACACATTGTCACCGGACGACATCGAGCCCGCGCGTGCAAAGGTCAAGGAGGAGCTGGCTGCTAGTCGCGGACAACATGCGCAGTACCAACCCAAATCTCCAACGTCTACGGCGACATCACCAGGCCATCAGGTTGCACCACAAGAATACACCACGAAATCTCTGAAGTATGCTCCGACATCACCCAAGTACTCTCCCACATCGCCCAAGTACTCGACAAACTCACCCAGCTATCCGGGCCAAAGCACTGTCTCACCCAACGACGGAAACGGTTCTCCAAAGTATGCTCCGACATCGCCGAAGTACCCTGTGAACTCGCCCGTCAACTCTTCCAGCTATCAAGGTCACAATACTATTCCGTTATTCAAGAACGGAGTGCAGTCACCAAAGTACACACCAACCTCACCGGGCAATGCGTACGGCTCTGGGTCACCAGTGAAAGAAGCACACTCGCTTCAGTACGGGCCCACATCTCCCAAGTACACAGCTACCTCACCAGGCAATGCATACCGCTCTGGATCACCACCGAACGAAGCACACTCGCCTCAGTACGGGCCCACATCTCCCAAGTACACACCAACCTCACCAGGCAACACATACGGCTCCGGAGTACCACAGTACGAAGGAAACCCGCCTCAGCACGGGCCCACCTCTCCCAAGTACTCAGCGACCTCACCCGGGTACCCAGGCCCTGCCTCGACCTCCGGCCCAGAGACTTCCGCCAACCAGCCTTGCGATTCACCCACCTATTACGCCACCTCTCCCAAAGAACCTTCAGCGCCCTACAGCGGCGAAGATCCCTTCTCCATCCCATCATCGTCATCCTCCACAAACGGCAACCCACCCACCACTTATGCCGGCGACTCTCCGGACGTCAGCGGACTTCAACCCGCAGGTGTAGATTCACCAAACGATCCGGGCACAGACGTGGGCGAAGACTTCTCCAGCTTGTTCGGGGATGGAACACCGCCAGCCAAGAAAGAGGAGCAGGTGGCGGATAGTAAGCCAGCACCTGCTTTGGCACTACCGAAAGCTGCGCCAGTGATGGCTTTGCCGGGGTTGCGGTTTGGACAACCTTCCATTGTACCTGCTGAGACGGCAACGAAGAAGGTGGTTGATGTGGTGGACGATAACGGCAATCTGTTGTTCAGTACGCCCGCGAAGGAGGAAGCCGTTGCTTTCAGTGCTTCGGCCGAAGGAAGTGAGCATCGTCAACCGTCTGTCGAGGATAGCGAGGATGAGGGAAACGGTTGGAGAGCCGAGGGGTGGAATTGAGTGGGCAGGAAACATCCAGCTGCGTGAGCTGGGATATCGTATGTAGCGAGACAACGAAAAGGTCGGTGCCGCCAAATCTTGTTAGCCTGCTGTCTGTCAATCCTCGTCCCGGCATGCACATTTCAATGGAGCTAGAGCACAAGGCCCCTTGGTTTTATGGAAAGGATGGAGGCATTGCACGCTTTTCAGCGAAATTTTCCAGTCATAGGATTGAATCCAACCCCATTCATGAACTCGAACGTAGAATCCTTGAGACCTATCGGGTTACCCCAAAGTGCAGCGCCCAACGCTTCAAGTTCGTCGAAATCAGGCATTCCTTCGTCGTCAGGCTCCTCTTCATCGTCTGGGTCTACGCCGTTGTCGCTAGGGTCCCTGTCGTCCCCGTCGTCCGAAGAACTAACCTCCGAGTACTGCACCGGCGAGAGCGAGAGATCCCTTCATGCCATATCGATTCAATCCCGCTTATCGCGGACTTGTTGTTTGGTCATCTCATGATCAGGCTTGTTGCCCGGCGGCTCACCTTTTCGTGGGTTCTCTCGAGTGTAGAGTTGCTTTGGCTATGGTTCTACTCCCTGCCCCTCCAAATCTTTGGACGAAAGCTGTTGACTCGACCCTGCTTAGAAGGAATGCTCTCTCGTTCTCCTCATAGATAGTCTACCCTCGACCTGGCCTCTTCGTAGTCAATCTCGGCGACGTACCTTTTGGTCTCCGGTCTCATGCGCCGCCATCCCTGAGTGTCAATTTATCCAATGAGTTCTCCTCCGTCTCCCACCCATCAGTCTCCCAGCCTTCTCCGATCTCCTTCTCTTCGACCACTTCTTCAATCTTAACATTATCCCCATCGCCACCTCTCAGACCCTCCAGCCCCTCACACCGGCTCATCTCAGCCACGACAGTCATCTGTTGGGATCAGTGTGAAACTCAAATTCACGGTACACATCACGTTCAACTCAATACAGTGTAATTTGCACAGTCGTCCGACGCAGACGTCCGGTATATACAGCCTTTATCGTTTTCCCTCAACCTACCCAACACAATCGTCCCAACGCTGCGTTGGTCTTAGCTCCGACACCACCACTCTAGAAATCATCAGCCCATTCGCGCGAGCCATCAATACTTCGTCGTGGTACCTCCAGGCTCTCAGTCATCGAACTTGATCCCCTTCGGCGTGAAGTCTATCGCTCCGCCTCGGTAAGCACCTATATTACAAAGAAAATTGTATCAGCACATGTCCTTTTACAGTCACACCACGCACAAGATCACCAGCACGACGCAGCTATCCTACACAGAACCACAGCAATCACGAACACAAACACACACACTCCTCCTCTTTGTCCTCCTCTTCACCAACCCTTCCCTCATCACCGCCACCTGCCACTCATAGGATTGAACCCGCACCCAGCCATGAAATCGAAGGTATCAGACTTGAGGCCATGAGGATTATAGCCAGAGTAGATGGGCTCGGCCTCCTCGTCCGTATACTGAACCGGAGAAAGCGAGCGATCGTACCGGCCTTGCTGGACCCATTCGCGCTTTTCCTGGATCTCGTCCCGGGTGAGTTCATGGTCCGGCACCGAACCTTTGGGCTCGCCCTTGTGTGGGTTCTCTCGCGTGTACTGGCGCTTCGGAGCTTTGGACTCCTGGAAGGGGGCAGGATTCTTCTCCGGCTGCTTCGGCGCGGACCACAGCCCGAGTTTGCGAGCCTCACGAGGCATAATGACCGAAGCCTCGCGCAGCGCCCGTAGACGCTGAAGTTGTCTCTGCTTCCGCAAGACCAACCGCTTCGTCCGCTCCTTGGCTCGCCTGGCCTTGGCCTTTCGTCGCCTTCTTCGCGCCTTTCGCGCGGTCTCACGATCCTCGGCAGAGAGCGAAGGCAAAGCAGATGATGACTCCTTCCCTTCATCTCCGGTATCCGTGGTCCAGTCGTCTGAATCCCACCAGTTGTCATATCCGTCACCCCTGATCGTGAACCAATCCTTTCCCAGTTCATCCATCCCATCAGGCCCATACTCCAAGATACGATGGAAATCACGAATATCGCTAAACAAACGCATGTATTGCGCGGAAAGTGGCTTACCTCTCTTCTTCTTATTCTTCTCCTTCGTAAACCCCTTTCCTTTCGTCACACTCAGATCCTATCCCAAAAGTCAGCAAATATCTCACCTCAACCTCCTATCCACCACATCACATGTGCCACCCACGACCACACAAAGATAAACATACCTGATAAGCCCGATCAGCATACTCATAAGACACATACTCATTACTCTTAAACTTCTCATCCACAACCGTATCCTTCGGCACCCTACTAAACGGCACATTCCCCTTCTTCATCTTCTTGACATTCTCCTCCGTAGCCGGCATCCTCACGAAACTCTTGCCCCCACTTCCCCCATCATCGTTCGGGTGTAAGCGTTTCAACCGATCAGGATGCATGACCCCTCCCGTCTCACTGGGGGGGTTGAGGTTCGCGTCAAGCGCGTTTAGGGCCGGGACCGAGACGAGGAGTTCGTCGTGGTCTAGGGTTTTTGGTGTTGCGGAAGGTTTGGTGGGGGAGTTGGGGAGAGTGGTGGAGGAGGCTGCGGAGGCTGCGTCGGAGGAGTCTTTGGGTGGAGGAGCAGCAGGAGCTTTGGTTTTCTTGGCTTTTTTGGCTTTTTTGGTTGAAGGTGGTGGTGGAGGTGGGGCCTCGGACTCGCTGGAGCTGCTGCTGCTGCTGTCTTCGCTTGAGGAGGAAGAGGAGGAGGAGGCGCTGGGTGCTGCTTTTGTTTTGGCGGCTGGGGTCGTGGGTGGGACTGCTACGCCTGCTTCCTCGTCGGAGTCGGAGTCGGAGCTGGCGGAATCGCTGCTGCTGTCACTCTTAGTCTCAACCGTCTTCGCGCGCTTGGCGGGCGGTGCATCGTCCTCGCTCTCGCTACTGCTAGTACTGCTATCCTCACTGCTGCTCGACTCGGACTCGGACTCGGGCGTCAAGACCCGCTTGCGCTTTGCCCCCACCTTCGCATCTCCCACTTCCTCTTCGTCATCGCTGCTGTCCTCCTCACTACTGCTAGCCTCAGAAGAACTGTCATCGCTCCCACTCTCCGCAGCAACTTCATCCACCATCTCCTCATCCTCATCACTCTCACTACCACTACTCTCCTCACTACTACTCTCCTCAGCATGCGGCGCAGGCACCAACGTCGACTTCCCCTCCTCCTTCTCCCTAACCTCCTTCTCCTTCCTCTTCTGCTTCGCAGCATTAATTCTCAACGTCGGCAATTTCCCGTTGTTCTTCTCACGCCAAACTTCCCACATAGCCAGTAACCCCACCGCTCTATCGACTTCGATGGACTTCCCCCATTCCTCGGCTTGAGGAGCCGCATCGCCCTTCTTCTCGGCTTCTTTGAGTAAAGCGGCGAGGGTTTTGGTGTAGTTGAGTTGGCTCAGCGTGTGGCCGAGTTGGCTGAGGACGTCGCGGAGGTCGGGTGGAGGGATGGAGGTGGAGTGGGCGGACCATAGGGTAGTGGGGATGGGGGTGTTGGGGTCTGCCATGCTGGTGCTGTGATGTGTTGATGTAATGTCTTTCAGCGCAAAGATGTGGACGGAAATGCTGGAGCGGAACTTTTTTTGATTGAGGCTCGGCGGGTGGAGCCATATCGGGCTTGGCGAGGCAGGGGTCTGATTACCTTACGACTCAATCTCGACTCATCGGAGACATGAACAGCATCAGTCTTGCGAGAACAGCAGCATCTCAGCCACTGTCCCGTGCAAGAAGCTTCATATTATACTGGTGCTGACTTTCCGTTTCGAGCCCAAGAACGAGCCCGCCAGCACTACAACTGAGTTTGCGCCCTGGATGCCGCCTGAACGACAGCCATGTCCATCTCACTCACGCGTAACAGACAGCTCCTAGTCTTCCCATGAGCCAAAATCACCATCAAAGCAGTGCCCACAACGCCGCTACCATCTCGCACACGCTCTCCAACCACGTCGGCCGACTCCTCGCCCGAAGCCGGACATCTTAGCTAAGTCGCGCTTGTCCATCCTTCGCGCAGGAACGGTGCGTTGCAATGGCGGGTAGCCCTGCTGAGCTCATCGCGTAGGGTTGAAAGCAGGCAGATCGTGGTAGTGGAAGGTAAGGTATATATCGTCCTTGCTCACTGAAGGTAGGACCGTTTCCTCATTGCAGAATCAAGATACAATGATTCAAACACACAAGACTTCGCAGCATTGACAGAACCAGGACCAAGCAAACCCTTCGTCCGACCCCACAACACCTTGGACGACAACTACCTACCCAATCATCTCACAACCGAACGAGCCTCTCCACCAAAAACCCTGCGAAGCACCACACCACATCACACCACCCATCATAACAACCAACCCGCCACCACTCCACCAACACCCAACGCAACTCAACCCACCACCTCCAACCCCAAAATGCACTTCCTCATCCTCGGCGCCTCCGGCCGAACCGGCCATCTCACCACCACCACTGCCCTAGCCAAGAACCACACAGTCACCGCCCTCGTCCGCAACCCGTCCTCCCTTCCCCCATCCCCCGGCCTCACCATAATCGAGGGCACACCACTCAACCAATCCGACATCGAGAAAGCCTTCGCCTCTTCCCCTCACCAAATTGACGCCTGCATTGTGACTCTAGCCGCCCCACGAGAAACGGATAGCCCTTTCTCCAAACCCCTCGCCCCGCCCTTCTTCATGCGCGACTCCGTCCGTAATCTCCTGGCTGTGATGAAAACCCACGGCGTCCAACGTCTAGTCATCATGTCCGCCTTCGGAACCGGCTCTTCCTTCCCCTCCCTCGCTTGGCCGCTTAAGCAGCTTTTCCGGAGGAGTAACATGAGTTTTCAGTTTGAGGATCATGATGCGCTGGATCTGGAAGTTAGGAAGGAAAGCGGGTGGGGGCTGGAGTGGACTTTAGTGCGGCCGGTTATGTTGAAGGAGGGAGGAGTGAAGGCTGTGAGGGAGTTGGGGGCTAAGGGGGAGAGGGCGGGGATGTTTGATTCGGTTACAAGGGAGAGCGTGGCGGGGGTTTTGGTTGGGTGTGTGGACGGGGAGAGGGGGAGGGGGGAGGCTGTTGTGGTGGCGCATTGAAGGGTATGAGTAATAATTCTGGATTTTGGCCAACATATTACTGCCTTCGTGGCGAGATTGCAGCGCGCTGACTGACAGTGACCGCGATCCCGAGTACGCAACTATCATACTTCGCTCGCAGATCGGTTGATGGCTTGCTGCTGCGTGTGAACGCTTGTCCCGGTGCAAACTAGAGTCAGATCGTGTGTCCCAGCTATGACACACAAGAGTAGGTCAGTCGCTGCTCATTCCTAACACAATACCATTGACTGTGCGTATAGCGCTTGCCACGATGATAGGGCGAGAGGTTGAAAGGAGAAGCCGTTGTAGTAGCGAATTGATAAGAGGTGGCAGAGCTTCCGTACTGATTGTTCAAGCCTTGCCTAGCACTGCGCTCTGGTCGCCGTTGCCAACCATGGTGCGATTGCTCTTGCCAACTCTTGCAAGGTTTGCAGTCTTGTGCAAACGCCACTGACCATGTGTGTCATAGTCAACAAGGATAAGAGTACGTCAGCGACAACACTGCCGCTTCATCAACTGCGTATATCGCTTGACTTTTCATGACGACTCGCAGCGCCTGGATGACGAGTTTATGGTTCTCAGTGAACGACACGGTGGCTGCGACGTATACTTATACCATTGATTTGCTTCTAGTCTTCCTCCTTCTTAGTTCTCTACCACATCGACACTTCACCAACGCTTATCAGTCCTACTCAAACTTTAGCAAGCAACACAGTACCGCTCTGCACAGCTTTCACGTCACAGCTTCCCCTATAATTCATACCCAGAAGCAACCATGAGCTTTCCAGGTCCTCCAACGCCGGGCCAGGTACCGCAACCCTTCCAAGGTGCCCCAACACCCGGCCAGCAACCGATGTCGCCCCAGCCTCAACAGGCTCAGCTTACCGGCAGCGAATACCCGGGCTCGCCCATACCAGGCCAGCAGCAGATGCAGCCCTACGGACAGCAAACCATGGTGCCACAGCAACAGCAGCAGTGGCAGTATCCCGGCAGTCCCATGATTCAACAGCAGCAACAAGCTACCACGACCACGCAAACGATGACTACTGCGACGAGCCTCCGATACTCTGTGCAGCAGCAGACGCCGTACTTGTACGCTTCTACGCCGCAGCCGGTACAGTATCAGTACCCGCAGACTCAGCAGGCTCTGCAGTACGGATCTCTGAACAGCGTCGCTGCTTTCGGCCAGCAGCAGCAGGCTCCGCAGACACCACAACCGGTGCAGTACGGTAGTGGCTCACAAGCGCAGTCGTCGTCAAGCCAAGCGATGACTACCCAACAGCAGGCACCACCTGCGCCTCCCACGCCTGCGGCAAACTACAATCATTTGTACAAGAGCCCGGCTCCTGCTACGCCGGCGCCCGTACCAGCTGCAACAACGACAACAACGTCGAATACCACGACGCAAACGTTGCAGTATCAGGGCTCAACTTCTGGTGGGCAGTCTCATCAGGTTGCAGCCTCACAAGGCCAAACCCAGCAGTTCGAGAGCAAGGTGCAAACATTGATTGCCTCGCTTGGGGTATGCCCGCAGAACTTCATATGGTACCACGCAGAGAAAGGCTATATCTGCGCCGGCAGTACTCATTTCATAAAGTACAGCGAGATCGACAAGTGGCAAAAGGAACCCAGACGCAGGCCGAAAGTCGAACTGGTGAACACATGGCGCGACCCCAATGCTCCTTTCGACCCAATTTTTGGCGTCTTCCGCGCCGAGGCTGTACATCCACCCGAAGTCGATTGCTGGCAGCAAATGCACACGGTGCATCGCCTATTCATTGCACAAGCTGCAAGGAAAGGGTTCGGCGCGCCAAGGGAGAGTAGGTGCAGGTGCATGGACGACGCTGGCATACCGATTATGTCGGAAGAGGAAAAGCAGCATGCAGATGCTGAGAACGAGCGACGAAAGACGCATGGAAACACACTTGGCAACGCTTACGGCTTTGGGCGATGGTAGCAAACAGCCAGCGGCATTTGATGTACCTATGATAAGTATGTAGCTTGGAAATGTAGCTTACCACAATCTTGGTGATCTGCCTCCGTCTCGAACCAAGATGGGAGGTGCAGATCGAATCAACATAAACTTCGACCACCGGTTGCTGAGATTTGGAATCACGGGTGGGTAATACGGGGCTGAGTTTGGTGCTCAGTAGTGAGAGCACCATATCGATCTTAAAGGACGGAGGAGCGGGAATCTGTATCTTGTGTATGAGGATGTAACTAAGCGATGAGTGTATCTTTGTCTCCCAACGCCTCAGTCTTCTATACCACAGCATTAGCCCGAGTCGAACCGTGCTCCATGCAAGACAAAATCCGAGAGATGTTCATTGGTCCATGGACGTCGGATCCTGACAACGGATGTCGTTCGGCGCGTGATCAATCCCCGTGAGTGTACCGCTGGTGGTGAAGACACTCCGACGAGACCGTGCAGGATCGAATGGCAGCGACATCACTTTGGTACCTTGGTGGAGAGTTTGGAGTGCTTGCCTTGAATGCTGATACTGTTCTGCAGCGCAGAGGCGGCTTCATCAGCATCCCAGAATGTTAGAAGCCAGAACTTCTTCCCACGTTTCTCCACGTTGGGTGCCGGCACTCCAGGATTGGCCGCGATGACAGCCTGAACAACTTCCGAACGCTGTGTACCTCCGCGCATCGAATTGATCTCGGTAAGTAGAACACATTGAGGCGAGGCATCCAGGTGGGCGTCCAACCGCGCTTCGGTCTCGTGTGCTCGCTTGCGCTCCTGTTCTGCTTTCTTCTCCGGATCCTTGTTCTTCGTCTTTCTCCGCTTGCGTGCCTTCCTGTTGCCATTCGGAATAGGAGGCAGTTCAGGATACTTGACTTGGTGCTGTTTTTTTGCTCAAACACATACCCTCTAGCATTGCATAGCGTGAGACGTTGATGCTTTCCCCACAAGGTGATGCGCGGTCCGAGCTGCACGGCGGTCGCGGCCCTCAGAGAGGAGAAAGTCAAGATCCAATGTTTCGAATGCTTATTTAGACTGAAGGGCGTGACCTGAGGAGCAGAAATCCCAGGGTTGGCAGCCATCACGGCGGCCTCCACCTCACGGGCATGGTCGGCACCGGGAGTCCGGAGCGACTTTTTCGTCTCGACAAGCAGCAAGCGTCCGGGTGCGAAGTCTGGATGTTCGCGAAGAAGCGAGCGTACGAAGGAGGTCATAATGATCGACTTCCACGACCAACAATCTTTTGAGAACGGATGATCCTCACCGCACCCGTAACAAATCGGAGCGTTGGGCAAGATGCGGAAGTGTGCAGACCATGATGTGCCGTTCCTCAACTGTGCCGACGCTCGGATGCCGGCGTAATTCTCGTCGCACGCCCTGAGGATGATGATCATGTTGTCGGCATCAGGCGTCATGTAAGCCCGGACGGCTTCGACTGGGCTTCTGGGAAATGCCTTGAGTATCCCGGCTATGACTAGGATTTCGTCCAGGCCGCCAGGCAGATGATCACAGACGAAGATCTTCGAACGCGACCCCGAGTAGGGAACTAGTCGTGTGATTGCTCCATATAGCTTTACAGGTCGTGTAAGGGCAATGGACGCGTACTCCATGGTGGGAAAAACCACTAGCCACCGCTTGCTTCGATGCAAGGTGACCTCGGGTGGCGGCAAGTCCGGATTTGCTACGGCGATGGCGGTAGCTACTACGTGACGTTGCTGTTCAGGGCTACCGGGTAGCCTCTCTTCATTGTTCGCCGTAAGCAGCAGACTCGTGGTGGAGAGCTCATCGCCGGAGCCGAAGTCGACCATATAGTCTGGAATGACTCCGGTTGTCGCTAAATCTTCCCAGTAGTCATCCTGCTTGGGTTCAAGCATCCCGTATTCCATTTCCGGCCCCTCACAGTCGACTCCGTAGTCATGATTCTCTTCGTCTTCACTTTCACCTTCATGATCACCTTCATCTTCGTCGTCTCCTGCATCAGACGTTCTGCTCTCAGTATCGCGATCATCCCGTTCGCTGACCACTGTCTGGGATCGGTCCGAGTCATACGCCGCGCCGTCTTCTCCCGACGCCTTGTCTGCCGTGACGTGGCTGCAATTGGCATTCGTGTCTGTGTAGCCCGTGCTACGTTCCTCACATTCGCGGCTCGTGTCGACAAGCGAGTCGCTAGAATGGGCGATGTCAATTCCAGTTGTGTTGTCTGTCAGCTTGGGGCGGATACGTCGGACGTCGCTCACTGGCGAAGCTGAACGCTTCGAATTTGTGTCTGTGAACGCCATGTCAGTTCGTGGTATTGAGAGTAGCGCTGTCGTAGGCGGTGCTCGTGGTGATTGCAGGCGATGTATGGTCCGCGATGGGTGCAGCTAGAAGGAAGAGTAAGTGTTGTAGGCAGACGCGTCTGGGGAACGCGTCTGTTTATGTGCTGTTCAATGACGTGAGTGTGCATAGCTCGTGCAGAAAGAATCGCTTTGGTGAAGGACGTGGGGCAAGATGGGGACAAGTACTGTGCATAATCATACAATGGTTTAGCGCGGCCGGAAGGGGGCTCAGACCTGCTGGCAATGCACAACGCCGGATGCTAGCAGCATCACCACGCTAACCCATGTCCGAGCATGTTCGCATACTTCCGCTCAACTACGCAGATGTCGATGGGTTCGCGTAGTCCTCCGTGCCGATCAGAAAGAAAATACTATTCAAGTTGCATTGGTGGCGGCACCGCGAGCAGCCGTCTGGATCTATTCATGAGCGGCACTTGCACCGCAGAGAGCTTTGCACACTCTGAAAGCTGATATTTCCTCTGGCAAGAGTAGCAGTTGAGACTGTCTAAGCGTGAGGTGAACTTTATGGCAGATGGGCGTCCGTTGCGTAGGTACAGCTTCAACTCGAATGCCTCAATGTCGCATGCATCTTAAAAGATGACTACAAGGTTCGGGCTGCTGCTTTTGTTACTGGACGGACACTGGCCGACATGAATGCGATCTGCAGGAAATGCTAGGTGTATCTGAGCAACCACAGCAATCAGGTCTAGAGACGGTGGGATGGATTTGCCCACGAAAGTCTGTGTCAAAGGTCGCTTGTAAAGGGAGAGCTGCAACGGCCTGCCGCAAAGAACGAGCGCAGCACGCAGAGCAAAGGATGCCGCTTCTGCAATCGCAAAGGTGAAAAGCCAATTGCGAGAGTCGTGCCGGACGATAGATACGGGGTCGATAGCGGAGGCCATGGCGGATGACACGAGCTCATGGGACATCACGGACTTACCAGTACGGAACAGTGCCGGTTCGGTGAGCAAAAGACCTTTCTCCGGTGAGTCGACCGTCAGGAAGTGATGAATTCCCACGCCTTGACGTTCTGGTGACTCCAGGTTGATGGCTTCTGCACCGTGCTGCCCGTCGGAGTCCTCGCCACTGGCTTCCGGGAACACTGGCTCTTCGCCAATGTTACTGGTGCGCACACAAATCTCAACTCCATGTTCGCACCGCCCAGCTCGAATGTCATCGGACCTCGTGCCTCAGAGATATTCATCACCTCACTCAAGCTATCGCCTGTTGCCTGCACGATACGCCTAGTTCATGTTTCTAGCAATTCATTGCGTATTGCCGCCAGCTTCTCGGGGCTTGCCACCTGCGTAGTGTCAACCTGGCGCATGAGCTGAGCAAGTGGCTCGCGCAGCAAGGTGGAGAGCGTATCTGGCGAGCAGACTGAGTCGAGGACCTGATTAATGTCGTCATTGCGAAGTTGGCTCTCGTCGCTGTCATGCAGCAAGAGTCTCAATGCAAGATCCACGGCGGAGGGTCGAGGCTGGATACGTGCTGATGTTGGTTGTACGGTCTTCTGTCGCTTGCGGCCGTCCGGCTGTTGTGAATCCGAGCGCTTGCGACGCTTGGGGTTGGTGATCTCCATTGTGCTCCGTGTTCACCTGAGGAGGTAGTGACCTGAGTCTGGGTGTTAGTGGCATGAAACAACCTTGCAACGTCGAGGACGTCGAGGTCGCGGGAGAGACGCGGCGCGGGGAGTTGTAGTGGGGGCGAAAACATCCCGTCGTGGGGCAGCCAAGGCCGGGGATGAGCCGTAGGCGACTTCAAGTCATGAGTGAGCAGCTCACTTCTAGCTTTCACTGGCGGGTGTATGCTCTGATCTCGAAAACGACAGCCATGGCCAGCTGAAGGTCGGCCACCAAAGTTGCTGTAAAGTCCTCGAAACCACAGAGAGGCTGAAACTCCATGTCGGCCCGTCTTCACTATGAAACATGCGAAATAAGATCCAGGCAGCAAACGGCTTGTTGCCTCGAGCTGCCTAGAAATCGTCCTTGGTCACTGCTCGGCCGCTCATTTGACCAGTATATCTTGACGTTCTCGAGATCTTCAACTTCTTCACCACCGCCATGTCACCTCTCCAACGACCAGGCTTCGGCCTGCCTCTCGATGCAATGCCCAAATGGCTTGTAACACGCAAGAAGTCTGGACGCTTCCCTCACGCCATCGCCGACTTCTTCTCCGTTGAAGGAGTCACTCGGCGCGAACAGCGCATGCTCGACTTCATTAATCAAATCACTGATAAACCGCGATGGTGGGAGAAGGTGGACAACGAGGAGATCCTTTCACGCTGGCGAACCGAAGCTTGCGGCACTGCAGAGCAACAACAAACGTCGCCAGATCACCTTGATGCGAAGTGCTTCGATTATGTGAGTCCAGCAGGCAGATCATGTTGCTGTTCCCCTGATTGAAAAGCCTCGGAATCTGCAGGAAAGGACACCTGGAGATGTAGTTGACCAGCCGCTGATATCTGTGTAGTGCGTCAAAGAGCTGCAAGACAAAGCCACCTATCTTGCCGCGCACGGCGTAGTGCACGTCCTCGACACAGGCGCCACGGTCGTGAAAGGCGATGTTGGTGAAGACGATGCACTCTTGCTTGCTCTCCGTACTGCAGTCCGCACTCTGGAGGACGTGCCCGATCACCGCAAAGATTGGCATCCTGGAACACACGGTCTTGTCCTGGATATGCTTCATCCATCGCTGTTTCCGCTGCAGTACGGCAAGACCCGCGTTTTGACCAAAGAAACTGTACCATTGCAAGGCTGCGCGGCATACTCTGGGCTCGGCCATATCTGCCCTCGTCCTGCGCTTCTTGACGAGCAGAGTGGCGTCGATGGCATGGGGTTACCTGAACTTAAACCTTGGGGGTCCTATCAGTGGCTTCCTTCCGAGGTTCGTATTGGCGCGGATGGCTCAGCATCCATCACAAGCTACGTCAATAATTTGGAACCAGAGAGCCATAGTGAGCTATACCGCGTCTTGGAACAGGCGGTGACGAAGGCACTGCCATTATGGAACGAGTGTCTGTCCTGGTTTCATACCCGCGTGCGCATCGATCCAGTATGTAGCTTCGAGGATTTTGTCCCAGTTGGGTACCCTGGCTATCCTGAAGACCAAGACGAAGATGCTCTGGACCCTGAAGAGGACTATGAGGAGTGGAACGAAAGGGATTGGCAGAGTAAGTTACCGTCCTTCGCAGACGCACGAGCTGTTCATAACTTATGGCTTCTGAGCAAGCGACGCGCATGCTGACCACGGTTGTTACTACAGAGAAGGAGCATTACCAGGATTGGCTGCGCGACCATCCCGATGAGCGTGTGATACTTCAACCCTCGCCGTTCGGCGACTACGTACCCTTCCAACAGCGGCTGGAGGATGGACGGGCTCGCGTAACGTGGGCCAACGGCTACGAGAGTGTGGGCAGTCCTCGCATGAACCTTCAAACCGACTTTGCGGACGGCCTACAGGTTATCTTCAAGCTGGCCAACATCCATTTGACGCCCGACCAACCAAGCTATGAGGGCAGCAACTGGCACGTCGAAGGCGCCCTCAACGAGCACATCTGCGCCACGGCGCTCTTTTACTATGATAGCTCGAACATTTCCGAAAGCTACCTAGAGTTCCAGCACAATATCGATGAGGAGAGTATGAGGTCTAAGTCACAGCAGCATGAGTACGAGGCCGCGGAGGATCTCTACGGGGTGAAGCAGGAGGAGACGACCGTCCAGCACTTGGGACACGTGCTCACTCGTTCTGGGCGCTGGCTTGCTTTCCCGAACGTGATGCAGCATCGAGTCGCTGGTTTCGGACTGCAAGATCCGAGTAAGCCCGGCCATCGCAAGATCCTCGCGATGTTTCTGGTTGATCCTCACATTAAAGTCATCAGCACCGCGAATGTGCCGCCGCAACGTCGGGACTGGTGGGCGGCAGAGGTCCGGCATATTGAGCCCTTTGCGAGTTTGCCAGTAGAGTTGTTCGACCAGATCATTGACGTCGTCGACGACTTTCCGATCAGTTGGGAAGAAGCGTGCGAGACACGAGAGGTGTTGATGGCCGAGAGGGGCAGGATCAGTGATGAGTTCAACGAGAAACTTGCGCAGAGTACGTTCTATTTCTGCGAGCATTAAATCGCGGAACGCGATAGGGTCCGGGAAAGATGCTTCTCCGGGTTAGGAAGTGAGTAGGATGGCAGCGCAAAATCGACATACGGCGACTAAACAGCGCCGAGGAGGCATTGGGTGAATCTAGGCTTCATGTGGACCGAGTATGAGATGCCAAGATACTGAGACAAACGCCTAGCCTGTTCGTACATGCAACAATACCAGTCCTCAACTCTAATGGCTCTTAGTTCTCTCCAGTTCCGCTCTTGCCTCTGCCATCTCCGTCTCGCTCGGCATGTTCACAATCATAAGATACAGAACATCCTGCCTCATGATCCGCTTCACCGCACTGAGAGGGCTTTGCTGAGAACGTTGCTGGTTGCGTCCGTTCGAGTTCTGATAGGCGACAGCCTCTCCAGGTTGCGAGCGTCCAGTATTGTTGTCTCGCTCGTAGCGATCGTCGAAGGTATCCTGGGATCGAGCATTGTTCGATACCGCAGAGGTCGACTGTTTGTTCCCTCTGTCCGAGATGGCTGTCACTGCCGAACCTACCAATCCGAGTAGCCCGCCTCCGTTACCGCCTCTTCCACCTCCGAGACCACCTCCGAGACCACCAAGGCCGCCTAAGCCACCACCGCGACCGCCAGATGAACGACCCTGGTCGGATCTGCCTTGCTGCCTCTGACCCAGCTGTAGTCCACCACCAAGTCGCTGCTGGCTCATCAAGCCCCTGTGTTCATCGATGCGGTTCCGTCTGTCGGCTCGATGCTCGATCTCTGGCGTACGTGAGTCGGTCTTACCGCCCATCACCATGCTCTGGATTCCAGCCTTGCCTTGGTAGATGGGATGACTGGGGTCGGCAAGCTTCGAACGGAAGGAACGTTGCTCTTTCGGAATGGTGAGAGTCGAGTTGGGATCGTCCAGCGCCTGCTGAACATGCGCACGACGATCGAGATAGTCCGCCAGGAAAAGCTTGGCGTCTTTGGTCTTGTCCTTGAAGGTCTCTTCCGCACCATTGCGAGCCACTGCATTGTCGATGTCCGGGAATATCAGCTCAGCAGCTTCAGGGAGGGCGAGGGCGCCGCGAGTCTTGCCAGAGGCGACCCGCAAATCTCTCATCCGCTCGCTCATGCCGCTGCCGCTGCTTTGCTCTGACGACGATGTGGCGTACTTGGCGATGATCTGGTTGGTTGACAAATCGACCTTTTCGCCACGTATCTCAAAGACCTTGCTCCACTGGTTGGTATCTTTCTCGTCGGGTTTGTACTTCATGATGAACGCATATAGTCCGGCAGGCTTGAAGAGCTCCTCGTTCATCTTTTCGAGGAAGCTGTTCGTCCGCTGTCGCTGCTGCACCTCGGCCCCAGCTTGCGCCGCCAACGACACAGCTGTCGTGACAGCCATAGCGATCACCGATGGCGCCATGCCGGCTATAGCGCATGAGAGGCAAATGATCCCAAAGATGGGAGAGGCTTGCGAGGACTTGTGGAAGTTGTCGAGGAAGCTGAGGAAGGTGGCCTGGTCGATGCCGCTACGAGAGTGGTGTCAGCTATCTTGGACTAAGATTGGTCGAAAGACAACCTACCTGTCGGCCATGACCGGCGCATAGGCTCGCACGAAGCCGCGCGCCTTGTTCCGTGGACGTCTCTGCGGGATCACTACCGGCAGTGGAAGCGGCTTGCGTTCTCGAGGCACCTCAGTTGCAGCCCTGCTGTTCAGCATAACGTCGTGAGCCAACTGGTCGGTAGTACGATGATTCGTCTCGCTGTCGTCATACGAGGGCAACATCTCATCCAGCTCCCAGTCTTCCTCATCCTCTTCGACTGACAGTGAGTCGTCACTTTCGTGTTGAGACAGTCCGACTTTCTTGTCACCATACGCTGGGCCGCCAGTAGCGAGAACACGACTGTTGCTGCCGTTCGACGCCTCCGCATACGGCGGGAGGCCGTCAGGTGAACGAGCTGTCGTATTTGAGGTCGATGGTCCTACCGCAGGAGCCTGCGCGACATCGTGAGAGTTCTCGCGAGAGAGCTTCTGCTGCTTCTGATATTTGCGATGCTCGCGGTACTCGCTTGCCATTCCGACGCCCGAGGCGACGATGCCTATGAGGCCGCTCTTATTGCCAGACATTGTTGCTGTTTAGCTTTGGGTAGGATCTGGTGGGCTTCTTATGGTGATGATGATTTGATCAATTGAGATGGAAAGTCTGAGCAGCTGAAGTATTGTATAAGGAGTAGGCGGTTGTGGTTGTGATTGGATTTTGTGATGCAGTGAAGAGGAGAGGTACTTGGGCAGATATACCTTTCAATAGCACATGTGGAAGCAGCGCAACTGCTGCCCAATGCGGAAGTGGGTATACTAAGCACCACTGTGAGCAGTGTAGGCCGCCAGGTACAATCCGTGGAACGTAGCTCGAGCTCCAGATCTCACGCTACGAATCTGCAGGACGTTTTGGACAAGGGTGACCTGCATCAGGTGTACTGTCGCTTCGCATTGCGGCTGTGCCAAGGTCGCGGCATGCATGCTTAATCAGGCCAAGCGCAAGCAAGCTCTCTCGGGTTTCGCGTTGTAGAGGTGGTGATAGAGGCAGTGAACTCGACATGAGCTGCGAGACCGGCTCCGGGCGCTACATCTCCTGACCATGCGCAGTCCTGCAGTGGTCCGCATGGGAGGTGTTGCCATAACTCGCTCGTGCCTTCACTTCCGGCCACGGATCTTAGCTCTCCTCATTAGCCTGAGCTTGGTATCAGCGTAGAGTGCACATCTTTGGCTCCCCCATCGTAAGATACTGTTCGTAAGCGAGAGGAGTGCTGACAACAGAGGCAATGATATGATGAAAAGCGAATGTGGACAGGCGAGAAGTGTGAGAGAAGAAGAGGGTGTCCGCCAAGGCCGGCGGATTATCGGGCCGGCGATGGCGTCAATGTTGTGCTCACTTCACGCGTTCGACCACGCGACTCTGTCTCTTCCTACACCAGGCGAGCATCCGAGCAGCAATACACTGCTCGCTCGCGATGGCTCTGCCCTCTTCTCCACCATTGCTAGCGGAAGAGAATGACCTACCTGTTGCGACGACTTTCTTACCACTCGCCTCCGGCTCGAGCATTCCCTTCGGCGCATTGCACCGAAAGCGGCAGTACGCGGATTATGATAGCTTGAGTAGCGATCCCGTGTTCTCTGACACAACTGAAGATGACGAAGCTCAAAATGCAGAGAGGCCTCGGCGCAAAAAGGTAGTTCGTGGACCATGGTGGCATGTCGGTAAGGGCAACGCGCATGATTTGCGTCGCGGCATGGCAAAGGAAGGCTTTAGGAATGTAGACAGTGGTGTATGGATGGGCAGCGACGTCAGTGAAAGCAGTGATAGCGTGTTATCGAGCCGGCAGCGTCTGCAGGAACTGGCAGTGGAGTGGCAGGTTGAAGACGCAGTACCAGCGAAAGCTATCCCAGATGCCGAGACATATGCTGCACGCATCATACAGACATGCTTGGATCGAGGAGAAGAGGCTGTGGACTTGTCGGATATGGCACTTCGATCACTTTCGGACAGCACTGTACGACCACTCCACCAACTGATCAAATCTTCCTTCACCACTTTCACGCATGCTCCGTCGGAGGACGAATTCAGCCCGTTGACGCCTTCCCTCACTGTTATCCTTTCCAGGAACAGATTGGCATCTCTACCTGCTGAGCTCTTCAACTTGAGCAATATCACTTGCTTGAGCCTTCGAAACAACGAGCTGGACGAACTTCCGTCTTCTATCGTGCGCCTCACCAGACTTACCGAGCTGAATGTTTCTGGCAACAACATTCAGTATCTACCATGGGAACTCCTGGACCTAATGCAAGGCGGCGAACGTCAGATCTTGGTCCGACCAAACCCTTTGCTTCAGCCGATTGACCTGGACGGACTATCACCCGTAGCGAGCTTTAGCATGACACAGCCGAGCAGCACAATCGAAAGTCAAACTTCGAACACAAGGGCAACGCTTGACGAGAGCTTACGCGGCGAGCTGGAACTGCGGCTCAAGCTTGGCAGGACGATGAAAGCCCAGCAGGTTCAGGAAGCCATAGAGGAAGATGACCGCACAGCTAGCAACGAGGAGCTGATCTACTTAGCTTCTTCGCATATCCGATACTTCGGCGTGGACGGCTCGCCTCTGCGGCGCGCTCGTGGAACTCCACCGCACGACGAAGACTGGCCTGCTACCATGAATCCCACGGCGTATGCACCCACGACATCTGCAAATACTCACGTTCCGTCGCTCTTCGAGCTTGCTCTCCGCTCTCTCCAAGCAACACACAATCTCGCCGACTTCCTGGAGCTTTCAGCGGCCAACGAGTACGAGATATCGTCAGCAGTCGTTTCGGCTATGCACCGTGCTGCTCGCAACAGTGCCGGAACCGGCAATGAGAACTGCTCGAGTTGCGGCAAGCAATTCATCATCGCACGAGCTGAGTGGGTGGAGTATTGGTTCAATGGGTGTGCTTCTCAGCAAGAGTTGGATGCCAACAGCGTGCTGCCATTCATGCGACGGGTGTGCTCGTGGGGATGCGCCAAGGTCAGCGAGCCGGGGACATTTCGGTGCTGAAGTGGGTCGGTTGTGCAGGACAGGTTGGGGTGGGCGTGTAAGTATTGTGTACAGGCATATTGATACGACTTTCACTGTGCAGGTTCTCCACGCCTGTGGCTACTGTGCAGCGCAGTAGTATGGCCGTGGAGGTTCGCCGCCCCACCAAGCAAACATTCACATGCGTTTTGCCACTTTCGCACGGTTAATCCACGGCCGATCTCTTGTGAGTACATATCAATAGCAAAAGCAAACAGAACACGAGAACAGATCGGGCGTCTGGTCTAAATGGTTAAGATACTCTGTTTCGGGATGCTCTCCACCAAAGGCCTCCACGCAGTGATACGCCGTGCAACCCGACTCAACTCGGGACGCCGAAGGCAACCTTTCATGAGATGTGAAATTGGCTGGAGCGGAAAGGGCAGAGTGATCCGGGTTCGAATCACGGCTCTTCCAAGCGTACCTTAAGGGTAGTGGTCCAAATTGGTAGGGTACTGTGCCTCTTCGACGTACCGGCTGTTTGGTGGGAAGGTCGTACGCACAGTGATGCTGGTACATCCGGCCTGCTCCACTCACGCTTCACTTTTTTAATTGGGTCTCCTCACTGCCAGAAGTCTGCATTATCTCCGATAGACGGCTCGGCCACGGCTGTTTGTCCTATTTGTTAGATTGCTTGTTACGCACTCGATCTCCTATAGCAACGAATCTGGCGAGTGCTTGACGGCTAGATACCTGGTCACTACCCACCTGTGGCATATAGGGTGCTCACCAATATACTCCCACCATACCCCGTATACTGCCGATGTCCAAGGTCGACTACCGAACACAAGTGTCGTACTTATCGCACTGTCAAGCTCATCGAGCAGCCGCGCAAGTTGAGAAGGCTGCATCTCGTTATGAGCGCTGTCAGAGCTCTCACGGCGTAGTTGCACCAAAGCGGCAGCCGATTCGATACAAATGAAGACGAGGAAGGTGGTCGCTAGCCTGCCAGTAATACTCAGCAGTGTGGAGTGCCAGATATGGACCGAAGTGTGATCTCATTGACAGCACGACAAAGCGAAATGACCGGTGCACACTGGGACTGCGACGCAGTGCATGTCCTTCGGTGAGAAGCTGTTCACTGTCGAGCGGACGTTACGAGAAGTATAACTTCGAAGCTGCGGCAAGCAGGGCTTGTCCAATAACCCCTACCTCAATCACAACTACCACCCACCTTACTATCCGCCAAAGGCCTCTGAGACCGTGCGACGCAAACTGTACCGAGCAGAGCCATCTTCGAGATACCCCAATGAGCGGCCAGCAGTTTTACCAATCCAAGTAAACCTCATCCTCAAACCCGCGATCCCGCAACGACCTCGACGCTTGCAGGACAATGTGCAAAGGCATCAACATCAAATATACCTGCGGCCACCAGGTGAGGAAGGTCGAAGAGTACTGCGATCGAGCAAACAGCGGATGTGCCGGGGTAGTTTTAGGTGCAGGAACGCTCAAGGCTGTCCGGGAGTGCGATGTCTGCGTCAATGCTAGAGAGGCGGCGAAGTCGAACCCACCGAGGCCGTCACCACGATAGTCCATCATCGTGCTACTTGGTGAAACATCAAGTCTGAGAGTGTTGCATTTGAGATTGGGCAGTTCATGCTTTCTTGTATGTGGGAGGGCCTAGTTGAGCAAAGCGGCAGATTGGTCTTGATGTAGGTAGCGAAGTGTGTAGGATTTATGCGAAACGTAGCAGTATTCGCCAGGTCATCAATCGTGAGCAATCTTGAGTGACGCACCTCCCAAATGGCGCGCTTCTGTCGGCAGCTTGTGATAGTGATAGTTTAAGAAGCCACTGACGTGCACATATGAGCAGCTTGTGACCATACTCGTCGTGATATCTGCCGTTGACTCGTCGGCCTGGTCGCACATCCCGAAGATGCTGATCCCAGCGAGTCCACTCCAAATTCAGCAAGTTTGCTGAATAGCTGCACAGACCTGTCGTCTACATGCTCTGGTCTGCCGAAGCCGTACATGATCAAATCAACGTCAGATAGCTGGGTTGTTTGCCCCGAGATTAATGTGCCAAAGCTGTCCAGGCTCACTCCTGCCGCACTTCAGGGCTAGAACCTGGTCACATATGGTGTTCAGCATTATTGTAGCCGCAGCTTGCGAGGGGCTACTGCCCTGGCGCACCATTTTTGACCAGGACAAGTCGGTTGTCTTGCAAGAAAAGCGAAGTGTCGTCAAGATAAGATCTCATGCAGCATTCCATATCGGGCCTAGCACCAAGCGCGAATCATCGCGTGGCTGCCAAACCTCACTTCTGAGCTCTCCACTTTGTACCTTCCCACAATCACACACGTTCACTATGCCTCGAAGTCGAACACTCGCTCGTCACATCGCAAGCTCCACTATACCCTTTCGCTCACGACTGTGAGCTCCTCGGCGCGGGCACCCTCGCGTGCCTGCAGTGAGGAGCAGCCAAAAGGCCTGCGCGTCGGCCACCAACGCGACCTCCCAAGACCGGGACGCGATCATGCAGCTCACGATTGAGCTGTTGCCGATCAAGAGTTGCAACATCAGCTGCAATCATGATGGGACCTGTATACCAGACGAAGCTGGACTGAAACTCGTGGTCATTTGCGCAGACAACGCTACAATTGCGGACCTGCTGAGGATAGGCACCGAGCGGCTCTGGGAGAACTTTTTTGGCCATGCGCGATGTGTCAAACTAGCAAAAGTGTGCGATCACCTTGGAGCTATCATGACGCCTTCAATTAAGCTCCGCGACTTGTCCACACCCTCGCTACCACCTCCAGCGTGCATTCTCAAGGTCGTTCCGAATCGCTGCCTCACTACTGCTGGGAGCACTATGCGGTCTGCCAACGCCATCAACACCTCTAGCGCCATTCCGATCCCCAACGCCGCCGCGTCTTCTAGCTCTGCAAGCTTTGCCAACTCTCCGACCATCGCTCCTGCCATAGTCTCCAAGAAGCGCAAGAGGGAGAAGACAGCGCCCGTTCGAGCTCCTGCGACCAAGCGTCCAAAGACAGGGCCAAAGGCGAGTATTCCGACACCACGCACTGCACCGCAAGCAACGCAACAACGTCAGCCATCGTCAGACATTCGCGAACTTTGGAAGACTCAACCCCCGCCGACTTCGGCGCAGCGAGCACGCCCAGAAACACAGCAATCTACGACATCGCGACCTGTACAACCCCTGGTGCTTTCCAAGCCGACTCAGCAACCGGCACCGACTCAGTCTAGCAACGAAGAGGACCCGGATGACATGGCTCTGGCAGGGTTTCCCAAGCCAATCGTCGACGATATTGTGGATGACGACGGTTCGGATATCATTCTAGACAGTCAATCGGACTCATCGCAGCCCAAGAAGTTTGGCACTCGGCGTGCACCGGTCGCGAGCAAGTTTGCTGGCCGGAAGTCTACCTGCAAAACTAAGAAGTTTCGCGCTCACGAGCAGTCTGGCAAGACGGATCTCATTGGCGCAGTCCTCAAGAAGAGCTCTCAGCCAAAGCCCAGCACCAACCCGCAGCCCAGCACCATGCCGCAACGCAGTCCCCAGGCCAACAGCAGCAGCTCCCAGCGTGGAACAGCTGGCACAAGCACCAACAAATTTGACAAGCGCGGGAACTCTGAGGACTGGACTCCCCTGGAGAGGCAAGTGGTTGCTGAAGGTATCAGAGCAGGGCTCAACGCGAAAGTCATTGAAAAGACTTGTTTTGGACCCGCCAGATCCCACAGCGGAGTGCGCAATTGCAAGAATTGGATTCTGAAGCATTACCCGCTTGCATTCTCCGAGAATTTCGACACGTCCGAGATCGGCGGCACTCCCGCAGGTACGGCATTGCAAGCATTCCAGATGGCTCGGGAACGTGGCGAACGGCCGCCAGTAAGAGTGTACCCGGAGATGCTGGAGAGCGATGAGTCCTTGAAGACCGCTGGCTACGAGAACATGGCGGGCCTTGTCAGGGACTCGACCACGACCAGGGAGGGTGTAATGCGAATGGCGCAGTCCTCGCAGGATCTTCTCGTATCTGGCGGGCTGCCTGAGGTGGAACCTGCTACGTCGCAGCCTGCTGTAGACCACAGGCGCAGCTCATCTTCCGTCCAGGTTGAGGATGGCATCACTGATGGCCCGGCCTACGCTTCATCCAACCACGCCCTTCCCCCTTCATCTGACACTGGCGCCACTTCAGGTGCTGTCGATGAGGCGCAAGCAGCCGACAGCGACAAGCACGACACAGAAGATTTCGCAGATATCGACGATATCATCGCTGGAATTGCATCTTCTGACGCAGCCACTGCTGAGAACAATAGTACTATTGTCGGCGCCACGCTCACAGAAGGCGTTGCAATCGCCAGCTCCCCGCCAGTCATGGTTGACTCTTCGACAGTCCAGGTCAGCGAGACGCCAGCAGACGAGCAGATCACGGAAGAGCCCACGCCAACGCAGACTCACGCAAACACATCTTTGACGCAGCAGACGGTCATCCCAGATACCCTTGTCGACAACGCGACGCAGGCCTCCAGGGCGGCGCCACGTCGCTCAGCCAAGCAGCAGGCGGCGGCGCACATCGCCGGACCGGCTTCTCTTGGAAAGCTTATACCTGTCCTTCCGCTACCCACCTCGACTCAGCTTGCTATCTTCGCACAACCCACCACGACGCGCTCTCTCCGATCACGCACCGCCGGCACCTCACTGACCTCGAATTCTGGCGCGCTGACCGTACGCGAGCCGATGCGCTCCCGTGCTCTGAACGGCGGGCTTGTCTACCCGCCGGCCGGAATCAACAATGCGTCCGTGGCACTATCGGAACTAGCCAGCGCCGAGGCAAGCGGGAGTGACTTTGGGGCTGGCGATGACATGAGCGAGCACCTCGTCGACGCCGATATGAGTGATGGCGATGGCGTGGGCGAGGAAATCATGCAAAGGATTGCATCGGGTGACGAGGCGGAGAAGGCGAAGAAGAACGAGGACGAGGACGTCGAAGAGCTTGACCGCATTGAGCCAACTTCGGACTTGAGTGAAGACGACGTTCGTTCTCCTGTGACAATCGGGCCACCGTCGAAATTGCCCTTGGCACGACGTCTGTCCAAGTTCCGGGAGGAAGCGAACCGGATAGAGATCCAGGAAGAAGCGAACCGGATGGTGCGCGCTGCACGATCTGCGTCTCCGGATGGTCCAGTGCGAATGATTGGTATTGACGGCAAAGTGATCGAGTTCGGGAACGAGCCCATCAAGGATCGCATCATCGAGGACGTGACGGATGAAGATAATCATGCTGGAGCTGAGGATGTCAAGATGACGTTCAATTCAGATGAACACATGGAGGGAGAGGTTGCTGGGGCGGAGGACGTAGTCAAGAATGGTGATAAAGATGATGTTGTAAAGCAGGAGCCTGTAGAGCAGAACGTCGAGCAGGAAGAAGAGGTGGTTGATGGTGCTCTCGACGGGTTTGTGTTTGCTGAGTTCAGAGCGAAGGATGCCAAACCGTCGCGCCTCATCGCACCTGTGGCTGCCTACGGACACGGCATGGATGATACCAATGAGGCGCCACCTCCATCATGGGTCCCGAAATCAAGTCAGACACCACGGGCGAACACCACCCTGGAGGAATCTCATGCCGTCGTGCAGCCTGTAATCAAACAGGAGCCTGTCGACGAGCATGTGCAGGAGTCCGTCGACGGGGACGTGAAAACGGCTGTAGTCACTACTCCCGCCGGTAAGACCGAGGAGGAGAAGGCTATCCGTCGGCAGCAGAAGCAGGAGAGGAGGGCCAAGAGGCGCTCAATTGATCCCGCTGAACAGAAGGCAGTGGAGAAAACGAGACGTCGCGAGGCTCGAAGTGAGAAGAGGAGAATCAAGGCAGCAAAGAAGGCTGCAAAGCTTAGAGCTGGTCATGCTGAGCAGGTTGTTCAGGCGATCACGGCTTGATGATCTTGTCGGAGCAGGTAATTGGACTGAAGATATCTCTCTCGTAAGTGGGCGACATAACGAGCCATGACCGACGGCCGCAGCTGGTAGTTACTCCACGGTCTCGAAATGGTATGGGGATCGTGCTATACTGTCTATGGGAGTGGGATGAACAAGCTTGAGGAGCATACTGGGTCGGATTGAGGAATTTGATGGATGGTCTTGACATTGGCTCGAGGCTTGGAAAGTGTGCTGGACGAGGAAAAGCATTGAACAAGGACTGAATTGCTTGGCTGCTGTTACCGGGCAGACTGAGTCAACCGGCTCCAACGCCCGACTTGTTGCCTGAAATCAGGTCACCTCCATCATCCTTGGTAAACGTCGGCGTTCGCCTTGAGAGTGCAAGCATGGAGTATACTGGCGCAGAAGATATGAGACGGCTGGCGAGTACCCACTGCACGAAGCTGCACTTCTTGGACGGGACTCTGACGTTGCCACGAGTGCACAGCTTTGTAGGAACGCTTTTAAATGGTGGTCGTGTATTGGCCCTAGAAGTACCGGATTTGAGCATGCTTGAAGAACACACCAAATGGACACAGTTGCACTTCTCTGGCGGGAATGTTGATGCTCGACTGAAGCATGCAGCTTTAATGAAGCATTGTTCTTCTCATGTGTCAAGCGCAAGGGCTGGATGGACTGGGCGTTCTTCTCAACGTCCTGGCGCTCACTAGGAGTAGCCGAAGAGCATCGTTTAAGAACCTGCTTGCACCGTATAAACTACCTCACTGTCTCCGTCTCATCGCACGGTGGCACGTCCGGGAAAGCCCGATCGTTCAACCAGCAAATGGTCTCGGTTGACCTACATCGCTTGTCACCTCATAAAGCTACCCTGACACTGTTGGCAGCAGCTTTGATCAGGACACTGGCCCGTCGAAAAGCTGCGTCGTGCTGTTCGTTGTTCTGCTGAGCTTTGCCATTGCAGAGTTGTGCCTGAGGAAGCAGCGATCGAGATCAGCTCTCAGCCAATCGAATGTAAGGTTGTAAGCGGATCAAGCCGTAACTTCAAGTTCTCATCGACGAGCGCGCAAACCAGCACCACCACACCTCCTTCCACGACTCCAATCCAGTGCTGAGCTACCTCAAGCGCTGAGGCACGCTTCTCCAAAATGTTGGCCAGGTCCACACTCCGCGCGACACGCGCACTCGGCGCCACGAAGACCAGTGCGACACGGACTGCACAGGTACGTCTACCCCTCGGAGGGCATTGCGACATGCTAGGCGGATACTGGGACTTGCACGCAGCTCGTAGCATTCGTGTGGGCAGGTATGATATATATCAAAGCTGACAGTACACCTATCACAGCGCAATGCCTCCTCTCAGAGCTCCTCCGAATCTGCCGGCAGCTGGAAGGACACAGCACTCCTCGGCTCTTCCACCGCATTCGCCATTGGCTCCGTAGCATGGTACTACTACCAGTTCGGCCGTCCAGCCTACGCCATGACACCGCAGGAAGAAGGGTGAGTTTTGGACACTACGAATGACGTGCAGGGAGGCGGCATGCTAACCGCCACACAATACAGTCTCCACCCTCCCAAGTACCCGTGGGAGCATGAGAAGCTCTACAAGACCTTCGACCACGGCACTCTCCGCCGAGGCTTCCAGGTCTACCGCGAAGTCTGCTCCTCCTGCCACTCCCTCAGCCGTATCCCCTACCGCACACTGGTCGGCAACATGATGACCGTGGATGAGGCGAAGGGACTGGCGGAAGAAAACGAGTACGATACCGAGCCGAACGACGAGGGTGAGATCGAGAAGCGTCCCGGCAAGCTTTCCGACTACATCCCGAACCCGTACAAGAACGACGAGGCGGCTCGCGCGGCAAACAACGGTGCTCTGCCTCCGGATCTCAGCTTGATGGTCAAGGCTCGGCACGGCGGCTGCAACTACATCTTCTCGCTTCTCACTGGATACCCGGAAGAGCCACCGGCGGGTGCTGTCGTGGCGAGCGGTCTCAACTTCAACCCGTACTTCCCTGGAACCGGTATTGCCATGTCTCGTGTTCTTTACGACGGTCTGGTCGAGTACGAGGACGGCACTCCGGCGACGACCTCGCAAATGGCAAAGGATGTTGTGGAGTTCTTGAACTGGTCTGCTGAGCCGGAGATGGACGACCGCAAGCGTATGGGCTGGAAGGTGATGGCTGTTGGTGGCACACTATTTGCACTGTCCATCTGGATCAAGCGGTACGTACTTGCTGTGCAGATGAGGTGCAGGACATGGCTGACATTTGTTGCAGATACAAGTGGGTCAACGTCAAGACCCGCAGGCTGTTATACGACCCTCCTGTCCAGGCCCCGAGAACGCCAAACAACGCACAGCCTGGCTCGATATTCCGGAAGTAAGGGTGAGAGATGCAAAGACGGAGATGGCAGTGATGGGGCGCATTGGCATGTACAGAAGTGCTTCTTCACGTTAGCGTGCTTTGTCGTGTATCAAAGAAATTATTCTACAGATTGTGCTGACCACAACACGCCTGCTTTCACTTTCGGATTAGGATCTCGCCATGCATCATGCCGTGGCAGGCGTCCTCTGCCGCCTGCCACTCCTCCCACGCTTGCGCCATATTCTCGCAGTCAGCCTCTGTGGCGATGCCCATCTGCAACGCTTTGTCACGCATGCCGCCCTTTTTGATGCGCTCTGCCATCGTGCCGCCTGCGCATGTCGTGGTCAGCCTGTAACATAATTCAAGACCCTCGAGGAGACGACTACTCACCCCACATCCTCCTCTCGTCCGGCGTACTGTACACCCACGTCCCCATGCTCGCCATAATCTGCTCACGCTTCGCACCTGCCTGCATCGCCCACGTCACCAGATGAGCGCCTGCGGAGATGTTCCCGCCCGCCTTTATCGTCGTGGCGAGCAAGACGTCGTGAAATTGCTTGATGCCTGCTGACTCCGGATAGTACGACCACATACGCAGATCACTCTCACGGTTCGCCACGATACCTCCAGGCTTAACCACGCGAAGCATCTCCTTGTATGCCTGGACGGGAGAGTCAAGATGGCTGAGAACCATCGAGGCATGCACGATGTCAAAGGTATTGTCTTCGAAGGGCAGCTTGTAAATGTTCGCTGATTGGAAGGAGATGTTGGATACGCCTTGCTCCTGAGCATACTCTGCTGCTCGCTCGAGAATGTCGTCTGAGATGTCTGTTGCGGTCACCGTGCCAGACGGTATGTACTTCGCCAGCGAGGCGGAGATGGTCCCGGAGCCTGCACCCACATCTAGTAGCTTGAGATCTGGGTTGGCCTTGACTATCGTCTGGAGTATTGGGAGGAGGTATGCGGCGCTGTTCTCGGCTGTTCGCCACTCGTGGTGTTTGACCTGTGGTGCGGCATAGCCAGGCATATATGCATTGTGGACTTGTGCCATCTTAGGAGTGTGCTTCCTGAATTGTTTCAGACTGGCCGAAAAGTCGTTGCTGTCAGGTTCAGATGATGAGAGTGATTTGATGGTAAGAGAAACGCGGTGGACAATCGTTAGTCTGTTTCGAAAAGCAAGTGAAGCTGTTGTACTTGCGTTGATTTTGCTGGGTTGTGGAAAATACGACTACGGCTCTCCCAGTATCGCCAGCCAATGTTCTGCTCCTGTACTGCCGAGAATGATACTGATTTACTTATGTCCGAGTTGTGCATTCATGTTGAAGTCGTCCTGACCGAAATCGGCGGTCCGTGCTCTGCTCCGACTTCCATCCATGATTCCATCCATGATTCCATCCTTCTTCTTCTCACTCAGCCTCCAGTCTGCAGCACCTTCGCAAGCTAGTAACGTCCACGTCGACACTACATACGGATCCTCCTAGCATGATCATGCTGACCTGCTCGCGAACCGGCCCATCGGCCAACAATTGCGGCTACCTCGAAGGAGCTGGGCTGCCACAGCACAGGATCGAGTCATGATAGGTGATATATTCTCCCTTGATAGCTCATGGTTTACTCTCCACTCCCGTCACAAATATTTCATTCTTACTCAGGATGTCCAAAAACCTCACGATTGAAGCAGCTCGCGAGGAGGACATCGAAAGAATTCTAGATATCCTGCTAGCATCTTTCGGCCATATGCCGGTCGAGGTAGCTGTGGGAAATGTGGACACCTTAGAAAGGCGCAGAGCGACTGGCGAGCGACATATAAGAGCATGGCGCAAGCATGCAGAGCAGACGGACATCCCATGCGCCATCAAATGCGTGCATACACATCCGATTACACGCCAACAGACGATAGTGGGCTTCTGCGAGTGGTTCATCTACGACAACCTCGCCACTCCCGATGCCCACGAAGGAGCCGACGCAGTCATATCAGCGGACTGGGTACCAGAAGAAGGCGGGCAGCGTGAGAAAGCGCAGGCGTTCTTTCGTCCGACACTTGAGGCTCGCAAAAGATGGCTCCACGGACGTAGGTGCGCGGTATTACTCTACATGGGTGTAGACCCGGCATGGCGAAGGCGAGGAGCTGCGACGATGTGCGTGCAGTGGGGTGTGGACAAGTGCAAGGAGCTGGGCATAATTGCGTATCTGGAGGCAACGGAGGAGGGCCTGAAGGTCTACACGAAGTGTGGCTTCGAAGAGGTGGAGAAGTGCGCTTGGAAATGGGACGGCGACGGTGGATTCTTTCCTGCCATGATACGTTGGCCCTCTGGGACGTTGGCAGAGGAGAGGAGGCCGGCCATGTCGTGAGGTGGATACCGACTGTACCGCTGCCAGCCGGCTTCTTCGGGCCCAGAAGCCACTGCCTTAGTGCACAGTAAGAGCAGGGGACGTCACGGTTTTGGCGGCTGCGAGACACGAACGCTGAAGAGTGCTGCGTCTACCATTTCGCCAGCAATGATAACGGGCCAAGCATTGAGGCTTACAGTCTTCAAGCTTGTGGAAAAAGCTTTCCCTCTCCAAGCATTGCCACACGAACCACCCGCCTTGGCGATGACCGGAGGAGGGACTATTGAATGCAGGTACGCAGCTGCAGCATCCACCGTGAGATGGTTTCTGCCAGTCACAAGAGGCTGACATACAGGTACAGGCAATTCAACCGGCTCACCCCGCAGCTCCAGCATTTTATCCATCTTTCCCCGTACCTGCATCGTCACCGCAAGTCATTTTACCATAACAACCGTGCCGACTCTGCCAGCAAGCAGCGGCATGCATGCCCGATAGTATATGTAGAGGTAAGCCTACATTTTCTCGTTCCCGTTGCCTTTCACCCTCATCTTCCATCACAACCGCCAAGATGAAGTACTCAATCGCTCTGGCAACTGCTGCCACTGCTGTGACGGCACAGAACTCATGCCCATATGCTGGCGCCGCATGTGTCAACAACCTCACCTACCACGCCACGATCGACATCAATGCCGGCAAAACATACCAGAAGATGCTGGGTGGTGGCTGCTCGGGTGCCTTCGGCGCAGCCTGCCAGACAAACAGCTTGTCTGCAGCTGACCAGGAGACCGTCGTGTAAGCAAATTCATGGGTGTACCCTCGGATGCTTGGAATCTCAAAGAGTGCCAAACAACTGCAAGCTGCGGCCACCAGTCTTAGTTTGTTTGTTGTCGTGGTGAACTCAACGAAGAGATGTCCCGCAGCCGGAGCAAGCTCTGTCGACTGTTGGAGATACCAGCTGACCCTCATACTCGTCATTGTTAGCAAGACGCTTTTCGATGAGAACATTGGTGGCCTTTCCATCCTCCGCAACCTGATCGGCTCCTCGCCTGGCACCACTATCCTTCCGGTGTGTCCAGCGACACCAAACAGCGCGGCGAACTACACCTTCCCGACCTCGAACAACGACAGCTGCCAGTTGACGCTTGCACAAGGTGCGAAGAGGTACAACCCTAATCTCTACATCTACGCAGACGCCTGGTCTGCGCCTGGTTGCTTCAAGACCTCCGGCGTCGAGAACGGAGTTGGGAACGGTGTCATCTGCGGTGTCCGACGATCCAACTGCACCTACGATTGGCGTGAGCAGTACGCCCAGTACCTCATTCAGTATGCTCGCTTCTACCAGGAGCGCGGCCTCGAGGTCTCGCTGCTTGGCGCCTACAACGAGTATGTACAGCGTCTCTTCGGCTTTTTTGCACAATGCTGACATCTTCTAGGCCTGATTTCAACCCGATCACCTACTCTGCCATGCTGTCCGACGGGTAAGTGAATTCATGAATGTACTCCTTGATACGTGCATCTCGACATCGCCGGTTGATCACGAGCTGCGGCCATCGGTCTGAGCTTTTTATTGCAGGACATTTTCGAGAGAGGTGTCTTGCAGCTAGGCTGTTCTTCCAGCCTTTAAGACATTGCTAACTTCGAGACTATCACGTTTAGATACCAGGCTTACGACTTCTTGTCCGTCTTCTACCCGCTAGTGAAGAAGGCCTTCCCGAACCTCGCTGTGTCCTGCTGTGACAACACTGGTGCCCGTCAGCAGCGAGACTTCCTGTACGAGCTCGGTCGTGCTGGATCCGACGGCCTTGACCTCTTCGACGTCAACACCTATCACAACTACCAGTCTGACGTCAAGGAGCCGTTCGATGATCTCCTCCACGGCCAAAACACACTTGAGACCGAGTGGAGTGATGGTGGCAGCACCTGGTCGCCGAACTGGGACATCCAAGGCCAGAACTTCGAGGGATTCCAATGGGCGATTTACATGCACAATGCTTTCCGCAAGAACGTCGGAGGATGGTCTCACTGGTGGTGCACCTGGACTCAGCCTACCGACGCCTCGCTCATCGCTGTCAACGGCACGTCCTACCAGGTCGCCGCTCGGCTGTGGGCTTTCGCTGGCTACTTCCGATTCGCTCGCCCCGGTGCGGCACGCCTCGACGCTGAGAGTGACGTCCGCGAGATCTACGTTACCGCGTGGCAGAACACCAACGGTACCGTTGCCATTCCGGTCATCAACTCTGCGCACTACACTTACACCGTCGACTTCAATTTGGCTGGCACGAACGTGTCGCACGTTGTTGCGTACTTGACCGATAACACGCACAATGTCACGCTCACCAACGAGACGTTCTCGCTTGCGGGTGGCAAGTTCACTGCTAAGGTGGAGCCCAGATCGATGAAGACATTCTTCTTGGACTCGCCGGCTGGCCCTGGTGGATATTACCTCCACTAGGCATGTGGGAGAAAAGGGCTGTAGTATATAATACGATCTAATGATCATGAAAATTGTATACAGAGATGAGATAATTTATGTAGGAGCCAACAACTATGCACAACGCTGGCAATTGCTATCGACCTGCGACTGTTGTTGACGGATCACTGCTTCGCAAGGCCGGAAAGCGGACTGGAGTTAACATGTGGTTGGCGTAGTGGAGTAAGGCAGTCGAGAGCAGGCAAGGGTGCATGCCATGAGGGAGGGTAAAACTGCTGTATTCATCAAGGTACAGGCGCGCCTACTTCGCGAGCAGTAGTGTGATCTACGAGCGCATCTGATTTTTTCCAAACAAGTGATCTTTCACCCGCTGTGACGAGTATGGGGATTGCTTTCAGTTTTGGCAACACTATAGCAACATTCTCAATTGGTCTACTGCAGTACTGGGGCTCCTGCAGGAATTCTACAGCTCAAGCATAGTAGCCACCCGGACCAGACTTGTACGTCGTGCCAAAGTCGCCCCACTTGATGTTCGAGAAAGTAACGCTGGTAGTCGGGTCTGTGGCCTCAATGACAGCAGGTGCGCTGGAAGATGTCAGCTTGTGTACGGCAAACCTTCAGATGAGACAGCTTACCCTTCATCGACAGTGCACGGGCCTGCATTGCCGGTGTCAAGCCAAGTCATGTTTCCGCCCGCATCATTCCAGATCGACATAGCGAGGACCATGCCGCGTCCGATGGCGCCACCCATCTGTGCTAGGCCGCCCAGTCGCTGGAAGGAGGGAGCAGTGGCGTTACAGTACGGGTTCTAGACATCGTCAGCTGTGCGAGAGTGGACATTTCATCACAACACCTACAGTGATGGAATCGATAGTCTGGCCATCGAGAGTGAAGTTGACGTTCTGGATGACCTTCCCGCCCTGCACGTATAGACGAGTGATCTCGTTGAGAGTTCCCGAGGATTTGCCGTTGGTGGTGTGGAACTGGGTTACTACAGTGAATGGCTTAGTCGTGTCGACAGTGTCTGAATATCCGTAGTAGTTGTGGTTGCCGACAGCGTAAGGGTTGATACCGCAACCGGACTTGTCACAAACGCCGTCGCCACCGCATGCAGCTCCTGTGCACTCGTAGAGTCCGGTAATGTTGCAGGAATGGGGCGTGAGGGCTGTCGATCTGGCGTTGGCTTCCCAGATGTCCATCTCTTGGCAGCATGCACCTTGGCCATCAACATTGGCCACGCCGTTGATCCACGAAATTGCAGGACATTGTGCGTCGCAGTACCCAGTACCATAGCTTGCGCCAGCAGGATTGAGGTTGCTTCGGCCGCCTGAACGAGCCATCTCGGAGAAGTAGAGGGCACCGTTCATGCCGCATGGCAGGTTAGACACATCCACAGTGAACGTGAACTCCTGGTTCAGTAGCTGGAGCATCTAGAAAGCGATGGGTGGGTCGATCAGCATATATTCGTCCTCTCCGAATTCTCTATCGCGAGTCTCATACCTCGTAGTTCTGTGCCTTGGGTCCAAGGAGGTACAGACGTGGTGAGACGGACTGCTGTACGCCAGAGATGTTGAGGTACTGGCGCAGTGTGAGAGAGCTGCCTTGAGTCTCAACACCATGCTGCGCGTAGTCGATACCCTCCAAGGCGCAATTCTGGGCACACGCTTTCTCCGTTGCACAAACGCTCAGGTCGAGCTGGCCAGATGAGTTTGTGCATGATCCGCCAGTCTTGATGTTCTGGATGGGATGAGAAAGTGCATCTAGCACGAGGTAGGTCTGTTGGGTCACACAGCCGTGCTTCTTGGTGCAAACTTGGGTGGTGAGCTTCGGGTGAATTTCTGCGGTCTTTCCAATTTGCTGGCCAAGTACAAAGGGCAGCAGTGCAAGGCCTGACAGGATGAGAGAGCGAGCCATGTTGGCGAATGAGTGATGTGAGAAGGGCTGTCTTGTTGACGATACGCAAGCTCATATAGTGTACTTCCCTTACCACTCCATGTCGTCTGGCCCTCATGTGCCGCCGCCGTGATCGAGTCACGCTGGGAGGCGGTCTGCGGATACTCGCCCAGAGTGTTTCTGCCATGCAAGATCATTGCGGCTCAAAGTGACAAGCATACCATTCCGTAACCAATTAGGCAACGCTTGACGGGTAAAGTGCGGAGAGGTCAATATATTGTGCATGAACATGCATATCAACCCCACAATGCACGGCATTGAGCGCCTAGGATACAGTATCCAGGACTCTGGACCGGGTATTCATCGGACTGGTGACATTCTCGAGAAGTCCATAGCCGAGGCCCAGCAATGACTGGAAGAATGCGACTGTTGTTAACGGATCATCGCCCCGAGAGGCCGGAAAGCGGGTTGGAGCTAACACGTGGTTGGCGTAGGTCGACCGAGTATGAGATGCCCGAGAAGGAAGGTGGGTAAGGAAGGGTGCTGCCCAAGAGTCAAAGCCATGGAATTCATGTCATGGCAAAACCTGTACAGTCTGACTTTGACTCACTAACTATTTCCATGCCGTTAGCGGAGGCTGAAATCCTATCGCTCCGTTGAACATGTTGAGGTTACCCGATGGCAAAAGATCTGATGTAAATCGGCCTCTTTGTTACTCGTTGCTCCTGTGCTGCCTTGCCATGTCTTCGTCTCAAGTAGTATTGCCCTTGCTTGAGAAGCCGACGATGGTAGCTTTGGTTTGGTCGATACCATTGTCTCTGCCGCATCACATGTCGTCAATCATTCGTGACTGCTACGCTTTCCACATCATCAGCCGCTGTTTCGGAGAGCGATACGCTTGTCAATCAATGCTCGCGATCGAATTTGTCGCAGGACGAGGCCCAGAAGGAAGAAAAGCAGCAATCGGTGTTACGTTCATGGCTGGTTTGTCGACGTTGACTGCGAGCAGGTCAGCACGACCTATGTGCTAGCCATAACTTTGACCCAAGGCGTATTGATTTCTCATGGTGAACAAGATATGGCTGCTCCTACTCTTATGTAAGTAGCAGCCACGGTCTCTCCATGCTTTGTCGCTTTCGCCGCAGGCCAGACCGTCGAGCAATCGAGGGTGGCTACCCTCGCGGGAGTCCATACACTCGGAGCCTCAATAGGGAGGGTAGTTACAACGTGGTCTCCTCAACAGAGCTACACCTACGGGGAGCTGACGGTATCCTGCCCAGTCCTGCTATGCTGCGAGCACAACTATAGAGAGCGTCCGGTGGCCTTCGAGACCGCGAGACTAGCGAGCTCAATGGACCGCTGACTCAACGTCGATAAAGCACAATGGCATGTCGTCGAATGTGGTCCAGTTGATGTTGGGTACCGCTTCCTCAACAATGTCTGGGCTACCATGCTGCGAGAAAATTAGCGGGCTTGTGCGAGGGCCACCAAATTCTTGTAGTCAGTCATGTTAATCTCTACCTCTTATCGTGCAACAGTCCATGAGTGGTAGTATCGTTGAATGCGTATGCACTAGCCATAACTTTGGCAATGCAACCTCGTGGTCTGCCGCCTTCTGGTGAACAAGGCGGGGCTACCATTCTGTCAGAACGTGTCCGACCCAGGACTACTATACTCCATATCTAGCACACCACCCGGAATAGCTACTAGACCATCAGCATACCAGCAACTCAATCACAACGACCGCACGTCGAAAGTTGAAGCGGGACGCGAGCAGAGCTACGAGAGCGGATCCTTGGTCAATTCGAGTTCAGTATGTTGGGAACAAGGCGTCTTCGGCTTCAGGAGCACGAACCTGAAGCAGACGGGAAAGGTCCCATCGTACCAGGATACAAGCTAGTAAAGCCGCTCGAGGCTGGCGGGATGGCCCATTCGGTCAATCTCGTGTCCAAAAGAGCCAGATCTGGCAAGGTATATGTTGAGAAGAGCGTGCGCCTTGATGGCATGTTGAGGACCCGCGCTGAAGCCGAGCTGCGTACTCTCAAGGCTGCCAGGGGCAACAATCATCTGAACCAGCTGAAAATACACCTGTGGGACGATCGTTCAGGCATGGCTTCCTTCATTCTCGAACACTGCGACAGGGGTTCTTTGTCAGGCAAGATACAGGATTTCCTGAACCGAGGGAAGATTTTCTCCAAGGGATATGTCTGGCATACCATGAAAGGAATTGCCGAGGGCCTCGCTTTCCTGCATCATGGCGTAAAGGACGCAGAAAAAGATCACCCAGTACCGGGCTGGGACCCCATATGGCATCTCGATTTGAAACCCTGTAACGTATTCTTGACCAACGTCGGTATGCAGGGTGGATATCCAAGGGTGGTAATTGGGGACTTCGGGTGTGCCGTCTTCAACAAAGATAAAGTAAGAGGGCTGGAGCATCCCAGTCGCCAGTCTTGCGGAACTCCTCAGTGGTATCCCCCCGAAGGTCGCGATGGTACTAGATACGGTGCTGAGACGGACCTTTACCAGCTCGGCTTGACCATCTCCACGATGTGTCGCAGGGCAAAAGGCCCGGATATTTACGCGATCGAAGGCGGTGACGCGTGTGGCAGGCACTTTGGGCCGGATGTAAATCGAGCTGGTGAGTAGGACACAGTCCTCATGCCGGTGCTGCTGCTACACCATGTGACCTGAGCTGATTACTCTCCTGACAGTCCTGAAGTGATGTGACCGGAGCTACTGGAGACGACCGACAGCGTTGCAGCTTGTGCAAGAAGTCATCCCGAGTCTTAGAGGGAGGCGCAGGCGTGGGAAGCACCATTCAGGTGCCCACGGACATCATGGGTGCATGGGACCATGCGTCTTGATGTAGGCGTATATCCGCAGGCTGGTAGATGCCATTCTGTATGGTTTCGATACGTATGTAGCAGCTCTCGAACTGACGAACAAAATTAGTGTCAGCGATGTCAACTTCGATGGCGGTGTAAGTGAGTTGGCAGCACGGACCACTTGCGGGCACTAACTTTACCTTGCAGCCGACTCCTGGGATCTCGGCTTCCACCATGTCCTCCTATGCTGTCGCATGCCGTAAAGCGACTGCCGCGGGCTGCTGGACATCAAAGGACCACTCGAAACTTGTCCCATGCACGACTTACGACTCCGGATAGCAATGATCGCAAATATCGAGTCCTTGCCATTGAAACGTCATGCGACGACACTTCCGTGGCCGTGGTGACAGCGAGGAAGCGCCACGGCGGTGAGCATGCAAGCAAACCGATATGGTCGGTACAGACACATTTCCACGATCGCGTGACGGCCAACAACGATGCCCACACCGGAATTCATCCAGTGGTTGCACTTGACAGTCACCGAGCACATACAGCACTTATGATTAGGCGAGCAATCAAGGCTTTCCGTCAAGTAGAGCATGGCCAGCACCTGGATTTCGTGGCCGTGACTCGTGGTCCAGGGATGAGAGCCAACCTATCTGTAGGCCTGGACACGGCAAAGGGGCTCGCCGTAGGTTTGAACCTACCTATCGTCGGTGTACATCATATGCAAGCGCACGCATTGACACCGCGTTTGACAACTGCACAATCAAACCAGGCCTTGCTCGAAAGGCTCTCTGGTAGAGACCCAGCGCCACAGGCGCTTCTAGCTCCACTCGAGCCTGATTTTCCCTTCCTTAGCTTGCTGGTCAGTGGCGGGCATACCATGCTGTTGAACTCCACCGCCCTCACTGATCACAGCACACTGGCCGAAACTGCGGATATAGCTGTTGGGCAGTACCTGGACAAAGCAGCTCGTGCAATCTTGCCACCGGAGCAATTGGTTGCCCCGTATGGCAAGGCTCTAGAGATGTTCGCATTCCATCAAGCTGGCTCAGATGATGACGATTCAGCTTCGAAGCCCTGGTCTGGTGGACTTACGTATAAGTACAGTCCGCCAACGACGCATCAAGCACTCTTGGAGCGACGCCTGACCGGATGGGGATGGGCTTTGACCCCACCGCTTGTTGAGCGTGCTGGAGGGGAGTCCAAACGTATGGAGTATACTTTCGCTGGACTACTCACGTACGTTGAGCGGCTAGCCACCCGTTCACCCAAAGTTGGTGACATGGGCATGGAGGAGCGCATAAAACTCGCCCAGGAAGTACAGAGGATAGCTTTCGAGCACATTGCATCTCGACTGATATTGTACTTGACATTACCGATTGCTGCTAACTGGAAGGGGAATACGGTTGTGGTATCTGGCGGCGTCGCAGCCAACGGGTTTCTGCGGCATGTGCTGCGTAGCATACTGGATGCTAGAGGTTTCCAGCACATTCGACTCGCCTTCCCACCTCTTGAGCTGGCTACCGACAATGCTCTCATGATTGCATGGGCAGGCGTAGAGATGTATGATGCTGGGTGGACGTCTGGCCTCGATATCGGACCCTTACGTAAGTGGTCCATGGATCCTACAGCACCTGACGGAGGCATACTCGGCGCTCCAGGCTGGATTAGGGATGACAAAACCCACCCCGTTGAAGGCTGAGTGGTCATTCCGTCTCCTCCTTGCGCCTCTTCGTTCCTTCGCCCATGAGCAGTGCAACATCGTCCGCTGTCTTGCCGCGCTGCCGGTCTTCCGTGATCTCACGGCCGAGATCTGTGCCGTTGGCTACCAGATCGTACACCTTGGCTATCGGACGGAAGATTGATTCGTCCTTTTCGAAGCCACCATCGGTCTCAAAAGTCTCCGCTATTTCCTGCATTTCGTGGACCCACCTATATGCCTTTGGTGGCATCGAGACCAGACCTCTCTCCGCCGTCTTCGCAGCCATTGGGTTGAGCTCCTCAAGATGCGCTCGAAGCTGATCGGTAACTCCGAGATTGTGCGCCGTCGTGAAGGACTCGATAGCAAGCGCTGTAAATCCTTTCGAAAGCGAAGCAAAGCACATCTTTAGTCCAGTCGCAGCCCCAATCTGGTCGCTGATGTGCTTGACTTTCAACACTTCCGTCATCCGCTGACCGCCGGGCTGTGCCTCGGACCATTTGTGCGGACCAGATACTGGAATGCTAGGGCAGGTCCATGATCCGTCCGACTTCTGGCTTGGAGGTCCACCAATGATACCACCGTCGATAAGCCGCACGTCCGGCGATCCATTCGAGAATAGCTTTGCGACCTCTCGCGCTGTACGAGGACTCACTGCGTTCAGATCGACGTAGTATAACGGGTTGCTACGCTGCTTGAAGCCGGAATTGGACGATGCTGTGACAATACGTTGCGCCGTGGCGAGAGCATCCCGGGGTGGCACGATACTCAGAATGTAGTCTGCGGTGTTGCAAAGATCGGTATCGCTTGGCACGAGTTCGACAGAGTTCTTGCGAGCTCGTTCTTGCGTTGCTTGGCTGTAACACTGTCAGTGCAAGGTTAGAAAAGCACGACAGAGACATACCTCCTATCAGAAGCATTAGTGATGCATCGAAAGTTGTTCGCTATCAGCAACCTAGCAATACCTACGCCCATGTCGCCAATGGACAGTATGCCTAGAGTGGCGAGAGGGGCCATCGTTCTTACGACCTTGACACTCTTGGCTACAGATATGCCTTGAGATTGTTTGGAGACACGCAACGGGAATCTCGCACGAGAGGGACCACAGCACTATACCTCTCCAATGAGCTGACGTCACCTGGCATCTGATAGCGATACCGGAGTGCATGTATGAGGTGCTCACGAAGGCGACATCCACATTTCGCTCAGACAGTCGAGCTAGCAATTATTCAAGCGAAGCCTGCAGCCATCCCACTACCAGCCCAGCAAGAGTGCAAACCCACGCAGCAACACCAAATGCGCCTTGCACGTCGTGCTTCTTCCAGGCCCATGCGATTGCAAAGACAACACTTCCCACTGCAAAGAAGATGCTGACCATCAGCCATACTCGGGCTGCTTCGAACCCTTCTACGAGGTTAATACCATAGCCTACTCCAAGCTGCAGCCGGCCTGTCTTTTTCGGAGCACGGAGGTACGTGATTAGTTCGCCGTCGTAGTCCTCGGGATGTTTGAACAAGTGCAAGAGGTAGTGGCTGCCAACTGGCGGCAACAGGTCACTGACCTCGAAGCTGTAGTCGCTATGGCCTGCCATAGGTACGTCCGGACATTTCCGAATATCAGCAAAGCGATTTTGGTGTACTGGAAAGCAACGAAGATAAATATCAGTAAAGGACTCAGACACAAAAGAGCTCATGCTCACGCAAAACGTACCTTCGAACTGTACAAAGTTGATCGTGCTCAGCCCTCGTAAGCGCAACGTACGCCACCATTTCTTGTTGACGTTGAAGTAGTGATCACGGAGCGACATCGCGAGGTCTTTGTCTGATCGAATCTTGTGTGATCCCATATCTAGATGTGACATTTTCGGAGTATGGCGATCTTCGTTGGCACATGTCAAGAGCCAAGGAGGCTCCGCTGGGAAGTTATACGGCACATATGGCGGGAGCGATGTGAACGACCGTGGGGGTTTCGTGTCTCCGCCTTGACTCTGTGCTCCCTTGGAGAATCCGTTGCTGGACATTGACGTATGAGAGGACGCTGGCATGCCGAATGAGCTGTTTGGCGAGAACACACGACTGCTCTGCGCACTCGAAGGTGTAGTCGGTGTGCCGCCGGTGTGTGTTCTTGGCCTGTTTAAGTACGCCTCTAGCTCTCTTGCGGCTCCAGACCGCTTCTCTTGGAAGTCGTCGTACAGTTGCTTGCCACACGAGCATGTCCATCTCACGCGCACCTTGCCTGGGTCGAGATCGGGTTCGGGGCCAAAGTTACGCTGAAGCCATGATATGCCACCTATGGCACCACTGCTTGCCGCGTTGAGAACCAGACCAGCCAGCGTCGCGAAACCTCCTTGTGGCTTGTGCGGTGGTCGATGTGAGAGCCAGGGGTCCACAGATCCATACACAACATTTTGCTCTAAAGGCGACGGCTCTGTCGATGCTGGGTGGAACGTTGTCGTGATCAGAGGAAGCTTTTGCTTCTGGACCGGACGGCCGCCAACTACGTCATGTGGTTCAGTACGTCGTCGCAACTTTTGCGGCTGTTGAATGAACGTCGCGGTCGGTGCTGTCGGCTGCACTGGTGTTGCCACAGGTGACCGTGGGGATGGCGAATCTTCTGCATCAGCAAAGCTTTCGGTAGTGCTGCGCCTTCTTGAAATTTCCGAGTGATCTTCCAATGGTTGCATCTGCTCCGAGTTTGTCGAAAGGCTATTCACCCTTGCAATACCAGCAGGACGAACAGAATTATCGATCTCGCTTGGCTTACGTTTGCTCTTTTTGACACGAGTGTACGAGCGAACGTACCCGTCACTAGGACTTGGTGGCTCCACGTCTGTGTCAGTCTCGAATCTTGCAGTCTTTGCAACTCTTAGCCCTGTCAACATCTGCTTCACTTCGACACCTGCACTTTGCTGACGTTCGTGGCGATGTTTTGAGAGTTCCTCCTTGACATCGAAAAGCAGGCTTTCGTACCTCGTGCGGATTTCGCGCTCCTGTTGGAGCTGACTGTTGACGCGTTCAAGGTCAGTCTGGTCTTGTCCAGCAACGATTGGGTCTGCTGCAAGAGCAATCTCCGCGGGCTGCTTGTTGTCCTCGCTCCGGTCGGAGGTGTGCTGTTGCAATTCGGGATCCGCTTCGGATCGAGACAAGGATAATCCTCGAGGAGGCGTAGCAACAAAGCTGAAACCCGACGCTGAGTTCCGGCGGCCTCTCTGCTCCAAAGCCAAACTTTCAGCCGGCGCATGAGTGGGTAAGGACTCTACCGTGACAAGCTCGTGGCGCGGCTCGTATCGTGGGAGTGTATCTACATCCGAGAGGGCTGCAGACATAGGTCGCTCCGGAGGGTCCGTCGAAAGCTCTTGCGGTTCACTTTCATCTGGGAGCTCACATATCTCGTTCAGTGACCCAGGAAGCTCTCCCACTACTAAAGGCTGTTGGCTCTGGTCTGGTTCAAGGCGAATCTGCGTGATACTATCGTGCTCTGCATTGATCTTCTGACGAAGTCTGATGTCAATCCCTTGCTTGCCTGGCCGAGCCCACGCTTTAATTTTGGCAGCACTCTTCGCTAGCGGGTGCTTTGAATTGTCCTTGATAGGTGATGTGGGCTCACATTGTCGCTGAAGTTCCTTGAGAAGCTTTGGCGGTACTTGATCTAGATAGAACCATTGTCCGGAATACGGAAGACCTCTTGTTGACAGAAGGGAAGGATCATGGAACTGGTATGGTGATATGGGAGGACTGACTCCTTCATGACTTCCCACGAGCGTAGCATTTCCAGTAGACTGCGAATTGAAACGAGAGACACGCGGATCATCCTAGTCCAGCGTCAGCATATTCATCACCAGGCTATACCTCTAAGCGTACCATATTCACGCAGTGTGGTATACACATCTAGTCAACGAGAAATGAGCAACAGCGAGACGGAGCGCGGAAAGAGCAAACCCATTGCACAGAGAGAAAGGATGCTTCACTGATCTATAGCTTGAGAATCGATCAAGCCCCTTCAGCCCAGATCTGCACGTATGATCCTCCACCGTCCGGCTCCTGATGTTATTCATTGAGGCCGCCCACGACGAACGTCTCCGCATTGGCTGGTTCCTGCGCTAGTGTGGCGGAGCATTGCTGAGCTCTCGGACCTGCGCAACGCCTGCATGCAAACGCGCAGGTCGGCGTACCTGGCAGCGTGAGATGATGTGGTCTACGATAGCGATTGCTAGTGTAGAGATGGAGTTGTTGAGTGACGAAAGATTGAGGTGCGAAGAAAGAAAGAAAAAACTAGCCAAGCATTTGCACGGACTACGGTTTTCTTCACGCCGAGAGTGCAGACGACATGGTTTCGAAGTTCACATTGTTCATACGTCGTCTACATGTGAGGTTTACTTCTCACTTCTAATCATCCCTTGCTCAAGACACAAGCGGTGTGCTCCCGCTCGGCAGCCTGACCCGGAAAACCAGGGCCTGGTTGAGCAGGTCATACCCACTAGCATCCGAATACTGGAACGTTCCAGAGTTCAAGTAGCCATTCTGCGTAATGAAGTCATTGTCGCTGAGCGACAGCAGGAAAAATTCTTCGTCATTGCTTCCCGGATTGACAGGCAGCAGTGCCATTGACTCCCACTTCTCGTTCAACAGACCGGCGTCGTCCGCGCCACCATTGTGCACACCGAAACGGTTGAGCTGGCTGTTGACGTTGAAGTCCAACCACGGGCAGTACTGAGCAGCCGTGATGGTGCTGTTGAGCACACCCTTCGACGTCGCGATGGAGCAAGTAGAGCAGTCTGCCGTGGCACCCTTGATGTCTGTCGCGGCGCTGATGTCAAAGATGTCGACGTGTCGGTACACACTTGTCGTGGCGTCCGGACCTTGACCGCGGCCTTCGCCAGAGTCGCGAGCGAGGACCATGAACTGGGTGTCCGAGACGTAGTGGATCTCGCTCTGGCGGGCGATCTTCGAGCTGGAGTCGCTGGAGACAGTGCGGGCGAGAGATACAACGTACTCGGAGAGGTATGTCGGCTGAGGAGTGGTGATGTCGTAAATCAGGAAGCGAGAGTTGCGGCTGTTTTTGTTACTTGGACCGCCATCCTGGTTCGTAGCAGACTGGAGCAGGACGTAAAGGCGGGTACCGTCTGGGTTCGTCGTTAGACCTTCGAAACCCTGATTGTTGTCTCGTCCAGTGGGGTTGTCAGCTGGAATAGGTGCCAGCGACGGGTCGTAGATTGGCGGACTGTCAGCGGAGAACGACTCGCTGCCGTTGCGGAGAGGGATGATGGCATCCGGAGGGCGGATGGCACCGATCATACTTCCAGTAGCTGAGAAGTGGTAGATGTAGGGACCGTACTCATCGCTGACCCAGAAGCTGCCATCGTGTCCGAGGAACAGACCTTCGCCGTCCATGACAACGCGTTGTCCGCCTGGGCCGTCTTTACCAAAGCCATCTCCTTCGAAGTGGACGCTTGGTAGATCGAAAGGAATGCTTGGGAACGTCAAGTAAGGACCACGCACGTCAGCGTCCAGACCAGTGACGGGTGTGCCAGCTGGGTCCGTGAACAAGATAGTGTCCACGTACTCCATTTGCAAGTTTGGGGCAGATGGGCTGTCGACGGAGGCATTTTCGTCCAACGTCAATGTGATCTGAATCTTGTGCACCCGATTCTGGTAGTTCACAGTTCCCTGAGTGTTCCAGCCACGATCTGGGATGGCGTACAGCTGTCCGGTGTAGCTCCCGTTGGCCAACTGTTGCCAGCTACTACCATCAAGAGCAATGGAGCTTCCAATGCCACCGATTGTGTCTCCGAGCTTGTCCCTGGCATCGCTGGCAATGAAGCCATATCCTGCAAGCTCTTCATAAACGTAGGTTTGGCCACCGCAGGTCGTAGAGTTCACTACGGTCGTTGGGCTTGGTATGGCGATGATTGTGCTCGAGATGGCGGATGATGTCGAAGTTGAGACCGCAGACGAAGTCGAAGTCGGGGCCACAGATGATGTCGAAGATGAAACTACGGTTGATGCCGAAGTAGCAACGCTTGTTGTAGCAGGCACGGAGCTCGAAGAAGACACACTGGTGACTAGGGTGCTAGACTTGGAGCTGGTCTTCGCGGTAGGCGTGCTGCTGCTGCGAGAGGAGCTCTTTGTCGTCTTCGTCGAGCTTCGAGAGGAGCTCTTGGAGGTGCTGTGCGAGGTGCTGTGCGAGGTGCTATGGCTCGTGCTGTGCGAAGTACTGCGAGATGTGCTCGTCGACGACTTCGCAGCTTCGTAGGCGGGAGGAGCTGCTGCTACTGCATTGAACAGGGTGAACGCAACTGGCGCCGCGGCCAGGATGCTGGTTGTAATACGCATCTTGAGAAGTATGAAAGTGTTCTTGCTGAGGACAGAAGATAGGCCATACTCACCTTCTTATATCTCCCAACAAAGCCTATTGCCACTACTGGAGTCGCTCGACCTCGCGGGTTGGCGTGCCATGGTGCTGGAGCTTGAGGGAGTGTTTTGCAGGTGCGTTGCTTTTGTGCCTTTGTGACTACTCCGTACCTGCATGACATCGTCTCTGGTAGCGGCGCAGATCATCTCGCACGTGTATCGTCGACGTTCGGCCATTCGATCAGACTCGAATTGGTCGAGCCGCTATTGCAGGACGCAGGTTCTTGACATCCAAGCATCTTCTTTCTGCTGTTGTCGTGTCCCTGAGTGGCATGTCATCACCAGGATGGTGAAGATGAAGATGAGAAGGAGTTGTACGAAGAACGATCTCGGGAGTGGCGAATCAAATCCCGTGCCAAGAGCCGACAGACCTCACTTCACGTCCGTCTCCTCTTCCATTTGCAAACCACAGCCAGATATCTTGCTGAAGTGCTGCTGTACACAATGCTGAGCCTGTGCTTACGACGCTTGGGCAGCGAGGCTTCCACAGCAGTCAGCCTGTGCATGCACCGCGCGTTGAGAGTAGCAAAGCAGACGGTCACGTTGATTGAGCATCAGAAGACGCTGGCCACTCCGCAAGATCTGGTGGGGCTCTACGAGCGAGGCTCATGAGGCACAGTATGGCACAGTGTCATGGCGCAAACACTATGCCTATGTGGCATCAGGCGCTTGCTGGTCTGCTGTGCCGCATACAGCACGAGTGGCCAGCTAAGCGCTAAATAGTCTCAGCCTGATGCATTGTCCCCATGTTGCCTACGTGGTTCGCGTCCTGAGCAGGTTTGTTTGCTATCCTACGAGACTAGTATTAACAATAATGCTACGAGTATAATAGTCCATGAGCAGCAGAAACCGTCATGTTTCGCAACATATCATACTTCGATCAAGTTACCACCACAACAAATCACTTTCTCGCAACTGCAGCCCAACCGAAACACCGCGCCTCAGTTCCGACACAGCAATGTCAAGCTCTCCTCAAGCAGGTGCAAACCCTCAGATAGAGCGACCCCAGTACCATCACTACATCCCAAGGTTCATCTTACGCGGCTTTGTAGAAGTCGTACACCCGCCTTCCAACCCGTCTGGCGGTTTCAGCCAGCAACAGCGCAAGAAGTACCAGCGAAGGAATGAGCAATTGAACCTGATCTCACTGCATGATGGCAGTTTGGTCCAGCGCCCAGTGGCACGTCAGTATGGGCTTACCGATATGTATCGGGAGCATGGAGCTGCGAGACAACATGGACTGGAAGAGAAGCTCGCACGCCTCGAACAAAAGGTTGGGGAGATATATGCAAAGGCACGAACTGCATTTAACGTGCCGGGGTCGACTCTCACTTTATCACGGACGGAGAAGAACGATTTGCGAAAGTTCCTGTTCCTCATGAAGTACCGAGGCGATCATATGTATTCCCGGTTCCAGTGCGATAAGATCGAGGACTACTGCGCTGACGATAAGGAGAAGATGAGATCGTACATGGACTCCAAGGGTTTCGCAACGTCCAGAGACGTGTGGATCGCCAACCTGCACGCATTCCTCGATGTCGAGTTGGACCATCACGGCAATTGGGCCCGGACCATCCAGCAACAAGCCTACAGAGACGACGCTTTGTTGTTCATACTTCATGTCGGGCAGAGCTTTATGGCATTCTGCAAACCGGCAGCCCTCGATGATGAGTTCCTACTCACAGAGAACGTCTATTGTATCCACGAAGGCCCAAGTACCCAACTGGTTGAAGTCTCGACCGGCGAGCGAATCCGCGGATCGTGGACTGAATGGCACAATTTTGCACCCGTCTCGGCATCTTTGCTCATAGTGCTACGGAGTAATTACTTGCCAGGAGGTGTTAGGGAGGCTGATACTGAGATGGTTGAGTCAGTCTCTCGGGCTTTGCTCCAGCAACATCCAGATCCGGCCGCAGCTACATCTATGCTCCAAGATCTACCAGTCGAAAAGTGCTCGAACTCATATTCCACTGTACAAAGTGGCCAAGTCGTTGTCAATGAAGGCGTCGTCGGCCATTCTCAAGACGACCGCTTCATCTTCCGCTGCTTCGAACTAGGATCGAAGCATGTGAACATCATCAACGGCCTATCCCTCGAACACGGTGTGGAGACTGCCAGCATAGCATACAAGACTTCTTCTGCAGCGGCCAAAGCTCTTCAGGTCTATCTGGAAGACTCGACCCCGGGTTTGAAGATCGTTGAGAGGCCAGACTCTGCAATGCTAGGGTATCTTATGACGTTGGACAAAGTCCTGCGCGGGCTTGGCAAGACCGCCAAGGTTGCATTCAAGCCTACGTTACTGCCGCCTCCCAAGAGATGTGCTTGGGAGAAAGACTATGCGAAGCACACGGCTCGCGCAGTGGGCCTGTCAGTGGCATTGGAGATCTACGACAAGTATCCACGACTGACGGAACACTACTCGGTGCTAGCAGGAGGTGGGATCGCTCGAAACGTTCCCGGAAAGTTTAGCCACTATGCTGACAATGAGTACCGTAGACACCTACCAAAGCTTCGGTTACATGAAGTACATGCACGATGTCGAGCAAGCCTGCAAAATCCTCTACATCCTCATCAAAACCGATGTCATCACATCGTCCACGAACGCGAAGGATCCGGAGAAGTTGGCTTTCCGACAACACAGACAAGACTGCTTCCTCAACCAGCCGGCGTCCCAAATTTGGCTCTACGTCAAATTCCTGCGCAACCTCGACAACGACTTGGCCAACCGAGTTAGGCCACTCGTGTGCGATGGTCCAGAAGATCTAATCGTACAGTGTGTAAGTCTATCCTGCTTGTTCGCGTTCTCAGCGTGGGGTGGAGTCCAAGACTGATCCAGTTACAGACGCTCCGGAGCGTGCTACGGCAGCTCATATCTTTTTCGCCGAGGCCATGCTACACGATACGTACTGATATCGAAGCGTTGCTTCAGCCCTTACACTATCGTGGAAGGTGCCATCTATATGAACCTAACTCCCAGCCGGCTAGGTTTGTGATACTGCTACCAGATTTGAGCATGCCTACACCGTTTCATCTGTCATTCTTCCGCTCACCTCGAGCTTACTCTTTTATCTGCTTCAGAGTCACCATCACGAATCCTAGTCCAGTGGAGTAGTTCAAGGATGATCCTCAGCCTCGCGTAAGCTTCTCGGAGTCACTTCCTTACTTGCCCAAGTGTTCCCGACAAAAAATATAGTATTCACTCGTGCCGCGGGCGATGCTTTCCTCTGGCCCATCGAACCATCCTACACTCTGAACGACCTTGTCAGGCGGGTTTCGGCTCCGTGCATGTCATCAAGAGCTCCCACAACAAGCCGATGAGATTCAGTGCTGTGCAACTAATCGGATATATAGCTGAGAATTGCCTGATGAGGCTTGCTAGGATTCCAATTCTCCGTCGCGCTGCGAGGTAATGTTTCCAAGAAGAGGATAGGCCATGGCGCTGGGTGCAGATCAGGACGCCTTGCCTCTTGATCAACCGAGAACATCCAGGGCACGAAAGTACATCCCCTGCCTTTACTCCATTCCCCATATCGGCACCAGCAAATGTATCCACGCTGCACCAACAATACTACGCGTGACTGCTACAATAGAGCTTCGACACCGACACTAGAGTGCATAGCAGTCTCTAGCACCCGTCTCGGTAGCCTCGTAGACACCAACGCTTGGCTCCCAAAGGAGTCCAATCAGGTGATTACCGAGACCCATCCTCAACACATTCAGTCGAACCAGCCAGCCAATGGAAGCTCGGGAGCAAAAGGACCGTAGTAGAAGCATGAGTAGTGACCGCAAACGACCTACAGCTCGTTGCTGGTAACGCTCAGATTGCTACAGCTGGACTAGATCGGCCCTACACCGACTTCTTTCTACACGTATATCGCCGTTTTCGACCATACCTCGTGGACGCTCCACTGGGTCTACCCGTACAGCAACGCCTTGGATTGCAAACCTTATACTGGGTATGATGTGCACGATGTCCTCCTGCGACGTGTCATTCTGAAGTACGTACTGTGTATATGCCGAGAACTGTGTGCGATGTGAGCTTCCGTGTATGAACAGCATAGCATAGCGATCCAAAAGCAGTGGCGGCTGGCCCAGCCGGTTGGTAGGTGATTGGCGGAAAGTGTGATTATGCATTGTTCAGTGCGAAAGGCCGGCCATGATGGAGTAGAGCACGTGTGTCACATAGCTTTGATCTGATCTCGTCAACAAAATAATCTTCGTCGCTGTATCCTCCGCACGTAACGCCTTTGCGCCGGCAGCCCATGCTTCTTGATCTCATCCTCATCCGCTGATCCCGTAACTGCCTCCCGCCTCACCCACTATCTTCATCACTATCTTCCCGCATCCCACCCCTGCGCGTTTGTTCGATCGTGGGCTCGCTCATACGTACTGGGACAGCCAGCGAATGCCCTCGCCGTATCCTTGGCGCATAACGACGGAGCACATGAAGATTTCGATGGGTCGGATGCCGTCGAGAGGCACTTTGCCTTTGCCGGCTGTAACACACACACACATAGTCAGCACAAACATCCCAACATGTCCACAACCCCCACCCTCTGTCTCGCAGCCCTCACACACTCGCCCTCGCTCCGTCCAGGACTGGTGTGTACTCACTAGTCTGCCACACCCCCAACTCATGCCTCAACTGCTCCTCACTAACCGCCCCGGGATGATCAATCTTATTCCCCAACACCAAAAACGGCGTCTTGCCCAACTCCTCCATCCCCAACAGCGCATCCAACTCCGCTTTCGACTCCGCAAACCTCTCGGGATCTTTGGCGTCGACCAGGAAGACAATCCCGGAGACTTCGGGGAAATAGTCTTTCCAGAGTCGACGCGCTTGTTGGTGGCCGCCGAGGTCGAAGGTGGTGAAGCGGCAGGCGCCTATGGAGAGTTCTTCGGAGGTCGGGTGGAGGGTGGGTTGGAGGATGGCGACGCGGTCGTTTTTGAGCATGTGGAGGAGCTACGGTAGATATTGTTAGTTGGGGATATAAGGGTGGTTGTGGTGGTGGTGTGCGTACGGTTGTTTTGCCGGCATTGTCCAGGCCGAGGAAGAGGAGTTTGGCGTGTTTGTTTGCCAGGCCGAGTTGGGCTAGGACGTCCCAGACTGTTATTGTATCGTGTTGTGTTAGCCAGCTGTGAGTGTGAGGGAGGGAGGGTGTGGCTTACACCAGTCTATGATCCACATGTTGCCGTTCGCTGGTGGTGTGGATGTGCAGGTGCTTGTTGAAGTGGATGTGGTAGGTGTAGCAGAGAATAGTTGTGCTTGTGCTTGTGCTTGTAGTTAAGTGTTGCTGACTTATGCCACCTTTCGCCGTCACAAGAAGTCAACAGATTACGGTAGCGCAGAAGGCATGTGAAGCACTCGGAAGCTGAAGCGGCGCCAAGCCCGAGACCACGCGAGCGACCTCACTTGCAACACGACAGCAGTACAGTACACCTACACCATTCTGTTACGGACGAATAGTGGAAGGTAGCAACAGAACAATGTCGAACAACAACACTGTACGGCCCACCATACACCCACCTCAATCAATCTCTACTAAATATATTCCCAGCTCGACAAAGCCGTCGGCGCCTCAATGCTCATAGCAGCCTCAGCCGTCTTCCTCTACTACACCATCTGGACACTCCTCCTCGTGCGTGTCCTCCCCAATAAACAAACAACCCCATTCACCCTCACCCTCACATCCATCTATATTAACACTAACACATCTCTCAGCCTTTCGTCGACCCAACCCACCCCCTCCAATCCCTCTTCCCGCCCCGCGTCTGGGCTATTCGCATCCCGGTTATACTGTTATTGCTGGGCGGAGCAGTAGTAGGCAGTTTCCTGAGCGTGGTGATGATAAGGAGTAATCGCAAAAAGGCGATGAAAGCGCGACAGAAGGAGGCTGGGAAGAAGAAGGCTTGAATATCAATCCGACGAGCGTGTGCGTATGTGGGTGGGTGGATAATGAGCGAAGGCGTTAGGGCGTACGTACGACGAAGTTGACGAATTGTGTGGCGATCGAGTCGAGTAAAAGCATCGGGGATCGGCATGGCATATACACTCAGCATGCATAATAGCCGGGTCGCGCGAGGACAACAAATGTACCTTCGGGGTTGATCTCAAAGCGACTAACAGCTCACTCGAGCCTCCCTGCTTACCACGTTCACTCCGGATTGAACGCTGCACTGATTACACTTCGAACAGAAGGTCGTCTACTGCGGAACTGATAAATTCAGTACCCTCAAGTCTTAGATTTACACAGATAACTGGTAGCCGCAAACTCGTTCCCGCTGGGCCAGGTCTACCATGCGATAATGGAGCCTCGACTACTGCTGCATTGAACATGAAACAATTGACTGAGCTCTGGATCATCATATACAATAATACTCGCGTCCTACCCGCTAACGGTTCCAGACATCTATCGCAAGTGTAGCACCACTTCTAAGCGCCGCTTCTCCGCGGCTTTTGGAGATCGACAACCAGCGCTCTTTGGCAGACGGGGCAGCGATCGAAGCTAGCTGCCATGACGTTCTCGAAACAGCTGTAATGGAAGATGTGTAGACATTCCAGTGCGGCAATCAGATTGGACGCTTCGATGTTGTCTAGGCAGACCGCGCAACGCGGCTTGGCGGTCACGCGGGCTGGCGGTCACGCGGGCTGGCGGTCACGCGGGCTGGCGGTCACGCGGGCTGGCGTGTCAATCTTGGTCCGGTACGCCCACTTGTCGTAGGGCTCCTGTCGAGGTAGGAACGAGAGGCGTCGTTTCGGAGGACGGGGGGATGTTGCTGGAGTTGGAGGTGGTGGAGATGTTAGGGGGCGGGCACATCGTCTATCGTGGCCATTAGGTTCGTGCTCGAACGCGCGCTGTGTTATTTGTTACCTACATCACAGCGAGAAGGATGCCGGTAACGGCGAGAGTAGCCATGGCAGCCACTATTAGGATGGCCACTGGATTGTGACTGGCTTGTGGTTGTGGCGAGGGTGGGATACGTGACACTGCTGCTTTTGCCGCTGCTTCGAGGTGCGCTGGTATGGTCGGCATCTTCGGGAGAGAGGGTGGTCATGGGTGGTAAAAGCGTGCGATGAGCGACCCACGCAATCTCAATTACAGAGACATATACCCACTCTAGGGTGTTCGTCGGCGATTTCGATCGCAAAACCGTACAGACACTGCCAACAAACCTGGAGACATAGCATGCGAACGTGCTACCAACCGTCTCGCACTTCAGCGTCGTGACCACGCATGGTTGTCAGGTCATACTTGATCAGGCGCAGTGGCGACCTGACCGCTAATTATGGACCGATCGCATCTATCCGGTTCGACACTGATCTCTTGGGGACTAATACATATCCCGACAGGCGGTTGATGTTATGGATGAGAGATCGATCACGAACGATGTGGTTACCACAGGCCACCAGCATAAGCTAGTAATGATCGTCAGGTGGCAGTCACTGAGGAACGTGTAGAACGGATAAACTTGATACATGCTCTGATATTACGTCGTGAACAATTTCAGCGCAAGACTCGTCGACCGCCCATACCTCACTAGACACCCGCATGATCAGAAAGTTCAGCGCGTTGGCCATGGCGGCGAACGAGCCCTGGTGAAAGCGCATTGTTCCAAGGTCAGGCGGCCGATAATTGGACACCGGAAGCGTTCAGCGGGTGAGCTTTGCAGAACTCCTTGATGCTAGAACGTCGCTGGCCGGCCGGACCCTTCGCGAGTACGGGCGCGACGGGATCAGCAGAGTGTGCCTCTGCTTTCCCATGCTTGTGTGGAACCAAATCTCTCCAACTGCTGCGTTTCCTCAGCTCTGGTCCACTGACCTCGGGACCCTGGGTTCCGGTGTGAATGTCCGCGTCCCACGTCAACGTATTGAGATGGTGATGCAGACTGGAAAGTATGCGGGCCACGCTACTGCGGCGTCTCAACTGGGGATTGGCAGGAGAAGCGGATATGCTTGTGTCTGCTGCTAGGGACTGATCGGAATCAGAACCGCAGTCGTCTGGTTGCCTGTAGGCTTGCTTCACAATATTTACAATCTCGTCGTAGGCTTCGGCTTTCGAGAGACCGCGGTGCTTCGGGTGGTGGGGGTCATCCACGAGGCCTTGATGCGCCCTGTCCTGCTCATCCGGCGCTCCCCTGAAAGCGACGTGGCGGTGCGAAGAGTCCGGAATATCCGGCTGCTCACTGGATTGATTCGGCATCGGATCCCGAGACTTGTCGGGGTCTGCAAGCATGATATAAGACTCGTTGGGCTCCGAGGTTGGCGTTACCTCGTTTCTGCACCATTTGCACGTCGCTCCAGACGAACTCAAGTCTGCTGAGCGCTCACACTCGGCCTTTTTGCAACCGGGGGCGTGTTCGTAACTGTTCTTGCACGACGCCATTTTGAAGGAGTTTTGGAGGTGGATGGGATGAGATGTATGATTCGTGGTTTGTGAGTCTGTACGTGGGATAGCCACAGAGAGCCATCATATATACATTACGGGCCTAGCACTGATCTGGTGACGAATAGGTGCGGGTAGCGTGATGTTCTGCTTCTGCACCTCGAATAATGTGCTGATGTTGTCTGACGAATGGTGCTGTGTTGCGGTACATCGCGTGATGTCGGCTCCTACGACTCGGAAGACCTGGAGTGCAGTCAGATTCATAGCCATTGGAGACAATCCTGGCGAGCAAAAACGAGGTCGATGGAAGGACTTCGTACCTCCCATCTTTGATAATGAACGATATGGTGTCAAGGGCGGGGCGTAAGGTAAGAAGGTTCAAGGGATAAGGGGTCAGCTGGTTCTTATCACGTGTGCGGGTATGCCCGGTGCTGCAATGTCTTCGCCTGTTCGCCTACACCCAATCATCAATTGCACTTACGGTGCCTTCACCTTCCAGCTACATGTTCAATGTGATTGCCATAGCAGTACATTGTTGGACTTGCTCTATTAGGACTACAGAAGCAAGTCTCTTTACTCAAAACTCAACATTCATCAAGTGCAGTTAACTAGTTTCGACGAGCAGCTACATCACGATCCATCTCGCTACATGCAGATGTTTCAGGATCAGACCCGTTTTCCCCGGACTTGCTACCATAGCCTGCCATTCGTCGATCGCACCTCGCTCACCAGGCTCCCCTCGACACTTGTACAGGCCCATCCTCTTGGAACCTCTGTTCATTTGGCCTCTGTTCCTGCGTATGTGTACACTCACATGGCGAAGCGCAACCATGAATCCGATTCTCGCCGTCCTTGAACTGCTTGACAAACAGCCACTTCATGATGGTATCGCACTGCGGGCACCGCAGAAAGTCGTACGCTCGAGCACCCACTTCTGGCCGGGTCTCATCGTCGGGTTTGGAGCTCACCGATGTGGCAATCGAGTCAGTACTGCCATCATCGACCATCTCCGGTAGCTGGGGAAACTCGGTTCGATCGAAGCTTTCCTGATCTGATGAGTGTTAACGAATGCCCTATCTTGCTCGTGTGCACTTGCATACCGTGCAGCGTGAGCTCTGCAAGCCTGGTGGACGACAGCTCCGGCGACGAAAACCGAGCTGGCACCGGCTCCTGGGCGAGACCCCTGTCAAGTATCACCTCGTCGCGATCAGATGCTATCGATTTTGGTTGCGGTGGATGCGGTGCACTACATTTGACGGGTGTATAGATTAGCAGTGCGTGTCGACACTCTTGAGGGTTATGCCCGTCAGGGTGACTCACTACCCCATGTACGGAGCCTCGTGGTATTCAAATCCCGGGGGCGGGGAATCGTGAGGAGAAGGCATGTCGTCGTCAGTGTTCTCATATGCCCACGGAGGGTGCCCATTGAACATTGTGCCGTGGGATCGTCGAACATATTGGGGAACCATGGTCGATAGCTAAGGTGGAAATGTTGGAGCAGGTAGTTCTGCAAATCGATATGATGTCGCTTCAACTTTGGAGCTACTACTATACGTATTCGTCAGTGGGCAGGGCCAGGCTTGAGCCGTGACTGTAGGGTGGCAGCGCCTGAGACAACAGACCATGCATCAGACCATGGCCACTCAAAGGGAGTAGATGGTGACATGAGAACCCAGACATCGAATCACACGTCGCTTAACAACCGTAAAAGCACGCGGTCAGGTTGCATGGCACAAGGGGGGTTTGATTGCTGCAGATCCGGCACTGTTCATTGTTCACGTCGAATGGTGCTACGGTCATGTTGTGGACATCATATTCTGTACACCCATGAGATGATGATGAGTGCCAAAGTATAACGACGATGCTGCTACAACTATAGGGATACGTTGTAGAAAGGGTGTCGACCCACCTGCGTACAGGTACTGTATGGTGATCAAGGCTGCAAGAAGGACTCTGGAAACCGCCCCAAGATGGTGTCCACGCAATGCATCGTCTGTTGTATACCCGTCAGAGGGCAGAACAGATACGGCCTCATGTTATTGACCACCCAACACTTGCGACTGCATGTCGTGCATATACTTCATAATCGCACAGTCGTCACATCTGACCAGTTTCTGCAGACCCACAACTTGCTCAATGAGCACTGTAGTCCGTGAGCCAGCCTGGGTGCGCTGCTGCTCCAACTCTCCAATGTACTGAACAGCTGCAGCGATGATGACCGCCTTGCTTGGCCACTTGCCTGCAAGCGACACTGCGTCGTCAGTATCCTCGGTACATGCAATGATCGATTTGAACGTTGGCAGCTCATTGCGCAGCACTTCAATCTGGTGATTCAGGTTATCGCGATAACGTCGCTCGATGAGGTTATGCGGAAGTCTGCGACTTTTCGGTCGGACGAGCTCGCCTTCTGGTGTCCGTTTTGTCAACTTCTGGGATGCAGCCTCGCCGAGCTCTCGTTTCACTTCGGTTGCGGCTGGACTTGAGCTTTCATTGCCAGAAATTTCCATCGGCTGGTATAGCTGAGTGTCAAGATGAGCTGGAAAGGGCATGTCTACACAGTTTGGGTTGGTGCCAGAGAGACTGTGAGGGCAGCCAGCTGAGCAGCAAAGTGAGTTGACGTTATTGTCGCTGCTGTTGTACGAAGCACTGGCCCATGGTTGCGAAGCTGGGAACTGGTCTATCCAAAAGCCATACAAGTTAGCGAGACTGGAATATACATGTCAATACATTGTTGGGGTAGTGAGCTTACCCTGGGGGGTGGAGTCGTTGCGTAGACTACCGTCCGGCCAGAAGTGCATAGGGCTGCATGTTGCCGACATCGATGATGTTGAAATAACGGGCGTAATGCGTAGTTGCGTAGGTAGTTGCGTGATTGCAGTGCTGAGTGTGTATAAATCAAGTGATGTGGTGGGATGATTGCACACGTTATCATTGACAATTGGGCACTGCCTATCTATACCTTTTACAGCTTGTTCGCCCGGCGACCTCACCGCAGATGGAGGCGCCTTACGGTGGTAGATGGTGGTACCTCGAGACCGCGCGCCAAGCATATGAGCTGGCCAGAGTCGCAATAGATCGCCACCCGCTCACCTTCTGCAGGACCGCATCAAAGCCCAATGTGAATGGAAATAGGATTCCGTTGGTGCAGACTCGCCAGTACCCGTGTTACCGCTCACGCTCCAGGCCCGGCCGTGGCTGGGCGCGTCCTACACAGGCGTCTCGACCATTCCATAACAACACCATGGCAACATGGATGCGGTTGGGCTACCCTCTCCGATTCCAACTCAAGCCGCGAAGCGTAGTAGAGTGCACAGCCCTAGTGATCTGCCACATTATCCAGTAAGCACATTCGTTGCTACTTTGCAGTGAACCTGGAGACGCAGCAAATCAGAGGCGACAGTGTAATCCAGCGGCACTGCAGGCATTTTACCTGATGATGCATCTCCATTAAATGCCCGTGGATGCTGCGGAAAGGCCTCGTAGCCAGAGAGGCCGTCTTGCCAGGAGCCTTGGAGCAAGAGGGGAGTTGTGAGAGTGAGAAGAGTGACTGGCTGAAACCCTGAGCTAACCTAGAGGAGAACCGCCCCGCCACCACATGGATTATGTAGGGTCGATACATGAGGTAGGGAAACGCCATTAATTCAAAAGGACCCCGGAACATGTTAAGACCCACGATGGATGAGCATCGCGGCTGCTCGCAAGCGATGGTGAGCGTTTGTTCGAGCCAGGGGTCGACACCACCACGTGGCACCGGAGAGAGCCGTGTCGGCGAGGCTGACCGCCTCCGAGACTGGAGCTCTTAAACTGAAGACCTCCCGAGTAATAATACGGACCGATTGATGTCGTACCGGTTGTCTGGCCATGTCAGCTCAGGCCATCACTGTCATATCATGATTGGTTTTGGAGATGGGCGGTGCTGGAATTGGTACCAAGGGAACACTGGGGAGCAGTCGCTTGCCTGGTTCGGAATGCGGAAACTCGGGAATCTGGACAGATGGCATGGACAGATGGATATCAGCAACACCGGATGGAGGGAAAACATGTCGTTCTTACGAAAGTCCCTCGCGATAAGGTACTCCCTACTGCTGTAGGGTTGAATGGCCTATGTCACCTCTACAGTGACTTGTGTTGTTCACTGGATACTGGCTCAGCATCGTGCGAGCGCTTGCGTGTGTTCCCCAGCTGCCCGTCGGAGGCGCTATACCACGGCTACATGTATCCCCAGCCTGACAGGCATCCGCTAAAAACACAGCAGACGGTAGGCTCAAACTCTCAGTCTTAGACACAGCGCTCGTCAAGACACGATGCTCTCGGAACGTGCCAGCGGTGAGCGAGATTAAAATCATGAATGCCACAGGTTCAAGGACCACCAGCTACAGCAAGCTATCAACCGCACAACTCGCTCTGACGGACCAAGCCCGCCAGCCAGCGTCCGACGCGCCGCAATGGGTGCGCCATCGAGAATGTCAATCGCAAGCGCAAGTTTGCCTCCCAATGAACTCCGAGATATAGGTATGTGGGTGTGATTCGAACATTATCGGACACGGCTGTGGGTACCATGGAAAGGCCTGCTGGATGTTGCTTTGACATGCCGTCGAAACTGGGTCCCATCCATACTGCCCAGACGGCCGGTCCAGCTCCTGCAAGATGCCCTCGCTGTCATACTCAACAGGAGAGATTGACAGAGTCTGCGTCGGATCAAGAGCACTTTGTGTGAGCTCATAACACGGCTCGCGAAAATGCGCGTTGCTATCGCTTCCGAGGAAATGTGGCTGTGCATCTACACAAGCCTTTGGCATATGATGTATCGCTGTGGTGCAGGAGTCTGCTATCGCCGCTAAGTCCTGTTTCGGAGAGACGTTCGGTAAGGTGAGGGAACTCTCCCAAGAACATTCGCTATGACCCCTCGTGGATAATGCAACATTCGTATGCTCTTGTCCGTCATGCTGCAAGGTGGGATTACATTCATTTCCGCTCGATGGAGGACAGCTATCTGCAGACAGGATCTCGCAACTCAACTCAAACTGCTTCTCTCCACTGCCACGAGCAGGAAGATTCAGAGCTGCAAGAATGTCGTGGGTCAGAGGATGCCCTTTGACTTGGAGAAGTGCAGGGCCTTGCCAGGCGTGACATTGGTTGAGCTGATTGTGCATATCCTCGACCGCAAGTTTAAGCAGCACAACGTGCCGCTCTAAGAGTTCAACGTAACCCTTTGGCACTGATCGGTGGGCCCGCACCTTGCCAGGACTTGGAATGGGCAAAAGTTAGCTAAGCCCTCAGATCAGCTCTATCCCAGAAACTGTACCGAAGCTCGCACACGCCATTGTCCACTCGACACATAGCACATGGCAATGTGCCGTCGCACTTCGATTTTTTGATTCGACATCGCTGGCATGCCGTGTTGACCCGCTTGCGAGGCGGCGAGGGCGATATCATGATCGTGGACCGCTGTATACTTGTGAAGAGGGATGATGATTATATCCGGCCGTGGAGAAGAGGATGCTTAGATTTTTGTTCGAAGATGAGCAAGGAAGCATCAGCTGACTGCATCGGCTGCGGGTTTCTGGTGCAACTTGTCTCGAGTTCGAGCGAGGCAGCTCGTAACACTATCGCGGTCTGTGATGTCCAGGTGGGTCCGCACGCTGTGCCTGCACCACAATCAGCGTGCGTTGTTCTCACCTATGAGACGACATCACGCCACCCTACGCATGGTAGGGATCAACTAAGTTAAACGTCGGTCTTGTTCCGAGTCTGTGGATCGCACCATCAACAGCGCCCTCGAGAATCCTGCAAGGCAAAGATCTTGGCCAGAAGGGCCGACGATCACGAATCCTTCGGATTGTCATCAAAGTCCCCCGTTGATGGTGCGATAGCGCTGCAGACTGCTCAACGAGGACGGCACGTCCGATATGGGCTCGTAACACGATAATTGTGTGACCTGCGATGGGGCACCATGTGGCCAGATGCATTGTGAAGCCCATTTGTATATTTTTGCTGAAGTGCTCTTGATCTAACTTTGCGGTCAAACAGCTCCTTGCATCTTGAACAGAACACCTGGAACGACACAATGACACAAGCTCCCATCCAGGAACGAACCATGACAATAGCAAGACGCCTAGTCGCCAGGACTTGCCAATATGTTGCGGATATTGGCGACCACAGAGACCACACTGCCGAATCTGAACACCCAGAACGAATCGATATACCGACATGGGGACCTGACATGATAGTCGAGAAGAGTGCCACTGTCGGAGTTCGACCAGTCGACGACATCCATGATCCCGATGACCTACGACAGCCTCTTCGCCAATTATACGTAGTCAACATCTTCCAATGCTATTACTCTCGCGATCTGTTAGACAAGATATCCACATGGCCGTCGGTACCAATCAATGCGCATATACCCAACGCCCCGGAGCCACGTTGCAACATGTGCGAGGCCTGTAAAGAAGTGGAAAGTTTGAAGAGCAACGAGCAGTCGATTGTGGCTGAGACAGCCGCGTGGTGGAGCCATCAGTGTAGAGCCCAGCAGGCGTGGTACGAGCTCCTCCACGTTTCTATATCTGCAATGTGCTCACTCTTGCGTAGTCCTTTCGTGAGAAATCCGTGGTGGCCGCTGGCTACCATTCACGAGAACATCGAGATGTATACGGCCGAGGCGCCTCCAAGTTACACATTTATGTAGGCGCTGAAGAGGCCTAGGGTCTGATTTTCGCTTAAAATTGTCGAGTATTTGGCGACCGTTGTAGCGGCATATTCCAGTACTAAACGGCAGACGAAGCTGTTATACCCAGTCTCGAATTACACCTCCAAAGCTACATCGAAGCACTACCCTATCCACCCGCCCCCATATTTCCAAACAATAGTTGCAACAACTGCGCATGCGGGACTGTGATATAACTCTCCTGATTCCCTCCCTGCCTATCTACATCATTCCGACTCGTGATCCGATACGCATCTTGCATCCTTTTCCGTGAAGCCAGGCCATGAGGGGCGACGTACTCTTCATCCTCTTCTTCCATCGCTGGCGCTACGGCAGGTTCAGATGTCGTTGTCGTCGTCGTAGTCGTGCGTCGCCTCCCCGTTAGTCTCCTTGGGAAAGCGATAGAGGAGAATTGGCTCGCGTCGTGAGCACTAACTCCTTCACCCAGCCTCGCTCTCTCCCTTGCTCGACCGTCGGGAGAGAAGATCTTGATGGTGTGGTCGATACCGCTCACCGCTAGACATGTCTCGTATGGGTGACTTTGCACTACGTTAACAACCTCGCCATCACCTTCGAGTATGTTCACTAATTCACCCGTCACGCGGTCCCAAATAAACAAATTCCCATCATCACTCCCGGAAGCGACGTACTGATCGTCTGGGCCTAGATAATTGACATCCTTGACGGTCCGTACATTGCAATGGCCCCGATAGGTGCGCGTGGAAGGTGAGCAAGGAGTATGCGCTTCGACACGCTCTTTGTGGCGCCGACGTTCGAAGGCGGAGGAGAAGATGAACTGTGGCAAGCCAGCTGGTAGGTTCCTGGGTACGCCATCGATCTCGTCGGGTTCGGAGGATTCGTATTCGTCTTCTTCTTCTTCCATGATATCGTCGTCGTTCATTTCGTAGTCGTAGGCGTCCATATCGTCGTCATCGTCTTCGTCTTCGTCGTCGAGATCGGGCATCTCCTCTTCGTCCTCATCGGACTCTCGTGCATTTCGTCTGGACTCCCGTATAGCAGCAGCTAGGTCCTCCTCACCCACAGCATCAGCAGTCTCGCCATCCGCATCCAACATCTCGACTTCCCCAATAGCGCTCTCGCCGGCATCTTCTACACTTCCGACCAGCCCACTCAACCTCTCCTCCACCTCCCGAACCTCCTCGACCACCCTCCCGACCCCCCCAAAAGCTCGATCAACCATCACATAGCCCAAACCCTCCGCCGCATTCAACAACACCCCCCTCGCCACCTTACCCATCCAGAACCGCTTAACCACTTCACGATCCTGAACCTGTACATCCCCTCCACCCCCCGAAGACAAATCAGCAAACGGTATCCTCACCGCAGCCGCAAAAGCCACAACAGCCGCTCGCTCAGTGGGGAAGATATGCCTTCGCTCATCAGTCTCGAATTGATTCGACTCCACGTTCACTACCGCGCGATCTCCCGCCAACCCCATCAAATACGGAATCAAGTACTCATCAATACTCTCCATGCCCGCGTCATCATCGGGAACAGGCAATCGTCGCGCAGCTCTAGCATCTGGACGCATCGATGCAGGACGCGTAAACCCTTCAATCAAATTCCCGACACCGCTTTCAAGGAAGAGTAAAATAGCTTTCAAGAAGTCATACCCGAATTGCTCTTTCGGTGGGAGAGGTAGGTCAGCTCTTCTCGCCTCAATATTGACAAAGTGGCCGAGCAGCGGACTAGGTTCAGCGGACGCGGTCCTCAATTTACCGCCCAAAGCCCGCGAGAGCGTGCCAGCAGCTTGTACGAACCTTCGCGTACTCTCGCGATCGCGGCGGAGAGATTGCTGTACCGCGACTATCTCGGCAGAAGGCTCGATCGGGTACCGCCAGCCAGTGAGAGCTTCGTCGATATCGGACATGATGCTTCCAGACAAGCCCGTTGCGGGTGAGAAGCGTAGGCTAAGATCTGTTTCGCCGGATGCGAGCTGGGCGGGAGTGAAGAGGGCAGAGCGGATCCGCACTGTTGTTTTGGCGATTCTCTGGGCTTCCCTTTGTTTCTCCGTGAGAGGCTGTGGTCGAGGACGAGCGGATGTGATGGGTATGTCCTCGCTTTGGCCGTTTCGGTACCGTACTCGTAACGCACCCCCTTCGCTGCCCTGTACAGTTCGTGCCTTTGCAATTCCTCTCGTTGCCGCTTCTTGCTGAGCCAGGGATGAAGAGCTAGCATTGGCAGCACGCTTGCGTTTGCGGTCTTGAGATTCCTGCACCCTATGCTTGTTCTCGCTCGCCAGCAAGCTCGACACTTTTTGCGCTGTCCGCTCCTCAGAAGCATCCGGACTTCGCACTAAATCGAAACTGTAGATATGATCTCCACTCCAGCTCACTACCATTTCGTCGGGACGTGCATCACTGATCTTGCACGCAGTAATGTGGCCATTCTCCGTACTGAACGATGGTGAGTATAACCCGTCAGCAGATGTCTCAGAAATACAAGGGGTTCTAATCAGAGGCGACGTACCGACCCATAGTCTGCTGGCCGCGAGGTGCAAATTTGCGAACACATTGCGTGGCTTGTGTCATGATCTCTTCGTCGTCGGGCTGTGAGCTCCTTGCAGTCTTACCGCTTTCTTGTAAGCGGTCGCGGCCAGTCATGCGGCGATCGTGCAGGAAGCAGTGGAGATGTGCTCCTCCTAAAGCGATGTAGTGAGGCTGAATCGGCGAGCAGGAAATCGTGTTGAGATCCAGGTTGTACCGCTTATACGAGATCAACGGCGGTGGCACATTGTCTGCCCCTCTACCACGAGGAGCTGGGTACGCTGAAGAAGGCTGCCTCAGATCCCATTGCCGAACCTCACCATCCTCTGAGCACGTCAAGAACAGATGCGGCGAGGACTCCGTGACAATTCGCTTCACTCTGTCGCCGTGACTACGATAGACGCGGCAATCTGTGTCGCCATCGTTCATGTATCGTACGCCCGTGTACAGACCGTCCCTGCCTCGTCGCCTGCCAGATCCGGCATAATCGCTTGCACGGCTCGGCTCACGCGTTGCTCCAGAGTACTCTAGGTCGAAAACTCGCACCTCTCCATCTCCGGCGGCTGTTACGACTGTGCGATCATTCTGGTGCGGCATGAACTTGACGCTGAAGATGTTCTGCGTATGTCCGGTTGCCACGGTGGTGGTGAGTTTGAACTGCTCGGCAGAGTTGGCTGGTTGGTACCTGTGGATATTGAGGTGCTGATCGTCGCTCCCCGAAGCCAGGAGGTTGCCTGAGCGGGACCAGGAGAGAGCGTTGACGCAGCCGGAGTGGCCATCGAGCTCATTGACAATATCGAGGTTGCTGATGAGAGAACGGGACGCGTAGAGAGAACCATGGGATTTAAGGCGTGGATCCAGCTCCCTGGCGGACAGGCTGCTGATGAGTGACTGCTTCATCGTGGCGATATGAGCTCGTGGATCCTCCAAGGCCGATAATGTTCCGCTGTTCAGTCGGGGGATTGCACTGGAGTACAGGGCGTAGAAGAGTGGCTCATACTTTTTCTGATGTTTGAAGAGCACAGTTGACGTTCACGAGAGCAAACAATCCTGGTCAACGTTGTCCGTGGAAGTGAAGTGGAAGTGGGGCTGCCCCCCGGACCGAGCCTTCCACAAGATTTGCATGTGACAGGCAGGGGACGACCATCTCACTTCCATTCTGCACACATCAACGCTTGAATCTTCGTCTCCTTCACGAAGTCACGGGAGTACACCATCACGCTCTTCGGGTCGCCGAGAGCGCCATCATCATCATGATCAACGCTGTGCCACACATGCCATCCATCACGTCGATGGTGCCATCGCAGCCTGCATTTGAGCTTGTGCTTTTGAAGACTGCCAAGCCGATACAAGACGGTGCTTGATGGCGTTGTACGCCGCCCTGAGCCTACGGAGGATTTGTATTGCGCTGTATAATGCGTAGGCCAAGGCACTATTAGCTTTATGCCCGCCGATCTGGTTCTGAAGGCGACATGAGACTGAGAGATGTCGATCACTGTAGGTCAGGGACTACAAGCATAAAGGGTTCCCGCCGTGCCTGGGCGATACTAGGGTCTCTCGAGTACTGTATTCGCTCTCATCATGAGACTATTCCAGCCATTGACCAGTGTTCTTCTTGCTCTTCTGCCCGTTCACTCTTTAGCTAATCCTATCGAACGGCGAACTACCTTGCCCTCAAGCCCTGGCTCGAAGCACCTCCGGCCAGTGCTAGAACGAAGGCAGTCAGTAGGAGGCTTCGCTCAGGGACAGCCAGTCGACGGCAAGGGCAAAGGCGCTCCACTGCTTGGCGAGTCCGTACTCTGAACGTGGGAAGATCGCAGCTGATCAGCCCAGGCGGCACAAACAAAGGCCTCGACCTCCAGAACCCTGACAATCTCGGCGCACAGTCGACTGACAACGGAGTGGTGGTGAACTTAAAATGGAGCTTCTCCGACTCGAAGACGAGGCTCTTGAACGGTGGATGGGTTCGTGAGCAAGTTGTCACGGACCTACCTGCCAGCCACGATATTGCTGGTGCGCAGCAGCATCTCACGAAAGGGTCTATTCGAGAGCTCCATTGGCATCGTGTGGCAAGTGCAAATAATGCCTGCCGTTGACGTCCACTGACGGCGATTCAGGCTGAGTGGGGCTACGTGTATGCTGGACAGATCGCCATTGGGGCTGTAGACGAAGATGGTCGCAATCAGGTCGAGATACTGAATGTTGGCGATATTTGGTGAGGCATCAACAACGAGTAATGGTTGTGGGGTGTACACTGATCAGTACTAGGTACTTCCCGAAGGGCGAGGCACACGTGATACAAGGCCTGGCGGATCAGAGCGAGTACCTGCTCGTCTTCGACGATGGCAACTTCGACGCCAGCGGCACGACCTTCAACGTGGATGACTGGATCGCTCACACGCCCAAGCACATCTTGGCAAAGAATTTCGGTATGTACACAAATCGTCTGCAGGAGGTGGGAACCATGCCTAACCTTCCCAGGCGTCAACGAATCAGTCTTCGCCACTGTTCCCTCGCCGAACCCTTACATTCTCAACGCCACTCTCCTCGACCTCAGCATCGATTCGCCCAACGGCAAGCTAGATGGCAACGCATCATATGTGTACAAAGCCAGCCAAGAAAACGCAACAGAAGTGCCAGGCGGAGGCGGGACCATTCACATCGTTGACTCCCGCAACTTCCCAGCATCCAAGACCATCGCTGCTTCCATCGTGACGCTCAAGCCTGGAGCACTCCGAGAACTGCACTGGCATCCCAACGCGGAGGAGTGGCTATACTTCTCACAAGGCACCGCTCGCGCCACAGTCTTCATTGGCAATGCCGCAGCTCGGACTTTCGACTTCACAGCTGGTGACACTGCAGTCTTCCCGGACAATGCCGGACACTATGTCGAGAACACGTCTGAGGATGAGGATCTAGTCTGGATCGAGATTTACAAGAGCGATAGGGTTGTCGATATCTCCTTGACGCAGTGGCTGGCTTTGACGCCGCCAGGTATCGTGGCTAGCACGCTGAAGATCCCGATCGAGGTTGTCGAGAGCTTGAAGAAGGAGAAACAGACGATCATTGCTTGAGGGTAATGTCAAGGAGAATGGGCGACTCTACCTGGCTTTTGAGTTGTGAATTTCTGCAATAGATTGATCTTCGAAAGGCTGTACGCTCCGACCACGGTATTACTTGCGTACTACAATATGCCGAACGATCTCCGTTTATGCGGAGGAATGGTAACAGTGGATGTATATGGATGGTGATTACCAATCTTTAAGTCTCTCAAGGATACCTTCGGTTTTTGGAACACGCAAGAGCTATCACACAACATAAGCACGATGCTCGTCCAACTTGTCTACACCCCGTTTGATTGTTGACCTACTATCGATTTGCCACAATCCTCGCCACACGGAAATTGTCCTCACGAACTCGCATACCGCCAGAGACATGTCCGAAAAGAAGGTCCTCGTCGTCCTAGGCGTCACTGGAACCCAAGGTGGCGCGGTGCTCCGCTACCTCGTCCGCCATGAACCCAATACTTTCACCCTTCGCGGCATAACCCGCAATCCAGCGTCTCAAGCATCGCGAGACGTCCAAGCTCTCGGCGTAGATGTAGTGAAAGCAGATAACGATAATCTGGCTTCTCTCAAAGCAGCCTTGAGTGGCGCCACCCATGTGTTCGCCAATACAGACTCCAACCAACACATCTTCTATGCCATGAAGTATCCTGAGGTCCTCGGTCCGGGGGAGACACCACTCACTTACGCACGCGGTATCGAGATGCAGCAAGGTCGTAACATAGTGGAGGCTCTCGCCGCTACCGAGTCGCTGGAGAGGGTGGTGTGGAGTACCCTCGCCAGTCCGGCCAAGTGGAGTGAAGGGAAATATGTGAATGTTACAATGTTCGATACTAAGGAAGCGATTGCTGACCTGTTCTGGGCTGAGGAGAAGCTGAAGGGGAAATTGAGTATGGTGATCGTGGGGTTTTACTTAACAAATGCTTTGAAGATGCCTGAGTTGCAGGCGCCGAAGAAGGTGAGTCTATTCGTTCTCGACATGACCATGGACCGGTGTACTAACAATCAGTGTCAGCAACCCGACGGAGTCTTCGAACTCGCACTTCTCAGCTCAGGCGATGTGCCGTATCCACACGTTGATGTCGATGCAGACCTCGGATCGTGGGTTTCTGCTCTCTTCCAAGCCGAAGCTGGCATCACGCTCGTAGGAGCTAGCGAGATGCTGACGTGGAAGGAGTGGCTGCAACTCTGGGCTGGCCGAAACGGTGTGCAAGCTCGGTACCGCCAAGCTCTTATCGATGAATCGGCTACGGGGATCATGAAAGCTGTGCAGGAAGAATTCCAATTCGTCGATGAGTATGGCCTCGCTGGCGGGAACCCGAAGGTAATTCATCCTGCTGATGTAAGTCAAAGTCGTCGTTTAATGAGCATGCAGTATCACTGACGCGTAGGTAGCTGCGGAACAGAGGTATTGAGATCGTCACCTCGCCTGTAGCGGAAGGCATGCAGCGTATCGACTGGTCTAGCATTTTGTAGAAGTGCCGTTAGTGGTGTTTGCTGTACTGTGCCCATTCACCAGCTTTGCAGCACGCCCGAATGTAGCCTCCCACGCATCATACCCGTGCATCGCGAAGATCTTCTCAATCTGCCGTCGGCGTACACCCACGTTCCCTCCGTCAAAGATTGGCAGTACTATGGCGTCCTGCAGTAGATCTCCGAGCGGATATGTCCTCGAGTATGCGGAGCTGAGCAAATGTCAGCACAACAGCCAAGAAATATCGCCGGACAACGGTCGACTCACACTCCTACCAAATTAATCCCATCCATCACGCTATCCACAGCGCTCTCGGATCCAAAGATCTTCGCCTCATAGCACAACTCTGCCGCCGCTGGGGAGCCCGGTGCTTTATCGAACGCACACGCCGCTTTCCAGACCAGGGCCCGAGTAGCTTCACACCGGATTTTGATCTTGATCAGTAGGTCCGCAACACTCTGCTTCTTCATCATGATTTCGTGACTACCACGCTTCTCCTCTTTCGCCCAAGCCAGCGTGGTATCAAAAACCTGCCGCATAATGCCGACACCCATTGCGCCAACTAGCATGGCAGAAGCGGTGAACGTTAGGTCAATGACATCCGCACCTTTACCAGGCGGAGCCAAGAGATTGGACCTGGGCACTCGGAGGTTGGTGTACCTGATGTGAGGGCCGTTGACTGCTGTATGGCCTACTGTCTGCGGATGCGAAAGAACGCGGAAGGCTTCTGTAGAGTTCGAAGCAATATCTGCACGTGTCACAACGATAATGGCTACTTGCTCGCGGATCGAAAGGCCCGGGGATGGGATGCGGCAGCAGAGAGTCTGCAGATCAGCACCGCGGTCGTCCCAGCCTCCTGAGTTGGTTGCCCAGATCTATGGGGGGTGATCAGCATGCATCATAGCACAGAACGACCCGAGAGTACACATACTTTCTCACCACTGATGACATAGTCCTCGCCATCCTCTACTGCGACAGTCCCGAAACCTTCCCCACCCTCTTCAGCATAATTGGCACTCCCAGCCGGCTCCGAGAAGACCAGACTAGCCAACGGTTCGCCCTCACCACTTAGAAAGGGCTTCAGGAACTTCTCCTGCAATTCCGGAGAACCTGCCATAAAAAGCGGAGTCAAACCCAGTCCGGTACCGAGTATAGTCAGACTCGCGCTCGTTTCTACAGAGTACATCTCCTCAACCACGAGTGCGGCGTCGAGGAGAGGTCCGCCGTTGCCGCCCAGTGGTTGCGGGATCTGGGCTTTGATGAGACCGGTTTCGACTGCTGCGCGGTAAATGGGCCGGGTGGAGCGGAAGCGGGAAGACCATTCTGCGTGCGGTTGGCTGCCTGCGATTTCGTAGATGGAGCGGGCGTTGCGAAGGTGGGTGGAAGCGAAGGATTGGACGGCTGTGCGGACGCCTTGCTGGGTGTCGGAGAGGTCGAAGTTAACCATGATTGTTAGTGTGATCGGGTGCTTGGGTGCTAAGTGTAGATAAAGGTTGGAATGGTGTCGAGTATCGACGAACAGGCTTTGCGAGTCTTGTATAGCTTGAGATGAGGAACGAGCACATGCTTGGACGCGAAGGACCTCCTACTTGCTTGAGCCTAGCTGCCCAGTGCTCTGGCGTGCGGCTGAGAGCTTGGGAGTCTGGTACCTGTCAGCAGCATGGAATCATACATCGCCGGCTGCACTATTTGAGGTGGCAATGGGATCCTTGTTGTTGTTCGTGACGTTACACCGGCGTTTGTTCTGACTACGGTTTTGGATAGTCAATTGCTTTTCGTGCTCTACAATGGACGGACTTGGGACATTGAACTTGAACTCGTCATGTCTTTCTTCTTGGCCCGCTGCTGCCATGAGTGGCACTGTCGTCGATCACAATCGTGAGATGGTGGTGGGTTGTGATGAGTCGAGATCGGACGAATGCGGAAGGAGCCAGATTGGTGCCTCATTCAGGCCACATGTACACAACCGTGGATGAGCTCTCCATACGGGCCCGCTCTCAATCAATCATCCCGACCATGGCGACACTGCGAACACTCCACCCACTCTCCAGTATCTGCGTCTCGTGTGCCAGACAACAGCTCCCTAAACGTTACCTGACCACCTCCCACTCGCTCCACTTCGAAGACATCCGCGAGCCGACCTCGCGTCTCCCACGCGTTGCAACCCCTTCCTTCTGGTCCTCGCTCATCCCCAAACCCTTCCGTCGGAAGCATGTCGAGGGCGCAGATGCAGACGCAGACGCAGATGCAACACTCCCACCCACACCAGCGCCTGCAGCAGCCAAGAAATCTCGATTCTGGCAGAACCCCTACACCGCGTTCCTTTTACTTGGCCTGCTAGTAGGCAGTAATGCCATTCAACTCATCGCCTTGCGCAATGATACGCTCGCGTTCAGCCGAAAGACTGAAGCTAAACTCGCACTGCTACGGGAGGTTGTCGCAAAGGTCAAGCGAGGCGAGATTGATGGTGCGGAGGTGAAACGTGCACTAGGGACTGGCAATAAAGAGGAGGAGGCAGAGTGGGAAGCGGTGGTGAAGGAGATTGAGGAGACGGATGTCCTGCTCGAGGCCGAGAAGCGGAAAGAGGCGAAGAGGGTGAAGAAGGCTGAGGACAGAGTCAAACGCGAGAGGGAGAGTGCTAGTCCCGTCGCCGAGGAGGGCAACGTTGGGAATGGGAAGGTCAAGTTTCTGATGTGAGGGTGTCTAGCTACCATGGCTACAAATGCCGGGATCGCAAGACCGCCTTCGGGCAATTCGCGTGAGAAAGCGAGGAATTCTGCAGCGTCAAAAGCATCGAGTTTAAAAATATGAACGCCAGTACCATGTACGCGATGGCAAGCTTTGGAGCTCTGTCAACGACGGTGACTGCAACAAGGCTGAGCGCGACTGCTACCTTCTCCGTGGGTTGGCATGAATGCATCGCGTGAATGTATGGAACACGCATGGCATAGAGTTGCTGCTGGCGTTATGGTTATGCTGCTGCGGTCTGCTGTTGAAATGGTGGGATTGCGCAAGGACTTGAAGCAGAGACAGCTAAGAAGTCCCTCAGCATGCTCCAGGTGGATGACAGTTGAAGATGGTGCATCGCCTCACCAGTAAGGCCTATATAGGCCTACGCGGCCTGTTTGCCACAGGTTCTGGTCTGTCTGACTCGGAATGAATAGCCTGACTCAATGATCTCTGCTTCAACGAAAAGGATGCCCACGGCAGGCTCGTACATCGCTGGAACACTCGCTCAAGACGTTGGATCTCACGAAAATCTCCGCACCAGGATAACTGTGAACACGGCTTCCCTGCTGAGGTGTTGATGCTATCAGCAGTGTGGTCACTTTAGAAGATGGTGGATCATTGTACAGGACCTGATGGAGAAAGGAGTACCGACTGCTGGAGTAGACACACGACACACCTGGACAGCCGAGATATGATATGCTCGGTATGGTGAGAACTTCGGGGTTGATCGTTGAGATGGCGGATATACTGTGCAGAAGGTGGCCGTTGACGACGCACCCCTTGCAGCAAAGCCCTCCGAAAGACCTGATAACAAACTCTCAGCTTTATGCACTTGGTTCACATACTACATGTAACTCATCCCAATGCTGCTCGTCGCGAAGTCGGAGAGCTGATCTCTTCTCCACACCCGCGTGCCGAGGTTGTCGAACCATCCTCTTGGCCACACGTCTTCTACCACGCGACAACAAGAGTGTGTGAAGACAACCAAAATTCAACCATGCCTGAGTCTGTGATCAACGAGAGTGACTTGGCTCTCGACCGCTACGATGGCAGTGTCTTCGTCATCACGATGCGCAAGGCGCCTGAGAATCGAATCAACATCGCATATGCTCAGAAACTCATTGGCGCCTTCAACACCGTGAGAAGAATACTAGGCGAGGACTCGGAAGGCGCAGTGATCACGAAAGGCAACGATGCGAAGTTTTGGTGCACAGTGAGCCACCTACTACAAAGATGCACGCGCAACCACCCTCAGCAACTAATCACCACGATCAGGGCCTCGAGCTAGACGAGTCCGACAGGAACCCTCACGCGAACTCCGAAGGCTTCTTCCCACTACTGGCCACCATCGTGGACTTCCCCTTTCCAACCATTGCTCTGATCACCGGCCACACCTTCGGCGGCGCAGGTCCCTTCGCCCTATCACACGACTACCGCGTCATGAACAGCAAGCGAGGCTACTTCTCCATGCCACCCATTAACCTTGGACTGCACTTCCCAGGTATCGGCGCCCTGCCACGGACTAAGCTACGACCGCAGGTCGCCCGTGCAATGTTACTCGAAGCGAAACGCTGGACCGGCGAGGAAGCTTTGAAAGACGGGATCGTTGATTTGATCGCGGAGCCAGACAAGATGCTTGATGTGGCTTTGGAACTTGCTAGGCAGTGGGCACCGAAGGCTAAGATGGGGGTGTATTCGCTGTTGAGGAATGAGTTGTATGGGGATGCGGGGAAAGCGTTTCGGGAGATTAGCTATGTACATGGGAGGTCGACGGGGAGTCCTGCGAAAGCTAAGATTTGAGGATGGTAGTGCAATTTACGTTTAAGGTAGATTCGATTACAGATTCTTCTCCGACCATCACGGGCTTGGCCTCAATATTGACTAACTGCGTGAGCTCGAGCTTGATTGCCCACGTGGAGACGAGACTCTTCCCGCTTCTGGCAGCACCCGTCAGCATGCTCGAACCGACGGCATGAGCCCGAGGCCTAGCTGAGGTCGCGGAGACGTTGCATACAAGTGATCTCCTCCCTCCTCACAGCAACCTTTCAGCATGCACAGCCCGACGGCACGAGCTCGATGCTATGCGGCGAGCTGGGGATTCCGTCATGATCTACAACTTAGCCAAAATCTTTTGCAGCTCATCACTGCCTTTGCCCATCACTATCTCATCGCTCTTGTAATGAGGGTTGAACGTGATCTCGTTGAGCGGGTTTAGTCGATGTGCACGGTTGAAGAGATCCTCGTACACCTTGCCATCGGACCTGCCAAGAGCGCTATCCAGGAGAAAGTCTGGCACTTTCCATGAGTCAACAAGCCGTACGGCATGCGGTCGTATTTCGGACATGAGCTGCTGTATCAAAGCAGGTAGCTCGTCGAGATCTGCATCCGAGACGGCGTTGGCTTTGAGGAAGTCCCGGGCTTCGGCATCTATGGTGTAGTAAGCGAAGAGCCGGAAAAGCGTTGTCAAGTGGCCTTGCAGTGTAGGCGATACTTGATCTTGGTCCGAGTGCAGAGCATTGAAAAAATTGGTGACCAGGATCGATTGTGATTCTGCGTGACTGACTTTCCGCAGCTGTAGTAGCAGACTATTCCAGCTTTGCTTCTTGACCTCGCGTGCGACGTAAGCTTGGTATGTTAGGTATCGCGATCGTCTGTGGAAAGCCCGGACAATAGCCTGATCGTCGCGGAGAACCTTGAGTGTTGGCACATTCTTATTGTGTTCGTCTTTCAGCCATCCTCTGCAAGCTTCGTCGACTTCGTCTTCTGGCTTGCTCTTGCTCGACACAGCAGATGCCATTCGCTTGATCAAATAGCTCGCCGTTTGCTGTGTGATCATCCAGTTGTCACCTTCGACAGTAGGCTTTGACAGGTAGTCGTTGTTGAGCTGGATATATCCGCTGCCTCCACCGAAGCCTGAGAGACGCTGTTAGCACATGCCTCATCTCACAACATTGCTGCTAGTCTTACCATGTCCACCCATAGCTCTTCGGCATGTCTCAATGCTGTTCGCTGCAAGCTCCGTGCAGAGACTTTTCAAGCCAGACGACTGTGCGTGCAGAACAGCGAGTTTACTAAAGTCACCTCTGTCGATCTGTGCCCGAGTACCTGCGTACAGGTCTTGCATAGCCTGTCCGGTATAGTGCAATGCGAACGCTGTTGCCAGGAGAGGCAAAATCCGGATCTGCACTGTGGGATAGTCGAGCACAGACAGCTCGGGTGCGTGCTTGTCGTTGCTGTCTCTGTCCTGGAATTGCCGTCTTACGCAGCCATATCGTACGGCAATGGTCACTGCTCTCGCCATGATCAAGCGGGCATGCATGATGATGCTCGCTCGAACATACGTCAAACTGCCATACACCACGGCTGGGTTCGCGGGCTTGCTCTAAAAATGGCAAGTGTCAAGATCAGCCTATGTTCTAGCCGCGACCTCGAAGATAAGCTTACGTAGGTACATGTGTTCGGGTCAACTCGTGAGTAGTTCGACAACATGGCTGAGTGGGGAATGCGAAAGTGGTCAAATAGCATGTAGCCATTGTCCATCGGAGCTGAACGTTCGGAGTATAGATTAGCAGATGTCGCACACAGATGCAAGTATATCAATCCATTCACCATAACCATACTTTGGGCCAATGTCGCCCACTGCTATGCCTGGCATATTTTCATGTGTCTTCATATCGCGGATCTGGACGATGAAGGGGTGCGGTCCATGATTGACGTAGTCTGATGCTTCTGCAGACTGCGGCACAAGCAGTTGTGCGACCACGATTGCGTGATTGGCAGTCCGCCCCATCGTTCCATTCCACCATTTGCTAGCGGTGAGTGTCGGGCTATGAAGAATAAACTCTTTCGTCTTCGGATCCCATCGTGCTTCGCATTCGATGCCTTTGACATTGCTTCCATGACCCAACTCGGTCTGTGCATAGCAGCCCATCACGTCTCCAGCCTCGATCTTTGGGTTCCAATATGCTCGTTGTTGCTCATCAGCTTGCTCTCTAATTGTCGTGACGAACATAGCATAGTGGACCATATAAGGCGATACCTAAAAGCGATGGGTGGCAGGGTTAGCGGGTGTCTCAAAAGTTCCAAGAGCGGCCTGGCTGCGAGACATCTTTTCTCCAAGTCCACTAAGATAACAAGGTAGGACCGATGGCGGTAGCTTGTAACTACTCGGCGGTCTCGAGATGGCACGCCTCCAAGGGTTACACCCATTGGTTTGCTTACATCGTCGCAGAGATACTGTCCCATGGCATGGTCCTCTTCATCCCAACCGTGCTGGTCGGATAGCCGTCTAAGCTTCTTCGCACGCGCCAGACCGAGGTGGTAACGCTCCGGTCTCGAGAGGTTCTGCTGTTTATCCTTGTTGAACAAAGGCTCATTTATCAGGACTCGTAGCACGCGGTCCTGCCGAGTGAGAAAGTCATTTCGAGAGAGTAGGTGTTTGGACAATTCTTCGATGGGAACATCGCTCTGACTCCGCTCTTTTGCTAGTATGACTGGACCAGTGGGTGTCGCCGGTTTCAGGAAGTCAGTGAAGTCTCTCGACTTCTTCGAACAATTCGGGCACGTGCAGGCTCCGGGTGAGCAGGCGCATTTGCCACCAGACTTGCTACAGCTGCACGCCATGGTGGTCATATATCCAGTGGTGTGTCTAGACTTGAACGAAGGGCCAGTGTGTGTCAATGGTCAGATCAATGCTGGTACGTCCTCTTTCCTGATTTCCCACTTAGTTTGGACGGTCGGGGAAGTCCAGTACGTTGCAAATCCTCCTTGATGTACGTTAAGCAACTCAGGTGAGTTTGATTTCCGGAAAGACTCTTGTCTCGGGAGCTTCGTCAGTTTCGATTCAAGATCCTTCAATTATCTTGGGAGCCTCCAAGATGTTTGTTACAGCCGTCGGCATCCCCATGCACTTTTGCCGAGTCCCCTCACTCTCCGGACCCCACCATTCGTGGGGATACCACGGTAATACGAGTACACCGACGTCGCTCGTCGACGGGAATCCCAGGTGTAGTGTTTGACTGACAAGAATTAGCAGAACTACTCTACCATTCGGATGTTCCAAGACCACGGCTTCCAAAACGATCAGAATTTCTCTCACCAAGTCAGTCTGTTGCATGCCAAAAATGAGACGGCCCAATCCATAGCATCACCTTCATCCTCATCGAGGTCAATCATGGACTCCAACACCGGCGACCGAACGCTGTATATTCCTCGCCATGTTGGCCGCAACATCTTTCCCTGCCATTCCCTCTTCAGTCGCCTCATCCGCTTCGCCCACGCAAATCCTCCCCGTCTCTGCATTCGGGACGACAACAGCGGGCAAGAAGCAACACACATCCAACTCTTATCGGACGTCCTCGCGCTTCGCGAACGGGTCTGGAACCAACTGAGTTCCGCTACACGGGCTGCCCTCGACCGGAATGGCGAGGTCTACATTGCCGTGCTCGCAGCAGGCGGCTACGAGTACACCGTCGCCATGCTAGCCGTGCTTGCTCTTGGAGCAGCCGTAGTCCCTATGACTGTTGCCCTGCCACCAGAAGAAGCGCTGTACTTTGTCACTAAATCCCGCTCGGCCGCCGTCCTGGTCTCGAAAGGAGCTTTACGTCTTGGCCTAGCACTCGAGAAATTAGTGAAGGGGCGAGATGCCATGAGCGAGTTCAGCTGTATCCCAGTGGCACCGTCGACCTTTACCCCTCAGCTGCATCCAAGCGAGATGATAACCTCCTCAGACCTCTACCTCTCCGACAACGCCCCAGGAGTCGTGATCTTTACTTCCGGAACCACCGGCCCTCCCAAGGGATCAGTAATGCGCAGAGGATATACTTTCGAAGGCGCCCTAGCAGTAGCAGACCACTACCGTATCACCTCATCTGACGTCCTGTTGCACGTGCTCCCGGTCCACCACGCGACAGGTCTAGGCATTATGTTCTTTCCCTTCCTGATATCAGGTGCCTTGATCGAGTTCAAGACCGCAGGCTTCAGCCCCGAATGGACATGGGAGCGGTGGCGTGAAGGCGGCATAACATTCTTCTCCGGTGTACCGACAATATATATGCGGATGCGGCGGTACTTTGAGCAGACCCTAGCGAAAGGGGCTAACGTATCGGAGTACGTCGCGGGAGCCCGACAACTTCGTGCCTGCCTCTGCGGTACCTCAGCATTGCCAAAACCAATAGCAGATTTCTGGACTGAGATTCTAGGCAAGAAGATCTTACTCAGGTATGGCGCCTCAGAGATTGGCGCCGTTTTCAAGGTTCCTTACGACAACCCCGAAGCCGTGCCTGATGGCTCAGTAGGCACTTTGTTCGCAGGCTGCGACGTCCGGCTTTCCGAAGGCGATGAGGGCGAAGTGCTAGTGAAGAGTCCTGAGATGTTCTCGAAATACCTCTTTGACCCCGAAGCTACTGCAGCAGCGCACACGGAAGATGGCTACTACCGCACCGGTGACATTGCGAGACGGGAAGGCGAGTACTATTGGATCATGGGCCGGGCGTCCGTGGACATAATCAAGAGCGGTGGATACAAGATCTCGGCTCTAGACATCGAGCGCGAGATCCTGTCGCTGCCGTATGTAGCTGAAGTCATGATTGTGGGTGTGCCAGACGAAGAGTTCGGGGAGCGGGTGGCCGGCGTGGTTTGCTTGAAGGACGCCAGAGATATGGACAGTCCTTTGGAGGATCTCAAGATCCAGCGATTACGCCAGGACCTCAGAGCGCGATTGGCAGGATATAAATTACCTACTATCCTGCGAATATTGGAAGGCGAGCTGCCAAAATCAGGCACTGGAAAGGTCGTGAAGAAAATGCTTGGGCCGCAATTCTTTCCAACGAACTACCCAACATTGGCAGAAGTGCAGGTTTGGAGTCCCGGGGATGTGAAGGCCAAGCTGTAGAGCAAATTATCAGCAACTCGTCGGGTCAGCCTTGGCATACTAACCAACATGAGACACTGGAGGCGTAAGCTACTGTATGCCCTCTGAGTTCGACTTTCATCGTATAGCCTGAGTTGCCACCCAGACCACATGTCCCGGCATCATGCTGTGCACTCCATATTTTCACCTACATAGAAATAAGTGAAAGTGACCATAGCCTCGATGGCAGCAGCAGTCCAGTGAACGCCGTGCTTCATGTGTCGAATGTGCGGAGAGTCTAACACTTTGTGGTCAATCTTTCCACGCTTCAACTCTGTAATTGAAAGTGCGCCATGCGTGTGAGAAAAAAAATGCTCGCTCGTCGGTTGCTGTTCAGGTGCACAAGTCGGCCCTCGAATCGCTGCTTCGCGACTGCTCGCGTTACAAGCTCGGAGGAAACCTACGTCAAAAGGCAACGCGTACCTGACTTTCCCATGCAGGGAAGGAGTTTGATCGTGAGCTTCGGAGAGATCATGTTGAGCCGCAACTGACCCATAAAGTCTAATGTGCGCACTGCACATATGCAAAGGCAAAGTTTCCGATATGGAATCAATGCACGCCACGCTGGGCTGCATGGCCGAGCCCTGAACATCTCCACACACCATGCGAAGTACGCAAGCAGCGGGGCGCTGAAGGATACGTGCGGTGCTCCAGACTTTGGACTGTCAGCTGCCAAACGTCAGCCTTCTGTAGTGATCAAACATCAAGGCCGGTGAAGCTCATGGAGCGAGTGCATATCTCTGGTTGTCCTTTTGCATTGATGCGACGAAGAAAACCATGTCGCGACGACACCCTCCGAGCTAACCAGATCATCTGCTCAGCCAGAGCCATAGCAGAGTATCGATGATTGGTTCTAGGTGTCCTCCTAGTTCTGTGGACTGGCGGCAAACCAGGTGCTCGATTTGATATACCAAGCGAGGGCTGCACTTCCCTGTGGCGCCAGGCTACGAGTATCCGGTGGACATTGCTCCAAAAGCCTCGGCTTTGATGGTTGAATGCAGGAAACGGAGGACAGCCAGTGTTGGGAACTTGGCAACGAGCAATGAGCTACGAAGTAACACTCGTCGCGTCCGTAGGTCCTACCAGGTCCATAGTAGTCGTCGAGCTCAATGCTTCGCATACAAAGCTCCCCGCGTCAAGGTAACGATTGACCATGGCTCGCATAGTCGATGTGTGATGCTTCAACATCGATCGAGGGCTCCACAGATGTGAGCGGTGGCGAAAAGCTCTGTGTTGCTAGCGTGCTTCACACCTAAACTGCCGCTACTTGGTTCCAGAGTTAGATGAAACGGTAGTAAGTCGTCCCTGAGCGCAGATGTACTCGTGCGAAGGTAACGCATCCAACCAGAGTGTTGCACTTGTTACACTGAGCCAGATGCGCTTCTCCGAACTTTGTACACCACAAGCTGCTGCGATGCTGCATCGGTGGAATACAATGCAAGGTGGAGGTTGCGGATCGAGACAATGCAGAAGGTTTCGAGAAGCGGCAGTCCGCCAAGAGTCACGCCACCCACGCGGCAGTGATCGCCCGCTAGTCAGGCACGGGTGCAGGGGTGTGGACTTCACCTCACCTCTTCTTTTCCTTGCCAACTCTTCTTCAGCATAGCACGGTCCTTTGCTAAAAATTAGCTGGTATACGCCGGGATGTACGAAACACCATTGTGGACCATGCGCCGGCTATATTGACTTGTAACGCACCAAGTAGCCCACGCACGGGCTTGGTGCTGAACGACGAAGAGCAAGGCAACATGAATGCAGCGCGCGCTTATGCGGTCGACTCTCTAGATGCGGTTTTGGTTGTGGACCTGGTTCTGCATGCTCACGCAACAATACAGCCGTTTCTCCGCACATGTGCCGACTGCCCAAAAGCAAGACCTTGAGCTGGCATAGATCAGCCGGGGCGACCGCCGCCGCAAAGGCACGGACGCTGCAAGCCAGAAGCTACGGCACGGGCCCATCAGAAAGGCCCACTATACGCCACGTGAAGCCTAATTCAACGACTTGGCTCACGCGAGTCGCATTTGCTACAAAGCTCGAAGATACTTCTGGGCCCTGGGCGACCCGCGCACCCGCGACCGTAGAGGGCACGATCCTATTATGACCCGATATGACCACCTTTGTCAGCACATCATTGCCAGAACGGGTACCTGGAACGGTGATGGGACAGCTATCGAAACCTTGAGATGGACCCCCTCGTTTCGCGCTGCTCCATTCGTAACGGCTGCTGAACAGACGGCAGCACGGTTGTGGAGAGCGAAGCACTCGGCTGCTCCTTCGCCGTGTGTGGTGTTGTCGAAAATGTGTGTATAAGCCTGGTGAGGCTCCCGTCACACTATTCCATCTGTCAACGCATTGCTCTGCACCCACACTCGTTCTTCGTTCTATTAATTCACGCATACATTCATTTCTCCAACGAATCGCAACAATATGGCTTACATTACTCTCATTGCCGTTATCTTGGCAGCCGCAGCTATACTGATCGCAGAGCGCATTCACGCCCGTAGGCGGTTGCCAGGTTATGTCAAGAAGCTACCGGGACCGATAGGTACGTGCTTCGTCGATGACAAGTATTGGAAGACTGTGTTGACGTTCTGCAGGCCTGCCAGTCATTGGCAGCGTACACGAACTCCCGGAGAAGAACAGCTGGTTGAAATTCCATGAATGGAGTCTCAAGTACGGTCAGTCTACCTCTGCGTCACCCTACCTCGCCGTAAACGCAGCCACTGACTGATTTTTAGGTCCCATTTACCAATGCAATCTTGCTGGCACCAACCATGTCTGGATCACCCGGGACCACATTGCACGCGATCTCCTCACCAAGCGCAGCGCTATCTATTCCGATCGACCTTTCATTCCTGTAAGCAAACCGATGGCTGTAACTTTGAATGCGCGCCATCTCGAGACCGCCGAGTGGGTACAAGCTGCGTTCATAGGTGTCAGCTTGTTATCTCGGCGGGCTTAGGACGGCGGAATTGGCACAGCGATGCCTCGCAGCCAGGCTTCACCTTTTCTGAACTTTTGAGACATCCACTAACCCTGCCATCCATCACTTTTAGGCACTGGAGCAAGATAACAGGACGAGTGGTCAATACCTCCCTCTAATGAGCCGCAATGAGAAACATACTCGCCAACGCAAGTTCGCAAAACAGATAATGGACACTTCCGAGAAAGCATCGTTCTACGGCTACCCAGAACTCGAGGCAGTACGCTTACTTTTTGAACTTATGAACGAACCGGCGAAGTACAATGTCGCTATGGAGTCATTCATCGCCCGTGTGACAAGCCGGCTGGCATGGGGTACTTCAACTTCATCCGATGAGCTCAAACAGCGAGCGCGAGAGCTACTCATCGGCGTATCACCTGGAGGTGCTCTGGGCAACAAGCTGCCGTTCCTTATGTCATTGCCTGAACGGCTGGCAGCGCCGAAAGCATGGGAGGCGAGGCGTAGCAGGACAGAGAAGAAGTTCTTCGAGACCATGCAAGCAGAGGTACAGCAGGAAATCAACAGCAAACGTAATGCTGCACCTTCAACAGCAAGCGCTTCCCGCCCCCAACAATCCTGGATGAGCATGTTCCTGGAGAAGAAGAAGTCCTGGGGCTTTGGATCAGATCTCGAAGGTGCCTTCGCGGTGGGTATGCACGGGATCGCCGGCGCCCTTACCATCGCTGCACCCATGCAGAGCTTTTGTCTGGCTCTGTGCCACTACCCACAGTATCAATCCATTCTGCACGAGGAGATCGACCGGGTCTTGGGCGACCGTATGCCGCGCTTCGAAGACATGGAGGCTATGCCTGTGCTGCGTGCCTTCATCCGTGAGACTCTCCGATGGCGCCCTCCGGTGCCGACTGGCATACCTCATGAAGTGATCCAGGACGACATGTACAATGGCTTTCACATACCCGCTGGAAGTGTGATACACCCATTGGAGTGGTCCATCTCTCGCGATCCAGCAGTCTTTATTCAGCCCGAGGAATGGAACCCACTGCGATGGCTTGAGGCGAAGTACCCGACATACCAGGAACCGCTTTCGCACTACCCAACAATAACTCAGTATAGTCAGTTTGGATATGGGCGGAGGATGTGTCAAGGGATGGGTGTCACCGAAGCAGATCTGTTCGTCGGGCTGGGATCTGTGGCATGGTTGTTCTCGATGGCAATGCCGGAAAAGGAGGAAGAGGTTGTCGAAACCAATGTGGTTATCGACTCTGGCTACGTCTCCGACGCCACTGACGAGGCCAGTGCACCAGAAGAAGACGTTGAGGAATTTAAGCCCAATCTCACCAGGTATTCAAGGGCGTTCTCGAGCTTGAGCGCTGATGAGCGATCGTTCTTCGAGCAGAATGCGGAACGAATCAAGCGTCAAAGCTGGCGGTCCAGCGGCGCATCCCTTGATTTCTCGGCGATGGGCTCGGAGGCTCCGTCATTGGAATCGGACAGTGAACCCAACTCCGCGCGACAGTCTACTGTGACTTTCGAGGACTGTCCGCCAACTCCTTCAGCATTTTTCGGTGAAGATGGCACAGGAAATAAACTCGCCGCTTCCGCTCTCAAGCTCACCGCCGGCCGTCTTACAATGCAACGCAACGACTCCGCAATCAGTCTGCCAGGCGAGTTCCCAGGACTTGCAACAGACCCTGCCGTTGCACTGCCGCCACTACCTCCGGCTCCTGTCAAAAAGCCAAGCCGACCATCGCCTTTGCACAGCGCATGCTCCGAGGCCCAGATCACGAAAGTCGACAGGCCTCGACCACGAAAAGAAATACTAGGATTGGAAGACTCTACTATGAACTTCTCGACCTTGCTCATCGCAAAACCTCTGCCCTTCAAGTTCAATCTTAGCATTCGCAACCAAGCGCGTGCGGAAGTTGTGGCGAAGAAGTGGGTAGAGCTGAAGATGCAGGGCGAGTTTGCACAGGAGAGAGTCTTCTGGGGTGATGGGAAAGACACCAAGGGTAACGCGGAGTTTGGTTGGGGGGAGGTATTCACTTGATCGCGAAAGATCATGCACTACTGTCATTACATCGAAGCGTTCGTAGCGAAATGACACGAGAAGAATGTCTGAAACTAATACCATTGCAGTCCAGCGGCAATGCGTTGAAGATGTCTTCGGTCTCGACTCTGGTCTGCTGCTTGAAGCTTATTGTCGCAACATCCTCCTGGAGTCCTAAAGTCCTTCTACTTCCCACGACCTCTCTTAGCCTACTACTGCGAGTACACACCGGCAAACATATGGACACAATCTGTGCGTGCTACCAAGAGCAAAATCACTTATATGAAACACTACTGCAGTGCTTTCCGTTGCAACAATCTGTCCTGTAGACCGATAGTTGCGATTGGGGGCCAGAAAAGACTTTGGGAGGATCAGCAGTCACAGATCAGGTTGTGGAGCATCGGCAGAGTACCAAATTTGTGAGTTGTCGAGGTCGGGTCGTCTGCTGCTCTTGCCCACCTTCGCAGCCTGTCACATGAGCTTTCCGCATCGATTCAATGTTAGTAGGTTGAGTCCACAACCAACCTCTGCATCACGGCTGATTCGACCGAGTAGTGAAACGCCCTCCACGAAAATCCGTATCTACCTTATAAGCCATACAGCACTTCGCAGCATCCCACACCGAGCTACAGTACTTCGCAGTATCCCATCCCCAGCTACGACCACAACAATGAAAGGACTTGGACGGAGGGTGCTTTTCGGCCTGTTCGTGGTGGTGGCAAATGCGGAGATTTGGAACGGTACAAGCTTTTGCAATACTGTAGCAAGGCATACATGCTGACAACGTTGTAGTACGTAAAAAGGCCTTTCCTTCATTCTGGCAAACGTCGGCAATGTCATTAGAGTTCAGCTGAATCCTCTTGAAGGCCAAATATCGCATCCTGCCTCACAGGTATAGCGATGCGCATTGCAACGACAAGATCGACGAGAAGCACGAGAGCATGGTCGTTAGTGGACACTGTAAGAGTTGGAAGAAGGACGAACCATTCCAGAGCTTGCATTATCAATACGCCGCCCACAAGGGTGACGATTTGCCGTACAACAAGATATGCACAATTAGTGCGTATGAAGATCCGGAGTGCAAAGGCCGAAGCGACTCGTGGAACGCAACGAATTGGCTCGGGTTCGAAAAGTGTGTCAATGGGTATGGGGCACCGGAGCTCTTCTCTGTGAGCAGCATGCGCATCAACTGCCGGGGCGGCAATGAGTACAATCCCATCCCAGGCTCGTTATACGAAAGGGTTGAGAAGGGTATTGAGGAGATCTCGGTGGCATAGTTTGTCCTGCTGATCTTGTTGTCTTGGACCGCGTCGGTTTACAATATCATCTGTATTTACAACGAACCCAGACCGGACGGAGCGGCGGAGGAGAAGGCGAGGGGCAATGTGAGGAAGGGCGTCGTGCAGGTGACAGAACAGTCGGCGAAACAGGCAGCCAGACCATTGCGCAGGCGGAAGAGGTGAAGTCTCGACCTCGCCTTGAGGGTATCAATTGGAGGCAGCTCTTGATGGTGTCAGGCACCAAATAGTGTGGCGATGAATACAAGACCCGCTTTCTTGCCCTCTTTTCTAACCGAGAATGTCAAGTCGTTGGATCGCACTGTCATTGATTCATTGGTGTTATGTACACAGTAGTTGTGAAGCCATGAGTTAGACACACTTCGCATCTAGGACGAAGTCTGTCCTCCCTTGCGACCTGCCTCGACTGGGTCAACCTTGCCGCCAGCCTGGAATTATGAAAGTCAGTCGTCTGGTCGCGGACATAAGGTACTATGGATTCAACTTACGAATTGCCCTTTGCCACTACCACCCGAGTTTCCGCCCGAGCTACCACCTGAGCTGCCAGTGCTGTCGCTGCTACCGTCGCCTGAGGTGTGGCCACCCTGCTTTCCTGCCTCTACAGGGTCGACCTTACCCTGAGCGAACTCTGCAAAATATGTCAGTGATGAGGATGAGAAGAAGGGAGGTGTATGTCGTACGGCCAGTGCCAACACGTCCATCGGGCTGACCGTCCTTGCGGAGGCCGTCGTGCTCAGTGGGCTTGTAATCAGACATATCTGTTGAGTTTGGAGGTGTTTTGCTGTGTTGAAGAATGGAATTGGTAGGAATGAAGGAATTATGCTTGCCTCCGGACTGCCAGTGACTTATATATGTTAGTTCTTGGCTCTTCTCAGCCTGCTCTCATGGCACGAAGTCATAACGACGTATTCATTTCCCCGCAGTTGTCGATGATGTGCTGATGGACAAGATCTCATGGATCGAGATCTGGTATAGAGTAGTCTGGAGTCGTCGGAGAGGAATCCGCGAATGGGATCGCGAACCGGAAGATGGAGACGACACGCTAGCTCTTCTGCGACAAGTCGGTCCCTGAATATCGGGTACTAGCGCCAGTCTTTTGTGTCACGATGGTAAGAATATGGGGCCGCTCTACATCATGCGAGGAACACGCGATGTCATGGCTGAAGTGCGAATCCTTATGAGCACAGCAGTCGTCATAAACATCCTCCAAGAGGTTTGAAGAGCGGTACTAATGGATCAAGGCCAGGCAAAGAACGGCAATGAACGACATCGCTGGATTCAGCCGCTGGCATGATATCATTACGCAGGTCTGTTAAGAAGCAATTATAACTGGCGGTGAGCATACCGAAGCCGCAGAGCACCAGCCTGGGCAGGCAGCAGCAGCCTTGGTGACACGTCGCCAATGTGGTCCTGGTATGCGAGCCGGGCCATCTCATCTCCATGTCACGATGATTTACCTAAGAGTGAACGAGCATGTCGCTTCGGTCTGTTCAGTATAGCACTGCTCTCAACTGATGCTCGAATGCAATCATGATTTCTGGCTGGGTCCAATGTACGCCGCGATTGACAAAGAGTCTCGCCATCGTCTTCGAAACAATTGCTGCGAATACTGTAGGTTTGTTGACTTTGTAGGAGGCTTGCTGACTTTTTAGGGCTTCGAAGTCCATATCATCGAGACGCAATGCTACTGAGAAGATGGAAAACAGACAAACTATCCCGAGGGACATCGCTGTGCTTGTGTTCGCATCGCTGCATGAAGACGATAGAGTCACCGGTCGAACACGACGCCAACTCCAAGTCTTGGTGACTCTGCATCGCAAGCTGGAAATATTTCCAGACCTGGTGTTCGTCTTGAGTCCCTTCATGGCTCCAGGTAATTCTCAAAGGGCATTATTGAGTACCCATGCCGTTAAACAACCCTATCTACTCAACATAAGTAGAAAAGCCGTTCCGAGAGTAGTCACTGGGAGCGATGCCGTTTTGTGCTCGCTGGTCAGCCCAACGAGCGTGCTTCGGTCGTCTTCATGTTGCTACTTTAGCTATCCCCCGTACCAGCAGCTGGCTGACTTCCTGGTGCTGGTTTGGCTGCAGCTATGGGTCGCAGTATGCTCAAATGCTCTGATACACTAGAGATCGCGTCACTACTCTTCCATAGCTCACCCAGAGTACCAGGGGGATCGAGCTTCCGTACCGATTTATCAGTTTACGCTGCACCCAACTCCTTCCTAAGTCAGTACAGTCAGTATGTAATTTGCAGTCCAGATCATGCGAACCACCAAAATACGTGTATTTTACCATGCTCTCGCAACGTCCGCACCTCCTAGACGCCGATCCAAATTTCTGACATGAGGGTATCGGCGTGTGAATCCGGATAAGGTGCGGTGGCAGACTCAGGTCCTCGTTGATTCCTGCCTTTGCTGCCAGAAGAGAGCTTCTTGTCCTTCAAGGTGTCGACACTTTTGGCTGCAGCAACGTGTAAGTAAGATCCACAATTGAGAAATAAAGGACCAATGCAGCTGTTGAAGCTGTCGTTCCCTCCTTGTACTCCACGACTTCACCTTACGGTAAAGAGCTCAGAACGTGTACAATACCGGCTCGCCATCAACGTTCAAGACATGGTACCGTCACCTTTACCATCACAAGCACGACGCCATTATTGCAGCTGCCATCGCTGGTCCTGGGATTGATGAGCTGTTGCATGTGAGAGCAGAGTGAGGAGAGGAGGTCGAGGTGACGTTGGTTTGACTTTTTGCGTAGTCAGCAAGTGAAGCTTGGGCCAAGTTGCATTCCACGTCGCTTCCTTGACGATCGCGTGTTTGCGCCAACATCAACCTCACTCACGACATCACACTCACAAACTATTCACAATGGCCGACTACGCGAAGAAGAAGAACGACGACTTAATCGCGCTCTGCAAAGAACGTGGCCTCGCGCATTCAGGCAAGAAAGCCGATCTATGCAAACGCCTCGAGGACTACGACACAGCGCAAACCAGCGCATCAGCAACAACTACCGCCAAACCCGCCATCGAAGACGAGATCGACTGGGATGACGAGCCCGCGACAGAGATCGCCAAGACGGCGACGACCACACAAGCCGCAGACGCGATAGCAGCAGGCGGCATTGGCGAGGTCAACAATCCTGCTGAAGTTCCGAATCAGACCGTCGTGGAAGATCCGGCGACGACGGATGACTTGACTGTCGCTGCAGCGCCGGAGACAGTAGCACCAACAACAGAAAGCGCACCTCCAACTAAAGAGGCATCGCCAGAGAAAGACTTCAGCACTGGACTTGCCGAGCGCACAATAGACGAAGAGATCGCGAAGCGCAAGGCTCGCGCGCGAAAGTTTGGTTTGCCGGAAGATAGCGACGAGATTAAGATGCTGGAGCGCGCAAGACGATTTGGAGTGCAGGAGGCAAGCAAGGTACCTGGGATGCTCAACCAGGCGTTGTCTGAAGGTCGTAAGCGGGAAGGCAGAGGTGAGAAGCGGGCGCTCGACGGTGCACTGAGTTCTGAGGCTGGAGTGCGGAAGAGGAGCCGTGGAGACAGCAGACGGGAGCGACGATCGAGGAGTCGTGGCGCTAGTCGTGGTAGTGGTCCTGCTCAGAACGGCCAGAAGAAGGCAGGCGGAGAGGGTAGAGCTTGGATGAGCGATGCAGATAAGGCGAAGGCGGACGCCCGCGCTAAACGTTTCGCGGCACCTGCCTGAGGTAAAGTTGGCACAATCGATCATCACCAGGCTAGTTCCTGGATGCCTTTCTGTAACATTACGGGTGCCATTACTAGTGATAGCGGAAAATCTGTCAACCGGCCATGACTTCAAGACATTTCATTAAATCTACAGGCAGCGCAACGATAGGCCCGCATCGATTCTTGCAGCTGCTCACAATGCGTCGGCGACTTGGGGATTCAAGCAGATTACTGGATCTATCTGGTTCCTGTATTGAGAGGCACATCGAAGTTCTTACTTTTTCAGACTTTCACCTTCGGCCATACTTCCTCAACGAAGTCCTCCAGATCCTGCAGTAAGACCTCTGGCATTTCCAGTGCCGCAAAATGACCACCCTTGTCGTGCTGCCGGAACCATACCAAGTCTCCCGTAGTCTTGATCCATGCTTTCGGTACTGGAGCGATCTCTTTCGGAAACCAACTAAAACCCAGCGGCTTGTTGATATGCCACGCCGGGTTCTCATGCGCTCCAATATTGCCCGGAGTGAAGAGCTGCCTATATGGCCAAAGTGACGTGCATACGGTATCTGTGAGCCAGTATAGAGAGACATCCTCCAAGATTGTAGACATAGCTGGATCTTCATCCGTCCAGTCCAGCATTTTCTCGCCCACCCATGCTAGCCACGCCACTGGGTTCGTGGATAAAGCGAGCGAGATCGTGCTGGGCCGAGTGGCATGCAACAAGGCGTACGCACTTCCAAGTTTCTCAAACCACTTACTGCGAGCCAGACCGGCCATCTCAAGATCGTTGTAGTCTGCTTCAGAACAGGTACCGGGATCCGGCATGATGCAGAAGTTGAGGTGCACAGCCTTTACGCGATCGTGCACACCTGCAAGCACTCTGGCCACCTTGCTTCCTACGTCGCCGCCTTGAACCAGAAAGCCGTCCTCGAATCCAAGCTGGACCATCAGATCATCAAAGATTTGGGCACAGTTTTCCAGCCGGAAGTCTTTGTCCAGAGGTGGAGCGGACGAAAAGCCGTAACCTGGCAAAGAGGGAACGATGATGTGATAGGGTAGTGTCTGCGGAGTGTACTTATTCTTGAGTAGATGCAAGATTGGAAAGAACTCGAGCACGCTGCCCGGCCAGCCGTGCAACATCAGGATCGGAACAGCGTCATGTCGCTCAGAAAAGAGGGCAATGAAGTGGATCTTGTATTCATCACCATTATGTGGAACGTCCAAGGTGTAATTGGGCAAAGCGTTGATGGTGGCTTCAGTCTCGCGCCTGTGGGTCAGTCAGTCTCAGCAAGAGATCCATGATAATGTCGAATTCACCAATCGAACTTCAGCCAGGCATTCCTGGCCTCTTCAAGCCACCGCCGGGTGAGACCAAGACTGCGATCTTGCTGCGAGCTCTCGTACGTTGCAGGCGCAATCTTTGCCGATGCTATTAATCCTTTGAGCTCGGTAAGCTTGCTGTCCAAGACGTTGACTTTGAATGGCTCAGGGGTCGATTTCGCTGAGGCGGGAAGCAATCGGAAAGGCTGCTGTGGTGCTGCCATTGTTGTGTCTGGTCTGCTGCTTGGAGAGTCTGAGCACCCTTTCTTATATTATCGCACCATCAAAAGTCACTGTAACAAGAAACATCAGGCATTTGCAAACATTGCGCTCGCAGATAATTGTCAGCTCGCTGTCTAGTCCAACGGCGTATGAGCGAGTCGTCGAATAGCAATATCAATCAACGGCTACAACACGCATGACGTTTCGTTCGAGGGTTTGTGTTAGCACTCTGGTACACTGTGGTAGTATTCGGCTGACAAGCTGTGGCGTGAGGGCTGACGATGCGGCATCTCACGCTTCCCACCACTCGTACATCTATTCAGCTTGGTAAGCTCGGTGCTTGGCTCCGAAAGAGGTAAGATACGTTCAAGGCAAGTAAAACAGCTTGCGGTGCTGGCAGTTGCAGCATGAGTGACGCCTGGGTGGCCACGGCGAGAGCAATTCAACAAGCAACTCCAAGTTTAATTCTTTTGCCTGATCTGCGTTGTGCGACGATGTTTTGCATTCCGAAAATTGCTGCTCATGCTAGAGCGCCGGCGTGATACAGGGCGATGAGCGCTTCCTTTCCGTGATGGAGCTCCTACGCGCTGTTGTACACCACGTCCCGATATCGAAGTCAGATGCCACCAGACTCCGCGATGGACAGGAGAGGCGCGCAAGACCTAGAGGACGAGTTCGAGCATTCAGGACTTCCTTAGGTCATTTACGCCGCCAAGACACGAAATCAGTTTTAAATGACCGAAAAACAGAAATGAGGCCTGCAAGCATCTCCGGAATGCAACCTGTGCTCCAGCGGCCGCACCACAACCAATGTCCACGAGAGCTCTTGTAGCCTCGGAGATGCCAACAGGGCGAGAGCGTGTTCACAGACATCTTCGGGTCGCCGCACAGGATACAAGCCAGTACCACGGAGTTCGTAGTCACGAACAGCACAGTCTGAACCGAGATTAGAGCAGGTCAGTAACCACGATCACAAGCATCTCCACGACGTCGAATACGTTTTAAGCCAGTGCATCGTATCTCATTATCATATACTACCTCGCGTCCTCCGAAATATTCGATCCATTACTCACATGCCTCCCATGCGCCGCAGGCCCCAAATCCAGCGCCGTCGTCCTCCCCGCGCCGCCGATTACGGTTCCGTCCATGCCTGCCGGGCCATTAGGTGATGTGAACGGACTCTGACCGGAGAGCTCAGGGCTCTTGGCCATACGGGCTACCTCTTTGCGTAGGCTATCTAGCTCTTTTTCCATGCGTTTACCGAACACGTCGATGTAATATGTGGCTCCGTTCCAGCTGGCCCAGGTAAAGAACAACATCAGGAAACCCGCTGACGCCCAGCGGTACCAGAACCAGATGGGACAGGGTAGCATCGTGAGTAGAGCGTAGGCATACTGGATCCCCATGAATACGCTCTCCTGCATGCTCTCCGGACAGCTGAGCACGAATTTGCCAAGAAAGTTGCCGCGGTACGAACGTCGGAGCCAGGTGAACGAGGTCGGACGACCGGCGGCAATCTTGGACCGTTTGCGCACGGTGATGAGAAAGTGGTAGCTGAGCTGCCAGAAAGCGTAGGGTAGAGTGGCCCAGAGGATCCTAATAGTGATGCAAGGATTAGCTTTTCGCTTGAGTGACGTGACCTGCTGGGATAGGACCTCCCCATAGCGACTTGGTCGCAGATACAGACAGCCAAGGATAGCGGCTTTGTAGGAATCGGCGACTCCGGGACTGTAGCAAGCGCTCAGCTATGATTGTACTTACATATCGCGAAGCTGATAATGTTCCGGTGCGTCTGGAAGGCTGTACTTGATGGTATGGACGGCAGGGAACTTGGCGAGTTGCACTTCTGGCGAGATGAGATGAACCAGGACATGCAGGGTGGCGCAGGGCATGATGTGGATGAAGAGTCTGTTGACAAGACGGTCAGCGGTGATCGAGATGAAATCGTACTATGCTCACGTAGTCGTCTACGCGTGGTTAGCAGCCATTTGGGGGTTCGGACGACGTACGAAGTCACCTTATCCAGACTGTGGAAGACCAAGCTGTTTCTCCACATGGCTATTGCCACGGCATTGTTACCGAAAGCCAAGCAGTACGTGCTGATAAAGAGTCGCTTCGATTGCGGGAAGAACCAGATGGACAGGACAAGCAGCAGATTGACGAAGTAGCAGAGGTCCGCGAGGAAGTAGTGGAATCCAATCTTGTGGTAGCTGTACCATCGGATGGGCATGAAGTAGAGCAGCTGCACCGTATACCAGTAATGGAAGTACTCCGGGAAGGCTCCAATCATGTAGGCGGAAATGAAGATGTTGACCACGGCGGACACGAACGAGATCTTCTCCTTGAGCGTCACGGTCTTGGCGTCTGTCCATCGCTTGCCGAGCCTGTCGACAGACTCGCGCATGCGTTTGCGGTACTTGTCGAGCTGCTCCTCGGGTTTGACGTTGACACGCTTTCGCCACTCGTCCACTACCACATTCTTGCTGGATAGCGCTCGTGAGGTAAGTTTTGCTCGCTGTCTGCGCACTTTCTCGGCCTGGTTGTGCACGACATTCTGCATCTTCTCCAGACGCTGCGGTAGTGCGAGGTTCTCCAGAATATCAAACATGGTCAGACGATCTACAGGCGGGAAGTCGTTCTGTCCGAACGAATCGAAGTTGCTGGTAAAGTCTGTCATGCTCGTGGTACGCGACAGACCGGGCGTAGAAGGTGTATTGAGACCGCTGGCCATGCCGGAGCCGGCGGAGAGGTAGTCCGCAGCCTCATATGGTGTCTGCAAGCCTCTGGCATCATCAGGCAGAGGCTTCATATCCTGCTCCTTGGCCGCGGCCATCTGGTCTAGGTCGAACGGAAACGACCTCCGATGCTCGCTTTTGGCGTCGCTGCTCATGATATCGTCCATTTTTGCGAATCGTTCTAGTTCGCTGTCTGAGAAATCTGTATCTTCTTCTTCGGGGATCAACGGGAGGTAGCTGCTGCCGTGGCCTGGAAAGTCTACGTGAAAACACGGTCAGCACAAGCCTCGCCGAAGGCAACCACGCTTAACATTATATCGGCCCGCGTAGCAGCAGCAGCTGTCTCGATGTCGCCGAGAGTCATCAAGTCCGGCTCCCACAACGCCGAATCCTCGCCTGTTGTTTCAATGTCGCGAAGAGGATTGCATGGGTGAATCGGCGTCTCCAAATTAGCGAACAGGCAGGGCAGTAGGTGGCCCCTCGCAGCAGCATCATTCCTGTCCACATCGCTGAGAGGCCAGCATGGCGCTTATGAAGGGGACCATGCTAACGGGCTTCTGTACGTACATGGTCGCCGCAGCGAAGTCTGGCTAAGCATTTGCTGAGACGCGGTTGATTGAGAGCTCCATGGTTGGCAATTTCGAGTAGTTGAAGATAGTCCTATGCAGCAGCTTGGTCGTCGCATGCAGAGCAGAGAGAGGCGTGCCCAAACAATTGGCGATGACGGTGCGGTCTGAGCCGCCGAGCCGCTCGTTTCAGTCGCGTCGCGTCGCGCTCTGTTACACAACCAAAAACCCCGCCAGGCTTCAACAACCAACACCGACTAACGACTTCACAATCGCAAAGACTCAACACCTCTCGACAATAACACTACCACCGCATGCGACTGACACGATAGACTGCCACCATGGGCAAACTCCTGGCGCTGGAGTTGAACAACTTCAAAAGCTACAAGGGCACGCACATCCTGCAGTTCGGCGACTCATACTTCACCTCCATCATCGGTCCTAATGGCTCCGGCAAGTCCAACTCTATGGACGCCATCTCCTTCGTGCTCGGCATCAAATCTTCTCATCTGCGATCAACGCAGCTGGAGGATCTCGTCTATCGCGGTCGCGTGCTGAAGCAGGCCAAGATTCAGGCCGATGGCACGGCGACCGAGGATGTGAATGGTGACGCGAACGGCGACGCTGAGCCTGGCGCGTCTGACGATGAGGACGAGGACACGCAAAAGAGCACGCAGCGCAACAACCCAAAGACCGCGTGGGTGATGGCGGTGTATGAGGATGATGCGGGTGAGGAGCAGCGCTGGAAGCGGAGCATCACGTCCGCTGGACAGAGCGAGTATCGCATCAACAATCGCGTCGTCACTGCAAAGCAATACAATGAAGCCCTAGAAGCAGAGAATATATTAATCAAAGCGCGCAATTTCTTGGTCTTCCAGGGCGATATTGAGGCTGTCGCGAACCAGGAGGCGAAAGACATCACCAAGCTCATAGAGCAGATCAGTGGCTCGCAGGAGTACAAGGCAGAGTACGAGCGTCTCAAGGCAGAGAAAGAGAAGGCCGACGACGAGCAGGGTCACAAGATGCACCAGCGTCGTGGTATCAACGGCGAGATCAGACAGTATCAACAGCAAAAGGAGGAGTTGGATCGCTTTCAGACTTTGAGTGACGAGAAGGATGCGGCGACTGTCACGCATGTGTTGTGGAAGCTCTATCACTTCCAGCGCACAATCGAGGACAGCACAGCGGAGATCCAAAAGCATCAGGAGGAGCTGAAGGAGTACAGGCGCAGTGTCCAGAAGTACGAAGACAAGTTGGAGGAGGCCAAGCGTGATCATGCAAAAGTGGGCAAAGAAGTGTCCAAGTATGAGCGCGAGATCAAGCGCAAGGAGAAGGCTCTCGAGGAGAAGGCGAACGACCTAGTGCCTATCGACGAGAAGCTTCTACTTACCAATAAGAGTCTCAAGACCCTCGAGCGTCGTGTTGCCGAGCACACCCAGGAGCGTGACTTGCAGCAAGAAACGAAGAACAAGATGCAAGGCCAGCTTGACAAAGTCGAGAAAGCGCAGCAGCGGTGGGAGGAAGAATGGCGTGTGCAGCAACAGCAGGCTGGTCGTGAGCTGAGCGAGGAAGACATGCAGGAGTACCGGCAGCTGCGTGCTGAGGTTCATAGGCGGTCTGGCGATCATCAGATGAAGGTCGAGAATCTTACACGTCAAGTCAAGACGGATGAGGAGACCGTCAACAGCTTGCGATCCCGAGTTGAGAGCACCCAGGCTCATGTCGAGAGTCTGGAAGCCGAAGTATCTGCTTTGAGCGAGCGCAAGTCGGAGTTCACCCGCGACGTCAAGACCACCACGAAGGAGATCGATGCAAAGAAGAAGGCGATCAACGCTCTCGCTAGCGCGCGGGAGCGTACTACGCAGATGCATCGCGAGCTGGAGGAGAAGCTGTACGAGGTGCTTCAGAAGCTCAACGCTGCCACCGAGTTCCAGCGAGAGACTCGCAAAGATGCCTCCCAGCGTGAGACGGTCGCTCAGCTCAAGCGGATCTTTCCCGGCGTGAAGGGTATGGTGCACACGCAGTGTAAGCCGGCACAGAAGAAGTATGAAAACGCCATGGTCACTGCACTTGGACGGCACTGGGACTCGGTCATCGTTGAGTCGAGCAAGGTCGCTCAGGACTGCATGGCGTATCTCAAGGATCAGCGCATCGGCCAGATGACGTTCCTGCCACTGGATACCATCATCCACGAGCAGCCTAACGCCAACCTGCGTGGTCTGCATCAGGGCATGAGGCTCGCCATTGATGTGATTGAATTCGATCCGAGTGTTGAGCGTGCCATGAGCTCTGCTTGCGGCAACACGATCGTGACTGATACGCTCAAGATCGCGAAGCACCTCTGCTATGACCGCAACATTGGCGCGAAGGCTGTAGTAATTGATGGCACGATCATCCACAAGGGTGGCAATATGACTGGTGGGCAGGAGCCGAATGATCGGAAACGACACTTTGAGGAGGCAGAGGTGGAGACTCTGCGGACAATGGTCGAGAAGTTCAGGAGCGATATTGAGTCTTTGCCGAAGGGCCACAAGCGTCAGGCGGAGGAGGAGGGCTTGGTTTCTGAGCTTGAGGGTTTGCAGGCTAAGTTGAGCTTTGCGCAGGATGAGTTGAAGGCGCTGAATCGGAATATTGAGAGCAAGACCAAGGAGCTTGATCATGAGCGGAGACAGCTCGCGGAGGCACAGCCGAAGTACAACAAGGAAGCTCAGGGGTTGGAGGGTCTGCGGAATGAGTTGGCGGAGCACACTTCCTCCATTGCGGATGTTGAGGACGAGATCTATGGCGAATTCTGCAGGCGGCTGGGCTACGAGAGTATCCGTGAGTACGAGAGGCAGCAAGGCACGATGCAGCAGGAAGCCGAGCAGAAGAAGAATGCGTTCAAGACGCAGATTTCGCGACTCAACAACCAGCTTGTATTCGAGACGCAGCGGTTGGCGAAGACTGAGCAGACATTACGAGCAGCTGAGGCACAGGTCCAGCAGAATGAGGAGAGGGTCGCGCAGCTGGAGAGCGAAAAAGAGGCTATTAGCGGCGAGGTCGATGTGCTGAATGCTGAGATTGACCAGATCAATGAGCAGTTGAGTGCGTTGAGGGAGAAGTTGAATGAGCGAGCTGACAAGGTCAATGAGGCGAGGAGGGAGGTGCAGAAGAGGAGTAAGTCGGTGGAGAAGACGTTGAAGGAGGTTGCCGCGCTGGAGGCAGATGTGCAGAAGGCGAGCACGGGCCGATATGCAGAGCTCAAGGACTGTAAGCTCAAGAATATCGATATTCCGCTTGAGAGAGGCAGTAGGAAGCTGGACGCTCTGCCGAACGAAGATGTCATTCTGGAAGAAGATCAAGATGCTATGGATGTGGATGGAGAAGGGCGCGCAATGAACGTGAACGACTATGGCATACACATCGATTTCTCGGAGCTCGCGGAGGATTTGCAACAGGATGATAGCGACGAGTGTGGTATTGGGCTAGATGAGAAGGTTAGCACTATGAGTGCTGAGCTTGAGAAGATGGCCGTCAACACTCGTTCCGCCGATCGTCTGGAAGCGACTTCTGAGCGTCTGCGCGCCACCGATCGTGAATTCAATGATGCTCGCACGTCGGCAAAGAAAGCTGGCGCGGCCTTCGACCAAGTCAAAAAGAAGCGAACGGATTTGTTCACGAAAGCCTACGAGCACATCAAGGACCAGCTTCCTCAGGTCTACTCGGAGCTCACGAAGACTGAGAGCTACCCTCTCGGTGGACAAGCCTCACTGGACGCTGATGAGGACGACGAGCCATACCTTGCCGGCATCCGCTACAACGCTATGCCGCCTGGGAAACGTTTCCGGGACATGGAGCTGCTGTCTGGAGGTGAGAAGACGATGGCTGCTCTAGCTTTGCTGTTCGCGGTGCACACATTTGCGCCTAGCCCGTTCTTCGTGTTGGACGAGGTGGATGCTGCGCTCGATACGCAGAATACGGAGCAGCTTGCACAATACGTCAAGGAGCATGCTGGGCCGGGGATGCAGTTTGTGGTTATATCGCTCAAGACTGGGCTGTTCCAGAACTCGGAAACGCTTGTGGGTGTTATGAGGGATCAGGCAGTGAACAGTTCGAGGGCGTTGACGCTTGATGTGAGTCCACCTTTACCCCTGATCACGTTGGTGTTGTCTAGTCAACGTTTGCTAACATCATTACAGCTGCGCAAATATCAAGCGGCATGAATTTCCATGCGGTGATTGCTACAGGTTGCTTTACTGTACTCTCGTGTTCATATACCGTGGCACCATCATCTGGATGTCGCCTTGAGGATGGGCGAGATCTATAAATGGCGCTGGGACGACTTTTGACGGGGCTTCACGAACGATATAGCACGCAATCGTTGAGCGCTGCTCTTCCATGGTTGTCTACACGCACACACATTCTTGCCATCTCTCATATGCATCAATGGTCCTCATAAAGCACGTTCTCGGGGTATACCATTCCGTCCTGAACTCCGCGCAAACCCCATCAAATAGTATAGGCAGCCTCACATGTCCATCCTCATGCCCTCGTCTACAGCTCTGGTCTCTTGCCGTAGCTCATCCAACTCCCCGGGGTTCAGTGCGGCGGCTTTTGCGTCCACTTCGGCCACCACCTTCTCCAATCCACTGAGCAGGGCAGCTATATCCTTGCGCTGCTGTTGCACTCGTGCCATGATCTCCTCGTTTCCGGCTTGTACAGCAGCATGCTCGGCTTTGATCTGTTGTGAATGGCGTACCAAAGATGGCGCTAGATGTGAACGATAGAGTGTCTGCGGGGGCAGAGTATGCGGTCTGCTCTGAACGTTAGTGCTGCAGCTTTGTGCCCATCGTCTTGTGCGCACGTACGCCACCGTGTTTTCCTTATCGAGGATCCCGGCTTCCTCTGCCTTCCTTCGCCTCGCTCTCGCCTCATCCACAAGTCGATCCAGCCCGTTCAGTGATGCGACCGCGTCCCGATCGCGAATCAGAACATCAAAATTCCTGCGCAATTGTTCTCCGAGCTTATCGATGAACTGTCCGTAGAGATTCTTGATGCTGCCGGCCACTGCTCGCGAGGGTGTTGGAAAACATGCCGCGAAGTGCGAGTAGGAGCATGTTTTCAGGATGTGCGTGATCGCATCGTTGTAGAGCTGGTGCAGGGCTGTCGCGCGAGGGCCGGGAGCAGCAGCAGTAGGTGGAATAGGTGTCGGAGAAGGCGATCGTTGGGGCGCGTCGGTGGCCATGATGTCGTTAGTGAGATTGGGAAAACGCGACTTACAACTGTTTAGATATTTCCTCAATGGGAAAAGGTGGAGCAAGACTAGTCGGCCCGAATGTGTACTGTTGACCTCGCATGCATCTGAGCACCGTTGAACATCAAGATCGCACGGTACGAGAAGAGTACAGAGTTTCACGTTTGATAGCATCCATGATGTAGAGATGCCGTGGTTGGACGAGCGAGCAACAAGCATATCCACAATACCGAACTCGCGATCTAGCAAAGTCACGACGTGAACGTGCATTTCTTTGTCAAGACCCCAAAGGCCGAAGAGCTGCTTGCGAAAGATGTAGGTCGTGAGAACGTGGATTGACTTCTCACTCATACTGGGAACGCATCGCTGGTCGAGGACGAGTTTCCCAGGTTGTGCATGCCATCGTACAATAGCCATATATCATCATCAGCTGCCATCAGCTAGAGGTCGGAACAAGTCCATCAGACATCTCCGACATAACCATCCTCCAGCCGCGGATCCAACACCATACCGCTGTACTCCTCATAGCCCTCAGGTACACCGTACCCCTCATACCCTGGCACGAAATCATGCCCCGTCAACGCATTAATGGCTCCAAACTCCCTCTCAACCTCATCCTTAACCTCCCGCCTCCTGACCCTTGACGGCTTAGCCTTCCCAGGCAAGCCCAAATGCTGCGTCTTGAGATGTTCCTCCAGATTAGCTTTCGTCCCGAAACCTTTCCCACAACCAGTCTCTCCACAAACGAAAGGACGAGCCTTCATATGCACACCTTGCACATGGACTTTGAGGTTCCCGGCCTTGGTGAAACCTCTTCCGCAATTAGGCCAGGTGCAGAGGTGTGTTTGGCGCTCAGAAAGGTCAGAGTGCTCGATTTCGCGGTGAGCTTTGAGGGCACGATTGGAGGTGCACTGCTTGCCGCAGTCCATGCAGGTGGGTGGGTGTATGGTGCGGATGTGGAGCTGGAGGTCGGCGTAGGTTGGGAAGCCAACGCGGGTGTCGGTTGTGTTGGTCGTGATCATGGGAGCGTCGAGGTCGGCGAAGACGTTGTCGTTCAGCTCCTCGAAGGTGGGCTCTGGGTTGTCCTGAGCGTATTCAAGCATGAGAGCGTCCATGTCAAAGGTCATCTCGTCGGTCTTGGCGAAGTCGTGATTGTGATCAGGACCCGAGCACATCTCGCAGAAGTACCGCGCGCCCGAGTGCTCTCTCGCTTCGTGATTCTTCAGCCCATCGGCCTTGGCGAAAGCCTGTCCGCATTGCACTTCCTGGCCTTCGACATCGAACTCGACGTGCGTACACACGAAAGGCTTCTCGTGTAAGTGATCAGTCTTGATATGCCTCTGTAGAGTCTCCTGCTTGCGAAACACTTTGCCACAACCAGGATGCGAGCACGTAGTTTCGTCCTTGGATTCGTGGGCCGCTACGTGCCTTCTTAATCGGGTAGCAGTAGTGAAGGACTTGCCACATTCGCCACCTCCAGCAGAAAATGTGCAGACGTGGTTCCGGTCATCGCTGTGCTTGTCCTTTTTGTGTCTGGTCAAGTGTTCTGCTCGCGTGAACGTCTTGCCACATTCGTCCTCATTGCAGACAAATGGTCGCTCGTTGGTGTGGCTACGAGAGTGTATCTCGAGTCTAGCAGGGCGATCGAACGCTTTGCCACAACCTGGTTCCTCACACAGATACTTCTTCGGTCGCTTCGAGGTTGATGTTGCTGATGTCTCTGCAATGGAAGCTTCTTCCGTGAATGCAAAAGACGGTGCGATTGATGCTGGTGTACTGTGGTCGTCTTCTTCTTGACGAACACGCTTCGAGGCAGACACCTCACCGAACACAGCGCCCTTACGCTTGGCTGCCATTGTTTGCAAGAAGCTGAGATGTCCGTGTAAAAGAATTAATCGAAGGCAAACGCCAAGATGTCGACAAAATTTAGCTTCCGCTAGCGTCCGGATCTACAACGTGTATGAGCTCGAAAGATTTGGTTCACGAAAGGCACGCGAATACACATTATTACCACTGAACCTGCTAACATCGTCGCATCACTTATCTGAACATCAGCAATCATGTCAGACTTCGGCGGCGATGAGCCTATGGGCGATTTCGGCGACGGCGAGTGAGTCGCTTGATCACCGCCAGCAGCACCACTAGCCACTAACACAACCTCAGAGAGAACGCGGACAACCTCATCGAAGAAGATGACCTTCTCGAGAACTACGATGCGGACAACGATGCGGCGGCGAACGGTGATCTGGACGGCGACCACCAAGCCACAACCAATGGAGACGGGCACGGACTCGATAGCACCGACTACGCGCAAAACGGCCAGAACGTGGTTGAGGTGGGTGAGGGTGCAGAAGCGCATGGGTCGCAGAAGATGGACAATACGGTCAAAGGAGTGAAGAGCAAGAAGATCGCGAGCGGGCAGAGGACGACGACGCCATATATGACCAAGTACGAGAGGGCGAGAGTGCTTGGGACGCGGGCGCTGCAAATTAGGTAGGTTTGAGTTCGAGCAGTGATCGAGGGTGGGAGTATAGCGGGCTGATTGACCATTTCTAGTATGAACGCGCCTGTGTTGGTTGATGTTGAAGGCGAGACGGACCCGCTGCAGATCGCCATCAAGGAGCTGCGAGAGAAGAAGGTACCGCTCGTGGTACGACGATATCTGCCTGATGGATGGTAAGTTGTTTTGTGACTCGCAAGCTGGCGAGCGTATTTCAGCAGCGCGACTCTGTCTAACATCCTCGACAGGTACGAAGACTGGACGTGCGAGGAGCTGATTACCTAGGAGGGACCAGTCTTTCAGTCGCACGATCTCTTCCAGCACCAGCAGTAGACTCGACCCGGTGATGCTTTGTGATATATTGACTACTAGCGAGGCGTCTTGGCGTTATACCAAATTCATCGGAGGCTGCTGAAAATTCAAACCGGCAATACGAACACTGAAACCATTCACAAACATTGCATCCTTCCCATTTCGGACAGGCGGAAAGACTTGCCTCAAGCGAAATGCCGTTCCATTGCGGCTCTGCTGACGTAGCAGGACGATGGCGGGGCAGTTGGAGCCCCTCTGAATGCCGGAGGTCAACTAAACTTTGCTCTTCCATTGACTCTTACAATTCATCCTTCGCAGCTACGTATTTGACAACACAGCAGCCAGCATGTCCTTCGAAACCACAGCCACGATTGCCAGCTTCGGCGGCAAGCTGCTCAAGCTCGCGCATCAGGTATGTGAGCTTGACGAGAGTGTGCGAGCACATACTAACAGCAGCACTTCCAGGCCAAATCAACATCATGCCAGATGAAGCTGAACCTCTACCTGCCACCCTCCGCCTCCTCCAGCAAACCCGCGCCCGTGCTCTTCTACCTCGCCGGCTTAACCTGCACAGGCGACAATGGCGCCGAGAAGGGCTTCTTCCAACACATGGCCGCAAAGAAGGGCATCGCAATCGTGTACCCAGATACTAGCCCTCGTGGCCTCGAATTGAAGGGTGAAGATGACAGCTACGACTTTGGTTCCGGCGCAGGGTTCTACGTAGATGCCACAGCCGAGCCCTGGAAACATGGTTACAGAATGTACACCTACATTACCGAAGAGCTGCCGCATGCGCTTTTCCAGCAATTCAAAGAGTTGGACGGCAATCGCGTCAGCATCACGGGACACAGCATGGGTGGACACGGCGCTCTCACGCTTTTCTTGAAGAACCCTGGCAAGTACAAGTCCGTGTCTGCATTCGCGCCGATCACGAACCCGATCAATTGCCCGTGGGGCCAGAAAGCTTTCACGGGGTACTTTGGTGAAGGCGAGAAAGATGGCAGATGGAAGCAGCATGATGCGACGGAGTTGATCAAGAAGTTCAAGGGCGAGACCGATATCCTGATTGATGTCGGTACTGGCGACAACTTCTACAAGCAGGGCCAACTGTTGCCGGAGAACTTTGAGAAGGCTGCAAAGGAGGCGGGCAAGAAGGTCGAGGTGCGATATCAGGAGGACTACGATCATTCGTATTTCTTCATTTCGACGTTTGCAAATGATCATGTGGAGCACGCAGCGAAGCATTTGGGCGTATAGTACGTTGTTCGCTGGTGTCTGGAATGGCGTTGCTGTGCTGATCCGTTCAGAAAGCGATGGGCAAGAATCGCCTCGAGCGAAGAGGCAGAAGTTGTGACCAATACACATACATACCATGAAAGCCATATCTCTCGGAAGAACCTGAATCGCGCATATTTCGCCGCCTTGGCTGTGGTATCGCTTCGAACTCCGTGAAACGACTTGGCAGCGGTATGTTCCTGCATCCTCACCCTTCTCAGCCTCGCTTGGATAGGGGCGGGAGGAGCTGTGTGATACATAGACGACTCTCCTCTTGGCTGCTACTGTTGCGAAGCTTCTTTGCTGACTTTCGTAGGAGGTGACACGCTTGGCCTTATGTTCAAGCTTCTGCCAGCAAGTTTCACGCATCTCCTCTGCTCCACGCGCGATGTTACACGGACACAAAGGCTCGCTATCGGGTCGAGATTCTCCCACGTGTAGAAGTTAGACTTGAAGTGGATCAGAATTGACAATGCGGTATATAGGCCTTCGTCGCCGTCCATCGGCTCATACTTCCTATACACAACATTGAAAGCGTTCCTTCTCCGACTACACATTCATTCAATCAAGCCTCGCGACTGGTTTCGCAGGTCAACACGTTCGTTCAGCTACACTCCAAGATTCCAATCGACTTCAGCACCTTCCCATCATTTCACCGAACTCAGCACAACAACTCCCAAGATGCAGTACACAGTCCTTGCCCTCGGTCTCGCCCTAGGCGTTTCCGCCATGCCGTCGCCGTACGGCCACAGCCACCACCTGTCGCCGCGCGACTGTGAAGAGCCGTCCGACGAGTCCTCCAGCATCTCAGCCGGTCTCACCACCGCCACATCGTCGTACTTGGCACCCATCGAGACCAGCTACTTCCCGGCCACCAACGTCAGCTCTTCGTCTTCTTCCGCGGCCGAGCCTGAGATGACCATCATGCCGATCTCCAGCAGCGGCTCCTCGACCTCTGGTGGATCGCTCCCAGCCTCGTCGGGATCTTCGGCGCTCGGCGCCACTCAGACCATTGCTCCAGGCGAGTCCTTCGATGGCGGCATGTACGTCTACGATCGTGGTGTCAGCTGCACTGGTCAAGCAGAGGGTGGAGACAGTGATGCAGTGTTCATTATCGAGAACGGGGGATCGTTGTCCAATGTCATCATCGGACCAAACCAGATCGAGGGCGTGCATTGCGAGGGGGCCTGCACTTTGACTAATGTTTGGTGGTATGCATTTCTGACACGCCTTTCCAAATACAATTGATGCTGACTTATTCTTGCAGGTCCGCGGTTTGCGAGGATGCCTTTACAATCAAGAAGCAAGCCGCTGGCGAGATTACCACCATCACAGGTGGCGGAGCGTTCGGTGCTGAAGACAAAGTCCTGCAGCACAACGGCGGCGGCACAATGTCCGTATCGGGCTTCACAGTCGACAACTTTGGTGAGAGATGCTTGAAGAAGCTGTTCGAGAAATCTGCTAACGCATTGTTATCAGGCAAGCTGTACCGCAGCTGTGGCAACTGCGACGAGATGTACGAGCGCCACGTAATCTTCTCCGACGTCACTGCTACCGAGGGCAAATCTCTCGCTGGTAAGTGATGAGACGAAGTCTACCAGCTGCGACGCTGAGCTGACGCGCTATTTGTGCTATAGGGATCAACTCCAACTACGGCGACACTGCAACCTTCACCAACGTCAACGTCTCCGGTGTGAAGGACATCTGCGTGACGTACACCGGCAACGACAGCGGCGATGAGCCGGAGAAGAACGGCAGTGGGCCAAGCGACAGCTGCATCTACAGCGAGAGCGATATAACCGAGTTGTAGAAGATCTGATGAACGCGCCCGCAAAGAGCGGCGATGTTGTGGTTGAGGACATAAGCCACGAGCGCTGTCCTTGGATGTGTATGTCTTAAGCTGCTCCATTACATAGGTGCCAGCTGGCTTGGTATCTTGTATCTATACTGCATGATAGTCGAAAGTTCGCGTACGACTTTCAAATGTGCCATGCCTGGACGCGTGTTGTAGCAGCGCTTATTAGGGACTCCGCTTTCTCGAAGAGTCAATAAGGATGTCCGGTGGACAGCCGAGGATCGGAGATCTTCGAATATGGCGTAGGCTCACTTGCAGTCCTCGCAATTCTCCCCGTTGGCATCTGCTCTTGGTAAAGCGCCGTTGATTGTAGTAGACCTGACACTGGCCTCCAGAGAATCGCTGTTCGCGTCACCGTTGGACTCGCTTGCAATGCTGGTTGATTTCGCAGCACTGTCGTCCGGAGTGCCTGAGAGTTTTGACGGTTTTGAGGAAGGCGTGTCCGAGTGACCCAACTTCTTCTCAGGCTCGATGTGGTTCCGGATTAGTTGCTTCAGGATCTTGGTCTCGGGAAAGCCTCCTTGATCTTTCCTATTCCAAATCAAAAGGTGCTCCGTCTTCGTGGTCAGGTAGACAGTGAAGATGCCTCCAGTAGCTGGTATGAGTGCGATCTCGCCAATGGATGTACCGAAGGTGGAGAGCAGCTCCTGGCCGAAGTATGCTGCACGAAGTAGCCACTTGCATTGGGTACAGAATGTGATTGCAATCCGAGGGAGTACCACGTCTGTTTGCTGTGCGTCGGCCATGGAAAGGTATCGAGTGTAGTGGAAATGATCAAGCGCAGTCGAGTCTCTCTAGAGTAATTGTCCAGTACCGGTGTCCTCGCTATTACAAGGGAGGTTATTGAGGTTTCGATGTAGCGAGAGTTGAATGTAGTGGCCAAACTCGATCGCATGAAGACGGGAGCTAGCTCCCGAGAAAAGTGGGACATGAGACAACTTCACATCGCAGCAAAACCATCGCATGAACATCGCTAACAAGACACACTGCTCTTCCACAGTGCCTGGTCTATCACCGACAGATCACGCCTACTATTGTCGGGTGTGCTACGAGTCAGCTCTTCCGCAATGACTACGCTGAGCAGTACCTCATATGCAGTTGTATTGATCGGAACGAAAAAACACAGAAAGGAGATCAGTTGCAAGACATGTTGACACTGAAGAATGCAATGGTGCGATGAAGTTCATCTTCCATCGTAATGGCGAACGACTGTTGATCGAGCCATTGAGCCCACTGTCCAACCACATCGAATTGCATGCCCCCTTTCAACGAGACTTGTCGTTCTCGCGTACACGGAGCACCCTTTCGGGCTCTTCTACGCTGAACGCTGTATCGAAGTAACAGCATTGTGGACTTTGCAACGCTGACGAACAAGTAGGATGCAAAAGCCACCCTCCATAAAGTCATGTGAGCGAGCTGTCATGTCGCTTGCCGTCGCGGGCGCTTTTAGCTCGAGCTGCTTGACCATTCACGACACGTATCGACGTGATAACCAGGATACTGCGTTCTCGGGCGCTTAGCAGTACGGGCACTTCACGGCACGGCTCTCTTGTCGAAAGCATGGCGGACGCGGAGTACAGGTGCTACTGTGTCGATACGGTAGGGTGTGGATTCCAACAGTTGATAGCGAAGCTGTGTGTCAGCGTTTGAGTTGACATTGTTCATCAGTCCCACGATGTACGGTATGCCCCAGGGTTGTATCCACTATCGAGCCCATCATCATGTGTAGGAACGACAAGTGAAAGCAAGGAACCTTTCTTCGAACCTCCTTCCGTGCCTGTCGTAGCATACCGAGTTGACAGCAGGCATCTTCAATGAAAACTTACTCATTTCCACGTTGCTTCGGACGGCTCGAGGCGCACTTGGTGATGCCCCGAACCGCAGGCGGACCGCATGGCCGTACATCGTGTGCATTCGACGAGAGGAGTGCTTGACTGGTTCGGAGCATTCATCAATCTTATGTCGGCCCGCACAGACGGCGGACAGCCTCCAACGGTTTTTGTCTTGAACCCAATCGTGTTCACGGCTTGACGACTTGCCTTGGGGCGCCATGGGGAGGACTCAGGCAGCCGCGTGTTGAAATCAGCCGCTCGATGAGTTAGCCCGCGGCGCACACCAACATTCGCGCGATCCTGGCTCATGCAGCAGACATGCAGAGTCTCGACTAGACCGCGAATCCGATACATTTGCAGCACATCATCATCGTGACTGGTTTCAAGCAGGCCTATAGCATGTATTCTGCCGTACAGATGGCACGATTGTCAAACGCGTACGTACGGCGCGCCTATTTAAGTGCCAAGCCTGCACAAGCTACTGCACGTCGCCGGGAGCACTAATAACACGCCACCATCAGCTGTGTTGCGAACGCGGCCGACCGCTTGCTGTTTTCACTCATCTGCACCTTCGTGGAAACCGTCGACGCTGCGACACTCTCCCTCTTCTTCGATAGCCCATTTTCCGCGACCGTCTTCCTCAAGGTTCGACTTCACCGCTGAACGCCTTGGCAAAGACCCACCCAATTGTTTGGTACGGATTTTGGGGTCCGCCCGTTCCAACGGCTTTCAAAACCCCCACATTCGCCTCGTCAGCACGAGACCAAGAGTCAGGATTTCGTGCAGCTGGCAAAGGCTTCGTTGTCCAGTGTCCTGCTGCCACGTCAGACAACATCGCCTGCTTTACAGCGCAACAAGGCCCGTCTGGAGGCGCAGACGCGATCGACGCTGCCGGTACGCAGAACACCGTCGGAGGTCCCGGCAGACTTATGCAGCACCGCCACCAAGGCCGCGGTTCTGCGACACCGACAGGCCAACGCACGTCGTCGAGCACGCGAATGTTCTGGCGGCCTTCTAGTACGAAACACAAAGGTGGCTATTCTCGAAGCTTGCATCGTCGTACAGTCTTTTGCCTTCCGACTTCTGTGTCTTTCGTCGCATCAACACAACCGTCAGGCGCTGGACGTGCTGACGATAATCATTGTTAATAGCAACTTCACGACTACCACGGATGGCGTACTAATGAATGCGAATGTCGAATACGAGCTTTACGAAAAGGCATAGCACACGAACCTACGATCTACGTCGCAGTATTCTTGCTGTACATCCTGTGGACATTATTGAGCGACCGCAATGTCAGCATCTTTCCGATTGCACTTCCGAACCACACCTTCAAACCGGGATAACGCTGGGGAAGTGCAGCGCAAGCAGTCCGTTCGATTGCCCACGGCCGCGTCAAATACTGTAGAGAGCAAGAGCAAACCATTACAACATGTATCGAAACTGGCAAAGAGGCAGAGCGTTGCGCCATCAGCAGCAGCAGCAGACAAGATCGAAGGGAGCACAACAAGGAACGGCGCTGCGCGAGCACCAACCGTGGTAGCACATCCACAGCATGCAGTACTTGCAGCCAGACGTTCTTCGGTTGCACCACCTTCGGATGGCGGGCTCTCCGGGTACCGTGCAGCATCTGTGCATCGCCACGACCTTCCGCCGCCTCCAAATATACGGACACCGTCGCTGGTATCAGGATCGCCCGCTTCGACGCACGATAGTCCAAGATCGAATTTTCTACGCAAGAAGTCCTCGACCGTTGACTATGCCACACGAACAGAGACAAAAGAGAAGGAGCGATTGACGATGGCAAGTCGCAACGAGCTGCGTGAAGATGCGTTCGATGGCAGTATGCTTGGAATTTCTATGCCTCCCACCACAGCTCAGGGTGGACGTGACCTAGGCAGCAGCCATGCGTGGCATGCGACCAGAAACATAACGCCACCAGTCGTTCCAGCATACGCACAATCATCAACCCCATCGACCCGTTATACTGATTCACCCTTCAGCCATGTACCGACACCCAGCTCAGCGTCCTCATACTCACCGGCTATGTTTGCGACCAGCAGTTCCACTGCCCGCACCACCCCTCAAAGCCCGGAGCGAACGAGGTCCGTGGTGTCTGGCCGCGCAAGCACGAAACCTGACGGCTCACGACTTGGCTTGCCGTCGGTGCGCGAGTCATCGACATCTTCCTCGAATTCGACGGTAAAGCCTTCAGCAACAAGCAAGATGCTTACAAGGAAGGAAGTCCCTCGAACCATGGCATCTGCTCCGCCCTCTTCGAGGCCCACCGCCACCCTAAGACAAGTCTCAGCTCGCCAACCCAACACCATCTCCGTGACGAGCACAATAAGCAGATCGGTCCAAATTCCACCAGAGCTTGCCCACTTGAACGTCGACCCGCCACTGATGGCGTCGTCTCTTCAGAAGCCCCTTCCACCAATCCGCCCGAGCAGAGACGGAACCCCGAATATGTCGGAGATGAACCAGCAGAACCGCATTGTACAAAGTGACCTTCCACGCTTGTACACAACCTACCACAAGCGTACTTCATCGCAAGAAACGCCAGTATCTGCACCTTCGCCCGGGTTTCGACAACGCTTTGGTCTGTCACCAAAGAACTCTTCTCGACAGCCTTCACCTCGCGTGGACTCTGCAATATCGCCACCACCATCTGCTCGAACCTTCGCACGCGGGCCCACGCCAGAACTTTCGCAGACCGATAGCAGGAGGCTAAAACGAACCGACTCTCCAGCTGTTGAGCCAGCCCCAAGTCCAAGCAAGTCACCTCGCTTTGGTATTTTCTCACGACGACCGAAGGTTGATCCTGAAAAGCCCATCGAAAAGCCAAAACGCGAACCTAGGAAGGGTCCAGTGGCGGGCACCGGCCATGAAGGCTATGGTAGATTCGGCTTTCGTGGTCGAAGCAGCAGCACAACAAGCAGTACCGACTTCCGATCGCCCAGCACTGATAGCAACGCAAGCAGCGTCCCGCGACCGGCGGCAAGCAGGAAAGGCAGCTTCCGGAGCAGCAAAGAAGAGTCGGAGTTCGATGACTTTATCCGTGAACGCCAAAGACCAGTCATCCTGCGAGGTAGCGGAAGCACTTTCAGTAATGCTGTGTCAACTCCAGATATGCAGCCGGTCACGCACTTCGAGTCTTCGACCTCGTCGTCAATTGGCAGTCTCCCGAAACCTCAGCTTCTGCCTTCGGCTATGCGAGGCGACCATGCGCCTTCTCCTGTGAAGCGGCCGTCCACTGGTGGGCGTCTTTTGTCTACTGATAGCAGTGAAGACGAGGTTGCAGATAGATACCAGACGCTAGCAACCCGGCGGTCCATCAAAAGGCTGTCACAAGCGGTGGCCAAATCACCTGTTCGGACCCCCGAGCCTCTTATAATCGCGGGTCCTTGGAAGCAGCAGTCGATCGAAGAATACGTCGACGAGGCAGCCCCGCTACAACCAAACAGCTCTACCCGCCTTACAGAGCAATCAGCAACAACCGAAGAAGCACCGCAACGAGCGCAGCCAGCCATCGAGCCCAAGCCGTCGCGTAAGTGGAATTTCTTCCAGCGTGCGCAGGCTTCACCACGGCCGAAAGGCAAGCAACAAGCGGCCGAAAGCTCCTCTAATATGCCACAACGACAAGCGACTACCAATGGCGTTGCACATTACGCTGTGCTAGATGCTGTCGAGCCGGTTGACCTGCATGAGGTACAACAGATCTTGCGCGACAATGAGTCTTCAACCGGCAGCTCCGTGTACGAAGCACCTCAGCCGTCGAAGATCGTACCATACGAGCGTCGTCACTCGGGCCTGCTACCATCGCCCCCAAGGTCGTCCTTTGTGAGCAGGGCTGTAGCGGCGGCTAGGCCAACCGAAACGGTGTTACGACAAGACTCTCAAGAGTCTCCAGAACTGCTCAGAGCGAGTACCACTGTTCCGCATCCGATGCCTCACATGGTGGATATCATGGCTGCATCGGTGCCTCCTGACCGCGATGTCGAACTTCCAGGACACAATCCAATCGTGGGTCCCATGGTGAGCACCCCGGAAATGCTGAGCGCCCCATTCGGCACCCCGGACGTGTCGAACGAGAATTCACCAAGGCAGCCACGCCTCTCGCCCGTTGGACGCATTCCGCAGGTTGTCTCAAGGCGGGACCGTGACCGCAAGTTACCTGACAACTCGTTCTCGCGACCCTTCGCGCGCGCACAACCACATCCCAGTGTCAGGCCCCCTGGTGCGCTTTACCATCAGATACGCGAGCTCGCTAGCCCGATCGAGTCTGGGTCACAGCCTGTGTCGAGCACCAGCGGCAAGTCAGAAGGCATGCCGAGCGAGCTCAAAAGCAGTGTGAACACCAATCCTGCCAGTATCTCCACTAATCGCACCAGCTTCGATTTGCGGACGTCTAACGACTTCATCGCTTTCACTCCGCGTAAAGGCTCAGAAGTCTCGTACTCTAGCAGCTCAGGCTACGGAAGTTGGATGGCGGCCGTGGCTCCCCCACCACTTCAGCTGGAAGATCCCTGGAACGAGTACAACGATCTGCTGGATGACATGCTACCTCAGAAGACACCTATATCCGCGGGATCCTCGTTAGGTGCACCATTCCAGTATGCAAGCGCGCTATACGATATCAGCAGGTCGGTAGTACCTACACCGCTGTACTACAGCCAACCACCATCGCTCGACCTGCCTCAACCACCGCGCGCTCAAACGGTGCCACCATCGGTCCTGAGTGTCCCGCAGCAGATCGCTCGATTCATGCAGCCTTCGATGTCCCCACTGACGACGCCCCATACCTTGTCAGAGTTATATGATGACTACGGCAATCGTTCAAGTATATCGAAAGGATCTCAACAAGCTCGCAACAGCAGCAGTGGTTCACAGCCTACCAATCCTGGGGCTCCGAATGCTCGAGCAAGCCTGGCTTCTTCGCGCGGAAGCCGAATGTCTACGCACTCGCGGTCAGCATCTCTACCCGAGACGAATTTAGCAAACTCTAGGTCAAGCTTGACACCAAGCGCTCGGTTTAAGCGAGATACACAATTGCTCGATATCGCCGAGGACGAGTCTGATGGTCAGGCTGCCAATGCCAATCTCCGCTTCGGCGCACTGATGACCAGCAAATGGCTCTCGTGCGGCAGTGTGCTCTTCAGCCCAGCTCACAATGAGATGCGCCTGGCCAACGACCCGAAAGTGCTAGTCTTGGATGGGCTGGGTAGCGACTGGTCATACTACGTCGCACTGACATATCCAGCTGCAACGGTCTATAATCTCGCGCCCGCGGCGAAGAACGGTTCAACATCCTGGCCTGGCATCAATCAGACACCACCGCCAAACCACAAGCATTATCCACTGGGCTCCATCGCCTCGGCCTTTCCGTTCCCGAAAGGCTTCTTCACTGCCGTGCTTTTCCGCTTCCCAATTGTGACTACCAACGAAGCCTATCAGGCTTGTATCAACGAATGCAAGAGAGTGCTCAGGCCCGGTGGGTATCTTGAGGTCGCAGTCCTGGACCTTGACCTGGTCAACATGGGTGGTAGAGCACGCAGCCTCGTACGCGGCCTCAAGACACGAATGCAACAGCACGACCCGAACATCAGCCTACGATGCTTGAGCGACACGTTGGTGCGTCAAATCGGCTGTTGTGGCTTCGAACAAGTGCAGCGATGCATCGTAGGCGTACCAGCCGCAGGACGCATCCGACGAAGTCAAGACATTAGCAATGACACATCTGATGACTCCGAGTCCCGCCGTTCGACCGACAACCGCAGCAACACCTCCGAGAAAGAATATAGCTTCGAGGATTTGTTGGAGAATGCTCCTCGAGACCGGAGCAGCGACGAAGGCATCACCAAGATGGTGGCCAAAGTAGGCCGCTGGTGGTACTCCACATGCTACGAGACACCTCTACTGGCCACTGATAAGAGCATATGGGCCGATCAAGCTCTGCTCCGCGAATGCGAGAAGCAAGGCACCAGTTTCCGGCTGCTGATCTGTCACGCGCAGAAGCCTGCGCAGACCAAAAGACGAACCGTCAGTGTGTGAATGAAAGATACACGATATACTACTCACCTTCCTCCGAGGCTGGTCCTAATCTTGCTAGGGATAATTTGGTCCGGTTGGTTTGGCATTTCCGGTTTATTGCGTTCAAGCGAGTTCTTTATTTTACGATACCCGAAGAATGAGACGAACCATCTGTCGATATGTAAATGCTTGCATAGCGGAACGAATTGTGCAGAAGACGCATAAGGCCTCACGGCCGTGGACAGGGTACTATCAATAGAGATGTGGAATAGCTCGCTCTGTATATACTCATTCTCAGAGATTGAACTGCATTATGTGACTAGGCTTCATCGTGATTCCCCCGTCATCCAAAGCGGCAGGTGGTGAGCAGTGGTGGCTGCCTGCTGCTTCCTGTTTAACTTGGCAACATGGTGGATGGTGTAGCTCGTGAGTCGACGGGCATGCGATGTCGCAGGGGACTGCAGGAACTGCATACTGCTTTGGCCACGTCTTATCACGCAATGATCACCGATTCCTTCCGGCTCCACAGAGCTTCTAGACGTTGCACGCGACTACTGCGGTGTCGCCCTATGCATGCAAGCTGATCCTGATGCCACGCGACCGCCGTCGCTCCGGTGTTCGTTGCGTCGCGTCCAGGCTGGACGAGATGTGTACGAAGCAGATGGTGCCCGGTTGGAATCAGGCGCTGTCATCAAGCTGCAAAGCCAGAGGCATCAAATGTCGATCTGCTTGAGTTTGACGAGTCTTGGTCTTGCATAGGAACATTTGGCTTGCAGCAAACAAAAGTCAGGCACCTTCCTCTTCCAGATCATCTGGACGCCCCCACTAGCCGCTTTGACGAACTAGAATCAATTGAGAAGGCACTCAAGCAAGCACTACGTACCAGCGGAACTTACTCGGGCTGCCTCTTACTTCCCGTTCACTGTTGTTGCATTGTACCTTCTCGCACATTATTACACAAGGGTGTTCACAGCACAGCATTATCACGACAGAGAACACTTCATTTCGGGAAGTCGGAAGTGACCTTACCGCCAAGATGGCCGAAAACGTCTCCGCCATCGTCCAGCTGCCCGCTGAGCTGGTCCTTGACATCTTTGCATACCTCGAGCCGCTGGATCTTGCTGCTGTAGCCCAAACCTGCAAGACGCTGTCGACGCACAGCTACGACGGCAGATTATGGCAGCCTCTCATCAACCACAACCTCCCCGAGCCAATCGCAACGCCTGCACCGCTGAAGAACTTCCGTGAGCTCTACATAGCACATCACCCGTATTGGTTTCTGGCGAAGCGCAGGCTGTGGTTCAGCGACGGCGATCATCAAGGAAAGCTCGTAGCAGCACGCTACGAGCCGACGACTGGATGCATTGCTGCATACACGGTTGCGGCGCAGAGAGGTAGGCATACGCTGCAGTTCTGGGAGAAGGACCGTGAAGTTATCATACATAGCTTCAGCCCGAAGATTATGCTGGACTTTGGCAAGCCGGTTTTGAAGTTGGGTTTGGACAGTGTGAGAACAGACGACCAGCCAAACCATGAGCCAAGTGATAGAGCATATGCACCTGCGTCAAATTACAGCAAAGAGATCCTAATGGAGACGGCCACAGAAGCAGGCCTGTACTCGTCATTTATGCTATGTCGAAGCTTGCCCGAGAGCGCTATCCACGAGGGTGCCGCGATATGGCCACCACTACGTCTGCCGACTCCCACACGAGTACGCAACGATACTACCAATGGCTATCAGTCATCAGGTCACAGGCCGACGCGTCTTGATGAAGTCAGCGACTACCACTGGCGTTTGCGCAAGTGGGTCGAGTTTAATGGTCGCCGATCGACGCCACGTCTCTTGGACATCATGTCATTGCACAACGGGCTACCAGCCGCCCTCGGATTGGCCGGTCCTTACTATGCCGCCAACTTGCGTTCAAGCGTGGGTGGAGGCATGGGCATCAGAATGCCCGAGGACGTGACTACCTTCGCTGCGTTACCCACCGAATGTTTCACCGCAACACCGCAGAAGCCATGGCAGGGTCTTTGGTGTGGCGACTACAGCGGCCATGGATGTGAGTTCCTTCTGGTCCATCAGCCGGACGAGGAAGACGAGCGACCTCTTCCGCACGGTACGAATTGGCTGAAACACTGGTTTCGTGGCGGTCGGCGCGGTAGTGAGAGCAGCGCAAGCAGCTACGCAAGTGCGGAAGAAGAAATGCCGTCCTTTGCTGCGGCCCAAGCTGCGGCTGCATCTAGCTCTACGCTTGGACAAGAAGAGATCCCAGAGTCAGCTATCGAGCAAGCACAGGAAGAGCTGTCTACTCTCGAAGAGACATCCAGCGAGCAGTTTGACCATGAACAGGAACGGACCCTCGAACCGCATGCGGTCTTGGAAGGGTTTACGGAGATGCCATACCAACGTACTGTTGAGCAGGTGACCGACTACAAAGATGTGCCCAGTGGGAGACTGGAAGCGATCAAGCTGACAGGCGATCCGAACATTCCGCGCGGAGAGTTTTCCTTTCTTGCACCAGACATTGGACACGGTGGCTTTCTGCGTGTGGCGGACGAAGAGATCTTCCGAGGTGCAAGGGTTGTGAGGAGTGCCGGCCATATTGCAGGTCGCGGGTTCAGAGAGGGTAAGCTTTACACCAGTCTTCTGTACCTGAACATACTGACTGTAGTAGACCAATATACGCCATCTCAGCTCATCATGATCTCGCATGACAGGCTGGCTCAGTTCTGGGAAGGCTTTGGACACATCTCATACTACCAACGGGTCGATCTGGACGCACTCATGAATTACACCGGATAGTATGTACCCTTACCAATATCACAACCGTACCTTACTACCTCATCGTCAACGTCACGTGCTACTCCAAGATTGTAGCCGAGGCAACTCGCTCGAGTTGTTCATGGCAAGCATGGATTACAACTAATTGATTAACTTGTAACAATCTTGATCGTTCAAGCATCTGTCTTGACGTTAAAGAATGGCTGACAGCATAGCATTACTGTGTATGCTCTACCCCGAGTCTGCATCCAAGCAAGAACGAGTGGGTAGTGTCGCCATTGGATCAACGGCCTCAATCTAACAAGGACAGTGTCTGGGTCTCCTTCAAACTAACGCGCGAGAGTACTACCGCCAGCCGAGTGCCAAGTGTACGACCTGGTCATACTTTCAACCATCGAAGCCCGGCAAGCAACCAGTCATCGGCGGACTGGAGATCTATACCTCGAAAGCGGCATTAACAGCCCAAGTCAACGACACAGTATACTTTCAACCTTACCATGAGACTGTCAAGCGGGAAAGCCTCTACTCCAAGCCCGAGGAATTGGTAGCTTGGTATCAGACTGATGGGTTCGTTGCGAGAGGGAAGGGTGGCAAGGAGGGCGAAGGTGTATTGATCAGTACCACGAAGATGGAGTGTAAAGATCGTCAAACAGTGCTTGATGTACTGCAGGGCTTTGTGGATTGGGTTAAGGGAACTGAGCCTGGTGTTCTGACATATGCCATCTTCACCCGACCCAAGGCGCCGAACGAAGTGCTTTTGTTCGTAAGATATGCGGACAGTAAAGCTCTCAAATCACATGCTGAGGCTCCGGAGCATGTTGAACTAGTGTACGCTCATGGATTGGCTTATCGTTCAAGTACTTGTACTGACTCTCACTGCAGCAAGGCACTGGCCGCACAGCAGAAAAGCAACACCACGCAAATGTGGAAGGAGGTCCAGGACAGCTTCGTGTCTAACACAGAGGGTGATGATGGTGTTCAGTCCAAGCTATAGACCTTCAAACCTGAATACTTGGTCGTCTGGTATCTCGTTCCTCGCAGCTCTTCTCCGCTATATACAGCGTTCAACCACCAAGCCGACAGCATCAGCGAGTCTTCTAGCTCGTCGCCTTGACCGCACCAGGAAGCATAGTCGGCTGCTTGTCCGCAAAGTTCGGTACATCCTCCATGATCTCCTTCATCTCGGGGGTTGCCGCAGCCTTCTCGAAGCTCGCCTGCGAGTCCCAGTCAAGGGTGGCCTGCACGCAGAAGTCGGCGTCCTTGCCTGTACGTTGGTAGCATGGTCAGCAAGTGCCTGAGGGAACGCTAGGCATGACTGAGCTCACCAAAGTCGAGAACCTTCCAGCCCGTCAAGCCCATTGGTGTGAGGTGCTTGCCGACCAACGGCATATGCGAGGAGAGGTAGTAGTCCATGTTGAAGGCCGTCCTGGGATTGATGTTTAGCTCCGTTTCGCCATGATTGAGCCCCAGGATACGTTACCCTTTGGGGTAGAGGACTGTGGTTGAAGCCATTATGGTATTGTTGAGTGTTTTTGGTGTGTCTGGAAATACTGATAGCCTGCTCAGCTGTGTGATCTGGAACCGCTCGAGCCTTGGAGTTCTGACCTTGTGGTGTGTTTGGAAGTGCTTTGCTTTGCGCTGCCTGTAGATGTTTCACCAGCGTGGCCCTCGGTTCATATAGGTAGCTTTCCCTGAACCACAGCTGCCACAGCTGCCCCACTGCCGCTCGGAAATATGGGCAGCGGGGTAAGCGTCAAGAAGATAGCAAGTCGGGGTCCAACCTAGTAAGTTGGCTAGCTGACGAAGCGTAGTTGCGAGGAGAGGATTGATAAGATGCTACCAGGATTGGCTGTAGGTCTAGATCTAGGCGGAGCTGGGAAGTGGGATCAGGAAGCAGACAGGGCGAGATCCTACCCGCTACGTACGAAACAAGATGCTCTTCGTTCTGCAGACGCAAAGCTGTAGCTAGAGAGAGGATATAGTCCGCACTTAAGGAACAGTGATAGGGTTCTGACTTACCTTGGACACTCCTGGGCTCCAAGATTTTCGCCCCAGAGAAGCAGAAGGATTGATTCATGGACGAGCAGTCTTCCCACAGCCGTTTAAGTGAACAGAGAACAACTTGAGCGCGAAAGGACGAGTTCAGACACTTATGTGCTCGTCTTCACCAGTATTGGCTTGGTGCCATTTTCAAATCCAGCCAGGTTCAGTGGACGTGCAAGTGGTGCGCATTTCGCCGGGTTCCAACAGACTAAGAAGACATTTCTCGCGATAGGTCAAGCAAATCGTGCTGTTTGTGCTACCTCCTAGTCTCAGGGTAAGCCAGGAGAGAGCGAAAACCCTTGCGAATTCGGCCTGGCAGTCGTAACGACGCCGAACGCCTTCGTGCCTCTGATCGTGTCATCCTCCGCGATGGAAAATCAAGAGGAAGAGACCGTCTTTCGTTTACGTCCGGCGAGCGCGCAGATACCATCCATAATCAAGGCATACCGTAATGTAGGTAGTCGAATCATTTCGATCGGGTGCCCCGCCACTCAGTTGGTGTTCTCACCAGGCTCAGTCTGATCTTGAAGAGCGAGACTTCGATAGCGTGTGCTGTTGAGTGTGACCAGAGCCATGTTTTTGTCGTCGTAGTCAAAGCTGTCGATGTCCTGCGGATTTTGTTCAATACCGCGGCGTTGTTCCGCGCTATTCTTGACTTCAAACATCGACAAATATGGCAGACTCCGACAGACCAGCATCGCCCACCCCAGAGGAGCGCGAGAAGCTCGACGCGGAAGCAAAGAAGAAGGAGCAGGAAGAGCAGAGCAAGCTGCCGTACAAATGGAGTCAGAATATTGGTGATCTCGACCTCACCGCGCCCATCCCGGCCAACATCAAGGGTAGAGATCTCGATGTGAAGATCACTAAGACCAGCCTGAAGGCTGGCATCAAGGGACAGGAGCCGATCATTGATGTAGGTCCATAGGTCACACTTGCCTTTCTATCAAAACTAATCAATTGCAGGGCACCCTCCCGCACTCCATTGTCATGGACGAATCCGCCTGGACGCTCGAGACCACCAAGTCTGGTAAGGAGCTTAACATCCACCTTGACAAGAGCAACAAGATGGAGTGGTGGCCTCACGTCGTAACCAATGCACCCAAGATCGATACCGCCAAGATCACGCCGGAGAACAGCAAGCTGAGCGATTTGGACGGCGAGACGAGAGGTATGGTGGAGAAGATGATGTACGATCAACGGCAGAAGGAAATGGGCAAGCCGACGAGCGAGGAGGACAAGAAAATGGAGATGCTCAAGAAGTTCCAGGCGCAGCATCCAGAGATGGACTTCTCGAACGCTAAGATGGGTTGAGGTGAACTTGAGGGTCAACGAAGTTACGAGATGGTGTCAAAGTGTTCGCTGTGGAAGCATCGCGTTGGTGTAAAACTCATCCGTTTGTCTCAGATTGCTCGTAGCAAACATAGCTTGTGGTCCGCGGTGGAATACTTGTCAATAGCATAAGTATACGAACCCTCCACATTCGCAGCGGCGCATCGACACTTTAAAGCGCGATGGCAACAGCAGCACACAGAGTTTCAAACATCCCTGAACTTCTCGAGCTGATCATCTATGAGGTGCCAGAAAGTGACATCCTAACCAACACTCAGCGAGTCAGCAAAGCATTCAGAGCCGTGATTGACGGCTCACTTCCGATTCAGCGCAAGCTCTTCTTCCTTCCCGAATCGCCCAATGGCCAACCACGAATCAACAGAATCTTCCTTAACCCGCATTTCTTCGATCAGCAGATACCATTGGCTATCAACAGGAGGATCTACCTTGCAGGTCAAGACTGTCGCTCCTTGCCCGGATGCCGGCACCTCACTCTGCAGCCATCGGCACTGATTGTGAAGTACGACCACAAAGGCGATGTTTGTGACAAGTTTCTGCGGGTGTCTATGAACGAGAGCGATGAGCTGTGCAAGGGTGCAGATCAACAGACGCCTGTACGACCTGTTGGTACAGGCGATACCTGCAAGATGTGCAACAACGCACGACAAAAGATGAGAGGCAGTTGGGAAAAGATGTACCTTACGCAGCCGCCTGCTGACATTGAGTGGACCATGTGGGATGGGAACAGTCAAAGCCGCGGACACAAGCAGGATGTCGCGTGTGGAGAGAACGGTAAACTCGGAAAGCTGATCAGGCCTTTCAGCACGCAAGTCCAGTACATGCTGAGGCATGCACCGGCTGGTGGTGAGCGATCCACCCGAGGGATGGAAGGTGGTGAATATGAAGTTGTATGATGCCCCACACTTCCACCGTCTCAGCGCGGAGGCAGCGACAAGGGCTGTGTTAGCCCAGGACGTGAACTCGAGCAGGACTGGTGGTTCGGAGTTGACTGTTGGGTCATGTTTGAGGCTTGTTCAAATACAGCATGGTTTCTAATTACGCTTGTCCTGTTCGTATTCATACATACATCCTGCTCTGCTTCGCTCGTCTTTTGTATACCAAGATCACATTACGCCAATTCCAATCTGTGCTATTGATGCTTTTCCTACCCAACCCTCAACTCCAGTCCGTAGGCATCCCCGCACCGCCATATCCGCCCATGCCACTGCACTCGGCTCAGTTCTCTTCGTCGCAAGTCACACCTATGCGAGGTCCATGCCAATGCCGCTATCCATCACCCTCTTAGTCTTGCGGCCGCGGCCTTTCTTTACCGATGAGCTCTCCGATTGCGTAGTCGTACGGTGGAATTCAACCTTCCCGACCAGATCGTAGGTCTCGATCTCTGCCAGCATGGCTAGGCCTCGCGTCTTCACCGCCGCTCCCTCATCGTCAGCGACGGTTTTGGCGGTCAAGACAGACGCCTCCAGCTTCTCAATGGCGGTATTCGTATAAGCGACCTGCAGGGAATGTTAGCATCTCCGCGACGTAGCATGCTATATAGCACCTGATATCCCATGGCAGGGGCATGAGGGCACTTACGTGGTCGCGCAATTGCTGTCTCATAGCCTCAAAGTCGGTCGTGAGCGTCACAACAACCTCACCCGAGCTGGTGGCGGACTTCTTAAGCTCCTCGATCTCATCGTCGCGAGCAGCGAGCACCTCTTCCCACGCCCTATCAGCCTCCACTGCCTTCTGCTCAACGACGAGAATCTTCTCTTGCTTGTCGCGCAACTGCTTCTTGTAGTCATCGATCTCATCCTCCTTCTGGTTCGACAGCTCAAGCATAGCTTCCGCCTCGTCCTCCACACGCTTCTCGAGACCATTCCTCTGCTTCTCGAGGTCGCGGACATTAGCGGTGAGCTCCGTGACCTGAGCGTGCAGCAGAGCGATTTTGGCGTTACGATCCTCGATCTCGGAGTTGTGAAGCGTGGTATCGTTGGTGGCCTCTTGCTGCATCAGCAGAATTGTGGTCTCGTGTGTAATGACGGTCTGCTTCAGCAGCAGAATACTAGCCTCTAGCTCCTCGATCTGATCATCCTTCTCGGTGCGCACATTCTCCAGGTCAGTCTCCACGCTACGAAGATCCATGTTCAAGCCCTCAATCTCGGTATTGCGCTCGACGAGCTCAGCCTCAAGCTCGGCGATACGGTTGTCGCGCTCAAGAACATCGGCGCGCATCTGCAACTCGACTTCCTCCAGGCGGGTCTCCAGTTCCAAGATGATGTTAGCACGCTCCGCTGCCATGTCGTCTGCAGCCTCACGGCGAGCAACCTCTGCAGCAATGTCGACCTGGTACTTGTTATCCTGGTCCGACATAAGCTTCTGCAAATCTCTGACAGCCTTCTCGTTGTCCTGCTGCACCTCGAACAGCTTCATGCGAAGGACATTAGCCTCTTTGCCTTGCGTGTCGAGCCTCTGGGTCAGCTCGTCAACCTCCGCGTTACGGTCATCAAGATCCTGCTCAGCAGCCTCACGCTGGCGAGTCGCAGCCTCGTTAAGCGTGCGAAGCTCTTCAAGCTTGACAGTCATCTCGTCGAGCTGCTCTTCGAGGAGGTCAACGCGCGCAGTCAAGCCATCGATCTCGACGTTCTTCTCCTCGAGCGTACTCTCGGTAACGATGCGGTCCGCCTTCTCCTCGACGAGCTCGGCAGTGGCAACAGCGAGCTCGTCGCGCAAAGCATCGCGCTCAGTCGAGACCTGCTCGAATTGAATATCTAGCGCTGTAATTTCGGTTTGACGCTCATCCGCCTGCTTCTCAGCCTCCCCGCGGAGCCTCGTCTCCTCGTCGAGACGGTCCTCGAGCTCTTGCATCGTCTGCTCGCGCTCCAGATTCATCTTCTTAATAGTCTCCTTATAGTTCAGCTCCATGCTGTTGATGAGCTCGGACAGCCTGTTCTCCTCGCTGCGATACTTGTCCAGGCTCACCTTCAGGGCTTCGATGTCCTTCAGCAGATCGCCATTGTTGAGATCCAAAGACTCTCGCTCTTGAGTCTTCAGAGCCAACTCCGCCTTCAGCTGCTCGATCTCCTTGTCGGCTTCCACGAGGTCCTCCTCCGCCTGCTCGCGTTCGCGAATCTCCTGGTCCCTCTCCTTGTCCAGCTCAGTGAAGCGCTTCTCCAAAGACTCATACCTAATCTTCGCAGCCGCCAAATGATCAAGCAACTTGTCCACCTCCCCTGATAGTTCGGTGACCAGGTCGTTCTTCTCCCGGATGTCCTGATCCTGAAGGCGGAGCCTGTTCGTGAACTCTCTAACGTTCGCGATCAGGGTCTCGATGATATCTTGCGTCGTGGCATCCTCCGGCAACGTGTCAGGCAGTTCGCTATCGAAGAGCTCGCGCACGTTCGCGAAGCTCTCGCGAATGCTCTCCAAGATATTGTCGGGGCTATCGCCAAAGCCAAGGGCTTGAATTTGAATGATGAGAGCGGAGAGCGTGGCTTTGGCGTCTGCGGCCTCTTTCGCGAAAACCTGAATGGCATCCTTGAAGGACTCACGCTCTAGAGCGAAATCGGCTGAGAGCTTCGCATCGAGGGATAGGCGGCTTGTGCTCTCGCGGAAAATGGACTTCGATTCGGAACCTAGAGCAAAATCTGTTAGTCGGAATTGTTACCATCTCCGCAGCAAAGTAGTCGCATATAGAAGATATTCCTACGCAGAAGCACAAGACCCTGCTATACTTCGAAGATGTTGACTTACCTCCATTCAAGCTCGAACCAAAAGCTGTCGCAGGTAGCGCTGGGTAAGAAGCTTCACCAACAGCCTCCTGCCTATCCAATACCAAGATTGTCTCATCGAGCAATCCATACTCTCCATTGTAAGCATCCAACTCCTGCTGCGCGCTGGCGATATTTTGCTCTAACTGAACGGCGCGCTGCTGAGATTCCTCCGTGTCGATGTCACGCAACGATTCAAGGTCGAGATGCAACTGCTGAACCAATTCACGCATCCTCGTCGATTCAGCGCGTACTCCTGCGCCGTTCCCATCGCGGGAGAGCTGCTCCAAGCTTCGACGTAGGCGCTTTACGCGTTCGTCGACTACACTGTCCATGGTCTTGAAGTGCATATTCTTGATGATTTGAGTCGACTCGCCGGCCTCTCCGCCCCATACCGGTGGCAGAGACATGCGTGTCGCCGTACCGGAGCGTGTACTGCCTGCCCTCGTCGAGATGCCGACTGAGGGCGACATGGTAATACGGCGAGTAAGTGTCTCGAACTTCCGCGGATGAGGTGTGAGGTTCGCTGTCGTGGTAGACCTCTCTGCAGGCGAACTAGCTCCACCAAAGTGCACGTGCTTGCGTACTTCGATCGATTCTTCTGCCGCCTCTGCACCAGCCGACATATCGCGTTCGTATGTGGCATCACCGCCCAGCTGAGAGTGTAGCGCGTCTTCATGGTGTGCGCTGAGTTGGAGATCTTCTTCTTCCGCAATGCTTGCTGCTGTTTTTCCGCGTCCTGCCTTTCTGCGTTTTACTGGTGCCGTGACGATCTCCGAAGCATTGGACGCGACTGATGCTGCGTCGCTGTGCCGCCGTTTACGACCTGTAGTTCGCGTCGATGAGACTACGGGTTGCGAGGCCGCGGGTGCAGCTTTTCGTTTGGGAGGCATGATGTCGACTTTCGTGCTCTCGCTGGAATCGAAATTGAATGGTAGCAGATATCGCGGGAACGGAGCGTGTCGAGCTTCGATGGGAAGGAGAAGGTGGAAGGCGATGTGGTTGTTCCAAACAGAGTTTAAGAAGGCTGGGTTTTCTACGTCACTTTTCAACGCGACGCGCTAGTGGTTTCACCTTCAGTTCGTGATTTGCGACACAAACATTCACTGTTCATGTTCAGCACTCGAAGATCGCCGGTCTTGATTCACCGGCGTTACAATCGGCCAGTCACTCTCTCACCGCCAGCAGGCCGCCATGTGCTCCGATGCTGGACTGCCCGTGACAGTGACGAGACCGTTTCGCGGAGAGTTTCGCGGGACGCCATCGAAAGGCTGCACCCACATGCGTCGCCGTGACCAAGAATCATCATTGGAATCTCGGTAACGGAGTCTTACCTGCATCCCATATGCGCGCACGCTCCTGTACGATGCTCCCTAGCATCAGAAACATGCCAACTGGCGGAGACCTTTGCGGCTTGGCTCGCAGGCTACAGTAGGTGTGTCGCGCTGGGTACCTGGATATCCCAGGGGATACAGTGTTAAGAAGTCGTCGAGGATAAGTTTCAGACCATTTCAGATTATCTTTCTAACCAACGCCCGTTTCCTGCTTCTAGCCATGTTCTACCAATCTATTCCGCGAGGTTCGTTGACAAATTCGCAGCCTAAAGCAACGACAAGTATCAAAGGACTCAGCCAGTCGCACATTCAGATGCAAGCACATAGCAACTGGGAATGGTTTGATCCTCCTCACCTCGGGACCACAAGACCAACCCGCAGCTGACTCTGGCGAGAGGACCGTGCTAGGGGACCTGTCCACACGAAACGGCGGCGCATGTCTTCTACAGACACGCTAGCTAACGCGGCAGTCCGAATGCGAAATCAGCTGCACTCGCCATCTTTGTCCTTGCATCTGCGACGAGGAAGTGCAGCAGTCTCAGCAAAGCCGTACAGATACCTCCTTGAGCACTCGAAAATCACGGCTCTCCCTTTGGGAGCAACCGATTGCTGCAGTCTCGAACCCAGCTTGGTCAATAGAATTCGGCGTGTCCAGGACAAGTCGAGCAAAATATGTCTTTGCTACACTTCAAGAAAGAAGGTGCGAGGAGCAATGTCGACTACGCTACTCGACACAAGGTCTCTAAAAGCCGTACGAGGTCTGCGTGGTGGTGCCCACATGAGTGAAGCAGCCAACACGACAGCGAGCGAGAGTGGTCGACCTCGTAGCGTGCACTCACGAATGCGGAAGGTGCGATACGACGTAACGGGAAGGCTGCGGTAACGAATGACACTTGTTACTGCGGCGACTATGCTCTTTGCTCCTTCAACCCGCCACAAGATCCACACTGCACCATACATGTCCATTCGCTGTTTTTGACAATGTTCTGTTCACTATTTCATGCTTCGCTCTGTCTCGTGTACCTTGCTCTATTGACTACCTTGCTACCCGCGCCCCATGTCGCAATGACTCACCCACCGTTCAGACGAAGTCTAATCGCACTGACCACAGCGGGGCATAGCACCCTGAGGTCGACCTCACTGCACGCCGACAAGCGTTCAGGCGCACTTTTATCGAAATTGCAGGCGACACAGTCATTTTTGACTTCAAACATCAGGCCTCAAGCACAGCAATTCTCGCTAGCAGTCGTATCTACTCGCCACCATGGCTGGCAAAGGCAAAGCCAGAGCAACACACAAATGGACCACCGAGCAGAGGACCGTGCTACATATTCTATCCCACAGCTTCAAGATTTCCTGGTCTGTCCGGACGCAAGTGTTCAATGATTACTTCCAAGACTCCTTATACGCCGAAGGCTTTCACAGCGGCTTGCGGGAGAATTCATTGAAGGCGCAATACGCAGACAAGAGGCCGCCTATTTGGGTGACGATATGCAAAGAGCCGTCGACGGACGACGAGTGGCGTCAAAGGCACGATTTGATTCGGCGACTTCAGACGGTGCTGAGCACAATCCAGACAGGTGCTCGTCCCTTGGGCCAAGCTGCCACGCAGACATCCGTTGTAGTACAGCAGCAGCACATCGTCACATCCGAAGATGTCCGCTCGAAGACTCCAGCCAAAAGGCTCGCTCATTTCATGCTCGACGAACCCGATGCGAAACGCAGATTGACCGCGCCTGCTGCAATGCCAGAGGCGATTCCGAAGGCGCCTATTGTCGTACCAGTGCAAGCAGCCAGTGTGCCGGCCAGTGTGCCAGCCAAACGCAAATTCGTGCCCAACTTCACGAATGCCAGCTCAAGGAAGAAGACGTCCAAGATTGCAGTCTCGGTCAACATTACTACACAGATACCTGCAGTACCTTCACCTCTCGCACCCAGCACGCCTCAGTCAAAGGGAATACGCAATGCTGATCTGGAGAAATCGGAGTACCATCGACGCATTGGGCCAGTCCTCAAGCTGAGTCCGAAGGCGCTGGCTAAAACCAAGCAGCCACTCGTGCCTGTATCGCCTGCCGTTGCACATTGGAACACTGGCGGCCTGTTCTTCCGGTATTGGAACGACAAGAGCTTCGGATCGAACAGTGAGAATGGCTTCATTGCCGGCCGGTTCGAGGAAAATAATGTTGTTGGACCTCCGCTGAAGAGCACCGACTTAAGGTGGGAAGATTTGGAGATACATATCGGCGACAAGAAGCGACACAGCCCGTACATCTCCGTGTCTAATTGCTTGCTTTGGCTTCTTCGCAAAGCGTTGAAGGAGACCAATGCTGGAGCGAGAGGCGGCAAAATCGCTCTCATCTCGGTCGATGCTCTCGACCGCAATGCCGTCTACCACCTGCCGCCTTTCCATAGACAGCTCATCAAGTGGTTTCCATTCTTGGGCGGTAAGTGGAGATACGTTGGCACACAAGAGTTCATCGTCTGGCACGAGATTCCGAAAGAGGCTATTAGTACGTTCATGCTAGACCCATTGAGCGACAATTTGCTAATCCATTGTAGTTAGTACATTCAGCGTCGATTCTCTAGCCGAAGCCTGCAATCGCATTCCTAGACTGCATGACCTGATGCGTATGGAAATTATCGCAGGTCGTACAGATCTCAAAACCAAGATCATGTCGGCTTTGACTGAAGACCATATCAAGCTCAATGCAGATATAGCTGTCGCTATCGCGCAGCTGTGCAGGATCTTCGGGCTGAGCGGCAGTTCAGCGCTTGATCATCTTGAGCATGTCGTGTCAGACGTCAGTTTACCCTAGCGGTGTGGCTAGCTTTTTGCTAATATTTGTTCAGGTGATCCAAGGCTGGCGGATTGCCATCGAGCACATGTCATCTGCTGAGTGGGCGCATCTCGCTGCGACTTGGATGCACTCTCTTTGCGGACGCTCTACAGTACCTAGTCCAGAGCGTGAGCAGCAGTTGAAGATGACTTGGCTGCACGGCGTCAAGGCCGGCATGGGTGACTTTAATACTTTCCGGTATGCACCTACATGCAAGCAGCGTATGTGATCGAAGAGGCAGGTTATAGGCTGACCACTACTCCTAGCGATGGCAAATTGATCAAACAGATGCAGCGAAAAGCGCAAGACGTAGGTCTTGATTCACCTGTAAGTGGGCGGCCATATTGCAGCTTCTATCTCGAGCTTACGATATCGATTGTGCAGACACAAATAGTACTCGAAGCTATGGCAAATGCAACCAGGGCTGTACTCGAACTTGAACAGAAGCAAAACTCGCGATACGAGCTAGCATCTCAAGCAACGGCATTCTTGCCCGCCATTGAGGAAGACTTCTTGCTCGAAAGCGACGTCGTTGGACCAGTGGCTGGTCTGTCAAGCTCAAGCGATGAGGATGAGCACGACGAGATCATGTACGACGATGACAGACTTGGGCTGTGAGCGTTGACCGAGCGCTCGGAAACTGTTCGAAGTATTGACGATGGTAGAGCATCGCGTACGGATGCTCATGAAGATGGCATAGCAATGGAAGGCATTGTGGGCGTTATGGCGTTCTGTGGGACTTCAGCAAAAGTGACAAGCTCTGTCGCAACGTGCGGGCGAGTGGCAGTGTGAGAGTTAAGTACGCTGTCATAGGTTCATGAGTTCATGGCTCAATGCATGCTGCCAAAGGTACCTGATTCCATCGTTCCACGTTTCCCGTGGTTTGCCAGGACACCACGCTGAGCCTACCCCTTCTCAAAGACGCCATTCACCCTGTACATTTGGAACTTGTCGAGCACTGATCACTTCCTCCTCAAACGCTCGATCTCATCCCTCAGGTTCTTGATCACAAAAGCGTCTTTCTCACGCTCACTTTGCACAGCCTTTTCGACGCTACCTTGCCAGCTCCGGGTAACAGCCTCATTGCCTTGACCCACCAGCTCGGCTGTCCACTTCTGGATGTTTCGTGCCTGATGGGCGACTTGATCTGAAAGACAGACGTTCTCATGATGCAGCCGACCGTTCTCGGCATACATAACATTGAGCTCGTCGCGCATTGCTTCATATTCCTCCACTGGCACTCTACGGTCAGACGAGTCAAACGACTCTTTCCGGCGCGAAGAAGACCGCTGCTCGCTCCTCAGCTCATTCCGCACGGCCGCCATGTCTTTCTTGAAGGCTGCGACCTCCTTGTGCAGCTGCTGAATCACAACTAGAGCAGACTGACGGTTCATGTCGCTCTCCTGCAGTCTAGCGATCGCCTCATCACGTTCTTTCGTTCTCTGATCGACAAGTTGCTCCAGTTTCTTCATTTCCATACGCCGCCACACCAACATCGCATCTTTGACTTCCTTTGCCTCATCGATGTCGGTACGCAGGCGGTCTGTGATGACGTGCTCGTCGTCCAGCCGCTTCAAATGGCCTTGCTCGAGCGACGTGACGAGTGGATGATGCGTGGGACCGGACGGTCGCCTGCCAAATTCTGGATATGTAAACACACACGCACGTACCTCGATGCTCTCTCGTGTCGGTGCACCTGCGGGAATAGTATCTGCTGGCATGTCGAAAGCAGTGTGCAGACACATCTGTGCCTTGACGTCCTTGGCAGTGTCGAAGTTCTTGAAAAGGAGCACATCCTCTTCTGCTTGCTCGCTGCAATAGTACCAATCGAAACCCGGGCGATATCGAATCACACCCATCGTGTCCCAGTATTCGCCAGTCTTCGCAAGATGGCGCTCGCACTCGATGACATCGTCTTCTCGCAGCTTGCCACCGTCAGCGATCGCAAGACCACAGTCATACACCGGGTGCTTGATAGGCCTCCAGATGTTGATGATCCTCGCGCGTCCAGAGAGAAGGAACTCGGCTTTCATCTCAGTCATGGCTGTGATCTTCTCGATGACACTGCGCTCGGTATTGTCGGTGTGGACTTGGCGAGCGAAGGGGTTGTAAGATAGACCTTCGACACGAAGACCTTCGTCGCCTGCCTGCCGTATGCGAGCATCGTAGAACAGAACCTCATCACAGCCTTCTACTTCTTGTCGAAGTAGCCTTTCTAGCTCCGGAAGATATGACTGCGCGATCTTAGGCTGTGATCCCCACTCGGTGAATGTGGTCGGTGCTTTGACATATTTGAAGCCGTGTTCATCGAGTGAGAAGTTGCCGAGAGGTTTCCCGTCCAGTCCTCGTACATCGTGGAGTGTTTCGAGTTGGCCGGGCTCAAGGCGAACGTTCGTTTTGTGCTCGGTGTCCGCGAAGTTCGGTGTTATTTGCAATGGCTTGACAGTCTCGTACAATGGATCGTCTTTTAAGTATGTGAGCTGAACCTTGACATCCTTGCTTGTCTTGCTCTCAGCGCCAGCTTCGACTTGGTTCGGTGTGCAGACTAAGTCAGGTATTGTGGCTTTTGCTGCTGTGCGTGTAGTCATGACCGTCGTTCTCAATACAGGGATGGGAGGCTATTCAGTGGTCAACTCGGGGATTTATGCAAGAATATGGGCAGTCCGTCAGCGTTGCGGCGGTCAAGAGAGAGAGCGGTATCGATTGGCGATAAGCTGTTTGTACCTTGCAGCAAGCTCGTATGCAGCTGCTTTGTTGGTTTGGGTCACACGGAAAGCGGTGCAATGACGTGTAAGTGTCGTGGGAGTAGCAATTGTCGACTTGCTTCGTCGTGAATGCAGAGTAGAGTGAGGAGAAAGCAGCTGCTACACTGTACGTTCCATGCCGGTTGGCAGCGGCTTAGGATATGTCCTCGCGGGATGGTACTGTTACGTTGTAGATGGTCGTGTGGTCATCCCGCTCGTACGATAGTGACTGATCCTGCGATTCCGTCGATGAGAATCTCAAGGAAAGGAATCTCAAGGAAAGGTGTGATGTGATCTCGTCGCGCCCGTACACTAGCGTGATATGCACGTCTCCCGATGCGGAAATAGCTCAGGAATTCGTGTACAGTAAACACGACCTCACCTTGACACACTCCGCCAGACACAACGTATGCAATGGCGAGCCCTAGCAAGCTCCCGTCGCGTCGCCCAGTCGGTGGCCGAAGTAGACCAGTTTCGATGATCGAGGTGCGGCATCACCAGCAGTGGCATGTTCAAGGAGAAGTGCTGAAAGGAGGTAGGGTCCCATGCTCAACTTGAATCTCAATGTTCCGGCACCGAATGAGAGTACTCCCACATCACGATCGTCGAAGAGAAGGAGTTTGCTACCTCAATTTGCACGGAAGTTTTCGGGCGAGCAGAGCGTGCCCGAGGAGGACATAGTGGAGGATGCGGAGAGCAGGAGAGGAAGCGTGGCTGGCAGCACATATGATGGGCTGAAAGACATGGAGGCCCGCAAAGCTGTCGGTGAGGCGGACAGGAAGGCTATGCCACCGCCGAGTAAGCTTGGACGGCCAATGTCAATGTTTGGGGCGGGAGGGTTGGGACGAGCAGCGTCGGTACGGTCATACGCTCGAGAGACGCCACGTAGTACCGATGCGAGGGCGGACGCGCTGGCTGCTCTGACAGGGGGTTCTCCTCAGGCGGCAGCAGCCAGTCACGCAGCAGCACAGGATACGGGTATGAAGCGTGCATCGTCGACGAGGCTGCCACAATCACCTGCAGGCCGTGGCCTGTCGCGCACAGCGAGTGTTAAGCCCAAAGATCCTCCGACGCGGACGAGCAGTACAGCGAAGCCCGCGACTAGTATAGCGGATAAGCGTTCGTCAGTCACCACGACCAGCACTTCCGAAAAGCGCTCTTCGATCATCAAAACACGGCCACCGTCGATCGATAGCTTAGCGAAAGCGAGGCCGCCCAGTGTCACATCTCCGGCATCACTAGCACGTTCCACTACATCACGTCACAGTACCAGCAGTAGACCACTGTCTCAAGTACTATCACAACCGTCACGACCGTCCTTCAGCACCTACCAGCAGCACTACAGCCCTGCCAAATCTGCTCTTCCTAAGCCTCCAGTGCCAGCCGCACGGAATAGTAAGCCAGCTGCCGTCGTAACAGAGGATGACACAGCTCCCAGCTTCGAGATCCAGAAACAGCAGAACGAATTACTCGCCTTGTCGCTGCTCCATCAAGCTGCGTTACGAACGAAGCAAGAATACGATGCAAGCGCTCATCGTAAGCTCGGACGCAAGCAAGCCCAGCTACGCAAAGAGTACGAAGCTCTGCACGCGCTCGAGGATGAGCAGTCGCGGTTGGCGAGCCTGGCAACACTCGACTCCTGGTGTTCCGATGCTACGTTGCTGGCCGAGAATTTGCAGATTGCGAGTAGAGGCTATTCCGAGCTCACCACCCTGTCAGAGAATGGTGGACGTTACCAGCAGCTCGTCTCGACGTTCGAGAAGTGGATCGACGCAGCAGAGCATCGTGAAGGCGAAAATCTGACATTCGTCGAAGCGCTACCGCACGACTGGCATAAAGCGCATACGTCGCTCGCTTTGCGATTACGTACATTACAGCGTGAGCTTGGGCTACTACCTCCCGCGCCACTTAGGAGCGATCACTCAGAAGATGATTCTGCTCTGAAAGTTCTGCTCAACAGCTGCGAAACACTTTTAGCTGGCATGTTGAAGGAGCTGGAGCTGATGAGCAAACTCGAACGTGGCATTCTGCAGCGCGAGAAGGAGAGAGTGGACGATGAGGTCAAGAAGCTCACGATCGACGACACGAAAACTACGCAGTGGGTGCCGGCTTGGCAGAGCGTAGCATGAGGAGTTCACTGATCCGAGATACCCCCAACCACGAGCATCGGTGACCTTGCTGCTTCAGATACCCAGAGCGTCGTACTGTCTCTGTCCGCCATCACCAATCTCGCCCGCATCTTCCAGACCCCAATCACTGGGCAGCTGCCACAGCTCGAGCAGACTCTGCACGCGATACTCAGTGGCCCAGCCCGTATCTTGCTCGAGCCCTCGAAGTTGACTGATGATGCTACTTCGCCACATCTCCGTCTCTGCACTCAGACTTTCACTCCCACTTTCATCACTCCCGCCTAGCACAAGGCCTGCCGTCCAGAGAGGCTGTACGGAGTGTATTCTCGCTCCTTCGTCTGTCCTTCCTAGGCCGATCGCTACAATCTCCTTCGCGTGACTGCGTGATTGCTGCAGTATACTGGCGTATGAGGCGTGCCTTGCAGCAAGCGAGGAGCCAGCCGACAGTCGTGCACGAGCCAAGCTGCCGCCTTGCTGTTGCCGCATGTGAAGAGGCCCAGCCGTGGACAAGTGCGGTTTGTTATGCAGTAACTGTATCCTCGCGAAGTGATAGCTTTGCATTGTGCTGGCGCACATAGGTCGAGGAAACCATCTCTCCGCGAGACAAGGCTTACTTGCATTGTCTGCGTCAAGGGTACGAATTGCAGTCGCATGGAAGCTGTCTGGTAAACCATCATACCATACGCGGAACTGCTCGTCGAGACTTTGCCAGTATTCTAGAAGTTCCTGTTGTCTTACGCCAAGGCCGAGTGGTGAGATGGTCTCAGGCACGTCATCACCAGCAGCGATGAAATTGACCAGCTTCTGCAATAACCAGACGAGGGCGTTGGAGACAAGATCGTCCGGCATGGCGTCTTCGCGAGTGTAGTGCGGATGCTGGGGATGTGATGGACAAACGAACCCCTCCATCGTGAGCTTGAGACCAGCACTACGCCACATGAGCAAGTCGGCGGTATCGAGACGGGTCGTTGTGCTGTTGATGAATGCCGAGAGCATATCTTGACGCGCAAAGTTCCAGAATACTGCTCTACGACCTTGACTGAGCCCTCGTGGCAGGCGCACACGCTCGTTATCCGGCATGACAGAGAAATTTTCCGTGACTTGTTGCGCTATCGAGACAGGCGAGGGCGGAAGTGTCAGTGGTACCATGCTTTCCTGTGCAAGGTCGAAGAGCGATTTTGCACCGTCCAGGTGGGAGGTCCAAGCCTGACCAGAAGCATCGAGAAACTCGTATATGCATAAGATAGCCGTCGCGGCCACCAGCTCATCCGAGTCGGTTGTAGGCAGTGGATTGTCTTGCGTTGTCGCTACTGTCTCCGCCGATGCATCCTCTGGCATTGACGAAGTCGGTGGTCTCGTTGCACCATCGAGAGCTTGACGCAACAGGGTGACTGCTAGGTCATAGTACTCTCTCGCCCTTCGGACCCAGCCTTCCGCATCCTGCGATGCACCGGCCCACACTTCCATCCTACTCCGCCTTGAGGGTGTTACCTGTCCTCCCATGACTGGCTTTCGTCCTTTCACACGCGCCAGACTCTTCGCAGATAGTGCTACGCAGGAGTATAAGAGCAGTGGACACCGCACAGCGAGTACTGGCACCTCAGCCGAGAAGAAGAGCCCCAGGTCAAACAGGTCCATCCAAAGCCCGGCACGCTCGGAAAAGTCTCGCGTAAGATATGACAGCTCAGCGTCGTCTATGCTTGGATTTCTCAGGGATCCTTTCGAGTGTGAGCGAGGCTCGCCAAACGCGGAAGCGTACGATGAAGTACGTACGTGGGTCGGACTCTGGTGATAACGGTGTTCGCGACCTGATGTGGACTGAACATTGTCCGTTGTCGGATCGTGCAGCGCTGGGTCAATATTGGTGTTTGAGGACGTGATGTCTTCGGTGTTGTGATTCAAGATAAAATCCAGGTTGTTATGAAGTGGTCCTGGAGTAGTGTAGATTTGTTGAGGAGACGTACTTGTCATCGGCGCTTCGTATGAGTACGGATCCTGGCTGGCTACTGCTGCACTGAGCGCCTCTAATCCGTGCATGGCATACGTCGCACTGCTTGGCGTCCTAATGGTCTCCCATGCGTGACCATGCCGTTCATCACTGGGAGTCCTAGTACGTTCCACGAGAGCAGGCGGCTGGGCTGGAAAATTTTCGTTGCTGGTCGTGATAAGGTCGCTATCAGGTCTCGTAACCTCCGCGCCTTCCTCGTCTTCGTACGGATTATTGGTATGGACAAACTTCAACGTTGGCGGCACATCGACCCACGTTGTGCTCTTGGCAAAAGTCTCTCTGTAGCCGTAGAAACTCTTTAGACTTGCGGCCCCTTCGTTCATGGATGGGTTTTGTTGATGGCGGAAAGTAATTCCCTGGCTCAGGACGCATTCTCGGTTCGCTTTGGCGCACTGGGCACATCTATCTTTCGATCAGTATACCGCATTTGTAGCAGCATTCTGCGATGCGATGGTCGTGAACGATAAGGCCGGTACAGTAGCCTATCAGGTTCCGTCGTAATGGAGAGGCTGTCTGCAGCAGCATTAGGCTTGTACTCACACCGGCCGCTCTTCTGTGCATTTCAACTATAGTTCGGTTAACGGTCGCGCCTGTGATATGAATTTCGTACACTTAGTGCACCTTTCGTTGTCGACACGTTAAGCTGGAGAGCGAGTGGTCAGCCCTGGTGGTATATCGATGGAGTGGGTCGCTGGCATGCAATTGAGAAATGGCAATTTTCGCCGAAACTGCCTCTCTCCACTGCTCAACTACAACTCACCATCCCGTCCTTGATCTGGGAGCCATCGCCGTCTCTGACAACTCCCCTGCACTCGATGGCGCTGCAACGCGAATATTGGTGTTGGCCGTGACCTGATTGATGCCACTCCGTCTTGTCCGAATCCACGCTGCCACGTCCGAGATGGAGTGGCTTCGGAAGTCTCAATCTGGGAAAGCCGCGGTCAGCACTTCATGCAACACATTGACCAGCCACCACAGTACCTAGTTCCTCCATGACGACGAGGATACAAGTCACACACATCGAGCGCCTCTAGATGCATACGAACCGCCGGTCGAGCAGCTGGAATTCTGGCGTGGTGGACTGCACCATCTCACGACATACAAGCTCACCAATATCTCGAAGGACCAGTCGCGTCACTATCAAGTCACCATGCACTGCATAATGCAAGGACGCAATGTCTGTCGCGGTTTTATTGCCTCTCACTGAAGCCATGCTGGTCGCGTATCTGGTTTTTCGAGATCATGCCAAGGCCGCATATTCGCCACCCGAACAGTACATCGCAGCCGACACCTACATAAGTCATAAGATCAGCAGCAAATTGGATAACCGCCGTCCGACGCTCCGCTGACGAAATGCTATTGCATTTACGCCCGCTCTTCCGATGTGACCTGGATCTATGGTCAACCTTGAGCGATGCTATGCGTCCCACGTCCACGTCTGAGAAATGTTCTGGGCTGCGAGATCATCCTCGGACGATGCCATGCGTAAACGCGCCCCAAGAGCTGCAACATCTACAGCTACGTATCACTCGTCGTAACGATGATGGAATTGCCACGACACTCTCTCGCTCCGCAAGAGTAGTCTCGTTTTTGCTTGCACATTCATATGCTACGAGTGACGAATCGTGGCCATTGCCATTGGCGCAGTTGGCCCGTTTGCCACGAATCGTAAGTCATATCAACAGGGAATCGCTTCATCCGGGCGGTAAGCACTTGGCACTTCAATCACAGCCATTGCCACTTTTTGCTCATGGGTAGAGGGCTGGAGGGCAGTGTATAGTTAACTCGCGTCGTGTTTGTATCATCTCACGTCTCAGCAACCAACAGCAGCGCGAATAGCTGCCGGCGACGTGCTATGCGCATAGAGCGGGATTGGGATGCGTGGTTGAAGGCAACGCAGAGTGCCTGCATTGTTTCTATATTTTCTGTTGGATCTATTGTAATCTCTTCAATGATGCTATCTTTCACACAATCCCTTGCGTTCACGGCACAACGCCGCCAAGCACTCACCACGGTATCGTCGCTCCAAATCGATCGTAGAAGCACCCACTGTCACTGCTGCTCCACCCGTCAATCAATGACAGCAAGCCCGCAACGCTCTCCTCGGCGCTGATCGCCCCTTCTTCCTTCCACTTGACCAATTTCGTCTCGACTCGTCCCGGGTGACCTGGGTAGAATAGTCAGCGCATGCCTCACTTCTGCGGTCCTCCACCCAGCATATCTTACACATCACCCACGTCACGTCCGGTACATCGACAACAAAGCTCCGGACGATAGCGTTCAACGCCGCCTTGGAAGCCCGGTACGCATATGCTGAGCCAGCGGCACGATTACCCGCCGCGTTGTTAGAGAGGCTTCCCATCCTGGAGGACATGACGACGACCTTGGCGTTTGTGCCTTGTCGGAGGTTAGGTAAAATGGCACGGAAAAGGGAGAATGTTCCGGCTGCGTTGATGGCAAATGTATTCATCATGGTGCTGAGATCCATCGCTTCTAGCGTCTCGCAGGCGTCTACATCGCCGTGCTTCTCAGTCTCCAGATGGGGTACTAGACCTCGTATGCCGGCGGAGTGGATGACCAGATCGATCTTCAGACGAATCATTAGCCAACGTCCCATTTGCTCAACAACGCTGTCCTGCCACCGTAATCGCTTGCCAGAGACGAAGGGTGGTCGCTTTTGAAGGCGGAGCAATGCATCGCACGCACGAGAAAACATTGTATGCTTACAGATTCGTCCTTGATGTCTTCCGTGAAAGCATGGATCGATGTCTCATCGGTGACATCGACCGCATATGTTCGCACGTTGTCATCGCTACAAGTGATGCTATGCTTATCAACGGCTATGATTTTGACATTCTGCTTTCGATATGCGTCAAGGAACGCTGACCCAAGCCCACAAGCGGCTCCAGAAATTCTACCTCGGAAAAATCAGTCGATGGTTGCAAATGTCTATACCGTTACTCTTGTTGAAAGCGCAACGTTTCATCGATAGCGTTCAGGACCACGCATGTGCGTGTCGTAGTGAAAGATCCGAGTGAACAGAGACTCGAGGATGGACTTTGACGTCCTTCCTTCTCAGCCGTTTTCGATGCGCCTTGCAAGGTAATGCAAGGCAGATCGCCTGCAGACGAGGCCATGTAAGATGCGATACGCCACCGCCGTCGACGCCGTTGGAACATGTGGTGAGACGCAACAAGGTAAACGGGGGTGTTGCAACAGAAGCTCCAAGATCCGAACTTACAATATGGTGGGCATGTCGAGGCCTGGAATTGTCTTTGGAAAGTGCAGATGAGGTGCAAGAAAGTCTTGGCGAAGATCTCGTTTTGTCGGGTGGCGCCATGGAGATCTCCATGCGGCAGTCCCACCAACCTCTCTCTTGTGGACTCGAGCAGCTTCGTTCACAAAACACATTGTTGCTTGCTTGTTTGCTTGCTCGCGATGCTCTGCCTTATATATGAGTCATATGCGCCTATCCAGAACATGCGACCAATGTTCCTGGCAAGCGCCGCACCTTGAGCAAGTGACTTTCGCACGATGAGGTAAAGCAGAACTCGCGATGGACAACTTGAACAACACTTTCTCCAACACGAACATACTAGTAGGTATACCCTAACCGCCTGAGCTTCACATATCTATACATACCAGACTCACGTCTTGCGACACCTCCACTGACTTGGCGCATCCACCATCGCTCAATACACACTCTCACACAGTAATTCGTCACAGACACCTCCACGCCCTTCTACCGCCGGCAACATGCGCGCCGGCGCACGCTCGCGCCCAGTTTCGCTTCAGGGCCCGCAAGCAGCACACACCCGAGCTCCCGCTGCCCAAGCGACTCGGAAGATCTTTAATTGCATTGTTGACGACTCGGCGCTTGTGGCGGGAGTGAAGAAGAGCACGAGGAACGGGATCAAGCAGTGGGTGAAGAATGGACAGATAAGGCTGTTCGTACCACTTTACGGTATGTCGTATATCGGGCTATGAGGGTGCGCCAGCATCTGACAACATCTAGCGCTTGAACAACTCAGCCGTCAGAAGCTCGTCGTCAGCCGCCATGGCGACGATGTACGCGAGACTCTCAACTGGCTGGACGATGCGACTACGAACTATCCGCATGCCGTGACGTTGCAGGGTGGCGACCAGACGTATTCGAGATGGGCCGAGGTTGAGCGCTTCACGGTGCCACGCACGCTGTTCTCTGAGCAAGACCACGTCGAAGACGAGAAGCTTGATGCGGCCGTAGACGAGACCGACAAGCTAGCTATCTCGGACGGCGGCCATGCCTCGCCAGTGAGCTCCGCGGCGTCCTTGAGGTCCAGACCCGCCACGGCATCGTCGACGCAGAGTGTCCGCTCGAGTGTGAGCCCCGTGTCGCCACCAACAAGCCCTACGAAGGCAGCATCCTCACCAATCAAGCCTACTAAGAGCTCCGGGGCTGCAGCCTCGCCAGCACTCACAGAGAGCGCTAGCATACCCATCCGCCTGCAGCCGCTGTTCAATTACATTCTTTGGCGCATCCATCAGGAGCTCGACCCGGTCGCAGCCCTCGAGTCGTTCATCTTTCTCTGTAACGACCCTCACAAAGCCCATTACGCGAAAGGCTTTGACATAAGATTCAAGCGCCTGGAGCAGCTCCGTGAGGCGGTCAGTAGGGAAGACCGCGACTTCAAGAATCGCATGAGCATGCAGGATCGCGAAAACCAGCAGGTGACGCCAGTCACTACGCCAGTTCTCGGCGAAGCGAAGCCCGTGCAAGACGATGAGGTTGTCTACAGACCACCACCACGCGCACCCGCTGCTATGATGCAGAAGACCATGCCAAATGTCATCGACCCGAACGCTTTCGGTCGCACGCCAGCGCCGCGATCGGCACCACAGCCGGCACCACGCCCGGAGCATACCATCCTTACGTCTAATCCGCCCAGGCCAAACAACATAGGTCCCGCTCGCGGTGGTATGAACCCAGGATTCCCACCTCGCGGCGCTGCCATGGGCGGTAATTTCCGTGGTGGACGTGGTGGCGGACGCGGACGTGGCAACTTCATGCCTGCTCGTGGCGGCTTCGCGCCAACCATACGTACCCTCGATCAGCATACATCCAGTCAGATTGACCCGGACAGCTTCTCGCGTCCGCGCAGTGGTGGTTTTGCTGGTCGTGGAGCCAGGAAACTGTGGGTGCCGACATGATCATTCGGCAGATCCGCTGTGTCCAATCGCAGTAAGGAATCAGAACCACACAACACACTACCGAACAGGCGTGCGACTCAATGGTGCATTGTCATCACGAACAATGAGCGTACGTTTTTGGATGGAGAGAGCATTCGCTCAAGACCGGCCTGTACAGGACGAGTACACGGCATTACGTCGACCCGAAAGTCAGCATTTCCCACAGTCATTCCTTTGACGAAGCGAAACGGAACGAGGACGAGTCGATGACGGGTGGGATGGAGAGGCAGGTGGCGGAGGCTGAAGATGGTCCACGGGACTGGACAGAGAAGGTTTGCTGCGTTTCGTTGCTTGTTTACGATGAAGAATGGCCTGGAGACCGATAATGCGTGCTTTACAAAAGACTGACAGAATGCGTACTTGTTTTCATATCCTACTTTCCAAGCTCTCATACTACGCCACCGAACCCTTGCTCTCGTCTCTTCCACCGATCATCTTCCCGCCAGTCTTGATACCATGCTGTTCGACCTCCTGGCTCAGCACAAGCCTCTCCATCTTTTCGAAGCCCTTGACAGCTTCTCCATAAGTCTCGAACACTCCCTCCTTGTAGCCATCGGCCACACGTTTGACGAATTGATCCTCGTCCCACCTGCTTCCGATCAGATCCTCAAACGTCTGACCCGGCTTCCGCTCACAGCCCCAGACGGCCTTGTACGCCGATCCAAGAGCACAGGCATTGCCGCCAATATCAAGCTTGTACACGCCTTCAACTGATCCGAGAACCTCGCCGGCGATGCGTGCAATAGCAGGATTTGCCGAGCCGCCACCAACAAGGTATACACGGCGAGGCTGCGGTGGCAAGACTTTGCCAGATTTCGGGTCTTTCTCAGACTTCACTAAACTGCCAGACCGAAGTCGGAGAGAGAGCATTTGCGACTCCACGATGTTGCGTGCATCGTCCGACACGAAGTCCGAGGACTGAGGCTTGAGCTCACCAGACTGCGCATTGTAGTTGTAACGCCATTGCCCAGCATGCAAGTTCGGCACGATTTCCGGACGAGGAAAGTAGAGTCCGAGGCGCATATCATCGGAAGAGCTCTTCTGCGAAACTGGAGGTGTGGAGTAGGCGGCTTCATTGAATTGGTCCCAGGATTTCGCAACGGTGCCTTTGACTTGATCGCGGATTTGCTCGCGAGCTAAACCGCCGTTCTTGTAACAGAGCATGAACATGTAGAGACCGGGAGTTGTCGGGTGGTTCATGAAGTGGTATGCTGGATCGGGCTGCCAGACTGAAGTGCTCATGAGGAAGGTGGTGCTGGTACCGAGGGAGACCATGGCGTCCGAGGGTCGCAATGGCAGGGCCAAGATCGTCGAAGGATTATCGCCAGTAAATGGGATAATCTGACAGTCTGCTGGGAAACCATAGCGCGTGACAAAGTACTTGCTGATCGACCCGAAAGAGTCACCACCAGATTCAGGTACATGGCCAAGCTTCCTCTTCAACTCCGGCATCGCGGCTTTTGAGCCTGCGGCGAGTTCAAGCAATGAGTCGCTCCAGGCGCCCTTGCCGACCTCCCACAGATTCATACCTGTGACGTCGCTGATGTCGATCGGAGCGACTTTGCCTAGGAATACTGACGATAAGAACGAAGATACCAAAGAAATCCGAGCAGTGTGTTCATAGTGGTCCGGGTATTTCGTCCGGTAACGCATGATCTGAGGTCCGCTGAAGCGATGATGTGCTTTACTTCCTGTCACATCTGCCAGAGTCTGCGGGCTGCCAAGGTGCTGGTCGAAGAGGTCGCACTGCTTCTGAGTGCTCGCGTCCTGCCAATTGGGGCTCATGGGATGAGCAAATGCTCCCCTGACGCCCGACTCTAGCTGCTCGACAAGCGTCTTGCCACCGTCAAGGCTGGCAAGTAGACGCTCAGCATCCGCTGACCAGAAAACTGTTCCGTGTTGCATGCCGGCGCCAGAGAGACCCTTGACTTTGCTGAAGTCCAGTCCGTCATCTCGCAGCCGATCCAGAACGAGATTCACGGCGTCGAGCCACATAGCTGGCGGTGCAAAGACCTCGCCCTCCGATGGGTTCGTGAGCACGCCCTTCTCGATGCCATACTTCTTAAGATCTGCATCAAAGTCGACTTTGGCTTCGTGGACAAGCTTGAGGTCCGAGTCCACGACGATACCCTTCAGTTGCTGCGTACTTAGATCGAACCCCATATACAAGGCTCCCTTCACAGGTGCATTGCCTCCAAAGAATTGCTTGAGGAAGCCCCAAGGATTGAGTGGTATCGAGTCCATGCTGCCGAAGCTACTGGAGGGCGGCGAGAGGAATGCTCACAGCTTGCTCAGTCAGAGGCGTCGCTGTGACACTCAAGTACTGACCGCCTACTCGCAATTCTCAACAACATCGTGGTCCATCAACGGTTCCGGGCATTTTGAAGACCGGATGAGCGAGAACGCCATGTTTACGTGGGGCTGACGCTTGAACCGAGAGCTCGAGCCGGTAGAATATGGGTAAAGTCGAACAGCCACGTGAGCGGTGGACTCGAGCTGACTCGTGCCTCGGCGACGACCACTTCGTCGTGTGCACACATCAGAGATCATCACATTTGTTGAAACATGGAGACACTTACGGACCGGAACTCGTACCTCAAGGCGACCAACAAGGACGGCTTCTGCCTCCTCGAAGCCACTGCCTCATGGTGTAGCCAATGCAAGGCAATCCAGCCATTTGTAGACAAGATGATCAAGAAGTATCCGGACGGCCGCTATTATAAATACGATACGGATACCGCAGACGACATCAGCCAGGAGCTCGGTGCGAACCAGATGCCTACGTTCCACGCGTTCAAAGATGGCGATCTGATAGGGAGCGTAACGTATGTTCATCTCACAATCAACGCATCATCATCTGACGAGGGAGGTGGCAGTGGCGCGAAGGCGAAGGAGCTCGAGAGCCTGATCAAGGAGAGCTACGATGGGAAAGTTGTTGATATCGAAGAGTAGTCATACGTTCGGTAATTTGACAATTCTTATCGTTCAGGGTTGTAAACTTGTGGAATGCTTGTTGCAATCCTGGCCTTTATGCACTCTTTACCATGCTCTGGCCCTACCAACACCGGCAGCATAGCCTTGGGGACCTGCAGTTGCGCTGCTAGGCCACGACGATGCTGGGCGGTATGCTGTGCCTGTCGCAATGTTAGCTGATGTGAAATGCCAAATTCTTTGCGTTACGTACCATATCCGGATCCGGTCGTGAAGGACTGCCAGTTCGGAGGCATCGCGCCCGTCGGCCATGAGTAGCTGGAACCAGACCATGCCGAGCTGATGGCGCTGCAAGCTTGCGACGGAAGCTTCATGTAGCCGTTGCTACCAGCGATCTATCGAAGGTTAGCTGAAGTGAGAGACAAGCACTAGATGTGAACCATACCAGGACGTGGAAGTTAGCCTGAAATTGCCCATCGTTGGTGGCTTGTTGAGGCGTGACTGGGCTACCCCAAAGAGCACACTTGATAGTGGTCAGAGCAGTCGGGTTCGGGCACGAGGCAGCGGGCAGGAGCGACGGGTTCCTCTCGAAGTACCTAGAAAGATCAGCAAATGCTCAACATATCATATTCCGTGTACTCACAAGTTCGTTCCTACACAGCCACTGGTCTGGTCGCATAAAGCAGTGCACGCAGCTGCGTCGTAGCTCTTGAGCTCGTAGTAGCCCAAGTAGACGTTGGAGGAGCTGGCAAACTCGCTGGCGTTGAGGTTGGTGAATACACGCTGGTATAGAGCAGGCGCGGCAGCGTTGCTTGCAGCACTGGCGAACGCTGGCAACGTCTTGAAGGTCACCTCATCGTTCGGCGAAGGGACAGGGCCGTAACCAATAGGCTGAGTCGAGCACGCAGACGTGGTATCCGCGGCGTGGGCAACGGTGGCGGCAAGGGCCACGAGGCTGGCGGTGAGAGCGTACATGATTGCAAGTAGAGAACGACTTGGTAATGTGAGTGACTTTGCGATGATCGGGAGCGACTTCGACTATATCGAATAAACAATCTAGATCTACCGCATCCGGAACATGGTCGACAACAAAGAGCGTCGTAGTCCGGCATGCTTCTAGACTTTAAGGAGTATAGGGAACAAAGGCAGCCGCTCACTCAGCTTACTTCACGATGTCAATACCAGTGTCGAGCACTTGCAGGCAGCTGCTTGTGTCGTCGTTCACAGAAGCGTGTCACTAGTTTTATGCACATGGCGTTAGCGCCTTTATGTAGTCACTACACGCCCTACAAGTCGTCCGCCGTGATCTGACCAGGGGACACCACGATGCCACCCGTCTCAGCGTTGACCGTACCATCGTAGTCGTTTCCATTGGTAGGCGCCAAGATGGTGTAGTTTGCAAAGCACGCGAACTGGTAATTCGCCAGCTCCTCCGCCTGCCATTGACTCGCCAAGAAGTCGTCGAGCGCACACATACCATCTGTCCTGCCCAGGCACTCGCCCGTGCGGATCGTCTCAAGCGGTACGATGCCGTTGTTCAATCGCATGCGGATAAACTTGTTCGGAGCATTGGCTGGGTCATAGCCATATTGCGTAGGATAGTATTGCGTCCTGTGGCTGTGCACAGCCACTGGGTTTGCGTCCGCGCAGCCAATGACTTCCGTGATCAGCCTGCCGCCAAAAGGAGTCATATGAGAGAGGATGAAGTGACGATCTGGATCCGGAGGGTACTGCTGCAAGTTGGGGTGCTCCCGGAAGTAATCCACTGACTGAACGATTGTGAGTATGATTGTCAGCAGATGACTCGAGAATACATTTTTATTTCATGGACGACGTACCATGGAGGTAAGAACGGAGACGATAATATCATCATGCGTAAAGTCGGCCTGGTCAAATCATTAGGGTTAGCAAGTGACGTTTCGAGCGTTTTCCCTCAGGGAACTTGTCGTGCTTAGCAAGCGAAAGAGGCGAGGCACGAGGGTGGCGGCGTTTTAAGTCTCGACCGATGCAAGTCTAAGACAATCCACGCCGATGTTTCGAGAAGGTATACGTACTGCATGAATGTTAGCAGGCGCGCATGAGGGACATGTTCTCCCTAAAACTTGCCGTAGAAAGGGCTGCCGAGCGGGAAGTCGGCGGCGTTGTTGGTAATGCTGCTGTTGATCGAGCTGTTGCTGCTTGTGATGTACTGGTTCGTCAGACGAGCGAGAAGCTCCTGTTGGTAACCTAGACCTTGCGCGCGGCCAGTGGGTGATCCGAACGAATAGTCGTAATAGTACTCGATATCGAGAGTCTGTTCGAAAGCTTGCCACTCTTGCTCGGTAAAAAGGTTGCAGAAGTCACTCATTCCAATGTAGCCATTTTCGTACGCACAGATAGACTGCATGGCATAAGTGTCATTGTTGGTGAACGTGAAGCCGTCGGGAGCGTAGGCATTCATCCGTGCTGTCGCGGCACCGATGTATAGCGGAACGTACTGGAACAGCAGGTCAAGATCACCAAGGTCGCTGCTTTGAAGGTCATCTTCGAAGCAGCTGTCATATGATGCAAGCGTGTTGTTCTCAGTGCCACCCTCGGGGATGACCACAACATCGAACAGCGAGCCGTTGGCAAAGTTATCCAAGCCTGGTTGCGGCGTCTCGTAGAACGATGGGCCGAAGAAGCCCAATGCCCACGATATCTGCGAGTTCTCAATGCGCGACTGGCCGGTCGTCCGAAGGACTGGCTTTGGGCGAGCCGTAGCATTAGCGAAGGAGGCATTGTATTGGAGCTGCCCAACGGTGGCGTTGTACAGAGTGCGACCGTAGCGATTCCAGAACGTCACACCAGATGTGAACTCGGTGGCGGCGCCGATGTTCGTCAGGAATGACTCGCCCAACTGATATTGGTACGTGTTCAGGAAAGCCAAAGGGCCGGTGAAGGCTGCGTCCGGGTTGGCAGAGGTGAAATTGTACACTTTCGCCCCGAAGTGCTCGTCGTTCAATCCATCGTCAAAGCTGCTGGTAGGGAAACGCTGAGCATGGCGCTGTAGGCTGTGGACTTGCTCAATCTGGCAGCCGTCTGGAAGACCAACGTCGTCGACGCCGAAGTAGGAGTCTTCATTGTCACGGTAGGGCGAGACTTGGCCTAACACAGTATCAGTCGATAGATATGTTGCTAGGCGAGTGTATAACTACCCCAGTATTGCGAGATGACATTGATATCGGTCAACAGTGTCTCGTTGGTGCTCTGTCGTCTCCATTTCAGCGATCTAGGCGCTGCCACCGTCTGGCCAACGAAGGCCGCAACAGCCAGACATGTAAGAGAGATCATCATGGGTAAGAGAAGCAGGAGGGTTCAAGGTTCCTGCGTCTTGGAAAATAATGCTTGGGCAGCTTGGCCTGCTTTAAACAAGCCATTGGGACAGACCACGCTGACTGATTCGTGCGAGTGCCGCGAAAGCAGCTCCGCCGTCATCGCTGCAGCCATACGGAAGAATCGGCCTCGCGCACGTGGGCTGCCAGGTACGACGGTGGCTGGCAGATTTGCTTTCTCGCGCAAAGGCACCGTCAGCGACGTGATGACGAGGCGAAGGACGAGGTGGAGTCGTTGCGGAGGACGGAGGAGAGCAAAGCAGAGATGGCTCGTGCTCAAAGACTTGGCGAGGAAGTTTTTGAGAGCTCGGCAGAATCGTCAACAACAGAAAAACACGCCCACACTCTTTTCAAGCACGTACACCACCGCCAACATGGACGAGCAGGAGTTCGTGTCGCTGCTGCAGGCGCTCATGGAGCCCGACACACAAAAGGTGAAACAAGCAACCAGCCAACTCAACAAAACGTACTACACCTCACCCGAGTCTGTTGGTGCCCTGATCCACATCATCACGTCCCATGGTCAGCCTGAGTTGCGACAACTTGCCGCTATCGAGGCGCGCAAGCTTGTAGTAAAGCACTGGGCTTCGGTGGCAGAGGCACAAAAGTCTCAGCTCCGAGACTCTCTGCTCAAGTCGACCATTGACGAAGACAAGCAGCTTCCCAGGCATAGCAAAGCACGAGTGATTGCAGCAATCGCCAAAGTCGACCTCGAAGATGGACAGTGGGCGGAGCTGCCAGGCCTGCTCCAGCAAGCGGCCACAAGTTCCACGGCACGTCACCGCGAGGTTGGCGTATACATCCTCTACACACTCCTCGAGACGATGCCGGATATCTTCCAGGAGAACATGGCGCAGATGCTCACCCTCTTCAACCGAACGATCCAGGATCCTGAGTCGGTCGAGGTACGGATCAACTCCATGCTTGCTCTTTCCGAGCTAGCAATGGTCTTGGACACGGAAGAAGATACCAAGAGCTTGAAGAGTTTTCAGAGCACGATACCGCACATGGTCAAGATTCTGCAGGCCTGTATTGAGGCGGAAGACGAGGAGCATACCATGCAGGCGTTCGATGTGTTCAACAAGCTTCTGAGCTACGAGAGCTCCTTCCTCAACGCACACTTTGGCGATCTGATACAGTTCTTCATGCAAGTATCCGCCAACACCGAGGTTGAGGACGACTCCCGTAGTCAGGCTATAGCCTTTCTCATGCAGAGCGTGCGGTACCGTAAGATGAAGGTGCAGAGCCTGAAGGTCGGCGAGCAGATGACAAAGATGTGCTTGCAGATTGCGACGGAGCTGGACGACCTGCCGTCGGATGAGGACGAAATATCACCTGCGAGGTCTGCGCTAGGCTTGCTGGACATTCTCAGTGAGAGCCTGCCGCCGAGTCAAGTCGCAGTGCCACTGCTTCAGGCCATTGGACCATATTTTCAGCATGCGGACCCAAGTTTCAGACGCGCAGGTATACTCGCACTCGGCTTCGTTGTGGAAGGGGCACCAGACTTCATCGCGACTCAGCTTGGTGCTGTACTGCCTACCGTGCTCCGTCTGCTCGAAGACCCAGCAACGACAGTACGCAGTGCAGCACTGAATAGCGTCGCACGGCTCGCCGATGATCTACCGGATGACATGGGCAAAGAGCACGAGCGACTGATGCCAGCACTGGTCAAGAACTTTGACTTGGCGATGCAGGGCATGCAGCACGGACAGGCCGACTCGAAAGACCACGATCTCAACATCTATATCATCAAGAACTCCTGCCTGGCCATCGAATCCCTCGTTGAGGGCCTGGGACCTGAAGACGCGTCGAAGTACGTCAGCGAACTCGTGCCTCGCTTCGCCAAGCTGTTCGGGCACGAGGACCATAAGGTCCAGATGGCAGCCGTGGGTGCTGTGGGATCCATTGCAGCCGCCTCTGAGTCTGCATTCCAGCCGTACTTCAAGGACACCATGCAAATTCTTGGCCGCTACATAAGCGTCAAAGAAAGCGAGGATGAGCTCGAGCTCCGCAGTATTGTGGTGGACAACCTTGGCAAGATCGCTAGTGCGGTCGGAGCGGAGGCATTCCAGCCTTACGTACAGCCACTCATGCAGTCTAGCGAGGAGGGTCTACGTCTTGACAACCAGAGGCTGAAGGAGACGAGCTATATTCTCTGGTCGACACTGGCACGGGTGTACGAGGAAAACTTCGAGCCTTTCTTGCCAGGAGTACTCAAAGCGCTCTTCGACGCTCTGGATCAAGACGAGACGGATGCTGAGGTCAACCTCGGTGCTGAGGCAAGCGATCTGATCGGTCAAGAGGTCACGATCGCTGGTAAGAAGATCAAGATCGCTGGCGCAAACGGCAAGAACGAGGACGACGATGACGACGACGCTATCGTGCAGGCTCTTATGGAGGGTGCAGAAGAAGATGAGGACGACTGGGATGATCTTGGAGCCATCACGGCCGTAGCGATGGAGAAGGAGATCGCAGCGGAAGTCATCGGGGATATACTAACGCACTCGAAGGCCAAGTATATGCCTTACATGCAGAAGACCGTGGAGACGGTGCTACCCCTTCTCGACCACTCGTATGAAGGCGTGAGAAAATCCTCCGTCGGCACTATGTGGCGCGCATACGCGTGCCTTTGGGGCTTGGCCGAGGACAACGGCATGCAGAAGTTCCAGCCTGGTCTGCCACTCAAGGTGAAGCCCACGACGGACATCATGAAGCTTGGCGATCTGCTCGTGAAAGGTACAATGGCTCTGTGGGAGGAAGAGGTTGACAGGTACGTTGTGTGCTGCATGTTCCCGACCCCAACATTCAATGATGAGGACACTTCCATTGCTACCCAGCTCACTCAGATGCCTACGGGCACGTGCTGTGAAAACGTAGAGGCTGTTTCTGATACGAATGATACCCCAATACAAAGCAGAAAGCCAGTGATCGAGCGCTTGCTGACACGCATACAGGGCTACTGTTACCGAGATCAACCGCAATCTTGCCGCCACGCTCAAGCTCTGCGGTCCGGCCATCCTCGCTCCAAGCTCGACATCGGATCAGTCCACGCCGGTTCAACAAGTGGCCGCGACTGTCCTTCTTCTCCTGCAGAAGTCACATCCTTGCCAGAAGGACGAGGAGGACTTTGATGATGGTGAGGCTCTCGAGGAGGAGAGCAACGAATACGACTGGCTAGTGATTGAGACTGCCATGGAAGTCATTACCGCCATGGGAACGGCACTCGGCCAGCAGTTTGCCGAGCTGTGGAAGATCTTCGAAACGCCAATCATGAAGTACACCTCTTCGCAGGAGCACTTTGAGCGATCGGCAGCTATTGGCACTGTGGGCGAAGCTGTCGAGTCGATGGGCGCTGCGTGCACACCGTATACCGCACGCATGATGCGGGTGTGCTTGAAGCGTCTGACGGACGACAACCCGGAGACGAAGAGCAACGCTGCGTTCGCCACAGGTATGTTGTGTCTGCACAGCACCGATGCCAAAGAGGTGTTGGGCAACTACAATACCATCCTCGCCTCTCTCGAGCCCCTGCTGTCTCACCAGAGCGCCAGTCCAAACGAGGACGATGCACGTCTTCTGGACAACGCGGCAGGCTGTGTCGCTCGCATGATCAAGAAGGCACCCAACAATGTGCCACTGCAAGAGGTGCTGCCGCGATTGGTCGAGCTACTACCATTGACGGAGGACTACCGTGAGAACGAACCCGTGTTTGATATGATCATCGACTTGTACCGGCAACAGAACCCGGTTATCTTGAGCTTGACCGACAAACTTATGCCTGTGTTCGAGCAAGTCATGGCGCCGCCAGAAGATCAGCTGAAGGTTGAGACGAAGGAGAAGCTCGGGCAGCTTGTGCAGTATCTGCATAGGTAGGCTGGGTGTATGTTTGCACGAGGACGGATAAACGATGGATGGTTTGGTGGGAGTGCAGCATCAGCATAGCGAGCATAGCGCCGGCACGATAGACATGCATTGCTTTGATACCCGAGCTTTGTTGATTCCACGAGATGGAGCATGGACGAGCGATGCCGATGATACGAGTGATGAGGTTGATAGACCGGTATGCAGTGGCGTACAATTGCGAGCTCGTTTGCAACATAATACCATCTCCACGTCCGGCAATGCTCATTATGTTGGTGACCAACGAACGTCGTACTCTCTGTCTGATACCTCCAAGCGAAAGTGCTGCAGCATGAGCCAGTGCCCGGAGAAGTTGATGGCAGTAGGATAGGTTGAGACCGCCTGCGACGTTCTCGCTACCCTCAGACCTCTCTGACGATGCTTATTGACATTGCACGAGCACCGGGAGGTTGCGGCGTGACGAGGATAACATCATCTGCATTAGATGATGAGCTCGATCCAATGGCAGAGGGATTGTGAATAACTCACGCCGATAGTTCCTCCTTGTTGACCTTTTCTTGACTTTGGGACTCCTGACTGCTCGCAGCATTACCCACAAGATGAAGGCCAGGACGACCAGGATCATCAAGCAAGCGATGACTTGCAATACCAATATGAACTTGATATACCACAGCTCGTCGATAGCGTCCATGTATTTTGGAGGACGAGGTGCAATGGTTGCTAGCGTTGATGTGACATTGTTCTCCATTGTGGATGTTGAGTACCGCAGTCTACACGCTCGGTCAGTCTGATGAGCAGGAGACTCAGCTTGGATGATAAGACTCACGCTTCGATTTAGACCTCCCGCACCCTTTGTCTTTCTTCCACAGATGCAGGGCTGACGAGACTGCTGGTGTTGCCGCTGCTGACTCTGTTTTGAACCCTCCAAATAGCGAAGCCGATGATGACCAGAACGACGAAGAGGCAGATAATGATGGTTGCGATGACCAGGTTTCCGTGCATAATATTGCTGGTGTGGTAAGACGCGGAATGTGTTCTGGTAAGGTATGTCGCAGTACGTATGTGTGTGTGAGAGAGAGAGGTCTCATTCTCGTCGAGCAACAGTGTGAGTTGATACCTGTGGCAAGGGCTTCTGCTCAACACTACCTGCACTTGCAGTCTTGCGTGCCGCTCGTAGTGCGCGCTTGCGCTGCTTACGCTCGGCTTTGACCTGCACAGAAGTAGCATCCGTGGGCGTACTTTGGATCTGCCGTGAAACCGCGGGCTCAGGCATTTCTCCGTGTGGTTTTACCGTCGTTCCGGTCCAGATATGAGGGGCTGTCACGGGGTTGTACTTCGGTGGAGGCAGCTTGCCCTGGACCTTCTGCAGGCCTGCCACTACGCTTCCTGGAGCAGCAGCATCTCGGAGAGCCATGACGATCATCGATTGAAGTGTGTATCCAGCATCGTTTCCAGCGTTGTGAAGGTTGAACGGATCAAGGCCTAGACTCAGAAGCAAGCGTTGCAAGCCAATAGAGCCCTTCTTGCTACCACCCGCCAGTCTCTGCGTGTCGACACTAAGACCAACATCCGCATCAGCGGAAAGACTAAAGCCAACCTGCCTGAGGTATGCTGTGTCATTGCTCGATCCATGCGCCACGAACACCACGTTGCGAGCCGGGCCCGACAATGGAGTGCTGAGGTCCGCAGCTTCTAGCAGTTGGGATGGATGCCGGAATATCCTCTTGAGAACGACTTTGGCATCACTGAGGTTGATCCAAGAAGTCGAGCCGAAGTTGAAGTTCTCCGCACACCCCTTGATGAAGTTCTTGTTCCTCATCTTTTCGTATTGAATCTAGAGGTGATGATCAGCGCAACTCTGCAGTAGTGTTCCGATGTGTAACTCACCGGCCTATAATGCGCGTACTTGATCTTCTTGATCCATCTCCGTCCGTCTGTGCCAGGCTTGATGCCGGATATGTCTTGAGTGTCTAGCACAGCGACCCCAATCTCAGTGATCTTGCTCTGGACGTGCTCAAACGCTTCGCAGTCGATAGTGACGAACACGGGGTTGGATAGGCTGGCTTTGGTGCTTGGTGCATCTTGGATCCCTAGCATGTGCTGGACAGTCTTCAGATCTTGGTTCGGGTGATGGTTGGCCATGTTCGCGATTGCTGGCAGCAATGCCGAGGTTTCCGGTGGGTGGCTGATCAACAACAACGCTTTCGCTTGCTCTATGTACCGGCTGATCAGGGACGAGTGTCGGATTTGGTTGTGCAATGTTGGATAGAAGTGGTAATGGCCATGTCGCGTGAGGTTGGCAACGCGTGGAAGGCAACAAGGCCTTGGCATTCGACTTCACCTCTTAGTTCCCGATACAATTCGTGATCTGTCTGAGGTAGATCTCCCAAACCAGCAATTCGCTACTCCCTTAACAACAATGCAAGACGATTTGCCACCGCTTCTTTAATCAGACCACGACTATGGGAGTTGGCGTCGACCAACAGCGTCCGCGATGCCTTCGCTAGTCTTACGCCGTCCACGCCGTCTGGCAACAGTCTTGGATCTGAGCACACCGGTCCAAGAAAGAAGAGAAGGAAGCCCGTGGAAGGAGACAAGGACGAGACCGTCCGGAAAGACTGGAGCATCTTAGCGCGTCGGGTGTGGCTTGGCACCAACTTCACATATGACGACCACCACTACAACGCGACTTCGATAGGACCCATCCTATCTTTACGATTCTGGTCTATCAGCAGGGCATCTAACGGTACCAACGATCAGCTGGAGAGGTCCGTCCGAGCTCAGATCTGCCCGCAATGTCAGCAGCTGCTCCCCGGTGGGTCCGAGCGTCCCACCAGAGAAGCTATATATATTAACACTGCCGATTATGCTTCCATCGATCCGTTGTGGTCTAGTGGTTAGGATTTCTCGCTCTCATTAATGGTGCACCGAGGAGGCCGGGGTGAGCAAGACCATGTCGTCTTGACCTCAGAATGCTGTTCTAACCATATCTTAGGTTCGATTCCGTAAGTTATAAATGTTTCTACCTATCTTGAGAGCAAATCTAACAATGTTCACAGCCGCAACGGAACTCAGTTCAATGCGAGGCAGTTGCCCGGGCTAAACGCCCGGTAGACGAACTCATCTTTTTCTATTTTTTGCTGTAATACATCTTTTACTACATCGTTCGAACCCAGCTCCGGGCACGCAAATGACTCCAGTAACCGCCAAGACAACCAAGACAATGCAGAGCTCAGCTCGCGCGCACACTCCTCGATCGGGCTAAACGCCACGGGAGGATTCACAGCTGGCGCTGACTATGCATGATCTTGACCGTAAGGACATCGATACTCGAATGCATCAACAGCGGTGCAACAGAGAAGGCGTGTGGTGTTATGCCGGTGGCTTGCCCTCGATGTCCTATGCCGAATTCACGGGACAAGTAGTTCTCCACACCAATCAACAATATACTGGTCACCTGGCGCATTGATACCCATATCATGCAGTAACTAGCACACGCCACCGCAATGTCTCATGCCATCTCCGGCTGCTCTACCTGTCGACTGCGAGGAATTAGGTGTGACGAGAGTAGACCAAATTGCTGCCAGTGTGCTGCGCATGGCTTTATGTGTCCTGGCTACCGGCGTATGGCCAAGGATGTCCGCTCCAAGCAAGGTGTTCCATCGGGTGGGCGAACGGCGAAACCTCGTCGGGTCACCCGAGTTGACAGTGCCATGGGCATACACACGACAGACAAAGACATCTCATTCAAAGCGCCCCCACCAAAAATATTGACTCTGGCATGTCCGGACCAGATGCAGACACAGATGTACGAAACGCTCTTCCGCATCTTCAGGCCGCGACTGAGTGGTCCGCGGGAGCAGGCCCATTTCGAGTTCCTCCAGACTTTAGCAGGCTTAGCACAATCGAACTGCACTATACGGGACGGGCTCAATACCTTCGCGCTGGTACAAGTCGGCGCCGCGTATGATGACGAGCGTTTGCTGGATGCATCTCTGATATCGTACGGAAGGGCAGTTTGTGGCCTTTCAAAAGCACTAGCAAGACCGAAAGGCCTTCACGATGACGCTGTTCTGGCAGCTGCGGTCTTGTTGGTTTTCTGCGAGTTTTTCAGCAAGATCAAGTCAAACATGGGATGGGCAGGACATACTATGGGAGTAGTACGCCTTCTTGTTGCCCGTGGTCCAGACTCGCTGCAGTCTCCGCTTTCTCTCTGGCTCTTCCATCGCGTCCGTCTATGCTCGCTTGCAATTTCGTTTGCGCATAGGACTGCAAATCCGTTCGAGTCCTGGGCTTGGCGGGAGGTGGGCCAGCGGATCACTCCCATGGTTGGCGAGATCGACATCGAGGACATGATTATCCGAGTGCCGGGTCTTCTCGAAAGATGCGATAAGCTGGACGTTGATAATCCTGCAGTTATCCCAGAAATTGATGCTCAGCTGCGTCTCAGCCGGTACATGGAGCAGGATATGAGGGACTGGTTGCAGATGTGGCATCTTGGCATGCGAGCGCAGGGCTTTGAGCCCTTCGTAGTCAAAGACATTGCCGAGTTCAGAGCGTTCCCTACCTCTGCAGACGAGAGTATGTTGACCACCGCCTACTATTTCCACTCTATTACTGCTTTCGGAAATCTCCAGTATGGTGGGTATAAGCGAATAAAACGTTATTTGAGCCTATGCTGATCGTCTAGCAGTACGTATTGCATTGCCACTCCTTGTACCTACGCGCACTCTTCCCGGTTGATGATGTCTGGGAGATCCGCAATTGTGCTGTGCTGAGAGAATCCCCGCTAACTTTAGTCCATTCAAAGTTCTATGGTCTTTACCACGTCCGGCGGAACATCAAGCGACTTCGAGAGATTCGAAGGAGCCTTGTCGTGGACGACCCACCGATTCCAAGTCAGGTTGTGACCGACGAAGAGCTAGATGGATATTTGATCCATCTCTGTCGTTGCATACCATGCGTAAGATCGAAGCGGACCACCATTATACGAGACATGGACGGCTGACCCTTTGCCTTCGCACAGCTCTTCGAGCCTGAATTTGGCACGCATGGCCACAAATGGGCGTTTTGGCTCTTGAATTACCTACCTAAGAATTTTGCTGCGCAGTCGAATTGGAAGTGGGAACAATGGGTCATGGAGGCGGAGAGGCGATGCTTTGCATGGAGCTCTAAGCAGCTCTGGAAAGTCGAGGACGAAGAGCTGGGCGAGTGGGCGCCACCAAGCAATTCATCATCGGGCAACTCTTGTGCGTCCGTTTCGGGAAGATCACTGTATGAAGGAAGTCTCCAGATAGGCTTGAATAATACGCAGTGACATTGCTGCGGCTTTGCTTCGTCGAGCTGGAGGTCGTATTGCTCTGCGGGCTTAGCTGCTGTGAAGTATGCATTGCTGGATATGACAGCAGCAGTTTAGTTGATCTTGAAATTTTTGGAGCGTGAGGTTGTCCCGAGACGGCGAGGGAAGTATCAAATCTCAAGGCAGTGCCTGCGCCTGCTTGGTACTCACAAAGCATATCGTCGTAGCGCGTAGCTCAACGCATGGGTGCATTTATGTAGCTCGCCGTTCAATTGACAACGTATCGCTCAGGCTCATCATCATCCGCTTCCGCGAACTACTATGAGGCTTGCCGGAGCAGCTGGGGCCCTGTGGAAGCAAGGTATATCAACGTGTTTTTCTGCCATGGTATTGCTTAGCCGATTCGCGCGGTATCGTGGATACAAGAAATGTCTGTCCTCCTTGACGTGCGGGCCAAGGGGCGAAAACGTACTAGTCACGTGCATTCGTCAGACCTTCCTATCAGAGATGCATTCGATCAAGAACATCGCTGGGTGGACGGTGACCCTCCTCCGAACAATCCACAATACAACCATGGTCGTGTAATCGAATTAGGAGAACAGGCAAGTTTGCAACAATTCCTCTACCAATTCATTGATTCAACCCTACAGAGCACTTCCAAAGCACAAATTCTGAACGTTCACAACCTGGGATCAGAGGATATCGACATCATGGGCGACCGAGACTCGTTGACATCACGAGTGATGCCTTTCATGAAGCTATCGGATGGGTCGCCGTCCTCGTTGACCGCTCCACCGCCACCGATGGCGCCGAACAGCTACCTGATGGCTGATGGAAGAGCCGTGGCACGCTTTGCCGTTGAGGGAAACGTTGTGAGTACGTGAAGCGTAAGCGCGATGTACACCATCTCTACTAGCCTAGAAGACGATTGCTAACGATTAGCCCAGTCACTGGAGGCGCAGGAACACTAGGCATATCTGCTGCCCGGGCTCTGCTAGAGCACGGAGCAACTGGCTGCTGTCTTTGGGATCTCGAATCAACACTCCGCTCATCGCAAGCCGAGATGCTATCCCTAGCAAAGGATTTTCCAAAGTCTCGCGTCTTTGGCGTATCAGTAGACGTCACAGATGCCGCCGCGGTGGCAGAAGCTGTCGAATCTGTAGTCTCGACGCTGGGCAGCATCGAGCACTTATTCTGTTTTGCTGGCATTGTTGGCGTGGTATCGGCTATGGACATGAGCGACACTCAATGGCGCAAAACATTGGACGTCAACGCAACCGGAGCCTTCTTTTGCGCACAAGCAGCAGCGAAGCAGATGTCGAAACTGGGCAAAGGAGGCTGCAGCATCACGCTCACGGCGTCGATATCAGCACACCGAGTCAACTACCCGCAACCGCAGGTCGCGTACAACGTGAGTAAAGCGGCGATCGTGTCACTGAAGTCCAGTCTCGCTGCCGAATGGGCTGTACACGGCATTCGCGTCAACAGTATCTCGCCTGGCTACATGGATACCATCCTCAACGCTGGAGACGGTTCAATCAAGGAGGCTCGAGATGTCTGGGCGAGCCGAAACCCCATGGGCAGGATGGGTGCAGTAGGTGAGTTGGACGGCATGTGTGTGCTGCTTGCGAGCCGAGCAGGAAGCTACATCAACGGAGCAGACATGGTCATTGATGGCGGCGCGGTCGTGTTCTGATGAATGCACCGTTAAAACTTCCATCGTCGGTCTAGTCTTGTGGCACAGATTGACTAAGCCTCCGACAATGGGTCTCGGCGGCACTGCCTCGTTAAGTGGCAGTATACTTGGCGATCTGGCATTCGTTACGATCAGCACCTAGGAGAGGTTCGGTGGACCGCCCTTGCTCGGAGGCTCAAAAATAGTCTTTGGTCGAACGATGGAAGTTCCGAGAGTGAATGGCTGTTTGACTTGTATAGACTTATACATACTTAGAAAAGTCCACAGGCGGACTGCTGATGTTTCTGTTCAAGCGTTCCCGAACCCCTCCAGCCCAAACTTCAGAGCCAACGTCAATTTCTTATCTAGTGTCTTCTTGGTGTCGTACTGCGGCAGCTTCAGCGTACTGAAACACGTTGAGCTCTCAGGAAGAAGATATGGGTTCCAAGCGCGTGTTATCTGGAATTTCATATAACGGCATCCACCGAGTGGCACACGCTCCACTGCCGTTACGAACTTCAGGAGCTGTCTTTGCTTTTTTTCCGGCCAGTTCTTGACGACATCCCAGAAAGAAACAATGTACGAGGACTTCGGAGTGTAGTTAGTGTAGGTGGCATACTTTCTCAGGTCGTCCACGTCCAGGTGTGTAGAGCCTTCAAGAGCCGACTTGAGAGCGTCGGGGGTCGAGGAGAGTATCGAAAGCGAGTGTTGGTCGACAATGCGGTAAAATCCACGGCGGAAGGCTTTAAGCTGCGGCATCACCGAGTTTGCGACCACCCAGCCGACGTACGCGGTCAGATAGCGCTCCTTGGTTGCGGCGACGACTGGTTCTACCGTGGCCCGATCCCCTTCCTTGAACTTCAAGCCTGGCCACGAGAGGCTGTCCACCTGTACTTCAGCGCCTGTCTCTGTCGAAAACGCGTTCACCACCTCGAGTATCACCGAGTCGTCGGAATTGTCATCGTACATGGCGGGCTCCCGAGCATATAAACGGACGCCGTTCGCCTCCATCCCAAACTGGAATTCGGCATAGTCGGCGTCGGGATCATCGTTGAACTGTTGTAGAGATTTAGACTCTCTAGGCCAGCCATCAGCAAGATCTGCAAGACCGAGATGACCACCATCAATCGACGCTTTGCCCAACAATAGCTTGTAAAAGACCGCCGGGAAGCTGACCGGCAGGATGATGCCGTTATGGACAGCAAGACCGAACAGCACTCCGAGTATTTCGAAGTGGTGGAGCGGCTGAAGACTCCCGACTCTGAAATAGCTAAGAAGTGTAGCGGTGTCTGTGGTGAACTAAGAGTGATAGGTGGCAGGATTAGCAAATGTCTCGAAAGCTCGAACTATGGCTGCGAGACATCTCCATTTGAGGTCCACCGAGATGACGAGCTGAGACCGGTGGCAGCAGCTCGTACGCACTCGGCAGTCCCGAGATGGCACGCCTCCAAGGATTACGTCCAATGATTTACTTACCAGACCAGCTTCTTCCGCGAAGGCTTCTTTCCAGATCAAGTTGAACGCCTCAATCTGCACGCCGCCAAGGTCTTGGCCAACCTCCATTTCCTCGACCTGACCCAAGCGAACACGAAGAGGGCGGAACAGCTCTGCTGAGCGTCGGTGCCACAGCTGATCGTAAGCGTCCCGCAGTATGTTGGTACGACTGAGGTTAAGCAGAAGGTAGTGCTCTTCGTTGTACTTTATCTGACCTCTCGGCTCGCCCTGTAGGCACATGTCAGTATCGTGACATAGTGCCGGATAGTTGCACTACGTACAACCTGCACACGGAGACTCCGCCGCAACTCTATAGCATTCGCCGCGTTTGAGTACGCACGCTGCATCTTGAGGTAGTTGATCATACGGAAGTATAGCGCTCGCTCATGATCCTTGATGAGGCCAGAGTCCAGTATGTGAAGATTAGGCGCGTTGTCCACGTCGGCCAGAACATCCGGACTGCCCTGCCTCTCATTCCCAGCCTCTACTGCTTTCCGGCCGGCTTCGTCCAGCTTTCTGGTTTCGACCCGGAGTGCAATCCAGCTCTCGGTCATGTCCACAGCCGAGATTTTGTCGGCCACTGGGAGTTCTGCCATAACGACAGCGAGGGTGTCCCCTCGCGTCCGGGCCAGCTGCGTGGTGGATCGAAGGAAGACCATGGCGCCTCCTGCTGCGCTACGATGCGGTATTGATGGTTTGCCGTTCCAGTGTAACATGAAGGTCCTCTTCAGCCAAAGTACAAGTTGCACGATGGCTACGGATTGAAGTTCGGAAGGCAGGTCGAGCCTTTCCATCAGTCTCGGCAGGAACTCTCGTTCAGGCGGTGTCTTGCTCGACATTCCCAAATACCCCTTAACACGCACGAGGCGGACCTCTAGGTCGGTGCGCATAGCGATAGCTTCGACGATGTACGACATCAGGGACTGACCACGCTCGAAGCCGTCCAGTATGCTCACCCAGACGTCCGGACTCTCGAAGGTCGACCTTGTTAGTTTGGCTGTAGGGTATGCGCTCCCTTCCCGGATCCATCTGTCCACGAAATCGTACTCGATTTCGCGTACGGCGGGCAGACTGTCCAGACAGGCTCTCACAGCACCACATAACAGCGTCATGGCTCGTTCATTACTGACGAAGGAGCTAGGCGCGACATCCGAAAGCCTGATGTGAATTAAGAGCGGTTCGAGAGACTGCTTGATGACCGTGAGTCTGTCCAGTTGGATTGACATGGGTGTCGTTGGGTCGCAGAGGTTGCGTAGGACCAGGGTATCGCAGAGTTGCTGCTCGAGCGACGAGGGGTCCTGCGGACCTTCGTTGGCTTCGCGCTGTTCTTCGGCCTTGAGTGAGTAGTGTGGGCATATGTGCTTGCGAGGCGATGGTCCTCCAACCAATGCGAGTGCTATGGCGCGAGCAGAGCGTGGCGTGTATTTTCGGACAGGTCTTTTGTCTGGAGTAGCATTACGCCGACCAGTATCACACAATGGCTCCCGGCACGACTTCTCGCCGCAACCGTGAAGCAGTTGGCCCACGAGATGCGACAGTAGGTTCTGCAGCGCGGAGATGTCCGTAGCCATGGCTCACGATGTTCAAGTGGGGCGTAATGGTGTGATGGCGCCGTGGGTTGTTGAATCGCAGAGATGTGCCCATCATAGCGAGCGCAGAGCTACCCTTGGGAAAGAGAGAGCGCGGTCAAACAGAAGGCGCAAGGGTCGAAGGAAGCATGACTGCCAATGTCGAGATTTAGCCTCCCCGCCGTGTCAAGGCCGATGGAGCAGCTACAGCGGCTGAACTAACAATAGGGTATACCCGCTGTCGCTGGGATTCTTGATTGCGCCTGTCAGCAGATTATCAGAAAGGCATCCCAAAGCTGTTGTTGTAACTGTGAGGTTGCGATTCTTGGTGATGTGGCGTTGTGGCTGGTGCATCGACGCCACTCAAAAGTCGACTTCACCTTTAATTTTCGTGCAGCGACAATACACATCAGAATTAATATGGCGACCGCTGGCAAGACAAGGGCTCTTCCGCCCAAGATCGCTGCGATGAAGTCTCGCAAACGGCAGAGGCTGACCGACTCTACCGACCAACCAGAAGCACCGGCGAAGCGAGCGAAGACTGCGCAGCGACCAGATGCCTTGGCCTGGAGAGCTGTACCACGTCCGGACCGTATGGAGAACTCTGAGGGTCTCATTGGTGACCTTGAAGAGGTTGAAGGTATTGATGTCATAAAAGATGACTCGACTGGCAGAGTCACATTCATGTCTTCTAAACCTGCACCGAATGGTCAGCTTGGGAGTGGTGGAGATGATGAGCGTCTTGAAGACGGCGATGAATGGTCAGGCTTTGACGATGCATTGACTGAGCCCGAGAACGTGGTGGCCCCTGCCTCAACGAAAGTCGCTCCTGCGCTTGAGAAGGTGAAGAAGGCAAAGCAGAAGAAGGCCAAAGATTCCCAGAAGCAGAAGCAGGCCAGCAAAGCCTCCACTGCCCAAACCGCGAAGACTGCGAAGACTGCTGCCGCTTTCGACGCAATGACTGAACCTATAGCAAGCGAAGAAGTCGATGTATCTGCATGGCGCCCTATCAAGCTGTCGCCGGACACGATGTCGTCTTTATCCAAGCTAGGCTTTGCAAATCCTACACCAATACAGTCGGCTGCGATTCCGGAGATTCTTGCTGGACACGATGTAATCGGGAAAGCGTCGACTGGATCCGGTAAGACTCTCGCCTTTGGCATACCAATACTGGAGCGCTTTCTGGAGCTTCGGTCCTCCGCAAAACGCACTGAGGACGCGAAAGCACCTTTAGCTCTACTATTAGCTCCTACGCGCGAACTGGCAAAACAGCTTGATAAGCATCTCAAAGCTCTGTGCTCCAATGGTTTGTTCGAGCGCCCCCGTATCGCTACACTTATTGGCGGACTGTCGATGCAGAAGCAGCAAAGGCTACTAGAGAATGCCGACATTGTCATCGGCACACCAGGGCGTTTGTGGGAAGTGATGAGCGCGGGTCAGGGTACGATCAAGGCATTGAAGCAGATACAGTTCCTAGTTATTGACGAGGCCGATCGACTTCTGAGCGAGGGCCACTTCAAGGAAGTCGAGGAAATCCTCAACGCGCTTGATCGGCAAGAATTTGACGACGACGATGATGTGGAGGCCAGTGGCGTGAATGCAGTCCCACTGAACCAAGTAAGACAAACACTGGTATTCTCCGCCACTTTTGATAAGGGCCTACAAAGAAAGCTGGCGGGCAAGGGAAAGGCAGGAGGTGACCTTATGAGCAACAAGGACTCGATGGAGTATCTCCTCAAGAAGCTCAATTTCCGTGATGAGAAGCCCAAATTCGTCGATGTCAACCCCATCAGCCAGATGGCTACGGGCCTCAAAGAGGGCCTCATTGAGTGCACTGGTCCTGAGAAGGATCTCTATCTCTACGCTCTTCTGCTTCTTCACCGTAATACCCGCGCGCTGGTCTTCACGAACTCCGTCGATGCCGTTCGACGGATCACTCCGCTATTGCAAAACCTGGGTCTTCCAGCGGTAGCACTACATTCTCACATGATGCAGAAGGCTCGCCTACGCTCACTTGAGCGCTTCACTCAGGCTGCTAAGGCTGGTACAGCTTCATCTTCCATTTTGGTCGCCACAGACGTAGCTGCGCGCGGACTCGATATACCAAACGTACAGCTGGTCGTACACTACCATCTTCCACGCGCCGCCGATATGTACGTGCACCGCTCTGGACGCACTGCGCGAGCCGGACAGCTGGGGTCTAGCATCATTATCTGTGGACCGGAAGAAGTTGCTGGCGTGCGAAGGCTGGTCGCAAAGGTTCACGCGCGAGCTTCCTCGGAAGAGCAAAGTGCCTCAGAGGCTGCGAAGCAGGGATTCTACATCCGCACCCTCGACATTGATCGACGGATTGTCTCGCGTCTGAAGCCTCGCATCACACTCGCTAAGAAGCTAGCAGACACCGTAATTGCAAAGGAGAAAGGGCACAACAAGACTGAGGACCTACTTCGCGAAGCAGCTGAAGAGCTTGGGGTGGATTACGACAGTGAGGAGATGGAAAAGACTGATAATGGGCGTAGAGGAAGAGGCAGTAAGAGGATAGCCAACGAAAGGAATGCGAGGAACTTGACGAGGGCGGATGTTGGAGCGATAAGGGCGGAGTTGCGTGCCTTGTTGGCTCAGAGGGTGAACGTTGGCGTCAGTGAGAGGTATCTGACGAGTGGTGGGGTGGATGTTGAGGAGCTACTTCGACAGCAGGAGAATGGTGGCGATAATGGCAATGGCGGGTTCCTGGGAAGGGTAGGCGTCTTAGGGATGGAATGATCGTCTGCAGACGATAGCTTCGCCTACAAATCTGTAAGAAGTATGATCCCAGGCCGCGTTTTGCAATTCCAAGATTCCAGTAGAATGTGCAGAAATATGAAACCCGGCTGGGGGCCTTCCCGCAGGCAGCACGGTGTAATGATCTTACCACCCAGAGTACACGGCCTCGTGTTGACTCAGCGTTGCGAAGACGCCAGAAAGCCAAGTCCAGCAAATGGTCAACTGTTCAAAATCCATGATCTAAGTAGGAGTTCGGGTCTCTCGCTGGAAAGTCCATGGCAGAATCTCACCAACCAGAGTATACGGCCTCGAGGTCCATTTGGGAATGCGGAGATGCCGACAACGTTTGCTGCTGCTTGCTGAGACCATCAAGAAGGAAGTAGAACAAGACGGACTGGCTTGTCGTGAGCACGTGATAATTCGACAAGACCCGTACGATCTGCAACATACTGGCCCAGTCGGGTCACCAGTCTTGATCCTTCGGGCACATGCGGATAGGTCGAGAAGTCTCCATTGGGGCTGCAGCATTGGAGCCGTCGACAGTATAGGTATACAACGACAAAGGTTCAACGCCTTGTATTGCGTAGAGACGATGTATAAAGCAAAACGTTCGTTCGAGGATAGAAGGACACAATCGCTTCACTCATCGCAAGCCCAGCTCTTGAAGCATCGCAAACAACCACCGTCCCGTAGACCCAAGATACATCAACTTCGACATGGCCAACACTCTGCCAGCGCCTAACAATTGGTCCATCAAAGCCATTCCACTTGCCTTCAGTCTCGGGCTTGTCCCTCATCTCTACTTCGTAAGACACACCCCGGTGGCTGAGGCGTGCTTCATGGCTGATATGTTTCGCTTGTGATAGACTAGCCGCCTGATGTTTGCCACCAACGGCAAGATGTCAAATGCCATGTAAGTACCAAGAGATACTCGAGTTCTGCGCGCTCCAGGTCTGACAGGTCTTTCCGTGGTAGGCCAAGAACCAATCTCGACACCTGGAAGGGCAAGCTTCCTGAGACACTCTGGTGCCAGCTTGCCCGCGTCAGGGGGGCTCACATTAACTCAATGGAGGTCTTTCCACTGTTCGCCGCAGCGGTCGTGAGTCTCCATCCCCATTTTTCTGCCAAGGCACAACCGATAGATAACCGCAGCTCGCTGGCAATGCCGCAAAGCTTCCAGCCGAGGATCTCAACAGCATGGCATTGACGTTCCTTGGTACCCGCGCTCTCTACATGGCATGTTACATGACCATCAAGAGTGACGTCGTGGCGTACGCGAGAACGGGCGTCTACGCATGGAGCATCGGACTACCGCTGATAACTCTTTGGCGTGCCGGCCAAAAGGCGTCAGTCTAGACTATGTGTCCAGCGTTGTCGATAGGATCACATCCGTTTGGCGATGGACAATGCATCTCCTCTAAGTTGGCAGAATCCAAGCCTCAACCAGTCATTCGGAGCGTATTACTCCAGGTATTGTAGCGAGTTTTGGTAGCCACCTTTTTGTCGTGCGCATCACGGCGGTCCACATTCTCCTCCCATTGATCTTTCGTCAGCAAGACCGTATAAGCCACACCAACCTCATGGCCACTGAAGAGCCAGGAATGTTTTGGCGACGGTTGCTTCTGTAGATCTAGGATGAGGTGCGCTAGTGCCTGCGTCTCAACTTCAAGATTGCGTCGATCGGACTCGCAGACAGTACACAGCAATCGCTTGACAATGGCAAGGCACTCCAGTGCCGAACCAAACAGTTCTCTCCGTAAGCTTAGTTCGGAGGCCGGAGGCTGTGCAAGAGACAGGCGGACACAATGAGCTTTGTACTGCTCCAACCAGGCCAGCAACTCCCTATGCGCCTTGCGACACCGAGCCTCAAGCGCGGCCAAGGGCCAATCGCTGTAAAAGTCTAATCCATTGACCGCCTCACCCACGTCATGCCAGATTCCAGGAAGCTCAAACATGGTGACTCTGAGTGAGATAGCCAAAGGGCTTCGTTCCGACAGAAAATTTGACTCAATGGTCAACGAAGTGTAAAGTCCGATCCACTCAGGCTGCTCAAGGTAACAGTGCGTGTTGTTGACCAAGCATTCGGATACGATACCCCCAACATGCGCTGCGAAAAGAGCTCGCTCGAAGTCGGTATGGAAGCGGGTGGCAGAGCGATGTCTAACCAGGCGGGCGGAACCTTGGACGTGGTGTGACCAGGCAGTGTCTCTGCTCGGGTCTAAAAGCTATGATGCAGATTAGTTATCATCCTGCAAGACTGGTGGGGGTGCCGTTAGACTCACCTCATGCAGGCTCAGTAGCTGCGTGGCGCACAGAACGTCGGCGTCCATGGCAGACGAATCAGACGCGATGGCATCCTGCAGAGAGCGCAACGCCCTACCATACAATAAATTGCACATTGCGTAGCATTCCTCTTTTGGGGCGAGCACCGTGTGTACTTTAGCGAGGAGGCAGTTCGTGGCTGCTGTCAAGCATTCGCTAATGCCGTAACGTTCGGGGACATATTCAAGGTACGACCATTGCGCCAGGTTGAGTAGAGACGCCAAGCGAGTCGGGTCGGCCGATAGGATCGCAATAGTACTCTTGCCCACATTGAAATTTGTCAGGATTGACAAGCTCATGAGATCGACGCCGAACTTCGACCTTGCGCGCTCGTAATCTGGCACTGGGCTCAGGCTTGGCAACATGAGGTTACAAGACATTGTACTCTGGTCATTGGCATAGTCGTCGGCGACATCCTCTCTCGGAACAGCTTCGACGAATTCGTCCCAATCGACCGTGCTAGGTTGCGAGGTGTTAGGGGTGCGTACGGCCGGAGCCCTAGAGCTTGAGCGGCTCAAAGTGGTGCTGCTACTCCTGCTGAGTGTCATACCCACCGCTGACCTGAATGGGATGGATCCCTCGAGGGAGTCTGCATGCTGTACGCCTTGGCGGAGATTTATGCGACCATAGTTGCCTCTCTGTTTGCGAGCAATGCCCACGTCCCGCATGGCCTGCTTGCGTATGGTCGTGCGAGCTTCCTTCGGCACCTTTGGCCCGTTGGAAATGATGAAGATGCTCTCTGTCATAGCTGTCATCGTCTGCGACATGTTCTCGTTCAGGAAGTTGGATTTTTGGTCGAATGGAATGTGAGTACCCCAATAAGGCTGACCTCCGACACTATAAACTCGTCTGAGCAGTCAGTGCGTTCTTGAACTTGTTCGTGACGATATCCCTTACTCATCTAGTTCCTGGCTGCGGCCTGCATGATCTCGCTCCAGAGCCTCTCCTGGCTCAGCTGCTCCACGACCCGATACCATGAGGCTCTGTCGCGCCGCAGAACCGCAAGCGTGGCGGGCTGCTACCACACGATGTGGTGTGCCGTTCCAGTGATGTCTCGGAGAGAAATGCTAGATCGCGGTAACAGCCGCCAACCAGCCTACTAAAGACCTAAAAGAGCGTAGTCCACAACCAAGGTCCGAGCGTTTATGCATGCCATGTGAGCGCACGGCATCAGGCTTGGGGCTGAATCAGCTCAGACCTTCGATATTTGTTTTTGGATCGTGCCACAGACCTTCTTCTAAGATCGCACTTCGACCCGTCCAGCCGGCGATGGTTTTCAACACCAGCATTTGGGTCTCGGTAGTGGGCCACGGCAGACTGACAGTGCGGTGAAAATTGAGATACTAGCCATTCCTGGACGCCATCGCCCAGAATACTGGCGTGGAGACACTTGACGACCTCATGCACCCCTCCAATTTGCACGAAAGTTGGGTAGCCGATAGAGCCGCAAGACTGCTGAACGCTGATAGGCAATGAGGGAAAGAATCCAACAACTCCCGTGCAATCGTGCTTCCGGGCTCGTCACGCCGTTGATGAGTGTCTGGAAGTTGTCCTCGCAGCACACCACAGACTGAGATTTCCGGGGTTACACATGGCGTCGTTAAGTCGGTTCTCTTCGCCATCGTGGTCGTGCAACGACGATGGAACGACGATCAAACGATACATGTCGAAGAGACGACGGGCCATCGAACCCTTGCGGCTGCTCAGATGGTTGGTTGCTGTCGAAATTTGAGTGGCAACAAGACTCGTAGGCGATGTCGTATGGGGTCGAAGGCCAGGCACCAACCACATATGCTTGTGGAAACGCCATAGCGTATAGCCGTTATTAGTCATGCAAACTAGCTTGCTGCTTTGCTGACTGGGCTACCGCCTAAACATAGTCGGCACCACGCCCATTCGACCGGCGGCGCAGGCGACCGGGCAAGGCCCGCCGTAACCGCAGAGCTGGTTCCGATACGAGGAAAGATCAAGATGATGGTGCCTGCAGATTGTGGTCAGGTACAGAGAGACGCCCGCCACTTACCGTCAGTGTCACGACGGGAGAGGTTGTCTCGAGCCAACGAGCGTGACCTGAAAGTTACACCTTTGTCTCTGATGACAGATGACAACCTTGCATGTCCTCCGACCACTCACCAGCAGACAACAATCATTCAAGCTTGTACAAGTCACAGAGCAGACTGCGAGCTAGTGCCCATGGTCAGGCAGACGGGACTTCTGCACGGTCTCCTGGCACCCCTGGTTTGCCTCTATCAGTGCCCACAATTTTCGGAACAGGTCCCGCAAGCGACGACGACCTGCATCACGAGTGACGATCTAGTACCTTCTTTGGCGGGCATATGGTACCGCGTCAACTACCGGTTGCCATGCACTGTCTGCAAACAATGTGATTGACTAGCTCAGTGGTGGCGAGGTCGTGCACGGGTTGTTGGTGACCGATCAGGCCTACGCGAGATGCACGTCTGGCACTCATGGAATATCATTTGTAGAACCGCTGAGCATGGAGGTGTGGGCTTCTCCGTCTCGCCAAATCGAATCGGAGCTGATGCCGCCTGCGTTGATCTGCTTTAGCTGCTGATGGGCATGGAGACGCTGGCAAGATGTGTGTTGGCGATTGAGATTGGATATGGGGAGCTCGCTGAGCTGCTCTAGGCTATCATTGGTAGACTTCGACCTCCGTGCAACTGGGATCTGAGGATCTCCGCTCCGCCAAATACGGTCAAGCTGGTGCAGTCGGCTTAGTCCTGTAATGCCATTGTGATGGCATGGAGATGCTAGCGAGCTCGGCTTGAAGGTCGCATGGCTTATCGCCTACTCTGGGTCGACCTGGTCCAATTCTGCTATGCTGTCAGTGTCGCATAGCGTTATGCTGCGCGCGTATTTGAGTCTCTCAGGATGGGTGGAGTGTACTGGCGTCGATCTTCGATCGCATGTCAGCTCACACGGCTCAACACAGGGACTTGGGAGTCAGCCGCGTTGGCACCTTTGCAAGCCACAATAAGCCATTCGCGATGTACGGCACTATCCATTACGAAGAATTACTAGATTGGCCTAGTAGACGTTGATGTCAGCTTTTGATCCTCACCAGGATAGCATACCCTTCGCGTCGCAAACAACGATGTAGCCGTTAGCCATGCCTGTCGTGATAGCCTTAGCTCCATCTACAAGTAAGATACTATACATATATACAACTGTGGTACCAGACCTGATAAGATACAAAGGCCGTGTGGCCGCAAAGATCGCTAGAAACGCACGATGGGTATCTTGTCGCAAGACGCGATGTAAGCAATAACTAACCGGCAATGCAGTAAGTGTCATCCAGTTTGTATTGCCAGCTTTGTCGATGATGGCGACTCGTTGCGAAGTCGGCCTATGTCGAGGGTCAAAGTGCCTGAATGCAGGCCTTTAACTTGGGTGATAGTGGCAGGACTGGCCTCCACGCTTTGTAGCCACATTGCTTCGTCATCCTCGGTCGTAGTTTGGGCAAGCTTAGTGGACGATGCTGCATTGTCGTTGTCAGGCACCGGCTGCCGGTCGTGGTTCGTGTGCGCCAAGTGCTGGCTTAGGTCGGTGCTGCTCGAGTGAGACACGTCGATCATGTTGCTGGCTACTGTCAACCTCCATTCCTGCTTTCCACCTCACCTGGACTCGGCGTACTCGGTGGCCTCATTTGTGATCCTTTCCAGTGCCTCCCTTCCTCTCTGAAGCTCTTCCTCGTCTGGCGATGGAGAATCGTCTACGTCAAGACTTCCATACTGGACCGGTCGCGAGTTGTCCAGCAGCGCATCTGTCTCGTTGACCTGCTAGAAGTGCACTTGATCAGCTGTCCAGTGTCTAAGACAAGACATCTAGACTCACATCGCGCGAGGGATGTCGGACGCCGAGACAGGAGCTGCAGATTCCCATCAAGGTGGATCGAGACCTCCTCTTTCTTAGCGCTCGCTTCGAGTGGTGTTGGCGCGCATGCGATATGGCGCTGATTTCGTTGCCGCTGGCCTCGACACAACAATGGTGTCGCTTAGTGATGCCAGCGGCAACAGATGTGGTCGAAGGAAGACTGAATGGTTCTTGGCAAAATACAGGGATGCTCGAGTCAAACCGCGGAAAGGAGCCGTTGCTTGGCGACTTTGTCACGACATCCCTTCGTCGACCATCTCTGTCACCATGTCTTTCTCGAGGGGTCAAGACGCCAGCTCTCGATCGAGCCCATGCCATCGTCTCGGATATCTGGGCCCACTGCGCCGTCGCGGAGGTGCCAGTGATAGTGATACCGAGCTTCGCACGCTTCTCTCCCGAGCTTGCGGCCTTCTTCATATAATGCTAGGACTTACGAGATCTGTGCCTGTATGCAAAGGCCTGTAGATGCAGCACCTGAAATACGCCACTTGCACGTGCGATCGATCATGCAGCTGTCAAGTAGCGCGTCGCGTCCAGTCACATTCCAGATGCGAGCACTCAACGCCTCATTTGGGAATGGTATGTCAACAGAAAAATGGGGGAAGCGCAAGGTGAGGTTATTAGTCGGTCGTGCAATGGGTGCGAACTGCTGCAAGGGAGGCCGGAGAAGCTCGCTGATTTACATGCCTACCGTTCGCTCGGAATGCCTTGACTCTCAACAGCGGGCTCGGCTAACGCAAGTCTTCGATACCGAGCGTTTCATAGCAGGCTGGAGATCATTCTTGTGCGCAAGGTCTTTTTGCTCGGCGTGGAGCGTCGCACATTTCGTCTTCAGCCTTCCTCTTCTGTATGCCATCTCCAGGGAGTACAGCAAGGTAGAGTGGAGACGCGGAACTGACTTACATTCGACAGCGGCAGGGTGGCTAGCTCAACTACGCAGGAACACCCATGGGACGATCGATAAAGGTGTATATAGGATGCACACCTGTCGACTTGGTTGAGATCATCAAGCTCCTACATCAGGAAACATACACAGCAATCAATCACTCATTGATCCATCTTGGCCCAGGACTGTCTGCTCTCACTCGTTCGTAGCAGCAGCATCGCTTCGCCATGCGCCAATCATTCTTCGCCACGGCCTTGTGCCTTTCGCTCGTTCACACCTCTGTCGAGGGTCGGGCACACAACAAATTCGCACAGCTCAAGATCCGCAATGGCCAGCCAGTGGTAGAACCTGCTGAGCAGGGCGGCGTACTTGGTTGGGCTCAGGACCTTTTCCGGAGAGTGGTCAAGCCACGCCAGAGCTCTGGAACATGCTACGAGGATCTCTACTTCAACTTCGTGGAAGAGCTTCCAAACAGTGAATCTTTCTGCCAAGGATACATGGACTACCCGAACGAAACCGTCACCGTCGACTACACGCCTACCAGGTATGCTTCGATTGATCTTACCTCCATGCATCTCGCTAACAAGCTGGCAGCACATTTACATACACATACACTACCGATGTCATCACCGAGACCGAGCTCACCCGCACGACCCGCGTCAGCACCGTTACAGTCACAAGTACACCAGTTGCGAAGGCCAAGCGTGACGCCGCTCCTCAAATCACCGCCCGTGCTGCGCTCGATGAAGCGTCGATTGCTCAGGTGTTCAACATGTTCCGAAGACAGAACGGTGACACATCCAGCATGGGCACGCTCAACGATACTGCATCGATGTCATCCGCTTTCAGCAGTGCTTGCTCTTGCCAGAATTACGGCGGAGCGACTGTCACCGAGACATACACGAACGACGCTGAAGTGAGTTCTGAACATGATATGAAAGAATCAGCACTGACTCGTTATAGGTGGCCACGTTATCTGCCTTTGGCGCAACTACATCAACAGTGACCACGACAAGAGGCGCTCGAGCAACTACGACGACTGTGACCGTCGTTGCACCACCTCCTGCGCTGTCCTCGCCTGCGGCTCCTGCTTCGAGCGTGAATGCCACCGCGATCGCCTCTACCACCAGCAGCTCTCCAGCGGCTCCAGCCACGCCGACTGCTCTGCCAGTCACATGCCCAGACGAAAACGGCGATGTCATCAGCCAGATGGTTGCCGCTGAGCGTTTCGACTACATTGTCAATTGCAGCACCGATTTGACATCGTCCAACTTTTACGGCGCACTCTACTACCCAACGTTCGGCCAATGTATCAGCGCCTGCTCGATTGCTGATGCGAACTTCTCTTCTCCGGTTTGCCAAGGAGTCTCATACTACAATTCGCCCAACATTGACGGCTACAACTGCTTCCTGAAGACATCTGGCAATGGTAGCGTGCCAATGCCTGGTGTGGATTCTGCCATACTACTGCGGATCGTTATGGGTGTCGACGCCCAAGATCCGGATGGCACCACGACCGAAGCTGTTCCTTTCGGTGGCATGACGGCAACCCTGAATCCCGGCCAGATGAGTTCGTCTATGTCAGAGATGATGGGCAACAGCACCTCGAGCATGCCAATGATCACACCTGGCCCGCCAATGCCTCAAAGTGGCCTTCTGGTCAACGCTGGCGGCTACACCAGCTTCTCTACATACGTTTCTGCCGGCACCACTTACTCAACTGGTACGGTCTTCTCGACGTACCACTCCGAGAGTGGCTCCTGGTACGAGTCGTACTACACATCCTACAGTCTGCAGTGGGCGTCTGCCACCACCGAATATGCGATTGGTGCGCAGGAAACTCAGATCGCGGGCACGAACACAACAACTACTTCTCAATCTAATGGTGCAGATGGGGGGTACAGCATCATCTCCGACCGCAATTCGACCACGTACTACCCAGGTGGTTACAACGTCACTGAAGTTATCAGCAACCAAACTTACGCTTCTAATGGTACCGAGCTTTCGTCAACTGCCGTAACCAGTTTTTACAGCTACCAGACCGGAGGAGGTAGCAGTGGTTCCAACGGTGGGTCAAGCGGCGGCAACAGCAACGGCTCGATCATCACGAATGAGGCCGGTGTCACCTCGACCTCGTTTTACTCGACCCAGACAGTCATCATCAACTCCGGTGCAACTGGCGGCGCGTCCGGCTACGCTGCCTCTGGAGTAAACGGCGCGTCTGCAACTACGATCTACGCCAGTGGCGGCACCGCGTACAGCTCAGGTTATGTTATTTCTGGCGGTTTCGGCGGTACCGGTGGTGCTTCGGGTTACGCTAATTCCGGCGCAATCACCAGCGTGCCTGCAAGTCCTTCCGCTACAGTCATTACCAACGTCAACGGCACCGCTTACAGCTCAGGTTTCGCTGCTTCTGGTGTAATTGGCGGAACAGGTGGCGCGTCAGGAAACGCCGGCTCGGGTGCTATCGAAACACTTCCTGCATCAACATCTGCCACGGTCATCCTGAGCACAGGTGGTACTGCTTTCAGTTCCGGCTTTGCAGCCTCTGGCAGCGTTGGCGGTACCGGAGGATCGAGTGGCACGGCAGCATCTGGCAGCATTCCGTCGTCACCCGTGAGCACTTCGAACTTACCTCGCACTGGAGAGTACTCGACGACCACGCCTCTTGGAACAGCTCCGCTCAACACAGCGCCCTCTGCTGGCTTCCCATCAGGCTACACCCCCGTCCTTCCGCCCTTGTCCACTGGTACTTCGCCATTGACAGATACCGGCAACCGCACAGGCTCGCAATCGCCTCCGCTGTCCACCGGTCCCGCACCGTACACTTCAGAACTGCCGCGCACTGGTGAGTACTCGACGACATCGGACTCTTTCATCATCTCATTCCCGACTGGGTACCCGCCGTTTGTCCCGAGCTCGCCGTCTTCCGGTGCACCGCCATCGTACCAGACCAATGGATCGATTTCTGTTATCACCGGCACTGGTACTTCGCCCATGAGCACATCTAATCTTCCACGAACGGGCGAGTATTCTACCACCTCACCCACACTGGTCGCCTATCCGCCCGTGTCCACGCCTAGCGGTCCACGGACTGGCGAGTACTCGACCACTGCTCCGGCCAGCAGCGGAAGTCCAGTACCGTCTGGCAACGACACGACAAGCCTTGTCCCGACAATGCCACCAAGCTACCCATCTCTACCAATTAGTAGCGGAAGCCCCCTGCCGTCTCTCAACAGCACGCTTCCGCCTCCCACTGGCTCGTTCAGCAACTCAGGCCTGCCACGCACCGGAAGCCAAGCTCCAAGCAGTAGCTTCACTCTCGGCACTGGAACCTCTCCACCAATCTACACCCTGCCAACGCCTCCGCCACCGTATATCCCAGCATCGTGCTCCAACTATACCATGGGTACGATAACCGTGACAGAGACTTTCACGTCGTTTGGCTGTTTCGATACATGTCCTCCCACATCGGCACCGAGCTCAGGTAGTTGGGGGCCACCAGGAGGTTACGGGCCCTATGCCGCTCCTCAGGCTTTTGGTCCTGAGGGTGGAGCAGGCTGGTCGAACCCTCACCAGTTCCCGCCTGCGGCTGAGACCACGTCAGCGTGAGGCTCGGGTCTGTAGGCAGAGGCCTTGTTGTGCTTGAGCGTGAGCTGGTTCTTCATGCTACGAGTTATGGAAATGGGCGGCATTGTTAGGGCGTTGTTGGGCATTGACAGACTGTGCAGGATATCAAGGCGCTTTATATATCGGTATGGAATACTGCAATAGACTACAATCATCTTATCCAAAGACTTCTTCCATCTTAACCTAGCTACGATTCAGTGTTGGCTTTGAGACTAAAGCAGACACACACCATAGCTACTTGCTAATGCGATTGCTAAGGATGAAGGTGAACATACTCCACGAACTCGGAACAAATACTGGTGGCAAATCAGGAATCGCCAGGCTGGACACGAACATGACGATGCAGGACTGAGTCGACTTGGTAGCCTCTCTGTCACTCGGCAAGCATTCGATGGCCCTAGAGAAGAGTGCACGCGCTAGATGCATATTCGGCGTAGTCGAAATCGTAGCATTTTCGGTCGCAAAGTGCTCACGAAATAGTAAGGTGGTACAGCGACATCGACCGCAAGCAACACATTTCGAGCAATCATACTGAGCGCACTCGCTAGATGACAGCCTGTTTCTATGACTTCTTGGAGATGATGCCTTCGTCGCGAGTCCAAGGCACATTGGCCGGTTCACCACTTTGAGAGTCAGGTGACGCAAGATAGAATGCCTAAGAGCATGTCAACAGCGTCTAGACACTGTGGAGCCGCCAGCGTCCGTCTCCAGCTTATTACCGATGGCTTGCAGAAGCGTTCATCGCTCGAATCTGCCGTTCATGTCGGTTGCCGCCAGGCCTTTTGGAGCTGCGCTTCTCATTGGTCAGCTCGACGACATCAAACGTTTGCCTCACCATGAACAAATACATGCTGCGATTGAGATATCTGTAGTGGAGAAACGTCGTAAATTCGTAACAAGCTACCAGAGACCCGAAAGAATGGTGATACAAGCACTGAACAAGCCCGCAAGTGCCAACCCGCTGATAGAATCCATTCCAAACTCTTTCGTAAGCGACTGGCTGACATCCCAAGATTGCCAGAAAGTGTCCTGCAGAGTCTCATCATGCACGGCGTGGGTTGCCGACATTATGATACTTGGCTTGCTTCTCGCCGATCAAACGTTGAATCTCCTGGGCTAGCGCCTTCATCTCATCGTAGGCTTTCTCCATCGAGCACCGGTACTTCTGCGGCTCAGTCGCCCAACGCTGATAATCGGACTTGTGTTTCTCGAGGCGACGCTGCTTCCGCTCAATCTTCTCGCACATTGTGCATTTGTCGGCGAGCGGAAGTGTCTGATACACCATCTTCATGCCGCAGGTTTCGCCCTGGCGGTACTCGGCATTGCAGTGCTGGCGGAAGTTGCCCCACTTCCAGTCGTTGCATTGGTACTTGTAGTTGTCGTAGTAGCACATCTTGGCGGTAACTGTTGGTCGTTAGTGCTGTCGGTGAAACTTGATGATGCGTTGGGGCCGTACTGAGTGGTGGATGACTTGCTATGATCGACAAGTGTCTCTGGAAGATTGTGAAGTCTGCTGTCGACCAATTTCAGTGTCCTGAAACGATGAATGTGATGTCTCGACGTTGTTGAAGTAATGGTCAAGAACAAGGTCGGTGACCATGTCATGGTGGGCAGAGGATATTGCTTGAAGGCGAGAGGGGACAAAGTGAGACATACCAGTAGGTCTGTTTCGTTCGAAGCTGATCTTGCTGGAGTATGGCTGGCTGTGAGCTGATGGTGATGAACAGAAAGACCTTGAGGAGGCTCCTCTCGCCTCTACTTATGCTTCCAGGCGACGCGCAGGCCCTCCATCCATCCGCTCTCGTCACTCCGTGCTCGACGCTCTGGATCCGCTGTCACACCATCAGGACGCAGGCCATCGCGAGCAGACAGCGCGATCGAACCAACGAGACTCGTCGGGGAGGCCGGACGATGCCCAGCTCGAGCTAGATCACCCAGAGCGGCAGCTGCAGCACCGTCGTAGCGTCGCCGGCCGTCACAGACATGCAACCGATATTACCCTTCCAAGGGATCATCGCCGTCGTGGCCGCGTCTCCGCCTGTGGTTGCTTATCGGTGGCGCGAGTCCCATGTCGCTCATGGTCCGTGTATCCGTCATGGCAAGGATGAGAGCTTCAACGTACTCTGCTAGCCTGTCGACAGTGTCGTGGGTTGAGGTGTAAGTGAAACTTTCTTGGTCACGTGGCTGGAACGGGCAGGGCCGAGACGAGCCATATCACGTCGTTCTTTGCCCGCCGATACGATTGGTCTTGCAAGAGTCGCAGACGTTGCTGCAGGCAGACTCCCCATGTTGCACAAGCTTCCCCTTTCGGCAGGAGACCCTTGAGCCGCCGTTGCCATGCAATATCGACACCTCAGGCTGCCTTGACAACCGGCATAGACGTCCAACACTCTGCCGTTCGATCGTCCTCGGACAGGCTTGCAAGTGAGCACGGTCCTTACCATGTGACAGTGCACGAGCTCAACAACGACGAGCCCCATAGGCTCGATCGTGAGACCGTGCACCACTCAACGGTACGACGCGTTCGACGGACGCTGCAGCGATGGTCGTGCCTTGGCTGCATGTCTTCCTTGTCGAGTCTTTCTGAGGGAACAACAGCCCACCAGTCAAGTCATGGCGACGTACGGCAGGATGTCCGCATCGCCACTGGTGCTGACAAGGGCGGCCGTCATTGGCATGAGACCGCTGCCTTCCTGCATGCACTACGCATGGGCCTGCCCGCTCACCATCACTCAGCTGATCACTTCCCGCTCTTGCCTACTGCGAAGGGCCGACGAGGTGACGAATGAGCCTGGTATCCGCCCACATTTACGGGGTCCTGGCATGCGTGGTGCGTCTGAGGATGGGATCGCTGCATAAGCTCGTGCTCATCCTTTCCCGGCACCTCCTTCGGACTGGACCAGGCAGGCTAAGTTCGACCAGCTGTCTCCGCTTCGTGACGTGGCAGTCTAAGTATGGTGGGCAGTGAAAGGTAATCTGTAGGCTTGGAAGCGTGACAATCAGCGCGAGGTTTTGCGCAGTACATGCGTGAAGCCGAAGGCACCAGATTGGCCCAGCCTTCTTACGTCTACCCGGAGATACTCACGCAACATTCGATCTCCCACGCTTTGCGGCATGTGCCCTTCTTTGTCGACTTCGTACCCTCGTCTGCACAGACTGCCGTGCGCTCCTGCTTGTCAGTTTTGACAGGTGGTGCCGGTGGAATGACGGTACCTCACGGTGCTGCATCTCGACAACCCACTCACAAACGCCAGCCTGAGAGACCAGGACTCTACCCTGGTTGCACCTACGCATTGTGGCTGTCACAATGCTGCTGCCAGAGCCAACAACTGCGCACCACTAGAGTACTCCGCAGCAGAGGAGGCTGGAAGCACGCTTTGACATCGTTTGGACACCGTGAGGCTCTTGCATCACCAGTGCCGGTCCTAAACCGATCGAAAAAATCATGCCGGACTCTCGCTTCTGAGTCCGCTGTACCTTTTTGATACTGCCGCTGCACAAGGGGGCCATTTCCACTGAACATGTCGGAGTAGTCGAGGACGAAGTCAACGGCTGAGGTTCGAATTTGCTTCTACACTTCGTTCACGTGACGCTGTGTGGGCGACCCTAGTCTGCCTCTCCAACGGCGGACGGCAGCGAAGGCATTTCACATGATCTGAGTTGGTGTGCGGCTTCCCTCGCGCCGAAGGCATCCCCGTCGGCAGTCAATTGGACGGTCTGCCACGTCGTATGGGCCTGATCGCATGGCCGAGGCGGCATGCGATTGGCTTGTCACGTGGCGTACCTGCGCAAGTCGCCTTCTGCGTTGGATTCCACGCTCGAGCAATGTCCGCTGGCAATGCAATGCACGATGGAGAGTTCGCACATACGACAGCATGTCTGACCGGTGAGCATGCAAGATGGATATTTTATCACGCAAGCCTCGTATTTGCATCCCACACAGCCACCATCGTCTTGCTTTCTTCTTGCTCGTCCGCCGCGGCATCGCACCCAGTAGCTCGTTCGAGCTCAAGGGATGGATTCAAGCTATGAATTACCTAAGGTTAGTATTCATTACTGCATGATGGTGGACCTTCCAACCGAGCTTGCCAGCCTCTGCCAATTTTCCTCGAAGCTGTGATCCGAGGTATGATTGTGAAGACGCCAGGTTTGACTGCGTGAGCAACGTAGGCGCCAGGAGTCCAGCGGGTGGTTGGAGTAGACTTTACATTGTTTGACGCCGTGATGAAACGATGTCGTCCAACGAAGTGAGACATTCTTGGATTGCCAAGACCTCAAGTGCCGCCGCCCCAATGCAAGCACGCGAGGAGAACACCACTCCGTCATGGCATTATTGACATCTAGCAGCTCGACGACGGAGTGAATGGCATTGACAATGCCTTGTCTGTTGGAGCTGCCTGACGAGCTGCTGCTGCGAGTGCTATACTACCTCGAACTCAATGAACTCTTCTCGACGTCCCGGGTAGGCATCGACGTCACGGCAAGCAAGCAGCTCGTCGAGCTCCTGCTGACACGATAGCAGACATCTCATCGCCTACGCATCCTATCGTTCGACCCGCTGCTGCACCGAGTACGGCTACGCTACTCACAGTCCCGAGTAAACTACCTTTTACGGCGCAGGCCGCCGTTATACAGCCTACAGCCACCTATATCCACCATCTACCTTACCAGAACTCACGTAGCAGCACGGAGACTGCACTGGTCATTGGTTTGTATCCGTCTCAATCGGTCTCTGTCACGCCGGCCGAAGCTGTCAACACTCGTCTCGGCCAATATCCTGCCAAAGGAATGCTGTAAATATGATAGACGATCCGGTGAGATCATCTGGGGCCAGGGCGTGGCTGGAGCCCTCGTAGAGCGGAAGAGACGCGTAGAGCGCGAGCATCTTCGCGATGGCCTCAGGGTGTGGTTAGAGCGGAAGGCTGCCAAGATACGTGCAAGGCAGAAAGATGCTGCTGGTGGAGTAGGTGTGCTTGTTTGGCGTTTCTCGCGGAAGATGAAGATTGGTGATGCTAGGCGTACGACAGATATCTGGCCTGAAAAGCCGAAGAAGGATCGTGTATCAGGTTTGAAGCGGTTCTGGGAGGGTATGGGAGGTAGCACTGGCGGACGTACGATACCTCACAGTGTGGAGTATGTCTAGAAAGCTGGGAGAGAGGCACAATGTACAGGTTCGTCAGACGCAGGTCCGGGCTGGCAGACATGAGAGGTCCAGAAGCGGCAGGCACGCGGCTCGTATCTACCTCTTCTTCTGCTTCACACCTATCTCGCTTCTTCACTAAAGCTCACAGACACTGACAGAGCATGATCACCACAGAGGATATTCGAAGCGACAGCACCGTATGATTACGCCTCCGAAATCTCTTCGATTCACGATACCTTAATACGTACCTCTACTACCGTAGGCTACGCTTTAATGGATATCTTAGCTACCCCCGAGCCCTCTAATACTAGCCCCACCGCCGCTAGCAGTTATAGCTTAGCTTAAGCAGCGGTCAGAGCAGTTTACTAGCTCTTAATAGTAAGACACGAAACCAGAATATACTCACGAAGCTAATGGCACGAGCACGCGGGCGATTTGGCGGTGCGGAGGTGCTGTCGTTTCTGTGCTACGATCCAACAGACGGTTATAGGGGCAACATGCTCACGAAGCCGATGGCACCGGCATGGAGGTTTGGCGGTGTGGAGATGCTGTTGGTACTGCATGATCACTTTTAAGATCTTGCCGATGGTATGATGCTGATATGCTCACCACACCGATGATAGTGCCATCGACACGATACTTCTTCAGTACCAGCAACACGATGATTTCCTGGTATCGGGGCCGCTCTGACTGTATGTCCTTTTGCTGAACGAACTTCACTACGCCGCAATCAATACACATGATTGTGAACGACAGCCAGTTCTCCCTCTACGGCTGATTGAGATCTTTTCGATCTCCAGCGTCTGTAGTTGCTGTATGTGGGCGCTCGAGTCGATCAATCGAACTGCACTCGTTCCACGATTTGGCGACGGAGGGCTGTTGGCACCGCTGAGATGTTCTCCTTACTTCGGCAGTAGGTTAGACTGATATTCACGAGTGGAGAGGCGTGAGCAGAGTGCGGCGATACCGGGATACTATCTTCGAGGCTGACGAGTGGTGTGTACCGCCGTGGCAAGCATAAAGAAGCAAATTTAATCCCTTCAACTGAGGAGACGCTCCTTCCGCATTCGAGAAATGACATACTGCGGCCCGCGTTTCAGACTTAGCGTAATGCTTACCACGACTTCATTTCATGTCACAAATTTCTGCTTTCTCGCGACCGAAGGAAGGCGAGCTTATTGCTATGTTCCATTCATTTTCAAGTATCGTTCGCGAGGTTAGTACATCGAACTTGCCAAAGAGACTTCGACAGTAACCAACTTACCTTGCAGCCGCTCTTGAAGATCTTGGACTCGTGCCTCGCCTCGAAGACCTCCCTGTCGATGATCTGACGGTAGAAGGAATGCGTGAGCTCCTCAGGCGCCAGAAGGTAATGTTTACCTGCTCGGTGGCCATTGTTCCAGCTGATCGTTCTTAGGCAATTCGTGATACGGCCATCAAGGCGGAGATCGAGGCGGAAGTCAAGAAGGAGCCCAGAGGGGATGCCAGTGTAGGAGGTAATCGAGAGTGACATCGCTGCTGAAGATGAATACACGAGTGATGCTGAAATTGTCGAGGATCAAGATGCTGGCACTCGTACGACTGACCGAAGTGGCAGTACTGGAGCGATTGGTGGACGCGTCAACAGTACTGCAGAGATCATCGACCTCTGCGAAGACAACTAAGTGGATGTCCTGAAGGAAACTGCTGCGGAATCACTAGGGCACGAGCTGTTGCATGATGGAGGATGGAGCGTGAGCTGCTTATCAGCTCGGATTGGATGATCTTGCTCCCTAGACCGGAGCAGGAGGATGTTCTGGAGGATGGAGTCCGAGCTTGGTGACAAACATGAGCGGATGCTGCGCACCGCGCGGGTCATCGCTCGTCGCACTCTGCGCCAGAAGCTTGCACCAGAAGCTTGAGTACGACAAGCATTGAGATCCTGAATCCATTCCGTCCCCGGTCCCGCAGTCGCCAATTCCTGAGTCGCGCGTTTTCAGCCGCAGCCCTCTCGAAACAGCTCAGCTTTGTCACCACCGCGTTTCCTTCTTCGGCAAGGATATGTCCAACGTGGAACGATTCTACGATATATGCTTCTAGCAACGGCTACGAGTGCCGGACAACGACAGGTCTAAGTAGTGCTCCGCTGTCCCATGTCCTGCCTCCCTCATCTTCCACCACATCATGGCCTCTCCGCCTCCCGACGACGCTGCCTCGCACCGAGCCTGTGCGCATTGCCGTTCGCAAAAAGTGAGGTGCCTTGCCTCTGATAACAACTCCGAGGTTTGCGCTCGTTGCGCAAAATCTGGACGGCCATGCGTATTCACGCCTATACAGAAGCGCAAGCAGCGCAAGCGGACGGATACAAGGGTCGCAGAGCTGGAGCGCGAGATGAGAGCGATGCGAGCGGCATTGAAGAGCAAGCAGCAGGAGGCAGGCGGAAGTGAAGCGTCGGCCCGAAGCGGAAGTAGCAGTGAAGGGACGCCAGGAAGACCGCCTGGTATCTGGTATCAGACCCACGATCATGATGCTCCTAGGGTGGATCGGGGAGTGTATGGGCAGTATGACAGCATTGGACAAAGCCAGAGTCTTCTGCAACAAGCACTTGTATCGCAGAATCCCGCCCAACCATCTTCGCAACCTGGTCCGCCGAAGTGGTCCACTGCTGCCAATGTATCTGAGCCGGGATCAAAAAGGGGCCAAGACGTGATTGATCGTGGTCTGCTTTCGATGGCCACTGCTCGTCAGCTGGTTGATACGTTCAAGACCGATCTCTTCCCGCACTATCCTACTGTTGCCATTCCAGCCTCGATGACTGCAGATGATCTTCGACAAACGCGACCTACGCTCTTTCTCTCAGTACTAGCCGCCGCAGCGGTCAAAGAAGACCCTGATCTTTCAGCTGTTCTAGACAAGGAGATTCTGGAAGCGTACGCCAATCGAAGCTTGGTGCACAGCGAGAAGTCTCTCGAGATTGTGCAAGCGCTGCTTATCAGTGCGGTGTGGTACCATCCGCCTAGCAAGTTCGGTCAGCTGAAGTACTATGAGTACATACAAATGGCTGCCACGATGGCCGTCGACATTGGCATCAGTACACGCCCAAAGATAAGTCGTGGACGGCTGGGCAACGCAGCGCGAGGACGAGAACCAGCTAAGCAGGCGATGGTGCACCCTGCGGAAGATGCCTCGAACCCGGATCTTAGCATGACGCCGCGAAGTAGAGACAGCAGTCCAGATACCGGTAACCTAGAATCTCGCCGAACGTTCCTGGCGTGTTACATGATCTGTGCGGGTGTGAGCCTCAGTCTCCGGCGTCCCAACACACTGCGCGTCTCATCTTATGTGAGAGAATGCGTGGAATACATGGAGCGCTCATCCGATGCCATTCCAACGGATCGCACGATCGTGCACTGGGTTCGCCTGGTGATGATCGCTGAGGAAATTAGTGTCAGCTTCTCTTACGACGACCCTGGCGGAGTCGCGTCTATAGCAGACTTGAGTACACAGCTCATGGTCAAGGACTTCGACAAACGGCTAAATGCATGGTGGAGTAGTGTTCCGGAGACTGATGGGTGTGGAGGCTTGACGGTGATGTTTTACACCGTCCGGCTGTATCTGCATGAGTTGGCACTGCATATGGATCACAGCCCAGAAGACTTTCGTGCGCCCTACCAGATGGGCACGATACATCCCACCACCTCGAGAGCAGGGGAAAGCGACGTGCCAACCCAGGTCCTTGCTGAGTCGATCGCTGAGCTCATTACCAGCTCGCACGCTCTGCTTAACACATTCTTCGCCATGGACGTCAGCTCGCTTCGAGCTTTGCCCGTGTTCGGCTACGTTCGGATATCTTTTGCTGCCTTCGTACTCGCTAAGCTCTGTCTATCGGCTTCGCACCCAGAATCTCGCATCTACCAGGTCCTGGATCGACGGGCTTTGAAAGTAGAGAGCTACATGGATCGGGCAGTGCTGCACGTACGCAATATTGTAGGTGAGCAACGATGTCGTGTCCCTGCGATCTTCTTGGCGCTGTTGTTCAAGCTGCGGCAGTGGTGCCTGAATCCGAAGATGATTGATGGAGAAGGCAATGAGGTGTTATCCTCGGAAGGCTTTGAGGATGGCCAGAAGAACAGCTCGTTACCTAGTACGGACAACCAGACGCGAGCGCAGTACATGGGAACGGTCAGTGAGGAGGTCAGTGTAAGTGGCAACGAAAGCTCACCACAGAGCCCAGAAGGTCGGCAGCAGTCAAACAGCGCTAGCTTGTCGCCTGAAGGCTTGGAGGCGTTAGCCACTGCAAACCGGCCCCACCACTCCAACTTCAATAACGATGCTTCTGCATTCGCCGGACGTCAAACAGCCACGTCGACAATGAGGTCCCTAGACAACAGTCTGCAACCTGACCCAGCGGCAGCGATGACCGGTTTGCAGCCTCCATCCGACGACTGGCTATCACTTGGTGCCGAGGCTATGCAGCTTGACGGCGACTACATGCAGTACTTCGGAGACATGATGGATGGCTTTTCTGCAGAGGAGGGTTTGTCCGGCGATTGGATGTCGGGTGGCGTTGCAGGAATCGGTCTGGTTGGTCCAGGAGAGGACTTCGTTCCTGGAGGTACGACAATGCCGTTGCACGACCCGACAGCTACGTTTGGGTATGGGTGGCAGAATGGCTGAGTGCTAAGCTCAAGCTCAAGCTTCGATCGCACCGCATTGTTCGCTGTCCTATTTCGCATACCCCTACATCAAATTATTGTACTCAAGCGAACGACTCCACCACCATCAAGCCGTCTAGCCTCACTGTTGCCAAGGCGGGAGCCTGACGCCCCTACCATCTTTATGGGATGCCAGACAACCAGATATCCTGGCCAATATGCTGACCTCCAAGACCATCCACAGGAGGCAGAAGATCGCATCGGTTTTTCGGCAGCAATGGACGAGCACTTTGTTCCATTCCGACAAATAGAAGCCGCATCTCCCTCCACCGTCGCCACAGCCGCCACTCAAGAGTTTGCTCGAGCGCATGTCGTCACTCACAAGGTTGCACTGAACCGAGCCATGAGATAGCCAGTAGGCCTGGTGCAAAGTCAGCGGCCCGTCAGATCCATCGAAATTAGAGCGCGCTTGGCATGGCACGCACCATTGCACCAGCGGAGAACAACATCCCATCCATGACAGCACGTCCACGATAGCCAGGGTGTGTCTTGTGACGACGTGCCCACAGCCGATGTCAACGAATGCTGCGACGATACCGAAAAGGCCGAGGAACGCGCAGAAGTATGTCACACCGGGGACTGAGGAGAACTTCTGCCATCTCACTGCCTAGGCAGGAGAAGTTGACAAGCTCCATCAGCAAGAAGTGGGTAGATCTGTCTTCATCTGGCACCAAGACTCACCTCGAAGTTCAGTCCTGTGATAATTCCAACATTACTCTCACTGACACACCACCTGCCTCCAGCATTTTAATCGCTCTTCCACCAGTTGAGTACGCTCAATGTGCAAGAGACAGTCAACTTCACTCGGATGTCAAATAGCGACTGTTTGCCCATCACCCAGAACCACGTTGGGTTCCCGTTCGAGCTTATCAACGTAGATCCTACCTCAGTGTCAGCCAAGTGAGGCAAAGCCCTGTTGATATATCTAACAATAAACGGCGAGAAAACCGCGAATTGCAGGTTGTATATAGCGTTTGCCCTCGACCAATTCCGAAGGCCGAGCGTTGAGGCAGCCGAAGCATTTTTAGTCGTGGAGCTCGATGTCTAGCTATCATCAGCATGCGCTTGGGTCAGTGTTATGGTGCTGATGGTGCTGCGAGGGACGATATACCGCTAAGAGTACTCACCATCCTCGAGAGACGGTCGCGATATATTAAGCACTTATTGTGGCCGTGACGATGTGGTGTTGGCCTTCCAGCTCGCAAACGTTCTTTCGCTGCATCAGTATGCTTCGTAGGCAGCGGATGGCCAGCTTCATCAGCAAGCACTACATAAGCTTCAATAATGTAAACTGGCTCGAGAGATGTCCGGTTCAAGTTCTCCACTGAGCTTGTCAGTTCAGTGCTCCTCCAGGCAGCCATGATCTACCAATTGACGGCGTCGACATCGAGAACACGGTCGGCGAGGATGCGTACATGCCTTCCTCTGTTCTGGATAGACTCACCGTGCACCGATATGTGGTTGTATATCCTTCAGAGCAGAGCTCGCCGAAGGAGGAAGTTCTGCGCCAAGCATGTCAATAAAAAATCCTACAACGTCACCACGACAGCCATCTCACGACCGGTCAGTCAACGATGATGATAGATTGAATACTTTTCCATACCCACTCTATCTCAAGCGCCTAGACGAAAGACAAGCACACGAAGAAATGCTCAATATCCTCAGAGAACATTCCCACGCACCCATCTCCCGCTCCTTCCTAATCCGGTTCTACAACTCGTCGTGACCGCTGGGCTCGTCGTCACCATAGTCGGGCATGCCCTGGGCATTGCTACCGCCATAGAGCTTAGCTGTGATGGGATTCGCAATCGCGGATAGTGTTTCCTTCTGCTCATTGAAGTCCTCTGCCTCCGCGGTCTGCGCGTTGCTCTCCAGCCAGTCCTGTGTCTCCTTCACAGCCTCCATGAGCGTCTCCTTGTCGTCTTCATCAATCTTGCCGCCCAAGCCCTCGTCGTCGTTGAGCTGGTTCTTCAAGCTGAAAGCGTAGTTCTCCAGCCCGTTGCGTGCCTCGATCCTCTCCTTCGTAGCCTTATCTTCATCCGCATACTTCTCTGCCTCCTGAATCATCCTCTCAATCTCCTCATCAGAGAGACGGCCCTTGTCGTTCGTAATAGTAATAGACTCTTGCTTTCCAGAACCCTTGTCGTGCGCACTAACACGCAACATCCCGTTCGCATCCAACTCGAACGTAACCTCAATCTGCGGCTGTCCGCGAGGTCCCGGCGGGATACCGTTCAACTCAAACTTGCCAAGGTTGTTGTTATCCTTCGTCATCGAGCGCTCACCCTCAAACACCTGAATCAAAACCGTAGGCTGGTTGTCGGCGGCCGTGCTGAAGATCTGGGACTTCTTGGTCGGAATCGTAGTACCACGCTTGATGAGCTGGGTCATCACACCGCCGGTAGTCTCAATACCAAGCGTAAGCGGGTTGACATCCATGAGGACGACGTCCTTGGCCTCGGCCTGTCCGGAGAGAACACCACCCTGCACAGCCGCGCCGTAGGCCACAGCCTCGTCAGGGTTGATACCCTTGCTGGCCTTCTTGCCAAAGTACTCCTCGAGCATGTTCTGGACCTTGGGGATACGGGTGGAGCCTCCGACAAGGACGATGTCATCGATGTCGCTCTTCTTCAGCTTGGCGTCCTTGAGGACCTGCTCAACAGGCTTGAGAGTCTTCTTGAACAGGTCGTTGTTCAGCTCCTCGAACTTGGCCCGCGTCAGGGTCTCGGAGAAATCTTTGCCCTCGTGGAAAGCCTCGATTTCAATCTTGGTGCTCATTTGGCTGGAGAGAGTGCGCTTGGCCTTCTCGACCTCACGCTTCAGCTTACCCATCGTCTTGGAGTTCTTGGTGATGTCGGTTGATTCCTTCTTGTTGTAGGACTTGACGAAGTAATCCACGACACGCTGATCGAAGTCCTCTCCTCCCAAGTGAGTATCACCGGCCGTGGCCTGGACCTCGAAAACACCGTTGTCGACTGTCAGGATGGACACATCGAAGGTTCCTCCTCCAAGATCGTAGACAATGATCTGCTTCTCCTCGTCGGTCTTGTCGAGGCCGTAAGCGAGAGCGGCGGCGGTGGGTTCGTTGACTACACGGCGGACGTTCAAGCCAGCGATGGCACCGGCGTCCTTGGTGGCGGCACGCTGAGCATCGTTGAAGTAGGCTGGGACAGTGACGATGGCGTCGGTGACCTTCTCGCCGAGGTAAGACTCAGCAACCTCCTTCATCTTGCCCAGAATCATAGCCGAGACCTCCTCAGGTGTGAAGGTCTTAGATTCGCTACACAGCAGTCAGCTTCATGCCATGTAGACGTGGAAAATGTTGGCAGCACATACCCCTTGACATCAACCTTGACTCTCGGCTGTCCACCCTTGTTGACAACGCTGAACGGAAAGTGCTTCATGTCCTTCTGAACATCCCGGTCGTCGAATTTACGCCCAATCAATCTCTTGATATCGAAAACTGTTCGCTCGGGGTTGGATGCAAACTGGTTCTTTGCCGCGTCGCCTACTAATCGCTCCTCGTCGTTCCATGCTACCCACGAGGGCGTGATACGGTTACCCTGGTCGTTGGCGAGAATCTCGACTTTGCCGCCCTTCATGATGCCAACGCAGGAGTAGGTGGTGCCCAAGTCGATGCCGATGACTGTGCATCACATTAGCTTGTCCCCTACCAGCTGTTGTAATGTGGTCTACTTACTCGGCCCGCTCGAGTCGGCGATGGGTTCTTGCACATTATCCTGTGCGCGTGCCGAGGGAATCATGCCCATGAAGAGCATCGGCGCCAGCAGGATGGCGCACATGTAGAAGGCCGTCATCCACGGCGAGACCGTCGACCGGCTCTGGTTCCGTGAGAACCGCGCCATCGTTGTGAGGGTGTCGAGGGTGTGTTGGTGGTGTATTCAATCCGAGTCTAGAGGTTCGTAAGACAGGTGTTGGCGAGGATGTGAGCTACTCGTTCGACGAGCAGCAAGCAGAAGTGGAAGAGGTGGTGGTGGTGCAACAGAGACTTGCTCGTGCGCCGCTTGATAAAGAAGACAGAAGAAGTCGATCTGTCCTCACAGCTGGCAACAATATTTCGAGCTGCTTCGATCCTGACACCTTTCACATTTGGTGGGGTTGTGTGGCCAATCACATGCCAGCAACTCCGCAAGCACTCCCGACGTCCTTTCATTCAGCCGCCACGTCTTTCATTCACCGACTGCAGTATGGTTTACGTTTCATATTCCATGACTGTGACAAAGCCACTGAGGACAGGACCACGTATGCTCAACAGACTGAGTCACGAACGTCGACTTCGACCATAGTGCAGAAAGACAAGCTCCACGCTGTCATGTTAGTTCATAGGACTCGTTACGAGCAATGAGCATTCACAGGGTCGATCACGAACACTCTGGGGCTGTCGAGAACATAGTTTATCAGGTTTGCGCGGTGAGAGTGGAAAGTCGAATTACGAGTCTGCCGTACGACATCTGACAGACATCGTCTATCCTATCCAGTACATGTACGACGAGTGCTGAATGATCAGAACACAGCAATTGAGCCGAGCATGTTGTTTACAGCCACTCACCTCTCTCGACATTCACAGTTTCATGCAAGTGTCATGCCTTGAAGTGAACAGTTCACACGCAACATTTACCTATCTCTATCAATCTCAAGATGCGAGTCGCTTCGCAATTGCCTACTTTCATTTCTTCAAATCATCACTTTGAACATCTCACAAGCCTAGCACTTTCTGAATTCCAGATCGCGAGCCGAACATACCGAAAGACATACAGCTAGCATTCAAGATCTTTTGAAGGTGTTTGAGCCGCTCTCTACAAGTGCGACTGCTTTGATACGCAGCTCCAGACTCACTCACAGTCGTCTCTGCATTCTCCCGAAGCCATGGCGGACAACCAAGCATTCGCATTCCACTTCCAGGCCACAAGCAGCAACGACTCCATGGAGATCGACAGCGACACTATGCAGCAGTCCACCCAGGCCGCACAGGGCGCTGCTATGTTCACTTTTCGCGCTGAAAGCAAACTCTCTCGAGTCGCTGCCAAGACAACAGATAGCGTATCGCTTCAGGCTTCGAGCGTTCCAGGTACCGTCTTGTCGCTTGAGAGCCTGCTCGTCACAGATGCTCGAGAAGCTGTCTGCATCTGGATTGCCGAGATCCTGGACGTCACTGAGTGGTACCGTGAGAAACATTATGCCACCGAAAGCCGGGTGTCCTGGGACGAGCTCTTTTCGGATTCGCAATTCCTGGCGCTCTGTGCGGAGATCAAGGACACCATGCCCAAGTTCATGTCGTGGAGTTGCGATATGCAGGCCATCAGCAGAGGCGAGGAGTGGCAGAGCTACAAGGGAAGGCTTTGGGCTAAGCATGTGAGGGATTACAAGTTGGATAGTAGGGAGATGGAGAGGGCGTATCAGTCCTTCTTAGCGGGATGTCAGGTCGAGGGTGCTGTGCCGGAGGTGGTGGAGAAGGCGTTGGATGCGTTGGCCAAGCCGTATGATGTTTGGTGTTATGGTGGGAGGAAGGGCACTAAGCGGGCAGAGTAGAGGGGTGGCGAACGCTTATCATGAGTAGATGCGATGTCATTGACGGGAAACAAATGTCAATTTGACGGGACAGCATTTGGCGGCGACCACAAATGTCGAAGTGGTTTTGTTGCAGCTAGGTCATTGTGTTGCAGCTAGGTCATTGATAATCTGGCTGGAGATGGCCTTGTATAGAAAAGTGCCAGCGTGCCTGTAAATCAGAGTGCCAATGTGAGCATTCTGTAGTGCGATCAGCACTGTATAATTGATCAAGACGATCAGCTTCATCTCGATGTGTTGGAACTACAATGGAGTCTCTCACATGGTGGGATGAGCACGCGAATGGCACTGATAGAATGAATGGGCGCGCTTCAAAGTGCTGCCGAAGATGCACTTCATCCGCCATCTCGGCGACAGCTCCGCTAACTGCCTGCATCGATAGATCGTGTTGAGGGACAGGTACATAGCGTTCAAGTATGCAAGCACTGTAGCAGCAGAGTACGTCTTCGCCCGAAAGTGGAAAGATTTGCCTCCTTATTCATCAGTCGTGCCGAACAGCTAGCCATGAGAACTCTCTAAATTATCAGCTTGGTTGCATCCACAGAATCCCATCATCAGCAATAACACACACGTGGCCGTCCACGCACTCGAATCGCTGTCTGCGACTCGAGCAGCTCCTCAATCATCGCAGAGGTCGATGACAGCTCCAGCGTTACCACGCCCACTGTCAGCACGGATTCTCTTGTTGCAGTGCTCGACCACCTCAATATCGCTCTCTTCGCCCTCGCTGCTCGGAAGGTCACGCTCGCGCTTGATCTCCTGCTTGATCCCCTGCTTGGCGCCGCGCCCAGGCTGCGCGTTTCGGCTCGCCTGTAATGTTGTCAGTCTACGACAAAGTGCGATTGCAGATGTCACTGACCCTCTGGCGCCGGAGTAGCTCACGCATATCCTCCATGGACAGTTCCTCAACCGGGCGGTCCTCGAGTGGCACGGGCGATGGTGTGCGTGGAATGATGTGCAGCGCTTGCAATGCGGCTACATCAGTCAGCATGGCCTGTGGACCTCGATCAGTGGTTTGCGGCGTACCTCTTGAACGGTACTTGAAGACGAATGTGGCAAGCGCTGGGCCTTGGCGTATAGCGCGAAACGATGGACGCTGGAATGGCGTGGGTGGGCCCACACTACTGCAAGTCAGTTGAACGTGAAATGTAATAACGCAGCATATCAACCTACACAGCTTGGTGCGACAACGCCATGCCTTTGAGGTTTTTCTCCGGTATGCGTCCATCGGCCAGGAGAGGTTTGAAAGTGGTCGTCTCATCAGGTGTGGTATTCACGTTCTTCACATTGCGCCTTCGTGCCTTTCTGCCCAAAGGTCTTTGGCTCTCAATTGGCTCTTGAGGTTCCAGCCTAGCCAGATAGCATCCGACAGTGATTGTCCCCAAATTGCCGAGTTTGCCCATAAGAGCTTTGTCAGGGGCCTCTTCACCTATATGAAATTAGCTTTGTTTGGGGACGATGACCCTGCGCGTGTACATACAAATCTTCAACTCGGAAAAGAGCATCGGTTGAGTGATCAGACCTTGATTGCTCCCAGTAATTGCACCACGGACGACTAGTCGGCCATCTTGGCCGAAACCTCGCATCTGCTCAGGATCGAACGAACATTGGCCCACGATTTGGCCATCGAGGTTATTGTGCAGAACGATGTTCTTGTTCGCGTGTGGAAAGGTATTCGTGTCAAAGCGTGTGGCGAAGCCGAACTCGGCGCCAGACACGGCCTCGATATACTTCACGCACTCCATTGGATTTGCTTCATCTTGGTCCTCGTCGTTGTACTCGGGTAGGTCTTGGCCGGCGACATCAATGCTGACCGACAAGCCGGGCAGATACGGGTGAATCGCCATGATGTAGGCGAGTGGTCGCGAGCAGGTTCGGTACCTATACGCTGCTGAGTGAGGGCACGAGCGGTCGAGGTGGAAGTTTGGGTGACGATGAGCAGATGAAGTGAGGTCGCAAGAGCCTTTGTTGAGCACGCTAAGGGGCGGGCCGCGACATGCTGGTTTCGTGAATGAGGCAGGAGCGAAGCGGAGCTTCTAGTTTGTCAATGTGAGACGGGAGCATAAATTCATTCATGCTTACGATGGCGCTCCAAGAGTGCGGTAAAGCTACGCCTGCCGTCTGCTGTCCATCACAGCACGCCTCCCGTTGGACACCACCAACGCCATGCAGTGAAGCACGATAAAGTCCTCAAGCTTGAGAATCATCACCTCGCACAAAGCACCCACCTAGCCTCGTTCATAACAGTCTCGATTGTGCAAAGCCATGCCTCCAGCGCCATGCAGTAAAAAGGCGCCACAAACCTCACGCCAAGAACGCTGCAACCCTCAATCTTGTACCACCCCCCCAAGCCGTAGCTTGAGGATCTTAATGCCCAGTCCTTCATTCAGTTTCACCACCCACCCTGCCCAACACCCAACTGCTGCCCATAACTGCCCGAAAACAACTGCTGCCGTATACTCGCCCGCTCCTCCGACACACCCGGCGAGGCACTGCTCGGTGCCGCCTGCATAAAGCCCAGCGCCGACCGCAACTCATTGACCGCCTCCTCCAACCTCCCACCACTCTTCTGATTGTGATCCACAAGTTTCTGATCCCAGCCTCCAAACTGCAAATGGAACCCTCCTGCCCGCTTCGACGCTTCTCGTATCACAAGTGCCCACGCTTTGGCGATCTCGTCGTAAGCCTCATGCTTGTATCGTTGATGCTGGTAACTGTCCCAATTTGGTAGTCTGTGTAATATGTCGGTGACGGAATCGAGGTAGTTGAGTGAGACGATGGCTTGTGATTCTTGAGGTGGAAGGAAATGTGGCGTGTAGTCTCTTAGAGCTTCGATGAGTTGCTGAAGGTGCTGCCGCACTCGGTTGTATGAATAGTCTGATGCGGGTCGGTTGCCAAGTGGGAATGCTTCTCGGAAGTCGTCCTCGTACTTGCTAAGGACCTGTAGTGTGGATTCGATGGACGGTCGTGGTGCCTTGGTCACGATCTCCCGCTGCAGCTCTGGGTGTTGGTCTGCCACGTTCTGCAAGAGCTGCCTCATCTCAGCCGCTGATAGTGTCTCCAGAAGGCGTGGTAGAGCTAGCGGCCTGCCGACTGCTGTTCCGGTTCTGCTTCGCTTGATGCTGCGCGGTGTGCTGCCCGGCGGTAGGAGGCGGCTGCCGAAAGAGGGAGATGCCGTGGGTGAGGTGGACATGCGGTCTTGGTCAGGCTCCTCGGAGGCCTTTCGCTTGCGCCCAGACATGCTGGGTACTGGGAGGGAGTCTGCTGGCTGATCGTCAGCTATACCAACTCCCTGATGCCGTGCTCGCAGAGGGCGCTGGAGCGTACCGTGGGTCCGATATGGATCGCTCAGAAGGTGCGGTGCCGTGAACTGATCTGAGGAGATGATCGTGTTCATTGCGGAGCGGGAGTGTTTGTTTGTGCTTGTACTCTTCACAAGTGTCGATGGTGGATGTGACTAGCAAGATCTGAAGATGTGGATGTTATGTTTGAGACAAAGCGCTGCTGGACTCGGCCTGTGGTCCACAAGCTCGGCGTTGGCGTCGCTGCCTTGGCGCACGGAAGAGCGCCGCGTTGGCCGCGGACTTCCTCCACTCCTCCACCTCACCTCGCACACGCATGTCATCGCATGAAGCTACTGTAGGTACTCGAAAGAGCTCGCATGCTTGGGACGATGCTTGAAAAGCTAAGTACACCTCCCCCTAACATCAACCACCATGACGTTCATCGACCCTCGCCCCATATTTGCTGAGCTCTCCGTCTCCTCCGAATTTACCACCCTGCTCATCCGTGCCTTCGTCTTCCTCCTCATCGTCTACCAAGTGACCTGGACTGCCGCCAAGCTCGATGTCCCGGGCCCGTTCCTCGCCAAGTTTACTGACCTCTATCGCCTCGTCGTGGTCTGGCGAAGAGACTCCCACGACACTTACCTCAAGCTGCACAAGCAGTATGGCGATCTCGTACGCATTGGACCGAATTGTGTCAGCATCTCCAAGCCGGACATGATCTCGACCATCTACGGGATCTCGAAGGGCTATGTCAAGTCAGATTTCTACTCAGTATGGCAGAATATGATCAAAGGGAAGCGGAGTCCGAGTCTGGTATTCACGACAGACGAGCAGCAGCATGCTTTGCTCAGACGACCGGTCGCGGGTGCCTTTGCTTTAAGTACTTTGGTAGAGTTTGAGCCGTTGATCGATTCGACTACCGCGGTGTTTCTCACAAGGCTGGACGAGCTCTTCGCGGAGACTGGCAAGGTGTGCGATTTGGGAACGTGGTTGCAGTGGTTCGCCTTCGACGTGATTGGCGAACTCACCTTCAGCAAACGACTTGGCTTTCTGGAGAAGGCAGAGGATGTGGAAGGCATCACGAAATCCGTTGCGGCCAACTTCGATCGGTGTTCAGTGCTAGGACAGATGCCGTGGCTAGATCTATTGACCTACAAGAATCCGATATATCTGCGATTCTTCGCTAAACCAGTCTCGTCGCCAATCATCAGCTTTGGGCAGAGACGCCTCGAAGAGCGATTAAATGACAACGAAGGCAAGCCGGAGACTGATCTTGAAATACCTGATCCTGCATTACGGCAGAAGGTCCTGCATGGTGCACTGCCGAACAAGCCAGACTTCCTGTCCCGTTTCCTTGCACTTCACGAGGAGCAGCCAGACTTCGTGACCGATCGCCAGGTACTTGTCTACCTGTTTGCGAACATCAATGCAGGCTCGGACACCATTGGAAGCACACTCAGAGCAGTCTTCTACTACCTTCTCAAAAACCCCGACTCTCTCAAAGAGCTCATGACTGAATTAGAGGACGCTGTTGCTGCAGGCAAACTATCCTCACCACTACCAACCTGGCCAGAATGCCAAGCCCTACCATACCTCAACGCAGTCATCAAAGAAGCCCTGCGCCTCAATCCCGCTCTCGCACTACCGATGGAAAGAATAGTCCCTGCACCCGGCCTTCAAATCGGCGATCACATCCTCCCACCTGGCACAGTCGTTGGCATTAATCCATGGGTCTTACATCGCGATACCCGTATCTTCGGCTCTGACGCGGAAGCATGGCAACCTCAACGATGGCTGAGCAAGGATACAGAGAAGGTGAAGTACATGGATCACCATCTACTGTCTTTTGGAGCTGGGAAGCGAACGTGTTTGGGTAGGAATATTGCTATGCTGGAGCTTGTGAAAGTGGTGCCGGCGTTGTTGTTGAGGTACGAGATGAGGTTGGAGAAGCCGGAGAGGGAGTGGAAGGTGATCAATGCTTGGGCCGTGAGACAGGAAGGACTGGATGTGTTTGTGAAGAGGCGAGAGTAGTAGCTAGTATATACATTGTTTATTGTGCACGTGCGTTTCACATGAAGCCGAGGCATGTTTCCTCCTGCATTGTCGATCCGGGGTGCATCTCGAGATCTCTTTGTCGAGGACCTCACCTTGTGTTACGCTGTGTCTCCTCTGTTCAAACACAAAATGGCGGTGAGTACTGTTAGATAGTCAGTCTTTTCCTTGCACTGATCACGTCCAGTCCCGCAGCAGCAGCAATCCTCGCTCGTCCTCGCGATCTAAACGTTCCACCACCAACCTCGCCGGACTTCGCCTTGCACCACTGTCTACCAAGTTCGCTGAGCCTGCAGAGGATGGTGCTCGCAAAGCTTCCAACGATGAGACGCCGCGAGTAACGTTCGCGACGCAGCATTCATCCTACATCCAAGGCAAATCAGCACCGAGCACACCAGGTATATTGAGTCGCAACTCGAGCAGACGGAATCTAAGCGGTGGACTGAGCAGACGGGGCTCGTTATATGACGACGCTGTCGAGTATCAGTATGGTGCAGTCAGACTGCACAGCGGCGATGGCGAGCGAGCGGAGATGGGAAGCGGGCAGATACCCAAGGCGAGGAGCGAGGCCACATTATCGACTAGACAAGCAGGGAGCGGTCCGCTGAGAAAGAAGCAGCATCACGGTCGCAGCAAGACTGGAACAAACACGCCGCGAGGTGTGCATTACGCAGATGATGAGGATTGGCTTGCTCGTACAAGAGCAGCTACGCACGATATTGTGCAGGAAGCTAAGGGGCAGTCATGGCTGGCCTCGCGGAACTCGTCGACTACGCTTACGCATTTAGAGTCGGATGATGATGCGATCGATGATGGGTACGAGGAAATGGCGGCATTGAGTGCTAGTCAAAGACGAGGAGGTGGTATATTGAATCCTACAGCGACTCGTGTCAAGAGCCCGATGTGGGGAAGTAGGTATGGTAGTCGATCTGGCAGTAGGCGCACGAGTCGAAGGGGTAGCGCGACGGGTTTGCGGACTCCATTGGCGGTACCTGCTGGCCTTGATATGACGAGCTATTTCGTGGAGGACGCGGTTGCCGAGACTGTAGAGCCAGAGTACTTCCATGCTGAGGATGACGAGGAAGAAGGTGAGTTGGCGAGGCTTTCGGATCAGCAATCGTATGGCATGGGTGGCATTGTGGACCGGTTGATGCAGTTTCGTCTTTTTAGCGTGGCGGAGAAGGAGGAGATGACTACGGATGAGGAGGATCCTGGAAATGAGACTGGTAACGAGAGCGATGCAAGGCGAGCTGGGGAGGCGAAGACGAGGCGTAATGAAAGGGTGACGGTTGCGCCAACAAAACCATCACCTGACGAAGAGCATGGAGAAGGCGGGTGGCAAGATGCTGCTTGGTTACTCAGTGTTGCTTCGAAGGCTATCTTCTAGTTGAAGCTCGCATTCTTGTCTTAATTTTACATGGTCGTAAACGTGCTTTTAGGTCCACACCTGCTTGAAGGTATCTCTACCTGTATGTCAAGCCGCTGGTGTGCCCAATCTTCTGCTGAGCCCGTCCCTCATGCCTCACATCCTTTGGAGGGCATCAGCAACCCTACTGTATCGTAGTCGGTCTCGTGTTGTCCAGGGAGTCGCGTCGTGCTTGTAACCCGGAAGTTTTGGCCTTGGTCTACTGCACCCTCCCGTATGCCCTCAAGATCTTCTGTCCTTCCTCCAGTGCCGTCCTCCTGGCTTCCAGGCAACTGCGCCGCTGCGCTATGTGCTCCGGCTCGTCGAGAAGGGCTGCAACCTCGGCGTCTGTCAAATCGCCTACAAACACGGGCGGCACGGTCTCGTCTGCCAAGTTCTGCATGAGGTGACGCTCGACTACCTGTCTGGTAACGTTTGCAATGAAGATCGTCACCTCGTCCTGCGGCATTGTCAGCTAGAATCTCAAAGTTCTTCTAGTCGTACGCGACACCATACGATGTCGTGGCATAAGCACGAGACCTCAAACCTACCTCGTAGTATGCCTGTTCATGGTCCAGTGCATGTTCGGCTGCTCCGTGGTTTCGTTGACGCCCATCGTTTGTCACATTGATAACGTGACTCAGCCGCTTTATCTCCTGCCTCTTCCGACGGTTGTCCTTCACAGCGTCGACATGCTTCGGATTGTACGTGATCGGGTGGAGTCGGCTATCTACGACAATCTGCTGCAGTTCGTCCTTCGCACGCTTTAGTCGTGAGCTTAGTGTATGGTCGATTGTGTTGTTTAATAGACGAACTGCCACATGAGGTAGCGTGCTGTGCCCGACAGCGGTCTTGACGAGAGACTCACATGCTTGAGCAACTCTATTGACGTGGAAGCGAGCGATTTCTGGCCAGTAGTGCGATTGGTCCTGGAACAGCTCGCTAATGTGAGCAGAATTGAACACTCCAGGAAGTTCAAGGCCTCTCGACCAGTCGATAGTTCGACGCGCACTGTGCAAAGCACTGTCCAGCGTAACGACTTTTTGGCGTTTCGCAAGTTGGACATAATCAGCATCCACTTCTTGTTCGGCTGATCTCTTGCAGCTTTTTTCAGACTCGATGACGGTGTTTCGTCCAAAATGCTCCATGGTATATGCGAAGTTCTCGTTCAGTTCATGAACAACAGCACGCAAACGACGCGATCTGCGATCGTTCTTGGCAGATCCATCAGAGTCGAGCGTTCCGAAGAACTTGTACTGTTTGTAGTGACCATAGACAGCACTTCGGACGATAGTCCTGTAGCTGTCACTGACATTGGTCAACACGGCGCGTTGCTCCCGACTGCCCTCGGGCTTCTTGCCTAGCCTAGCCAGTTCGTCCTCCAGCTCATCAAGCTTGTGGTCAAGCTCTGGTCGGAGTCTCGGTACTACAGTCCGAAGATTTTCGAAGAGGATGTTGCCAAGGCGAGTGCGTAATGCTTTGATTCCAACAACATCCCGTGGCAGCTCGGAGAATTTTCCCGTCTCGAAGAAAGCTGCCTCTGCGGCATTGCGCTCCTCGAAGCTCATAGTTGCCTGCATTGCCGAACGATTCCTCAGAGTGTGCCAACCAAGCTGTAGAACAGTCTTCTCGTTCTTTGCAAGCTTAAGCCAGTAGGCCTCCATATCTGAGCCGACCTCGAGATTATCAGGCTTAGTTATGACGCCCAAAGTACGCTTCCGTTGCGGATCCACACCTTTACTTAAGCTCAATATCTCCTGGTTTGCAAGGTCACCTCTTGCGGACAAGACAGCTATGATGATCGTGCGTTGGTCCTTGATGTAGTCATTGATCAACGCTCGCACGACAGCAATGTCTTGATCTGTTGCCTCCTCCGTCGCGGTTTGAATCAGACCTGGCAGATCGACAAGCGTCAGTGGCTGTCTGTCCGGACCAGCGATCTCGATACTGAGGACATCGCGTGAGAAAGCTGGAACTGGGCCACCATTAGTACTGCGAAGTCCCATCATATCCGTTGCCTCTTCAATCAGGTCCGGTAACTCTGTAAAATCCTCGATTGTTCGGTTGAATCGCTCGGAAATCTTCTTATCTGCAGCTGGTCGTTGGATGTCGGGGATGATCTTGACCGATATGGAAGTTATTGGATGACGGCGTAGTGTAATCTCAGTGGCAAAGCGGGTACACATGTTTTCCTTTCACGGGAAGGGAATTTCGGTAATAGCTTCGAGAACAGAGCTCTTGCCAGAGGACTGGTCGCCAGAGACCACGAGCATAGGTAGCTGTAACTCGCTACTGAGTCCGGCGTGTCGCAGAGTATCCATAACGTTCATCAGGTCGCGGGCTTCATCGCTCTGCAATGCGTGCAGGCTGTTGTTGTTCATGACTCGAGGACTGCCGGGCTCGGTTGACGAAGAGGATGATGACGGTGTGAAGTCCCTCGCTGTCATGGTGGTGGTTTCTAGACCCAAGGTCTGATTGCTTGATGTAGTAGTGGTGTTCAATGGAAGTTGTTGTTGTGAGATGATGTCTGTGTAAGAAGTAGCAAGATGCAGAATGGAATGGCAGCGGAAGTGTTCTCTTTATAGCTCGGATTTGGTTCCCAGCACGATACTGCGCGTGATCCAGACTGACTGAAGTGACGGCAAAGCCAGTGATGTGATGTGCTGTGTTGCGAGTGAGCCAACGCTAAGTGAAGTATTCCGCAGTGAGCTGAGACGCAGCGCATATGCAGCAAGTGACGGGCATGTAGCTGAAGCTGCAGGAACAAGACCGTGACTACTGAATATCATGGGCAAGATCTTAAGTGAGCCATCAAGTTTGGGCACTTCGTATCTGGTCGAATGAGCGAAATTCCGTACGTGATTCCTGGCCGCGTACTTGGTCGAAGCCACGTGGACGTGATGTAAAGCATAGAGCATGTCCATGTCTACCAATTCAAGGAGTGAAGTTCCGGCCTCAGTTACGTTCAGCAACAAGGATCGTCAAAGCCATTCGCTCAGCGCACCTGTCAATCGGAAGAGTGAGGACGTGTTAGTGATGCGATGAACTTCGCTCAGGCACATATACCAGTGTTCCAGGTATTGCGACGGAGCCAAGGCCTTGCGGGAACACATTGGCCTCATAGCAGTAGACATGGTCGTCAGCCTTGAGATTGATGGTATCGGTGCAACAGAAAGGCTTGATGGGAATGTCGCCCAAGCCCGCTCCTTTTTGGCAAGAGGACAACCACTGTCCTTCAAATTGTTATTCACTGCCAGAATCTAACCTCGCTCGGGACAAGGCATGATCGAATATGCGAAGCACCATGCGCTATTGCGTGATGCACGCTGTGGTGGCATATTTACTCATGGATTCCTGTGGTTCGCGAGCATTTGCTTTTTCGAGCTGTCTGGTATCAACTCGTCGATACTGCCTGAGCAACCCAATTTTATCGAGTAGCCGGTCTGAGCAGCAACAATGGCCAAAGGCCTTCGTCAGATGGCCTTCGTCAGATTCCAGATGTCCATCGTTCTAACCAACGCCGTGCAGCCCGGGCTCTGCTTTTCAAAGATGATGAGGTGAAGTTGAATTAGTAGCGAACCGGCATTTATTTATATCCCGGAAATCGCCCTAGCGCAATCCTTCTCGGCGGCACAGACTCCCCGAAGGAAGCTTAGATCTGCTATGAACTCTCGAACGACTTCGAAGAGTGTGGTGAACATACCATGCTCAAGTCGCAGCTGTTCAAACGTACTTCGTCACGCCAGACTCACAGTGACCTGATCCGTTGTGTACCGACGGCAGGATCGCCTGCGGGGTGCATGGTACATCACGGTGGCTTCCATCCCAATTGGAGCACGGTCACCGCCTCGAGATAAGCTCGGAAGCTGGGGGAGCTCAGACGCACTCAACGTACCGCCAACACACGTACAACCCAGGAGTCGTGCCTATAAGCTGCAGCGGTCAAGCCCTGGTCGTTCTCACGCATCCCATTTAAGTACAGCGCCTGCCTCCGGACACACCTTCTCTCCCGATCTCTACTCATCTTCTTGACCAGCAAGCTCATATTGATACTCAAACCGCCATACCTAGTCCCTACGCATACACCGCCAACATGGCAGCACCTAGAGCTACTCAACTCATCGCCCTGCGAAACCTCACCCGCGGTGGTCATCAGCAAGTCCGACGACTGTCCATGACAGGACCAGCTACATATGCCTCACCTATCCTCACCAAAGAGCGGCCAGTGCTCAACTTCCCTCGCGACATAGCCGGACTCCGAGCAGAGTGCAAGAGGCGGAGGATCGAGCCAACGGGCTCGCAGCAAGACGTATGTGCCGAGTAGTCTATAAGTCTAGGCTCGATGCTGACACCTCATAGCTCATCTCTCGCCTGCAAGCTCATGAGATGGTCAATTCCCGCGCCTTCAGTACAGCCGTGGAGCAGTCAAAACGACCCACTGCCGACTCTGCTGCGACATCTACTCCAGTCCGACACTTCAACACCAGCCGATCACTGAAGAGTGTCGGCGACACGTCAACTATCGACTTTGCATTTATGCCAGAGCCGGACTGGGATGCACTTGCGGAGGGCGGAGAGATTCGTGTGCCCATCATTGCCCTTGACTTCTCTCCTGCCAGAGTCGAGGAGCCTGAGCCAGTATGTATAGCACCTCCGCAGTGCTTGTCCTACATCGCTGACAAAGTATGTAGGTCGTCATGAAAGCTGAGATCTCCACCATGTCCCTCGACTCCGTCTACTTGCCAATGGCCGACTCTCACGATGGCCACGGGCTCAACATCGACTTCCACGCTATGGCCGACAAGGTTGCGGCCAACATCAAGAGTCTCAAGGTACCCGTCGAGCAGCAGGCGGGCTTGATGAAGCAGATTTGGAACGACATGGTTGATGACATGATGCTACGCAAGGCCGCGAAGGCCTGAGAGCGGCAATTGTTTGTACGAGGGCAGCCGTTCTGAGGCGCCTATATCAGGTTGTGGAGCATGTACATGTGAGCGATGTTAGCGAATGCGCAGATGGCCCCGACAACAGCAACGATGGGTTTGAGCAGGGCGTTTTGCTGTATTGACCAATTGCAGTTACGCAGACATCGACCATAACAGCAACTTCCACTAGATCGGCACCTTGCATGTTACGACCTTGGGAGCAAACACTGACGCCAGGATTTCACACGCCCGGCAACTCTTCACCAGTCCTAACTCATGGAAGCTACAGTTGCAGGAATATCATGACGCCGTGTATCTTCTCAAGCTCGAACATACGTCAAAATTGTACGGCCATGCTGTTCGGTGTAATCATTACTATCGGACCGTGACCAACTATGGCGCAGGTGGAAGTAGACTGTGCGACCGCCCGATGAACCCGACCACTGATAAGCCCGACAGCGAGCATGAAGCTATGGTTTGCAGCTGAGAAAGCGACAGTAACTATCTTACCAATGCATGGAATAAAGTGCTCATCGGTAATTATTTGTGCACGCGGAAAAGTCCTAGTTCACATCACTTGGTAACCTCATCATTTCAACACAGTCGAAGCAGCTAGACACTACTGAAACTCAACCTGTTGCTCTATAACACAGTGCAGCCTGGATTATCAACCGATCAAATCTCTCGCAACCGAACAATCGGCCCAACGCCAGATCGACCTGGACACTACCTGAAGGCGCGTTCCAGTACCCGAGATACCTTACAGAAACCATGGACGCACCACACATCACGAAACTGCCAACCGAGATAGTCTACGCTGTCTCCAGCTGCCTTTGCATGGAACATCTACGTAACTTCCGCCGAGTCAGTCGCTGGGTCGAAAAGCAATCCTTCCATAACTTCGCGACACGAGGTTTCGAGCTGTATACGATCTGCGGACGCCGCAACGATTTTCAACGTCTCCTGATATGATAGAGTCCAGCCGACAGCTCGTCGCGTGCATCAAGTCGTTGAATGTGAATAACAGCAACAATGAGTACGTGGGGTTGGACGACGCGGCGAGAATAGCATTCAACTGTAGCTCATCGAAGGGGTCGACCCTGGTGGACGCACTGCCAGCTCTCGAGACGTTGAACATTGCATGGTTTAGCCCTCAGTCATCTGCCTGGCACTGGCAGTTGGAACACCCCCAAACAGATACCAAACTCCTCATTCGAGTCACTATCACGCTCAGAGCGCGAAGTCAGCGCGGGAGTCAGTGACACTAGCGACGCCAGCAGTGCGGCCCTCACACAGTCCACAAGCACTACAACAACATCCACGGACCCCGACGACTCGACACAACCCTCCGGGCACACCAAGCTTGTCATCGTACAATCAGACAGTTCACCCACAACCACTCAGCTCCACGACTTAATCGGCACAATGCGCTTGCGGGACGCAACCCATGACGTTCGCGAATTGACCAGCACTCGTACCTTCAAGATCACAGAAGACGAATTCGTGGAGCAGCTCCCTTCGCTCATCGACAACGCGGGACTGACCGAATACCTGGAAGAGCGACTGCAATTCGAGTATGTGGCGCTCACACAGCGATTCACTATTTTCCCAGCTGTCTCGACCATAGTGCACGAGGGGATGGTTGGGTATCTCTTGGAGGAGATTGGACAGCAGAAGAACAACCACCGAGACAAGCTTCGTGCAGGGGGCGGCGGTTCGGCAGATCTGATTGATCTGGTGGGGTCTATTTACAGCGCTGGCAAGGGGGGTGGAGATGTCCGTGTGCAAGACTACGAGACGTTTCCAAGCCTGGTGTGGCGGAGTGGGCCAGAAGGGGACATATCTGCGATTCTGCATGTTATCACCGAGGATATACATTGCGACTTGATCAAGGAGGCAACCGCCGCCAACGAATCGATACGGTAAGTTCCAGCCCTTATGAACAAAGTGCAAGACCAATGCTGACCAGCCCACAAAGAACTGTCATCATCGTCAGCGTTCCGTGCTGGGGTGCTGAGGCAAATGTCGACAGGACAGCCTCGATATATGCATGGCAGGTTAACGAGAACGGTGTGCCTGCAGCCATTAAGACTGGTGGTGTTTTCCGCGACGACATCGGCGACTACGTGCAATGCGATTTCGAGATAACTGTGAGCGACATGCTGCCACCGGGGATGTTTACCGACGCAACCAACGCGATGAAGATCAAGATCGATCTGGAGCGTGGCTGTCATGAGCTATGCATAGACGAAGTCGCGGACGTGAGAATGTGCGAGAAACTCTCAAACGAGAGGTTCACGCCGGACTTCTCGAGAGGCGGATTTCAGATCAACGAGGTCATGGAACTTGATGCATGATGGGCATGAGATTGCTATGGGTGTAAGTCCGACTCTCGCACCGACGAACGCCTGGCACCGGCACTAAGCTAATAAAACACAGACATCAACCAACAGAACGAGTTGACTGCTTCTGAGACTCATGTGACTAGCTCGAACGAATCAACGGTGGTACTAAGCTTCATACAAATCACATGCTCAGTGCAAACCTTACTTTTCACGCAACGCGATATCTCAACCACCACCTCATGTCTTCGTATTATAAAAACAGGATCGCATCGTAGAGTGCCTTTTGGCTGAACCTGCTAACATGCACCGAAATCAGTCCGCAACTGGCTTCGAGGTTTGCTACGACAGGCCGAGTAATCGGTATTGTGGCAAAGAATCGAGGTCCAGGCGCAAAGCGACCAACAGCAGGCTGGATAAGACTGCCACGAGCGCACGCCTCCGTCAGGTCTCACTCGCCGCCAACTCCATCCTCCATCGACACGCCCGATGGAGCATGGCGTGCAAGCAACAGACATGTGGAACACGGACGAGGTAGGCTTCCGGATAGGCATCGCGAAAGCGCAGCGTGTGCTCACGGGGTTGCCAAAGCGGAGGACTACGTGGCTGCCGTGCTACTTTGGAGCCGTTGCTGCGAGGCGCTGAAATCCAAACCGCGGCTGCTCAAGGAGCGAGGAGCGAGGTTTTGGCTGCAGACGAGCACTGCCTCAGATTGCCCTGTAGCTTCGCGATGGTGAGGAGAGGATGAGGAGGGTACAGCGTGGAGGTGTTGCGATAGCCTCAAAGGCTGGCAATACTGGAACTGAGAGAACAAGACTTCCCAGTGATATTGGATAGTTAATTATATGGAGCTGAGCATCAGCATCACAGCCACTTCCTCTCCTGTCCGCACGCGTTTACCGACCTGTTGCAGAGCGCACAATGCGGCTATCACCCCCTGCTCCGCCCATAAAGTCGTTCCGGAACCGCAACGGCTTGTCCGCAGCAGCCTCCTTCCAGTTCTGCTGTCTCTCAATCGGACTCCAGATCTCCTGCACCCTACTGGTCGGCTGCTCCACCAGCTCACTCCTCATCACCACATAGAAATCCGTTCCCATTGCCGTCATGTCTGGTGCGGCTCTTACGGTGCCTTTGGCTACCCATAATATCATGATGAAGTCGTGCTGCTAACTACCCAACCACTCCAAGAACGCTTCGTAGCGTCCGAGGACATATATATGGAAGCACAGTAGTGCTATACCAGCACCGGTCGGCGTGATCAGATTCTCCATGACCTCTGTCGCTTTCGAGGCGTTGTTTGCATTGGGACTGTCGAATCCCTTGCCCATCGCTGTAAGCGCCCGCCCGATGTCAAGGTCTGAACGCATATTAGGTGGCGTTGGAAACCTCCTCGACTTGCATGCGACACGGAAGACTCGCACCCTGATGCTCTCGAGCCTCAAGCCGGTGGCGACTCCCAGCACATATGCAAACTCGAGATCCAACTGATCGAACGCCTCCCCCATTACCGACCTCTCTTGGAACATGTATGCGCTCTCGGTGACAGTGTCGCTCTTGCGTCGTCCGATCACAATCGAGGTACCGTCTTTTAAGCCGAGTGCCTGGATCTGCTTGAATGCAGACTCCCTAGGAATCTCCAGATTGTCGCAAATCACATTGCTGAACTCCGTGCCGTCGGTGAAGTCTTTCCCGGATCCCGCGAAGTGACCATTGAGCTGCTTGACGAGGATGTTGTGCGATATCAACTGTCTCGCGCCTGGGACCCAAGCTGATTGTACGAGAGCTCTCTTCTCCCTATCGTCTTCTGCCAAGCGGGCATCGAGGTCTTTCCTGTAGGGCGCGTTGTTCGGTTTGCAGGCCGCAGCGACCTCCTCTCCCTCCCAACGGCAAGCGGAGCACGGGAACCCTCTACAACAGCTCCTGCCGGCGACATGAGTCTTACATCGGTCACAATTCGAATATTTTGTGTTTGCCTTCCCGAGAGGCATGCAAGGTCTGCTGGACTTCTCGATACGGTCCTTTCTGGTCGACTTTGCAGAATCCACACACCCAGAGCAAGGCGCTTCCTGGTTGCACATACTGCCCATCCCTCTAACGTGGCAACGTACGCATCGTCCAGCAGTTCCAATTTGAGTGGTGCGCATATCGGCCGTCCTCTGCTGCAATCTCTTCCTCGCTGCTACCTGGCTAGGATAAGTGCTCGTTGCAGCCCGTGCACCGGTCAGATCTCCTCGGTGGCGAGGACGGTCAGGATACTCCACCTTTCTGCCGACGTGCTGCCAACCGGTCCATTTGCTTTACGACCCGTCTTTCTGGTAGTAGGTACTAGGATGCTCCGCTGCACCTGCATATCATCTCCATACTCGTCTCCATTATCGTCGGTTCCATTCTCGTGGTCCTCCTCGTCACTGGAAGCTGATATGTAGTACTGCGGATCGGACTCGTCCTCTTCTTCGTCTTCCTCTGGCGCATATTCTGACTCACTGTATTGATAACCGAGAGTATCTTCCCCGAGATTCGAGATTGCCACTTTGCGTTTTCGTGACTGCGGGAATGTGTCACCTTGCGAGTGCTGCGGGGGGTCCTGATTGGGTGAGGCGGGCGTTGGTGGATGTGGCTCGGGCGTATGCGTAGTGCTCGCAGGGGTGAGAGCCACGGCAGTCTGTTTGACTCTGCAAAGACCAGAAGTAGCAAGCTTGACCATCTCACATTTGATGTCCGAATCGTGCTCTCCTCCATCCTTGTCAGCACACAGTTGGTGAACACCACGGGACAGGAACAGATATGGCTCAATTGCTTTGTTGTCGAGGCAGGTCGGCTCGAGCTCGATGGGAAACTTTGCCCTCCTGCAATGCTTCATCACGGCCACCATCTCGTACAAGTGAGCCTGACATACCTGCTCAGGCACCGGTGCTACCATCACCATCTTCCAAAACATCTCTTCACGCTTGAACACCACGACTGCCTGGGTGGGTGGTTGGTCGATAGCGTATGGGCAGATGAAACCTGTGTCATGTTCCCATGAGGTTGGATCCTCAATTGTTGTGCGGAGATTGGAAAACACGAAGCCAGAATGCGTGTAGCCTAACAAGCTGGCGGAATGGGCCACATCGGTGACATCTCCAGGCGTCGCCAATGCTGCGACGATATGTAAGAAAGTACGTGGTGGTATGCCGTCCTCAACCGTAGCTGCCAAACGGTGCAAGAAATCTAAGTCGAACGACTGAATGATCCGAGTGAACATCGCGGGTAGTACTTCTGATTCCAGGTCGGCCCACTCAACTGAGTACTCGGTCAGCCTAATGATGTTTTCGAGTAGATGAATGATGGCAAGGCGAAGAGGGCCGCAGTGAGCCATTGTGCGTACATTCCCGCTAGCAACTCACAACTGACGAGAGCACACAAGCACCCGTTCGCATCGATCTATTTTCCAATCAGTGCCATGGCTCGGAGGATGGCAGTGAAGTAGAAGCCGTCCGTTCGCTTCGCTGCTGCTGGAATTCAAGCACCCCGAAGTCGAACGTGGTGATGGGCGACATGTGTTTCGGGAGATACAACATCCACGAGGGTGTCTCGAATTGCTCAGCTTGGAGGGACTGAGAGAGTGTCACAGTAGTGTATCCACTCCCATTACTGTGAAGGCGCCCGGCGAGGACGTCTACCGTGCGATAAGGACAAGCAGCGGACTGGAGAGGGCGATGGTGCGAATTTTGGTTACGAGCATGAAGGGCATTTAGGCGGTGTAGAATGGGTTAAAGATGGTTATTTAGCACGTTATGGCGGAGTATAGGAAGTTGATACTGACATGACGATGGTTGTTTCGGCAGTCGCGTGAATTCGTCAGAGCGCACGTAAGGATCTGACAAAGGCTGGCGTACGCAATGGCTTGTTGCTGTGTTGCATCCACCGATTGTGGGTTGCATGATCTGCGTTCAGGATGGATCTTTGAGGGCCATGGCCATTTCACTGAATGCGCCACAGCTTGACGCCAGAGGGCTTCTATATCTTTTTTTGCGGTCCACTGGCGCATACGGCGATGGTCATCGTCGTAGCCATGCACTATTGCCAACAATTATCAATGCTCTAGTCAACGTCATCTTCCCTTCGTTGTGTATGTGTTATCGTACCGTCGTGGCGATCGTGCACGGGTATATGCAATGCTACCGAATGCGCCGCCGCCCGTCCTTACTCCTTTTTGACTCCATCCCAGACAAAATGCAACATCACCCGATGAACGTATTCCCGACCAAAGGACCCACCCACTTGCCCTTGCCTTTCCGGGCGGCTTTCATTTCTGCGTATAGGGCGGGATTGATACCCTTCTTGCGGAGTTTCCGGATTTCTGAAGCACTCAGTCCACTGACATCATACTCGGAGCTGGACCATTTGTTACCTTCTTCGGTCTTCCTTCGATCATCATCATCGCCTGCTACTGACATTGTGTGATGGCTCGCGCCATCTTCCCAGTCACCTCGCGTCGCCTGGGAAGAGATGGAATTACGCTGCACTTCCTGAACCAACGGGGTGCGCTTTAATATCGTTGGGTGTTTGGCGTGCTTCATTGGTATTGGTGGCGGTAGTGAATCTGTGAGCTCGGAAGCCAGCATGGGCGCATCTGAGCCTGGTGTAGCTACCGCTGTACTGCTGCCACTAGTTGAACCGCCGGAGTTGTTCGACCTTGTGATGGGAGACCCTATCTTCGTGTACCGCTGATTCGATTCATACTCGTTTGGCCTCCGTCTTGACCTCAGTTCGCCGAGTGCGCCATCCCATGCAAACTCGGAGGCTGCGGATGAAGGCTCTGAGATCGTCGAGTCGGAACGGGTCGAGTCGATGGAGAATCGTGGCTCGGTAGGCAGCTGTTCTCGACTCGGGTTGTGAAAGGCCGTAATGCTCCTCGTAGCCTGCGCCGTCCCTGTGCGATCATGGTGCAATGTCTCTTTCGAATCTACACTGACAGGCTTCGGACGGGAAAAATTTCGTGGTTGTGGTCGCGAGAAGTTGAGGGGCTTTGGCTTGAGGTCAGAGAGCGAGTCGCCTCCTTCGCTGGAGGGCGTTGGTGTGTCGTCCATGAGGCGGAAGGTCGCGTGGGTAAGGCACGCGGGTCTCAGCCAATGTCTTTCCTTCTGTTTCGCATGTGTGATCGCAAGCACATGGTCTCAGGCGTGAACCAGGAACCGTGTGCGCACCAACCACACCCGAGCCGTCAGAATAGTCATGCGAACACGCCTTGACAGCGGTATCGAGCCGCGAAGTGCAGACGGGACAGAATCGAGCACTGAGACGTCATGACTACCCGGCGCCGGAGTTGGAGAGAATCTGGAGTCCGTGCGGTGTGCCTTGCATGTGGATCGATCTGGTTGATCACCGACTGACTATGCCTAGCCGAGTGTGCACCGGAAGCAGAAGAACGAAAGCAGTGAAGGAAGAGGTACATGAGCGTAGCAAGCAGAAATGTGAAATGCGAGAAGTAGGAGAAATAGAAAGCCTCGAAAGCGTACGATGTCGGTTGATTCTTTCATGCCGGGCGTCCACCATATTATATACATTGTCGAAGTGGTGCTGCCTGTAAAGTCCAGGCAGCAATTTAGGTAGGGCGTAGGTAGCCTTCGAGCACCATCGCTCAGGCTCAATGCACCAAGTGCTGTGCCACCGCTGCGAAGTCTATGCGAACGCTCATCAAACAGATCGTGCGGCATCAAGCGTAGTGATGCAAATAAGTAGGAGAGTCGTGATCACGTCGAGCCCACACAATAAACGCCAATCGAGACGAACTACTCCTGTCAGTGCTCCTCAGCCTTTGGCAAACCGCCATGGCTCTTTTTCTTCCCAACTTTCATGCCACTGAGTCTTCCCAATTTCTTCCATATCGCTGAGTCCCTCTTCGGACTCGCGTCGCTTATCGGCGGGCTCATGGGTGGTGGCGTTGCGGGCGATTCACCCAAAGGGCTATCACCGCTGCCACTGTCATCCGGTGTCAAGCCTGGAGCGCGGCCGGAAGCCGAGTCGGACCCGGATAGATTGGCGTCTGAAGTAGCCGAGGTAAGGTGTTCGTATTGTGTACTGCTAGACGACTGTGGTGCCGCAGGCGACGACGTAGTGGGCGACAGCTTCGTGCTGAACCGTGCTCGCGTGAGTGATGTGGTAAGTGTGGATGGGGCAGACTTCCGGTTCATCATCGAAGGTGCGCTGTACGAATTTCCATGTGGTTCGACAGCTGATTGCGGAGGCGGTGACCTTCGCGTCTGGCGAGTCCGTCGTGCGAACGTCGAGCGATCTTCGTAGCCGCCTGCAGTTCTGGGTACGCTGTCTTCCACGTATGAGTGTGAGGTCATGGCCGGAAGTGCGGTTTGTGGGTAGACGCTGTTCAGGAAGGGTACCAGAACGGACTCCTCCATCAGCTCGTAGATCTTGGTAACTGCCAGGTCCAGCGTCTCGGGTGCCGGAGGATGTGAGTCCAAAACCAAGTTCAGAATAGGATCCCGCACGTCTGATGGCAAGTTGACCTCGCGCGACCCGTTAGGTCGAATGTATGCATCCACCAGCCGATTCCACAATGCCAACACATACTCCATATCCTTGCCAGGCGGCGACCCGTTGAATGCTCTCGACATCATCTTTGCGTAGTGCTTGCGATATCGCCCAGCATCCATCGTGAACTCCAACGTCTCCAAACAGTGATTATTCGACAGATATGCCATGAACGCTGCGAGTGTCCACGGCGCAGGCGAAGTGTTCCCAAGTATCTCTCGCAGACCGGGTCGCCGTGGGCAGTACGGACCTTGCACATCCGTGGGTATCGCAACACTCAGCGGTCTCGGTGGAGAGTGTTCCGCTCCAGACATTGTATCCTTCTCCTCCGAGTCACGATCCGAGATAGAAGTCGCAGTCGAGGAGTCGGACTTCTTCGAAAAGTTGGACGAGGTGGTTGATAGTTGTGAAGACGACTTTCGCGAGATCATAACGCGCGGGAAGAGCTTCCTGTTCTTACTTTGGCCCGTGCCGACGTTGACGACCTTGCCAGTGAAAGACAGCTGTTGCCACAAGGGCAGCTGTATTGACGCCAGTTTGCTGTACGGGTGAGACCCGTCGAGTCTCACAAGTGTGTACCCGCCAGCGTGTTTTTCGTCCGACGTCTTCGTGTGCGTCTCTGATTTTTGCGAGTCACCGTTGCGTATGCTAGGATAAACAGGTGCGCGTAATCCGATGCAGATGCCCGTGAGGTCGAAAGTGTATGTCGAACGTGTCGTACAAGTTTACTAAGACAGTAATGTGCCAAACGCCAAAGTGGAAATTATTATGCGCCGCGCTCTCTCCAGAAATGTATCGCAAAAAGGTAGTCAAGTAAAGAGTAGAAGTTTGCTGTGTTACACAAAGACTCGGTGTGTGGTCCGGAGTTGATTGATGTTGAGTCGTGCGAGACAGGAATGCCAACGGTGTATCGTCGGCGAGGGCTGAAACAGGCGACCGTCGTCGGAGTTTGGTGGTGTGTGTAAGAGTCGCCCTGCTGATGCCAGATCTCACGAAGTCTTTCGTCAGAGTCACAGATCCAGGCTGTGTACAGATAAATTCAAGTTGACGGTCCTCAGGAGGTCGGAGGAGTGGTGACTGGAGACGTTGCGGCGGGAGATGATGTCCCTTCTTTGCACAAACACACCCAGCGCACGGGGCGGCTTCCAGAAGGACGCTAAGAAGCACACGAAGAAGGCGCTTTCTTCGACACCAATCAGCGACCCGTCTGTTGTGGGGAAGGCACAAAGCGCTAATCTTTGACAGGCTAGCAGAAACTGCGGAATTCGAAGCTAGGGTAGACGCTGCAAGCCTTCAGACTCCACCAGCAGCTCTTCGTTGGTCTCGTTTCAGCGCGTATCGGTTCAGGCAAACATGCAAGGCCTCCCATGCCGCTGTCTCGAGGCCAAGGAAGGGAGCATGCTTTCACGGCCCTACCGACAAAGCCGACAGAAACGGACCGAGTTCTCTTTGTGAGTTCGCTAGTCGGTAAGCCGAGTGACCATCGTCCGATCCAGTGTTATCCGGGACCTGAAACCTCGTGAAAGGCATCCTGATGACGAACATCTTCAGCGAAAGACATCGAGACACGACGGGATCGAGCAAGCAAACGTGTGAGAATTCGACCTGCATGCTACCCATGTGCGCTGTGCTAGGTCCCATAGCGGCACGGAAGGGTGCATCAGCTTGCTGCATGTGCGGCGTACAGATGTGTCTTCGGATTTCGACGATCTCTTTGGCCATGAAGATGACCGAGATGACGCCAGAGGAAGGGACGACGATCACGCGCTTTCATTGTACGTCTTTGCTCGTTCGTAGCTGTATGGTCTCCATCTCGTCAAGTGTCAGCATCGTAACATCGTCCTACAGTATCTCTTGGCCGCTGTGGGGATTCGGAGACAAAGTGACGACAAGCTTCCGGCCCAGAAGGCAAGCGGAAGCGCAATCACGCACCGAAGGTTCAGATGGCTTCTCGAAGCTTTCCTCATCGGAACGGTTTGAAAGTCTGTCTTATGCTCCGGCATCAACAACCGTGTTACTTCCAGCATGCCCGGCGGTGGTTTGAGACATATAGCAACAGCTTCCATATCGCCACTCGCACGTTGTTCGATGACTGGCATATGGCTCTCCAGTAGCTCCTGTCGGTCGAGGAAGTAGCCTTTACGATAGGCCCACATGGACGTTGCACGACCGCGAAATTTAGGTCGGACCTGGGTGGAGCGCGGCGGTTCTTTCGGAGTGCACTGCGATAATCGATTATGGATCTCCCGGGCAGGGATGCGAGAGCGTTGTTGAGTACGTGTCAAAATAAAACAAACCCGGCGTTGTCTCCGGCCGGCTACCTGCAGTGTTGATACTGGTGAGGCAGTAGCGGTGAAAGAGGTGGATATGTTGACGATACGAAACGCTTTAGCAGGAATTGTGAGGTGAGGTTGACACAGTGTTAACTCCAACCGGCTTGCAACCACTTGAGGAAGGCACGGAAATGATCATAACAGGCGGAGAAAAGTGAGCACAACAACACGCTCTGATTATTTAAATGTACCACTATAGTATATTCAGAATCTCATGGCTCACTGCACTCATGGGCCGAGCATCGGGAAGTACTGCCTCCTCGCGTCGAGGCTATGTCATGCTACAAAGGCATGATGAGTCGTTCAACTAGCTGCTTGATCTAGGGTCTTCTGGCGCTGGCTATTGCTCTGGCGGAACCCGGATAACCGACTTTAGGCCAGATGGCTTCTCCAGATTCGAGAAACTGCAATGGGCTCATAGCACCTGGGCGTGCAACTCAAGTGATAGAAGCACTAACACGTAAGTTCTGTCGAGAAGCATGGCGCTAAGCTCCACACGGGCATTGGTGTCGAGAGAGATCTGACCAGATGGCTAGGCCTTGCTGGCTCACGAGGTGCAATGAGCCCTTGAGGATGTACGAGATACCCGAAGCCATCTTAGGTTGGCCAGAGAATGGGCCTTTGGCGCAAGTAGAGGCCGCGCAAGTCATGTTGTTGGGGTAGCTCTGACACCTCTCAGCGGCAACAATGTTGTCTACAACGCATTGATCTCACTCAACTCGCGTCAAGCAACTCATCCTCTTCCTCCCTCTCCCGCCTCGCATCCTCCTCATCCTCCCGCTCTCTCACATTCGTGGCCTCGACCAACGTCGTTCCTTCCATGCCCACGGCCTCGCCATCCGCCTTGTCTACCCCGCTTCTGTTCGCCTTCACCTTGGCAGCCTCCTGCTGCTTCTCTATTCGTTCTCTCACCATCCGGGCAATCGCATTGCTGGTCCTCACATTGAGGACTTCCATCTTCCGATCCAAATCTCTCTTGAGATCCCAATTCGGCTTCTTCGGCTGTAATTTGAACAGATCCAAAGGTTTCGCAGCCTGCTCCTCCTCTTCCGCTTGCCGTTTTGTCTCCGCTGAAAGTGCAGCAGCCTTTGACTCCAGTGTCTCCTTGCCTTCTCCGGGCGCAGTCTCGAAGCCTAGCCTCGGACCTTTGGTTTCGGGGTCGTAATTGCGTCCCGAGAGATATGAAATTGTGACATCAGGCTCAGCGTCGTCTACACTATTCCGCGGTGACTTTGGAGCTGGCGCATCGTCGTCCACTTCCTGGGTGTCCGGCTGCTTTCGCTTGAGCGACTTGAGCTGTGCCAGGCGTGCTTTGCGATCCTGCGCTGCTGCACTTAGTGCCTGAGTGGAAGCCATATCTAGGCTGTTGGAGAGTGGTGTACTGTGCAGGGTTGCAGAAATAGCGAGTCAAGTTGCAGCTGCCGTTTTGCGGCTCCTTTCCCAATCCATCACCGAGATTGGCAGAACGAGATGCAACAGCTGCACTCTGGCACCGAACATCCCACCGCCCTCGATGTTCGCCTATGCCACTATGCTCGACCCTGATACGCTCCGCTCTCCATAGCTGGTCTGCAAGACGCCTCACCTACAACAACGCAACCTCGAATTTACGCCGTTCGCAATGGCATATCAACCACTCCCTGCAGCGGACTTACACCACCGTCCTCGCCGAGCCCCGGCAAGATGAGAAACCTGCGGCCCAAGCTGCTGATGCGGCTTATTTGGACTTCCTGTATGGCGAAGATGCAAATGTATCTTCCCCCGAAATCGAGAAGTCTGCACCTTCTGGTGTGGGTGTAAGGAAACAGCAGCATGCTCGCATAATGCAACCAATCTTCGCGGGCCAGAAGGGCCAGCGTACCAAGAGACCCACGAAGCCCGTAGTACGTGCACGGATGAGTCCTCTACCCTCCACGCGCCGGTGGGAAAGGGGTCGTCCATATGCACAAATGAGCCCGAAGATGCGCGCGCTGGCTAAAGCGAGATCGAAGGCCGCTCAACACAGTAAGCACCTGGGACCTAAGAAGAACTCTATTCGCTCCGACCTGCGAAGCTCAGCCGTTTTCTCGTCGAGCTGGAATATCAAATACACTGGTCTGGCTCGGCGCTACGATCGGGCACTATCTGAGCATTACCTCGAGCCGCCTACCGCTGTAGCATTGCCTATAGATGCCTTCGAGCGTATCGAAGAGATCATGGATTACATGAAGACCATGCGGCATGGCTCGGTGTTCAATCTTAAAGCACTCGCGCAGCGTTATGGCAAAATCGAGCGCGAAGTCTGGTCCGAGACTGCGCTATGGCTCATCTGCTACGACAAGATTGGACTGATGGACTTCCTGCTCGCAACACACACTGCACTGTACCCGCCTATCAACTGGGTCGAAGACTGTCTGCAGGTGCTAGCTCGGCACTTCAGCATAAGTGGCGAAACGCGGTCTATCCGCTTCAGCCAACTAATCCAAACGTTTCTCATCCTTCTCGACAGAGAGACAAGGGAGCGGTTCGTCTTTCATTCGAGCTTTGTACGTCTACTGCTCCCATACTGTACCAACGCACAGGCCGACGAGATCTGGGCAAACATCAAGCTTGGCAAGGTCAAAGTACACTCCAATACGATCTTGCACTTCGCACGGTACTTCGTCGACAATGACCAGTTGGAACGATCACTCGATGCCCTCCTCGAAGCCCACAAAGCTGGAGCGCCGACATCATCGGTGGCATTCCGAAGTGCCTGCTCAACACTGCTCCGAAGGTCGAGCAGCCATCCAGGTGGCTTTAGACTGTGCCTGCGCCTTGTGGAACATCTCGGTAACCTAGGGGTGCTGCTTGATACACGGATGTACAATATTGTGCTGCTGAATGCGGTCGAAGCTGGAGATCTCGAGACGGCCAATAGTCTCTACGGTACTATGCTCGGACAAGGGCTATCGCCAGACAAGTACACCTGCGCTATCCGGCTCAAGGCCTGCAAACAAGACATCGACAACGCTGCATTGCTACGAGACGTCATCCAGGACGCTATTCAGTATGGCGAAGTTCGCACCAACGAAATCGTCAGCAGCGAGGTGTTGCACTGCCTTGCTTTGCACCATGTCAAGCACAATCCGCAAACAGCTTTCGCTACTCTCGCTGCAGCATACATTCAATTCTTCGAGCCTGCCTCGTTGGAAAGGCTCGGTCTTAGATTTCCATCACAACAGCAGCCAGCTGACGTAGGCATACAGCGCATGCAGCCGCCGAAACACGCTATTACGTACCTGCTATCCGTCTATCTCGACCACAACGCCTCCTCTGACGAAGCGATCGATCTTTATGCCCGCTGGCGCACACTTGTCGAAGCTGGCGACCCTGTATTAGCGGGGTGCGCCACGACACCGCATCTTTGCAACATCTTTCTGCAACGCTTCACGCGTATCAAGCGCACGCTCCTCAATGCCGCGCAAGTGGTCAAGGACATGCAGAAGCCCTTACCAGCTTCTGCGGGCATTGAGCAAGCTCAGCCAACCCTCCACACCTGGTCTATCTTCATGCACGGTTTTGCTCAGCGAGGCGAGACAAAGCTTGCTCAGCAGGTCTTGGGCTATATGCGCAGTAAAGGCATGGAGCCTGATCACGTTGCGTGGAGCACGCTTATCAATGCGTATGGTACGGGTCAAGATGGCGAAGGTTTGCTGGACGTGATCCGTAGGGCGGAAGCAAGCGGAGATGTGTGGAGTGAGTGGAGTCAGAAAGGTGTCAGACGGTTCGAGGACAAGGCGAGATTGCGGCAGCTGTTGGAGCAGCAGGGTTTTGAGAGGAGGATGGACTTTACGAGGGATATCAAGGAGAAAGTGTTTGAGAAGGTGTCGGGTGAAGCTGATGAAGAGAGTACGGATGAACGGATTGCCATGCAGAGATTTCAAGACGGTGAGGTGGAGGGTGTCGCTCATCGGAGGTCATCTAAGCGTCCTCGAGATGGCTTCGCGGACTCCTCGGCTGAGCTGGCTGAGATGGCGGGAAGCTTCAGGCAGATGTAAAAGGCTTGGTTTTCGAACGGCGAAGGTGACATGATGAAACTTCGGCCTTGATGCTCGCCGTCCACGTCTTCGTTCTGCCTTTGCGCAGTGTCATTGACCAATAATCAGTGATCGAGAAATTTCATGCATATCACGGTTCACTGCTTCTAATGGAAGTTTGATTGTAGCACACACTACAACGCCAACGCATTTTGCTTCTGGCGGAATCTCTTCGTTGTATGTTGTTGTCGACTCAATGCTGACTGGATCTCAGTGCAGGCTTGGCTTGCGCGATACAGCTTTCGAAGCACGCCTTCAAACATCGACGCCCAGCTTACGCCTCACTGCATGCCACGCTGCTTTCCTACTTGGCTCATGTATCAATGCCTGCATACTCTTGCGTGCTCGGCAATAGTTCGTTATCAAGCGTGTTCGACCAATCAGGCAGAGGTCCAGAGTGCACTGGCGGACACTCCAGTCCTCGATGAGTGTTTGTCGCTCCATGGGAACATATGTGGCTACGATGGCACAATATCATGCGACAGCCGATCCACACTGATATCGTGGGCCGACCGGCATCTGGCCGCGCCATGCTGTACAAGTATTGAGCTCCGCCGCATGCGATGTCGTCCAGCTCGTCTGCTCGCATTCTGCCTCCAGGATCCCAGACGTCGCTTCCGGGCAGCACTGAAAGTCAGCTAGCGGCCATGTCTTTCGAGAAAAACAGAGGTGGAGATGAGAAGAACCTACAAGGGTTCGTCACGTCTGACGATGCGGATACTCACCGGCGCAAGTCATCTATCACGTCTATCATCGGCGGTGGATTTGCCACGGCGAATGTGCTGAAGGATCCGATGCTGCAACCGGACAAGGGCCATCAGGGCAATGGCAATAGCACTACATTCGCTTCACAAGGGCTCAGTGCCTACTACAAACCCGGTGACCAGTGGGAAGGATTGGTAAGTTATCCGCGGCCATTCCGAGCTTTGCGCGATAGTTGCTAACCATTTGACCAAACGTCATTAGCATCGCTATGATCCCAAATTCACTTGGGAGCCTGCGGAAGAGAAGAAGCTCGTGCGGAAGGTGAGATTGCAAAGGTTGTTCGCCACAGACCTTCTGTTGACTTGTCTGCCAGCTCGACTACCGCATTGCAGCGTACGCCTGTCTCATGTTCTTCGCCCTGCAACTGGATCGGAGCAACATCGGACAGGCCCTTAGCGACAACATGCTAAAGGATTTGAAGATGAACACAAACGATTACAATAATGGTCAAACAATCTTTTACTGTGCATTCCTCTTTGCTGAGCTGCCCTCGCAAATGATGTAGGCGTTGAAAGTCGAGTTAAAGACAGGATATCGAAGGCTAATCCGAGTCATTTGGGACAGATCTAAAAGAATAGGACCAGACCGCTGGATACCAGTTCAAATGGTCAGCTGGAGTTTGGTTGCGAGCTTCCAAGCGTTCATGAGCGGACGTGCGTCATTCTTCGCCTGTCGAGCTTTGCTCGGGCTCATTGAAGGTGAGGAAGCATGAGCCGGTTGGAGGTTATCATATACTGATCCTCCTCAGGCGGATTCATCCCAGACACCATCTTATACCTCAGCTACTATGTGGGTTGCTAGCTCGGCCGACGCACACACTCCAAGATGCTAATAGCGTGCAGTTCACCAGCGCCGAGCTACCAAGGCGGCTGAGCTGGTTCTGGGTCGCATATCAATCGACACAGATCGTCTCAGCCTTTCTTGCTTATGGCATCCTTCGTATGCGCGGAATCAATTCGATGCCGGGTTGGGCATGGCTGTTTGTGAGTGAATGGCGTGCTGAATGTGCTCGCCATAGGCTGACCATTGTTTTCAGGCTCTAGAAGGGGTACTGCAACCCAGGGACGGCTACTCGCATGATAAGACTATTGCTAACACCACTGCTTGCTAGCTATTGACCGGACTCATCGGAATACTCTCCTGGTTCTACTTACCAGCAAGCCCGTACACCACAGCCAGCTGGTTTCGCGGCAAGAATGGCTGGTTCAGTGAGCGAGAAGAAAAAATCATAGCGAACCGCATCATTCGCGATGATCCGTCTAAGGGTGATATGCACAACCGCGAGGGACTGAGCCTGACGATGCTCTGGGACTGTCTGAAAGACTATCACATGTGGCCAATCTATCTGATCGGTCTATCCTGGACGATTCCAAACGTTCGTCAACGAGCACCCGGGCCGCAGGCTGTCAGCTAATGAAATGCAGACACCTGAGACCAATTACCTCACACTCAACCTCAAAGCAATCGGCTTCGGTACCTTTGAGACCAATCTCTTAACCGTGAGTAACACGATGGGTGCATCTCTGGCAGCTGTTCGCTAACGGCCTACCCATCGCTTCAGATCCCGGCGTACGTCCTCTTCATCATCCAATTACTCTTCTGGACATGGATATCCGAGAAGTTTAACCAGCGCTTCCTTATCGGCGTTGTTGGTCAGCTGTGGTCCATCCCAGTTCTCATCGCCCTGATTGTGATCCCGGCCTCAACGAGCCATTGGGCCAAGTGGGCAATGGCGACACTCTTGGTCGGCTACGTCTACGTACACGCCATCCTCGTTGCGATCACCAGCCGCAATGCTGGATCAGTACGAACTCGCACCGTAGCTTCTGCGGTGTACAATATCTGTGTACAAGCAAGCAACGTCGTCTCGACGCAGATCTATCGGGCGAAGGATGCCCCTATGTATCGCACGGGCAATAAGGTGTTGATTGGCATCGCTGCATACAACGTCGTGCTGTTCCTCGGGACGAAGATTTTCTACGTTCGCATCAATGCGTGAGTACTCCACTCGTGCTTCACATCGTTGAGACGCTAACTTTCGACATACAGGAAACGAGACAAGCTGTGGAAGGCTATGAGCGATGAGGAGAAAGAAGACTATCTTGCAACGACGAAGGACCGTGGCAACAAGCGACTGGACTTCCGATTTGCTCACTGAGCTTGTGATCAGACGATGGCGTGCTGGCTTCGGAGAGCTCACTGTGATGTCTGCAGACCACTGCAATGGGCATGCAAGCCGTTCTCATATACAAACCTTGGCTACATTCAGTCTTGAAGGCACAATGTCCACCTACGCCCCACCATCTTCCCTAAAACGTTCTTCATCTCAAACAGCTTGTCGTCCAGCACGGATACATCCGGTACGCCGCAAATTGCTTCCTCCCGGAGACTGTGGTATATAGAGTCCAGGTCTGCTGCTCTGTTGATATCGGCACCGCCGCGCCCTACGTTCATTCTTCGGTCCGCGACCAATTCTTGGGCTTCTAGCGCGCTTTCACGATCGCTCTCCTCTTCCGTCCCGCCATCACTGTTATCTGTACTCAGCAATTGCGCCCGCTCGTCCGCAGGCGTATGATGATACGACCGGCTTACACCACCGCAATCCCGGCACGGGATGGTCAAGCCGTAGGTGCACTGATCGCACTCGTTACAGTGCCACTCTCGCCAATCAACACACTGATTGCAGATTGTACAGTGCCACTCATGGGAGTACTCGTACCATCCATTGCGGCACATAGAGAAATACATCTCTCTCATGCTTGGCAGATCATCTTGCTCGCATGGCTCGAACAGCGCGTACATGAGGAGCTTGCGGACGAGCGCAGGCTTCTCATCTTCCCAGGCCTCTTGCCACAGTACAGCCCACTCTCGAAGGTACGGGTCGCCATAGCTAGGATTGAAGGCATCGCCGACGGGAGCTGTAATCATATCGTCCACAAAAGTTCCCATCACAAGGCTTCACAGCTGCTCAATAGAGTAGACCTTGTACGCGATCACTTCCCGAAAGCATGGTAGGGCGATCAATTCTGGTCGACCGAGATCCTGGGTGAGCTTTGTTATACAAATTCTGCAAGTACCTTGACATTTGCACTTCGCATTGCAGCCGTGGGCACTGCGTACACATCCGCATTGGGGTTTGCAACCGGTAGTACAGCGGCGGGACTCGGCCCTTGACAAAGTACCGTCCTGATCGGTAGTCTGAAAACTCAAGTCAGCTCTATGGGACCTGTAGCAGATATACACCATAATCCACTCATGCCACTCACGTCGGTGACAGGGCGTTCCTCGGGCTTCAACTTCTTCGATCTCTTTCGCGACCCATCTGCAAACAAGGAGCACTGCAAATGATCATGACTTCTTTTCGTGTCGGCCATACTGGACAATATCTTGTTGTTGTGATGCAGAAGTGGTGGGAGAGGAGACGAGCAGGGAGGAGTAGGTTCAGAGCCGCGGGACGTGCACCGCGTAAGCGTCGTTTCGCGTCATGTTGGTGTTAAGTGTTCTCGAAAGCTACTACTACATCGCTTGACGAAACCTTATGCGATGCGTCAACCACAGTGCATGCCTTACGCGTCAACTCCTGGGTTAGTCACTACACGAGATGCAGCGGTATACCCTTAGCTACCAAGCCCAACTCGCCGATACTCATTCACGACGACACAGCCGCTGCCGCGATCAAGCAGTCCAACGCTGATGACTGCGCCGGCGCCGAAGTGTTATACACAGGCCCTTGCCAATCCGGTCCGAGAAAGCCATTGTCATCCTTGTCGTTCTGCCAAATAGAATCCGCACTTTTCGTAAGCAGCGTAACGTACGAATCGTCTCCGCGTACTTTTTGCAAGTCGGCCAGGCCACGCGCGAACACACCCTTGAACTGGTCGGCAACCAGGTCGTTGGTTGGGTAACTTCCCGTCTCCGTGAAGATGACATTGCTGTCCACGAGAGTCTTGACAGCGCCGTCTGCGACCTTGGTGGCGCTGTCGAGCCATGATGAGTTTCCAGTCAGTGCTGATAGTTCAACAAGAGCGCTGAGAATGACGCCTTGATTATAGCTGAATACTGTGCCTTCCACGGAGCAGTCGGACAAGGTGAAGCCATCGTGGAAGGTATTGTTCTCACTAAGCAGTCCAGCGTTGAGAAACCAGTTGGCATGGTCTTCGGCGTATTGGCAGTAGTAATGCTGGTTGTCGGTCACGCGGTTGCCCAACGCTGCGGCGACGTGTATGAACAATTCGTTGTTGATTGCATTGTTCTGGCTGTGCGGTTTATCCCACCACTGGCCACCGCAGGTGGCATTGAGACCGGTCAGAAGATCCTCGAAAATGTCCTTGGCTGTTGACAGGTAGGTGTCGTTGCCAGTCACGTCGTACGCCTTGATAAATGCTATCGCCCACCTAGAATCTAGTCAGTATACGACACAGAGCACAGTAGTGACTGTTGTACATACCATCCTTCATCGTCGTAAAAGTCGTTCAGCCAGCTACCAGCATTGGTCGGGTTATTGGCGGGAGCATTGGTGTAGACGTTCTCAAAGATGCTGATCGCAGTGTCCATGAAAGTCGTATCAACGATCGCCAGGTCACTCATAGAGGTGAGGGCGTTGGCACTCTGCCACCACAAGTCGTCCCACAACCCTGTTTCGGCGTGAAACCACTTGGCTCCTAGCACTTTCGTAGCTGCATTGGCGTTGCTGATGTAGTCCGCCCTTGAGGTCTGACGAGGCTTCAAGGGTGCTGCTCTGATAGCTGCAGGCAGACTCAACATGCCTAGCAGGGTAGTCGAAAGAGATCGCATCTTCGTAAAGGACTTATGTGGAGTGATGAACAACTGTGAGTAGCTTTCGAAGGAATTTTGAGGGGAGAGGGATGATAATGAAGAGCGGTATTCAAGCTGAACAGAAGAGAGTATTATACTTGTCGGTTCTAGCTGATTGCTGTCGTCCTGGCACACGTCGGTAGTGAAGGAGGAGGCGCTGGTCTGAGACACGAGGCGGACGTATGGACCTGGTGATGTATGTGGAGGATCCGGGCTACGAGGGTCACGGCCACAAGATACAGGGCGACGGTGGGCCTTTCCGGTCAACATGGCTGTAGATCTGCGCATATGGTATGGCCGCAGCCAGACTGGGGCCAAAGCTCACTTCTTGGGATGGAGGATCCGTGGCAGTGCAAGCATCTTTCTTGGACCGAAGTGCTGAACTTGGCACAGCAACCGTAAATCAAACGTGATATTGGATCGCTCGGGCTACCATGTTGAATAGTGTGGTGAAGCACGCACCTTTCACAGGCAACGCCATGATCGGCCATCCCATCAGCAGGTCCCGCGGACAATGACGCGATGTGTCGCGAAGGTAGCACTATTTTGCGCCAATATATTTGAGCAGGCGCCTGACCGAGGACGACCATGCTATGCACGCCACGTCCTGCACCTAGTGTAGAGCCTGTCGAGCGTCAGAATGTACATGGAGCTCAAAGCTCTTCGGGACTAATGCATCCGTGTTGACCAGTGCGCGGGATATGGAGAACAAAAGGATCGTCAAGTCGCCAGAAAAGCCCGCTGAGAACAGTTGTGCAAGACCAGCAGAAGCCTGTCGTGGCTCCGCAAGCGTGTCGTGTCCTCGCCGACCCTTTAATGGACAACGCCTCGTTGACAGCTGTTCGTGCTCGATCACAGACCCTTCACAAGTTGTCCTTGGTCGTGAATGGATGGCTCTCGCTGATCGATACAGCTCCCGCCGCATCGTCCAAAAATCGCAAGTGCATCGGGAGCTATGCGCCGCGGGCTTAGTGGCTACCACTGAAGCGGAGCGGTGGTGATCTAACTACTGGTACTCTGGTCGAGGATCTTCAGCTGTTGGTGTGTCGGTTTCGGCTCCACTCCGAGTTGCTCGTACCAAGCTTCATAGCAAACACCATCGGGGCCCCAAAATGCTTGTGTTCCACAAGTGTTGTGTCTCTTTCTGATATCCACGAGCCTACGCTGTCTTTACGCCTACCACTTTCGCCGCTCTCTGCCCCAGCATTAAGACTCGCACTTTGCTTCTTGATATTGACGGCCAGCGCCTCCTTATGGTCCACCATCCGTCATCGTTACGAAAATACAGCTTTGCTACACGGAGTCAATTTCCTCATGTCTGATGATCAGTAACTGAGCGTCAGTCGCTCGTCTGTTTGGCGCAGTACCTTATCGCGTAGTAACACCCTACGAGCCTCTACAACCTTCGTGTCGACGTCTCATACGAAGTGAAGTCTGCTGTTGCGGCACGGCGGGAAGTGGAGCCACTGCTGACCCACCGCCCGCAACGACAGCACGATACACCTGGTATGCTTTCTAGAAGGGTCGAACTCACGACGGTGTATTTTTTGGCGCAGTCACGAAGATGTATTCGTTGACGAGCAAGCATGTACATTTTGGGCGGCCCGTCGTCCTGTCATCAGTCCTTCGCGCTCAGCCTCCGCCTGAGACAGGGACAACAGTCACAACACCAATTAGCAGCGAAAGACCGAACATTCGAGTGTGGCAGCGAGTGGTGCGCTACGATATTCGCACAGATGGCTATGGTGGAGTTTCGCGATGTTGTTTGTGGTTCTATCTGTAGCAAGTCTATGCTGGTACTGCCGCAATTGCTTCCTGGGCCTAGTTGGTCATGTTTAGTCGCCATCACCACCATTACTGGCCCCGTTCTCATAACGCCGCTCCCTCTCCCTCTCAGTATCCAGGTGTATGAAGACAGCCACCTTGGTGACCTCACGCAGGTACGCTTCAAGGTGTGGAAGCCTGACAAGCTGAGTTGCATCGATCTCACCACGCTTCTCGTACTGCTCGTAGTCTTGGTATAACTGCTCCGCCACGCGTATGACTTTCTCTGCCGTTCGCCCAATTGCCCTACATCTCTTTGCTGCGAGATTAATGCGTACGATGGCATTCGTCTCCATCCACTCCGTCATCTCCTTGTGCAGCGATTTGTATGCCTTTTGCAGCTGATCGACGACGTCAAGAGCTGCTTGCGATGCATTGAGTACGTCTGTGTTGTCTTTGAGCAAGCCATCCGCACTCTGTTCGTTGATCTTGAGCATTGGCAGCAGACTGAGCAGGTTTTCGCCCTCAACGGGTTCATATCGCCACTCTGGATGCAAGGCAAGCGTGTAGATGGTATAGTCAGCTTGGTAGCCAGCCAGACCGCGCGAAAGGTCCTCCTCGTGTATCCCTTCACAGACGTAAGGCTCAACACGCTCCATGAAGCTCAGATCGGCACGCAGACTGTCCAGAACATATGTCGTCCGTCTGCCGTCGTCCGCTACGAGCACGTACGTGCGAAGGCTCTGGAACATGTCATCCCATCTTGTAGCCTGCCGATTCTCTCTGATTGCCGCATCGATGAGTCTTACATCCGCCATGTCTTCTTCCGTCGCCATCGTGTGGTCTATGCGCACATCTCCGAAATCCTCCTCCTCCTGCATCATGTCCGCCATGGCAATACCGCCACGAGGCTTTTCGGCGGCGCGGAAAGCCCCCTCCTCATCCAATGCCGGGTTGTCGTACATATCGTCTGACCGCGGGCTCGACATGGCGTCAGGCGGCGTCTCCGTGATAGCGCACCGTCTCGATGCTGAGGAAGCCGAGGGCAAGGGCGCTGGAGCGATCTGGCGGACAGGAGATGCCAACGGCGCTACTCGTGTTCCTGCTATGTTATAGCGCTGGTTGATGCTTTTTACGTCGATGGTACGAGCAAGGGGCTGGTTTGGCGCGGTGGAGATGTCGGCGGAGCTCTGGTCGGGTTCCGTGTGATGGCGAGCTGTTTGGTACTGACCACACTGATGGGACGAGCTCGTGTATGGTGCGGCGTGTTGGAGATGTCGACGGTGGTGGGATATGGGTACCGTGTTGTAGGATAATTTCGAGCTTGGCGGCAGAGCTCCTACCAAGTTCCTGCCAAGACTGCGGCTTCCCTCGCTGATGCCTCCTGGCCATGTTATTTGTCCGTGATGCTGCTACTCCTGTCGACGAGACAGTATAGCAGCGTGTCCGCCTATTCTGAGTCACCGGCATAGCCTTCCTCTCATAGCTCAAGCACAAAGCCAAAGCAGCACGCGCAAGAAGCAAATACTCAATATCCCAGTCACAACATGCCCTGACCAGGTGCTAGAGTAAATCCATCCTGGCCATACCGGTACCAGTGTCTTTGGGTACCAGAAGATACCCTACATACGAAGTAGGGCTGCAAGAAGGGTACCATGGCTCTCTATATGGTAATCTATGGTTCCACGACGCCGATGGGACAGACAACATGATACCTAGACGGCGAGAACTGCCAACCAGGGTCAGGGCATGCCCAGGAGCAACTCGCAGCGCTACTGGGCACGTCACAATGTCCGCGATCCGGGACAGTCAATGTGGCGATAGCCATGACCCTGCCTGCCAGCTGCCAGATCAAGGGAGCAGTCGGTAATACTCCACAAACGGCACTGTATGAATCTCTCCAGGACCGGGTCATCCTTTTGTATTCAAACCAGGCGAAGCGAGGAGGTCAGAAGAACCGAGTGTCGCCAGGCAGCCCAAACGCTCAGGCCAACAGGATTCATGGCATTATCAAAGCTTCCATCCGGGCTTCGAGGGCACGGCGGCTTTGTGATGCTCGCATGTGCTGACGATCACTCCATCTTTCGCACGCTTCAAAGTGCCTTGCAGCAGAGACAGACTTCGTCCCATCTGTACGACCTCGCACTCCAGTAACAAGTCCTCGCCCTCCGGAGCTGGCCTCAAACAGGTCACGGTGAGTACTCTGGTAACCCCGCCGTTGAGCCAGAAGTCTTTCTTGCCTATGGCCTGCATTGCGATGGACGTACACATGTCGAAGATGGAGCTCTGCTGACGATTAGCAAGTACTACGCATACGAGTACTATGGCGTGGTCAAACCTGAGCGCCGCCATGGAGATTGCCAGAGCCGTTACAGTAGAACCTGTCGACCTTGAACGCGAAGGTCACAACAGAGTGCTTGTCAGACAGCACCCTCACGTCTCGCAGGCTGCACTGCTCTTCGATGAATTTCGACGAGAAGCGTTGGTCGTTTGGCGCCTTGATAGCGAGGACTGCTCGGATCCTCTCTTCGGGTGTGTATGTTTCGAATTTTGCCATGATCTCTGGCGAGAGGCGGAGATGCTGTCGTTCTGCCATTGCCGATATTGAGCTATGGACGCTGTGCAACGGTGAGCAGTCTTTCTGGCGGACTTGCGTGCGTCGGCCTGCTGTGTATGTACCATACCATAGCCGAGGTCGGAGTAAGAGTGAAGTCTGGCGGAGTCGCTTCCGCCGAACAGCTGGCTCGTGCTTGCCAAGGCCGATAGCCTCCGCTCCAACGACGACGCCCCTGTGGACATCAGAACGGCTTCGGTGTCTACGAGCGACAAAGTGCTGCACCGCGAGACCGCACGCACAGCAGCCACGTACATCGGTCACCGTTACGTGAGAGTGTATCGCCAGCCGCCAGCATGATTGGCCGGCCGAAGAGACGGGAGGCTCACCATGCACGACGGGGCGAGCCAGCATGCTTTCGGAGGGCAAGATCGAACCGAAGCGTTGCATTATTATTTCTGGGGCGCTGACTCCTACTCCTCTCTCTTTGTCTCGACATCACTGACCTATATTTTCTACCTGTGGCGGTTTCGTATTGCAAGTCTGTCTCTTCCTGGCGACCCCTTCGCTCGTTGAATGCATATACTTAGGATAGCAAGCAGCAGAAAGCGCGGAATTGATGCGATCATCGCCAGATTATGAGCTGGACGAACCCGGAGTCTCAGGCAGACAAAGCTGGCCTCATATTTGAGCTCGAAGACGCCAGCCGCCGCGATAGTCGAGCAGTCACACCTAGGCTTGAAGATTTGAGGAAGTCTACGCCGTATTCAAATGGCTTCCTGTCCGCACCTTTATCCGGACCAATTAGGCCACTTTCACCCGATACTATCTCCAACCTGAGTGTCGAGGAATACGAACAGATACAACCAACGAGATCTCGCCCTAGAGCTCGCAGTAGTAGTCTGAATGGCACTCCACTACCATCTTCTCGCGGGTGGCGAGGCAAGCTGCGGGCATTTTACGTTCACAACCTCGGGCTTGGCTATATGCTGGTGGCTCAAATATTCGGAACCATGATGAACGTCGCCACGAGGACTTTAGAAGTCGAAGGCAACCGTGGGAAGGGCATGCACCCATTCCAGATCCTCTTTGCGCGCATGGGCATCACGCTAGTACTAGCCTCGAGCTATATGTGGTGGAAAAGCACTCCGTCTTTCCCACTTGGCATCAAGGAGGTGAGATGGCTGCTTGCTGCGCGAGGCTTCGGCGGCTTCTTTGGGGTCTTCGGAATGTACTATTCTCTACTCTACCTACCTCTTGCGGACGCGACGGTCATCACGTTTTTGGCCCCGGGACTCTCATGCTGGATTTGCTCTTTTCTCATCAATGAGCCATTTGGCAGAATCGAGCAGATAGCCTGTCTGGTATCGCTAGTGGGTGTAGCACTCATTGCCAAGCCCATCACTCTATTCGCTGTGTTCTCCCAAAGTGCTGGTGATGCAGGCAACAGCGATGTCATGCCCATAGCGAACGGTACAATGCCGTCAAGCGGGGATGCGTCGAACTACGACTCAGTCACGCCGTCACAACGGCTGTTGGCGGTCGGAGCAGCTCTTCTCGGTGTTATGGGCGCAGTCACTGCATTTACAACCATCAGATGGATTGGGAAGCGAGCTCATCCTCTGATAAGCGTCAACTACTTCGCTGCGTGGTGCACGTTGGTCAGTACAGTCATGATGCTTTCTCTGCCAGGCGTCGGATTCTTGCTGCCAGCTGATGCTAAAGAATGGGGCCTCTTGATCTTTCTTGGGACGTGCGGCTTCATCATGGTATGGATATCGTCAGTCCTTGACCTTGCCAGTATGCTAACGCTATACCCAGCAATTCCTTCTCGCAGCTGGCTTGGCGTACGAAAAGTCGTCTCGCGCCACTAATATCACGTATACGCAAATGCTATTCGCTTTGTCCTTCGACAAGATCTTCTTCGGACACACGCCAGACTTGCTGTCAATTGCTGGGTCGACTCTAATACTCAGCTCGGCCATCTACATCGCTCTCATGGCAAGTGCTGGTAAGACTGGACCCGGCGCAGAGGACGATAATGTGAACGCAGCCCGCACCGGAGAAGAATTGGAGGCTCAGCAAGGCCTCATGAGTGGACATCCTGTTGGCGCGGCAGATTTAGAGAGTGGCCAAGATCATGATCGGTTACCAGTGCAAGAAATACAAATGAGGACTTTGCGGTAATCGTGCATCTGTTGGCGTTGGGTAAAGATGAATGATGCATCATGATTAATTGTTTACATCATTAGATACAGCGTACACAGCGTAGCGTATACAATCTACTGACAGCTCGACATGTGCACTTTGGGGTGCACAGAAATGATGCACGGGCTCTTCTTAGAGCTCCTCCTGCTTGATCTCGTCCTCCGGCTTGATCTCATTCTACCGCTCAACCTTGCCCTCCTGCTTGGTCTGATCCTCCGCCTTCGTCCCATCCTCCTGCTTGATCCCTGGTCTCCTGCTCCCGACCCGCCTCATATCATCAAAGCACGCCAGTATTAGTATCGCCAGCACTCCAGCCGAAGCGTTGCCAAGCGTTGAACGGACTTGACCTGATCTGGGATCAATGAAGTTTCTCCACTTCGCGATCAGTTCCTGTGCCTCTTTGTCTGTGGGATCGACTGCTTCGAAACAATCCCACTGTTCCGGGACATCGGGTAGAGTGGCCCGCCGCTCCACAGTCAACGCGGCGAACAGAGCGCACGCCAGCTGACACAGAGTAAGCCGGAGTGTGCGCTTATCCTGGGTTATGTCCATGAGAACTGTATAGTCGACATTTTCGAGCCATGAGAGCGCCTGCATGATCGCATATGTAGATGGGTCGTCGAAGGATTGGGTCTGTTCGACCATTTTCTTGACGATCTCACGGGGCGTTGGCGCTGGGCCATGAGGATGATGTGGGTGTGCTTGTAGGCTTTGTCTTGTGCGCTGATTTCTGTATTTGTCTTTGGCGAGCTCAATGCTCGAGTTCTTGTCGAATACCTCGATGTCCATTGTGTCGGAGGACAGGTCGCAGGCAATACTTCAGAAAATATAAATGTAAGCCGAAGTCTCAAACCAAATTGCATCTTGTAAGAAAGCTACTACCTGTTTGCTACAGGCTACTCGCGAACTCAGGAACACACAGTGTGTAGCGGAAGGGTGCACTTTGTTCGTCTTCACATCGATATAAGGTAGTCAGATTGGCAGAAGGCGCTGTTCAGCTGCGACTGCAAGTGGCACGCCAAAATCCCCACGAGGAGGGAGCAAGTGAACAGGAGGAAGGTGAAGTTCAGGACTGTATTCGTTTGGGTATCTTCGTTATTGAAAGCCAGCAACTCCTTCAAACTCAGCAAACCCTTGAATTGAACCAGGTCGTTATGGCAATTTGAGCAAAATACCCGCAACTGTGCTCATGACACCGGTCTCCAGCGGGAAGCCTCGCTCTCGCCGGTCCTGCTCGGATGCATCGTACTATCCGGTCTTTGCATAAGATGCGCGAATTGCGGGTTGACGCCCATGGGAGAGGAGATCTCCATCTGCCTCTCTTGGACATGCACCGGCAATTTGGGTCCGACACTCTGTCTGTTACGGCCAATAAAGGAGAAGACCTTCTTCTTGGTGCAATCAGTGGCGCGTGAGTACTTGCTTGATGGCGATGCGGGTTCTTTGATTGGTGACGAGACCGTCGAGCTGCTGTGATAGGAGGGCAGGGTTGATTGGCGGCGCTCGGAGGTGAAGATGTGGAACGGGTTGCTTGACTTTGTGGGCGTGATCGGATTTGGAATGTACGACTGCGCGAGCTCCGGGGCTGATGGCGTGCCGGTGCCTGGCATGGGCGTCTGATGTATGGCGACAGCACCATGAGCACGCACTTGGCGCGCTGTGACGCCCTTGCTGCGGTCGCGGAAGACGTAGCTCTGCGGTACCTGTCAGTTGGCGAACGTGCTATTCGGCTCAAGCTCGAATACATACCGCGATCAGGTTGACAAACCCGAGAATGAAGATGACGATACCAGACCCGATGACAATCCGCCAAAATGCAAGGCCGAGTGCTTTCTGGCTGGTAGGAGACTTGTTCAAGTTGCCTAGCATGTTGATGCCTAGTACGATCATGGACAAAGCGAGGGTGACGAAGCCGTGCGTCGGGCTGAGCAGCGGCCAGTTGCGGGCAAAGTATGACCGGAAGAGCGAAAGTTCTGAGACCAGCAGGAACACTGTTCAGGGTCAGCATTGCATCAGATAATATATATGGGGCCTGTACTCACTCCCAGTGATAGACGTCAGAACGTGGCTGACCGCGTCGAAGAAGAAAAATTGGGATTCCAGCGAGGTCTTCACCAGCATGACAATGCTAGCCGTGACGACCGCCAATAGTCCGATAATGTTCATTGCCCGTATCACGTTGAGTATGATGTAGCCTGGGCCAGCCAAAGACTTCGGTGACAACGTCATCTTGATGCTCTTTTCGCTTGCGGACGCGTGTGATTGCTGGATCTTGTTCGTGATAGTGTTGATGTGGTGTGCTTCGATTGGCAGATAGAGCAGTCTATGGCTGGTCAGCGCCGATCGACGATACCGTCTGCGCGGTGCTCTTACTTGTCTGTCGGCCAGAGTCGCAAGAACATGTGTCGATGGCTTTTATGTATTATGAGTTGGCTGTCCAGCAGTCCGTGAGTCGCGAAGAGGGTAGAGGTATTAGTGAAGGGGGAAAGGCGGATGAGTTGGTCAACAGCTCGTGAAAGATGAACGCTAAGAATGAAAGATGTAGAAAGGAAGAGCAAGAGTGCTCGAAGGCGGAAGAGCCCTCGAAAGTATGGCAAACAATAGACGCGCTCGACAATAGCAACAGGAAGGCTATCATGAAATGAGGTGAGGTTTCCAACCAGCTCGCGCTGCTATTGTCACGGAACCTCACATTACCAGAATAGTCCAGATCACGCGCTTCGCACTACACTCGTCCGATGTAGGTCCATCTCGTTGCTGAAGCCAGGTCTGAAACTCAGATATCGTGCAGTCCGCGGCGGAATTGATGGCTGCGACAGATCGCGAAGCTTGTTGTGCGTCTTCCAGACGTGTCTACATCGTGATGGTTGGCTCTTGTAGCTTCAAGACTCTGCAGTGGACCGTCGCGTCGAGCCTTGTACAGTCCAAGAGGAAACTATTGGTGAGCGGTTGTCGAGCCATCATGCGACGTTGCCGCCGAGAAGCGTTTCAAGTCTGCCGCATTCGCCACACCGTTCATGCCGCTATGTGGCTGACGTGAAGGCCAAACCTCATCGTCGTCTCCGATGTTCTATACATGATGAACTGGTCATGACCACGCTGTTGTAGTAGTGAGTTCGGTGTACGTGGCTATTAGAGGATTACGGATGCCATGAGGAAGGCAGCGACCACGTTTTCGCGCTAGTGGATTTTCGGCCTCAGCCTTTTCTCTCCCATTTCTTTCTCTCAGCATCTCAGAACCCCAGCACTGATCCAAGCAACTCACCAGGACCACCACAACACGGCCGACTTTGGCATTCGTATAACCACAACCGACCGATAACCCCAAACCCAAAAACTCCGCGATGGCTCGTGGAAACCAGCGTGACAAGGCTCGTGAAAAGAACCAGAAGGAAATGGCCGCAAAGGTTCGCCAGACCACTCCTTTTACGACCCACTACTGACACCGATCACAGAAAGGAGGCAATTCTATGTCTGGCCACGAGGCTGCACGAGAGAAGGACCGTGTGGCGGCCATTATGCAGCAGAAGCAGGCAGCAGGTAAGCAAAATATGCCAAGCCCACCATCAATCATCTCGATCTTGGGCGACACTCCTGGAGGCCTCGTCTTGGCCTTTGTAAAGCTTTCGGCTTGCAACGGGCACGAGAGTGAACATCGCAGAGCTGCAGCACAGCGCACAGAGCGGGAGCAACGTGGCGAACTTAAAAAAAATGCATTCACTGACAATTTTGCTCAGCCGCCGAGAAGAAAGCAGCCGATGCTGCCGCCGCCGCAGCGCAAAAGAAGTAGAATTGCTTGCTTGCCGTTTATCTCATCGCCTCCTCCGTGGCCATGGCGGTCGGATCTTATTGTCTCAGGTTTAGCCGATCGAGTTAGGGAGTTTGCTCAAGGTGCTGAAATACAGCTATGGGTGTGCAGCGTTCATTATGCGTTACGATAGAAACGGTGGGATAGAGCTTCAATGATCATTTCCAAGCTGCACTGCACTGTATGCCTCCCTAACGCCCAGTGACTTGCTATGCCTGACCTTACGAGCTCTCGAGATATACAGAAAAGGAGGACGCGCCAAGAGTGTTCACATAGAATGTTCATCGCCGCAGGCTGCACGCACCCTGCCACGCCACCTTCCACTATCCGCATCATTTCATCATGTCCAGTCTCATCGTCCGTTCTGCTACTCAACCACGATACCCGCACGCCTTAGACGCAGTCTGAGCGTCTATTCCGAGCTCACGCACCACGTTCCGGCATATGCCCACTTCCAACTCGCGTGCCCAGCTTGCCCGACTGTTACCCGTCGCCTAGAAGAAAAGGTAGGCGATCAGGAAGCACAACAAGCACAACGCGGCCACGATCTGTACCGGCACACCACCCGGCGCCGGCGCATTCTGCAGGCTCTGGCTCATCTTCGCAGTCGTGCTCTTGCCATCTCCGCTCTCTGCTCCACCGATGATGTTCCGCTGTCGCAGACCGTCTGTCGCCTGCTCCGAGAGTCGCTTGATCTTCGCGTTCGCAGCGTCGAGCTGTTGCTGAAGCTGTGCTTGGGTGGTAGAGGAGAGGCCGACAGTGGACATGGCGTTGCTGAAGGTGGAGGTGGAGGCGTTGTCGGTAGCCGGGTTGTGAGCGCTGTCAATAGCGTCGCCACGGTTGATGGAGTTGTAAGGCTTGTCGGCTGGCGTGGAGACTGCTCCAGAGGGTGCAGCGGTGGATCGCGCAGGCGTCACGGCTTGTGGAGAAGGCGAAGAGTATGCAGGCGGCGACTCCTCCTTGTGTTGGCCGAGGCCGTTCGCGATGCCTGCACTTGCTGCTGCGCCGCCTACAACGCCAGCTGTACCTGCGCCTGCTGCGTAGCCTGCGGAGGATGTGCTGTGGTCTTCAGGGTTGAGCCAGTTGACGCGGATTTTCTTCTCCTGAATGCTCCCCTTGGACGTCTGCTCCATCAACGCCCATACCTGCGTGACGCTTGTGAACTCCTTATCGGATGGAACGCTGACGGACTGGACCAGGAATTTGTCGCGGCAGCGGGCATCTGCTGGTGGGTCTTCCTTCATTGCCTGCAGGAGAACCTGGACCTCGACATCGCGACCTGCTTCGATCCGGCCGGAGTTGGGACGCACACAGTATTGCTTCGGCGCGGTGGTCTTGACCTTGAATGCGACCGGGTCGCTGGTGGTGTTTTTCAGGCGGAGAGTTTGCGAGACTTCGTGGGTGAAGGGGCCTACACAGTATCAGCAGAGGTACGTCATCCTGGCTTGGAGTGTGTGTGCCGTACGCTTGAAAGAGAGCTCCGCAGGCTCGAGATCGACAGACATGGTGATTGACTATCAGATGCTGAATGCGAGGGGTTGGTAATTGGTCGGAAGTGGTCGCTGGGCGGTGCGGTGCTGTGTCGTGTGTCTGCGGTTGATTTGTGTCGGTCGTAGGTTGTTCGTATGCTCAAGTTTGCTGTCAGGCAGGTTCGCGAGTGCTGCGTGTTGCTTGTGTGAAAGCCAACTTCCTCAAGTTGATTGCCTTGGATCTTGCGGGAGTATCCACCACCGCTATGTCATCGCCTGTTCCGCGCTCCACGAGCAACATGAACATCTGCAGTTCACTTTCAACCTCAATTCACTCGACGACATCTCCGTAACGCCGCAACTAGCTCCCGCACTTTCACAACGACTATATATACTTCAACTTTCGTCCTCGAAGTACACAACATCAACACCAACCTTGCAGCATCAACTTCGACCTTCGGACACCTCAGCGCAACGATCTCTCACACGCGATCACATCTCCCAGTACCTCACCTACCTTAATCACACATCACCTCAATCATGGGAACCGATCTCGAGCAGCTTGTCGAGATGGGGTTCGAGAAGGAGAGAGCGGAGATCGCGCTCAAGAAGAGCGGGAACCTCACCGGAGCCATCGACTGGCTCGACAAGAATGCCGACAAGACGATGGAGGATTTGAACGAGGAGACTGCAGCTGCTGCTGGAGACGCAGAGAACCCGGGTCAGACCGCAATGAGCATGGTATGCAACGACTGCGGCCGCAAGCTCCGCAACATGGCGGCAGCTCAGTTCCACGCCGAGAAGACTGGCCACGACGACTTTTCCGAGTCGACCGAGGAGATTGCACCACTCACTGAGGAAGAGAAGAAGCAGAAGCTGCAAGATCTGAAGGAGAAGCTCGCAGCGAAGCGCGCAGGTCAGGCCGACGAGGACATGCTTTCTCGCAAGAAGAACGAGCAGATAAACAAGAAGCACACTCGAGAGTCGGAGGACGCGAAGGAAGAGCTTCGGAAGAAAGAACAGATTAAGGAGGCCCAGAAGAAGCGTCAGGAGAAGCTGGATGATGTCGCTGCGAAGAAGCGCATCAAGGACAAGATTGAGGCAGACAAGGAGGCGAGGCGTCAGAAGGTGGAGAAGGAGAAGGCGATGCGAGCGAATCCGGATGCCTACAACCCAGGCGCTGCGTCGGCTCCTGCAGCTGCTGTAGCTGCGCCCAAGACGACTACCAACCACTCCGAGGCTCGTTTACGTCTGCAGACTGAGGCTGGAAACGTGATGAAGACGTTCCCGGCCGAGACCACGCTGTTCGAAGTTGCGCACGCGCTTCAGGAGACTGGAACCGAGGCTAGCAGCTTCACGACCACTTTTCCGAAGAAGGTGTTCGAGAAGACGGACTTTGGCATGACGCTGAAGGAGGCGGGGATGGTGCCGAGCGCGGCGCTGATCGTGCGGTGAGCTTGGTCTGGATGCTTTGTGCATGGCGATGGCGCAGGCAGGGAACGGTCTGGGTTGGGAATCTACGCGCGACGACAGACGTCGTGCGAAGTAGATATGATTCGATGGCTGCCACGAGATACGAGAGATGAGTCGACAAGTTCGCCCGTCAGCGGCGAGCGGACGTCGCAGGGTATAGTAACGCTCGATAATGCGGAAATCTGTAACCCAAACCCACTTCACTGTCCTAGTCTTCCATTCGTGCTTGTCTCAGACGTATCTGACTCTCGCAGCTGCAGCCGTTGCTCGATAGCAGCCACTATAAGCTTCCAGTCATGCATTGCTCCAGACCCAGTATCGCCACAAGCGAGTTCCTTCTCGATCGGCCGCAGTACCTCAAACCAGCCTCCATTCTCAACTGACCAGTCTACAGTTAAGCGCCGCGTATGCTCTGCGGTCACGGGATGGTGCCACATCGCAGTGTTCATGGCCGGGGCCACTATGATACCCTTCCTGCCACCATAAGGCAGAGGTACACCCGGTCGAGCCTGGTCGATGATACCAGTCGCATCCCAAGCACGCACCACAGAGCTGACCAGGTTATCGGACATCCCAAGCGAGACTTTGGCAAGACTGTTGGCAGATAAAGGAGCGATGACCATGACATCTGCCCAGCGTCTTAGCTCAATATGCAGGATGCTGTCGCCTCGGACCCAGGGTTTGCGCCATTCGTCCGCGTCGCGGTAGATGGCTTCAACGTTCTTTACTGCGAGTATCTGGGCTAGAGTGGGTTGCTCGTCTGCTTGACCTTGAAGAAATTCGGCAGCGGACTCTGTTAGTAGGACGCGGATGGAGAGGTTGTCGTACTTAGACAGCGCTTGGACGATGTTTGGGATCTTTATCGTGGCTACTGAGCCTGTCGCTGCGAGGAGGAGATGATGCTTGCCATCGTTGATGTGGTCTGAGGCTTTCAGTGGAGATGTATCTTGTGTTGACGGGTTTTCGTATACTCCCGTGGCCATTCTCACGCTTGATGCGGTCTCGACTCTGCGCTCGATAGCGAGTTTCAATAGTGCGACAGTAGCTGTTAAAGGCGCGAAATCGTGTAATTGTGAGCGAAGGTTTTGATTACTGAATGTCTGTTCTTTTCGGCCCCCAAATCGATGTTCGGTCATCATCAATCGCCACATCGAACTTTGCTCATCACATCACAACAGCACAATGAATCCAGCCATGTTCTCGCGATCCGCAATATCGGTATGCCGGACGACTCGCACACGATGTTTTCGAACCAAGCTAACACAGACTCATCAAGGCCGCCGGCCATGCGCTCCGCCCTCGACGAAACCCTCTCCTCTCCCCTCGATTCGCTGCATTACAAAAGTCCTTCATATCATCGGAGACACGAAAAGCCATCGACAAGGCTGTAGGCACTGCGCCTGTAGTGCTGTTCATGAAGGGTACACCAGAGACACCACAGTGCGGCTTCTCAAGAGCCAGCATTCAGATACTCGGCCTGCAAGGTGTAGACCCTCAAAAGTTTACTGCTTTCAATGTACTGGAGGATGAGGAGTTGCGAGCGGGTGTGTAGAGAATGCGCATTTCCAGCTTGGGGACTGGAAGATGAGCTGACGGTTTGCAACCAGGTATCAAGGAGTACTCCGACTGGCCTACGATTCCGCAGCTCTACGTGAACAACGAGTTCGTTGGAGGCACCGATATCATGATGTCCATGCACCAGGACGGCAGCTTGGCTAAGCTGTTGGAGGAGAAGGATGTCTTGGTAGAAGCTGAGGGCTCCGAGGCAAGCACACCCAGTCCATAGGAGACTGCATTACGAGTGTTACTTTCGCTGGGTTATAGAAGCTACTGACGAGCACGAGTACGTGTGCTGGGACATGCTGGACGGAGGACATCCCACGGACTGGGTGGCCGCAATGGCGTCCGAGGGCACAGACCGTGGATGTGTTGGATGTAGGGATATGCTGCTGTCATGAGACATGAACGGCGCTGCTACATGAGCTGTGAATATACTGGCTTGGGAGAATGTATCTCCTCCACACGGGTGATTTGGGGAGGACGCCATCGTGTAAGAGTTCGACGTGTTCTAACTAGGTACCAAGTCTATCCACGTTCGTTCCGGTTGTGCAGTACGGTGGCGACACGATAACATTTATCAAGCTTCACGATAATGTACCGTCCTGTTTCAGAAGACTTCGGAACAAACTCTGAAACACTGACTCCACAGATCAGTGAGATCGTCAGGAACAAGTCTGCATTCAGCGCCATCCAAGGAATTTATAGAGATGCGGGAAGCTGCAAGGGCCGTGTCCACTTGACGCGTTGTGGATCGCGAGAAGGAGAAGGTTCACTTGCATCTTCGATGTTTGTCACTTCAAAGAAACGTTGAACACGCTCAAACAGGTCGAAACAGCTAATAGATCCGTTACACATCCCGGACGAACGAGCACTGAAGTACGCCCATACATCTTCGACCGCACACGCTATACTTCGCAAACACCACTCCAACATGCAGCCAACGAACATGCTCTCGCTTCTTGCGCTATCGACTCTGGCCAGTGCACTGCCGTCACACAGTGGACTGTACCGTCGCAGCGGCTGCCATTATGCCCCGGACATGATGAATGGAGAGTCATATACCACCACGCCGCTCTTCCTACTGCGCATTGAGGAAGTCTCATCCAACAACACCATCGGCTACGTCGATGCGTTCAGCAGCGACTACGCAATCATATCCGGCCGCAACTCATCCGCTCAAGGCTTCGTCGCGCCGTACTACAACGGCTACGGCTCGCTGATCTTCTGGGCTGGCGACAATGGCACAGATCGTGCCTTCCACGCAGACGATACACAACTGGCCAACGTAACCAGCACGCTGCCTGTGACGACGCGGATCTCCTCGCTGCCGGATGGCGTGGCTTCATGTGGCACCAAACCAGTGTACATGCATTCCAAGTATACTGAGACTGGCTCATGTGTGTTTGGAGGCGAGGACGTCGACATCCACTTCAGATGTCCAGCGCCAGGGACGGTCAACAGCACGCCTGCGTCATGCTGGGCACAGAGCTACTATTGTAAGCAAGCATTATCGAACTTCACCATGGCAGTCAAACTAATGTGTCCCTCGTTAGCCTGCATGAACACTGGACTTCCAGGAGTGGCTGGCGACCAACGTGTATTGTTCTTCGGCAATGCGACTACTGCTGTGGCCGGATCTAACTGCTGCGAGGTTGACCTGGTGAGCGAGTGCCCGTGAGAGGTGTCTGTAACATCTACATGTACATCGTGCTGGAGTTGGTAGAGCTAGATGGCGGCATCTGAAAGGGCTACAAAGATCAATGTACAGCTTGATAGACTGCCATGTTACGATGTGTTACAGAGCTGAAGGTCTTGCCACGCTGGTCGATCGCACTTGCCGTCTCAACTCGTGGCAGCCTTGAACCCTGTTTCGACCTCACTTCATCTTGCTGAACACTACTGACACAACATCCCGACATACTGACACACTCTAACAGCGATGGCCATCACAAGCAACAGCCGCCCCGCATGGCTGGATCAGGACAAGCTGAAGCCGCTCAGCAGCAAGCGCAAAGTTTCACTGACTGGATTCGTTATGGAGGATCTCAACAAGCGTAGAAGGCACGAAGACGACAGCAACGATGATGACCCCGACCGGGCTAGCACTACCCGCAATACTGGCTCTGCGGCGGCACAGTTCTTTGATGGCTCCAAACCGAAAGCGAAGGCCAAGTCGACGAAGCATGAAGTCTTCAAGAACTTCGAACGTAAGCGTAAAGAGATCCCATTCATCGATGCCTACTTACAGGCTACAGCACATGTCAATGCGTACCAGCAAGGTGCGAGGGCATCCATGGACGAGCGGCTTGAGCCAATCCTCGAAGAGCTAGATGCGCGTCTCAATGGCTTCGATAAGCAAGGCCGTCCACTCGCTAGACCCGGCATTCCCACGAAAGCAGATTGGCATAAGCTTGAAGAAGACATGCGCGCGTGCCAAACTCCCATCGGCGAAGAGGAGATGCACGTCGAGGTACCGCAAAAGGACGGCAGCATGGCCACCAAACGCATCACTCTCGACAGTGTCTTCGACAAGTATAAGAAGCTTTGCGCTCGCAAGGATGCTGAAATGCAACCACTCGAGCAGGAGTTTGCTCGTGTGGATGCGGAGATCACAATTGCCAGGACCAAGCTCGATGATGAGAGTGATATTGTGTCTGCGAGGGAGCGATACAACGATGATATGAAGAAGTTCAAGGAAGCGTCGAAGGCGGCTAAGGACCGGCTGGCTCGGGAGTTTGAGCAGGCCAAGGCGGAGGACAAGGCGTCCACGGCACAGACTAACAAGAAGATCGAGGAGTTCATGAAGGGTTTGCAGTGAGCGGTTGGTGATGGTGCTGCGACCTCGTCTGTGGAATGCTGGATGAAGCATGCAGAAGCTGCACGAATCACTTCGATACTGTCAGTAGTGAGAATGGAAACCAAGCCATTTGATATCGATTGTCAACAAGTGCGTGCGATGTAGATTTATTGTGTGATCTATACAACGCTAGGATCAGCAGGACATCCGTGCATCGGCAGCGGCTCTGCAAGTGAAACTCGTCTCGTCTTATGCCATCCTCTCTTGCTCTTTCATCAATCGTTTGCGTCGATACATGATGCGCATCACGGCCCTCGTAAGAACCATAGGCGCTCACACGATGCCATCCGCGGCCACAGTAGCCGCGATCTGACCGAGAAGCGACGACCGATGTCATCATAGGTGATGCTTCATCGACGCGTAGCTGCTCACTTTTACTCGCACTTAACGATTCGCTTCTAATTCTCTCATACACTTCTTTCTCTCACCTTCAGCACTCACCAACTTACCACACAGCCTTCAGAAAGCCACACAAGATGTCTTCAGGAAAGAACATGTTCGAGAGCGGTATGGTGTACCATTCCTCGACAACCTAACTCGTTGCTAACATCGCCACAGGATGGATGCCTCCAGTCCAGCAGCAGGCTCCTCCAGGCCAGCAGAAGGGCAAGCTCGATCCAGAGCCCGCAGTCGAGCAGGTCCCCGATGGGAAGGGTGGCTCCAAGCTCTACCAGGCGGCTGGGAAGCTTAAGGGCAAGAAGGCCATCATCACCGGTGGTGACAGCGGTATTGGCCAGTCGACAGCAGCCCTGTTCGCTATGGAGGGTGCGGACGTCCTGATCACATACCTGTCCAAGGAAGAGGCGACAGATGCCGAGGAGACGAAGAAGCTGGTCGAGAAGCACGGGCAGAAGTGCTACACGCTCGAGGTGGATCTCAGGCAGCAGAAGAACTGCCAGAAGGTCATCGACGAGGCGATGAGCAAGCTCGGGGCAATCAACATCCTCTTCAACAACCACGCATACCAGATGATGATCGAGGACATCCACGATTTGACCGAGGAACAGTGGATCCGAACGTTCGACACCAACATTCATCGTTCGTTCACCGATTTGTTCAAACTTAGTTACACGCTGACATTTCACAGCGTTCTTCTACCTCTCCAAATACGCCCTCGAGCACATGCAGCAAGGCGACACCATCATCAACGATGCCTCCATCAATGCCTACATCGGCCGTCCCGATCTCCTCGACTACACCTGCACGAAGGGCGCCATCGTGTCACTCACACGTGGACTGGCCAACCAGTTCGCATCAAAAGGCATCCGCGTCAACCAGGTCGCTCCAGGACCAGTGTGGACTCCGCTCGTTGCCTCGACTATGACTCCGGACGCCATCAAGCAGTTCACCACCCCGCTGGGCAGGCCTGCACAGCCAAGCGAGATTGCGACCTGCGTTGTGTTCTTGGCGAGCACGGACAGCTCGATGTTGACTGGACAGACGATCCACTGCAATGGCGGTGGGTTCGTGACGTCTTGAGTGGAAAAGGACCGCATTCTGCATGAGACCACGAGTTGAGCAAGCCGAGGGAGGCTATGAGAAGTACGAGCCAAAGCGGCTGACACGACTTTGTACTAGTACGAGGAGCATTAGTTCACGTAGCTGTGACAAGATTGCCAAGGCACGACACCCAAGCCATGATTGCCGAAACGAAGCCGAGTATGATGGAACTCAGTTCGCATACAGCTGCCTTATTCTCAATGCCAGTACGATTAGTTGCATCGATCGCCTCCTCAATCTCGACCTCTACCTCTTGCCTATCAATACTCTTGGTCTGGGTTACTTTGCACCACTCGTCGATTGGTATGCTGTCTTCATACGGATCAAAGGCAATATTGACGCTTGCAGACCACCACACTACATTAAAAGGGCAAGCAGCAAAAATTCGGCCTGCACATCCCTCCGCACACCGCAAATAAGCAAAAGGATTATAAGTTGGATGCGACTGGACTTGAACCAATATCACTGTGAGAGATGGATCACACAAGCGAATGAAGTGATCCATCGCACAGTATCCTACCATTAGACTACGCTCCCTAATACGAGATATACCCTCTCTTACCAACTATTATATAGGACAAGAAATGCTGGCCGCTGTTGTGCCGACTTGGCTGTTGGGGACTGGGTGGTAAGCACGGCGTGGTTGGGGTTGGGAGAGGTAAGCAGATGGCGAATCATCTGGGTGATCCACACCCTTAAGCAGCCTTACGATAGGTAATAGAGAGACATAAAAAGGGTAGTGGAAGGCAAAAGTGGGTGCCAGCCTTCTTGCTTCGCACGTTGGCTGCTCAGAACCTGTATTTCCATCAGTCTTCTCAATGGTGTATGCCAAGGCTACATCTTATCTCCGCCACACTGCATACGCTGCTGCTGGTGCGACCAACACGAGCTTGGTAGGCTATCGAGGACCGGAGACATGATCAAAGTAGTCAACAGCACGCAACCATATGGGAGGATGACGGAATCGAGATCTCGATCGTGATGGAAGTAGCCATTGTGGCACTGCTACATGTCATCATCTATACCATGTTCTCGGCGCTCTTCTTCCGCTCTTCGCTCTCGCTCTCACCATTGGGTGGACTTTGGTCGATGTTGCGGCCCATCAGCGGCGCACTGTCTCCATACACATCGCCGTCGATTGGGATCGGTGATGGCTCGCTAGAAACATGCTGCTACATGTTAGTTCTGATCTTGCGCACGGCGTGTAAATTGTCCAGCCACTCACCAGATACCAATACACCACGCCAACGAAGACACCGCCGCCTATCAGATTCCCAAGCACTGTGTAAAGATTAGCGTAATGTTATACAGCGAACTTCTTTTTCGCCCAGATTCCGGAGCAAAGACTCCACTTACAAGCAGGAATCATGCTCTTCCAGATATACAACCCAACAGTAATCTTCGGCGCTCCCAGAAAAATCGCAATCGGAATAAGAAACATATTCGCAACCACCTATAGAGCGATGAGTATAACCGTTAGCGAATGTCTCAGACACGTAAGTGGTTGTACTCATGGCAAACGAACATGGTCAAAGCCCAAGCAGATGAAAGCGAACGTTGGCCACCAGATCGCCATGACCTTGCTGAAGTACTCTCTCGCCATCATCGCGAGGAAGCAGGCCAAGCAGACAAGCCAGTTGGCGCCGATGCCGCGGAGGAAGATCATGTGCCATTCCGGTGTCACCACTTTGGCGTTGGCGAAGATCTCGACTTCGTTGTGGTAGCTGGTCAGATTGAAGACGCCGCCGTAGCCGATGATCATAACGATAAACAGGGAGCCGGCGAGGTTGCCGAAGAAGGTGACGACCCAGTGCTGAAGCATCTTGAGTACGGAGAGGCGGCGGTGGAGGACTGATATCGTAGTGAACTGCACTCGTTTAGCTGAGAGCACTTTTCATGTGCTCTGGTGATGTACATACCATGAAGCTGCCAGTACACAAATCCGTGCCCGTCACCACAATGGCCGTGAGACCAAAGGGAAAGATCAGCGCACCGATCATGCGGATCAGACCCGGCGCGTTCTCTTGATACCAGGGAGCCGTGTTGGTACTCAGGACCGCTGCGCAGGCAAAGGAGAGCAGATTGCCTGCAATGAAGGAGCTGAAGAAGACCTTGTCGATACGCATGTTGGCCTTCTGCACTCCGGCGCGCGAGCAGAGCTCGACGGTCTCTTTGGGGGTGTAAGCATTGTGGACCACGCGCATGGCCATGATTCTGATATGAAGGGTAGGATGATGAGTGATGGGTGAGATGTAGAGGAAGACACAACAGTACTTAGGAACAGTGTCCGACTTGGCTTAATATATTGGCGATTCGCCGTCATCGCTGTTATTCCCTCATGCCTGTCTGTCGTCCGCTTGGCTGGAGAGCTTATCTCAGGTAACCTTTGCAACTGTTCTACTCCTGGCAAGCACGTTGCGCTGAATCTCTGTAAGCCTGTGCTTTAAATGTCGATCGGCCAGGCTATCGGTATCGTACTGCACGCCATTCAGGTTCGTCCAATAGGCAGAGGTGTAGCGTTCCTGAATTGCAAGATTGACAAAGAGTCGCAGACGGTTGGCCGGCAGAGGTGATGTTGGGGAAGTGGATCTATACAGGATGTAAGAGGAGCGATGTGCGATATACGTGGCGTGGAGTGGTTGAAGATAAGCCAAGACTATTCGCCAAGCAAGACGTTAGAAGGAAAGATAAGAGATGGGTTGTTCGCCGGAGATATTTGATGGTGGATTGGGAGTCCGCCAGAGACATCCTGTCGTCCGCCAGCAAGTGATGGTGCAAGATAGAATGGTGCAAAGGCACAGCGAGGTGTGCTCTCTTGTTGAAAGGGGTTGTCGGTCAATGTAGTTCAATAATCGCTGGTTAGAGGCACGACTTGGTTTAGGACGTGTTCTTCCAAAAGACACTGCCGGCGCCAGATGTATGTGCCTTTGTAGTGTTTGTTGTGAGGGTGCTGCGTTTGACAAGTGAAGTGGGGCTTGTGCTATCCTTGGCAGTCCCGATTGGGACTGCTGAACGTCGCGTGTCCAAAGCAACCACGAACTCTTGTGCTCAGAAACCAACACCAGCAAGATGTGGTCGCCGTTCAGCATCCTGAGCCTTGCGGCATTTCTTGTGCCATCGCAAGCGCTCTACTTCTACATCGACGGACCAACGCAGAAATGTTTCTTCGAGGAGCTGCCAAAGGACACGCTGGTAGTCGGTATGGCATGGCAACGTTGAGAGCGTAGACTTGATATACTGAGATGAGCAGGTACTTTCTCTGCAACACAATGGAATGACCAGTCCAAGAGCTACGTGACGAACCCCGATATGGGCATCTTCATCTCCGTAGATGAGGTATGAACTACACCTTTTGCTCAAGCCCCCAGCCCCTAACATGCCCAGATCTTTGATAACGACCACCGCGTCGTATCCCAACGCGGCTCCCACACCGGCAAATTCACCTTCTCCGCCGCCGACTCGGGCGACCACCGCCTCTGCTTCACCCCCACCAACGTCCCCGCTACATCCGGCCTCCTCTTCTCCGGCAGCAGCGTAGGAGGTATCAAGTTCGAGCTAGACATGGCGATCGGCGAGACGTCCGCGATAGAGTCGTCGGACAAGGACAAGCTGGGCGAGGTGGTGCAGAAAGTACGGGACCTGAACGCGCGATTGCTGGACATCAGGCGCGAGCAGATCTTCCAGCGGGAGAGGGAGGCAGAGTTCAGAGATCAGAGTGAGGCTGTGAATGGAAGGGTGGTGAGGTGGAGTTTGATTCAGTTGGCTGTGCTTGGTGTGACGTGTGCGTGGCAGCTTAGTTATCTGCGGGCGTTCTTCATCAAGCAGAAGGTTGTGTAATTTTCTCGTGACTCTAACACAGCGGCGGGAGATAGTGTGGCAAAGATTGCGATTCGAGATATACCGTTTCCCAACCGCACTGACAGCATCAGGGTATGTCAATCTGTAGCCCCGATTTACCAAGCTGCTACGGAGACTGCTCACAGCTCTGGCGAGCCGTTCAACACAGATGCCGAAAGTTGAATGTAGCGACACCGAGGAACTTTGAAACCTGTACACGAATGGAGGCCAGATCGGAGAGCTTCGTGGCTACGCCACAAGATCGCAACTCACACTGTACTAGCATAAGCACTATCTTCAGAGGTGTGCTGGAGGAAAGCTCCACGCTGTCTCAATTGACTCGGCTTGACTGTGGTGCACCGTACGCCGAAATCTTCCAGCCAGGCCAAGAGACTCTGTAAGGCTCTTGCGTCTTTGACATAGACAGACATCGCCACATCGAGCGCCATTGCCGATAGAGATCACCCAAATATACCAGCAGGCAAGCTTCTGGACACCGTACGTCTGCTGTTCGCTTGTTCTGTCGTATACTAATACCGCACAGAGGCCGCTGATCGTCACAGGGCACAGGCACAGTGCACAGGCCGCAGTATGCGCAGTCGTTATACATTGGCTCTGTTGTACCTGCACCTGAAAGCTCAAGCAACTGTCTACAGCAAGTATGAAACACCATGCACTGGCGACAATGAAGTACTCCACCGCCATCGCTTGCCTAATCGCGACCACAGCCTCCGCTGCTGCCAGCCAGAAGCGCGACATGCAATCCGTCTTCAACCTCCAAGATGTTGCTATGCTCAGGTTAGCTGTGTCTGTCTGGCAAGCCAGTACCAGCTTCATCGCTGTACGAGACATGGGCTCTTGTTCACAAGAAGGGCAACGTTGACTTCAGCAGTAGTGAACGCTGTCTGCAAAGCATGACGAGGAGTAAGGACGTGTGCACCTACAAGGCTCATCACTTGTTGGGGCTGTGCTCGACGACGAGAGAATGAGAACGAGTTGTGAACTTTAAGTAGTGGCAGGTACAATGTACCAAACCCTTCTTCATACTGCAGCTATGCAATGCCATATAGGCTCTAATCGTAATGAGTATCGTAAACAACACCTCATGATGCTCATACAGCCGCCCAATGCAGCCTCGTCAGTCATGGGCCTTGCTAGACTTGCAGCCCATGCTGTGTCCTCCGCCTCACCAACAAACCGAAAGCGCAAAATCAGGGGTATCCTCCATAAACAACGCATCCATCCACATATAACATCAACAGAGTAGCGAGCGGACATGCCGTGATAACATCAACACCAGGCAACTGCCTCCGCCGTCCAGCCCATCCCTAGTTTCATAATACACCTCCATCCTTTTAGTGATACACCGTTCCAATGAGCCAGCTACCATGCTGTGGTCTGGTAGCTGGGAAATGCAATCGCTACACTCGCACGATGGCCGTAGTGCGTAATGCAAAGAGACTGTTGCCGTGACGCGTATGAAGACCGTATTCACTTCATAGTCGACCGACGTTGCGGTCCCTTCGACCTTGAGAAGGAGTGAAAGTAACCAGTCAACTCGTGTTGGGACTGTTGAGACATGCCACTAGATGGCGTTGTCGAGGCATTGCTCGTTGTGGACGACAGCGATGATCGTGATGTTGAGGGCGTGAGCGATCGTTCGCTCTCCCGCGAAGGCTGCTCTGTTGGATGCCGCATGAAGTAGGACGTCTGTGGTTGGTATTGTGAACCCGCCGAGTGGCTGCCGTTCCTGTCCAAGAAGTCGTACGCTGGTTGTAACATGTACGCCGAACCCGAGGTGGTTGACAGTGATGATAGAGACAGCCGAGATTGTGCGACCTGAGATGGCATCATCGAAGAAGTCGTTGCTGCTGGGCTTGCTCTTTCCAGATCAGCCATGCGGCATGTTTGCGAGCAGTATGGACCATTGGACTCCTTATCGCAGGCCAGGCAGAAGTCGTGGAAGCAGTCCATGGTGAGTGTCGAAAAGGACGACTTGAAGGAGAGTGTTCGGCTTGATGTACGCGAAAGTGTCGAGATGATGCTGCTATGTAGTTGTCGAAGAATGCTGATGAATCATAGGTGCACGGGTCCTTGCGTGCTTTATGGCGTGAGATTGATGCAAGAACTCGTGACTGGTGTTGCAATGACACCTTGATGGTAGGAGATGGTGTAAGGTGAAAGTATAGACAAAGAAGACTCGGCGGGCACGCAAGAGAGTATATGAGGGGTTTGATAAGAGCAGGAGGAAGTAGAACCTGCTCAGGCACACCTCGTCTGTGGTCGAATGGTATGCGGAGCAATCATGCAGGGAGGGGTCTTAGCACGCGCACTGACTGGAGTCTTGGAGATCACCTGCAGCTCGACCAACTCGTCAGGTTGCCTGAGCGTGGGGAGATCCATGCTCGTGGGGAGATCCATGCTCGTGGGGCCGAGCTCCCTCAATGCTCAGGTCGTCGAAACGACACGGAAGGTGCGGCAAATAAGATGGCGAGTAACTTCAGCGCTGGCTTTGCTGGGACGCGACTTGCAGGTTCCATGAAAGTCCAGCCAAAGGTTGGGGGAGGTGCAGCGGTAGTGCGAACTCCTCGGATGTGCTTTTTGAATCTAGCCGCCCCCAGGAAACCTGAGCAAGCGTTGACGCCCCAACCACATGGCGTGGTTGAGCGAGGACGATTCGGATCAAAGCAATTTCTGCTCAGCGAAACGCCGTCGCCGGCTGTCCGAGTCTTGAGCAGATCTCTTAATGATCGTCGTGATCTGCGTGCGAATGAGCATCAAGCAGTCATCTGGTGAGGTCCGCGGCCGCCCTCGCGCCTCTGCGGTGTTGAGGCAGCTCTACGCACTGTCTCTCAGCTGACGCATCTTGCCTTCATTCCTGTGGTACAGCGGTCATCACAGAACCGCTTTGTCCGTCTCAGCTTTGGTGGGGTCTGTTCATTGCGCAATTCATGGTTTCATGCGGCAATCCGCTAGCCGGCTGCCCCCGCGCGGACTCGGATCGGCTCTACGCGTGGCATCGTTCGCAGAGTGGCCCCTGCATCGCCTAAACCGACGACACTTCTCCAGCTGACGACCTTCGCTGAGACTTTCAGACCGCACATGAGGAACAAGGCTCTGAGTCCGTTGGCGCACACATACGGCCTCCGTGAAGGTGAACGAGATTTGCGGGTACGCTCCAGTAAAACTCGCCAATTCCTGCTTCCATGGTCTAGCTTGCTCCATATGAGACTCACTATACAGTACACCCCCACGCTACTGCTTCGTGGCGACGAGCTAAGAGGCAGGTACACAAGTATTGAAGTACCCAAGTAGGCAATCTCGGACTTCTCGGCGAATGAGCTGTATCGAAATGCTCGCGTTGCTGCATGCACTACGGCACCTCGCAGTAGCCGCCACGTCCAAGGCCTGACGCTCTGTTACACCAGCCCCTCACGAGCGCGACAGTCCCGCTTCGTCTCAAGCTCGTAGCCGCGACAACCACTCACATGCCGTCTCGCTTGATGCATTGCGGTGGCGTTAGTGAGCTTGGGCACTGTCCGTATTTCATCTCGAGGCCAGAACAGCTGTGTTCAGAGCACGAGCACTTTCTGCTACACGGCTCCGAAGGAGTGGGTGTCAGCGAGGTACCGAAGTACCGTAGCCACCATCACGACAGAGGACACGACACGATAAGGACTGCTGCTCGCATTGGTGTGCCGGCTCTTCACCAGATATGCTCTCAAGTTGGTGGTAGCTGGCCTGAGATGCGAAAAGCAGCGTCCCTCCAGGTAGACTATACTACATTTTTCATTGACGCCCCGTCACTGTCTATCGGAAAAGGAGCTCCAGCCGATCCGCATCGCTTACTTGCTTGAAGTGAAGACGGCACTGCAAGCCAACAATCAGTACCTGCACTAGATGCAGACGTGGTTGATTGCTTGCTAGTCAGCTAATCGACTTCGTAGGGGTATCTATGCGAGCACATGGCCACCGGCATGGACATCCGGCTTGTCTCCTGCGCGGATTCGGAGGTCTACCCGCTGAGAAGTACTGATGCAGCGCCAGTATCGTCATGCGCTATGGTTCTCTGTAGGCGGGTGATTCTTTCTTCGTTGATTTCAGCCACAGAGTAGCACCGCAGTGAGCGTCCAAGATTCTTATCGCAGCTACAACAGCTTGTTGCTTGCATGTTGGAAGCCATGACGGCAATACGCATGAACACCTACCTTGGCTGTCGTCGCGATAAGGAAGAGAGTTCTGGTATGCCAAGCAAGTGTGAGCAGCTGGTGAGCCAAAGACTCGTTGATGGTCAAACAAGATGCATACAGAATGACTGTCCACCCGATCCAATGATCTACCCTCTGCCCAGCCTACGCCATGCCGACCCTCCTTACCAAGCACTATTCATACCATCATGCTCCGGCGTCGACTCGCCGCTCGCTCCGTCCTTCCGCTGTCTCCAAGCCTGACAGAACTCGCTGCAGATTTGCTTTCCGGTGCAAGAGCGTCCGTCAGGGCCTTTGGAACGGACGAGTGCCTCCTATGACTCCCGGCCGGCTTTGTCGACCTTGAAGCCACGTCTTGACCGTCTGCCGGCGAAGAGGATTCCCTGAAATCGTAGATGTCGAGGTCCTCCATCTTCGCAGCCACGTCTGAGCTTGGGTCGTCTTGAGGTAGGTGCTGAACAGTCTCTCGCCGTCGACGCCGCCCACCAGCCATGAGCGCGGAAATTGTAGCAGAGGCAGCAGAAGGATGTTCACCCTGCTGAGGGAATACTTCGTCTACAACTTGCTGCAGGGGACGGCCGCTTTCCACTTCGACATGCTTCGGCGCCAGCGGACTTCCAGGTAAGGCAGAAGTATCGGCAGGCGGTAGGTCAAGCCAACGTTCCACAATCCCCTCGTCATCCACGGGCTCTTTCTTCACCACTACTGTACGTTGCAGACTCGGCTTCCTCTCCGACACGCTCATAGCGCGCCGTGGGTCGACGAGTCCAGTCACCGCATCCACCATTCCCTTGCCAGGCCTGCGAATCTTCGCATTCAAGCTCGGCTCCGTGTAGTTCACCGCAGTCCTCGCTCGTCGCGAAGGTCGCATCCCTCCCCCGTCAGTCGCTATGCTCATCGTGCTGAGGTCCGAAGGCGGCGGTGTACCCGCACGAATGCTGTCGTCTATGGGCCGTGCGGCCGAAGCTTCGGACGGCGTTGGTGAGAAGAAATCGGCTGGTGCTGGGGTTTCGGGTGGGATCTCGACGTGCTCGGCTGGTGCTACAACCTCGACTGTGGGTACTACGTCTTCGTATGCCAGAGGCTGTGGTATGGCCGAGACGCGTCGCTTCCGTGAAGCTGCAGCCGAGGAACGTGGTCCAGCTGGTTTTGTTGACTTCTCCGGCAGATCCTTACCTGGCTTATCCAACAGTGCGGGCGTGAGAACCTTCTTGGGAGACATATTGACACTCTTGTCTCCCAGCACTCTCCGCAATGGCTTCGGTGGCGTGGCAGAGACATCCTTCGCGAGTTCTGCAATCTGCTCTTCAGCCACGTTAGCCGCAGACGCAGCGCCCTGTTGCGCGGCAATCTTCGCTTCACTTCCTGCGCTCTTCCTACTGAACGAGAAATCGCCTGCCGCGGGCGGCTTGATCGGCTTATCGAGGTCCCTATCCCCGAGCTTGCGTTTCGCGCCCGTCCGTAGTATAGTCAGAGGCTCAGCATCAGTCTTCGTGGGCGACTGCGACACGATCGAATGCCGCCGTATCTCCAACTTCGGCTGGCTGTCCTTTCGTTTGCGCCGCGTCTCCAGATTGACGGAGAGAGTTGCAGGTAGTTCATCGTCTTCTGCGAGCTCTAGCGGTGGAGGGATAGCTGACAGAGATAGCTGCTTCACCGGATCCTCGTAGTCGAAACGTGCGACAGGTGGAGGTCCCAGATCCGGCGACTCATTGCTGCTATGATTAGACAGCGGTATGGACTGTATCTCGTCCGCATTCAGAGTTCGTCGTGGGTACGACTTGTCCTCCGAGATGGTCGGCATCTGATTCTCGCGCATAGCTTCAGTCAACGGTTGTCGCTCTCTCCACTGTCCGTCCAAAGGCTGTCTGTCCCATCCAGTCTTCACCGCAGTGTCATCAGGCACATGCGCGAGTGCATCAATGCCATCAACCAGCTCACTCAGTTCCATAAGCTTTGCCTGCAGCTCCTCCCGTACTCTGCGCACCGCATCTCCAGCCACCTGCCCACATCTCGCTGCCTCCAGCTCATTCTGTAACTGCAGTACTCGCTCCCGCAAATTCAAGTTATCCGCCTGCAGTCGTGTTACGTCAATTTCCAGACTCCGGATGCGCAAAGACTGGGTGGAGTTGTTCTTTGCGAGTTCTCGATTTTGGCGTATGAAACGGCGCTTGACTTCATCAAAGTCAGCAGGCGGTCGCGTTGATGGCTTGATACTCTTCGTGCGCATTGTATTGCTTGAAGTGTTAGAGGTGTTCACTTACCGGCATCAACAGACTCGACTCCCGGCTGCAGCGAAACGATGGAGGCAGGCGCAAGGGCGGGCGGCTCGTTCAGTCTTGCCATATGATCCTGCTATGAAAGGCATACGGAATATGATGCGATTGTCGTATGATGTTGCCGTTTCGAAGTTCGTATCGTAACCTATGAAGCTCTCGAATCCTCAACCAAAAGTCAACAAACAGCGGAACCGGCCGGGCAACGCCTCGGCGATCGCGTGGTCGCGTCTTCGGGTGGGGTCTTGCAAGAACATCAGACACTTGCGACTACGACGGCAACGATGTCTCATCGCTCGGCTCTGCCCTCGCATATCAGACCTAGGCCATCTTCGGGACTGGCGCTCAGCAATGCATCCACCAACAGCAACCCTCAGGCCTCCGCGCTGCAGGCCAGGATCGCAGAGAAGAAGGTCGAGCTTGAATCACTTCGTCAGCTGCGGGATTTGAGCGCAGGGCTGGCGGCACAGATGCAGCAACTAGAGGAGAAATTGGCGACCTTGGGCACGGGCACAGAAGCTGTGGCGGCGGTGCTGGGGAACTGGAATCAAGTATTACGGGCTGTGTACATGGCTAGCTGTAGGTTGGGTTTGTGTGCTGCTGGCACAGTGGAGACTGATAGAAATGCAGCTGTGATCCCGAAGCCTGCCAAAGAGGGAGAGGAAGCCGAGGAGGAGCCATCAATGCCACTACCGCAGACCCTTGTACGGATCCCAATACAACAAGCTGAAGCAGTACAGAAGGAGGCCGAAGCTGCACAGAAGGCTGGAGAGTGAGAGCGTTTGTTCGTTGCTCGACATGCCTTGCCTTGACTCTACCATGAACCTCGCCGTACCAGCTGCGCAAATGGTGTGTCTGTCGCCAGCTGCTTTCGCCACTCTGTCATGATGTCAAACGAAACTAGAGTCCAGCTTGGCCACACGACTCGAACAACGCCGAATTGGGACGTGTAGCGTACGCCGCAAGAGTAAGGCATTCACTGGAAGTGGTGCTCTGATCAGACTAGGAGCGGGGCATAGAGCCGCTCATAGAGACGGATATGAAGTGCTACTTGTGATAGGTATGATGGCGACGATCCAGTGGAGAAGGATAAGGCTGACATTTCTAATCACGTAGCAGTGATCAATGTACAGCTCTAACGTTACTACCTCTGTCTAGCATATGAAGAGCTCCACTTGACTGGCCCTCACGACGGCAGATTGAAGGCTTTGGCGGCAACCTCTAGACACCCATTTCCGCGGAGCCCGCCCTGGGCTGCTGGAAAAAGAAGAAGCTCAACGTGTCATCATTACGCTGAAAGAAGGCAACGAGGCGTTGGCAATCATAGATGCCATTGGCTGTTTGAGCCAGCCTTGCATGCCTTACAATTCTATGTTTCGGCAATGATACAGAGTGAAAGGCAAGACACTTCCCTCCTTTCGATACCTCCCAATTCCACCACCACCAATACTCGCCTAGTAATGATCATTGACCTAAAGTAGTTCGCAATGGTTATGCCTTACCAGTACAAGCCTCTCGAACCCACGAAGAAGCAGTTCAGACTCATCAACATCCTCAAATCTTCTACAGAAGCGGCACTAAAGTGTAGCCTCGAAGTCTTCTCCTTGCTTGACCTCAATCCTGAATACAAAACTTTCCTCACAACCAATGGACTGACGGAGGCCACGTCCTCTCAAGAACTATCGGAATGGATTGGTACGTCGCAGATACCAACGTTTCCGCCGTACGAGATCAAGAATCGCTTCTTGTGGGGTGATTTTGCTGCGCTGTCCTACGTTTGGGGCGATCCTCGTGAGACTACGACGATCGAGGTGAACAGTGTCCAGACGCAGATCACAAAGAGCTTGGCAGCTGCTTTGCACTGTCTCCGTGAAACCTGCAGATTCGCTGGGTCCTACCACCTTTGGGTTGACGCCTTGGCGATAAATCAACTCGACGATCTCGAACGAAGTCAGCAAGTAGCTGTTATGCGGGACTACTATACAATGGCGTGGTCTGTGATTGGTTTTCTAGGGCCAGCGCAGGACGAATGCCACAAAGCCATGGGTCTTGTCCGAAGCCTGGCGGATATTGCCGGTAGCGAGGATACTTGCGAGGACCTTCGGACGACAATCGTTCGGACGAAGAAGCACCCTCACATGCCTGGCAGCTGGCTTGCATTGAATAGGCTCGCGCTACGTCCGTACTGGATCCGCCTGTGGATCATGCAAGAGCTCGCACTTGGAGGGCCTCGGGCGATCCTCTATTGTGGCTCGGAAGCTATTCTCTGGCACACCTTTTGCCGAGGACTTGGCGTACTCAGCGGTTTCCTGTGGATCGCAAGGGTCGAGGCCACCAAGTACGATTGCCGGCTCTTACCTGACGAAGCTCGTCCCCGCGGAGTTCAATACGTGCTGGATCACATCTTCAAAGACATCTGGATGCTTTCGCATATCGAGGAGAATCAGTCGCAGTCGCCCAAGCTCAGCAGACTGATGGAAATGGCGACCTCCACCCTTTGCTCGGATCCTCGTGACAAGGTGTATGGTATGCTTGGCGTCATGGACCGCGAAGTGGCAAAGTCGATAAAGCCAGATTATACACGTAGCGCCGCCGAAGCTTGCATTCGTGTAGCTGAAGCTTGTATCGTGGCCCACAAGAGTGTCGAAATCCTCCGCGATGCCAATATATGGGGCCCTTCTGGTGCTCCTACTTGGGTTCCTGACTTCACGTGGACGGGGCGACGACGCGATAGTCGTCCTGACGATACTGGGCAGCCAGATGACGCAAGTCATCGATCCAACAAAGCATGGCTCGAAAGGCGCTCATACCATGCCGATCGAGGGTTGACCTTCACTCCGCCTGTGCGGGTAGGCCGGAGTTTACTGTGCACGGCAGCGTTGTTCGACACGATTGACGGATTAGGCCTGGGTACCACTCTTGAGCCAGATGAGAACCAGAATACTTTAGTTCAGACTCAGGGCAGCCACAGCGCATACGGAGACTTTGAATCCACAGCTCGTCGTCTTCATACCACTCTATATGCAGGCCGGAGGCGGTTCCATGGCGAGGACACGACAGCTCTTCTGCATCTTCCGCTGACTCAACAGGAAGCTGAGCGGCAATTTGCCAGACTCGGCTGGGTCTTCTTTGAGGAGGAACTTGTCTGGTACGAGCGATGGACAGACTGGTACGAGGGCAACGCCAAGCTACGTATAGGAGGCTGGGAGCTTGAACGCTTCTTCTCAGGTTCGGTCCCGCATGGCGCCGACGAGGAGGAGTACAAGTCAGCCTACACGGGATGGGTGCGAACCTCCCAGGCTGGCATCAGAAGACTTTTTACTACCGCCTTTGGGCGACTGGGCTGGGTGTCTTGCGCGCGGGGTATCAAGCCAGGCGAAGGCGTAGAGGCTCAGAGAGGAGACGTCCTGGCCGTGTTTCCCGGATGTTCAACTCCAATTCTATTGCGGCCTCATCATACTGGCGACCACTATCGCGTGTTTGGCGAGATATATGTCGAAGGAATGATGGATGGTGAATTACAGGTGTTGCTGGCTGGGAACATGGCGTCCCTGCAACAGGTCTATCTGGAGTAAGCAGCCAATTTGCTGCGCTACTTTCGCCTCCTAGACACCGAGATGGCTGTAGCGTTCTGAAGCGGTTCCGCATCTCGCAGCCTTTCGGTGCTCATTTCAAGGGCCGGCAGCTGATGTACCCCGGCACATTCAAACAATGCCGTCGGAGCGGAAGGCGAAGGCGGCTGAAGCTATCCGTCTCCCCGTCCTTAGCGTGGGGGCGGAAACAGGCATGGCGCTCCTTCCCTCCACCTTCTGTCTGCTGTGCATCGATGCAGATTGTTGCATCGTTAACCAATAGATGCTCGACGAACACTTTCCCAAAGCAGAAATAGTATGGACAGCGGACAGCGCCCGCTTCAACAACTCAGCGCGAGCGGCATCGGACTTCTTCGCATGATATGGCTCACACCTGGACAACCAGAGAGCAGCAGAAACGTGCCACCTCGCCCAACGATTCTCCCCCATGGGTTTGCTGCCGCCCACAATCTGCGGACCCAATTCTTGAGCTCAGCCAACTCGGAGGAACGGTAACTATCCATGTCTTCGCGCTCTTTCCTCCATAGGGCTCCTCTTCCTCATCACCCCCATAATGGCTTTTGTAACTCGAGCGGCGCTTCTTGCCCTTGCGCTGGCTTCCCTCTCCTACAGCGCGCCCTTTGTGCCTCTAGCGCCGCGTGCCGTGGCGCTTGACAATGTCTCGCAGCTGCGACCGGAGTACGACTACGTTGTGATAGGAGGTGGTACGAGCGGCTTAGTCGTCGCCAACCGGTTGACTGAGGACCCTACCAGTACGTGCTTCACCGTGGCGTAACCAGCTCTGCTAACGTCACATCAAGTCAATGTCCTTGTCATCGAATATGGCCCTCTGTAAGAAGGAGAAGTGCTCTTCCGGATGCCAACCAATGCTGACCTTCGCCCAGCGGCGCCCAAGATGGTGGAACCGCAGTTCCCGGCCTGCCAGTGCCTGACAAGTACAAGCGTGACTACGTAAGCGTGCCTCAGCCTGGCCTCAACAACCGCACCAGTCCTGTCTATACAGCTGCCGTAGTGGGCGGCGGCACTGTCGTCAATGGAATGTTCTTCAATCGCGGATCCGCCGCTGACTACGACGCTTGGGAGAAGCTGGGAAACCGGGGATGGGGTTGGAATGACCTCTTGCCGTACTTCATCAAGGTTGGTAGCGTTAGCTTCGTGCTCCATTACAGACCTCCACTGATGATGCCTCGCGTTTGATAGAGCGAGACCTTCACATCGCCATCAGCAGATATCACCGCAAAATACGCTGGTGTCATCTCGCCTGATATGTCGGTACATGGCACAAAAGGGCCCGTGGGGTCTAGCTTCTCCAACTACCAGTACCCGATTATAAGTAAGTGAGATTAAAAACGCTTCAACCCCAGCTTCGAGTATCGAACAGCGCTTGGTTACTGGTGACTGATGTACAGCGCATAGAGAACTTCTTCCGAGGCTGGAACGCCATCGGCCTGGCCACACAACCTGAGCCCAACGGTGGAGATGCAAACGGTGCTATCTACGGACCAATCTCTGCAATGGCAAAGAATCAATCACGAGATGATGCTTCGGATGCTTACTACCGCCCAGTGGCGGGCCTACGAGACAACTTCCACCTGATCACCGAGCAGACCGTCACAAAGATAAATCTTGACGATATGAAGAGGGCTAACTCGGTTAATGTAGGCGCGGCCACTGCATTCGATTCGACCAAGCTGACTTGCTCGTCTTGATAGTTCGTGGCGCGCAGCAACACAACCATGACCGCAAACACCACTGTGACGACTGCGTATGCGACTCGCGAGGTTATCCTAGCGGCTGGCGCACCCCATAGCCCGCAGGTATTGCAGCTGTCCGGCATTGGACCCAAGGATCTGCTGTCAAGTCTGGGCATCGAAACACTGGTGGACCTCCCAGGCGTTGGCCGCAACTTTCAGGACCAGCCATCAATGTTCTTGCAATTCACATGTTCGTTACTTGCAATATCCGGCATGCATTCTGTATCCTGACGATGTATGGTCTAGACAACAGCTATCCTTTCCCTTCCCCAGACTGGCAGCTCTCCAATCAGACCTGGGCCGCTGAGCAGCTGGAGATCTACTACGCGAACCGTACTGGCAAGTCTCCCTCCTTACCTCTAAGGCTTGAAGGCGAGCACTGACAGCGTTGGCTGTAGGCCCAATGACCATCCCTTACTTCAGCGGCAGCATCGTGGCGTACATACCGCTCCAGAACATGACCAGCAACTACCTGCAAGTGATCGACCGCGCAGCCGCAGTAGACCCGGAGTCCCTGAACCTACCCGACTGCGACCCTACCATCCTCGCCGGCTATAGAGCCCAACGTGATCTTATCCTCGCCCTCTACGCTTCTGCGCACGCCACAGTTCAAGAGGTCGCCTGGGCAGGCGGCAACACCGTCAGCAACGCGCTGCTCAAGCCGCTGAGTCGCGGCGTCATCACCATCAACAGTACTGACCCCACCGCGCCCCCAGTCTTCGACTACAGGACGTTCTCGCACGCCACGGATCTCGAAACCGCTGTGCTCTCCATCCGGAAGATCCGCGAGTGGATGGCTTCGGCGCCAATGCAGGAGGTCGGGCCCGTGGAGACGTACCCCGGCGCCAACGTAACGAGTGATGCCGATCTCGCCGCCGCGATTCGGGGCTTCGCGACGAGCACGTGGGCGCATCCTGTCGGGAGCTGCTCGATGATGAAGAGGGAGTACGGAGGGGTGCTAGATCCGGAGTTGAGGGTCTACGGCGTGGAGGGCCTGAGGGTAGTGGATGCGTCGATGATGCCGATGATTGTTGGGAGCCATACGTCCAGCACGGTGTATGCGGTGGCTGAGAAGGTCAGTTTTAGAAGCCGAGCTATTGCGAAACGCAGTGATGCTTTTTTGCTGACAACCAATATCTTGCTCCAGGCCGCGGACATCATCAAAGCAGCGCAAAATTTCACGCCACGCCACTCCCACTCTTGGCGACCTCCTGGCCCGCCACTAGGCCAGACATTCCAGCCTGAAGCTCAACAGTAGTCCGAGCTCTTCTCACCTCAGAGCTGCCGTGCACTAGTACGGTATTTTTTTTCGTAGTTCGATAAGGGCGGCGAGAGACGAATCGTGCGTCCACCATGCTATACAGCGAACGTACACAGTTGACAGGCTATGTACGCATGGAACCGGGATCACGAAGCTCGGTACTATACTCCTCTCGCTCATAGAGCAGGTCTCGCCAATCAATCGCAAATATGGGAAGCAATCCTCCAGCAGCCCACATCCATTCATGACTCCTACGTCCGAAACTCCCAACATCACATGTGACTGGTAGAAAGGAACTTGGAGCTTCGATTCTTAGATGTCGCAGAACACCACTCTTTTGGTGATGTCGGGGCTCGTCGCAAGATAGCTGTCGGAAGGGACGTACCATAGTAAGCATATCCTTTAGCTCTTCGATAATTTCTGTATAGTCTCGTCAGCCCCATGGCTATCTCGACTGCTCTCTGCGCAAAACATCAAGCGACTGCTTCCCGAACGCGGCGCAGCAAAAATGCAAAACATACAACAGCGGGTATTCGCATATGGTCACCCACTATACTACTAGTCCGCCGGTTCATGGCTTAAGTACAGGAGAGCGGACGGGATCCTCTGTTTTCTATGACCTGTGGTCGTATGTGCTTGAGATCAGCTTGATCATTCGTTATATAGCAATTGAACAACCTATGGTACTGCGCTGGCGGCGTCAATTGACTTCAATCGTCTCACATGGTCTTTTCAGCCGTTCGAGCAGGCATATATTCGACTCTACATCGACAGTCTCCGACATAGCATTCGCAGGCGGGCGATAGTTCGCCATCCGGGCGCTGTGAAGCAACGGTGAGTTGTTGCAGCGGGCGCTTTCAATACTATTTCTGCTTTGGGAAAGTGTTCGTCGAGCATCTATTGGTCGCACTCCGGCGACTGTCGCCGATGAAGCAATGGCATGCGGGAAATGAGGCTGTGTATGTTTCGGCCCCATCTTGCAGTACGTGAATTCACGAGCAAGACAGCACCTCCGCGCATGGTGCATAGGTTGGGGGCTTGTTGGTGCTTGTGCTCTTGCTGCGGAGGAGGCATGCATAGAGCGCGAAGCTCATATATTTGGCTACCCACACTCGAGCCGTGACTGCACCATATTGTCTGCACTTACACATTCGTTCAACTACGCTGAATTGATTCCACAAGCCGCCAAAATGCTGTCGCCATCCTTCCTTGCTTTCGGACTCTTTGTTGTCCATATCACAGCCGCCACAACAAAATACAGCGTAAGCTTGGATGACACGTAAGCATGGATCTCTGCTGGTTGCAAACCTGGTTCGCAGTACTTACTGTTCGTAGATGGCACGTTCCCGTCCTGTTGGGGAAACCTCCGCAGTCGCTCTCCATGATCTTCGACACTGGAGCAGGCAGCTTAGCCGCGCACAGTGCACTCCTACCGGCCAATGAATCGTCAGGTGGTCCAGCCTACGATCCTGCCAAGTCATCCACGGCCACATTGATCGAAGGCGACACTTATACGAACTCTTATGCTAGCGGACACACGGGCTCCGGTGTTGTCTACAACGACACCGTGTCCGTAGGCAACCTGAAACTTAGGATGACCTTCGAAGTGGCCACGTCAAACAATGGTGTGAATAACGATGCCTCGGAACCCAGCGGCGGTGACTTCGGTATGTCCTTTGCCGCCGCTGGCATGTCGGACGACTACCACGTTCCCACCTTCCTTCAGGCAGTGCAATCCAAGCTTGATAGTTTTCTCTTTACGGTCGACTATGACAAAGCCTCCTCGCAAGGAAATGTTGACTTCGGATTCATCGACCAGACCAGATACAACGGCAAGATTGGCTACCTCCCCATCAACGCCAAATATTTCTGGGGCGTGAACTTCACTGGCTATGCTGTCGGTAACGGGGCACTCCACGCACGACCATGGACAAGCGTCGTCGATACTGGTACATCAACCACACACGTACCGCCGGATGTCGTGAAAGCCTACTGCTCGCAGGTCAGTGGTGGGACCTATGACACAGGGTCCTTGACTTGTCAATATCCCTGCGGCGGGCCCCTGCCAGACTTTGTAATTGGTGTGGGCAGTCATCGTGCTGTTATCACGGAGGAGTACCTCAAGAGCTCATCTGGTAGCAGTAGCGGCAACTGCGTGAGCAAGCTTCAAGGCAAGGAGGGCAACTCCGTGATCTTCGGGCAAAGTTTCATTCAAGCGCAGTTCATGGTTTTCGACCACGCCAATGCCCGAGTTGGCTTTGCGAATAAGGATGGTGCCTAGGTGGAGTGTCGATGTAGAATTCGCCAAAATGGAGCCCCAAAAATGGAACATACGAGAGGCTAGACGGACCCTGATCTTTCGTATATTAGTCCTTGAACGCTACAAGAAACGGCGTCTAGCGAGCAATGTTCAGACCTCCACCACGTTGCATCAGGCCACCTCGCTTGCTCTGACCGCGGGCTGGCGACTCGCCATAAGCGTCTTGAGAGTGCTGCGGCGACCAACCAGAACTGCCCTCGTCAAGGTCTTGTTCGTTGCGATCGTAGTCGTCTTCTCGACCCGCGCCAGCACGTGCAGGCGGCATTCTGCCGTCCGGAGCGTACATATCGTGTCCCATGTCGTCCGCGTCCCGACGTCTGTAAGCATCGGGGCGATCTCGTCCCTGTGCGTACGCACCGAAGGACCTCGAACCGTGACCCGATCCGTGAGACTCACTCTCGTATGTACCTCCGTACCGAGCTGAATTTTGGTGACCCAGCGATCCGCGTGCTGAAGTGCGCAATTGTTCAGCTTGGCGGTAGCCGGATTGAGAGTGATTCCCAGGGCGCTTCCTTCTCTCCCAGTCGTTCCATCAACATATGCCTCAATACAGCCATACCCGCGGCGGTGTTCTCAGTCTTTGGACCGAGCCAAGCAAATACTCGGCTAGCCACAGTGAAGATATCCACCATCATCCCTACTTGGTTGCCACGTTCAGCCACATCCAGCTGGTTGATGCAAATCGCATCTACCCACAGAGCGACTGACGACGTTTCGTGACGCACTCGGCGAAGGGCGCTGGCAAGAGTCGCAGGGATCCGTATGGCTTGTCCATCTATCAGAATCTCCCTAAAGTCCGACGGGTCTCCCCAGGCATAGGAGAGTGCTGTGTAACTCAAAGTAGGGCCGCTATCACTGAGAAAGCACACCGTGGAGGACGTCCTCAAGACCTCCAGGCTCAAGTCGCAGTATCCTTGTTGCCTTCAGATCCACAGGTAGTGGTGTGTAGCTGAGCTTGTGCAAATCCTGCTCGGTGGATTGCCATCATTGCACGTTTACATCAGCGACTGCTGTCGTGGATGCTGCTTTCGGACAGCTCACAACTGACCTGGGGTAGTGTTGGCAGTACGTGATCCGTCGTCTCCCTAGTCCATGAACCTTTCGTCACTGTAAGGCCGGGCTGAGTCTGCGAGGTCTCAACTCCCTAAGTGAAAGTGTGCGTGTACTCAATATTCGCCATGATTATAGATCGAATCTGCCGGATTCACAGACTTCTCTCGTTAGGCAGATCGAGCTATATCCTAGAGCTTGATTGTCAAAGTACCAGCTGTGAAGTGTGCTCGGAAGGCTGTGCACGAGACCGCCCTGAGGCTGCTTGCATGAAGGCCCGCAGCATGCAGCACAGCTCTCCTAGCAGTTACCAGCATACCTAGTACGCACAGGCTCTAAAAGTTTATCGTAATGCTTTGCTGATGTTATAACGAAGCACTTTAGGGAGAAGGTCGTCGGCCTTGGCACTCCCGTATCACGGCAAATTCCGCGGCAGATGTTCTTCACGTTTGACGGACACCACCTCACTGCCCGCCTCTGGTCGCGTCGTAAACAAGCTTGCTCCTTGGATTCGAGCAAAGGCCACGCCCCCGACAGCGACTAGGACGTGAGATCGAACCTCGTGCTATGTCTTGTACGAGCCAGGGCTGGTCGTGAATATCCGTACGTAGGTTGCCCGAGTCTCAGTAGCAGCCGACCGTCGTAATGACACGCGGCCTCAGTAGGCCATCGCCCGGGCGTCAGCAGCGCAAATCCCGAATGAGCTTCATGTTTGCGTTCTCTAAAGATCTTCTACCGTTATGGCTAAAGTCTGCACAGAAACCAGGATTCCGTCAGACCTTGGTTGGGACTTCATCGAACGTGACCAATCAACATGCGTAGACCGCCTACAGATCTCTACCATGGAACAAAATCGACACTGGAGTTCACCGCTTATCCACAGATCCACCCAACTATGCACCTGATCGGTTCCGACACTCTGTCGCAACTTGACCTCAACTAGGCAGTGCGTTCGTAGGTCTCTTACCGAACTGAGCAGAGACTGCGACTTGGATGCGTATTTATGGCGCAGCACCTTGCCGCAACCAACAGACTAGGTACGTTATCACGAACGACCGTCGTCGTAGTAGGTGGAAAAGATAGATTCATTCCACGCTCAATTCATCACCAATTCACACGGCTTCACGATGGAGTTTCGATTGCAATCACTCTGGTGCCTTGCTCTCCTTCACACGACTTCTTGCTATGCTGCGCTTCTTCCCATCAAGCAGTCGATTTTGAACGGGTGTCGATCCATCCCAGGAGATTACAATTGGCCTCCGGACGCAGTTTGGTCCTCATTCAACAGCACGCTCGGGGGCAAGCTGGTGGCTACCACGCCTCTAGGCAGCGTATGCCACGACTCGCCGTTCGGCGCGTACGACGCCGAGAAATGCGATGCATTGAGATCTAACTGGTTCGCTCCCGAAACACACATCGACTCCAGCTCCTCTATCATGGCTCCGTTCTTCACGAATAATAGCTGCGATCCTTTTCTCCCCCGAAACGCATCGTGCTCCCTGGGCAACTATGTCTCATATGCCGTCAACGCCTCCTGTGCGTCGGACTTCCAGAAAGCGATAGCGTTCATTCGACACCACAACATTCGTCTGGTCATACGCAACACCGGACACGACTACAATGGAAAATCGACGGGTGCAGGAGCCCTCGCGATCTGGACGTACCACATGAAGGACATTGACATCGTCGACTACAAGTCTCCTGGCTACACTGGACCGGCAATCAAGATGGGCGCGGGTGTATCAGTCATTGAGTCCTACCGCTTCTCCCATGAGCACGGTTTCGCCAACTCGGGTGGAGATTGTCCGACTGTGGGCGTAGTGGGCGGATGGGCACAGGGAGGAGGAGGCCATGGCCCTGCCGTCTCCAAGTTCGGCGTCGGAGCAGACCAAGCGTTGGAGTGGGAGGTAGTAACGGCGACCGGTGAACTCCTTATTGCCAATCAGACGCAGAATCAAGATCTCTTCTGGGCGCTCTCTGGTGGTGGTGGAGGGACCTATGGCGTGGTCAGCTCCATGACCATGAGAGTATACCCGGACTTGAAGTCTTCTGCCGCCAATATGACCTTCGCTTATAGCAAGCACACCGCAGACGCTTTTTGGGACGTCGTGCGGACTTTCTATGCCTCCCTCCCATCCCTCACCGCCAGCGGGTGTTTCGCAATCTGGGCAGTGTCGTCAGACGGGTTCACGCTTTACCCGGCGAACTGTCCAGGGCTGTCAGAGAACGAAACGCGGGCTCTGTTGAGTCCCGTGCTGTCGAAGCTCACGCAGCATGATATACCCTACGGTGAGCTCGAGCAAAGTCCAAGCTGCTGGCTGTATTGCGGAAACTGACGTGCTCTGAAACTAGACTCCTTCATCACCGAATTCGACAGCTTCCTACCTAGCTACGAGGCCTACAACCTCGCCGCACCAAAGAATGTCTCGAACAGCCCGCCATTAGCAAGCCGTCTCGTCCCACGCGCGACTCTTGACCAGAACCTCACACAATTGACATCTGTCTTCCGCGAGATGCAGAGTCGAGGCGTCACGCTCGTCGGCACCGCCGTCAACATTTCCCAGCAAGGATTCGCCGCGGATCAGACGTCCGTGGATCCCGCTCGGCGCAACGCGGCTTTTAGCGCCATCTTTGCCACCGCGTATGACCAGATGGACTACGAGACGGATATCGCTCGCGCCAACGAGATGACGTATCAGCTGCTGCCGAAGCTTGAGAGGCTCATTCCTGCAGACCAGCAACGTGCGTACATGAACGAAGGTGATTTCCAGGAGCCAAAGTTTCAGGAGGTGTTTTATGGGGTTAACTATGGGCGTTTGTTGGGCATCAAGGACAGGTACGATCCGGAGCAGATATTTTATGCGCTTACGGGCGTTGGCAGTGACAGGTGGTACGAAGATCAGGCACGAGGAGGGAGGCTGTGCCCGGCTGGGAAATAGATGGCTTTCCATGCGATGGCGCAAGGACACAAGCTTAGAGGCTAGGGCAGCTGCTCGTGCCCGTGAGTGTGTATGCTTGATAGTCGAGCAATATAGGTCGCATCTTATGTCTAATGCTAGCTCTAGTATGACTTACAATGATGGCTCGACTACCACGTTACGGCGAGGCTGTGGTGCGATCGCAGGGGCGCTTTGCCGGCATCGTCAAGAGAGCAAGGTTGTTTCGAAGTGGTGAACTGGTACGGCTCTTCGACGTTCGCGCACCTTTCTTTGCCCACCTTCGCGACTCCGCCTCGTGCTTCCGCGACGCAGCCAAGCCATCAACCTCAAGCTCCACCTCCACATTTGTCTCTCGCACGGTCTTGTCCAATCGATCCGTTGGAAAATGTTGTACGTTGTCTCCAAGCCTGCGCCGCGACTCTTCCGCGACGTCCAAGACATCACCATAGAGGCTCACAGGGTTGCTTACATCTGTCCGAATCGACTGTGCAGGTGAACACCGCCAATACACGCCGACAACGAGGGCCGCATAGACTGTGCTTATGCCTGCGAAAGTCGCGAGCAAGCTGGCTGAGAAGCCCCAATAGCACATGTACGTGTTTCCGGGCTGGCAGACACTATTTGCTTTAGCCCCTGCCCAGAAGTACTTCACCCTGGGGGTCCCTGAAGACCCATTTTGCAGTGATACGTTGAGCGGCGGAATGGCTAAGTTGTAGGTGCTGGTGGTGAGGCCTTATTGTCAAAGTGATATTGCAAGCGATATCGTCCATCTCCAGTAAAATCTCAATGAACCGATTCCTGTGAGCCCCAACAAGGACAGATGTCAACATCCGACGGCCGTTGCGCAGAACTATCGGATATCTACCACAACACCAGCCAAGGACCATCATTCGTGCCATTTCAACGCCAACGCTCCCAAAGCCACACCCATCACCTCTACCATCCCCATCTCCCTCTTACCCACCTAGCCTCCTCAGCTCGTCCCGCTCACAGCAAGTTTCATCAAATGATCCATAAAAGTCTGCAAACTAACATCATCCGTGAAAATCGTCTGCGCCGTCTGCGCCACCCCGCCATACCCTGACCCAGCAGCAGAAGTATGAGTCGTACTCGGATTCAGCTTCGCGAGCAAGAACCTCGCCTGCGAACCCCCAGCATCACACACAATGAACCGCGGAAGCGGGAAGCGGTCTTGGATGAGTTCCTGCAAGCAATACCGTTAGCATGAAATCACCAGCCAGAAAATCGTAAGAAGAAGGCAGAGCAACGGCTCGCACCACGCAAACCGAACAGCAGTGTGGCATGGGGATAACTCACCCGCGCGTCCTCCTTAGGAGCCTCCAAAATCTCCTTGAAATTCTCATACCCCTCCATCTCCTGATACCCCGCCTTCCGCCACTCAGCCATCGTCTCGCCATGGAAAATCAGAATATGGAAGAAAGAATCCAGCAACAGAATTGTTTGCGGCTGAATACTCGACGAATCCAACAGAACCGGAATCGCGCCCTCCTGATCAAAAGTATAAGAATCCAGCGTAGGTTGGATCATAACGAGAGAGTTGCCGACGTCCTCATGGTTCAGAACATGCCGGTAAAAAGCCGTTTCGTCAGGGGAATTGTTGAAGACTTGCAGAAACTGCGAGCGTCGGAGGTGGAACATGAATTGCGGGTAGAGCGTGAAATTCTTCTCCAACCTGAACGAGCTCGGGTCGTCCTTTCGATACTGTAGTCACAAACACAAGAAATGTCAGCACACAATCACCAAATTCAAAGCCAGACCCCCATGTCCGAGTTGCAACCACCAGAACACACAACACAAAAACCACACCCTCCACTTACCTCAGCAAACCTCGCACACAACCGAATCAACATCCTATCCACCCACCTCAACACATCCGGCCCATCATCCACCTCGGCCTTAAAAACCGCAATCCTACTCATCAACACAGCAGCAGCCTCCTGATCAAAACTCTGCGCCAGCGCCGGATCCCCACTCGCCGAACAAATATTCCTCCCTACCGTCGTGACCCTCAGATGATACTGCCCACTAGAATGCTGATAGTACGTCAAAAACTGAATCAGTCCTTTCTGCGGCCCCCCTCCCACCGAAGAGGCCGAGGGAGCGGTCTGGGAAGCGACTTCGAAGTATATCCCGTAACTAGCTTGGGGGTCAATACCGGGCATTTTCCACGAACAGGTGCCGCCGATTCCGCACTCGGTTTCTCCCACACTAGTGCTCTTTTTGTTTAGCGAGATGGCGTGCCCGATTAGGCCGGTGACTTTCAGCTCTTTGGACGTCAACACTTCCAGGCTAGCGTTGAAGCCCATGGCTAAGTTGCCTTCGGCGTCTTGGTCGAAGATCTTGGCAAAGGATTGTTTGTACATCGACGCTGTGAAGGAGTCGGTGAGAATCATGTGCCCTCCGGTACTATTGGGTAGACCTTTCATCTCGAGTAAGCCGACTTGATCGAGGCAGCCGGCGAATATGTCGACGATGTGGCCGTTGCCTGCTACGCGTTTGGAGAGAGCGTCGTAGAATTTTAGGGCTTTTTTGTAGTATTTTACGGAGTCGCGGTCGATATCGTGATGGGAGCGGATCTGTTCTTTGAGTTCAGGTCCAACCACCATCCCGGGACCTTCGGTGCAGGGTCCGCCGGTGAAAAGCATGATCCTCGCTCCCGCGTTGGTGAAGTTTGTTTCCAGCAGTCCCGTGGCTACAGCTAACGCGGCTCCCGTGCAGCGAATAGAGCGACGATCGTTGGCAACGGGCCAGGGGTCTTTTTGCAAACTCTCCAACGCAGTCGTGAGTTGGGCCTCACACTGACTAACCGGCAGCAAGAACCTCTGTCCCGCTCCAGCAATCATAGGCTGTACCGGCCGTCCAGGCTGAGTTTGTTGTGGTTGGCCCGCGCGAGGAGCACCGGGGACAGAGAGCAGGCCGAGCATTTCCTGGACTTGTTTTCCCGTGTAGTCTTTGTTGCCGCGGAAGACGTAGCTTTTCGCGCAGGCGGTGTAGCCCAACTCGTGGACCTGTGCCATGGTTCCGTAGGTTATGAGGCCGACTAGGGCGTGGGGGGGCAGGAGGTCGAGGGAGGTGATGATTGAGTCTTTGAGCGCGGACAGGGAGTCGGATTCTTGGCACGTGTCTACTATGAAGAGGAAGATTGGGGGGGTGGGGGCGGGGCGCGAGAGGCGGTATTCGATTGTTGTGCTGCCTGGGTGGAGTTCGGGGGGGATCGCGGTTTCGCTGATATCCTTATAGTGTGGCGGCAGACCATTTCGCTGCAAGCAAAACGGGCAGATCCAGATTCTTGCCCGCATGTCGACTTGGCAGAAGGGGTTGAGGACTGCGCGGCAGGGTGTTTTGCAGGTTACGGGTTCGTAGGGGAGCGGTTGGAGGTCTGTCTTTTCTTTCAAGGGTGTGTAGAGGGCGCCGAGGGGCACGACGAGACGCGAGGCTTCCATGCGGCTGGCTGGGAAGGTGTTCCAGCTTAGGCGTAGGCCGTCGCGGTCTTCGATGTCGGACCATTGTTCTTTGAGCGAGTCGTAGTCCATGGCTGCTCGTGGGGGGGAGAGAGGGTTGGGTGCGTGCGGGAGGGCGCTCATGCGGTGGTGAGGGAGAGAAGGTTGGTCGGCAGTCGTTCCAATTCTTTTGCAGTACGTGTCGTCGTGGATGAGCGTAAAGTTGTCCTTCTGCTCGCACTCCAAACAGCAGCTGCAGTCAACTATCCGCGAAACGTAGCTGTATCCTCAGGCAGCCTTACAGGACGCTAAGTTTCTTCGCCCACCTCACCTTCAAGTCCTTCCCTTCCTCTTCCTCCCACATACGTGCCAGCATAGCAAAAACACATTACTTAACGGCAGACCTCCTTCACATTGGGAAGCTCTGTTTTCGCGCTGCGCATAGATGGACGTTGGTCCGCAAGGACTTACCCGTTACTGGGCGCCCGCTCTCTGATGCTGCCGTTTTGGAAGCTGGCGGAGGGCGGGAATCAGCTGTGGTTACATGCACCTCAAGAGATGATCTATGCTATACAATGGACATGCAGAATATCGCGAGGCTCGACCTCGAGTGTGCTGCTGCGAATAGCGAGCCTGGCAAAGCCGTGGACCAAAGCACGGCCGAGTTGTGTTTGATCTGTTCGCTAGCACGGTAGGATACGAGTGCACACTTCCCGTTGGCTTAGAACATCTCTCCTCCTCTTGCAACACTCTGCTGTACACGTCGTTCCTGTCATTCATTTCCGAGATATCGTACACCCTGCTGCTCACCTCTGCTATCCGCTGCATGTTGATCTTGATACGAAAATGCGCAAGTCCACTCTCGTCGTCTAATTAGCGGGATAAGGTAGGGACAGCTATGATATGGGCCCTAACAACTGTCCGGAACATGTGAGGCACGGAGGAAGTGGGAGAGCTGAAGGCCGAACCTGGAACGCTTGCGGAGAAGGCGGAGGAGGAGTTGAAGAAGGTGTAGCTCAACAGGGTCCACGGTCAGAGATGTGGGGAACATGGCACGGCTTCTCTGAGGAAGACAAGACGAGCTTACTGCGGAGACTGGCCATGGAGACAGTGTGGGATACGCATGGTCTGACCGGCAGAATTGTGACGAATGATAGCGGCAACGAACAAGACCATCACACACAAACGCCTTCTCGTCACCCTGGCCGGCTTCTCCTTCCTCTCTCATGACTGCCAGCCAGATGGCCTCTGGAAGTCACGATGGCATCCTGTTGCGTTTGGGACAGACGGCCGGCGCACCGACTACGTGGAGACGACAGTGTGGACGGCGTGAGCAGACGAGGACCGGCCGCTTCTGCAGTACGGACGGCAAGTCCGCAGTATAAATAAAGCTCGTTTCACTTGTGCCAGTGTTACCAACAACAACACAACACACACAGGGCGGAGGAGGAGACGGACAAGAAAAGCCATTGTGCGTTCTCTTGGGCGCTTCGTCTGGACTCCCCTCATTGGCTACGTTGGTTTCAGATGATCGTCGAGCTGGTATGCCGTCCAGACGGCGGGTCGAAGACGAGGCGTGCAGACACACCAGATAGTGGCAGCGCGTGAACTGCTTGTGAAATGCTCACCCGAAGGCCTATTGGACGATGGCTCTGCCTCAGGGATGGCGCGATGGTTCCTGTATGGCATGGTAGAGGCTGGTAAGTACGCATGATTTGATTCGAGAGTAGAGAAGATGAGTCACCAGTGTCAGACCAACGCTCTTGCGAGACGGTGATGAGATCGTTGTGCGATCTTCCGCCGGGACCGGGGTGGTCGCGGCAGAGTTGCGGTGATACATGGGAGACGAAAGAGGAGGAAGAAAGACTCACATAGGGGATGTGATCGGGTTCCCGCGGGCACAAGCTAAGCTCTCCAAGTTCTCGTCGACAGATTGCTCGAGGGCGAACCACCGATCGGCAATGACGCCTGGCTAGCTTTGGTGGGAAGGGATTTCGCAAAGAGTGCGTCACGTCTGGCGGACGGTGATGGAAGGCTTATAGTACCGGGTGCTTGCACTTGGACAAGAATCTTTTGGGCTTCCAACTCAAACAGTCCTCGATCTGGTTCGAAGGGGGGTTCGGACATCGGTGCAGATGGCATCGAGCATCGCATAAGGGCGGCGCTGAGTCTGGCTGTGTGGTTATGTATACTCGAGAAGCTCACGTACTGCCATCAAGCCCAGAATATCGCCATTCCGCAGACGTCTATCTTTTCATTCAATAATCTCGGTCCAGCATGAAGATGTTTCTCCTGACTGCTAGGCCGCGGCACGTACAATTGAATGCTCGTTACAGCGGCCTGAGTAACGAGGGGGAATACACGCTGCAAGATGAAGTTGATAAAGCATTCGCTGAGCGACGGGACGAACTTGGGGGAGAGACTGACAGGATGTAATAGTCCTGATCGATTGCTACGTCCACCGGGCCATGGCCGAAGCAAGGAGTGGGCTTGCCTCGTCTTCTCTGCTCGTGGGCAGAAAGATTCCGGACCCACCAGCAGACCTGGTATCCACTGATCTGGAATCGCTTTTTTGATGACAGTCACGTGAATCTGTTGCCCATAATAGATTCCGGTGCACGGACTCAGGTGGTCACCGCGACCACCTGAGTCCGTGCACCGGAATCTGCATCTCGACACAGGGTCTCCTCGGGGCCCCACCTCAGGTCCGACCTCTGGAAGCTGTACGTACCTGTTTGCGCTGCTGGACCTGTCGACGGGCGTGGAAAGAGCAACGCGTACGATCAGGATATGCACGCATCCGCTGGAATCGCCAGGAACTCCACGGCCCCCGAACGGAACGTAAGAAATTGGTATACGTACCCTGCTCGGAAGGAGTTGGCAGGAGGAGTGGGCAACGCGCTGCTGGCTCAGAAACGATCGATCAGACCGGTTGTTTATGATGGCGAGGGGACGCCGCGTTGGCTTCTCAGGACATCCTTGAGGGTGACGTGAATTTCCTCGTCGTGTGCGAACAAATGCAGAAAGAACTACTTACCACGCCTTTGCAAAGGCTGAGGTGTCTTCTGTGCCATGTTCGTCGACTTGGGGAATCGTGAGATTGGCGCCGTCAAAGCATGCACGTATCCGTCGGATGCTGTTTGGCCATGAGACAAATTCCCACATACACCCATCGCAGTGGGAAATGGGAAGTTGGAGATATTGCGGACATGTCGCGATTCTGGTGCACTGCTAGACCTATAAATTTCTTTCGCATCGTGTCTCGATCTCGCTAACATGATTGGGCTGATGTAGCGCAGGACAATGCTTTCCTGGCGAGTATGACTTTCGCAGATGAGCAGGTGTAAGGTATGTCTTTGTGTGTTGACTGATTGGGAACGACAGGTGAGTCCTGCACGGCCACGTGCATATTGCTGCATGCCACAAGTGTGCCATTGGTGGTTGACGTTCGGCATGGCTCATATGTTCGCAGAACCCAAGCATAGCGAGATTCCGGTCTAAGACACCCACTGCCTACTTAAGGACATTCGATGCCTCTACCACTTTCTTTTTCCAAACCACAACCCCTCAACTCATCTCAACAATTCAGACCTGCTCTACTCCAATACATACACAAGCTCGATTGTACTTCCTAGCACGTTTGGTCTACTCATCTTGGACTTCGCACACTACCATCACGCTTACAACTATGGCGTCGCCAGCCTACTCACATTGTGACACGCCTTCAAGCCGGAAGCGTCGTAGAGGCCTTCAGGAGTATGACGAAATGTACGACATGAGCGAGGACGAAGTGCACCCCAGCGATGACAGTGAAAGCGACGGGCCTGCATCCCTAGTCAACGAAGAGATGACAGACATCACACTGCCGGAGCACAACAATGCTCGAGCGCCAGCGTTCGAGCCAGAGTTAAAGGAGATCGAGCCTGCCCTTCGGGTGCCAGTCGACAAGATCGAACCCATCATGGCGAAGCATCGCTACAATAGTCCTCAAGCAAGACAGATCCGTGTTGGAGCCAAGGATCTTCGGCAACCCCTCAAGCGACCTCACAAGAACATCACATTCAGAGGAGAGACAGGTACATGCAAAAGCTCAACACTCAACTCCCTCGTCGACATCCTCAAACTCGCACAGGCGGTGGCTGCTGGGCGGCGGGGTACAAATGTGCCCTTCGTGTACAGAAGACCTCTCCAAGGACAGACTATGAGATACGCTGCTCAAATCGTGTTCATGAGCAAACTCCATGCTACAAGGCTCTTGCGGAAATGGCTCAATGATTACTATGCCTGGCGTCAGCCAACACTCGACAACCTCGCCGACGAGGAACAGTACTTCCTGAGACAGAAAGGGATTACAGCATTGAGCATACTCATGGCTTTGCGCAGCAACGAAACTGACTTCTCAAGTGAGCAAAATGCTCATAGCTGGCTCGCAGCCCAGGCCAACCAAAGTGCCAACAGCTTGATCCAACTGTGTGATAGCCGCCTACCTGTGGCCACCGCAATTGACACCGCGCGTGTTACTAAGGTTCTTATTCAAGCGAATACACCGGAGCTGCTCATGGGTCTACTGCGGCAGTACAGTGACTCCACACCTTGCGCTGAACGCGCGTCTCTTTGGCCGTTGGTTGACCGAATCAGGGTCGGAATCCAAGGTCGCGCCATTCTTGAGTATGCTTCGTTGGTCGATCCGCCAGGCTCTGGCGATAGTGATCTACTTCGGGCAAATGCGCACGAGAGGTTGTACGACAACTGCAGTGAGGTCTGGATCTTTGCCTGGATCGGTCGAATTACTTCAAATGAAGTGGTGACTCGTATGGTACATGATTGCTGCCGGGTCCGCCTGAAGCCAGTCATGATCGCAACGCGGGCGGATGAGGATATTGGAGATGAGCTCGAGCGGGCGCGATACAGTGGTCAGGATGTTGGACGATTGGATCAGTGTCTTCAAAACGTGCGGCAATTGACGACGGAAAAAGAACAGCTCCGGCAGGACCTGCGGAAGATTCAGCATCGACGTGGCGAAAGCAATCGCCGAAAGCGAGCAGCCTTGGAAGAAAGGAAGAAGGCCGTCGAAGCTTTGTTGCATCCCGCACAGCAAGAGCGTGTCGAACTCCTTGTCCACGCGCGGAACGGCAGCGTAGCGGAGCACCTTGCCAACGAGTACGATCACTACCTCCAGCATCTCCCGGGCACCAAGCTCGAAGTATATGGTGTAGCCAACGCACACTACGCGATGAGACGCGAAGATACAGAGACAGCTCTGCCGTTGCTTCCTCTGGCTTCAACCGGTCCTCCCAGTCTACGGAAATACATCTACGACGGCGTGGCACCCTTGATCCTGCAGCAGCTGGAGGAGTATATCGAGAACAAGTACATGCCCTATATCGCCGCACTCTCTATCTACGTCGATCCTATTGCTCTAAAAGGACCTGAAACAGTTCTTAGTGCCGTTGATGATGCGACTACCGAGATCAAGGAAATCCTGAGTGCTGGTCGTGATCAACTTACCACACTGGTATCAACAGACTTATCAAAGCCTCTTCTTGCTCCGGACTCACGTCGCAGGTACAGGGTCAACGCCATAAGTGTTCTCAACAGCAAGAAATCACTACACGGGCGGACGCAGCGCGCTTCCTTCAAGAAACACGGCAATCACACCGCGAACGGTGGCCAGGAAGAGCCTAGGAACCAACAATTTGCTCAGCCCGCCATCGTGGCCACACTACAGCAGCCGGGCTTCTTCTGGACACAGCACAAAGCACTTGCGGCTTCTATCAGGGAGCTCTTGCTCGACCACATTAGAGGCATCATGAATCGCATCGGCGACGCTGTCATGGGTCCGTCAGACTTGCAAAAATTCAACCGCTACATTGCGGGCCGAGCGAGGGCTGCTATTCGATGCTGTGCTATTTACAAAGTCTCTGTCGACCAAGCAACAACGTAGGCAACGAAGGACCTTATTCATGCAAGATTAATATAGCTGACTATGAACAGGGTTGCAGAAAGACTTGTCCACTTGCAGAGTAACGGTCAGAATTACTTCACTCGCGCTATGAAGGCAACGTGGGATGAGTGCAATCAAGGTATTACCTGTCTACGATGTCAACCCTCTTGTTCTGTATCCAGTGGCTAATACATCTAGGCCAACGTTCGATCAAACAATCTTTCGAAACTTTGGAGCGAAGTCTTGAACTCGAAAACGACCTTTCACCTTTTGTGGGCATGATCCGAAATTTGGAAACGGACATTCTCACGAACGTCGTCCGCGCACCCTTGGAACCGCTAGAGAACGATGTACAACGTATTCTGGTCGGCATTCGCGAGTGGGTTAGTACCACATCTCAAAGCACGAAAAATCGGGTTGATGAATTGGCTCTGCGGCTTGAACTAAAGCCAGTACTGGAAGAGATGGAGCAGGCCGCCTCCGATCAAAAAGCGATTTTGAATCGCTTGGTGCAGACGCATCGAGTGCCGCAGGCAGTGATGCGGGGGCAGTGAAGGGGACTACATGTGATGCGTGCTAGAAGTATGCTGGCTTCATGTGGCAATCTCGTTGTTTCGCGGAAGTTGCCGTATACCAGAATGACGGCCGACCATACCTACCATGGTATCACATCGACATAACTGCGTACCTCAGCACCTCAGCACCTCGGATTGCTACTAATAATCACTAACATCGGCTTAAAAAGGGCAGTTCGAGGCTCTAGGAACTTCCTAAAAGTCGTCGAGGTACTCATCTCGTCGAGGTACGGAGGTACGGAGGTGCCTTAGTTACGGAGGTATACAAGTCGCGGATATAGTTAAGTCGCGGAGATATTTAACGGTATAGGTACGCGTATCGAATCCTCGCCCTATAGCCGTATCGGAAGTAGGAAGGGCACCGTAGTAGGTCTAATAGGCCGGCGAGGGATCTAGAAGAGGTTAAGTATCACTTATTAGTAAGTTCGAATACGGTGAAGTATAAAGGTGCGGAGGTATTGAGGTGCTAAGGTGCTGAGGTACGCAGGTACGCAGGTACGCAGGTACGCTGATGTGATACCATGGTAGGTATGGTCGACGCTAAGAATGCCAAGCTTTGCACGTCGCACTTCACGTTGCTCGCGTCCATCTCCCAGATCATGACACGATGCCACGTTTTCTCAACGCCACTACGCAGCATCTCACTCTACGATGGCGATGCTGGCACGACGAGAGCGATGCCGCTGCCATCAGGGACTGCACGCAGCCTATGCATGTCTCGGACCAGACGGGACCGAACCACAACACCGCTGCCGTTGGAAGCTGATCAGCCAGATGTGTAACACGCAGAAGCTGTCTTGGTTACAAGGTCCTCGCGTGAGCCTAGCTGTTTTATCCAGGACAGGCATGTCTCTGGCTGGGTGCAGGTCTTCGAGCGTGCAGCCACAGCATGGACATGCATCTAGCCGTCAGGGCTCTCACTGATTTGCTGGCTTGGACAGTATGCATGGCCGTCGACTAGGCGTAAGGCATGTCTTAGTCCAGATCTCCCAGCTCCCTAACCGTTCGCACATGCATCTAGCCGTCGATAGTCTTATGGACACGCCCGTTCCAGACAGTGTCCTGGGTGAGACATACATGCGCACGCACTGCAATGCAAGACTACCGGCATCTCAAGCCTAAGAAGAGGTATGTGGGACTGTGCATTGCGTCTGGACGCCATGTATGTCTGATGTTTCTTTGTCACGCAAACCCGAGAAACTGGAACAGGTCGCTCCCGTTGAGACCACTCGTGTCTCCACTGGGGATCCTGAGACAGATCTTGTTGGCAGAGACAGAGCTGGAAGGTACCTCATAAGCAGCCATCCGTCGGCAATTCCAAGTTCAGTTTCCCATCATCAGTCAGAATTTCCCAGCATTGTCACATCCCTGACACAGCTTTCCTCATTTCGCACTTGCAACTTCAAGCACGACATCAATCACTACTTCAACACAGCACACTTGAACGTTACAGTAACGGCACCCATCTCATCGTGAAGGGCATCCCAACAACGGCATCCCGACAACGGCATCCCGACAACGGCGTCTCAGCAACAGCATCTCAGCAACAGCATCTCAACAACAACAGCATCTCATCAACAGCCATGACTTCGCCGGCGAAGTCTTTCAGCTGTACCTCAAGCGGAGTCAAGCGCAAGAGAAATGGAGAACCTTACAATGAGCTCTACGACCTGACTTCGGAGTCTGAAGGCTCTCTGTCTATCAAGTCTGAATCGAACGACACCGAAGACGCCTACCATCCCACTGTTGACGACGGCGACGCGCAAGACCACTCACTCCCTCCTATCACGACAAGCTGGCCGGACACGACTGGACCTGAGCATTGCGGCGCCCAAGGACCAGCATGCAGTTCGGTATTCGACGACATCCCAGCCTCCTTCCACTCTACCCTGAACAATATCGGCAAGATCTCCCGCAGTCAGTCCAAGAATCGCTTTCGAGGCCTCTCCACCCAGGCTCAAGCTCTCTCTCGGCCACTTTCGCTACCCATCAGGAGGATTGTAATGGTCGGCCGCACAGGCTCCGGCAAGAGCTCCGCCGTCAACAACATTTTGGGTCAGTGTGGATTCGCAAATGCCATTGCCGACGGCGAACGATGCACCGACGTGTCCACTACTTACCAAGCTCCACTTCTTGGCCAGACGAAAAAGTACGCTGCCACAGTCTTGTTTCTGTCTGCGGAGCTTCGTGGCGAGCTCATTGTGCAATGGCTGGAATGGTATGACGCATGGTTCTGCGCTCCACGGGGTGAGTGGGAAGCTTCGGAAATCACTGAACAACGAGCCAAGACAGCCATGGCTGCATTCAGTGCGATGTTCGGCAACGAGCCAGAATTTCAGACCGAGGAGGACGCTCATGAGTTTCTTCGTGGCGATCACGATGATGTCTTGTCCATGCTCAATACATGGTGCGACGAGCTTGCATCTGAGGCGGTCACTCAAGTCTTGCTGGAAGCGGACACGGCGGAGGAGCTTCTGGTGCTGCTGCAGCGATATAATGATTCAAAATGCTCGATGGAAGTTGGAGCTGCCTGGCCTATCGTCGACCGCATCCACATCGGCATCCAAGGTTGCAAGATTCTGGAGTTCATTTCCATCACCGACTGCCCAGGATTGGGCGACACCGACGTCCTGAGAGGTTCGGCATACAAGCGGCTACTCTGCGATCACGACGAGCTCTGGATAGTAGTTGACGTACAGCGTATTCTGTCCGATGGCACGGCATCGAGCTTCGTCCGCCAGCATGGCGGTACCGGATTGGAGACGGTGGTCATTGGCACTAAATGTGACGCCAACCTTGAGAACCCATATGGCTTGTACAATTCTTTCCTTGGCACGGCCACCAAGGACGGTGATCAGGTGCAGCTTGCAAACCTGAAGCGGCTGAAGACCAATCTTGACAGCGAGAAGGAGCTTGCACATGTGAGGGCAGATCTTGCCCGCAGATGCAAGGCTCTGGCTACGGACAGTGGACCCGATAGCCGTCAGCCAAAACGCCAGCGTCTCGAGGGAGCCAGCCGTCGACATTCTCCACCACAACGCCTTGGATGCGATGCAGATCTCGTCAAAGTCAACGCACAGCTACTAAAGGCCAGTCAGAAAGCGCTGGAGTCCCTGGTCACAGCCCGAAATTACAAGATAGACCGGGCGTTGATCAGCACGTGCATCGAATGGCGGCCAACGGGCAAATCCCTTCGCGTGCATTTTCTGTCCAGTACTCACCATGCCGCGCATATGGACGATCTTGGCAAGCAGTCTAGCTGCCTGTCTATACAAGCGACAGGCATTCCTGGACTTCGCAACGATATATACCGCACCTTGGCACCGCTGAGACTACAGGCTCTACACGACCACCTCGATTGTAGTATCGCTACGTCCACCCACAGCTTGGCTTTGCGTGTTGACCCTGACAGTCTCCGCGGCAAGAAAGAGGCGATCAAGCTTCTGGAAGCGGCAGAGAAGTGCATCGAGGCCTCCCTGAGCAAGGCCAAGATTGATGTGCCACAGCTCGTTCGCGACACTGTGATCGACCCTTTGGTCAAGAGTCGGGAAACATTCGTGCAGCATGCATTGCAGGTACTCGTCAGCAAACGCAAGTGGAAGTGGCAGACTCTAATGGCCTTCATGAAGCACGAGGGCCGTTACGAGACTCAAAACCAGGCCTACGATTCTTGGGATTGGCAGTTCTCTCACACTGCTAGGGCCGCCGTTGAGGATCACTGGACGAGGTTCGAGCCACAGCTTATCACTGCCATGGAAGTGCTGAGCACAGACGCAGTACAGAGCGTTACCAAGACTTCAACTCGCACCGACAAAGGCTTGAAGGATTTTCTGGGAAATCACTTCATAGCTCAACACATCGTGGATGCGGAGCACTACAAGGGGTTCACCAACGGACATGTACAGGGAATGGAGAAGCTTGCTCGGGAATTCAAGACTTCTGTGGTGAAGACGATCCTGTATGATTCGAATCCTGCTCGTGCAAATGAACGATTGGTTTGCTGACACTCACCAGGAACGAGAAGACTCTGGCGCTCGCTGACAATTCAGAAAGCTGCTTCTCCGAAGGTATGCAGTTGGCTTATCGTATATGCGAGGATGACTCCGGTAAGTGCTACGATTGTCAACCGTAAGAACACCTTTCGTTGCTGACATACCTTCACAGGCGATGGTGTTACCGATCGATGTATGGATACCATCAGCGACCATCTGCAACGTAGAGATAGTCGCTCACCTTTCATCGTCATGCCCCAAGTGCTGGGTACAAACCTAGCAAATAGTGTCGCAAGCGAGATTACCAACTTCGGCTTCCGCGTGCGCGAGAGCTTTCAGACGACGCGGAAGAACGTTGAGGATGTATTCAGCAACGAGGAGAGCGCACCGAAGGAGGTGTTGTCCGGGTTGCAGGAGGCCCACAAGGAAATTGAGAGAATGTTGGAGGATGGCAGATCTGAACTGCAACGGCTGGTCGAGGCATCATGAAGCGTTCGTGTACGAGAGCATTTGACCGTAAAACTGCGCATAGGCTTCTCTAGCACCCTGAGGCAGGAGCAGGAAAGGCAATGGAGTGGGTATGTATGAACTAAGTCGTACGCCTTGAAGATTGCAGATGGCGAGTATTGAGCTGCGACGAACTCGCAAGCAGACAAGGGCGTGGAGGCCAAGTTTGCAACAGCTTACAGCAAAAACTCAGTCTCCAGAACCATGTCCCATTAAGTTCCAAGCCAGACGTCGTTTAAAGCTCGTGCGTCAAGACCGAAATGTTCTGGTACTTGCCGTACAATGATGCTGTGAAGCATTGAGATCTGCTCGATCTATGTCTACCTGTATGCCTCAGAACCGCAAAACGCCCGCTAATACCGACTATGCTAACGCTGCGCCCACGCAGTGCGTATTATACATCGGACAATCGCTCCACACCTAATCAGTCCTTTTGAACACATTCCTCGCCTCCTTCCCACTCTCAAAAGGCACACCCAACTCGAACAGAGTCATGATCACCTCCGAGAACTCCTTGAAGAACTCCTCCTGATCCTTCGCATACCTGTCCACGTGCGGCCGGAAACCCTCATCCTTGATCAAGACAACATCGGTTGGAAGCATCATCAACGTCTTCGTCTTGTTGTCCTGGAACTGCCTTGGACCGTTCCAGTTCCGGTAGTCCCACTCCTCATCGAGCAGCAGCTTGAAGTAATCGTTCGTCATCGTGATTGGCGAGAACGTCCATGGTCCCTCGAACCCAGAACGATCAGTGTGACACCTGCCAAGCGCATGCGCACCCGAAAGCGCAACAATCTCCTGGTCGTTGAAACCCATGCGGTAGAAGATGCCTCGCAGATGGTCACTGCCTTTCGACGCATCTGGCAGTCGTCCGTCTGGCGTACAGTAGGCGACATCGCGATCTGAACGCCCTGGCCGCCATGCAATGTCTGGTCCGCCCATCTCCTGAATCGCACAGGTTGCACCGAGAGTCCAGAGATCGGAGTGAGTGATCCACGGGAATTGCTCCTTGACAGGCTCGAGGAAGTCACGAGCTGCTTTCAGACCAGCGTTGGCACCGTGGTCTCCTTCGGGGGCAAATCGCATAGTTGCGCCGTTGCTACCGCCAGTGTTGGTGAGCTTGTCGTAAGTGCCGGAGGAATGCCACCCTAGTCTGACGAGCACAGGTCCATACGACCCATCATCATAATCGTCCTCATCGATGAGCTTCTTCGCGATAGCGTCATAGACCTTCTGGTAGTCATGCGTAGTTGGTGTAAATATGGTGGGGTTCTTCTGCCCGGAGGTACTAGGTGCCTTGAATGATTCAGGGATTGGTGCCTCAAGCTGCATAGGCTTCAAGCCGTACACATAATATCCGGTTCCAAGGACAGCAACAGCCGCTACGCCGGACAGTATGGCGCCTTTGCTATTCAAGCTCTGATGCCTCTCGCTAGCGTAACCGCGGCGGAAAGCATGGTTGGCATTCCGAGATGGTAGGTCAACGCGGCGTGGACTGGCGGTCTTGAATGTGGAAGCTGTGGGTACGGAGCGCAACGCTCGAGTGAGTGTTCTCGCAGAGGCCATGGCTAGTTGACTGGAGATAGTGATGTGGAGTAGCTTGACCGTGTTTGTGAGTGTTGGGACGTACGAAAATCTGTCGGTGAAGAGGAGGATACTTATCGAAGAGGCAAATGAAAGTTGACAAACAATGCACAGTCTGCAGTGAGATCACGCATTGTTCGCCGTCACGCCCTTGCTCTTCTGCGCTCGAAAGTCCTAGAAGCCGAAACGATGCCGATATCCCACGCCCTTACGAGATCAAAGTGGTTCTTCATCGCGCGGTCCACTCCGATATCTCGCCGTAAGCGACCCCGGCCGGATTCCTCATTCTTTGCTTTCTACGGTGACTGCTGCACCTATGCCCATGCCCAGTATCGTGATGGCCTGCACCGAGACTGATGGATGCGTGATGCTGCATCTCTCGATGCTCTGAAGCTCAGTATGCATATCTTCCCGAAGAGCCGAGCAAACCCTGTCGCGCTAGCAGCTCATCTTCAGCCCTACGTCTCGCACACTCATCGCCGCATTCGGTAGTTGAAAGCGACTTCACTTGATGATGGCGAAGCTGACCACGATGGTATGTCGTACCACAACCTTGGAGAAGTCGTTACAGATCGTGTTATCTACACTTGCAGACACTGCACATTGCCACAACGCCAGCGCTTAATATAAGCCTCCCAGCCAGTGTATTGCGCTGATAGCCAACCCGTATCGCACCTATACAACATCAACATAAAACAAGACCCAAGCACATAATCCAACTCAAGCGGCCTTCTCTTTCTCAGTCAGATCCAGCAGCTCGTCCACATTTCCTTGTCCATCAAACTTCTCCTCCTCCACGGTCGAAGTCAGCACACCCCTGTCACCTTCTGACTTTGTTCGCAGCGTCCTGATACTCTCCTCGCGGTGCAGCCCCTTCAGACTTCCTGCCCGGCTCAATGCGCTATCGCTGGCGCTGCGCAGACTTGCACGATCCATGTTATCGTTGACAACTCGTAGCCGTGACTTCGGGATTGTAAACATGACCTGCACGTCGCGCTTGCTGGCCGCCCCCTCGACATCCCAATCGTCCTCCGCGTGCCGCTTCTCGAGCGAAGATTCTCCCCAGTCGCCCGGATCTGGGTCATCGCGATAGCGCGGCCACTGATTGTCTTCCCAGTCTTTCTGGCCTCTCTTCTGCTTCAGAAGAGTGCCTCCATCGGAGACAGTCCGGCGTGGACCACTAATTATCCTATCCTTCGTTGGCGATGTTGACGACGCTCGCTGCTCCTCAGTGTACTGCTCGCTCGATCCAGTCAAGCTGAAGCTACGTTCCGAGACGGCAACAAGCGCACGCCGGAGACTGCCCAAGAATCCTTGCTGACGGCGAGGCATAGCCGGCAACTCACCAAAGTCATCATACATCCTGACCTTCTTCGTCGAACGGGTAGAGCTGTGAGTGGCAGCGAGAGCCCGCTGGTACGGGTCATCTCGATCCATTGTTGGGCGGCCACCAAGCAAGGCTTCGCCCTCGTTTTGCAGCTCACCAAAGGTTGTCCTGGCCGTCATGAAGGAGTCGGCATCAGTGCCCGCGCTGGTAGGTGCTCCGGCTTGCACGGATCCAGCTGTCGAAGATCTGGTGCGCGTATGGTAATAGTATGGTGACTTGCGACCGCCGTTGGTAGACATGGTAGCAGTGCGTCCATCGCTCGATGAGGACGAGTGCTCGGGACTATGATTAGAAGTCGCACGAGCAGCCGCCGCAGCCGCTAACATGGCGCCTGTTCGAGTAGACATGGTGCGCGTTACAGATCCCGCTGTCGCATTCGAGTGCTCGCTCAGCGTAGACGACGTACGCTCATCAGTCTTGGATGGAGATACGCGGCCTGTGTCGAGCCGCAGCAATGGCTCGGCTGCAGAGCGATCAGTTGACCATGCTGGCAGCTCTACTCGGTCGTCAATCGACTCCCTTCGTTGGTGGGGAACTGGAACGCGCCTGATGGTGTTATCTTGACCGAGCTCGGGCGATACCGGATGGCTACCGAGTGGGTTTGGCTCTGGATCGGAGAAAGGATCATTCGAATTGAGCACTCGCTCCAACTCTTTTAGCTTCCTCTCGGCATCAGTGAGACCTTGTGGCTGGCGATCAGACAAGGGCCACTCCTCTTCTTCATCGTTCTCCCTGATGGTCGAGATATTGCCGCTACCACGACTCATGCGATTGTCATCATAGCGTGGTGCAGCTTGGTATTGGTAGTTCTTGCCCATCATGCCCTTCCGTAAGCCGCGTGTTGGGCTTGGGATGTTGAGGCCTAGCGAAGTTGAGCCTGCCGCGTTGACCTGCTGCATTTGAGGTTCGGCGTCCGTCTGGTTGTTGGTACCACTGTCCCAGACATTCCAAAACCTTCCCGGGGCGGCAGTATTACCATTAACGGCGCCATTGTCGGTCACTGGCCGCTGGCCGAAGGAGCCATCCGACGATCGCGACAACAGTGCGCGACCTCGTGCCTCACGTGCGCGCTTCAAGCGACGAGTATACCAGAAGTAGAGTACCACAAGCGCTATCAGGATGAGCAGCCCAATACCAAGTCCTGCGCCTAGACCAGCTTGCTGAGACGTTTTACTGAGCAGACCATGCTTCGTGTATCGCTCGCTTAGATATGCAGGCGGTACGTACGAGTCCAGCCAGCTGTTGGAACTGACGTTGTAGAAGTAGATTTGACTGTTGGCATCCTGCGCAACCCGCTTGGCTTTCGTCGAGGAAGGTGCAGCTATAGCGTATCCTCCTGCGATAAGCATGATTCCGCCGGGCAGCATTGCAGTACCATGCCCGTACATCCCGAGACCCGGAAACGATCCTGAGCTAGGCGCAGTTGGGATCTCCCAGCTCCAGTCTCCATTGCCGCCGTAACCAGATCCAAGGTGCAAGATCGCAAGTTGAGGTTGAGCAGCAGTGCCAACATCTCCGACCCATCCCCCGAAGAGCACTATGCTGTTGCCATCTTCCGACAAAACCGCCGTGTGGCCGGAGCGAGGTTCGACTTCGCTCACAGCCTGACGCGTGGTCAGATCAGTCTTTGCGGTGGAGGGCTGAGATACAGGCAAGAAGGTCCAGCTCTCTTGCGGGAGCGAGAGAAGGGCCACCTGCGACATGTTGATGAAAGCTGCTTGCGTGTGGCCTCCAAGAAGCACAAAGTCTTGCTGCTGAGTCTGCGACTCGTACATATCCGGCTGGGAGTATGATGGCGACAGAGGCGTGATGGAGAAGCCAGCTTCCGCAATAGGCGGGCCTCTGCTTGTAGCCATGCTAATGTTGTAGTCCGCATTATAGTCAACGTAACTTAGCTGCGATATTGGTGATATCGTGAGCATCTGGCGAGAGTACTCTGCCGAGCTTGTCCAAGTCTCGGTGGAATCACTGCCATTCGGACACATTCCGCCGAAGACGAACATGCTTGTGTCGTTGAATCCGGCACTGGGCTGGTCGGAGAATTTTATCCCACTTGCCAGAAAGTTAGAACCAGTCAGAGCGCCGCTGCTGCCCAATCCTTGACTTGACGTTTGATGCTGCGACCATGAACCATTGCCGACCCCATCCGGAGCGAAGTACCATATCTCTGCCCCATTGGCGCCTGCCGAGCAATTCCCTGCTATGACCGTAATGCCACCATAATCATCAATGGCTGGTGTATAGGGGACCAGGTCGGTGTCATGAAGGAAAGGTAGAGTGTCGTTTATAGTGTTACTCGGCCATCCTGCAGTCTGTATGGTGACATCGTATGGTAGGTACGACCACGGAGCCTGTCCAGATCCGTGGGTCGAAGCCTGGAAGATGTAGACAGCTGACTGCCCCTGCGCGAGGAGAATCCGGGTAGGGTTGTATGGGAGCATTTGGGCGCTCGCTGTCGACAGGAGCGCCAGGCTGGTCGACGTGAACCAATGCATGTTTGTAAGGTATGTTGGCAGCTATGGCCTTCGAGTCTTGCTCTACCGCATTCCGTCTCTTACAAAGTCGTACTTGTACAAAGCTGCGAATGTCCGAAGGTGAGGGAGCGAATAACAAAAGATGGAGTGTCGAGGTGTTGATAGCTCGAGTCTAGGCAACACGATAACATCTGACCGCCCGGTCAACAAGCCAGCAGCATAGAGTTCAGCCACTGTACGATGATGGCCTCTCACTCTACGCCCAGATTGCGCAACATGAGCTAGCTTGATCGAAACCAGGAAATGCGCTCTCGAACATGCTCGGGATGCCGCGTCGGGGTTCGCGCCATCGCCGTCACGTACATAGAGCGGTACGACGGCTGTTGGCACGGAGATGCTGATCGAACACGGGAAGCACGCGGCAAAATTGCCGACGATGCGAACGGCTGCGGGCAGAAGAATAATTCGATGTCGAGGAGAATCTGTACACAAGCAGACTATTGTTGTTATTATTAGTTCTGTTGATTCGATGGTAGGCCGCTTCCAAGAACCTCGAGAACAGCAGCCATTGCTAATACGAGTTTAGCTAATACAGGCTGCTGTACTGTCTGTAGCAATACTGGAGAGATCGGAAGTTCACGCCGGCAAATAATTATTTCTTCCGCTCTTAATGGACAAGTGCAGATGAAGGGGCGAACTTCATCGATTCATTATGATGTGGTCTCGTCTAATAATCATCGCCCCTACTGATAACCTCCTTGATGTTCGGCCGCAGCAGAATCGTGTGCTCATACTGTGCCGTATAACTGCCCTTGATATCGCACAAAGGCGGATAGTCCTGTACGATGCCACTCTGCACCAAGTTGTTCAGCCCAAGCAAATACTTGTCGTGGCCCAGCCGATCCAGATACCGTCTGCAGAACGGCAGACTGCCAAAGTTCTTGTCGATACTCTGCAGCAGCTTCTTCGCACTCGCGACACGCAGCGCAACTTTAGGTGCATCCGGCATGCGGGCGTAATGCGATGTCTCCATGTCATCTCTCACCAGACCCTTTCCTGTAGAGCCGAAGGTCTCGATCGCGTAAGTCTCGCCCTCTTCCATTTTCTCGTTACTGCCGCCTTTGACGATCGGCACACTCTTCCCTGCACTCCCACCGTGGATGCTATACTGCGTGATCGTGTGCCCGTTCAAGTTTCGGATCGCCTTCACCGGATATGTGGTTCCGTCAATCTCAACTTCGTAGCTCTCCATTGCCTCCTGGATCGCCTCGCCAATCTCGCCCATACGTGCGTCTATTCCAGCAGCGCGGATGCCAGTGTTCGTCGCATCCTTGACAGCCGCGAGCAGGTTGTCGTATTTCGGGTCAAAGGCGACGGTGAAAGCACTGTCAACGATGCGCCCATTGACGTGCACGCCAAAGTCAACCTTCATCACATCCTCCTTCTGCAATACCATCTTATTGCCTGCATTTGGAGTGTAATGCGCAGCGCAGTGGTTCAAGCTCAACCCTGTAGGGAAAGCCACACCTCCCAAAATGTTGTCACCCTCCTCGAGACCCATGTGTCCTGTCAGATGCCTCGTCCCATCCTCAATTGTTTCCGCGATCTCCGTCAAAGTCATACCCGGCTTGATCACACTCTTAGCATACTTTCGCACCTCGCGATGCACCTCAGCAGCCTGCCGATACTCAGTCAAGAAATCATTGTTCATCCGATCCAGATGTCTTTTCTCCTCGCTCGTAGTCCGGTAGGCATTATCGCCCTTGTACTCCACCTCCTCGCCAACCGGGTAGCTGCCATCAGGGAAGAGCTGTGAGACAGGTATACGAGGTGGACCAGTCTGGGCTTTTGCGCCGCCGCCTGATGCACCGTTGGCACTCGCACCAGCCTTTTTCTTCTTGCGCGGCTTTCGTTTCTTCTTCTTTTTGCCTTCGCCATCAGCACCGCCAGTCTGCTTCTCACCTTCGTCGGCCTCGTCGTCATCAGAGTCGCCAGGTTCTAATTCACCGTTTGCATTTGTGGACGTCGCACCGTTTGACTGTGGTGCCTTGCCCTCATTGCCGAGGCCAGAGGCGGCCATGCCATCCTCATGACTGACCGCTGTCATCGTGGTTGAGTTGTGGGAATGATGAAGGTGCAAAGTTCTGATCATGCGACACCAAAAGTTGCAGACTGCTTTACTAGCGCCGGAGATACCGCGGAGAGACAGTGACAGCAAGAGTGAGGATGGAAGAGTGAAGGGTCACTAATATGACTTTCTCTGATCACCTACCAATGAACTGCTACGCGAGCAGAGAGTAGAGTGCCTGTTATGTATCACGCTCAATCCACCAACGCCTCGCTAAATCGTCATGTTGTCACGGCCAATGTAGCCATGTAGCGTCTCCTGCTTTCCGCAGATCAGATGCCGCAAGCACATCCAGCCGTAACGTAGCATACCCGCTCTGTGAAAAGCTCTGATACATCACAAATCTCCTCCGTGAGATCAGTACTGAATTGGTCGCCAGAAACCTCCATCCGCCTAGAACAGATCTTCAGCACGACGCCTCTGATTCCCACGACCCTTGATGCGCCCATCGAAGAGGTCATTGCCACCCGCCTTCATCGGAAACAGCTCCTTCACCGATCCATTATCCGAGTCGTTTCGCCCACTCGCACCCTTGAAGCTGAAGCTACTGCCGCTACCATTTGCTCCCTTGATGCTAAACCCTCCGTTTGTCTCAGAGGGCATAGGACGATCGTGCAGTCTCCCGTAATTGCCGCCGCCGCTGATGCGAGACATAAGGTCACCACCGGGCTTGCTATCACGCCTCTGGCGATCATCCGACTGCCTGCGGGTGCCACGGTCCTCAACACCGTCTAGGGAGTACCTGCTTACAGCCTGTTCGACCTGGCGATACTCGCGGTCGATATCCCTCGCGTCGTGGCGTTTGTGGTTCGGGAAGAGCTCGCGAGGTGTCTTAGGCGGCGAAGAGTGATTGGGGAACAATTCCGTTGCTCCATGGCTGTGACCATTGGTGAGTGCAGCAGGCTTCTTGTCCGGGAAGAGCTCCTTGCGCAAGTTATTTCCAGCATCACGGTTTGTCGCTGCTCTGCGGCGCTCGGGCGGTGTGGGGGATCTCGGGCGTGCTGTGCGGCGTCTCGGCTGATCCTCGCTGAAGCCGAAACGTCCGTCACCCTCACGCACTGGGGAAGCGCTCCTGTTGCGCAGTCTGCCGTTTGACTTGTTCGGCATAAGCTCTTCGGTGATCCTCGAACGCTTCCTGCTGGGCTCGACGGACGAGTAGCTATTGCTTCGATCCAGCCGCGCAGCCACTGGCGCAGGAGCATCATCGTAAAGACTCTCGTTCCATGGCTCAGCTTGCGACCCGCGTCTGCTTGTCTCCTCATCTTCGTAGCTCGGTCTCCTTCTCTTCACCCCATAATCACGCGCCCTGTAGCCACGATCATCAAACCTCCTCTTTGCCTGACGTGCCTGTGGGTCAAACTTTGGGTTGTCGAGGTAGAAACGACTGAAATTAGACGCTCCCTTGACTTTGACATCCTGTTCTGTGGCCCGTCGTACAAAGAGCTCAATATCAGGGTGCGTGATGAGCCTCTTTGCCGCCCTGAACTCCAGTGGGTCTGCCACCTCTTCTGCAGAAAACGCCTGCAGTGCCTCTGCCGCCGCTGCTTCAGTGTCGTAGACGAGGTTGACGGCACTATCGTTCATCCACTCCACGCTATTGAAAAAGTCGTCCGAGTAATGCTCTCGCGCATAGTTGTCCACATCGCGTGGGCCGAAGTTATCAACCCCAGTGACGTGGATTTTGGGCACAATGGCATGAACGTCTACCTCGCCTTCCTCTGGCACCTCTTCCACACCGTTCATAGCATCTGCCTCCAATTCTTTGCCTGACTGCTGCAAGTCAGCTCACTATTCACCAGAGTGTCCTGCGGTCTATACGCACCGCTTCAAGCGCGGCCGCCTCTGCTTGCATCTTTGCGATATCCGCATCTTCGTCACCGAAGTCGATGTCCATGTCGACGTCCATCATGTCGAGGGCCATGGTGGCAGGCTGGGTGGGGGGGTGGTGGGGTCTGACTCGGTGGAGAGAGTGGTTGCTGAGGTCTACGTGCAGGCGTGTTGTTGTTAGCGAAGACACCTTTGTGTTCGCATTGTTAGTGTGGCAAGGCGGGGGCTGGCAAGGCACTGTCGAGGTTGTCGTTGTTGTTGGCAAGAGCTAGGTAGTGAACTTTGAGGCTGGAAGCTCGAGGTCGCAGCATGACGGCTGAGTCATTAGCGCGTGCCAAGAGATATCAGGTTCCGGGAACGGAAGCCACGCTTCACTTTGGCGATCGCGTGTGAACTTGCAAGACGAACGAGAGGCATATGCGGCGCGACGATGTTGTTGCTTAACGCTTGTGGACTGACACTCAGCTGCTGATATCTTGATTCTAGGTACATGCGTCATTACTCTTCGCCTGAGCACCTGGGAACAGAGCTTGGGTCACTGCGGCGACGCTCTCTTCTCCCTCTCATCAGAGCATCATGCCACGGCTATGGACTCCAGTGTACGAGCGTTCGCACGAGCTGACGCGGTGAATACGTGGCGTTGGAACGTGGCTTGTAGGTGAACGTGGAGGTGCAGTGAATGAGGAGATCTCTCTCCCAGTGAAGCAGTCTATGGCATGGCATTAACATCAGCGAACTGGCACTATCCCAACGCAGAATCCGCCAGCGGTGCCTTGGGAACGGCCTCCATCAATACAAGACGCTACTGGACAAGACGAAATGGTACAAACGAGCTACAACTACTGTGGCCATTGACTACTGAGCAGCAAACGCGCAAACGGCGCAGTTGAATGGCCGGAGAAGCTTGGACCTTTCACATGCCAGTCATTGCTCAAGCTCACTTGAATGAGCTCTTATTACTTTTACCTTCACCTCGCACTTCCAACCACCTCCACCTTCGATTGATCCCCAACACGACCGACAGTGACCGCGCACCATTGCGACTTCAGTGAGCCACAATTGCAATGTCTGTAACCGAGATACAAGCCAGCACTGCGCTAGATGCCGCGAGGGGCTCGATGCCAATCTCAAGCTTGCACCCACCTACTACTGCGGTAGAAAGTGCCAGACGACGGACTGGAACGATCACAAAAAGTTCTGCAAACTGGCCAATGACCGCAAGGTTCTCAAGCGCGTCGCCATCTTCCTCCTCAACACCTTCTGTGCCATCCGCGTAGTCGCTTTCGATGTCAAGATCGAGAAGGTGGAAGTCAAAGCTGGCAAGATTCACGTGTACGAGGGCCGATATGAGGAGGAGGACATTCTCGTGGAATTCCCTGAGAAATATCCGTCCGACTGGAGTCCGTTGTCGGGTGACGACCTCCGCGCGCTGTGGACGTGGTGCGCATGCTCGGATGCTCTCTTTACGATGAACAAGATGGTAGAGAGTGCTCTAAAAGGTTTTGCTGTTCGCGTCATACGATTGAGCCGAGCTAACCGCGTCCCAGGTGTCTGCTCTCGCGTGCAAGAAATGCGCCTGGCAGTCGACCCCAGCAAGAATCGAATCATCATGCATGGATTACGCAGCCAGGCAGAACTCAAACATGAAGTCTTCTGCGTCACACTGCGCGACGGTGAGCAATACGCTTTGGATCTTACCGGAGCTCAGTACGGCCAGTATCGACCCGTCATGCGCTGGACCACCTGCATGAGGGTTCTGGACGCTACGCTGGTCGAGACCTCGCCACTCGGGACTGCAGTCGCTCGTCGCGAAGGTGTCTTTCGGTATCTCAGCGAGACTACGGCGAAGGGTCCGATCCAGGACCAGTCAACAAGGCTCGCTCTCACGCTCTATTCGCTGGCCGACATCTTCAGCATCTCGTTCTTCACCAAGCCACGGCTAGAGAGCAACCCGGAAGTGGAAGAGCTTCTTATGCGCTTGGGCGGCATGAGTATGGAGGATACTGGCGCACTGGCTAAGTTGTTGAGAGGTAACGACGACGAGTGTTTGGAGGAGGAGGCCAACTACTTGGCGACGAATGCGGTGATGGACGCGAAGGCTTTCGCTAAGCTCATCGGGTCATACGGCGGGATCCATCGTCTCCCCGAGGGTGCGGCCGTTAGGTACTTCGACATTCGCGACAGTGTGCTCAAAGGGCGAAACCTCCAGGCTGAGCTGCGCGCCGGGGTGCAAGTGTACAAAACTGGTGTGGTCAGTCGGGAGCAGGACATCCAGGCTGCGTTGCGTGCGGCCCTCGACGAGGGGTCCACTCAGGAGGAGTATATGGTGGGTGCGGAGACCGCGACGAAGGAGAAGGGCAAGATTCAGAACAAGTTCGGCGGCGAGACTTCGCTCATTGCGCTGGAGTAGGGCATGGGCGATATGCAGATCAGCGGGGAGGCTGCGCCGGAGAAGGATGGTGGAAAGGAGGACACGAAGCAAGGTACCGAGAATGCTCCCATTGGCTCACCCGAGTGGATGGCCGCCTTCCAAGCCAAAGGCGGAAAGGTACACTTGCTCTAGGTAGGGCGTAGGTGCGTACATCGTAAGTGTAATGCAATTTCGACAAGAACAAGACCTGCCACGCATGTGCAAGCTAATGCATTCTGAACTTCCGCCCCAAGCCGCCACCTTCACTTGCCTGCCACACACCCCAGGCCATCATCTCATCACAGGAAGCGACCATGACCTCACCCAAGAGCTCCGCTACCTTCCGGGAAGTGGGAAAGCACTGTTGCAAGAACCAAGCCGCGAAGCGCACGATCTGCGTGCATGTGGCCTTCTCACCTGAATCTTCTTGTTTCTTTCATTTTCCAGGTCTTCTGCAGGCTTCTCCTTGCTTGCTGAGTACGTGGATATTGCGGTCTTTGTTCTAGAGGTAATACCATGCTGCAAAGACCATCAGAACATTTCGCTTCTCGTTAATGTCAAGGCCGTGCACCTCGAACCGAGAGTCGAACTTCAGGAGCGCACACAGGACCGTGTGATTCGTGAAGTCGAGGTCGTTTATTGTCCTCTGTAGTCGCATGAGGTGGTTTTGCTTTACCTTGTGGACGATCCGCGCTAAGTTGGTGACCACCACACCCTTGAAATGTCTGCTAACGAGGCTGACTCTCTAGAGATTATCTACGTCGAGGTATCGGAAGACCATGTTCTTGAGCTCTAGTGGGATTGCTAAGAAGTCTGCCATGGCTGTAAAGATTGAGTAGGTGTGGTACGGTATGGAAGGTATGTTGCACAATCACTCGTTTTGGGTATCGATACAGATGTGCTTAAGTCTGCTGATGTGATGTAGAAGATCAACATGATGGAGGGAGAAGAGACCGGGTAGATATGGGAATCTCGTTTGCAACGAAGCTGCTACGGCTACCAAGAGAAGACGTAGCTTCTCAATGGGCTTGCCAAGAGCAGAAACAACAGGTTCATGGTCATGCCGTCTGCGCTGTTTTGAACTGCTCAGCGATCTCTCCGTACTGCAAGAACTCCACATCATCCGAGCTCTGCAACCAACGCAGGAATCGCTGAACCATACCGATGACATGTGCCATACCACTCGTGTCCGGATGGAGCACGATACTCATAACCTTCATCTCATCGTCACCGTCTGCGATTTCGCCTCGCAACCACTCGATCCGGTCCATCCACATCCGCTCGACTACTCTTACATCGACATATCCAGCCGAGTTCGGGACGTTCGGGTAGAACTGCAGAGGCGTGGCATCTTCCTCGTACCAATTAAGCGGGATCTCCACAAGGCTGGACTTGGGTAATGTGTCGAATCGCGGTGAGGGGTACATCCAGCTCTCAGCTTTCTTGTCTGGCGAGAAGTCTATGGGCGCGATCGGTGCCGGGTCCAAAGGCATGAAGTACGGCGTACTATCGTAGTGGGTGAAGGATGAATCCCACAAGAAGCCGTGCTCCTGCAGAAGGGATGTCGTACGCTCGCTGGCCTGATACAGTGGTGCCCGGTAACCCCGTGGCTTCTTGCCAGTAAGCTCCTCAACAAGCTTGATGCATTTGAGCAGCACATCGCGTTCCTGCTCGGCGGTCATCTGGCTCGCCGACTCGTGGGCATAGCCGTGAAGTGCGATTTCGCAGTCGGTGTCCACAATGGCTTGCGTCTGCTCGGGGAATGTCTCGATGCTGTGGCCTGGTATGCACCAAGTGACTTTGTTTGCGATGCCGAGCTTTTTGAACAGCTTGAGGAGGCGAGGGACACCCACAAGGCCAGAGAAGTATCCTTGACTGTAATCAGCCGTGCTGTTGTTCGGATGAGCACCAGTCCCTAGCCATCCGGATACTGCATCAAAGTCCACAGATAATGCAATCTTGATCTTATTGCTCTTCGGTTTGCTGACTGGCTGCGAGACTTGCTTTGGTATGGTGGTGCTTGCGACATCTGAATGCTTTCCAAGGATCTCTTCCTCACGCCAGACCTATCATGAGCATAAGGATTAGTGGGTATCTCATACCGCTTGACCTGGCTACGAGACACCCTCTCGCGACGTTTCGAAAGAGCAAACTGAGGCCCACGACCGCAGCTCGCTGACACTCGTTGATATCAAGATGACGCCAAGTCACACCCGTTGGGACACTTACGATGCGGCCCTCCATACCACCGTCAACGCTCAGACATTGTCCGGACATATGACCACTTGCACGATGACTGGCCAAAAATGCTACAGCTTTAGCAACGTCAACTGGCTGGGCGATCTTCTTCAATGCTACGGTGCCTTGGCTCTCCAGGTAAAGCTCTTTAGGGTCGTCCAGGCGATCTCCTATGAGCTCGGTGTCGACCCATCCCGGTGCTACAGCGTTGATTCGTGCTCTGGAGTTGAGCTTTACGATCTCGTTTTTGACGGTGGGCACGAGACCATATTGCAGACCTGCTTTACCACTTGCATATTCGGCATGGCCGGCTTGACCAAACTTGCCACATTCGCTGCCGGTCACTACAATCTAGATGCGATGGGGTCAAGTATTAGCACGTATTAGACATGCTACTGAAAGCGTAGCCTAGCTGCGAGACGTCTCCGCAACATTTGCCGAGATGGCAAGCTGGAAGCGATGGCTGCTCGCTGTAATTGGAAAGTGTTGGGAAGGCGTCGCACGCATCCAGGACACTCCAACCATCATTCACTTACAGACAGGTTATCGAGCTCGCTGCCGCTGGCCTCCTGGTGAGCCTTTGCAGCAAGCAGAAAGTGCTTGATGGTAAGAAAGGTACCACGCATGTTGACACTGTAGACTTTTTCCCAAGTCTCTAGCGGCATCTCCCAGATGTTCGGGTGCGAGGCTTCATTGGTGATGCCAGCGTTGGCGCAAAGAATGTTGATCGGTCCATTGCGTTTGACGGCTTGCTGTATACAATATAAGATCGAAGACTCGTCTGATATGTCGCCTTGGAGTGGCAGGACGAGGTTATGGTCTTCTGGTGCGGGAGGCTTGAGATCGTGGGCTGTCACTCTGCATCCAGCGGCTGACCTGTTAGTACGACCTTCTCTCGAATGTACAGTGTACTCACCCAGTAGCTCGTTTACTATTGCCGAGCCTATACCTCCCCGAGCACCAGTCACGAAAGCATGGCAGTCTTCGAGGCCAAGGAATGACATTTTGAGTCTCTGAGCAAGATGCAGAAAACAATCCTACTTACATTCGGTGGTCCTGATCAACTAGTGTGACGTTTAGGCGAGAGTCGATTTCGAGCTCTTAGCGGGCCGATAGCTGTCATGGTGGCGGATAGGCACTTCCATGTTTCTGTGAGTCGAGCATTTCGTTGGGAGTTCGTGTACCACGATGCCCTGTGTGTAGGGCGTCGAATCACTCGAGTCTGAACGACATTTTTCGTGGCGTGCCATGCTAGCCGCAGACTTCGTTCGTAGTAAGCGAGCGATGCCCTCGCTTGCACTCTTCCTGGTCTGCACGTGGAACAAGATCGTAGGTCTGGTCCACGGAAAGTGGCCCAGTGGCGCTCAGCCTGGCGTGGTCATGGTGAATGTTGGCGATCGATGAACGTCCGACAGCGTGACTCGAGTACATCAGAGTGTTTACATAATGCCGGATCGTCATAAGGCTGAACAGCATGCCACTGTATTGACCACCCAATGCAGGAGTCGGCATACGGCTGGTTACCAGCTCCTGTATTCGAGTGCTGACCCATGGTGTGGAATGGGATGCTCCAAGGATCAATTCGTCGCCGACATGAAGTTATGATATCTCTGTGGTGCTGAGGAGAGTACAGTATTAGTAATAGCTATTGTTTCTGGGATTGATATATTTATCTTGTTCGAAGTCAATAGACTAATAGCCCTTTATCAGGAAAAGGCTCGGCGAGGAAGCATAGCATGCTAGCAGTGATGCGTCTTCGCTCGTTGTGGCTCAATGTCATGATGTCCTCTGCTATCCTCGAAATGCGAAGTGTGTTGCGCAAAGTCGCTCGTGCAGCACAATTGATGAAGTCCGGATTCGCCGTATGTTTCATGCACATCCGTAGATATGGGGAAATGAGGGAAGTCAATTGCTAGACAGAGGTCTTCTTAACCACCTTCGCAGGGTATAAAGTGCCCTCTTACTCTCTGATTTGACTCATCGTCTACCTCACATCAGCAAGTGCCAGAACAACTACATCTCGATACCGAAAGCAGTCAACAGAGCAACGTACCATACCAACCTTACCTTACTACCTTCCAACATCTTCGAGATCCACTTCAAGATGGCATACTTACTCTTGGGACGATCAGCCTTCTTGGCCACGCCCACGGAGTTGAAGAACATGATCCTCGGACATGTTGACGTTGCGGATCTAGCCCGGGTCCGCCTCGTCAACAAAGAGTTCAACGACATCGTGACCTCTCAGCTCCCCTTTATTTTCAGCGATATGACCAAGAACCACAAGAACAGACTGCAACGCGCCCTCGACCGCCTCGACTTCGCCAAGCACACTCTTCTGACTGCCGTTCTTAAGTTTGACGACCATTTTTCCCTACGCAGCGCGGAGCGCGACCAGAAGACTGCAGGTTTGCAAGTCTTCGCTAAGTGGTATTACTCTCAGAACAAGCACCGTGGCATCTTCACACGTTGCAAGCATGAAGGCGCCTGCATGGAAGTCGAAGCACACGGCGCCGAAGCGCCCTGCGTCGAAGAGAAGAAAGCCTGCAATGAACCCGCTCGCCTGGCACTCTTCGTACTCCAGCAAATATATCCAAGCGACGCGAACAGGACCAAGATGGATGCGGGTCGGATGCGCAGGATCCAAGATCAGCTAGTATCCAAGCTGAAATCAAGCTCGGCACTATACGATTTCAGTAATGCACATACGGCTTCGGAGATCGTGACGGTGGGTCGACAGTTCACTGAGCAGCTTACCATGCTACCGTCTCGGGATCAGACCACTGCATGCTGGCGTCAGACATACCACATGCGGAATGTTCAGCGACTCAGTAGGTGGGAGACAGGGAGACTTGGCGATCTGCTACCCTCGCTTCCTGGGCACCGCCACTTGCAGTATTGCATATTACCAAACCACATCAACACCGCGCTCCTGGAGAAGTTGTCCGAAGGGATTGTGTTGAGCGGCAAGGAGAAAGCAGTGTTGATAGGTGACATTCGGCTTGTTGCTGTTGAAGGGACAATGAGTATGCGTTGGGGCATGTGGCTTGGAGAGAACGGTGCCGCCTTGAGGTATTGCTTGTGAGCTTTTTCTTGTCCTTGTGGGAGGTCTTTGGGCTGCGTTGTTAATTGAAGGGAAGGGTGGTAGCGTGGAGCATAGATAAGCATATGGAACTCGCATCCAGAGAAGCCCAGCGTTACCGAAGGCGTAGGGCCACTAATACCAATCTCGTTCATCGCCTGAGTGTGGCCGTGCCGTGATGTTCCTGGGCTAACGGCCTGATCGAGCCGCTACGCACCCTTTTAGACGTAGTGTACCTCTCCGCCTTTGGCTTTGAAGGCGGCCATCCACTCGGGTGAGCTCATGGGAGCACTCTCGTTACCTTACTTCGTGGCCTCCTCCCCCAAAGCTAGGTAGCTGGTGAGAGTTGCCTCCTGACCCCTTTCGGAAACATTCATTGAGCTGACTCCTACCTCCCGGAGCCAAAACGCGGATGGGGACATAGTGTGATCAGCTTGGTCTCGCTCGTTTGCATGTCGGTGTCTTGTGGTGATATAGTGCATTCCCAAAGCACCGCTGGCGTTGTCTGCGGTGAGATAGTGAGGATGCCAGTTCGCTGATGGTGCTACTATGCCACATAGTGCTTTACTAGCAGTGATCGGCCATGCAGTCTAGTCGAGCCGTGCGCCATGCACAGCGGCTGAGGTAAAGGAGTATGTTCATTGCCGCACTAGCTACAGCACTACCCAACACGACGAGCATGACCCGTCTGTCAGTCTGATGTCCATCTTTGCTTCCCAAGATATGCGACAGCCCACATATGGATATCGAAAAGCAACACTTACGCCTCTCCATTCCTTGCGCCGATTTCGTATGCACTGACTCAATGAAAACGCTGAAGAGCAACTTGTCTAGCCAACCCTGACACCATACCTCGTCACAGCAACTTAGAAGTTCTGCGCGATCCCACTGTTGCCTTGCTGGTACGCTCCACCCTGCTGTATCCGTGTGTTGCGCCTAGCAGACACATCTCGCACGACTGGCATTCCTCCAGCGTCCTGCCCACCTCCATAGCTTCCATCACCATATGGGCCATGTTGGCCGTAGCCCTGGTAGCCGCCTGCCGGGTTGATATCATATTGCTGACCTCCACCCGGAATCTGCGGCACCGGCTCGTCCGAACCCTCTGAGTGCGCACCAGCGGAGTATGCTGACGAGGCATTACTAGGACCTCGTCGTATGCCTTGCTGGTTCGACGCTGCGACGGGTGCTGCACCGAGGACGCCGAGTTCGTCACTTCCCATTGTATCGCGCTGGTGAATCATCGCATCGCCACTGTTGGCGTCTGAGTATGCTTGGCCTGGTGATCCGGGCTGTGCGCCGTACGAATTGCCCGAGTCCGAAAGCTGGCCTTGCGTATGTCCACCACTGAGCGTGGTTGATGCCTTTCTGTTCGAACCCGTCGCTGCGCCCCACCCTCGGTATCCTGCACTGCTATCTTCCGTCATTTGCGATCCCGCTACACCTCCTGCAGCCACTGCCGGGATTGTTGGATCACTGTTCGGGTTGTAGCCATACTCGTCTATCTCCTGCCGCCGTTGTTCACGGTTGTTCTGCGTCTGCTTGCGCCGTCTCCAGAACCAAATACCCAGGCCGACCAGCAGCGCTACGAATACGACAGGTATGACGACTGCTATCGCGGTCTTGGCGCCTGATGTGAGTCCCTTTTGCTGAACCGCGCCGCCTGCTGAGCCTGGAGTATTGCTAAGCGCGGCAGGTGCGGAGGAGGTTGAAGTTGCGGATGAGGAGGTTGTGCTCGCTGCTACTGGGACGTCGGTGGTCGAACCGCTTTGGACTGTGGTTACGACTACCGTGACTGGTGGCTGGCTGCTGCCATCAGTGGCCGCTGGCTGTGTGACAATCTGGAGACAGGTCAGCGGGTGCATGTCCTGAGGTAGTTAGGCTAGCGCTCACCGAAGTTATGAGATTGGTGGTCGGTGCCGCGCTCGACACTGTGACTACTGAGGAGATGGTATTTATGGCCTGGACAGTCGTGGTCGTATCCTGGGCTGCAGAGATCGAAGAGGAGACCTCGCTGGCGACCGAGGACGAGAATGAAGCGAAGGAAGAGGACGCGGCGTCGCTGGTCGACAGCGCGCTCGTCGAGGCTGTGGCTGACGTGTCAGTAGAGGAAGAAGAAGGGCTGCTCATCCCGGGCAGAATATCGAGGCTATTGTAGATATGAAAGAGGTCGTGAAAGCGTACCTATGGTGCTGTTGCTCATGGCAAAAGCTGCTAAAAGGGAGCGTCGGCTATGTGTCCACGGTGGATCGTGAGTGGTCGAGGCTGAGAGCCTATTTGCTGCTGGCGGAATGTGTTGGGCGCATCGAATATGGATGTCGTGTCGCTTCTCCCACGATATTCACTGCACACAAGAGTGAGATCCGTCGGAGGTTGTGTATCGAAGAGCGGATGCGCGGCTAGTCTTGTGGCTTATTCACCTATTATCGCTGGCAGTAGTGGTCTCAGCTGAGATGAAACGCGCCCCTCTCTCCGCGGCTCCCGTCGGTCTCTCTGCGCTGCGACTTCAGGTATGCCAACAGTGAATAATAAGAGATGCAGTGATGTTGTTGAATGCGTGCGAATAATACCACAAGACAAAGGTAACTGGAAACGCCGCGTCGACAAGGCTGACACGCAAGGCCGCTCCTTCCTTCGCCCGATTCGGCGATGATATCTCCACCCCAGTCGAAGGGGTATTATTTACAGACTACACTATTGTACATAACCAAGTCCTCGACAAACCAACACCATAGCAACTGGGTACCTCTACACGATGGCAGCACGTCGTTGAATTCATGTTTCAATTGACAGAAATGCTACTGGCTAGCCAAGCTGATTTGACATATGATGGGGACCCGCCAATACGAGGTGGATGTAACGCTGCGGAGAATTTACTCTTCACTTGCAAGGGTCGAAGAAACAAATCGTTGCCGACGTGGAGTTTCGGCCTCTTCGTGGTGTTCAGGACAGTGCAGTAGCTATAGTAGGTGACTTGGTGCTGTTACCAACTGTTGTTCTTGGGATTATCGGGCGTCCTTTCTTACGGCGAATGCAGAGAATTAAGAGCCTGGTTGTTGAAGGACATCTCCCGTCACACTCGGCAACGACTTATTTCCTGGGACGTTGTTACTACATGTACGTCCTAGTCTGTCCGGATTGAAAGACAACACGATAGCCCCGAGACAAAAAAATCGAACGGTTGACGAGGTAACAAGAGTTGATGTGACATAGTAGATTCATTTCGAATATGTACCAAGAAGGTCCAATATCAACATGGCTACTAACTCACGGTGAAGTGTTCGCCAGCACTAACTCCATGTAAGAAATCTATGCTTTGCCCCGGGCATCGCCATCTGATGCTGCCATTTTCGCCTTGCGCTTTGCATCTCCATTGTCGTAATCTCATAACTTGCTTCTTATGCTTTGTTGTCGGTAGGGACAGGTCGAATCACACGGCTCAACGTGCGAATCAATGAAGCTTGTAGCTCTCTAGGAGCTGTTGAACCACCACTCAACACCGTGCACGCGGCCGTCACCGCTGGGTGCAACAGCATCGAACAGCGTCTGGGTGAGATCAATGGCCTGGCCATCGCAGCCTCCGCAGGTATCGACGATCTTCGCCTTGTGGGTGGCGCCAGCGTAGCTGATGGTAATGTACTGGCCGCAGAGCGGGTTCAGGTTGGGGTTAATGCCGTTCTCCATCATACCGTGCGGGATGGCGACAATGGCCTCATCCTCGGTGTTGGTCCAGCCGCAAGAGCCCAAGCCAGGAGTGTAGTATGTGATGTCGCCAGTGTAGGTTGAGCCGGAAGGCGAGGTGCCGGTAGCAGCGGCCTCGGTGGTGGTAGCAGACGAGGACGCGTACGAAGACGGTGCTGGGGCCTCGCTGGTGGTCTCGGGTGCAACCCAGGTGCTGGTAGGTGTGGTGGGCGCGACGTACTCAGATGTAGAGGTCGTGGTTGGCACAACGTACGAGGAAGTCAAGGTCGTCGGCGCAACGTACTCAGAAGTCGAAGTCGTGGTCGGTGCAACGTATACCGACGTGCTGGTCGTCGAGGGAGCCTCAGCGCTGCTCTCCGCGGAAGAAGAGGACGCAATGGTGACGGTGGACTGCACGGTCGAGGTGACGTGCGAGCGGTGGTGGCCGTAGTGGCTGACGGTTGCAGAGCTCGTGGGGACGCTCTCGCCTGGGTTCACCCAAAGAGTGGTGGTGACCGGCACGGTGACGACCGCGACGTCGGTCTCAGTGACCCAAACGACGTCGCGCTTGTTCAATGGCACAGCCGCGACGAGGGAGAGCGCCGCAGGGGCAATGAGCATCATCTTGGAGAACATCTTGCTGATTTGGTTGGTGGTTGGTAGCGAGTGCTTGAATTTTGACTGTGAAGATCGTCCTGTTTGGTGAGAGAGACAGTGTTTGGATCGGCTAGCGATTCAATGAGTGTTGGTTGATAAAGGAATGTAAAATCAGGACGTCAAGTCAGTAGTTTGGGGAGGGAAGAACGATCGCAAACGTGCGGGTGCGGGCTTCTTGTAGTTCCACTGCTATAGGGCAAGTGTTCTGACCAGTGGCTTGCAACTAAACTTTCGGATGCTGCTTCCACCCCTGCACTTGGTGGAGTGTCACAGACGGGCCAGCATGCGGCCAATGAAGATCCGGCTGTGCATCATTTCTGCAGGGCTGGGATATCGGTCCCAAAGCCTGCACAGCGAAGTCAACAGAATCCAGAAGCGCTTTCCCACGTGCTGACCGTCCATTGAACCGACTGCCACTGTGAAAATTCATGGAACATACATCTCAACACCGTGCGTTCAGCCTGTCAGGCACAGCACGTTGCAAATCTGCCACGCCAGGCACAAAAGCTAAACGGGCTAGAACCCGTTGTCAGACGCAGCTCGCTGTTATATGATTGGTCGGAAATTCCAGGTACGGGTCCGTTAGCGTGCGCCGGCATGTTGGTCGACACAGCGTGGCTCTTCTGCACGCTCTTCCGGCGCCGCCTTTCGAACGCGAAGGGTGAACGCGAAAGGTCAGCGGCCTCTCCAGTCATGGTTCACGACGGCACGCGCTCAGCGGTGACCGCGACCTTGAGATCGCTCGTGGCAAAGGCATGTATTGCCAGCGACAGCGCATGAGTGATGGTAAGCCAAGCACCGCAGCTGCAAAGAAACCGGGGTTGAGCGTGTGATGATGCTGGCTCGATTCTGCAGATTCGAAGACGCGCACAAGCATGAGCTGCAAGGGAGCATCATTGCCATGGTTGTTTCGGCGGCATCCGACCACTGGCGGACAGCACGCCGCCCGCTCCTCCACCCTCCAAAAAGGCTCTGCGAAGAATTACGAAAGAAAATCTGCAGAGCGGAGATTGCGGTGGGGCGCTTGTGTCCACCTCCCTCCAACCACCCCATCACCTCCCTCACCAGACTCTCCCATCATCTAGCAGAACAACCCGCGCTCAAGTCTTTCATGTGAGACTTCACCTTGGCGCTCGGGAGTGACGCTGTCGTCGGCTATGAAGTCTACGTGAAGCCTCGCCGCCATACACTGGATTAGGAAGGCACAGCATTCTCGACGAAGGCGTGACTCGTGCCAACAGTAATAAGCTGAAGCTCGAAGTCTAGAATGTCCAACAGCTGGAACGTCATCACCGCGCTCATCACGTCAGGCTGCTGACGACCAAGCACCGCGTATGGCCGTTGTCCCCCCAAGCAGACCTGGTTTGTGCTGTAATTTCGTGTTGCGATCATGAAGGACGTTCTTGTTACTTGCCAAGTTGGCGCATGAACGTCTCCTGTATATCATATGATCCATGAACAACAACTGAACAGACCAGATGTTAGTACCGCTGCTCACTCACGCCTTTGGGAATCAATCCGTTGCCAAAGGACACAAAAGCTTGCCCGATCAAACCATGATGATTTCAAAGACCAAGCCATTGTGGTGGCTGTCAAGGAGATATACTGCCTGTTGCGTCTGGTGCGTAGCAGTCAAGAGTCTCCATGACACTGATCACACTGATCAGTTGATGCTTCTATGTCGGTTGCTTTTTGCCTGTTGCACTTTAGTCAATAGGCTTGCATGCGGGTTCGTATTGTGTACAATGTGTCTGAATGATCTTGCTGTAGTTATCCCACCGATCCTACACTCGCATGGCGCATCTCTGGTTGGCCGTGGGTCATCCCGATAAGATCAGTAGAATGGAAGGTGAATTTGCCCGCTTTTTCCTCGGCGTCCTGAAGATGAAACCGGACTCTTGCCATCTCTGCCTCGTCGTGCTCTCTTCCACCGAACTCGCCTTGTGGCGCATGCTCTAAAGCTGCAACCAGCAACTGAGTTGTGCTCCGGATGCTCTTGCGGTCGAAGATGCCAAGGAAGAATTGAGCGAGAACCTGAAGAGTAGTTAGTGCGGATTTCACATCTAGCCTCGCTCATGTGTCACTATTTCTTACCACAGCGACGCCCATTATTGCGACAACAACTCCGAGAATAGCGGTTCGCGAACCCATTCCATACGCCCAAACGTACATAAGTGCAGTGCGGAAAAGCAGAGGATGCTCCTTGTCTTCGATCATAGCCTTGGTGGGCTTCGCCTGCGTCAAGTTGGAGGCCGAATACTCTATTATTGACAAGGTCTGCAGTGCAGGAACATAGGCTATAGCCTCGTACTCGTTTACGAGTTCGAGATATTCGCGCGATGGGTTGTCCGAGTCTCCTTCTTTGAGCGCGCCCGCCAAAATACTCGAGAGCACTTTGTGCAGGATCTGAGTCGTAGAGCGGTTGGTCTCGAGGACACCGCCGTCCTCTATAGAGAACGTGGCAAGTGTCCATGCTGGGTCAACAGGCATAGCAGTACCGTTCGTCGGCAAGGATTGAGTTTGGACCAGCTGCAGTGGATTGCTGTCGGGGTACGGATCGAGCGAGTAGGTTGTGAACCCCATATATGCGATATAATCTATCGTGGCCACGACCTTTTCTGTGCCTTGTGTCATGGTTGCCTGTATCGTCGTGATGTACGATGTGGCATTAGCCATATCTGGTGTAGGCGGCGCGAAAATCTGGTCCCAGTTGCACTCAAGCCCGGCGGGCACTGTGCCATCAATGAGGCAATCCGGAGATACTCCTGCTGGGATGGTCCCATTAGGAAAATATGCTGCATGGTCCGACCTAAAAGCAATGAGAGGCAAGGTCAGCGGATATCTTCAGAGTCGGGCAGGTTAGCCTGGCTGCGAGACATCTCTGTCCAAGTCCGCCGAGATAACAAGCTGAGACACTTGGCAGCAGCTCGTAGACACTCGGCAGTATGGAGATGGCACGCCTCCAAGGGTTCCACTGATCGCTTTGCTTACGCGAAGACCTCCATAGTGATGTTACTTCCACTGGCGGTGTTGTTGCCTGGCCCTGCAATAGTGAATGACGCGAATTTAGTGTTCGGTCCCCAGTCCTGCCCATCTTGTATGCACTTTGTGTAGTTGTCGCTGGCAAGTCCGTACGCATAGTGGCTGTAACACTGCAATGCTCTTCCTTCATCGATGGTGGTTGTCCAGGATAGGGAGTCGGAGGTGTCATACCACCGATTTGGATATGTGCCAAGGATATGCCCGTTACGCTGCACCTGTAATCGTTGGCTCTTGTTGTAGATAACGTAGCTATTGTATTCCTCATCGGATAATTCAAGATCGGTTGCATTGTAGCCCAGACTGATATATGCAATGTTGTCGTAGTCTTCACTGAAGGTGTGAACAAGTTGTCTGCTAGGAATCCAGTACGTGGCCCCATGGTAATCGCCGTCGGCATCAGGCTTGGAGGCGTTCACCGTGAAGACCAGTTCATCTTGTTGTGTAATCGTGGTGTGTGAGCTTTCCGCGGCCGCGACCACCCACGAGCTTGTCCATGCGTCGAGCTTCTCAGCCCAATCATAGCGTGTGCAGGAGTATCTGTAGTTGGCGAGATCGCGGTGGGTACAACTGAACGTGTCGATGTACGTGAAACCATCCGACCTGATAGTAGTTAGCCGTCTTCCGACCCAGCTATACATGGTAAAGGAGACGCTCGATCCAAGACCACCAAGATATTGGACTGCAACCGACGATGGCGGCACAACGATCTTCCGCAATCTAGAGATGCTCACAGTCGTGGGTCAACTTACGGTGGTGGGGCTGCAGAAGCGAGTGAAGAGAAAGTCTGATATGAGACCTTTGGCGCTTGCTGCCAGCCCAAGGTAGGGATCAGCAACACCGCAATGGCGGGACCGATGAGGTTGCAAATGAAGCACAACACCACAGTCATGATGATAAAGGCCCATACGCGAATCCTTGCAGCCTTATTTTTGTATGCCTGTGGGCCTTTCGAGGATGGCAGGCTTGTCCACAGGAGAGACTCGAACAATCCAGGCAGGTCTGCAAACTCGTTCGGTCGATTGAGATATCCGATGGGTAGACCTTCCTTCATTGCTGCAAGTCTCATAGTGTAATGGTAAACGAGCGCGACGGCCACCAGCTCGAACCAGATCTCCAGGAGCTTGGCGACCAACTGCAGTATTCCAAGCAGATTGTGCCCCTGCTTGTCGAACCTGTGGATATTGAGCTCGGGTATAGATGAGTCGGCTTCGAAGGCGTCAACCCAACATACTCCGCCAGGACACCAGGCGCTGGCTCCAATGGTATAGCCTTTCAGGTTCAGCACTAGTAGTGTCATGATAGGAGCGATCCATAGGAAGAAGAAGGCTTGTAGCAAGATTGTAGGGAGCCACCTGCGATTACCCAGTTGAGGATGCCCACCAAGCTCAACTTTCCTCTGTAGCGAATCCTTTTCGCTGCTTTGATCCATGTCGGTCGATACACTGTGGTATTGCGTGTCCGCGGAGAGCATAGGTTTCGCTGCCGCCATTGCGACTGCAGTGCAGCGAGGGTTAAACCTGTGGTGTTAGTGGAAGCGAGTGCGAGAGAAGTTGAGAGACCTCGCAGGAACATGAGGGAGGCCTCGTCCAGAATCTATAACAACATAAGGTACTGAACCCTCTCCACAAGAAGGCTGTTGATCCTTCGCCTACGCGACATTGGGCTTGACTGCGGGCGCAGCCTAATGCATAGCACAATTTACACTTGCAGTGGTTTGGCCCCAAGCTGATACACCAACACCAGTCGCAAACTGCAGCTGTTGAAGACAACCAATGGGAAGGAGCGTGTAAAGCCTGACGGGAGTAAAGACAACCTTTCGTGGCCAGGAATAGTGATCTGCGAGGATTCCCTATTTTAGGCATATTGGGGCGCGGACGCCTGACCGGCCAAGGATACCAGATGGAGGACAGTTCGGCCGTTCAACACATGGTGCAGGAATTGTCGGTAACGGTCGCGGGTGCTCGCCTGCGTGCAGTGCTATTACTCTCGCCGTACTAGAGGAGCATCTCGTAGGGCGTCAAGGATCACTGATCAGATGAAAATAACATGTCGAAGGATCAGGATGAGGGCGGCTACAAGGGGTATGTGCTGAAAGGAATACTGCAACGGGTAATCCGAGTGTTTGAATATTGTTAGTCATCCCCTTTGCCAAGCATATGGCATTCGTGTAAGCAGCTTCAATCAACCTCACCTCTGCACATCGACCGACTTAGGTGGCATGAAGCAATGCTACATGGATGCGGAAACACTTGGATTGCGGGTGTTAGTCGAAGAATTATGACAACCATTGCAGATCGGTGGATGCACCGCTCGCATAAGGCTGCAGCCTTGTCCAGCCTTGCACAACTCCCATCACCACGATAAGAACAGTACCGAGAGGAGCCATCAGATACAAAGAATGATGCTACCTGGTTTCCCTCATGCATAAGACGTCCGAACCCAATTCACCGCACATTTCTCAGCTTGGCTACCCGCTCTCTTGCTTCTCCATCTAGTTTCCTCATCCCAGCGATACATCGCCCTTGACGTGGTCCTTGTCCGCTGCCACGGTGGCGTTGAAGTGACCATGACTTGAGGATTGTTAACTCAGTCTATGTACTACCACTTTGGGCAACACGAACATACTCACGAGCTCGAAGCAGCCGCCGACGCGCTCCCTCCCGAAGCTGAAGCAGCGGCCGAGCCAGAACTTCCTGACGAGGACGCGCTCGAGGAGCTTCCACTTGTCTCAGGCATTGTTGCTAAATGTCGCTTGCTTTGCTTTGCCAGAAGTGAGACTTGAGATCAATGGAGATGAGGTGCAGTGTGCTGAGCGTTATTTTTCTTGGAGTGGTGGTTGATCAGAAGCCCATACCGGAAGGAAATCGCACACTTATATGGTCTCCTTGTGCAAGCCTGCCAACTGGCCGTAACGCGGAAGGTATAGAAGCGTCATTGTGCGAAGACGCTGTGTGCGCTGGCGACCTAGTTTCTCGTGATCCGCATGAAACCGCAGCAAGGCAACTTTGCAACCCAATACATGCCGCTGCTATATATGTTCCCATTGGACAGTAGTGCGGGGTTGTTAAGATGGTGTGAACGGGGCGTAGCTGCAGGCTCGAGGCAATGGACAAATTCGTCGATCGATCCAGCCTTGCATGGTCAAAAGCGAACAGTATTGGATCCAATGCAGGACCGGTAAGTTGTTGGTGTAGCCTCAAGCCTGACATTCCGTGTCCACCAACGTCATTAGCAAGGCGAGAAGCTGTTCACTGCAGTGTCGCTCGCCGCACAACGGCATATGAACAGCACATCTGTGCGTTTGATCCTCAAGACCGAAGGGCTTCTTATTGACGCTGCCATCTGTGCGAGATCGAGTACGTTTAAGCAAAGCTCACTCGTACAAACACTCCCTCCACAACACCATCACACAAGTACACAATGGTATCCACCAGAACAGAGACCGAGTCCGGCAAGAAGACAGATGCCGCGACGTCCGGTGACAACGCTTCGGCATTCTCGTCCTCGACCGACGGCAAGGGCGGGCGGGAGACAACTACTTCCTACTCGAAGGATGGCAAGACCATCGTCCAGAAGATCTTCGGAGGTTCGGATGAGAAGTCGAAAGATAGTGTCAATGTCGGAGACGAGAAGTCGGGGGCTCACGCCAGCGCTGGTGGCGGCAGCTTTGCGTCGAGTGGGAAGGGAAGTGCTTCTGCTGGGATCGTTGATGGGAAGGCTGTGAGTCATGCGAACTAGCAGCCATCTAGCGTTATGACAGGGCCGGCAAGGACACCGGATGGCTCAACCACGGGACGAGGTTGGACGAAGATGTGACCATGACCCGAGAGCAGTCTGTTGCTTGCTTTTGGTACGATGTAACGACAGTCTGTCATGTGTGAGGTGACTCTCGAATGCAAGCTGAATTGTTGGTCGGCAAGCTTGGATCTCAAGCAAATTTTTGCACTAATCCTGCCCCATACGAGAGCAAGCACCGATCGTAAGTCTGGTATATTCCACCGTGAAGTCGTCAATGATAGTCGACTCGGCACGCCCACTGAAGTCATTGCTGCATGATGACACTGATCAGCATCGATTGACCGTGCGGCCACAGTAGCCGATGTCGCAGAGTGAAGAGTAGACATGGGCTTGCTCCGCTGTATGGCTGTCCGGGTCTACGGAACAGGTAAGCTATCACAAGCTCTATCAACATAATGCTATAGCTGCCCAGATTGCCATGAGGCTTATATGGAACATGCGTCCGCATCTTGAGGAGCCCGCGCCACCCTCTCGCGTCGTCGAAGCAGTCGTGGTCGCAACTCCGGTCGGACTGCTACTCAACTGCTCAGACTGCGACATTGATATCGTCGGGCTTCCCAGGCTAGTCCCAACACTCAACACGGCGCCATCGGGCAGAGTTGTCGGCATGCCATCCACAGGGACTGTAACTCCGTTGATCGCATATACACCCACTGCACCTCTTGAGATCGTGTAAGCATGCCCATCGATGCTCGTAGTCATCGCTGTGTACTGCGCGGGCACATAGATGCTTGTGCCGTCCACAACAGCACCTCCAGATACAGCACTTAGTACTTCGCCGTTCGAGAGCGTTGTCGCAGCCGCGCCAGCCTCAAGAGTAATCGAGCCATCTACGACCTGGAGTCCAGGGCTTAGCTCGGAGAATGTGTGAAGATGTCCTTGCATTTCCGTAACAAGTGGCGTATTGGCTGTACCGATACGAAAGGTGCTTCCATCGATCAGGATCACTGGCGGAGTTGCGCTGACAGATTCTCCGTTAGGTAGCGTCTTTGCGGAGTCTTCAGCTGTGAGTACTTCGCTGCCGTCCACAGCATCAATGCTGGGAGTCGCCTGCGACACTGTGTATAGCTGTCCATCAATCGTGAGAGTAGCACTCTGCGGCATGGCGATTTGCGTGGGCAGGGTAACAGTGTCAGCCCCGTTGACCACAATGCCAGATCTGCCTAGGCTGAGAGTCAGCCCATCGACCACGTGAGCGCTACCGTCCTGTGATAGGGTCGCACTGCTATCAACGACGGCGGCCCTAGGGTCACCACTAGCTGGTATCGCGGTGATGGTCTGGCCGTTTGCAGTGAGCACGACGGAGCTTAGATCACTTCCGATCTTGACCGTTTGCGAGCCTCCAAGGACGAGATTACCAGAGGATCCAGCACTTGCGGTAGCGCCTCCTGATAGCGTGATCGCAGAACCTCCTACGGTGAGCGTCTGCGAGCCAAGTATCAAGAAGCTGCCCAACAAGCTCGCATCAAAAGATGAGCCGCCAACATCAGTCGTTCCGACTTGAGCGCTAATTGCGGACGCAGGGACCAGTATACTTGGTTGGAAGTCGACTGCAGTTCCACCCACGACCACCCCAGACGCACCGATGCTGATTTTGTTGCCAGAGACAATTGCAGCGCTACCACCCGGTGTAATGGTTTGATCTCCAACCGTGATCGCCTGGCTCTGTTGGACGGTAAGGATAGCTGAGCCCACAGTAATGACTGCCACAGGAGTCGTCATGGTAGTGAACGCCGAGCCAGGAGCATTCTTCAAACTCGATGCACTATCCACGGAGCTAGGATTGTTTGAGCCAGGGTCACTACCGCCAAAAGATGGATTTTCAGTAGGACTACCATGTACCGTAGAAATGATTGCTGTCCCTGACGTAGCCGTGATCTCGCTGTCAAGACTACTAGCCTGGGAGACTGTGGCGCTACCGAGCGATGGCTGGGGTGAGCGAACATCCGATGAAGACTGAACTTGAACAGCTGAAGCTCCGGTCATGACAGACACGATAAGTCCACCAGGATCGGCGGATGGTGATGAAGTCGTTTGGTCAGGTTCAGATCCTCCTCCAGTTGCTGCTGGTCCACTGGACTGGTCCTCATCTGCACTAGTAGTGCTCCGGCCCGAATCGTTATCACTCTCGCCACTCGACGAGCTGCTCGCGCCCTCAGCAGAATGCGGTGTCTGCGCGATCTCACCTGGCTGCAGAGTGAGAGTGCTCGAGCCTCCATGTCCCTGGAATGTACCTACATCACCACTAAGTACCGACTGGGACGAGCTCGCAGTCGGTGGAGGCTGATCTTCCATCGTTGAGGCGCCATTGATGACAGACACAATGATAGCGCCAAGACCTGCGGTTAATGATGAGCTCTCGAAAGACGTTCCTGCAAGCTGCGATAAAGGATCAGTGGAAGACTCCTGCTGATCTTGAGTGACGCTGGCCATAGCCTGGGAAGTCGGCGTTGCAGGTGCTGTCGTTTGATCAGACGATCCGTCCAATGGGCCCGACACAACAGTATTCTGCACATCAGTAGTACTGAGCCGGACTGAATCACCATCACTCAACCCAGCATTGCTGCCTTGAGTCTCTGATGTTCCTGGTTCGTTCGTTGGTGGAATTTCAGATGTGCTTGGCCCGCCATTTGTCAAGGTGGGACCAGTAGAGCTAACCGCCAAAGTAGAGGTACGCTGCTCCGCTTCTGCTGACTCTCCGTCGCCGCCTTGGCTTGTAGCTGCAGCCGTATCGCTGTTCTTACTGCTTGGGCGTATGGACTGCGAGATACTGCTTTCAGTTTGAGAGACCTCCGGAGACGTGGCTGTCGCAATGACCGTGGCAGGACTAGCGGTCTGAGCAGGTGTCGCAGGTGTGGTGGCTGTGCTGACTGGTGCGGGCATCGTCGGTGCGTCTAAGCTAGTAGCTTGCTGAAGTGGCTTCGGTGGGCTGTGAGGCCACTTTGATCAGACAATGCTATCGCAGGATTCCACTGAGGACTTACTCGTATAAACCTCCGAGCTGTAGCAAGCATTGCGACCAAGCGGGATCTAGAGCTCTAAAACACATAAGTTGTCAATCGGCCTACTTCCGGGCTAGATTACATCCATCGCAGAAACGTACCTGAACTGAGGCGGCAGGGCGATCATAGGGTTCTACCCCCGGAGTGTCATAGTTAGTCTCAAGCTTTTCTGTGGTAGCTCACGTGCAGCTTCACTACTCACCTAGAAATGATGAAGAGTCAGCTGTCTGTTTCAAAATGTTGGAGTGGCTGTGAGTCAATCCCAGCGTAATGACCTGGAGTGAGACGCCGCGAGCCGAGCATAGCTGCTATGGAGCACTTGGTGACTCCGAGACTGTCTCGTCACATCGATGAGCTTACTTACATAGCTCCCATCATAAATTACTTGCTCTTGGCAGAGCCCTGCAAGCCGACCAACTCCGTTGACACGGTAGTTGTACAACGACAGGTTAGCGCCATATCCATCGGACTCCTCGCACCACTGCTGCATGAAGAACGCGCTAGCAGGAACCGGAGGATTAAGATCCGCGAAGTTGAATGAATGGGCAGCCGCTTCCCAGTCGTAATGATACCTAGATACGACGAGTATAAAGGTCAGCGAAGGTGTCGGAACATTGGAACGGCTTGACACAGCCGCAGAATATTTCTCTCAGCTAGCACTACGACAGCAAGCTAAGGCCGACCGCCGCAGCTCGATGGTATTCGGCAGTCTCGAGATGACATTATGCGGATGCCCAAGTTCTACGCGGATCCATATGCTTACCCCGAGACACTATAGACGTCGGAAGAGGGCACGGCCACTACGCCGGATCGATGCGTCTTTCCTACTTGGCCACAACTATTTCGAGCCGAGGCACCAACGTACGAGAAGTAAGCCCTGTTCTCGTAGAGCGTCGTGCCGTCCATGACTGTATAGGGGCCTGTATGTAGCACTTCAGTGCCTTGTGCGATGTAGTCCTGAGCGGCATGTCTTATCTTACCCGAGTTCTTCGAATCCGTCTTATTGTCCACAGCATACTCACAAGCCCCAGTGGCCCATACTCCGTTGAAGGCAGTCGCATTGCCCGCCGTCGTGCGCCCGAAAGGGCACAATGTCGGTGGCCTAGGTGACGTTGTACACATATTCTTCGAAGCATTCGTGCTAACAGGGAAATAGAGCAACTGCACCGTATCTGTAGAGCGATGAGTATAACCGTCAGCAGATGTCTCAGAAATACTAGTGGTTATACTCATGAGTGACGAACCACCGTAGATTGTGCAAGGTCCGCAATCATGTGGGACAGTTGTAGTGATGGTCGAAGGCGGAGGCACAAAGCTCGCAAAACACGACGGGACCCGTGTGTCTCCGCAGCTATTGCGTTCAGACTCCGTACTCGAGGAGACATCGAAGTCCGGATCCCGTCCGGAAAGCATGGCTGCACAGTCCGATGGCTGAATCGAACAAGTGGGCATCTCCGGGAACTTGACACACGATTCAGTGGTATACGTGCTTGTCACAACGCCAATGACTGAAGTCGTCCCGATGATGTGAGCATATCCGTCACACAAGGTAGTGACATCAGCGGCGAGGTCAGTGTAGGAAGTCGTCTTGTGGAGGGTTGTCAAGGCATAGCAAACCTCTTGATACACCAAAGACTCAGAATTGCACGCGCAGGCATAGCTAGGACCTTCTCAAAAATCAGTACTAAGTTGATTCCTGCAAAGATTGCTTCATACATACCGCTGCCGGTGCTAGGAACAGTCCATCCTCCCCAGACCCCGCTTGCGACGAGCTGATTGGCGCCAATAAGTTTCGTGATAGTATAGTCGATTGTGAGAGCGGTGGAGGAATTGGTATAGTTGAGGTAAGGCGCATCGGCGGTTGGGTGTGGCGTAATAGAGATTTCGGTGGTGGATGTGTTCGTGACCGCCGATAGAGTGGCGCTTTGCGAAGCGTTTGGTCCAAGTCCCGATGTTATGTAGCTCCCAAGACCTGGGCTACTGTTACCGCTATCGCTGGCACCAAGGCCGATGGTAGACAAGGTATTGTAGGTAGCATTAGACAAAGTCAAGTAGTTGCCTACTCAAGGTATCAGCATGACTTGGGTCCAGTAATTTATAATGTGAATATACCAGCAGGCACTCCATAAGCCCCGTTGCTTCCGAACAGTACGGCGATTGTATATATCAGTATTAAAGGTACCATTGCCGTGCTTGAGAAAGATGGTGCTGGAAGGACCGCGAGGTACTACGGTGATGACAGCAAAGAGAGGGTAGCGCAAGGCTGGGTTGTAAGTAGGTCGGCCTGCCATAGTGGCAACAGAGTATATAGCTGCCCGCGTGCGGCGTCGTGATGCGTGTTGTTGTATTCTGCCATGTGTAACCAATGGCGGCTCCGCATAAGCGCTCATAAGTTTTTGCTTGGCACCGTCCTTTCTTAACTCGAAACTGGGCGCCCAGACTACTGCATGGCAAGGCGTGTCCTTATGCTCTGGTATTGGTGCGAATATTCGATCTACACCACGGGCTCCATCATATTCAAGTGCGCCGAATGTTTCAATGTATCTTGACAATTTGGCTGTCACGGAGCGGTCCTCCCTCGCACGGATGAGTTGTCGTGCCGCAGTCTGACTCGGATCTGAGCAATGCAGTCTTTGTGAGCTGCAGACTTCATTTGCCTTCGACCCAGGTCTTTCAGCTTGGTCTTCGATTGGTCACACTCCACCGCGCTTGACGATCCAGCCTCGTTACGTGGCGAGTTCGCGAGATTGGTAGCCCGTGACTGGAGACATCCACGTTGGGAAAACAACGAGGTAGGCAAAAGCGAGGAATAGAAACACGAAGCGCCAGCTGCCAGACAGTCTCTCGGCACCAGTGCCAGATCTTGTCCGCGATACGAAGCTAGCAAATGGGGCTCCGATCTTGGACATCGAGATAAGCGAGACCTTGTCGAATGCGAATGCTGAGAAGAGAGGCGCGGGCACCGTACCTGTCTCCATAATCCGAGTGAGGCTTCTGCGGAAGAGCGGGTAGCATAGCCAAACGAGGACTGCCTGTCCACCTCTTCCCATGAATAAATCGAAGCAGATGTCGATGGCTTTCGCTTGTGGAAAAGTCAAGTGTCTGAAGCCCATGGTGATTTGCAAGAACTGGGCCGGATCGAAGGTAGCAGATCTGAACTCGTTGGGCGTTGGCCACGGGAAGCGCACATCGCCGTTGGGGAGGCAAGAGAATTCTTCCCACACATAACCCTACCAACGTCAGCCAATTAAGGGTCGACAGGTGGTGATTGTCGATACAACGAAAGGAACCAGTGCGCCGAAAAGGGACCCGACCAGCGCGACAAAGCAGATGAGTAGGGCAGGAGGATGGACAGCCATCGCTCACGGCGTGGGCTGCGCTGTTGCAGCGTGGCGGAATAGATCTTCATAGCAGCGACGGACGGTGTATGAGCGCAAGAAGGTACCGAGATTTCGCATCGTTCATGTACAGTGGTCCAGACATGCTCGCAGACCTGCCATAGCCTCACCCGTGGGTGGGGGCCAAAGAGGCAGCACCAGTCTGGTCATCGCCATCGCATAGTCGCCATTATCGACTACGTGCATTAGCTGGAAAGTCTTCTGTAGGGATATTGGGAAGCATGTAGCTTCGGATCTGCAAAGGTATAAAAGTGGTGGAATGGTGCTGACAAGAAAAGGGTTGTCTTTTTGATGGACGCACGCACGGACGCTGCTTCCCAAGATGAACCTCGGCAGGGCAGACGCTGTTGCACAACTTACAGTATGTACAACACCGTCGTCAAATAGACGGTTTCTGAAGGATAAGAGATACATGTACGTTGTTCGTCTGGATATAGACAAGGTGGCGCTGCGTCTAATTTACAGGATGTGGAGTGCCCATCAGAAGACCTGCTTGCTAGATGCTCGCTGCTGCTCTATACGTTTTGCATTTTTGCCATGTGAGTGGGAAGATGAGCAGGCATTTTTTGTATCACTTACTTACCTTACCAAAATGTGGTGCCTTGAGCGGTGTGAAGGCAGCGACCGGAAGGAGTCAGACAATCCTGTCGTGAATCCCTGCTGCTGTTGCCTAGGGTTACGGAACATTACAGTCCAAGAACCGAGTACTGGTAGACTCCTGCACTATTGTTCAATTTATCTGCCCTTCGATTTTCAGCTTATTTTGATTGGCACCGACATGGCATTCTCAGCACACCACGACGAGGACTCCGTCAAGGAACACTTCGAAACAGACGAACAGATTGAATCCAAAGCGCGCAGTCTTGCGACACAAATACGGAAAAGCAAGCATTTCATTGTCTTCACAGGCGCTGGTATCTCGACCTCTGCGGGCGTACCGGACTTTCGTGGCCCCAATGGAAAGTGGACATTAGAAGCGCAGGGAAAGCGTTTGCAGACGAGCTCTCAGTGTACTCTTCAAGCGATCCCGACACAAGCGCATATGGCACTCGTCAAGCTGCAGCACGAAGGGAAGCTGAAGTATCTCGTGAGCCAGAATTGCGATGGTCTGCATCGCAGAAGTGGCATAGACGCAGTATGTGCAATACTCGACTGCAACCATCATGCATCTAATCTCGACTCGGCCTGCTGATCGTCTGCTCAGGACTGTATTTCCGAGCTTCACGGCAATAGCAACCGCGAGTTCTGCATGCGGTGTGGCACGGAGTACCTGCGCGGTAAGCAAATTTCGACTGCACATAATATGACATACAGCTGCTGAGGTTATGAAGACTTCCGTGCCGTCGCATACCACGAAAAGACTGTGTTCAACCATCGAACTGGAAGGAGATGTGCACTCTGTCGTGGTGACCTCCACGACAGTATCGTGCATTTCACCGAGTCGTTGCCGCAGATACCCATGGAGCGTGCTTTCGATGCAGCCCGCAAGGCCGACCTGTGTCTTGTACTAGGATCGTCTTTGACCGTGACCCCTGCCAACGAAGTACCCGAAGTAGTGGGCCAGCGGCGAGGCGCTAAGCTCGTGATCTGCAACCTCCAGAAGACACCGCTCGACGGCCTTGCTAGCACGCGCATCTGGGCCAAAGCCGACGACCTGATGGTGCGTGTGATGCAACACTTGGAACTCTCAATCCCGGCTTTTGTCTTGCGGCGTCGACTTAAGCTGCAGCTAAATTCAAAGGCGAGAGGCTGCCAGCTGGTTATCACTGGGCTAGATGTCGATGATACACCAGCAACTTTCTTGCAGTCTGTCAAAGTCGAGCGACGAACAGCAAAGACCGAGCCGTATATTTTTGAGCTGAGAGACGACCTCGTGAGTGGTGTGGAGTTCATGATCGAACTGCAATTCATGGGCCATTACGGTGAGCCGAATCTGACGCTTACACATCGCTATAATGTGGGTTCGGAGGACCTGCAGTGCTCGTATCTGCTGAGCTACAGCCCTCAGAATGCGAGTTGGACCACAAGTAGAGAGGCCCAACCTTTGTCAGGTCAACTGTAGAACGGAGGTCAAGGTCCATTTGAGTGTGGTGTCATTGGTGCCACCGCGGTCGAAGGCCCGTCACAATCATATCATGCCTATCACAATATCCTAAATTCGAATTTGCCATTTTCAATCTCAGCATAACCTAGTGAAGCAATGGCCTCGCCATCCATGATGCCGTACACGAACGCCTCGGACTCTCCAATTAGTGTGTAGAAGACCCCTATCTTCTCATCGAAGTGCAGGCGAAGAATGCATGGGACGCTGCACCCGAACAGTATGCGGAGGACGTCCTTCTCTCTGACTCTACTAGGTCCGAAGCCATGCAACAAAAGTTGTCTCTTGTGCTGACCGTCTCCTGTCTTGGTTCGGCTACATTCTCATAACGTGGATCGAGGCAAGACCCTTCCCAACCTCGGCATAAAATTTGTAGTACATAGTTGCTGTCAAATTAGTGATTAGCACATATGACCACAGGTCATGGAAAACAGAGGATCCCGGATAAAAATTAAGTTTCCAGATGTTGCGGAGAAATTTTGGCCGCTATCCGCAACTTTTGATGGCCACCAAAAGTAAGTCCAAGGTACTAAAGTGCCTGGTTTGCCTCGTATTCCTCCTGTACTTAAGCCATGAACCGGCGGACTAGTAGTACAGTGGGTGACCATATGCGAATACCCGCTGTTGTATGTTTTGTTTTTTTGACCTGCTCCCATCTCAACCATTGGTTCAAGGCGATCGTTTGCTATGGGTGCGAAGGAATTTCTGGATTTTGCCGAAGCCTCTTTTAGTAATAACACCACATACCCAGAGAAGAACTGGCTACTGCGCTGTCACACAAGCATGCATATTTGCCAGAGCATCTCCATATACTTGCACAATATGCACAATATCTTACACCAACAGACACGCGTACTACCGACCCACCCTTCCCCTCACAGCTCCAACCACTTTACTCCTCTCCTGCGCAATAACCTGCCCAATCGCCTCCAACTGCTCCTCACTCAACTCCCTCTCACTCTCCTCCTCCTTCTTCGCCCTCCTGCTCTCAGCCAACTCCTGCAGCGGTGTCCTCATCCCCTTAACCAACTCCTTCCTCTTCTCCGTCTTCTGATCCTCGAGCTCCTTCTTCTGCTCGTACTGCCAGTCGTGCCGTGTGCGGTAGCGGGAGAATTTGTTTCGCAGTTCGTCGATAACTGTTGAAGGCATAGGAGGGTACAAAAGATAAGGCCGGAAAGTCTGCTCCTCGACCGTGATGCGTAGGGTATCGTCCTCGAAATCCTCGTACTCCGGGTCTGCTTTCACGGGCCATGGGATCAAAGTGTTGGTTCCGGGAATTAAGCGGTCGCCGTCGGTCCATTCTCCTTTGCTCTTGTCGAAGGAGTAGTTGACCCTTACCAATCTGTCGATTATTACGTCGCGCGGGATGCCGGTTTCTGGGTCTGGGAGAGGGTATACGAGTCGGACGTCTTCCATGGGTACGGTGCGCGGCACACCTTGGATTTCTCCTTGGGAGTTATCTTCGCGGTTCATCCATTCAGGGACTTTGACGTCTATAACGTTTACGCCTTTTACGCGTACGTGCCCTCTCTCCCTCATAACCTCCGTCACCTCCCCAATCCTCCCCTTATCCCTCCCCTGCAGCACCACCACTCTGTCGCCGTCACTGAACGGCACCCAATGCGGCTGAAGATGTTTCCGTAATTCTGGCACAGTAATATCATATAAACTCATCGACCCGTAAGTCGTAGCTTTATCTCCTACATCTCGTCGTGGTGCCAAGTGTCCGGCATCGTGGTCTATTTGGCGGTTTATGCGGGCATTCTTGATATTCGCGCCATTGGCTCTGACCAGCCGATTCTTTTGCTGGAAAGCTGCCCAGGCCTCACCGCGCTCCTTGTGCGCAGCGGTTTTGTCGATTTTGCGGTTTTTGACGCGGATGGCGCGCGTGGTTTGGCGGATTACTTTGTCCATTACTGTGATGGGGTGAAGAGGTGGGTGTGTATTAGTGGAGGTGTGGTTTGGGAGAGGTCTCGGGGGTGTGTTTGCGGGCCGAGAATGCAGCCGAGACTTCACTTGAAGACAATCACAAATACATCTGCCATGAGCTGACTACCTCGAAGCTTAGGTCTCACTCTGAATATTAGGCTTCGCCAGTCTGTGGTATCGGAATACCGAACGGGAAACGCCACAATGTGATTGTACAAGGCTGCCAAGGAAGGTGGGCAGTGCATGTCTGGAGACCTCTTGTACAAGAGGAACAGCGTCTTGTTACTGACATTCGACCTCATTGACCTCCAGCAGGGTGGGTCTTGGCCAAAGGAGCCGCATCAACGTGCTGTTAAGGTGGTACCGTACTTGCTCACGGCTAGGACAACAGGACGCCGGCTTTGACGAACACAACTCTACACTCGCCTTCACTCTACAAAACGTACGACAACTGGACGGCTCAACTATGCCTACGACTCACCCTATGACATGCTGATCTTATTGAGGAACTCACTTCTCCGCTTCGCACACCTCAAACAAGCAAGGCTTATATTGTACGAACCGCCAGCCGACCATAACACGTTGGTCCACTTTCCCTGCAGAGGACCTAGACCCGCACGGTACCTCCGTCCTCCTCGCTGAAGAACACCGTTAAAGCATACAAGAGCACAAAACATTGCTCCTTCAGCAGAGCAAGTTACCACCTCTCTCATCCAGCGAGGTTTCCGAGAGCACAGCAACAATACGCTATCAAGAACAGCATTGTAGATTATGCCTACAGTCCGATCTGTCGCGTCGCACATCTGTTTTCTGTGTGGTGTTATCATCGTCAAATGCTATCGTCTCGGATTCCTAAAGATAAACGAGTATACTGCAAGACGATCTGTCCAAGCTCGTGCCCTGTTCAGGTACCGACCGCTCACGGACCCGAGCAAGCAGATCCGGCTGCTCAAGCTGGACCCAGTACGCGGCAAGGCGGATAAGATATCTGTCTCATTGTCGACTTGGGATCTGGACACAGCTCCAGCGTACGTGGCTATCTCGTATACGTGGGGCTCTGAAAGTTCCACACACCGCATACGCGTCAACGATGGCGGGTTTTATGTCCGGAAGAACTGCTCGATAGCGCTGCAAGAATGCCAACGTAATGCTGTCACTTCCTATATTTGGATTGATGCTTTGTGTATCAACCAGGCCGACAGCGCGGAGAAGAGTCACCAGGTGGCGATGATGGGCACGATTTTCGGTCAGGCTGTGCAGACATACATTTCGTTTGGCTCCTGGGACATCGAAAGCTTAGACCAGCGGTCGGAGATTGCTGAATGTCGCGCCTGCTTCCGAGCAATCGTCGAGGATCTCGATCAATTTGGAATGCCCGATGGGAAACCAGGAGATCCACCTCGACCCTCGGAGCTAGCAATTCGTCGGCAGAAGTCGCTCTCGTCGTATGCCTTCGATGACCTGAAAGAGGCAAGGTATTGGACGCGTCTATGGGTGCTACAAGAACTGTTCTTGAGTGCTCGTGTTGCATTCTTCTATCCCGGAGGGGCCCCCATCGACCTACGATGTCTGGTCAAGTCTTGTCAGCACCCGTTTCCTAGAGGAGAGACGAAGGAGCAATGGGAAGAGTTTGATCAGTTCCGGAGTGAACTAGTCGGCGATGCCTGGGAGTATGCGCAGCGGAGTCCACTCCAAAGCATATTGCAGAGATTGTATCCTAGTCTGGAAATGACGGAGGTGGCCGCAATCGCGCGAAGGAGTGGACAATACAAGGCACGATGGGATGTCGTGGTGGCCGATTTCCGGGAATGTGAGTGCGAAGATCCTCGAGACAGGATCTACGGACTCTTGCCTTTCATGCAGTGGTCAACCGGCATGCCACCTCTGCGCCCGGATTACTCGAAGACGAGGATGGAGCTAGCAGTCCAACTCATGGACTACTGCGCTTTTCGGGATACATGGACTGTGGACTTTTTCTTGGAAACCAGGGAGGCGCGATTGGTACTAGGTGCTCTGGAGGTCTCGCATGATGAGTTTCGTAGCTCAGTTACCGTTGCGGCTGAGCGCAGGGGCTTTGAACTGCTTTGACGATCAAATTATAGTGATAAGGCAGTGGAAAAAATACGGCATGCATGAGCTGGTTACGCCGAAGGGCACGTCTCACACACTAGGCTGCCTTTCTTGCTTCGCCAGTCTGTAGCATGGAGGCATTCGACAAAGAAAGCCACAATATAGTTGCTCAGGCTGCTGATGGAGGTGGGCAGCGCATGTCTAGAGACCTCTTGTATACATGAGGAACCGCGCTCACTGGCATCCGACTTCCATCTCGAGGAGTAATGCATCCATGCCACATGGACATGAAGCCAGACCTTGAGCGTTAGCGCCATCCACAGTGTGTATATTTCACTGGAATATTGGCGGAATGCAGAGCGTACTGAACAATTGCTGTGCCTCCTTCATACAACGGAACTGTATGATTCAGCTTCAGGTAAAATCTTATGCCGGACCAGCACAGCAAAGAACGCCACGCCACGCCTCGCAGACGCCAGCCACGTGGGGCCGCCGCACCTCAGCCTTGCACGGTCGAGCTAGAAGACACCCCTGCCCTGCACTCGGGAGAACATCATCTTGGGAAGCTGCAATACTGAAAGAGCGGCGAGTGGTCTCGAAGATACCATGCCGAAGCCTTACGTCTACCGGAGACTGAATCCGGAGCATCAGGAGACACGGCTCTTGGAGGTGTTTCCGGACAAGTACCACAAGCCTCTAAAAGTTGTGATACGTCCGATGAGTCTTCACGCAAAATACGAAACTATTTCGTATGCTTGGGGCGACCCGACTCCCTCAGCCAGGATCGCTGTCAGCGATGGCGGTCTCTTCTCGCGGAAGCGTCACCTTCTGGTGCCGGTTGAAACAGAAGCTGCGCTGAAGCGAGTCCGGCTACCCGACTCTTCTCGGGTCGTGTGGATAGATGCCGTGTGCATCAACCAAGCTAATGATGACGAACGAGGCCAACAGGTGGCGATCATGAGTGAGATCTATCGCTCTTCCAACGGAAATCTAATTTACCTTGGTGACGAGGATGGCCTCGTTGAGTCTGCAGTGGCGAACATGAACTCGATCTACGAGGAGATGCGGCTACGGACCAATGATTTCACGGCAGTGCAGAGCATTCTCTACTACACTCGGGGGGGTTTTCGGCATATCGAAGAGTCGCTGGGTGTTCCGCTCGACCCTGAAGCATTTATTGACTTAATCGGCCGTCCCTGGTTCTGGTAGGTGGGCATCTGGATTCTCTTCGAGAAGGGATCACTGACTGCAGCACAGTCGACTGTGGGTTCTCCAGGAAGCTTGTCTGGCCCCAGCAAACCGCTGCTATGCGGGTAGGCACGAATTCGACTTACTGTTAGTCCTGAGGGTTACAGCATGGTTAGGTCACCATTGGACGTGGCTTCCCACGAACTTCACCCAAAGCAATGGTTTCAAACAGGCTCTATCATTGTTCGATCACGCAGATCACCAGCACGGATTTTTCAGCGCGACGACGAAAAGGCGCACGTTCTACAACCTCTTATACAACAGCTCATTACGCCAGACATCCGATCCTCGAGACCGTCTGTTCAGCGTGCTCGGTCTACTTCGTCCACCGCCCAACAGCTATAGAAACGCTTCTCATCTCGTGACCCCGAACTACCGAAAGGATATTATCGAGGTGCAGCGTAATGCGACGCGCTACGCTATACTCGAGGAGAACGCTTTGAACATCCTTTCGCGTGTAGACCATTCTGAGGCTAGCTTGACTTCGGATGCGTGTTCCTGGGCTGTAAGGCTCGAGGGGAGCAATGATGATGAATCTGAACCTCTGAAGTGGTGGCAATATAACGCGCCGAATGGACGGGTCATTGACACGCGATTGGTTCTGCCCGATACTGAGCTCGATGATCCCAGGGTCCTATCACTCTCGGGTAAACAAACTGATATCTGTAACCCTTGGAGGCGCGCCATCTCGAGACCGCCGAGTACTTACAAGCCGCGACTATGGGTCCTAGCTTGTTAGCCGGCGGTCCTGAAGCAGAGATATCTCGCAGCCAGGCTAAACTATTTGAACTCTGAGACCTTCGCGAACCCTGCCATCCATCGCTTTTAGGTATCGTTTCGGACGTGGTCGTAGAGACTAGCGAGGTACTTGCGCCCGAATTATACTATAGCGCAGGATTACTCGAGCGAACTCTGCGCACCATCGAGGAACTTGCATCACGACGTACGAGCATCAGCACGGAGGACATTTTCAGGGTATTGGTGGCGGGCGTCGGTGCTCGAGGCCAACAGCTCACAGATTCGGAAGCTCAGCAGATGGCGGCCAGCTGGGAGTCGTGCAAGACTTCCGGGTCACCCGTTCCCGAGGAACTGACGTCGCACATTGCCAAGTACGCATGGGATCGATGCGTCTTCGCGACTGGCGAGGGAGCATTGGCATTGGGTCCTGCTATGACTACCCCTAGCGACCTCATCACTGTGCTTGATGGCGGCACACTCCCGTATGCGCTCCGGCCGGAGAAGTCGAGCTATCGGTTTGTTGGTGCTTGTTATGTGCATGGCATCATGCATGGGACGATCTTCCAGGATGGAGAGGTGCGACAGAAGCAGGTCTTTCATCTTCGGTAGACCGTCCATCGAGTTTGGCGGGCTAAGTGTGCGACGCGTGCTGCTTTCGGCTCGAAGATAAATCCCTGAGTCGCCGTCCTGAGGCATACTCTGATATATATGTATCAAGCTGGGTATCTTCGAGCGGAGTTGTGTCTTGGAAGAGGTCTTCGGGGATATCGTGAGAGGGTTCGCTTAGAATGCAGCTGCCACATGCTTTACGAGCCTCCCTTAACGTATGCTCAGGAGGGCAATCAAACATCGATCTCTCTCATATAGCGCAGAAACGATGCATCACACCCTCCCGCATCTCAACAATCCGCAGCGAAACCCAATACTACTTAACTTCCCCATACGGCCACGACAGCATCCTCGCCCTCGTCGCCGTAGACGTCACATCTTCACCGAGCTTATCCTCGACCTCGTCATCTGCGAAGGCCGTGTACCATACCAAAGCGGTACGATAGCACAAGAGGTCCTCGACATCCTCAGCACAGTCTTCTCAAATCTGTTTCTGGTGGAGTTGGTGGCTGGTTAGTGGGCTTTTGGGTGGACGTACGCAAGATACTACTTCCACACCCCGGACTTATGTATGCTTGGGTTGTATACAACAATGCTCACATTGCTCAGGCAGATATTTCACGACACATCCTTGATGGCATGGTGGTAATTACAGCTTTCATCCTCGATGTCCTGCTCAAAGGCATTGTGCATGATGTCAGCTCTCGTCTCATGGTCCTCCGTCTCTGGAGGGTAGTGAAGATCATAAGCGAGATGAGCGCCGCAACACAAACAAGTTTGCAACCGCTGGAGGAGAGAGTAGACAACTGGAGAGCGAGAGCGAGGAATTATGGGGCAAGTCGATATCTCGACCCGTATGCAAGAGCAGTCAGTGTCAATGTCTACACAATAACAAGCTAATCTCTGCCAACTAATGGCCCATGCATGAAAGCTCCCACCAGAGCTTGCGTGACTTTCGATACTCATACATTTCGGGAAAAGTGCGTTCATGCCTATTCCTCATGACATTCACAGCGTAACAACATAGTACTCCTTCCCTCTTGGCAATCTCCCCTGCCGATCCCTCGTTCCGTCTCGATAAGCTAGCTGTCCTTTGTACCAACACATCATGGGATTCGCCGGCTTCCCCAGAAACTCGTCGAGAGTAGCACACTCCTTCACGCTCTGCTCGAGCGCGGGTAGAGCGGCGTAATCCTTCTTCCTTGGCGACCTGGTCCGCCGTTGGGTGGGATTATCATCAGAGTCATCTGCAGCCGTAGCGGTGTCGCTTTTGGCGAACGAAGTACCTGGCGTGGCGCCTGGGGTGGATTTGGTGAGGTTCGAGGCAAGGCGAGAGTACGTGGCAGGTTTGCCAAACATCTGTTTTCGAGTTGGGCGTTTGCGGACCTCTTCTGCTTTCTCTTCCTCGTCGATGGCGTTTTCGGGTGCGTGTTCGGGCCATTCGTGGTACAATGATAGGGCGGTGTACTCGATGTTGTCAAATTCTCGCTTCATTCTCTCGAATGGTGTGGATTGGCTGCCGTCGGTCTCGAGACGCAACGTCCTCTTATTATCATCAGGTGATTGGCGTTTTGTTGTATCGCAAGGGGAGCGGAAGAATGGCGTATCAATAGGTTCATCGGCTTTGGCACTCTCCATCGGCTCTGGGCTCTGTCGCAGTTCTGTAGCAGCCTCCTCCATCTCAACATCAGCCATCGTGTCGAAAGTAGTCGTAGCAGACATCGTCGCTGCAGCTGGCGGTGGGAAACGTATGGCGGGCTTCGCTCGTTGGACCTTCTTCGCAAGAGGTTCCTCGTCAGAAGATGGGAAGTCCATCTCATGTCGATCACTAGTGAGCTTCCCGTTTGTCGCGCCTTCCTTATCCGGTACCGCATGATCAACAACAATGCGATCACTCTCACGCCGTCGTTTCGCAAACTTGCCAGCCAGGTGACTGGGTGCACTTTTGCTAGCTCGCTTTACTGGCTGCGGTGGCTGCACCATAGGAGGTTCTGCAACGGCGGCAGCAGTAGACAAAGTCTTGTCGCGCTCTGCTCTTCCAGCCCTTCTAGGTTTGAGAGGCGGCGCATCATCAGCTTCGTCTTCACCCTCCTCCTCGAATGACGCACTCTTGCCAGCAGCCCGCCCAGACTTGTCCAGCGGCTGCTCCTCCTCGACCTCCTCTCCCTGTGCAACGATCTTCTTCACTACATCCTTCTTCTTCCTGGTGCCCCATCTCGGCGGCGACACCGGCCCCTTAAGCACGGGGTCCCACCGCTGCGATTTCTCCACCATCTTGTCTTTTAACTTCCACCAACTGCCCGTACCTTCCACACCCTCGTCGTCGTCGTGTGCCTCCTGCTTCATGAACAAATACTTGCCCTTGTCGCAGTTGGCCGATAAAGTCATGTATATGCGGTTGGTCCACGGATCTCCATCAAGTAGGTAACCCGGAACGTTACCAGCGATCCAACTGATAATATTGCGCACTTGCAATCGGTGACCGGGAGCTTCACACAGCGCGAAGCAGATGAGCTCGTCGTATGTACACTTCGGGCGAACAGCTAGAATGTTCTTGGCCGTTATTTCGCCTCGATCGCGACGCTTGCGTTTTCCATGGGCTGAGCCAGTGCCTTGAGCAGGAGTCACCAATTGCTCTACCGATTGCTCTCGTGAAGCTGGATTGTCAAAACTCTCTGCCGATGCAGCTCTAGGTCTGCCTTTTCCGCGCTTGGTAAGACGCGCTGGAGATGGCGGAAGTGCCTCGACTTCAGCGTTGCTATCAGTGTCCTCGGCCGGATAGAAAGACTTAGTCTTCCCCTTGCCCTTGTCGACCCGAGGAACGACTGGTGTGGAAGGGATGTCGCTCTTGTCTTTCTCGGGTACTGATGGAACCGATTGCGAAGGTGCCGCTGCTTTCTTCAACGCTGTGCTGCCGATTGGCAGCTTCACGATCTTTCGAGTCGGAGGGTTCTCGAGGCTAGTGCTGGCGTCATCAACATCGGCGGTTGTCTCAGCAGGCTTATTGTTTGCTGTGTCCTTTTGACGTTCTGTAACGCTATTGTCGCTAGTGATGGCCGTTTGAGCAGTAAGCTTGGACTTTGCAGCAAGCTTCAGTATCACCAAAGTGCTCGGAGATTTCGTTGCCGGTTGCTGTGCCGACAGAGCTTTCTGCATCTGTTTGCTTGGTAGCGACGACTCTGCATCAGGTGGCAAGTGCAGTGCCTTGTCTTGTGATCCGTTTGCTTGACTCTCTTTTCGCGGGACAGGGTCCTTCGAAGCTGCTTGGACGACATCAACGTGTCTCACATCAATGGCGGTACTCTTTGTAGGTTTGACGGGGGCCTCTTCTTTGCTTGCAGCAGGTGTAACCGCAGCATCCTCACCACGTGTGAGCTTCTCGGAGGGTGCAGGCTCCGGATTTTCCGCTGAAGCCTGCTCGTTACTCTTCCTGCAGTTGAAACAAGTTCCAACCGCATTCTTGGCGGACACGAAGATGTGCTTCCCACATTGGCCGCAAATGCCCATTATGGGCTTCATCTTAGCCTTTTCCGGCATACTACTGTTCGGCTTCGGGCTTGTTATGATCTGGTCAGGCTCGGTAGTCTTGACGTCGGCTGTCACAGATGATCTCGGTCGTGACTCTTTCGAAAGGTCTGGTGTCTCCGGCACTTCTGCGCTGGGATTTGCGGGCGCGTTCGTTTTGTCCAATTCCATTGACTCTGTTGTGCCACTATTCAATTCACCAATGAAAGCTGGCATTGCCGAGACAGTCTTCTCAACCATCGAGCTTAGCATACCAGTATCCGTCGATGTCTGGGTTAATGTCGCTTGCTCGCTGGCGGGTGCCAAGAGTGAAGTCAGAGAAGCTGTTTGAGTAAGTGAAGGATTTGGGGTGACCAAATCAGGTACTCCTTCAGTCGAGCCTACGTTCGAAGTGTTATTACGACCCAGACTGAACTTGACTGGTGGTTGCTCTGATGACGGTGCAGTAGTCTGGTCAGTATTCCCGACCTCTGCAACGAAGCTCTGAAGTTCGATCTTCTTGCGAACGAATCGAGACTTGGGCTTGACCGCGGGTACCTCTGATATAGTCTTTGACGAATCAGCAGTCGCAAAGCTAGCCTCCACCAGCCTGTCCGCCTCGCTCGAGTGGTCCTGGCTCATACTGGGATTAGAATCATTGCGAGTGTTGACTTCGGGTAGCTCGCCTGCTATGCGGAGGGATCGTTTCACCGCTGGGCCAGCAATCTCGGCTCCTTCCACAGCATCAACACCTGCAGCTTCATGGTCGCGCTTGCCGTTTGTATTGAGATGATTATCGGGATCGTCGCGGGACTCGGCCGCCATGACGCGGGCTGCCACTGCTTGGTCAAGTCTGGGTCGCTTTGCAGGCGGCCCGTCGTCTTCGACCACAGCTTGAAGAGCTGGCGGCTGGAGTGGGCGAGCTTCAACGCCCTTCTTGACACATCGCTGACATTGCCAAGCAACGATGTCGATGGGTATCGCAGGAGAGGGGTGGCATCGTCTGTGGTACCGTCGCGGGCACGTCGAGCAGAGAACAAGTGTGTCCGTGGCGTGCTTCGCGCCAGCTTTGCATGCATGGCAGTCTGAGCCCGAGATATCAGACGACGCGGTCCTGCCACTCACTACAGATGCGTCATCACCTTCGTGTCGCGAGGGTACACGCAGAGGTGAGGAGCTGTGCACTGATGGCTTCTTTGTAAGGTCTTCAGTAGTCTGTGGGATCGGTTGCTTGATTGCACGGCCTGGCTCGATGCCTTGCAGTATCACCACTCTCGGCGATGCAGCGTTCAGTGCTGCTTCCACAGGCTTAGTTGGTGTGACATGTGCACTTTTAACCACCGGGCCACCATCGTGAAACGCAGTCATCCGGATCGTATATTTGCCGTAGAACACACTCCCATCCTTTCTCGCGATACACTTGTCCAAGCTGCCATGGCCTTTTGGCGTGTCCGGCCACGTGAGATAGAAGCCAGATTTGTCCACGAAGATCTCCACCGGTTGAGGCGATCCCAGAAAGCCCCGGAGGTGTTTCACAAAGAAGGCTGTCTTAGGGGGTCCGAGAAGAAGTATGTGCGGATCTGTGGGTGGGAGCTGCATCTTGGGTTCCTCGGTTGAGAAGAGACGAGACAAGAATCCGCCCCGGGTCGGCTCAAGCATAGGAGAGGGTGCTTCGGTAGGTTGGTCGGTTCTTGGCTGGCCTTTGTGGTATGCTACCATTACGAGGGTGTGCATACTGAACAGCTGGAGGCCACCTTTATTTGCGACGCACTGATCAAGTTTCTCGTGCCCTTCTGGTGTATCTGGCCAGGTAAGATAGTAGCCAGCGTCGTCGACCAGAATATCAGCAGGGAGATCCGACTTCAGGAAGCCACCAAGATGCCTGACTGTAGCAGGGTCTGGCGGCAGCGACTCCGCAGATATGAAGATGTGTGGTGCTGCTCGAATGGCTGCGTTCACAGGTGGAAGAGGACCGAGAGTTGCGGGTCGATACGCAGGCTTGTCGCTAGGTTTGGGGCCGGTGGGCACATCCTTGATGCCATTGAATTCGATGGTCACTGATCCACGAGATCGTAGCGATCTGACAGCAGACGGTTCATGGGCGACTGGACTTCTCATGTCCTCTGTCTCCATTAGATCTTTGCCATTGGCTTTAGGCGCCGTCCAAGAAAGGTTCCGGACAGGACGACGGTGGCCGTGAAGTGGCTCGTGGAACTCCGGCGACATCAGATCAGGGCGCCTGCTCTGATGGGGACTCGACAGCGCAGGTCTTGCACGGATAGGAGATTGTGGCATGCGTTGTTCGGGCGAAAAGGAGCGTCTTCTTGCGTCGTAAAAATCGTGAGGTGAGTATCTTCTTCTCTCATAAAGATCGTATGGCGGTGAGCGTGGCGGACCATAATCGAACGGCGGAGGACCGGGTAAGTAGTCGTCGTACTCACGCCAGCGATATCGTTCAGGGTGTTCCTGCTCCTCATATCGCGGCCGCACATCCTCCAGAGGGTGGTCGTCTCGGCGGAATGTACGAGCAAGACTCTGCGGCGAGTTACCTTTGATAGCGAACTCGACTTCACCATCTCTGTGCCGCAGCTGAGGCACACGGGGTGATGCTCTGGCCGGCGGGTAGTGGACTTGCTGGCCTTCGCCTAGCCGCATATTGGACGTTATGGCGTGTTCATTGACGTTGCCGGGTTGAGGTGATGCGCTTGCGTCCTATCACAAAGTCAGCACTGAAGTCGAGATCGTGCTCAATCAATAAATATTCAAGGTCTGTACGCTCAGGTCTTTTCAGTTTGTGAATGGTCGTCATACCCAGCTGCAAAGGTTGAGTATCCCGCAGGACCAGAACCATAAGCAGCCAAAGAGTCTGCCCTTTTACCTAGATCTCATCATAGCTTTGGTGGGAATGCATTGGCAGGACTTACTTTTGGCATTGCTCCAGGCATTGTTGATTTGCTGTTGCCAGAGTCCTTATTCCGGCTCTGATCCTGTCCCATTACATTATACAAAGCAATTGGCCTCACGCGCGATTCCTGCATCTGCGTTGCATTCACAATCCGAGCACATCAGACGTGTGTCCACTGGAGGACGAGTTCAGAGTCCCTCGCAAAATGGTCTTACATGGTCCAGCAGGCCTCAAGCAGGTCGGCTATCGCGTGTTCGAGCAAGCATGGTCGCGGTCGTGTCGATGATGTGCAAGCATTCTTCACAAACGAAAGGAAGTCGCGTTGTCGAATCGTGGTCCACTAGCGTGATGTATGGTGCCCGTGCGGCGCGAACCTTCTTTGGCCCGCGAATTCAGCCCCAATCACATGCGCGTTGGTGTCCCTGCCAGTCAACAGCTTTCGAAAGAGTAGTTGACAACTCGCTGGCGTGTGCTTTCGACCATGGACTTCCTCAAATCGGCAGTCGCGTCCATCGCGAAGGGTCCAGCATTCCCATACTCGTTCGGCGACCGCGTAGATCTCGATCAGACTGTATGGACGTTGCATAACGGCACGAAAAGAGTAGGCAAAGGCTGGTAGCACACAAGACAACAAGTCGCTGATGGTGTTCAGGAAGATGGTTCGAAATGCAGCATCTTCTCCTTCGACATAAATGCCAATCGTAACCGCCTGGTACTTGCGAACAATGCAGTCAGGAAGCTGAAGACTTTACGACACCCTGGGATTATCAAGGTGCTGGATATTGTTGAGGTGGGTAATAGTTGCGGAATCGAACGCAGGTCACAGCGCTGACTGGAGGACAAGGCAGACAGACTCGCTCATTTACATTGCAACTGAACGCCTAACGCCTCTGACTGGGTCCACGAAACGGAAAGCACTATCAGAGGAGAGCCTGAAATGGGGACTCCATACTGTTGCAAAGACACTGAAGTTCATAAACGACGAGGCATCTTCGATACATGGCAACCTACGCGCCTCGTCTATCTACACCAGCGAAAGCGGCGAATGGAAGATTGGTGGCTTGGACATCTTGAGCTCGGTCAAGGAAGACGATGCCGTAATGTTCAGTCAGGGTAGCCTCCTTCCGGACATTGGACGTTACAGTCCACCTGAAGTTGCCAAGAATGGCTGGGGCAGTGTACGGACGAATCCAGTTCATGCGGTCGATGCGTACCAGTATGGCATCCTTGTCACGGAAGTGTTCAACGGCAGCTTCTCTGGCACGGACCAGATCGGTACAACGAAGAACATTCCGCTCGGCATGCAGTCAAGCTATAAGCGGCTCACTCACGCTGTGCCTAAGATGCGATTGAGCGTTGCGCACTTCTTGGAGCAAGGCAGCAAGAATGGCGGCTTCTTTGACACCCCGCTCATACAGCTGACTGACGGTATCGACAACCTGGGATTGAAGAGCGAGACAGAGAAGGATGCTTTTTTGAGGTGAGCGTGTTTCCACTTTCGCTTGCGTTGTTCAATGCTAATCGTGCATAGTGAACTCGAGTCGGTTGCAGAGTCCGACGACTTTCCCGAGGACTTTTTCAAGGTCAAAGTCTTGCCCGAGCTACTTAAGTCTGTGGAATTCGGCGGCGGCGGACCTAAGTCCTTCGCCCTCGTCATGCGCATCGCCACGAAGTTATCGGAAGACGAGTACGATTCGCAAGTGACACCAGTCATAGTGAGGCTTTTCGGCAGCCCAGATCGTGCCTTACGCGTCTGCCTTCTCGACAATCTACCACACATGATCGACCACCTCAGCCAGAAGCTGGTCACAGACAAGATCTTCCCACAAATGGTCACTGGCTTTGGTGACCTCGCGCCAATCGTTCGCGAGCAGACAGTGAAAGCTGTCTTGGTCGTGGTTCCGAAACTCTCAGATCGTGTCATCAACGGTGAATTGCTGCGACATCTTGCCAAGACCGCCAACGATGAGCAACCAGGCATACGAACCAACACGACCATCTGCTTGGGTAAGATGGCGCGCAATCTCAGCGCCGGCTCGCGGGCGAAAGTGCTCAGCGCAGCTTTCTCACGATCGCTACGAGACCCTTTTGTGCATGCTCGAAACGCCGCATTGATGGCCCTAGGTGCTACGGCGGACGTTTTCTCTGAAGACGACTGCGCGAACAAGATGCTGCCAGCTATCTGTCCAAGCTTGGTGGACAAGGAAAAGATGATTCGCGATCAGGCCAACAAGACCCTCAATATCTACCTGGAGCGAGTGCGGAAGTTTAGCCAAAGTATGCCAGATACTGCTCTGCCACCATCATCTGCCGAGGGTAGTGCATCCAATACGAGAGTCAGCACACCACAGCCGCAGTCTGGAGCTGGCGGTCAGCTGTTAGGGTGGGCTATCTCATCGTTCACGAATAAACTTGGTGGTGCTACTGGCGAGATTCAACCAAACAGCAGTGGCGTCAAGCCAACACCTGCTGAACGCGCCGCTGCAGCACCATCGGCAAATGGCGGATTGTCACGGCCCGCGAATCGAGCAGCAATGTCAGCACCGACAGTACCGCAAGTAACCTCAAAGCTCCGGCACTCTATCCCAGCCCCAACCCCAGCGCCGGAGATGGACACTGACGACTTCGACGACGAAGCCGGCTGGGGAGATATGGAGTCAGTACCGCAAGTGACCTCGAAACTCTCGCGCTCTACTGCAGCGACGAAAGCGGAAAATGACGGCTTCAACGACGAGGCTGGCTGGGGAGACATGGACGAGCATGACGACACTATAGCAGATGCTTGGGGCGAGCCGATTCCAGACGTCTCACGGTCTGCCGCATCTCCAGTTCCTAGACCCAGCACAGCGTCCAGCGCAACGTACGATGATGGCGGTGAGCCGGACTTTGAGGGCTGGTTGAATGCGCAGGCTGCAGCGAAGCAAGCGAGCAAGAGGCCGTTACCGAAAGGGTTGGCGCCGAAGAAGGCGGCATCAAAGCCTGCTGCAGCACCCACGAGGAAGACTCCCGTGGTGAGCAAGGGATTGATCAATAAGGCTCCTGCGCCAGCTAAGCAGGAAGAGGATGATGATTGGGGAGATGCTTGGGGTTGACAGAATGTAGCTACGAAGTTCGACTGTCCAATGAACATCATCAATGAACATCAATAATGTGTCTCCATTCAACGTGATATACCTCATGACTCGACCCATGGTCTCACATCTTGTACCAAGCACCGCCGTGGCTTGTTTGCGTAATCGCCCAGACTGTGGAGGAAGGAATGAGGGACTTTATTTACGGGTCCCTTGCTCTGTGCTCAGCGACATCATCTTCATGAAACACCTCTGCCCCGCAGTCTGGTTGGACCGATTTCTTTTCTTACGTGTTCACGAGAACCTGATGATCGCCGCGTGGAAGACTCTTTGTGCGACAGGTCTTGCGCTCCCGGGCATGAGGTTTCACGACGTTGAGATGCCACGCATGAGACTGCTTCCGGCTCACCGACTGCGACCGATCGCCGGCCAGCAGGACACATCTGGAGGTCATTTTGCAGACTCGCGCGACGTTGCTAGCGGGTTGACTGGCGAAATTGATGGACCTCAAGACCTACTATATTGCGGAGCCGCGATTTCCGGTGCTATTATTCCAGGTCTGCAGACTCAGCGACTGGCGGTAGCGATGTCTGACCTTCACACCTGGCGTCGTGTAGGATGCACGAGCGACACATGGCGGTAACGAAGCGTGAGATCTGAACCAGACATCCATTCGTGCAACCGTAGGCGAGCACGCTGTGCGTCGCAGGTCTTGGGACTAACGCGGTACCTGCGCCGCTCCGGGACGACACAGCAAAGACTAGCCAGTAAGAGCTTTAGTCAGGGGAGTCCACAGTTGCTTGGCCAGCAGCGCGCTTGGGCCGGCGCAGGAACAGGCCAATCAAGGCAGATGAGACGTCGGCGGCTGGAAGATTGAGTTCGAGGTTTTCAAATTGGCCGCCGCAGAGGCCACCAGGGGCAACAGGCTGAGTCCAACCTTCTTTTGTCGCGCTGTCCCCAGATGTGGATCCTGTTTCGTCTCTCTTCTCTCATCAAGGCTTCACGTTTCGTCGCGGCAGCAAGTCGTCGTTGAATCTTCTGTCCCTCTCTCGTCTCTTTGTAGACACCACACTCATTGAAAACCACAGTCACTCATTTGTTGCTTCCGCGGATTGATTCCCAGATACCCCTTCAGCACCTCAAACAGCAATACCCAACGACGCATCACTATCGCAACCAAAATAAACACAAAATGCAGACCTTCAACAAGATCGCGATCGCAGGCGCCTTTGCGGTGGCCGCCAATGCCCAGGCGGGATATGGCAGCAACTCGACGACTTTGACGGTCGTGGCCCCGGTGACCTACACGCTCACGACTAGCTCGAGCGAGGTTGTCGTCACCGACGCCGTGACTACGACAACAGTCTGCCCTTACGAGCAGGCCAGCTCCATTTCTAGCGTGGTCTCCAGCGCGATCGTGTCGAGCTACGCCGCGAGCGTCAGCAGCTCGGTTGCGTCGCCTGCCAGCTACTCGCCCACCGACTATAGCTACAACCCAGCGCCGAGCACCACGCTTTCCAGCTCAAGCTCCAGCTCAAGCCCGGTCGCTCCGGTGAGCGACTCCTCCACCAGCTCGGCCCCTGCGCCAACTGGTTACGGATCCAGCTCTGTGTGGTCTTCCTCGTCGGTCTCCAGCGCCTCTTCCTCCAGCTCGTCGCCGGTCTCGCCAGTGACTGACTCGACCACGAGTGTGCCAACCGTCCCAACTGGCTACGGCTCCAGCTCAACTGAGGTCTCTTCTTCCTCAAGCTCCCCAGTCGCGCCAGTGACGGACTCGTCGACCAGCTCGGCTCCGGTCGCGCCGTCATCGTACACCTTCGCGCCGTCCGGCTACATCCCCAGCAGCTATGCGCCCGCCCCGTCTGGCTACGCCCCGAGCTCGTCTAGCAGCTCTTCGTCTACGGACGGCATCAGCTCTTCATCTTCGCCCGTGGCACCTATCGGAACTGGCTACACCGCAAGCAGCTACGCGCCCGCCCCGTCTGGTTACGTCCCAGGCTCGTGGAGCAGCTCTTCGTCCTCGCCCGTCGCACCTATCGGTACTGGCTACACCCCGAGCAGCTACGCGCCTGCGCCATCTGGCTACGTCCCAGGTTCGTACGGTAGCAGCTCTTCTTCCTCGCCTGTTGCGCCCATTGGCACTGGATACACTCCCAGCAGCTACGCTCCCGCCCCGTCCGGATACGTTCCTGGCTCGTGGGGCAGCAGCTCCAGCTCTGGCAGCAGCCCGGTCGCACCTGTCTCTTCCAGCGCATCTTCCACCTCATCCTCCAGCGCTCCCTCTGGCCCGGCTGGGTACACCTCGAGCACTGACGGCTCCAGCTCCTCGCCGGCTGGTCCGGTTGGAACTGGATCCGCACCGGCTCCTTACTCTACTGTGGTCAGCAACACGACCTTGACCTACACTCAAGGAACTGGCACTTCCGCGTCTGTCATCACGACCACCCTCCACTCCACCTCCACGCTGTACCAGACTTCGGTAAGTGATACATTTAGCTTCCCTCAACACGCACTAACAAACATCGTAGACCCTCTACCTGACACGCTCGTCAAGTGTCAGCTCCGACAGCGCTCCTACTGGATACAGCGCAGCACCTACTGGCCCTGCGCCGGTCGATGGTACTTCCACTGGTACTGAGTACCTGCACTCTACCTCGACTGTGACCAACTTCATCACCGTCTTCCCGGTCACCAGCGGCTCTGCTGCAGGCCCTACTGGTGCATACGGTGCAAGCCAAGCTGGCTACGCATCTGGCTCTGCTGGTGCCTCCGGAAGCTGCGCGATCGGCTCGACTGTCACTGTCACTGAGAAGGAGACCATCTACGTTACCGTGGCACCGTCTTCCACCGGTGCTGTTGTTTCGCCCATTCAGTCCAGCGCGTCGGCGTACTACCCAACCACAAGTGGTAGCGGCGCTGCCAGCTCGAGCACCTGCTTGAGCACCGGCTTCGTCACCATCCACAAGCCCAAGCCGACTGGCTACAGCACTGGTGTCCTGCCGCCACCATACTCTGCGCCCAGCACCGCGTCATCCGCCCCGGTGGCCCCTGCTGGCTACAGCGCCCCTGCAGGGTACTGGTCGTAGGATCTGACTCCAGTCATGATAGCGGCTCGACAGCGTTTTTCACGATTTGACGATTCAGCGTAGCCTGGTGCATGCACATCTCTGTCACCCGCTCGCCTGTACAGAGCTTTGCATTTGCTTGATTGCTCGATACCTGCTCCGGGCCCGATGACGGATCGGCCTGCGACTGTTCTTCTTGTTTGTTTAATGCAGTGCTTTGGTTCATGGCAGGACCGCTCTCCTGGTAGGGCGGCAGGGTCTAGGTAGCGACGCGATCGGTGTGTGGTTGATAGCGCTGTATCACTATCAGAGTTCTGTCTAGTATTTCTCTCTTCACTGTTCTCGTGCCTGATGCCCATGCTTGGCAGGATATGTGACTTTTGCCGTCATCCTATTACTTGCATGATGTAGATGATGTAGCCTTGGGAGTGCTCTACACCCAGGATGTTGAGCAGCAAGTACGCTGCTACATGTTCAGCGAAGAGGGTTTACTTTACTGATGCACTCGCTTATCACTGCTCATAACAGAAGGCTCCAGCACCCTGACGAGAAGTCAAGCGAACTGATGCCCTCCACACTCGTGCCTCGTCGACGCTCCCCAGAGCCTTGACACGAGCATCTAACTACACCCTTTGCCCACCGTGCAGCTCTTTTTTGCCTCCGCTGTCTACATTTTATATTTTTTTTGGTGCCTTCACAGCCCAGCCTTCCCGCACCACCAGTAGGACCAGACTGTGTCAGCTTTTTTGTTTCTGAAAGAAAGGAAATTCCACCACAGTCTGACCGGCCATTGCCTTCCATTCCCCTAATCACAATCTGACCACCTCCACCTCCACCCGTTCTCCTGTCCTCCCCTCACCTCTCCTCTTCCTTCTCGTCAGTCACCTCCTTGCACGGCATCCAGTGCTCTGCTCTCTAAGACAGCTCATGAGTTTGAGACTGCTAGAGTTCGATGCAGGAGCACTATGTCTATACGGCAACGGTGGGAACAGTCAAGTGGCTGCCACACGTGCCCAAGACATCTTCTGAATTCCACCAGACAACTGCTGTTGAGACTGAATCGATGAGCAGCGTCTGGCGTTGTGCGATATGGTCGCCAGCGACTCCGGGATCATCCGTATCGGACCAGATGAGATCCTCCGGTTTGGCTTTGCAACGAACTCCTTGGCGATAGCAGATATCTGAGCCTGCTGCTTCGTCTTGGAGCCGTTGGGAGTCGCTGGGATGCCCAATTCTGCCGGCGTCCAGCTGCGACAGTGTATAGGCATCATCTTTGGCGACCGTGGATTCCACTCGATGACAGTACGGCGTTCAACTAGGTCTTTGATGGACTTTTGAAGCTTGTCGACTGACATCGGAGTGAGGGACTTGGGACCGCTCGCTAGTTGGCTAAGCTTGCTCGTCTCGATGATGAACCAGGCCGGCCAGTGGATGTATGTTTGGCGATCCATCTGGGCGCGGTTCTCGAGACGCAGAGTCGGTCCGGTGTGCTTGTTGTTGCCGTGCTCGATGGGAGTGTAGATCTCCTTCATCCGACGGTAAACTGCCGGATCAGCGAACTTGGCTTTCATCGAGTCGTACTTGTGAAAGCTAGTCATTTGCAAGCACACCGCTTTGTCGTCCACGAGGTGGATGATGGCAGCCTGAAGTGTGTTAGCCGATGTCTCTGGGTATGCAGACGTCTCTCGATTAGTACTTACCGGATGATCCCCACCACCAACGTTGTCCTTCATCCACGGCTGCTTTTCATCCTTGGTGATTGACGAGAAGTCCTCTTTCCTCACAAACACAACATCCCCCACCGAATATTGTGCACTCATCTTGAAAGAGGGTAAAGTGCGGTTGATTTAACTATGAGCTTGTAGTTATTAAGTGCGTGTGAAGTTTTGGGAGAGAGCTTACAGAGGTTTGGGGTGGTGTGGGAGAAGAAAGGTCAGGAGAGCGAGGGGACGAGAAGATATACCCATACTGTCCTCACGTAAAGCATATTGTCGTAAAGCATATTGTCGTAAAGCATATTGTCGTAAAGCATATTGTCGTAAAGCATATTGTCGTTCAACAGAGTTCATGCTGACACCGCCAATGTAGGCGTCGTGAGTAGCTGAAGACATGTTGTGATGTTTGTATATATGTTGTTGACCAGGCGATACCGTGAATAATCAGCAATGGTGAGTCACAGCTCTCGAAGCAGATGTGCATAGGTATAGATAGACGCTGGGTGACCTAGCGTTTCTTGCGGCGGGAAGTCTGTTCCATGATATGGCTTGGCGACTTGGCATCCCGGAGGAAAGACGGGTGCGTCCGCAGCACCACGACTGCAGGTACACAGTCTTATTGCATACGTCCGTCCAGTGGTACACAACTCCCTAAGGCCTGGAGAAATCCACACGGCGCTTCCGAGCACATGAGCACAACATAATGCGAGTCGACCATGGGAGACAGTAACATTGACAGCGCTCAGAGGCAAGATCTCGAGCGTCTGTGGCCATCTCCGCATCGCCATACCGACCCCAAGGCGGTGCAGTCGGCTTCGTAGCGGTATAGCACTGCTATCGTCGAGGAGAAGCTGACAATGCCGCTCTTATGACCACAAGGTTTCAGTCATTCCCATCGACGTTCAGAACACCGCCATCACGCACCTCCGCATCGCCATATCACTCCCAAGGCGGCGCAGTCGGCTTCGTATCGGTATGAAACTGCTTGCGTGGCTGAGATGCCATCACGCCACGCTGCTTCCCAGGCCGTATTTGGGCTCCAATCACCAAGAATAAGACGCCACCACCTCGACATATTGTGGCCCTTATAAAGAGAGAGCTAGGATCCTGGACCATACTCGGATAGATTCCACCTAGGGGACCAAATAGAGCATCTAATTTTCAAGCTGTACGCTCAGATCCAGATCCAAGTTTCCGGAGTTCTAAGAGGTATTATCTTGGACGAAGACGTCTCCTATACATCCAAGAGCGCCTATGAACATGATTGTACACACTTGATGCGAGGACGTCAAGCCTGATCTTAGGTTGAAACGCTCCGGTCCTTGCTCCAGAGCGGACTTGTGTGGCAGCCTAACCTTCCGCAGAATGACTAGATGGACTCAACGACACCTCCGGGATGTCTAGACCGACCAGATTACTTCCAATAGTTGGACAGATCCAAGCAAAACAAGACGTGAAGTCCCAAATCCATAATTCCTTTGCTCGTATGCACGACGGCCCGTTACGGAAAGCACGCAGATCGCGGACCTGTTCCGTGGCGGTACGTCATCGACATCTTCTCAGTACACGCTCAGACATTGACAGCAACGACGGCAGACTACATCGACTGCCAAAGATGGCATCGGCAATAGTACCGCAGCTGCCCACGCTCGTAGCAGGCTGGTACCCACCGTCACGCGAGCACTGGGAGCTGATCAGCTTCGCCTGGCAATTCTTCCCACTCGTACGACATTCCAAGACCCAATACTACATCATCATACTAACAGCAACGCAGTTCACGGTCACCCAGTGGTTCTTCGACTTCTACCCGCAAGGCAAGACCTCGATCGACTCCCGCTTCAATCTGCCTGGAAAGTGGGCATGGTTCTTCATGGAGATCCCTGGCATGCTTACGGTCCTGTACTGCATGTTCAGCATCCCGCAGACCATCGGCTACCGTGGACCGCAGGACTTGCCCTGGGGTAATTGGGCAATGGTCGGCGTCTATACGATCCACTATGTCTACCGTGCTGTCCTGTCTCCGCTTCTGCTCAACCCGAGCATGTCACCCATTCATCCATTCGTGTTTCTCTCAGCCTTCGCCTGGCAGGTCACCAATGGTCTCTCGCTTGGCGGATGGCTGGCTGGCTATGGCCCTACTACCATCGACGACTGGGCAGGCAAACTGTACTACATGGAAATCGGTCTGATCATCTGGGGCTGGAGCTTCCTAGGCAACATTTTTCACGACGACGACCTTCGCGAGATTCGTAGGAGTGCGCTGCGAAGGCAGCAGAAGAAAGCCAAGGAAGAAGGCAAGCCGGTCGAAGGCGTGAACAAGCTGTACATGATGCCCAAGAACGGCCTCTTTCACTTCATCCTGTATCCTCACTACTTCTGCGAATGGCTTGAGTGGGCTGGCTTCTGGATGGTAGGCGGTTGGGGATGTGTGCCAGCGAGAAGCTTCTTGCTGAACGAGATCTCGACCATGTTGCCGAGAGCGTTGCAGGGCAAGAGGTGGTATGTGGAGAAGTTCGGCAAGGAAAAGGTTGGCAATCGGAAGGCGGTGATTCCTGGCATCATATGATGCCGAAAGCGGTGATTACAAGTGTACGATTGGTATGAAGTATGTTATCACACGCACAGATGTTTGTTTGAATATCTGCGAACTTCCTATGGAGCTCATAGTCAACAGCAACATATGGCTAGGTATGCATCGCTATCGTAGCACCGCCCACTGACGATGATGCAGCCTGTATACCACAATGGCGGGACACCCCTTGCCAGGTCAGTCCTTCATGCGACACGACCATGAGCCTTCCGCAGCATAGCCGTCATACAGTAGCCATTCATCACCTCTACCTCTTCCAAGACCTCGAACCGGCTACTCTCGAATAGCTTCCGCGCCACTGTCGTCGAGTGTAGGAACACATCTCTGCCTTCTCCATCGATCGCTTTTAAACTAGCTTCCAGAAGCTGCCGCCCAACTCCCTCTCCACGACGTTCAGGCAATACAACGACTTTGCGTAGCTTCCAGACGTCCTCGCGATGTCGCTCGCCTAGCAGTCGATCTCGGGATTCATCGAGTAGAGCATCACCACTTTCGAGAAGCTGTCGGTTGATCCAGGCCGGCCACGCGGTGCTTGTACTGCAATGGTTCGGGTTTAAGTCTTCGGGTTTCTTAACGAATGCGGATTTTGTAGGTACCATCCAATCCGCATATCCAATGATGCGGCCAGGTATAGGATCGACAGCCTTGAACAGCAAGATGTCAGGCAAGGAAGTAAAGTCAACGAACAGCGCTTGCCGGAACAGCCGTTCCTCCTGTTCTTGGTCGTCCGAGGACCTCTCTACTGCGCGTCCGAAAGCAGCCTGGTACATCTTGTCGTCTTGGTAGGCTGAGATCATCACCTGAGCCAGTTCAGGGGCATCTGCAGCTGTGGCTGGAGCGATGATCAAGGTGGTGGACATGTTAAGTCGCGATCAGGTCTTCCGTAACTGTACGTAAGACCACTCGAGCAACATATGTATGACAATGCTCTGGAATGGCAGCCTAGTGCCAAGACGACGATTGCGCGGTTATGAGGTCTTACGAACTTCTTACAGCAACCATTCACTGGTGGATCACGTAACAGGCATCTCAATGAGGTTGACCGAATTCCTTTGACATGAAATGACCCTGCGGGAACACCTTGGCAGAGGGTTTGAAGGTCGGAAAACCTGCTTTGCATATACATATATCTTACACTTTTCGTAGTTTCGTGTCTTTTACGTTCAGCCCTGCTCATTCATCATGAAGTCCAGATCTGTCTGTCCAGGATCAAGGTTTCCGTCGTTTTGCGCCAGCTGCTCCAGCAGATTCAGGAACGGGTCTCGGTCTAGAGGGTCCGTGTGAGCGCTGTCCGCGCTCTGACTAAAACCACCTGGCGTCTGGTAATCCCCACTTTGTGGATGGTAGGAGACCTCATTCAGCATGACATTGGACTCTGCTGGTTGGGCGCTCGTGTCGCCACCCGTGTTCTGCACATTGTTGTGCTGCGGCAGTGGACTGAAGTTGAAGGATGGCGAGAAGCCGGAATGTCCGAATGTTGGAACTTGCAGTGGACCATGTGAGAATGGCTGCTCACCAATGGCGGGATTGTAGGTTCCATTTTGTACCGACAGAGGTGTCGGTTGCTGCTGCTGCTGTTGCTGCTCCGGGTAGTGCTGATGCGTTGGCTGGTAATATGCATTCGGCACGTATGTATCGTGCGACAAGCGCGGGTCGAAAGGTGCAAAGCTGGAAGCCTCGCCCATCGAACTTTGATGCAACATAGGGGCTGTGGTCCTCCGCCTTTTCGCCTTCCGTGTCACGGAAGGCATCTCGTTCTGCGTCATGTAATTTGTGGGAACCGTTTGTGGTGGTGCTAGCATGCTAGGTGCAGGCTGGCCTCTCCAAGCGTCCACAGTGCCGTTGCCAAACTCCGTGTATATCGTTGATATGTCTTTTGTTGCGTCCGGATCCACGTCGGTGAAAGAACAATGGGCTCCATCGATATATGAGCCAGGATAGCGGTCGAGAAAGCCCTCGTTTTGGAAGACCGGCGAGAAGCGAATCGGGTTTGCGGCAAGAGCTTGTACTAGTTGCGAGTGACTGGCGTAGACTGATTGCAGAGTCTTTCGCAAAGAAGTCAGCAAGTATATCGATTACGAGGAGCTGGCAGCACAACCAACATACCTCACGCTGATGCTGTACGCCGGCCCAGACGAAGGAGAGTTCGTGCAGTTGGACCATCTCACGCGATAGGAACTCAGCGCTGTGTGTGTACACATCGCCGTCCCGAGGGGACATGTAATGCGTTCCATGTACGTGAATTGTTCCAGCAGTGCATATGCAGTATCCTACGAAAGATGGCCAGTCTACGATGGATGTGCCCTTCCCAATCTCGACCAGCTCAGCGATTGCGTTGGCATGCAAGAAGCATAGGTTTGTTGCATTGATGGCCCAGGACTGATGCTGACCGGTGCCAGAGAGCTCAGTCAGATCTACTGGCAAGAAGGGTCTATAGACCAAGCAGTGAATGGTATGATATATCAATTTGCTGAGCACCAGTGTCGAGCTGTCCGGCTGCCCGAAAAGTGCCTCAAGCGACATGAACGACTCCTGGGTGTTCGCGGCCCAGGAGTCCAGGTCGGCTCTGATCCTCGAGAGTGTTGATCCAGCATGCCATGGAAAGTGCGAGTCGCCCTTCACACCTCCTGCAGCCAAGTAGCGGTTTGTCACCCCGAGTACTCGAACAATCTCCACGAGCATTGCACCGCTTCCCTGTCCGGTATTTACAGCACCAGGCAGATTAGACCCGTTGGGGAAATGAGTGCCATCAACGTATGACTGTGATCCAGGAGGCAGCCATGCTGGCAAGCGCAAATAGATGGACTCATCGGATATCAGTGATGGCCGTTTTGAACCGGAGACGGTGAAACGATCCATTAGATAGCAACTCCAGAACAGCTTGCGTCTGCCCTCTCGTTCACTCGGTGCGATGCGTAGTTGGTGTGGCAGCTCGCGGTGTAGACTCAGCGCGAACGCCATGCTAATTGCATGGGTGAGTAACATGTAGCTCTTCTTTCCCTTGCCTGCCTGGAAATTTGCCATTGTGAGGAGGAGTAGTGCCTGTAGGTGTTCGATGCTGGGTTCGTCGACGTCGATCTCGCTTCGCGCTTGTGTAGCGTACTCTTGACTGTATCTTACGGCTGCTGCGTGGCCACCGCAGAGGTGAGTCGCATATCGGATGCCGACCGCATATATGGCGTTCATAAGAAAGCGAGGTAGACTGCCGTCCCTGAGCCTTTGACGTGTTGCTGGCTCGTCCAGTATATGGAATGGGGCTCCGTGGACTCGTGCGAAGTACGTGTTGAGCAGAGCATCCGCTAGCATCGACACCTCTTGGGCCGGCACCGCCGGAGTCTGCGCCTGGGCATGTTGGGCGGATTGTAGAGGCTGCTGAAAAGTCGGTCTTCCAACAGCAGGTTGTTGCTGTTGAGGTCCCTCGGGGGTCATTGGGGTATTGCCCTCTTGGTGGAGATCTGGGAGGCTAGAGCTCGCGCCTACAGACTCACCAGGCTCGGGCGAGTCCGACTTCTTTTCATCCTTCAATCTCTTCTCCAACCCATTAACGCGCTTCAGCAGCGCTTCAAGAACATCAGTCTTTGGACCTCGCTTCTTTGGAATTGCGTCTACAGCCTGTGATCAGCCAAACCTTCGTCGCGTATTTTTGTCCGGCCCAGATAGCTGACATACCGTACACGCAAGCGCACTGGAATACCTGACATGCTTCGCAGGTCGGCTTGAGTCTGTTGCACTTGATCTTCGCCACACATTAGCTTTGTCTAGCTTTGCCACCCAAGTTCTGGTCCGCACCTTGCGCTTGCGACAACTTTTGCAATTCATGGCCTCCTTCTCAATAGTGCTGGGCCGCCTGACCGGCAGGCGATCAATACCAATCTGCGGCCTGCCCATCATAGCGTAGTTTTCGCTCGACCCAGCCATCAAAGCTGGTGTCGCCATGTCAGAGCATCGTGCGAGCTAGTATGGCCTTGTCCGGGAGTCCAGAGATCAGGATCAGGACGCAATTCGAGCAACAGCAGCAGCAACCAGAGAAGGAGATGAGAAGCTTCTCACCGCGAACATGCCGACGACAGATAGAGCTTGTGGAGCCGGTGGCCGGATCGCGTAGAGTGCGCTCAAATTATGGTTCGGTGGCTCTCAGGGCGGGGAAGAGGAGTACGTGAGAACAAGGATGCGCGCTAGATGGCAAGATCACACGCAGAGAAGCGTGGCTAAAACAGAAGCCGATGAGCCGCAGCTCTTCGAATGGCTGCCCTGACCGCCTCGTGGTGTTGCTACAAGTGCATCAATAGTCAGCTAACAGGTCAGGTGCACCTGGCGATCGGATGCACCTTGAAAGCCTGTCTCTTGTGCACATGTGATGAGTCGTGGGCAGCGGCACACGGAACTTCGAGTCAAGAGCGGCTCGTGTGCTTGTATCAGATACGCAAGCGATGTTTTACACGACAGTCTTTTACATGGATAGGGAGAAGCCAGACTTCCCCGGATGCACGGATCACTCATTCACACACAAGGCCTGACAGGCAGAAGCCGAAACTTCGGCACGTAAGCGCTGTGGTCAGCTCCTGCCCAATGCGGACCGGAGTAGTCTCCCGTTCAGCGGGAGCATAGCGGACCCGGAGCGGGTATCTAAGCAAATCTGCTGCAGTCGCCACCGGCTCGCTTCACATGTGGATTCGATGAAGATCTCCCACGACATCGAAACTCATTGGTGCGGATGTATTGGTTGCAGTGAGCATCCAGAAGAGGCCGTAGAGTATGCACAGACAAGGCGAAAACAGCCCATATCAAGGTATATCCGAAAACGTGTTGCATCATCATTCAACTATACAGACTGCGACCAGCCGCAAGCCTGACGAAATCCTAAAAGGCACGGGTTAGCGATTTGTGTCAACATAGTCATCAACAAGGTCATTACTTACGAAAGGCACGTTCTGGCCAACGAGCAAACGCAACGTCTCCACCGTCGTCCATGCATTCACGTCCGCGACACCATATGCAGTCCAACCCAACTCTGCGGCAGCCGCCACCGGGTCAAACTTGCCCTCCATCTTGCCATCCTCCTTCCCGCGAGTGCCACTTGAGAGGTCTACGAAGACCTTCTCAAGACGTTGTGCTGGCTTCCTGACGCTGTTACTGTAATGTTTGAGAAGAGGCGACACAATGAACGATCTGTCCGCTGGCAAGGCGGAAACGATGACGAATGGTTGATCGATCTTCTTCATGTCCTCAATGCCTTGGAACTGGTGTATGTTCGCCGCAACCGAGCTTTTGGCCTTGAAGCCAATGGTGTATATGGGTCCCACATTCAAGCTTGTGAGGGCATATATGGCTGCTGCTGCTTGGGCCTCCTGGCTGGCCAACACCAGTGCGGCTTGTCCACAGTAGGCAGAAGGCACGAATTCGCGCGTGAGTGTAGCTCTGATGCCTTTCCAGGTCGCGTTGTCACCCACTAGCAGCCTGCCACCAGGTGTACTATGGGCCACAACCGTGTCAATCTGACCGATTGCTGATGCCGCGTTCGACAGCCTGGGCAGATACGGTGCCGTCGCTGCAAGTGGAGGGTTGATGTGCGCACCGCCAAATGTGGCACGGCTTACATACCGCTCGATAGAGCCCTGAGACGAACGCTCGATGCACAGGAGCTGGTGTGGCAAGCTCAGCTCGTTCAAGCACTTTTCGAAAAACATTGCCTGACCGTTCTGACGCACATTGCCGATCGCGTACAGGTCCAGCTTCGGCATCTGGCCCATCGAGTGCAGCATCGAGTTAATCTCGGCGGCACTGAGTTGTCCCGGAGCCGCTATCATTGGCAACAGCGGATGCGTAATGGGCGTGAAGATCTTGTTCAGTGTTCGGCTCAGCTGACCAACAGGCCCCATATTCAGACCAGATAGGGGTGGATGGGCGTACGTCGTTTGAATGATCGAACGGAAGTACTCCAACTCGTAATTCTCCTCGGTGGTGTTGACCAAAGCGATCATCTTCACAATGTCTCCATGAGTTGATCCTTGCTTGAAAAGCTGTTGCGCTTCGACAGAGGACCATTTGAATCTTCCTGTGAAATCATGCCACGCGGAAATGATTCTGCTGTTACGCTTCGCAGCAGCGAGCTGGATCCGGATCTCGTCTGGTAGCCAAAGCTCCACATCTATGTACTCACAACCCCATTGCAAAGCCTTACGTAAGTAACGGTAGAACAGCGTCGGATCATCCATTGGAAATCGACCATTCTCACGGGTGCACCTCGTCGTGAAAATAATTGGGAGCTCAGTCCGCTGTCTCAACAGCATCATCTGCTCGCCGACGTACCTGATGCTCGGAACTGCGGAAACTGAGTCTGCATCACCTGGCTCCTGATTGCAAGTTAGTCAATTATCGCACCTCTCGCTGTTCGTGACCGTATCGCACTCACCTGTAGCAGATCAACGCGGAGCTCCACAGAATCTGCGCCAACGGACAAGATGTCAAGGTTAGGCAGAGCGGCACGAATGTCCGGGAACGTCGTTGACAGCAGCGTCGTCCTCGCTTTCTTCTTCAGATCATCATGTGGCTTGTTCTGGCCGAGCACAAAGCCAAGAAAGCGAGCGACGTCGCGTCGCACGAAGTTCTTCTTCGTGTAAAGATACTCATAATCGCACACCGAGGTCAAGTCCTCGTCTCTCAAGTCTTGATCATCAATACAGTGGGTAGTGATGACCGTAGTTCGCCTAACCTTGCGAACATCTTCCGGCTGCGATATCAGACTGTTGTCTAACCCAATCACAGCATTATCCGGCTTCCCAGCCGCTCCCTCCAGTGTCTCAGCAACGACACACTTCTGTCCTAGAACCTCTGCGATAGTCTGAACTATGTCATGGTGGCCCTTGTCGTGTAAGATAAGTAGTCGCGGGGTCTCGTTATGGATGATCTCCTCGATTTTCATGACTCCATTGCTTTTCGTCATTCCTGCAGCAGGAATAGGGCCAGTAGACTGCTTCCTAACAGCCATATAATATAAATTTGGTGGGTTTGCCTGGCTTCCAGCTTGCGTCACCGAATCGAGATGTCGTGCGCGCCGTGACCCAGGTGAACGCTTTGGGAGGCCCGGACTTGCTGCGCTCGAGACAACCAGTCACACATTGCTGGGTGTGGTTGTCAATGGACGGGTTCCACGCCGGTGGAACGAATGCTGCTCTGGAGCCTGGCTTGATGACCTGTAGGTTGGAATCCTAGGACGAGCGAGATATGCCTCCCGGCAAGAGGTCGAGATAAGAACGCGGTCTGAGATGCAGTCCGTCCGCTTTCCGCGACTTCAAAAAAGTCGCATCCGGCTCTTGTCGGAGTCTGATGCCGCTGCAGGTTGCAATCGTACTACGCACCGTCCGCCACGGTGAGGTTTTAGGCTAGCTGCAGTGACGATGATTTATCCGTTGCTGGCCCCTCCACTGCCCTCCCACTCTTGGCGAACATGTGGACACGCAGATCGGGCGGCCACGAGGTACATGATTCTTCCGCCAATGAGCGATGGCAATGTAAAAGCTTCGCCTGCCCGATGTGGAACGTGCTGGCGCCGTGGTTCTGAGCTCGGCTTCCTTTGCTCCGAATACGTTCCCACCTTCTGGATGAATACACTTTTATATTGCCTTTGCAGCAGATCCATCGGCATTCTCCAGTTGTTTCCGGGTGCATAATGAGATGCAGACGGCCAGAGCTGCATGTGGTGAGAGGTGCGAAGCGCGTCGCCTGCAGTGTTGAAAAGGTGGCGAAGACGACATGCGTGCGCAGGAGCCAGGTAATAAGAAGAGCAACGAGATGCTGGCACTACCACGTGTTACGTGTAAACCGGCTACCGGCCCCTACAGCCAACATGCTACGGGCGAGCCCAGCGTAGCGTACTCATTGTGAGGAGTCTGGCTCCAATGGAATATCCACGTGAGGCTCATATCCTGGAAGCCAAGCGCGATATCGACACAAACGAGCCTCTCGCTTGCCATTTCTGCAGGCATGGGAGATAGGTAGCATTCTCTGCGCTTTCATCATATACAGGCAGCGATGCCCATCCTCACAATCGTAGACTAGGTCAGTGCAGCAAAGCAATCATGCACTTTCTCACACCTGCGTTGTTCGCAGCTGGTGCTCTCGCACAATACAACCCTCTTCACCACCTTGGCGGCAACTCGCCATATTTTACAGGACCCAATAAGTTCAACATCTCGCCAGACCCTCCAGCAGGTTGTACAGTGGACCAGGCAGCATTCATCTCTCGCCATGGATCGAGATTTCCAGACCCTGGGTCATACTACTCATGGACGAATCTGAGTGCAAAAGTGTGCCTTCCTAATGTGGAGGGGAATTCACGCCACTGACTAGCTCGCAGATCAATACACAATCATTCAGCACCAATGCTTCACAGTTCGACTTCTTACGCTCATGGAAGCCGGTCTTACGAAACCCAGCTGCGGAGCTCTCAGCGTTGTCTCCAGGTGGTTGGAAAGAGCTGTATGGCTGTAGTATTGACTTTCGAAGTAGTATGCTAATATTGGCAGATACGACATGGGCGTGGACTATCGCAATCTGTACCCGGAATTCTACACAGAGAACACATCAGTAAGCAAACCGATGGCTGTGACCCTTGTGCGCTTAAGACAGTCCCCGAGCGGCATAATGCTACACAGCAGCTATCGTTGGCTCGCTGCATCTTAGATCAAGTCGCAATGCAGGGATTGTCTCTTAGCAGCTCCGTGGCGCAAGCAAAGAGCTAATCCTTACACTGGTAACTTTCAGTTCACTCTCTGGGCAAATCGCTACCAGGATACCGTCTTTCGGGTCGTTGACTCCGCCAGGTTGTTCGCACGAGGCTATCTGGGTCCTGCTTCCTCCCTTGGGAACGTATATGTGCTGAACCAGTCGGATCCACGCTCTATCGCCAATTCATTGGCTCCGTCTGACCTATGTGCCAACTACGACGACAATGGCGGAGGTGAGAGTGCAACGACCTGGGCTAATATTTATGTCCCTCCGATCGTGGACAGGATTAATCGTCTGTTCAGCGGGCTACAGTTCAACAGCTCCGACGTCACGCTATTCCCAGTCCTTTGCGGCTTCGAGACACAGATTACCGGCCGACGCTCACCATGGTGCGACGTATTGACAGAGCATGAGATACTGAATTACGAATACGCTCAGGATATCCGATACTGGTACGGCACTGGTCCCGGTACACAGCTTGAAAAGAATCTGATGCTGCCATTTCTTACCGCTCTGGTGCAGCGATTTGTGGATGGCCCGAGTGCTTCGTATTCCACTGGCAACGGCTCGACACCATTTACCCCAAATCCACTGATCGTAAGTATTGACCTCATGCGATACATCCTTGAAAGAATAAACTAACAACTGCAGGCCACATTCACCAACGACGGGCAGACTAGCCAGCTTGCGGCAGCGATCGGTGTCTTTGACGATCAGGCTCAGCTGCCTTCGACGTACATCCCGAGTAACCGGACCTACTTCGCCAGCAACTTCGTCACGATGCGTGGAACGATCAGCTTCGAGCGTCTAAATTGTGGCTACCAAGGCTTGCACATGCGTATCAAGCTTAACGATCAGGTGTACCCCGTACCCGCGTGCCACGATGGCCCAGGCCGCAGTTGCCCACTCAAGCAATATCAGTCCATGATTGCGAACAAGAGTGCTGTGGCTGGCGACTTCGAGGTTGCTTGTGGTATCGCTAATACCAGTGTGGTACCGGTCGGGCAGGATAAGACGACGTTCTTGACGGATCTTACGCTGCCGTGGGAGTACGTTGTCAAGCCTTGAGTGAGACCTTGAATATAGAATGGGCAGCAGTCCAGACCTAGTCTAATGCAATGCAATGCCTTGAATGCTTCCAGACCGAATTGACTACGGAACACTTCCGCGATTTATGTGCTTGCTGCAACGGGCCGGTGCACGAACCAGCGGACTTCTTGACCTCACCTCTTCGATCCCAGACAATCTTTATGTTGCTCGAGACCCTACCGCAATGTTCTGCGCGCAAATTGTCAATACGATAAGACTGCCTCCGGTACGACCCTAGCGATTAATGGGATTTGCACACGACTCGCCTGCGATGAAAAGCCGATGCCGAGGAGAATGGAGGCCTCCACAGCCTTGTCAGCCTCGCCGAGCTGCGGGACTGTGGTTGACGAAACCGCATAAATCAGTTGTGCTGGCTTCTTGAATTAGAAACTTGCCACTGGAGTACGGTGTTGTGGCCGACTGCAGCAGCTCACGCGCTTTCGGCGGTCCAGAGATGTCGACATCGCTTCTGCAGGCTCTCATGGTTAAAAGTTGGCCTAGTGATGTCCTGCTTTGAGGTCTGTGCGTTGTCCAACGATGAGCCGCACCATCGTGGTGTGAGGCCATCCCCAAGGCTCAAGACTAGCACGAACTTACGAAATCGAGTACGTTGGCCCGAGTAAAATATGGCATCGCGGAGAGAGCTACAATTCGACAAGAATTCACCCGGCTATTTGCCAGGTAGATGACCGTTTACAGAACCCTGGCATAATGCTTCCCGGAGGCTCAAGAGTAGCTGCGACTCACGAAACGGAGTACGCCAGCTTGAATGCCATACGGCATCACGGAGAGACCTGCGACTCGACTGCGCCTTCACAAGTCTCTTTGCCAGCTAGGACGAGAATTCTCGGGATCGCGGCGTAATGCCATCACCAAATAGTCAAGACTAGCAGCAACTCACGATACGGAGTACACCAGCGTGAGTGTGATACGGCATCCCCGAGAGGCTGCAACTCAACCGCGCCTTCTACCGACTGCTTACCTGGTACCTTTTGCCAAGATGTCAACGCACTTCTGCTTTGGGACGCGCTGAGAAACAGATGAGTCATACCAGATGCTATGCTGCATTAAAGTTTCCCGCTTTGGGACGCGCTGAGAAACAGGTGAGTCATACTAGATGCTATGTTGCATTAAAGTTTCCCCATGATCATTCCGACCAACGAGGAGCTGGGTGTTGCTAAGCGGGTAAGCATCCCGTGATTGGGCTTCTGTTTCAAGAGTACGTGGATAACCAATACTCATGCCGATGGAGAGCCGACGACGACCTCCACAATACACGATTCACGTGGGTTTAGCCTTATCTTGACCTCATGTCAACATGTAAGCATAAGGACGACTTGTGGTTGTGGCTTTTGGCTTCCTAGGAGGTTGGAAGACGCTTTCTGCAATGTTTCGTCGATCTCTCATCGGAGCTGCCGAAGACACCTCATACTGCTGACGACGGTGTAACATGCTTTGGTCGAATATTGCTGACTTCCATCAGAGACTTCATCAGAGGTGTGGACAGGATGTGAGGACAGAGGTGGTATATATCTCTTCCTTTCGATGCAGACCTCTCTCTCCTACACTTCCTCAGACCCCTTACTCTATAGGTCTGTTCTGAGCTTCCTTAAAACAAATCACACTTTGTCATACATCTACAATAACATCACAACACCATCCCACCCACTATTCAAGATGTATTCCAACGATCCTCACTTCCAACACTTCATCCAGACCTATTCCTGCCCTACCTCACCCTCCTCACCCTCCACCAAACAGGCCATCCGTCCAGGCATGATCTTCCACATGTCAAGACATGCCAAGATCGACCGTCGCAATCAGACCTGGGTCACCCAAGGAGCGGGCGACCACTACGTCCTCGTCTTCGCCGTCTCAGACGATCAGCAAACCGTCTATGTCTTGCAGATGACTGGATTTACTGCCCATCAGGGCTCACTGGAGAAGAAATTCCCAGACCGACACACCCAAGAACAGATGCAACGGGTCTATATCCCTATCCAACAGGAAGACACGACGTATCCGGCCGGAAGGACCGTCCTCCAAATGGAGGACGGCAAGCAGATGGGCAAGGCCAGTTGTGTCAACACCGCATATTGGCACCAGATGCCAGCCTCCGAGCTATCCACTCCTCGTGGGGCCATCAAATGCCTCACCAAATCCTCTCTCAAACAAGTCCACAACATCATCGCCACCTGGATCCAAGGGGCGCCGATACCAAACGGCTGGGCTGTAAAGCAGTCCACGCCAATGGATCGCGAGCAACCCTGGACGATGGAAGAGCTGGGCATCGATGATGCATCAGCAGGCGTCCTCACCACGGCGCAGACGACCCATATGGGCGCTGCAGCCAAGGTGTACAACCAGATGCCGATGGCGATGCCGATGGTGGCATCTGGCTATGTCAGCAACAACATGCCAGCACTCATCCCCAACACATACGTCCCTAACAACATGGGGTATCATCAACAGCCACAGGCCTTCATCCCTGTGAATACGGGATTTTACCAGCCGGCCATCCAATACAGCCAGCCATTCTACGGAGGCTATCAGCAGCCATATGGCGGCCAGACGATGTCTTATGCCCAAGTGGCAGCAGCATATTAGGCATCTCCGGATCGCCGCAACAACATCGTGCTCATGCACTCGACTTGGAAGTGACCAAAAGGCACTTTACTACATCGGAGATGTCAACATCCCAGCACCACCGTATCTGGCTCGTGCTCATGCACTGAGTTTGGTGGTGTTGTCAGACACTTCGATGAATTATTGGAGACGTCAACATCCCAGCATCGCCGTATCTGGCTCGTGCTCACGCACTGAGTTTGGTGGTGCTGGCAGGCAGTTGATACAACGGAGATGGCAGCAGGCGAGACTTTGAGATCAAAGCATTTTGTCTATGCAGAACATTAAACATCAATCAATCAATCACAACCCATTCCCATTCCCAACCGTGAACCGTGTGGTATCCATCCGTCAACGCCAGTTCATGCCCATAGCCATTACAATCTCATCACTGCCCACTCATCCACTGCACATAACACACGACTCGGGGTTCTCAATACTGCACGCCAACACGGCATCAGCGTAGATATCCGCCTCTCGGCCTTTACTTCCATCCTGGTCGTCTTCCGACTGCTTCAACTTGCGATCCTTCTCCTCATCAACGTTCTCACTCTTCATCGCAGGCTCGGGCAGCTCCTCAACCCCAGGCGTGGCATCAGTGCCGTCCTCGGCAAGCACTTCTGGCGACGCACCTTCATCAACATCAGCCGGGAAAGGCGGGTTGACGACAGCAGAAGTGGCGCGCTCGATCTTCTTGCGCTGCGAAGTCGGCTCCGGCGGCGGTGTGGTAGCAGGCGTGACAACGCCCTGTGGCACACCGTTGCCAATAGCCTTCTGCTCGTACATTGGCTGCGGCACAGCTCTTGGTGCAGGAGATGAGACAGCGTTGTAGGCGCCAGAGATACCGCGCTTCTTTGCACCAACGCGAGACACGTTCGTGTCAACAACCTTGAGCTTCTCTTGGTCGACGGTGAACTGGATAGGCGCCGACGCCGCCATGGTGCGGAGGTAGTACATGCCGGTCTTGAGACCCAGCTTCCAACCCGTGAAGTGCATGCTGGTGATCTTGCCCATCGTCGGCTCCTTCATGTGGATGTTGAGTGACTGGGACTGATCTATGAAGGCACCACGATCCGCAGCCATTTGCACGATGTGGCGCTGGCTGATCTCCCAGACAGTCTTGTACAAGACCTTGAGCTCATCAGGGATGTTAGGAATGCGCTGAATCGAGCCGCCGTCGGCGATGATGCGATTCTTCATGTTGTCGGACCAGAGGCCACGCTCGACCAAGTCCTTGAGCAACCAGGGGTTGACGACCTGAAACTCGCCGGCAAGCACACGGCGGGAGTAGATGTTGCTCGTGTATGGCTCGAAGCACTCGTTGAAGCCCATGATTTGCGATGTCGAGGCAGTCGGCATGGGTGCAACCAACAGTGAGTTGCGCACACCGTGTTGAGCGATCTTGGCCTTCAGCGTCTCCCAATCCCAGAGATCGGTAGGAGTCACGCCCCACATGTCGTACTGCAGCTCGCCCTTGGAGACAGGCGAACCCTCGTACGTCGCGTACGGGCCAAGCTTCTCTGCGATCTCGCACGACGACTCGAGGGCGGCGTGGTAGATGGTCTCGAAGATCTGGATGTTGAGCTGGCGAGCCTCGGGTGAGTCGAAAGGCATCCGCAGCGCAAGGAAAGCATCCGCGAGTCCACTGACACCGAGACCAATGGGTCGGTGACGGAAGTTGCTCTTGCGTGCCTCCTCGACTGGGTAGTGGTTGATTTCGATAATCTTGTTCAGGTTGCGGGTCACTACCTTGACCACCTCGTGCAGCTTCGCGAAGTCGTAGGCCTCGTTGTGAATGTCGACATATGTCGGCAGCGCGAGAGACGCCAAGTTGCATACAGCCACCTCGTCCGGCGCGCAGTACTCCATGATCTCAGTGCACAGGTTAGAGCTGCGAATGGTGCCAAGGTTCTTCTGATTGCTCTTCCGGTTGGCAGCATCCTTGTAACACATGAACGGGTTGCCGGTCTCGACCTGAGCCTCGAGGATGGCGTACCACAGCTTCTGAGCACGGATAGTCTCACGCCCGCGACCATCTTTCTCGTACTGCTCGTAAAGTGCTTCGAACTCGTCTCCGTACACATCGGCGAGGCCAGGGCACTCGTGCGGACACATTAGCGTCCAGGTGCCGTTCTGTTCCACACGCTTCATGAACAGATCCGGGATCCACAGTGCGTAGAAGAGATCACGAGCGCGGACTTCCTCCTTGCCGTGGTTCTTGCGGAGGTCCAAGAAGGAGAAGACATCGGCGTGCCATGGCTCGAGGTAAATGGCAAAAGCACCAGGACGCTTGTTGCCCCCTTGGTCGACGTAGCGTGCGGTGTTGTTGTACACACGAAGCATGGGTACGAGACCGTTGGATGTGCCGTTCGTGCCTCCGATGTATGAGCCGGTAGCGCGAATGCGATGTGCGTTGAGTCCAATACCGCCAGCATTCTTGGAGATCATGGCGCAGATCTTCAGTGTGTCGTAGATACCCTCAATGCTATCCTCCTTCATGTCGATGAGGAAGCACGATGCGAGCTGAGCAGCAGGCGTGCCAGCCATGAAGAGCGTAGGCGATGCGTGTGTGAAGTACTTGTTCGACATGAGGTTGTACGTCTCAATGGCAGCCTCAATGTCATCGCCGTGGATGCCAACAGCCACACGCATTATCATGTGCTGTGGTCGCTCAGCCACCTTGCCATCTGTGCGGAGTAGGTATGATCGCTCGAGCGTCTTGAAGCCGAAGTACTGGTAGTTGAAGTCGCGGTCATAGACGATGGCGCTATTAAGTTCATCGGCATGCTTCATGACTGTTTGGTATGTCTGCTCCGAGATCATAGGCGCCGCCTTTCGAGTCTTCGGGTTGATGTAGTTGTACAAGTCCGCCACGACCATGGACCACTGCTTCTTGGTCTGCTTGTGAAGGTTGGAGACAGCGATACGCGCCGCGAGGATGGCGTAGTCAGGGTGGGTGGTGGTCATGTATGCGGCGGTTTCGGCGGCCTGTGCTACTAATCAATTTGTGCTCGTTATCATGCTCTTGCTGTACATACCAAATCATCCAATTGAACTGTGGTCACGCCCTGGTAAACACCGGCAATGACCTTCATGGTGATCGCCGCCGGGTCAACATGGTCAGGCTCGAGACCGTAACAGAGCCTTGACACGCGGGCTGTGATCTTGTCGAATTGCACCCGCTCCTTGCGGCCATCTAAAGACCGTGTCAGTAAGCTGTGCTGATGGTGGCGGTTGTGACGCTGAGCAGGCGGTGATAACGGTTGCTCGTCCAAAGCCTCTGATACCGCTGCTACTATGCCATGCTTCTCGAGTGATACATACCGCGCTTATAGACGTACATCCTCGCGTTGGCAGCGAGGTGATGCCCTCGTGCTTGTGTGTGGTGGAGGTACTTGGTGCTTTGTGCGTCTGCTGATCTTCTCTCGAGGCTTGCGTGTAGTGGAATGAGTCTGAAGGTGTCGATGGTGTATGTCTGGTTGTGGATGCTCGAGCAAGATATATTGGAGAAAGTGGCAGGCAGAATGGTGTTTTCGTGACAGAGACGCGTTCGTGTGCTAGCGCGTAAAGTGAGACGCACGGACTCCCGCTGAGAAATCAGCTTTGCCGAGCGCCGCAAATTTGCTCTCTCTCATCCACCAACATCACTTCTACAAGGACTGCACAGTGTACGCTGTACAGGCCTAGCCATACCACATGAAAAGGCAGCGAATAGCCGCCTGCATGTGACGATGACATTGAAGAAGATCGCGAAGCCCACATGCTTTCGCCTGATCGCTTCTGCACATCAGCTCACTGACGACCCCCCTTCGTACCTTCTAGGACATGGCACTTTCGAAGACTCGGTGACCTCGATTCAATACAGTCACGAGTTCAAATTTGTAGCCTATATCGAGCCCATTGAGGTCTGCCAAGACCGATCTCCTCCGTGTTGCAGTGTCCGAGCCTGGCGATGAGGACTTTGCGTCTAATTGAAGAGAGACAGATAGCACTGACTTGCCACTCCAAGTCGGTGAGATGACCTCCTTCGGAGTGGCGGCCGGCAGTTGGCGAGGTTTGACTGAGGTCCGTTTGGGATTGATCCCTTATGGGCCTTCAACAGCGCCATCAAACGCACTACTCTTATTGGTTTCGCAAGACGATTCACAATTCAGGCTGCGCACCGCCGAATTCGAACATAGCTGACACTGTATAGTAACCGTCACCCAACCATCTGATCGGAAATCGAGCCAAACTGCGGAAGGCTACGTAGGTACCATCATTTTCTCACTCATATTCATTTTGCACCATTGCACTTGACAAACAGTCTCAACATGATTCCACTTCCATTTCCGCTACCATCCCCCTGATTCTATTGGAATATGCGCAATGGACAGGTCTCGTTGCCAAAACTTGCTTCGAGCTGTCTCATCCGAGACAGGTCTCGCTCATAGCACATAAGAAGGCCGACCGCACCCAGCATCATGCTCTCATTCCACAGAAAATGCTTTCAATACACTCTCGAAAGAGGTCACGCTCTCCCACGCCCAACACCAGTCCACGAAAGGTTCGACGGACTGCCACCTTTGAGGGAGCCATGAATGCAAGTCCGAGCACTGAAGGCCGCGCTAAGGTTGAGGACGACGGTACCGCAACTACACAAGAGAGCACGATTCCCACCCCACCGCTCTTGAAGAATCCTGGCGAACTCGTGGCCATGATCATCAAGCCACTCTCTCCAGTCGATTTGCGAAACCTCCGCCAAACGTGCAAATGGGCTAGAGACCACGTCTTCAAGTCGTTTGCAGACCACAACTTCACGCACATCGTTATTGCCAGGAACGGTCACGACTCGGCACGACGCCTTGTTCAAATCGTCCAGGGCAACAAAGGTCTCGCGGAACATGTCCAGACTCTCACTGTCTTCTTCGGCGGCATCTATCACCCGCGGCGCCTTTGCCACAAGGATGGACAGGATGGGTGGACTCTGTCGGGTGTGATTCCAAGACTACGTGCACTTCACCACCTCGAGCTGCGAGAAATTGATAGCCAGGCCGTCGCCTGCCACTTCCGGCGCCAACATGTTCCCACCAACGAGGTCTGCTCGAGCCAGATCGGTCATTCTGATCAACTCATCTACACTACGCCGGGTACAGACTGGCCGCAACCCACCACTCTGTGGATCACATCAGCCCAGCTCACCAAGCAAGATATCACATATCTCGTCCGCCTCGCCGGTCCTGGACTGCGCCATCTGAAGTTGAGAGAGATCAAGTGCACGGAGGGAAACTGGCGCGACACCTTGCAAAATCTATTTACTACATCGACAGGGCTGGAGCGTCTTGAGCTGCAGTGCCTGAGCGACGCTACCGGGTCCAGGGTGCATGGGTTTGGGAACCTCTCACTCGAAGGCTGGGAGCGCTTCGCTACTACGAATATTCACAAAGCTATCCGGGGGCCGAAGGGGATCGAAGTTGTGGTAGTGCATCAATTCGATGCGTACATGACAGGTTCGCAGGCGGTCAAGTTCGGGCTGGAGAAGATCATTGAACGTCTTGCTGGGTAGGCTAGGGGACTGTAAAGAGAATAGGGAGGGAGGCTTTGCTGTTTAGATTTGTGGTATGGTTTGTCATATTACTATGAGCCGGCATGGGTGTAAGTCGCAGCATGTGCGTGCGCGAGAGACCGCATGGGGTACGCATAAAACAGGGCGATTGACTCTTCAGAAGCGTTTGGCTCCCGATCTAATGTACACCCAGGAGGAGTGAGCGCCGCGGTGTGATGGATAAAAAATACGTTCGCTACTATGATACAAGGTCGCGCACCCGACCAGTAAGACCATACACTGACTGAATAGTGATTTAGGTTGGCCTTCACTTCCTCGGGTAATCTTGTTCTCCGCGTGAGCTTCCATCCAAGTTCCCATAGGTATGTTGACGTCAATGGTGATATGAAATTCGTCAAGTGATGGGCGTTCACTTCAGTACGCGCGTCTGTAGGTTCCTCAGTGAGGTATGTTCCAGTTCACCGTTTGTAACATGAACAATACCTCTCACTGCGACTTGGTTCCGTGCAACAAACGACACGCACACAACACCGACTGTGACCAGCCTACAACACCAACGGAAAGACCGAAGCCATCACCAGCAGCATGGCGTCTTCGCCTCTTACCAATACGCCGACCGATGTCATGTTCGAGATCTTCGAGCTGCTCACTATAGCCGATCTATGCAACTTCCGGCAGACCTGCAGATGGGCCAAAGACCAGTCCTCTAAACCATTTGCGACTCGAGGCTACAAGGAAATCTCTACTTGCGATTGCAGCGATTCTACTTACGATCTTGCCAACACACTCAAGGGCAACAAGGACCTCGCTTCTTCCGTCAAGACGTTCAGTGTACAGAGTCAGTGCCAATCTTGCCAGACTCGTGCACATGGCTACGACAGCCTCTCAGGTCAGCCGTGCAAGCAAGATGGTACGTGGGCCATGTCCGATATCCTGTCTGCGCTTCTCAACCTCGAAAAGCTCGTCCTCCATACAATGAGCACTCAATCTTTCGCTCGACACTTCCAGGGAGCCCACGCGCGCAAACCTGGGAACCCATCGTACGCGACTGGCAGCGGAGAGTGGCGCCTCGCCACCGTGTCACTCCATTTCTGTTCCTTCACCAGTGAGGAATTGAAAGCCATCGCTCGGCTTGCAGACGCGGAAGTTACCCACTTCAACTTCAACCGCGTCGTCTGCATAGACGGGAAATGGAGTGAGGTCCTCTGCTCTATCCGAGATGCCGCCAAGGATGGGTCGAGTCTGAACCTAAGTGCTCCAATGGTGGAAACAGTGGGCGCGGGTAGGGCACCCAGCAGCTTTGCGCTCATGCCCAAGAATCGTGCCAAGTTCTTTAAGGCTATAAGAGGCGAACATGGCATCGAAGCCGTGACGGTACAGGAATGGTTGGCGAGTATGAAAGGCAAGCGGGCGATTAAGCTTGGGGTGGATATGATCACGCAGTATGTTACTAGTGGCGCATGGCACTAGAACGAGCAGAGTACAGCAGGATGCGAAAGGGCGAGGGCTGGCTGGAGAGATAACAGCGATAAGTTCAGCAAAGCTTTCAGGGGACTGAATGGCAACTAGGTTGCGGCGTTAGGTCTCTCGGAAGCAAGTATCAGATTCATGAGACTTCGGCGCAATGCTACCACGTAAAGCCATCTTGCGCCCGAAGAGCACGATCATATGCTGACTGGTCAAGAAGACAGATAGACATTCACTTCGTCCATTAGTCCCGATGTGAACTTCACTTGATCGAAAGGTCACTTGCTACAAACAAGCAAACACATCGAGTCTTTCTCTTTAGCCCTTCCTCCTTGTCTTCCGAACAACAACAACATCTTCTGCACTTAAAGCACATACAGACACAAACGACAACCCCAGACATTTTACTACTCCGAACGAGAACAACACCACCCAAAACTACAGCATGGCGGCATCACCTCTCACCAAGACACCGACAGACGTCATGTACATGATATTCGACATGCTCCTAAGTAGAGATCTACGCCGCTTTCGCTTGGTCTGCCGATGGGCCAACGACCAGTCTCTCGGACCCTTCGCGAAACGAGGCTACACCGACGTTCATTACCGCGAGAACGAAGGGGACGAATACGAGTTCCTCAAAGTCTTCGAGAACGACGGCATTGCCGCCGCAGTGAGGACAATGACTGCTCGCCCAAAAGCTCCCAACTACGGCTTATCTTTGGGGGACAGCCACCTGCGCAAACAGCCCACCCAGCCAGAAGGCACATGGAAGTTATTGGAAGTCATCTCAAAACTCTCGGGTCTGACGAAGCTCGCTATTCATGACATCAGCAACCCGTCGCTGAAGTCGCACTTGTCCCGACAGAAGGATCTCGTCCATCGGAGATCGTGGCATCGCACGGCACAGCCAATACCCATCGTGAACAGCGCCTGCAGGTCACGTCTTACCTCACTGTCCCTCAAGAGGGTACGTCTCACACAACAGGATCTCGATACCCTCTTCCAGCTCGCAGGTGTTTTACTTACTCAACTCGAGCTAAACCAAATCACCTTGGTAGATGGGAGCTGGATCGATTTTCTATGCACGATACAAGCTAAGGCACCCAACATGACCAGCCTCGCACTTCAGGATTTGCGGGAGTCCGGCGGAATATTAGATGCTTTCAAGTTCCAGGGCTTTGATGTCACTTACCACAAGGCTTTCAGAGGTGAGAACGGCATTGAGACTATCGCGCTGCGCAGCGAAGGTGTGGGCATGAAGGGACCAAAGGCGGTCGAGCTTGGGTTGGAAATGATTCTGAAGCGACACGGCGTCGAAAGGGTCTGTGAAGCGATGAAGTGAAATACGAAGTGGCTCGGCAGGGTTAAAGTGGGTTGGACACAGCGAAAATGCTCAAGTCTGGCAGGAGACAAATGAAGCTTGAGGTAGAGATTGCGCGATACGATCTTGGATACAGATGGCTACGAGCGGGCAGGGTGACTTAAATGGATGACACAGGCGGGAGCATTCACAGCCGCATCATTGATGCAGTAACAGGAGTATGGCTGTGGGAGCGAGGCGGCGCTTTATAGCTAGGCTTAGGGGCAGAACAAGTAAGTCTCCTAGTGAATGCATTCGAATTCACTGTGTTTAGCAAGAACGAACGCTTTGTGAACTTGCGGTTGATGCCAAGACTATCAAATGCTTGCTTCACTGTTCACTTCGCCATCCTCGAGCTTCGCTTGAACACTCCGAACAACGACAAACATAGTACATCACAACACAATCACTAGCCAAGGTCCCACAGCCCGACCTACGAGAGCGTATTACAACTCGACACTGCGCATCACGATCGACAGGACTTCTCCTGCACATCCCAACTGCCATACGCCCCTACTGCTGTAAAAGCGACCAAAGGTGCACCTCACAATGGCCGCCCCTCCCTTCATGAAGCTGCCGAGCGAGATGGTCTGCGCCATCACAAACCTAATCGGCGTGGAGGAGCTGCTCGAGTTTCGCCTTGTGTGTCGTTGGGCAGAGCGCGAGAGCTTCAGCGATTTCGCCACCCGAGGCTTGAAGGACGTGGCTATCGAGGTTTTCAGGGGCAAGACAATGCCCAGTCGTCTCAAAGCAATTGAGAGCAGCCTGCAGTTCGCTTCGGCCATCAAGTCCATGCGAGCAAGGCTCTGGGAGTCAGATTCAGATTTGGTGAAAGACAGTAGCGGCAGACTCATGGGCGACCAGAGACTTGTGGATCGGCACGATAATGGACCAACCCTTTCCTACATGGTCAGCCGTCTGCCAAAACTCGAGTCTCTGAGCATCGAGCACCTTACGGGACCAAAACTTGACTTGCACATACTTCCTGGCCCAGACAACACAGTGCTTCAAGCGGCATGGTGGCGTCTTCAGATCCTGAACATCGATCACGGCCAACTCAGCAGCAGCCAGTGGCTATCACTGATCCGCCTCGTCAGCCCAACACTTACCGATCTATGTCTTTACTCGGTCGCGTGTGACAAAGGAGGGTGGCTGCCAGTTCTCATTTCCATGCAAGAGACGTTACCTGCACTGACGAGTCTCAAACTCGAGTTCTTGTCACACCTTCGACCGAGTGGGACGAACACTGGACCCCTTTATGTGGATTGGTATCTCGTGGACCGACTGAAGACAACAGATGAGCTGGTTGAGCTGGAGGAGGGCTCCGAAAACGTGTCGCTGGGAGTATGTACTGCGGAGATGCAGGGTCGGCAAGCGGTGCGACTGGGACTGGAGAGAATAGTGCGGTACCGGGAGTCTGTAGAGGAGGCGTTGTCGAGGCCACATCCGAGCCCGGCCGACCAGAGTCTGGTATTTTGGTCGGGGCCCATGGATGGATAGTCTTTGACCAGAAGGGCTTGCGGCATGACGAAGCAGGAAGGATGGCCACGAAGTTGGTCACGCTGGCGTAAGGCCCAGGACGTACTGCGTAGTATATGCAAGGCCTGTTCGTAGTGGCAGACCGTGGAGAGCCAATGGATTGGATGTACTAGTAGCGATGGAGAGAGGAGTTAGCTTAGCAGGACCGTTGAGAAAATGCAATCGGACCGACCAACGTACTTGTGAGTATTGACTTTAGTGTAGCAACAGTAGTACAGCTGTGGCATCAAGAGAAGTGCGACTTAGTCAGGCTAAGGAATGAATGAGTAGGTCCTACACCGAGGCCATCGAGCCTGTCGTAAGCCCGGAAATATCGAAGTCATTTGAATAACCTTCACTTATCAACAAAGTTAATGCAAAGACTTCCACATGTTCGCTTCACTTCGTGCTCCTCGAGCCTTATCTTAACCCTCCAAACAACATCAACATCAGTCTCATCAACACCGAGTTCGACATCCCAAAACATGACACAGCACAACGCCCACACAGCGTAGGCTTCGCACACCGAATTCAGCAGGTTCCAGCACACAGCGATCGGCCACAAAGACAGTGCCAGCGATCAACAAGACCGTAGTCCAGCAACGCAATGGCTACCCCTCCGCTTATGAAGATGCCGACCGAGATCGTCTCCAACATTACTTCTCACCTGAGCATTCGGGAGTTGACTAGATTTCGTGTGGTTTCTCGGTGGACAGAGAACGAGACTCTGCGCGATTTTGCCGACCGCACCTTCAAAATTGTACAAATCAAGCCAATCACTTTCATGAAATTGGCCGGGCTCTTGTGGGTGATCACAGGAGGATCACGTCTTGCTCCAGCTGTTCGCACCCTTGAGGTCCAGATATCGCCGGAGCGAAGGCGGATAGACAAGACGTGGACGGTGGCTCTTACCAAAGCAAACGAGAATGTTCTCAGCGGCCAACAGAATCCCGCTGGACATAAGATACAGCCCACGGTCTGGCAACTTGCAGGAAGGCTGCCACAGCTTGAGAAGCTAGGGATGCGGAACATGGAGAGCACTGACCTTGTAGCACATATACTGCCACGCTTGTGTCCTAGCGGGGTAGGCTTTGTGTCGCCTTGGTGTCGCCTGAAGACGCTGGAAGTCCGTGATTGCTTTCTGGGCAGCACCGAGTGGCAAATGTTAATTCTGTCTGGACCAACACTACAGACCCTGTGTCTCAGTGATGTGTCGTGTGCCGAAGGCTGGATCGCTACACTTGGTGCAATGCAGCAATCGCTCACGGAACTGCACAAGGTAGAACTGGAGCGGTTTTTGGTCCATGGCGAACGTCCAGAAACTCCTTGGGATGGTTCTTGAGAGGCTTGGAAATTACTACACTTCACGCATGATGGTCCACCAAGGAGAGAGGCAATCCAAGGCCTCGAAGGTAGGGAGGACGAGGCGATACTATGGCATGGATGGACGGCGCATATGACAGGTCCCCAAGCAGTGAGGTCGGGATTAAGGTCGATCGTGCAGCACTTGAAGGCCACGGGTCAGGATATGTAGCGACTCGATGGAACCACGGACAGGATGCCAGCATCGGGTCGCCATCGGTATGGTGCTCCAAATTCTAATCTTCCGTACGAGACGATGGGCGTGTTAGCGTTCAGCTTTAAACTCGAACACCACTCTTTCCCTCCCTCCTCCCCCTCTCCAGTGCAGCCTCATCCTCCATCTCCCTCCTCCTCAACGCCCCCTCCCCCACACCCTTAACACCCTTCTTCCTCTGCCTCTCCTCATACTCCCCCCTCCGATCCAAAATCCTCTGCACAATCTGCGCAGCATTCACATCCTGGAACTCATGTTCCGGCGTCTCCACGAAAATCCCGTTTGCCTTAGCATCTGCATAAGGGTCCTCCGAGGATGTAGAAGGCATGTAGGAGGTTGGGCCGTGGTAGACTGCATCGGGTAATCGTTCATGTTGTGAGCCGGCTGGTGCCGAGTCTTTGACTGCTGGGAGGGATTGCAGGTATGTCTTGGTAGGTGCGTACGGAGCTCCAAAGACGACTTGGTGGACGTATCGGCATTGCACGACGCAGAGGCCGCGCTCGAAGATGTTCATGATGGGGTAGTTGAGGCCTTTGTGGTGGTTGATTACTTCGTCGGAGTGGATGCCGGCGATTACGAAGGCGGGTGGGTAGTCCTGGAGTGTTGTCAGTATATGTGTCCGTAGTTGCAAAGAAGACCACGCACCTCGCCATGGTCCCGAGTCCTCTTTGTCCGCGCCTCGTCAGAATACCATCCTTGCTCGCGGCCATTCTGTTCCTCAATCGTTGTCACCAGTTTCAGGAACGCAATGTGTCCCGATGAAAAGAGATCGAAGCCTCCGTCAACGTACACAATACGTTGGTCTGGCTTCGGCCCAAGTCCATGTACCATTGGCATAAAACTGCTATCGCCGTTAAGCGAGTAGACTTGTATCCCGCTGTCGACGCCATCCGGTGCAGCAGCGTACTCGCTGATGCGGTCCTGGAGTAACATCAGTATTACGACCCAAGCATCTTTAGCGAAATTGAGTTCCTCACAGCCATCCTCTGCCCCCTCTCAACCTTCTCGCCCTCGCCACCCGCACCCTCCCGTCCCCTTAGCGTATCAACCAAACTTCGAATGAAATGCTCCTTAGTACACAACAACATCCTCCCCACTAAATCCGTAGTCGAGATCCCAGGAGTCCTCGGTACAATTTTCATCCTTCCAGCCTTCTTCACAAACCGATAACAATCCTCACCACTTGCATCACTCGTAATATCATCGCCATGCGTGACGTACTTGCACCCGTAATGGCTGATCCACGGTAAGCTCGTCACATACGGAGCGTGGGGAACGCATTTGGTGCTGAAACGGCAGGCTTCGACTGCGGATACGCGTTCTTTCAGCGACATGACTGTGGGACCTTTGTTGGCGCGGATTTCTTCGTCGCTGTGCAGGCCTACTACGAGTTCGGTGCCGAGGCGGCGGGATTGCAGCATTACGCCTGCGTGGCCGTGGTGGAAGAAGTCGAAGCAGCCGTCGATCCCTGGACGTAATGAGCATTTATGCGGAGGTTTTGCGGATGACAGCTTTTTCTGAGAACAGGTGTGCGGCTATTCAGACTGTTTGCACAGTACGAACGTTCGGATCAGACTTACATAGACGATCCTCTGCTATGGCTACATCTTCTTGCGGGTCGACAGGCCAGTTGCCCGGCTCAGGTATCTCGCATCCCACCTCGGGGTCGATCTTTGGCGGCATGGCTGTAATCGATCAACGCGGTATTTTGAGATGTGTAGTTGGGTGTTGCATCGCAACAGAAGTCAGATGGTCGACTTCGTCCATGCTCGTGAGTGTTGAGCGAAGCGTGCCTTCCCAAGCCGCGACAAACAGTGGGGCAAGCTCGACGTCATGGCTTGGCGTTGGAAGTGAACTTCAACAATACTTTGCGCCGGCGAGCATATCAACACAACAGTACCGCCGCCATGGTTTCTGTTCTCTTGATCGTGTTCTTGCTCCAACTAGCGATCCATTTGGTCAACACATTCGGCGCCCAGGCGGTCAACGAGCTGGTACACCACCACGCCTCAGGAAGAGAAATGCGCAGCTAACACCACGCAGCTATGGAACCTCTACACCAAACTACCCACACCGCAGTCAAAAGATGCAGATGAGAGCTCAAGACTGCGCAAAGAGGTGGCGCGCCTACACCGGGAAATGAAGTCCATCTCCGCGCAAGACGACTTTGCGAAGTGGGCGCGTGTACGCAGAGAGCACGACAAGGCGAAGGACAAGTACGATAAGCAATGTACGTCTACATATACCACACCTGTCCGGTTCGATATGCTTACATAATTTCAGCTGCCTCCCTAACCTCCTTCCGCACCACCTTCGACCGCCTCATCACCGCCGCCCGCTGGCTCGGCACACAAGGCCTGCAATTCTTCTGCAACTTCTATTACAGCAAGCAAGCCATGTTCTGGCTGCCGCAGGGATGGGTGCCGTATCATGTGGAGTGGGTTTTGTCGTTTCCCAAGGCACAGATGGGAGCGGTGTCGATTAATATCTGGTCTATGGCTTGCGCGAGTGTGATTGCTTTGGCTAGTGAGGGTATTAGGGCGAGCTTGACGTTGAAAGATGGGAGGGTGAGGGAGGGGTCTAAGAAGGGCGAGAAGATTAAGATGGAGGCGCTGGGAGCGGGAGGTGGGAAGAAAGAGTTGTAGATGATGTGTGCAAACTCTGTTTCACTGCACGATACGGTATGACTGAGCTCTTACTGACGAGTTGCTGAGCCACGCATGCTGCGCGTGGGCATCGGCTGCCATTTCAGTAACGCCACGTCCAAGTGACAGCTGCGGAAGACGACTCTCTCTGACCTTGCTGAAGCCAACAAGTCAGAGGTGGGAAGCTCATAAGACGGACCCACCTCATGATGAGCTTTCAAACCTCATCACGATCCGTACTCACTATTCTTCGCAGGACCAGCAGTCATGCTGTCACGAGCTATTTTAGCCGTGCTGATCGCGTCGGTTACGTCCACTGCAGCGACCAACACAGCATGCTCTGCTGCTCCATACAAGAATCTGTTATTGCTGTCGTTGTACACTCCGGCGGTCAAATACTGCTCTACCAAGTTCCCAATCCCGACGCCGGCATGCACAGCGCTCACGACGATCGCTAGTATAGTCAGCAAGACTATCACAGTGAGAGCCGTGCGATGGGAGACTGCGGACAAACTTCTGACCCGAGAGATACTTTAGGTAATTACACCGTCAACTACTATTGTCGCTACGATTACGACTGGCGAACCTGAGCCCTAGGTTGTGACGCAGCTGATGTGAGTTCCGAACCACGAGTGTAGCGAAGTAGTCCGTGAGCTAACGTGAACAGCACGCCTTTGCCCATATCAACGACGACAACCGTTCTAGCAACAACCACCATCACCATCAACCAGCCCAACAAGCGAGCCGCGACTTTGAACTCTACTCGGGCTTCTCGGTCATCTAAAGTCTTGGCTGCGCTCGCCAGCAATCTCATCAAGACCGCAGGCTCGTGCATCGAGACTACGCCTGCGTGTACGACCGTCACATCCACTCGAACCACCTTGAGCACGCAGACATACACGTACGGCAAGAGCTCCTACCCATTGTGCAAGTCTCAGGTGCTGACCTACATCACTGCTTCCAGAGCCACCGTGGGCAGCGCGGTAGGTGTTACGCAGCCGGTTGCGAACACCGATGTCGTCAACTGTGTTATACCTGGAAGCACCGCTCTCGAATCACATCGCCGAAGCGGTGACCATACACTTTTGTCCAAGCTAGTTCTTGAGCGCTGGACACTACCTCGAGACTTCCGACCTTCTCCACCTGCGCCCAGGCACCGACTCTCTACCACTCCGGTGATGTCAGACACCTTCCTAGACCTGCGGATATTCTGCCTCGAACCACTCGATCGCGCGACGCAGTGCAGCATCCACTCCCCGCTTGCCAGTAGCGGTAAGGTTACCTGCGTGAAGCACGTACGTCTCCTTCCCGCCCAGCCACTTGTTGCAATGCTCGAAACTCGGTTCGGAACAGAGGGCCAGCCCTGGTCCGCCCCTCTTCATGCCGACCTTGAGCATGATATTCAACGTCCTCAGCTCCAGCGTTGCGAGCATACGAAACAACACCGGCCATTTACCACTCAACAACTCAGTCCCGCTGAAGAACTCGAGGGTGAGTACTTCAACACTGCCGCGGAACGCAGTGAGCAGATTCACAAGGCGCTCCACGCTCAGATGGACGCCGCGGAACCTCAACTGTTTGAATTTCTTCTCTCTCGCCGCTACTACGCTTCCCAATGTGCTGTCCGGGAGGTACAGATCGAGCCACTCGGGTACAAGACCGTAGATATCAAGCACCTCCAAGTTGGCGAACATGCTGATGAGCTCGAGTGGAGCGTAATCGTCTGCAGCTGCGGCAACCACGGCGGAGGTGGCCTCATCGCCGATCTTCATGTTATGTACCAAGACCGCGTACCCGTCTTTTGCAGTTATTTTGCCCGGGATGAACTTCCCGTTGGTAGGCGCGGGGACAATATGTCTTGTCAGTGTGAGCGAGCGAACGACTGCGTGGACTGCTTGTAGCTCGCGTCCATAGATTGGATGTTTGGTCAGGTAGCTGGCTGAGGTCACGGTCACAGATGTGAAGCAACGCTTGAGGTATGGCTGGTGGGTTTCATTCTCGATGCCGCGGGATACCAGTCGGAGAGTCGAGAGGTCCTGGAAAGAGAGTTCTTCCGCTAATGTCCACCATAGACACGTTGTCAGCCGAAGGATGGGAGTGTTTGCCATGTCCTCTGGTGTGCCTGATGGACTCGTGGGGCGATCCGTGACTGCGATGTCGAAAGGATGAATGATGTGAGCAAGAGAGTTGCTAAGTTCTAGTGGGATGCGCAAACGTATTTGATGTTGCTGTAGCGACAACATTCACGACCCTCGAACAAATGTGAAAGGAAAGGACTAGTGAATTCAAAAATCATCCGGTGACACGTTACAACGGACTGCCTATACTGCCGACGGCCTGGGAATTTGGTGAAGATCTTGCTCAAAGAGAGCAGGTATCTGGTCTCAAGCACTCCGCATACATGTATCTCCCAGCGACCTACTTGCTACATCGTTGCGCTCTGTTTGCTAGTATACGAAGGCGTAAAGAGCGAAAGAAAGCATCATTCATGCAGAAGCACGCCGAATCTGCTTAAACACAGGCCTTCAGGCATGACACCAATGCTAACGCTCGAACAGGGAACAGTCATCTAGAGATTAAGGCTTCGCATATTCGTCCTCCTATGACACGATTGCTATCTACTTTACACTAAAGCTACTTACGCTGTTCTGGATCTGTCAAACGCCAACTAAACAATCCGATGACGCTGAAGATATCCCTCACGGCCATGCTCTGTCGCAGAGCTGCGAGTAATCCGCTTTCCAACATCAAGCGGGCCAGCTTCATACACACAGTCCAATGGATCCCAGGAAATATACGAATACCATACGCCAATCGGGGCCACACTTGTCTCAATGCTGTGGGTACTCTGAATCGAACCACTCGATTACTCTGCGCAAACCAGCAGCCACGGCCTTCCCGCCGGTAGCCGTGAAAATGCTTGCGCGAAGCACGTAAGTTGCCTTTTTGCCCACCCACTTATTGGAATGCGGCAGACTTGGCTCGGCGAAGCGCGCAAGCCCAGGCTCGTTTCGCTCCTTCGGTATGCCGAGTCTGACCTCAAAATCTAGCGCTTGCAGCTTCAGAGATTCGAGCGCCCGGAAGAGATTGACCCACTTCCCAACCATCCTTCCATGTCCTTCAACCCACTCGAAGCGCAGCGACAGCTTCTCAAGGCTACCGTCGAACGCGGCGAGTAGCTTTTTAATGTTCTCCACATCCAAGTTGATCTCCAGGAGCTCCAACTTTTTGACCTTAATACTTCGCTTAGCCATTGCATTGGCAAGGTCGGTAATTGGAAAATAACTTTCTAGCCACTCGGTCGAAACGCCAGGGATGCTCAGTGTATGCAGATTGACGAATGAGGCTATCGACGCGAGCGGAGCATAGCCCTCTGCTATTGCGGTAAGAACGGGTGGGGTAGGGTTCTCCACGAGAGTGTGCCCGTTTCTGAAGTGTTCGCGCTGTTCTGCTTGAGGAACGCGACCAGTATTGCATGCTAGGCAGCTGCTTGTTACCTGCGGGAGCTGCTTTAGGTGGTTGATCAGCGCCAGCGAGCGTACGGCTGCACAGACACCTCCTTGATCGCGCTCCTGGACTTTGTGCTTTGTGTTTCGCGTTGCGGTGGCATCGACGGCTATAGAAGTGTACTTGCGTTTTAGGTATGGTTGGTAGAGCTCGTGGTCGGCTGGCTCGGCGGGAAACCAGTCTGAGCTTTGATAGGTCTCTGGTGGGTAGGTATCCGGCTATATCCCACCATACACTGGTCGGGAGTTGGTGGATAATGGGAGTATTGGTTTTGGGGACCTGGATATCTAACGGGTCAGTATGGCCGTCCATGACTGTGAGGAGTATGATGCTATAAATCGATGAACAAGGAAGCAAGAGATGTACTTGAGAGTCATTGATGTTTGTATCGGGGGTCTCGGTGAACAGTATACTACTACCCTTCAATGGTAACTCGGAACTGGAAGTGGTCGCCCTACCCAAATGCAACGGAGATTGGCTAGTGGATTGTCAGACCTTCCAGTAACGACGACGAACTTACAGCAGCTAAGACCTTCTCGGCATCGGTCAACGGCAATGAGGGCGCTGCTAAACTTTCGTACACCTAGCTACACTTGCTAAACGACGGTACCGCATATGTTGATATTGAAGACCAGGCCTCAAAGATCCGTGCTTCTCGATATTCTATCGACGTACTTGCCATCTGCCATTGAACAAGCAGCAATATCGCAGAGATGAGACTCTGTCGGTCTCCTTGTGATGTCCGTCCATCACCACTCGCAGCCTCTCGCTGAATACCTGCTTGACCAGGAAACTCAAACGATGGTCAGCCGACACTCCTCAGAGCAGCAACCAGCCTCAGAGATCAAGGCTTCGGATACTCGGCCTCCCACCACTGAATTGCCCGCTTCAACCCAGCCTCTACAGCCTTCTTTCCAGAAGCCACAAAGTCGCCGTCGCTCATCACATACCGTTCCCTGCGTCGCTTCCCACCCACCCATTTCCGACACCGCGGAAAGCTCGGTTCATGCCGTCGAGCATGTCCCGGTCTCCTACTAAGAACCTCCCTGCCTGCAAGAAACTCAATCTCGAGACCATGCAGCTTGCGCGTCCTCAGCATGCGGAATAGATCCAGCCAATCCTCGCCACGGGAGATGTCGAGGACCAACTTCTGGACGCTGTGACCGAATGCAGCAATCAACTTCCCCAGCTCTCCGACATCTAACTTGATGTACACCAGTTCAAGATGTTTGATCTGGATTCTTTTGGCTGCTACCACATGCTTGACCGCATCAATCGCAAAGTGTTGGTCTAGCCAATCATGGAAGACCCCTCCTATACATAATGTCTTCAGATTGGCGAAAGAGGCGAGTGAAGTGAGCGGAGCATAACTCTCGTCCTTGCAGGTGTTGGGGGTCACGGGCTCCTTGGTCCATTGCCCGTCACGGACCATCTGGAGCTGATTTGTTATGATCAGCGAACGAACAGCTGCGCACACCTTCTCTGGCTCCTGTTGCCAGATTGGGTGTTTGTTTCGTGGATGGAGAGCGTCGATGGTCACTGTCTGGAACCTCTGATCTATATAAGGCTGATGGATCTCATGCTCGACTCGGCGAGAGACTAGTCTGAGGTGAGAGAGATCTTTAAGAGAGATCAGTTTGGCAAGCTGCCACCACACATCCGTTGGCAGTCGCTCGACCGGTGCCTTTGTTTCCGTCATTGGTGTTTGATCGGTGGTAGGAAGGTCCATGATGGTGGTGAGTGTACTGCTGGGCTTGATGATTTGATGGAGAGGATGTGGACTTGTAGAGCTCGAGAGTACTCCAGTCGTGTCGCAGTGAACAGGATCCGCGAGACAGAAGTCCATAACTCTCGCAGCAGCAAAGCCACACATGGAACAAAGCCGACCAGAAAACGTTGATAAAGCGTCCAGAACCGAATGCGGATTCATCGAGCCACCGACAACAAAGAACCCAGAGTGAGATTGTGAGGCAAAGTTAGCGAGCGACTTTTGGCGCAGCATCCTACACGTTTGCCCCACACCCACTGTCTTCTCCAAACCTACGTGGCACTACTACATCCCCCCTACATGAACCCTCGAACTCATCCCCGTCTCCATCGCATTACTCTCCAAATCCCACCCCTTCCCCACCAACTCCTCCCAATACCTCTCCACCAACAACTTCGTCTCTTCCGCCGTGCGATCCAGCAGCGCGACCGTAGATTCCTCAATCGCCCTCTTTCCCCCCTTCACCCCCAATTGCCCATCATTAACCTGCGCAACAGCCAGAGCCTGCCACCACGCAACCAAAATATCCGACACCTTTGCCTCATCCCCAAGAACAACAGAAGCGTAGATCCGATCGCTATGTCCCCATTGGAGTCTGAGAGAATACCGTCGCTCCCGGATAGCAGTCATGTCTGCAAGCCAATGGGCATCAACTTGCATTGAACGCTTTCCAGCGTTTACTAGTCGCGACATCTTTCTGATCGAAGTCCCAACCACACAATGCCCAATCTCCCCCCCCTTCTCGTCCCTCAATACACCATCCCACTCGAAAATCCTCTCCCTCCCCGCCACCTCCTGCGGACTAGGCACATGTCCCCTAACCAACGCATGATAGATCAATCCCGCTCTCTGCCTATTAACCGTCCTCATCCTCACAGCCCTCACCGCCCGTCGATTAGTCTCGAGATGCACAGCCAGCAGAAATATCAACGTCGTCCAGGTAGCCATCGGACTCGTAACCCATGACACAACGAGGGAACCGACCATCATCCCCATCAACGAAATCACAGTCTCCTGACTAGAGTCCTTGGCATTCAATTCCCCCAAATTCCCCCACTTAGCAAAATGCGCGCTGAGACTCGCCTTAGCACTCCCAGCCGCCACCCCACATAACGCTCTCAACACACTGCTTAAACTCAACACAACAACCCTAACCGGTTTGGGGAAAACAGGGCTCAAGACATCAAGTATAAAAGCGATATCGTTGAACACGTCAGCGAGGAGACGGTACATCTTGCACTCCGGTTCCAGAGCTGTGCCAAATCGATCGGCGAAGAGTATAGTCGCGATCCGACCTACGGAATCCTGCAAGATCGAGAGGAGGAGAGCGGCGGTGGGGGAGGCGGTAGCATCGCCTACTCCTACGGAGGAGAGGACGGCGCGGGAGGAGAGCAGGGAGGCTATGCTGCTTGCGAAGGCTTGGAGGGAGTCCTTTGGGCGGAGTTAGTTTTTGGGGGGGTTGGTGGGGGTGTGGGGAGGGGGGAGCGGACGTAGATCTGGTACCTACGCTTTTCATGAGCATGGGTGTTGAGAAGGGTTTATGTCTGTGGATGTGGGTGGACGAACTCACTCCAGGTAGTCGTCTGTTACGCTGTGGGGGTAGCCGGCTGGGAGGAAGACATCGAGGAGGCTTTGCCAGGGTCTTTTTGTGGTTGGCTCCTGGTCCGCAGGTTAGAGGTTTAGCCAGATTTGGTCAGACTCTAGTGGCTCGGTTAGGGACATACAATGATATCGACTCTGCAGATACCCTTTGGATCTGTGGGCGAGGCGATGTATGTGGCCAGCACATTGCCGGCCGAGTCCGTTTCGGTGAGCTCTAGTCTTTTTGGTTCTGCCATGGTGTAATAATGAGCTTGGACAAGAACAGTGTCTAGAAGTCCACGCTTTCTGTCTATTGGAATGCTGTGGTGAGACTCGTCTACGGCATCAGCCTTGGTGTCACATCTGAATTCTTGTTGGATGTTCGTATTCCGCTATTGAGAAAGTCTTTATATTCTTCTCCTAGCTCTGCAGAAAATCGAGAAGTGTTGTTGTTGGCCATCTCGAAGTCGACGTGAAGTCAACATCGGCACATCGGGCCGAACGCGGAAGGCACGCACTCGGCACCTCGGCAGGCAAGAACGAGCTGACATCAGACATCCCTCCATTGGCCACCACTACACAAAAATACACTTCTGTTCTCTCACACCTCTCCCAGCACAATACACACGACTGCAGCCATGTCCTTCTCCACCCTCGTCTCCGACCTCACCTACCGCGACTCCACCCACTCCCCGCGCCCCTCAGCCCCCTCCCACACCGCCAGCACAAACACAGCACGCTCGCACCTCTCCCGCGCCCAATCCTCCTACGCCTCCACAGCCGCAACCAGCGTCTCCATCTCCGGCTCCATCTCCTCTCAACTCCACGGCGGCTACTCCCACCCCCTAGCCCGCCAATGGCAAGCCGAACGCCAACTCACAAAATCCATGCTCATCTACCCGCTCTTCATAACCGATAATCCGGACGAGGAGACACTTATTCCTTCTTTGCCGGGACAGAAACGGTTGGGGATCAACAAGCTCGTCCCCCTCCTCACACCCCTCATAGCCAAAGGCCTAAAAAGCGTCATCCTCTTCGGCGTCCCGCTCGCCCCAACAGCCAAAGATGCCCTAGGCACAGCAGCAGACGACCCCCTCGGCCCCGTCATAGCCGGCTTGCGACTCCTCCGAAGAGCGTTTCCCCAATTATTCCTAGTAGCCGATGTCTGTCTCTGCGAATACACCTCCCACGGCCACTGCGGCATCCTGCACGACGACGGCAGTCTCAACAACACCCTTTCCGTCGACCGAATCTCAGACGTGGCGTTGGCGTACGCAGAAGCGGGAGCCCACTGCGTAGCCCCCTCCGACATGAACGACGGCCGCATCCGAGCCATCAAGCTGAAGTTGATAGAGAGTGGCATCGCGCACCGGGTGGTATTGATGTCCTACTCGGCGAAATTCTCCGGCTGCCTCTACGGTCCCTTCCGCGATGCTGCGGGTTCTGTCCCGAGTTTCGGGGATAGGAGGTGTTACCAACTCCCGCCTGGCGGCCGGGGTCTAGCCCGAAGAGCCATCCGCCGAGACATCGAGGAGGGAGCGGATATTATCATGGTTAAGCCGGCGTCGCAGTATTTGGATATTATTTCGGATGCGAAAGATATAGGTAAAGATCTACCTGTTGCGGCGTATCAGGTGTCTGGTGAGTATGCTATGATTCATGCCGCTGCTAAGGCGGGGGTGTTTGACTTGAAGACTATGGCTTTTGAGAGTACGGAGGGGATTTTGAGGGCGGGGGCGAGTATTGTGGTGTCTTACTTTACTCCGGAGTTCTTGGAGTGGCTTGATACTTGAGCGGGCCAATTAAAGCATGGAGGTCGAAATGATGAGATGGTGAATAACAATCTTGGCATGAAGAAAATGATGTACGAAAATGCGATGTTTACCATACCCGAGCACGCTATACGGCGTTACAGCAATAACATGCATACCTCGTTGACTAGGCCTTGTCGGCTTTCTATCAGATTCGTCCACTTGGTTCGAGCGCCTCTGGTGCTCACATGACACTGCAAAATATGTGGGATGCACTGCTAATGCTGGTTGCTACAGTTCTGAGTTATGATTGGTAAATACTAATGATAGTACTGCCTTTACTACGATCTGTGGCACGGCAGGAATATATACTTCTCGCCCTCATGTACTTTCGTTTCCCTCCAAACCTACGAATCTCTAATACCCGACAGTACAACGATGGACTCCGTCAGCGATTTGACAACGACGTCCACGTCCAGCAACAACAAGACAGCAACACCCATCGACATTCTTTCAACCTGCTTATGGTGCGCAATCGCACGAGACCTTTCCCTCAACGACCTATCAAACACTCCTTAGATCCGTACCCATCCGCCAGGTCCAGCACGAGCTGCGCGTCTGCCGTATCTGGAGCGCAAGTTCAAGCACACGAACTATCGATGCCAGTGCACCAGTGGCGCACCGCCAAAACCACCCTATTTGGGCTCGCGAGGAGGGGGACGAGGCGTTCCGGCAGCTGTGTCGCTCACTAGCGCTCAGAGGACATGTCGATATATGTGACCGGGGGCCTACCGGTTGCAAACCGGGGTTCAAGTTTACTGCTATCCATGCGCACTACGCTCCACTCGAGTCGGTCGCCTCGTTTGTTGAACCTGAGGAAACTGGACACTGATATGGAGCGTGGCAGAATGGCTTGCACGTATTCCTCCCACACGACGATCTAGGCCGAGTGCTCGCGGCCAACGGCGACAAGATCAGAGAGCTACGACTTACCAGAGTCCTGCTTCGCGATCGCACAGCTCCTCGGTGCTTGCCAGGGAAGCATTGAGGAGCTGTCGCTGCATCTAGATTGATGTCCTTCCGATGAAAGACTGGAGCTTATCTGTGTGTTGGCCGCTATTGCAATTGCGAAAGCTCGACTTACGATACTCTGGAGATTGGTATTTTGGGATGCCGTGCTGTAGCAAGCTGTTTCGCAGCAATAGTCCCACGAAGCAGGGCTCTTATGTTATACTTGGAGGAAATTTCTCGGGTCAAGGGCAAGGTGTTGTGGGTGTTGGGTTGTGGATGTGATGGGAGGCGGATAATTTGCTGACACCCTGAGTCGTTCGCGGCTTTGGGAGTGGAGGCTGGATTCTTTCGGTCACTTCTTGGTGAGAAGGTGGTATAGTGGGCTGTGATGCTACGGTTTGGGAGAGGGTGATTGTGGGACGGACGTGTAAGAATGTGTGCCCGCTGACTTTTGCCTCACTCTTTGACTCTAGCTTTTTCGTCGTTGGCAGCCAGATGATCCGCATTGAGGTAAGGGACGGTGTGTCAATGGGTACTCAGTCCCGTCGGCTTATGCTGCGCTACAGGTATCTGGAAACACACCACGATCACTGAGATGCGGTCATTGGAAGTACTGCAGACAAGTCCGGTCTCCTAGGGATTTGCTTCGTTCACTGTGCCTATCCCGCAAACATCCACGTACTCAAGAACTTGGCCTTCCGGGTCCAACGTAATTACTAAACTCACCAGCACAACGACGAAGATTCAAGCCGCTCACTCAACACCATTCCCTCCTCTGTCTACAATGACCAAGACCATTAGCGTACTGCCAACCTGCATATGGTGGAAGGTCGCAGCGCAATTGCCTCTTCGCGACTTGCACAGCCTTAGACTGGTATCACGCCAGGTCGAGCACGAGATACATACTCCATACCTGGAACGGCTCTTCGAAGTGGTTGAGCTGTATCCGACTTCTAACAGTGCCAGAAGCATGCAAAGCCATCCACTATGGGCCTCTGAGCGTCATGCCGCTGTCCGCTCGTTGACGATGCAAAGTCGTCCTGAGTTCAAGCTTGACCGCGTAGACAACTGTCGTTTGGAAACTACTCCTCCAGGTGGTGAACGCCGCGATCCTATGGCAACAATCGGTGGATATCCCAACCTCAGAACTCTGAAAATCGGTGGCGTGGACACCCAGTGGCTGTCGCAGCGCCTCCCAGTTGATACACTAAAGGCTGCTATCGCCACACGTAGCGTGTCTCTCGCAACGTTAGAGGTGGATAATATTGTGCTGGGGACTAAGGATCTGGTACAGCTATTACACGCATTTGGGCATGATCTTTCAGCATTGTCACTAAAATCTCTTCGTCTACTTGACGGGAGGTGGGTGGACTTATTCCGTACGCTTCAGGCTATGGCTCTACGGAGGCTGTATCTTGAGATCAAAGAGGACGTTGTTGGACCTGAGTATAAGCGGTATCACTGCTTGCCACGGACCTCCAAGTGGCTGAGCAGAACAGAGCTCTACCTGATACGCTCGTATAAGCATGAAACCGAGAGTTTCCAGGGTATTGGGAGGGCGGCCGTACAAGCTGGGTTGCAAAGGATCATCGAGGTATGGGAGGCAGATTAGGCGCGGTCGAGAAGAAGTGGCCGTAGCCAAGTCGTGAGTGTACGGCGATACTGCTGCGTGGCTTCTCGAACGAGCTTGTCTCGATGAGCAGCAAGCAGGCATGGAATGAGGATCTTAGTGTGTCCAGCACGATAGCAAAATCAATGGACCACTACAGCTCAAAACGAGAAGATATGCTGTCAAGTCTACACGCGAGTGTTATTTTCGCTCGAGACAGGAATGTAACGGTCTCCACGTCCATTTTAGCTGACTACCCGTGGACGGATGGCATTTACTCTTACAAATGCCTGGTACCTCAGGGTCGTGATGCTGAGGTTTCCAAGTTCGATCAGCGTGATAAACCCCAAGGTGATTTCCATGCTACCTATCCATACCACTCATCACTCCCAATGACGCCTACCTAAGCGCCTCCGCTCTCCCACATACAAAACAATACAAGCATCTCTCACAACTCAGCACCCAAGCATACCTCTTAGACACGAATCCGTACCGTGCACCTAAGCAATCACACCTCCATCATTCGCTGCCATCGACTCCCGAGCAGGCTTCGCAGCAGCAGCAGCCTTCTTAGCTTTCTGCTTCTCAGCCCACTCGCGACTCAACACTCGACCACGCTCGCTCGCCTCCTTCCGAGCCTGCTTAGCAGCTTCCTCCTTCAACTTCCTCTCCTTCTCTTCGGCAGCCTTGTTAGCAGCCGCACGTTGGAACACTTCCTTGCCCTTCGACGTTCCCGCGGATGCGACACGCCCTCCACGTGCTGGAGCCGATGGAGGCGCCATATCTCCGTTTCGCAGCCCGGAGATGCCAACCGAAGCCCTCGGAGCACCAGTGCCAGCCATGGCAGTCGACGGACGAGGGCGCTGACGAGCAATACTCAGATCAGCCAGCTGCCCACCTCTGAGCGAGGCTCTCGGACCAGTAGATGAGGTGATGGTGCTCTGCGCACGCTTGTGTGCTGTACTGTTAGCTGGTGTGGCGCCTGAAGCCAGTATGGACTCCCTTGTCCTACTCGCAACAGTCGGCTTAATACTCGGCGCCCTCGTCAAGCTGGCAGGAACAGGGCGAGCTTTGAAAGCAGGCTTCTTCACCGTCTCCGCTTCCTCGATTTTGGGTGCGCGCTCATCGCGGGCTGCCTTGAGTCGAGCCGCTACGGCCTCGCCGGGAAGCTGAAAGGTCGACACCGTGGGAGCTTTCTTGCTCTTAGGTGGCGGAGGCGGAGTCGGGAAAGAAAGAGAGACGGGTCGAGGCTTGCTATGCGGGATCACGACCTCTCTCTTCTCGCGCGGTGATGTTGGTTTGGTTGTGCTCGTTTTACGTGCTGTAGCCTGAGGGGTAGGACGCGATGCGGAGACGACACGAGGAGCTGGCGCCTGTCGAGGCTCGTGCAGAGGCCTTCTTGCACTGCTGATGGATGCGACTAGGCGTTCAGATGCTGTCGAAGGTTTGATGACGGTGCTCTGGCGGACACTACTTGAACGGCCTAGGGTTGATGTTCTTGCTTCTTTCTCGGCTTGTGCAAGGGAGAGGCGTGCGAGACTGGCTTTGGTTGTGCGGACGATTGGCACGGGTTTCGCTTTCTTGGCTGTAGGCTTTTCGGGTGTGCTGTGAACGTTCGGAACCTCGAGTGTGACTTTCTCCAGAGCTTCGTCGAGGGCGTCGAGGTCCGTGATGGGGTCTGCCGAGGCTGGCGCTGCTGTGGTAATCTCGGGATGCGATTCTGTGGGTGCTGGCATTGGCTCTTCAGTCACGATCTCCACGGCAGAAGGGCGGCGTGATAATGATGCAGGTGGTGTCGAGGCCTCCACAACCGCCTGCTCCAACGCGTCGTACGGTAGTGCCTGACGTGGCGTGAGGATTGAAGGCATGGGTGACTCGATAGGTTCGACGTTCTCCTTGTTGCTTGTTGATCGTTTACCGGGTGTTTCCTTGCGCAAAGAAGCAATGATGTTGGGCATGGCAGTGGGTAGAGGCGAGGGTGGAGCATCAAAGGCAGTGAGCGTCTCGGGTTCTGTCTGTGTCTTGCAATTTCGCGTTAGCATGGCGCAATGAGACTGTCGCGTACTCTCGGCGCTGCAACATCGCACCAAGTCTCCGCATCCCAGTGTAAGGCCTCATACGCCTAGGCTGTTCAGGAGAAGCGTGTCGCGTGGGCCTAACTCACCATCTCAGTCGCTGCTTCCGAAACAACCACGCTTGCTTCCTGCTCAAAGCTCATCTCCTCTGCGCCGCTCACAGCATCCATGATAAAACTGTCAGGAGTAGCAACACTCTCCGCGGTCTCCTCCTCATTGTGTGCTGTGCTATCGACCTTCCTACCCTTCGCTGTCTTCCCACCTTTGCGAGCCCGTGTGGACTTCTTAAGCTCCATATTGACACTATCATCCATAGTCCCTCCACTGTTCGGTGCGATCTCGTTGAGGGGAGTTCTGTCTACGGCCTCTGGCGTCTTCATCAACATGGTTGCATCTGCGATCTCGCTGGGTAGCTCGAGGACTGCATCTTCGTCCACGTGCAGCTTGTCGGCCACCTCAGCAGCTTTTGCTCTGGTCATTCGAGGCATGTTTGCGGTACTGTATGTTCTGTTCGGTGTCAATGTCGCGTTTGAAGTCGTGTTGTTTGTCGCAGCTCCGAGCTCTCTATTGATGTCTAACCTCCTTGAGACTAGGCAGATCTTGGCGTCTCCGAAGTCGACGACGTCTTCACTCTCGACGAGGAAAATCTGTGGTGTGATGAGGTCGTTCACGACAGCCCTAGTAGCACGATGCGGTCTGCAGCCGACGAGAGCTCATTGCTTGACGCAAGGAATGAATAGCATTGACGACATTTCTCGCCACCCACCAATTGGTGAACATAGAGAGGGACTGACAGTAGCACAACTCGCTCCGCCCGCCGCGAGATGTACACATATGTCTAGATTATATGGAGAGTGATTAGGAAGGGTCAGAAAAACTCCACTGAGCTTGAGGACTTATTACGTTGGACTAGAGAAAAGTACCGGCCTACGAAGAACCATCGTCGGGGAACAGGGTGAAGTGCCACGGCTCAAGCTGCCATGAAGTGATCCTATCACCTCGAAAAGAACAAGTGGTGGAAGCCTTGCGATGCAGTGACGGAGATCAACACCCAGGCACCCGTTTTCCGCTGAACCGACGGCTCTGCTGAGAGAGCGCACATGTAGTATAGTGCCATGGTCGGATATGGCGTTGCGGAGATGTAAGCAGGCATCGGTGCCATCAGCAGCTCTCGCTCTCCGGACAACAGATCGGTACCAACTAACCAGAGTGTACTGGCGTGATGCTAACACGCCTTTGCGGAGATGCTAGAATTGAGAAGACAGGACATCATCTATCGCATTCCACGGCCCTTAACTACAAGTACACTCAACCCCAGCAAGAAAGCAATTCCCATCGTAACTATTTCGATTATGCTACCACACTGCTCGCAGCTCCGATGCCTGAATCGAATCTTCCTTCGAAATATCCTGTCTTAGCCACCCAAGCAAGTCACGCAACAGCACAAAGCCTCACCACCCACCGCAGTGCCCCCGGAATCTGCTCCCAGCATGAAGCACGAAGCTCACGGAAAGTCGCCTAGGACAAGCAGAAGATTGGGGTCGTGGTACAGCCTTTCCCCACCGTACGACTACGCCGCCCCCAGAGCCACTCTCCAACGATCAATAATGCGCCGATCGTTGATATCCCGCTCGCCAATCTTCGTCCATCACAGCATCGAAGAGCGCGTCGACGTCTTTCCGTTGGAACACCTTGCCCTCCGGACGCAGAGTCATAGCCTCAAGCACGCTCATCACTCGCCTGCGCATCCCGTTGAGTGCTTCGTCAAACTCGCCGTTGGTTGTGTCCATCAGCACATAGCAGTCTTCGATACATGGCGACGTGCTCTTCCCGCCGAGATCGATATCACACACGATGTACTGTTGCCAGATCACGCCCTTCTCAACGCTGAGCCCCTTTAAATGTAACTTGCGCATCTGGGAGAAGGCTGAGTCAGGCAAGTCGTATCCGCGTGCTAATACGCCGCACAAGCTTCCTTCGTCGAACAAGAACCGGTGAGTGTCGAAGAAGAGTGGCAAGGCTTCGATGCGAACGGTCTGGCACACCGCAGTGATTGGAGGTGGTACGCACAAGCCAACCGACTCGAAGCTTGCCAGATGCTGCTCGTAGACGTGTAGACGAAGCTCGGGCGGTAGCTCCATGAACCGCGGGAAGCCTGGTTCGTGGTTTTCGAGCAAGGCGATCAGGTCTGCTTTGGAGGCTTTGAGAGGATTCGACAGGGAGTGGCCTTGAGCTTGACATAACTCGAGTAATTCCGCCTTGCTGCATTTCTCGTACGAACAAAGACCTCGATCCGATCGAAGCAACAAAGCCACGAACCGCGGCTTTGTTGAGGACTTGATGTGCGCGAAACCTCTCTTTTGGAGTATCGACCGCGCCTCGTTCCTGGTCAGATCTTGACCGTCATCAAGCTTCCACCAGTCTCGCGCTTTCGACGTCCCTTGGTCGGTGTGGTGTTGAACCATCTTGCAGGCTTTGGACTCGAAGCTGTAGGTTGTGCTTATAATGAGGGCGACTGATGAGGAATTTGGCGATGGCGGAGGCGTTCTGTTGATGGGAGACTGCAAGGCAGTGTTCGCAGTACTCGCGAGATGCTGTATCCGGGTCTCACAATGGCGCGGCGTTCGGTGGTAATGATTATGGAATTGGGCAGAGATGCGAGCGTGTTGTTGATGGGAGCTCCTCAGTGAGTGCAACGTGTAAAGTTTGAGGCTGTGTTGATCTAGCGCGTTTTAGTGCACGGACGTTGTCTCCGCGATTGGCAGTCACGGATCAAGAAGCCTCAAGATGCTGTCACGGAACTCTTTCTCTTGTCTGCTATCCTACGCCAAACTCATCAGGAAGATGACCTTTGCACGAGCAGGGCTGTAAGGATAGAGAATTGATCGCACCGACACGTACCCGCGCAAAGCGGTTTGCGTGACTGGCATCTACAGGCAAGTAGCAGTGTTGCCTCGTTCGTCACGGAGTCAGAGAGGATGAGAAGAGATGATGATGAGAAGATTCATTTTCGTGCTACCTTTTGGCCGGTATGCACTGCTCCTCGGCCTGTCTGCACAGGAACCGAAAAAGGCCAACAGCCTCCCTTGACGCCAGGCACTGTTCGCACTCCCAGCAATCGTCACGCAACTTGTGTGACCGCAGTCGTTTACAATCCCGTGGGTCGTCATAGTGATCTGCTTGACGCTCCTACCATTCGCAATCCGGTGATGTCTATAGCTCCGACTCCGACTCCGATTCTTCCTCGGCCCAGAGCGCCCAGAGAAGGTCCTTGATATCGTTCTGCTGCAGCTTCTTGCCCTCCGGACGCGAAGCCATATGGGCGAGGATGCCGGTCACACGAGTACTGGCTTTCTCCGACTCCTTCTGCCGTTGATAAGTATAAGACGCCACACTGCAGCTCTCAACGCGGCTCGCGCAATGCTCCGAACCAAGGTCAATTTCACAGGTCAAGGATGCGTTGTAGCGCGCTGGCCACCCCTCGGCCTCCAGGCGCAGACGACGAACCAGATGCAGACTGGTCTGTGGGAACGCCTCAAAAATTCTGGACGTCGCCTGCATCAGACCGATCGGTTCCGTCACGCAGAGGTCGTAATCTGCGCTGAGACCGAACCTGTAGGTGCTGTAAAATAAAGGCAAGGCTTCGGCGCGTATCTGGCTGCAGACTGCTGTGATGGGAGGTGGCACCACAGTCATGCCTTTCTTAAATGTTCTGAAGTGGGCAGAATAGATCGCGAGGCGAAGCTCGGGTGGCAGATCCATGAACTTGGAGAATGTCACATTCTCATCTGCTGATTCCAGTACCTCGACGATGTTGGACTTCTTTGCTGACTGTCTTGCAGTCAAATCAATGCCACGGTTCGTGCAGAATAGGCGTAGCTCAGCACTGCTGAAGCGCTCATAGGAGCAAAATCCGCGGTCCGATCGACTGAGTAGAGCTTGGACTCGCGTTCTACTGACGGATGTCTTGCTGTAGAACCTACGCCCACTCAAGATCCGTTTCGCCGCCGGAATGCTATGGTGCTCGTGATTCTCGAGTTTCCAGTAGTCTCGGGACGATGCCATGTCTTGACAGTAACGACCGCAGTATTGGACCATCGTAGGAAGCGACTTGGTAAGAGTCTGATCGGTATTTGCGTTGCCGCCGCTAGACAGGACTTTGTTGTTGATGTTACTGTTGGCTCGATGAGCGCTGGTGTAGATTGAGTCTGTGCTGGTGACAGTAGGCAGAAGTTCGTGTCAGAGGCTTGATGGCTGGTGTGGTCTTGAAGCTGTCAATCGCTCGAGGTGATCTACTGGGGACTGTGTGTCGCTTCACTTCCACGAGTCTGTTGATTTCACATCTGGCAGGCATAAGCCACGTAACCGGTTCACTGGTTGACGACCTCATCGTCACTTCTCATAGAGCTTGCAACATCACAACATGATGATCTCCAAAACCGAATATACGGTTTTCGCACCAAGTTTTTATCGTCGGTGGCTAGAGGTATGAATGCCGTGCCACATGTGCCATCGCGGACGACACGATCCGGTCCTCTCCTATTCGTAACGATCAGTATGACACAGAATCGTCAATTTGTGCCCGAATAAACTGCCTTAGCCCTTCTTCGGCATTCTACGTACGGTACTATGCTTACCATACCACCTCCAGCTGCGGCGAATGAGTGACATCCCCCCACATCCCTAGCAACGGAGCAGCCTGAAGAGAAAGTGATCGTCGAATAGCTCCTCGAAAGGGTGTACGTGGCAGTCGTGGACCATTGCCACGCTAGATCCATCGCACCACGATACACTCCGCCAGTGTTCGAGATCGAGCGTTGATAACGACTGTAGCGTGGGGTGTCCATGGACTTAACAACAGCTTGGTCATATCTTTATCCTGGCTTTCATCTCCTCGTCGAGTCCACGCGTGTTGTAATCCTGTCAAGCCGTAGGACTTACAGTTCTCATGTTGTCGCCCAGATCTCGGTGTCTCCGAGGCTACAACACTTAAGTAGGATGTAACTTTCAAAATGAATCTCGATATCATCTCCCCATCTTATTATTACTGCTGTCGTCGGTGGTGGGTACCGATGGTACTCTCGCGCCGAGGCAGACGAGACGGTCCAGTGGAATTTTAGTTGCAGATCTTCTATAGGGCAGCCGGCAGTTGTTCTTGAGTGCTTTCCGAGGTCTCCTTCGTGGTTGTGAAGTACATCTCCCTTGTTGACATACTGTACAGGTGAGTCCTGCAGCATTGTACAGCAGAAGCACGGAGAGCGTTCACAAAGATCCACGCCAGACGACTCGCCGAGGAGTTCGAACCGAGGCGAGGCGAGCGCGGCTCCCTCTTGCCGTACCGACCCCCTGGGTACGGCGATCATTTGCTAGCGTAACTCTTCACGCCGCAGAAGCTTATAACGATGGCAGGCGTTTGCCTTCAGAGAAATTTTGTCACTCTGATGAAGCACGCTACGTTTGCGAAAGAACCTGATTTCAACGCGGGCGTGGACGCGTTGCTCGTGCGACGCGTGGATGTTGAATTCTTGAGGCATTATTGTCCCTTGTCTTTTCGAGTAATGGTGCTGAGACATCTCGCAGGCGTGGTGAATCATGGTCGCGTGTAAAAAGTAGGAGGGTAGAGTACGTACCTATACTGAAACGTCTGCGCCCGTCTCGATTCTCACCGTGTGATTTAGTACACTGTCCAACACTAGTCGGCACATCCCACGTACAGCGCCCTGACATCAGCTCGGCAGCCGCAACTTCCACTTCGGTCTTCGTGGTGCGTGCTGATCGTTCACGGGATGAGGCAGAACCTTACTCGAGGTCGGGAACGAGCTTCCGTGGTAATAGGACCGTGCTACCTCGAACTTTAGCACGACCTTCTCTTCTCCTCACCTTTCCCTCTCTTCTGATCGGACAGTCTTTTCTTGGTCGCGTAGTCTCTTCGTCATTGTCGTTATACGCAAGCTGAAGCGAAAGTAAGGAGTCACGGACGACCGAAGTGGCAAGGAGGGACGGTGCCACCAAGCCAGCGACCCTTGCATACCTTGAATCAACCTCACTACACCTTCAACTCCAGCTTCAGGACCGCCGTCACCCACCTTGGGCATTGCGACGACATTCACTATCACCAAACTCGACCTTTGGATCAGATTGACCTTCAGACCGGATCTGAACGCCATTGCGCACGCCTCACTGGTCTTTGGCGCATGAGGTTATGAGACCTGGAGCATTTGCGTCAGACTTCTCTGCTATCATTCGAAGGTCACCCGATCGTGCTGCGCGAGAAGCATTGCGAACGAGTGCTGAGATCTGGAGAGCGAAAAGCGAAGTTTTGGCACTGCCCTGAACATTCCGCACACAAAACAATCCTGGGCATCCAGACCTTCAAGCCACCCCACTTTCCACAAGCGACTACATCACTTCACCAGGGCGGAAAACTTGTCGCCCGCATTCGCTTCATGGGCTCTGTCGAACAGCGACCACTTACTACTCATTGACTGCGTCTCTGATGCTGGCGCAATGAGTGCAGTCTCAACAGGGACCAAGTTCCGCAGCATATCACCCCCTGAAGATGGCGACATGAAGGAAAGCCGATCGCGACCCTCAATCGAGACTGGCATTAGCACAAGCCTGGCCATGAGGGTGCATATGACACCGCCGGCGACGCCGCGAGAGCAGGAGCCGCCGCGTTCCCTGTTTCACAACTACCTGCGCGCATTCTACCCTTTCGACGCGGCGACGAGCGACCTTGGCGATGAGGATGGACTGCTGATGACTGCATCGATGAAGCCAGGTGACCTCATCCTAATACACTCGATCCACGCCAATGGATGGGCCGATGGTACTGTACTCACTTCGGGCGAGCGTGGATGGTTGCCGACAAATTACTGCGAAGCGTATGATCACCCGTACTTGCGCAACCTGCTCAATGCTATGACCCAATTCTGGGATCTACTGGGAGCGAACGATGATGCCAATCTCTCAGCTTTCGTGCGGCAGGACTACATACGCGGCTTGATCGCAGGCGTACGATACCTTCTTGAGACTGCCGACTGCTTGCACAGGGATGCGCCGCTTGTGCTTCGTCACACCGGCATCCGGCGCATGCGAAAGGGACTTCTTGCCGATTTGTCGAGCCTAGTGCAGATCGCGAAAGGCTTACAAGAGACGATAAGTGGATCCTACAATGGCGAGGTGATCCATTATCTGCTCGAGGACTTGATCGCGAAAGCATTCAAGGTGGTAACGAGAGCGGTGGGCTTCCTGGATATCTGGACGAAGGAGAATGCTGACGCCACGCTGGTCGCTCGCGAAGCTGCGGCTGGTCCACGACCACTCACACCGCTACCGGAGAACCAACCTCTCGTCATTGATACCCGTGCGTCAAGACAATCGGAAGTAGCGCCGCCTGTCGATTCGGCGAAGTCATTTGCCTTCAAGCGAGACTCGACTACCGAAAAGGATGCCAGCGCTGGCGCAAACGACTCTGCTGAGACTCGCTCGGTTACGGATTCGACCTCGAGCAGGTCTCGACAGCTATCCCTGACCCATAGAATGTCCGTGGTAAACATCGAGCACGTGCCGCCAGATCGTCTGGCCTCAGCACAGCTGGCGAAAGTACACGACCTGTGTATAAGCCAGATCGGAGCGTTTATTGGCCATCACCTTCAGTCACGCTCATCGCCAGATCTAGTCGACAAGACCGAGCAGGTCGTGGAGAGCTGCAAACAATTACTAGTAGTGGTCAATGAGATCTGGTCCCACGATATTCAGCGCTCCGGGCCTGTACACCACGCAAGCATTGACGTGCAAGCCAAGGTTGAAGAGCTTGTCCGGGCCACCAAGGATGTCTTCACTTTCTCGGATGCTGACGACGGAGGAGTGGTGATGTTGCCGGAGCAGAGCAATCGCCTTGTCCATGTTGGCACTGGGCTCATCCGCTTGACTGGCGACTGCGTCAACAAAGCTCGCTCACTGATCGAACACATTGGGGATTTTGAGCTCCAGACTGAGCTTCCATCATTGCAGGAGAACTGGCAGGATGAAACGAAGACGGCGCGATTATTCGTTGATCGGGACTATGCGGACCACAAAGCACCACGGGGCATGACATCGTTCGAGAAGCGATTGTCGAGAAAGGTCCTGCCTTCCCTGCCTCCGCCTGTACCACCACCGCCCGAGGAGTCAGCTTGCCAGGACTTTGCACCTGTCACGCACGCCATCACTACTGATATGGTCGATCAGAAGACACCACTGTCGGCAGACGCGCTACAGATACTGGCTACACCATCAATGCGAAGGCGTTCGGCAATCCGTAAATCGCACATCTCAATCAGTGGCTCTGCACTTCGAAGCCCGGTAACTCCACCCGTTGCTGCGAATGTAGATCGTAAGAACAGTGTCGGCCTATCAGTCGCGGGCTCGACCGACACGTACTGTAGCAGTGCTCGTAACTCTGGCAACAGTGCTCTCTCAGAGGTCTCGACGCGAGCTACGACGCCAGACCGCGCCAAGGGGCCTAATAGTCCTGACCCGGCACTGCTCAACAGCTTCACCAGCATGTCCAGTGTGCAATCGATGGTAGACACGGTAGATGAGGCCGAGATGCAGCTTTTGCAGAAGACTTTCGCGAATGAGCTCACGCTTAACAAGGATGGCCAAGTCTCAGGAGGTAGCATACCCGCCCTTGTTGAGCAGCTTACAACGCACGACTCGGCACCTGATCCTCAGTTCGTTGCCGCATTCTTCCTGACTTTCCGGATGTTCACCACGCCGAGAGAGCTTGCATTGGCTCTGATCAGCCGATTCGACTACATTGGAGACAGCCGGACTGTTGGCACGCCTGTTAGACTTCGCATCTACAACGTCTTCAAGGGCTGGCTAGAGACGTACTGGAACGCTGAGGCTGATAAGGGCGCGCTTGGTGACATTCGGTACTTTGCTTTGCACAAGCTCAAGCCTCACCTCCACTCTGCTGGCGAGCGCCTGCTCGATCTGACACGTAAGGTGACCTCGGGGTACACTAGTGGAATTGTGAACGGACCTCTGGTGTCTGGTGTGGGCAAGAGCAGCATGTCCATTGCGGCCATGGGTGCTGCAAGCAGCACTGCGCCTGAACCGCTCGTGTCCCGTAGTCAACTACAGGCTCTGCGAGCAGCCACTAAGACTGGCACGAGCTGCAACATCCTGGACCTGGATCCAGTTGAGATTGCCCGCCAGCTGACACTGGTAACGTCCAAGATCTACTGCGACATAAGGCCAGAGGAGCTATTAAGTCTTGAATGGGGCAAGCGTGGCACTGAGAAGGCTCGTAACGTTCGTGCCATGTGCACCATCAATACCGACCTCGCTCACGTCGTTGGCGATACGATCCTGACACCTGACGATGCCAAGAAGCGTGCCCTTGTCATCAAGCACTGGAGTAAGGTCGGCATGCAGTGTCTGGAGCTGAACAACTACGACTCCCTCGTCGCCATCATGTGCTCACTCAATTCATCGGTGGTCTCTCGTCTGCGGCGCACCTGGGAGCTTGTCAGTAAGAATGCGAAGCTTAGGCTCACTGAACTCAATTCAGTGATCGACCTCTCTCGCAATCAGGCTTCGCTGCGAAAGAGATTCGAGACTCAAGTGCCACCCTGCATCCCGTTCTTGGGCATCTACCTCACCGACTTGACATTCTTGGATGCTGGAAATCCGAAGACTAGGGAGCTACCGCACGTCACCTCCGCCGATGGCAGGCCACTATCGGTCATCAACTTCGACAAGCACCTGCGCATGGCCAAGATTATCAGCCACCTGCAGAAGTTCCAGGTTCCGTATCACTTGCAGCCGGTGCCTGAGATGCAGTCTTGGATGGAGGCTAGTATGATCCGCATGCGAGCGAGCAACGACGAGATGGTTGGTAACTTCCATCGACGTAGTCTGCTGGTTGAGCCGAAGCAGGACGACTCAAAGTTGCTCAAGGCAGCTGATGCGAGACGTTTGGACAGCAATACGGAGGACAGACCCAAAACCGCTGGCAAAGATCGGCTGGAGACGTTTTTGAAGGGGAGTACGTTCAGTTTAAAGTCCTTGACACAGGACGCTGCTTCCTTCGAAGAGAAGCAATCATGAAAGCTTGATGATGTGTTGTGTATCAGATCCATTGGGCGAGATCTTGAAGCAGCTGGTTGCTGGTTGGACAACTGCTTGCATGTGCATGAGATACCCCAAAACGTTATGAGTGTGATGTGCATAGCGTTGCTCACGCTAATGTTGTGCGTTTGGAGCGTAAAAGCAATTCAAACCCGACAGACTCTCTTGTACATCTCAATGTCAAGTCGTTCAGTCGTCAATTCCTCGGCAGTCCCTCTCACCGCTACGTACGTTCAAGCAATCATGGTGTTAGCCTCCAAACCAGACGATGGTGAAGAGCCAGGTGTCGTTTAATGTTGTTCACAAACTTGGTTTGCAGCGGATGACGTTTCCTGTCACATGCCTCGCTTTGACCGCACATATGTTTGTAATAAGAGGTATCTAAGTAGCCGATCCAAGACGTTTGTTGCGGTATTGATAAACACCTTCTTGTTTCCTATGAGAAATCTACTTCAACTCCAACACCTCACTTGCGAGACCGCAGAGCAAGATGCAGCTCCTCTACCCTCAGACGGCGTTCCGGCCGTACCACTATCCGATTGCGGGCCTGTGACACCCTCCGGACTTTCACATGCTCAGGCATCTTCCTGGTCCAGCCACGATGGAGCGGCGCGAGCTTCCCGTTTGCATGCATCTCTCTTCACCGACGTGGAAGAGCCCGTCGAGAGTCCGACAAACGAGCCCGACGAAGCTGATGTACTGAACGAGCTCCTAAGTGGCAGCCATGTCGCTGGCGGATCCACGGTACCCACTTGGATAAGGCCACGTCCTGAAACAGGTTCCTACTCATCGTACAGATCTTGGCGGCCGTCACAGGACAGCGGCCAGAGCGCGAACCCGATCTTCGAGGTAGCAGACAGCCTGCGAAGTGTGGACTCGCTCAGTCTGGTCAGCAACGCTCCTAGCAATTCCAGCAGCCCCACAAGACCGCAGACTGAAGATCAAATCGTGAATATGGCCGAGCAACAGGTGACACGTGGGCAGAGGCAAGGGAATGGCAATAAAATGGATACCTCGCTGCCGGACGATGATGGCATGAGAGATCTCAGAGTGAAGCTGCACGAGATTCGGACACTGGCCGCTTCGACGGAGGAAAAAGCAAAGAGGATGCACTATCTCATGACACAGGATTACGAGGCTCATCGAGCAAGTACGCCGGGCCCTATGGACATTGACGGTACATCCAAGCTACCAGCCGACCCGCAAAATCCCTACAATGTTCAGCCTTCGGACCTCGAAGCGACGTTTAGCCCTTTGCCTGCTCGCGTACGAGAGGGTAACAACGACGAGAGCATGGCAGAAGACATCATCATCCAGCTAGGGTGTGCACATTACAAGCGTAATGTCAAGGTGCAATGCTTCGATTGTCAAGGCTGGTTCACCTGCCGCCACTGCCACGATGCCTCTTCGAAACTTCCATTTCCGCACCGGCTCAATCGGCAGAAGACGCAGAACATGCTCTGTATGCTATGCCGAACGCCGCAGCCAGCTGGAGAGATATGCATTCATTGCGGCGAGTATGCCTCTTGGTACTATTGCCCAAAATGCAAACTATGGGACAACGACAATAACAAGCGCATCTATCACTGCGACGACTGTGGCATCTGTCGTGTCGGCGAGGGGCTTGGTAAAGATTACGTGCACTGCAGGCGATGCAATGTGTGCATTTCCATCTCAACGTCCGCATCTCACCCTTGCATAGAGCGAGCTACGGAAGGGGACTGTCCGCTGTGCCTTGTACGGCTCTTTGAGTCGCCCACACCTGTCTTCAGTCTTCCATGCGGTCACTACATGCATGGCGAATGCTATCGCGACCTCATGGCTGTCACCTACAAGTGTCCGGTGTGCAGCAGGAGTGCTGTGAACATGGAACTGCAGTGGCGTAAGCTAGATGACGAGATCCGAGTACAGCCCATGCCAGAGGATGACGAAGATCTGGAAGGGCTCTTACCGCACACTGGTAACACCACGACTAGCGACGATACATCTACCACTACCACCAGTACGCAGCCTAGGCGGCCAAGGACCGTGTACACTGGATGCAATGACTGCGGCCGCCGGAGCTGGGCACCCTTCCATTGGCTTGGTCTGAAGTGTCAGGTCTGCGATAGCTACAACACCACACAGATGGCACCGACAGTCGTGCAGGAGACAGAAGCCGAACGACTTATCCGCCAGCAGCAGCAACACCATCGTCAACACGATTTTACAGGAGACGGTGTCTTGCGTGATGCAGGTATTGGTGCAGATGAGCACATAGTAATTGACAATGCCGCTCTGCAGGTGCCGATGTCCCCATCCGAGGATCCAGTCGGTGGTGAGCGACGAGCAAGTGGCGCCCAGTCTCCTGGTCGACGGTACTTCGTCCAGGAGGAAGAGGAGCGGAGACCAAGCTTCACAGCGCCCCGCTTCTCAACACCATCGCTGCCGACTCTTCCCGACCTCCCACGACTTCCAGATATGCCACGCCTGCCAAGAATGCCCAACATGCCCAACATGCCAAATATGCCAAACATGCCGAACCTCGAACTGGGTCGCTTCTCGCCTTACGAGATGTTTGACGCCATGAGTCGCAGCTTGTCGCCTATGCGATATTACTTGCAAGGCCTCGATGCAGGCGAAGGCAGCTTGCACAGTCGGAGAACGGCAATGATGGAACGCAATAGGTCGCCAACGAGCATTAGAAGTGATCCTACAGGTACCGTGAGCAAGAGAGCAAGGCGAAATCCCGATGATCCCGACAACGAGGAGGCTGTTGATCTCTGGTCCTCGGACGCCGAAGGAGATGACGGTACGGACGACAGTATACATGCCGTTCGCCACGACGGTGAGACGAGTAGCGAAAGCGAGAGTGAGGATGATACTGATGCCGAAATGAACGATGATGATGATGATGGCGAGGGTGGCGATGAAGAAGAGGAGATGGAGCTCTTTGGACATAGGTAGCAAAGTCGAGACGATTTCGTGTCAATGCTTGCATAGCCCGAGTTCACTGACTGACGAGCTTCAACCATCTTCAGTGAGAAGTAGCTGCGCCAATGCGTTTCTGTTTTCTTCCCACCTCGCCCACGCAGCAGCTTGCAGCAGGCAGTCGGCTAGATCGTCCAGCTTGCCAATGTCATCGCTCCACTCGGTGTCAGCAGGCTTCGCACGCGAAGATCTTCCGCTCGGGCTTGCGAACGCATTCGCGACTCTCGCTGCACCACCTTCAAACGTCAGCGAAGAGCCTGCTTCGTCACCCAACCAGGACCGAACGACGGCAATCTTGTCATTCTTCTGCACTCTTTTACGTCCAGTCCCGACGGCTGCAGAAGCGTCTTCCGGGGTACTTGCGAGCGTATCTGCCGTTAGCTGGAGATTCGAACCAGGTGTGCCAACCCAGAAGTGCGCCACTCGCGCTGGATTGATCTCATGAATGGTTGGAAAAATCACGCGCTTGTTCGTACTCCCCTCGCTCAATGTACGCAGACAAGCCCAAAGCATGCTTTCCAGCATATTGACACGTACGGTCCACTCTTGGATTGCTGCTGCGCCACCTGATCGAAATCGTTGCCGCTCAATCAGTATTGCATCTGGTTCATGCTTGAGGAGCTCCGTCGTAACGCTGTATGCTGTCTTCGACAGCTCCGATGGAGTGAACATGGATGCTGGTACCGCAGCGGGACGGCCGCGTTTCTTGGTCCGCAATTTTGTGGGAGACTCGACATCATTGAGCGCACCTATTGGCACTTGGGCCTCAGCCACGTGTAGTAGGTCTGTCTTCTTCCATTGCAAGACATTGAGCGGCGTCTCCCCTTTGCCCAGCTCGGGTGTCCCGTCAATGCCAGGCACGTCGACGACGCAGTACGCCAGGTTACGAAGGCCCATATCAACGCTGACAATGCGGCGTTGGCCTAGCTGCTCGGCGCTTGATCGCGCCTGTCGTTGCAACACTGCAACCAGATCGGCCTTGATACCAGTGGAGGGCAAACCGCACAGGAAAGCGGCATGCTTCAGCTGAGCGGCCTTCAAATTTCCCAGCAGCTTGGATGCCATGGCCCGCTAGAAGGTAGATGTACTCTCGTTGGCAGTGGCCGTCTCAATCACGAGAACCACGCGCTACGCGTGTTTGGTGTGAGATGTCGACTAATTCATTTCGTGTGAGAACCCCGCGTAATCACCATCACTTGAATCCTTCCCTGACATTTGTGTCTCTTGCAAGCAGGCGACTTATCTTTCCGAGTCCTACAGTGCGAGGTGTACTTGAGCAATTCGTAGAGTGAATGTGAATGTCCGATGCGCTCGAAATAGGGTTAGAGCTTCCACGCTAAGCTGCATGCGGGACGCTATTGATTGGGCTGACGATTGCCGCCGTTACGTGGACATTGTGCATCTTCGCGAACTACTCGACTGCCGACAGGATTGCAAAATGTTATGGCAAGAGAACACAGCACAGCTCGTGCGGAGGGGCGAACGGAAGGCGATAAGGAGGAGGCAGAAGGCTTGTTGCAATATACAAGAGGAGGCTCGCCCGATGAGGATATCGTAGAATATCCGGCCGGACCTGACAACAATGAACAAAGAACGGAGGGTCGACCTGGGAAAGGAATGCCTCGGAGACAGTCTTCGCTGGCCCAATCGCGACCGAATGGCGCACCTCGCACACCGCTGAGAGTGCGCTTCAACATGGAGGAAGGGAACACCATCCAAGAGGCCAATGGAACGGCTCAATCCGAACAGTGGATGGACGAAGAGGATTACATACTTTCCGAATCTCCTGCCAGCGATGGCCGAGGGAGCACGGGTCAACGAGCACCACTCTTGACGGACATCGAGGCCCCAAGCGTATCTGTAGCGAACGACCTCGACTTCAACCCGGAAGACCTACTCGAGTCTGCACGACCGAAAAGTGGAATGAAGATGGCCTTTATGAATATGGCGAACAGCATCATCGGAGCAGGCATCATTGGCCAGCCTTATGCTTTCAAGCAGGCTGGTCTCCTGACAGGCATAATACTTCTCATCGTGCTGACGGTGACTGTGGACTGGACCATCAGACTCATCGTTACCAATTCGAAGTTGAGTGGCGCCGATTCGTTTCAGGCTACCATGGAACATTGCTACGGCAAGTCTGGTCTCATTGCCATCTCAGTCGCGCAGTGGGCATTTGCGTTTGGCGGTATGGTGGCGTTCTGCATCATCATTGGAGACACGATACCGCACGTCTTGTCGGCAATTTTCCCTGCAATGGAGCATACTCCTGTTCTCTGGCTTCTCACGGATAGGAGGGCGATCATTGTCCTTTTTGTCTTGTGTCTTTCATATCCGTTGTCGCTGTACAGAGATATTGCCATGGTACGTCAACACCCGCGACGTGAGGATTAAGCTGACTTTGGTAGCTCGCGAAAGCAAGCAGTCTCGCTCTGATCTCAATGATCGTCATCATCCTCACCGTTATCACCCAGGGCCCGTTTCAACCTGCCAACCTCCGTGGTCCGCTGCGAGGTAGTCTGCTGATCAACGACGGTGTGTTTCAAGCTATTGGCGTGATATCGTTTGCTTTTGTGTGCCACCATAATAGCCTACTCATATATGGCTCGCTCAAGACGCCGACCATGGACCGCTTTGCTAGAGTCACCCACTACTCGACAAGCATCAGCATGGTCGCATGCATGGCTATGGCTCTGGGAGGCTACCTGTCGTTCGGCGATCTTACAAAAGGCAATGTGCTCAACAACTTTCCCACCAACAATGTCATTGTGAACGTCGCGAGACTGTAAGCTATAACGTTGCTATCCGTGTTCAAGTATCATGACGCTGACTTGGCTATGCAGCTGCTTTGGCCTCAACATGATCACGACCCTGCCCCTCGAATGCTTCGTCTGCCGCGAAGTCATGACGACCTACTACTTTCCTCACGAACCCTTCCAACCCAACCGCCACCTCATCTTCACCACCTCGCTTGTCGTTGCCGCCATGACAATGGCGCTCATCACCTGCGATCTGGGCATCGTCTTCGAACTGGTAGGAGCCACTTCGGCGTGTGCACTGGCATACATTCTACCGCCGCTTTGCTTTGTGAAGCTGACGAAACGGAAAACTTGGGAGACATACGCGGCATATGTGTGTATTACGTTTGGATGCGTGGTCATGATGATCAGTATCACGCAGAGTGTGGCGAAGATGATAAGGAACGAGGGTGGTGCACATAGTTGTTAGCATTCTTCGTCTTTAACTACTTACGATATTAGAATCATAGATTAAGTCTCGACCCTTGTCACCCGTTGGGCTGACCATTCTGCAGAGACGGTGTAACGTAGTACAGCAGACAAGCGGTTGAAGACCATGCACGGGCCTCGAACTTGTGGGGTACAAAAGCTGCCCTGTCGTTCCAGACAGAGTTCTCCAACAAACAATACATCGTCACCTCAGGCATATGGATGCTCATCTGCACCTGCATACAGCCTGTCATAGCGTCTGAATTGAGACAGATTCGAATCAGCTGCTAGTGGACAGATAACAGCGGGACCAGCGAGTCTACGATACCAACGCGTGACACATCCTCAAGACACCCATCAACGGCTCTTGGATAACGTCGCCTCGACATGCCTTTGCGAACTTATCGGACGCTGCCCACGGGTCCCGCATTCATCGAAACATTGTCGGCAGAGCTCATGGAGATGATCGCGGATCTTCTCGACCTAAGTGATCTGCAGAACTTTCGTCTTTCGAGTCAATGGGCTGAGAGAAGCACATACCTAGGCTTTGGTCGGCGCGGGTTCGAAGACATGGATCTAAGGCTGTCCGATGAGTCCGCACGACTGTTCGCGCAGAGTTTCCCCGACAACAAACAACGAGCTTCCTGGGTCCGTAGACTTGTGTTGACGATGCAGTACGCGGAGGGCCCTGGGCCCGACGTAGCCGGGCCACACGAATCCTACATCGTACGCTTACAACGACAGCAATCGCTGAACTTCGATACTCTTGCCACTGGACGGCTGCTTATGTTGTTGCCTAATCTGAAAGACTTGCAACTGTGCGGCTTGAGCATCAAATCAATGCAACATCAGCTCGACTTGGGCGTAATCATCGGAGATGGAAGTTCTGCGAACCCTGGCTCCCAAATCAGGCTTCACTCGCTGGAGATCCGCGATAGTCTGCTGAGTCCGATGTTTCTCAAGGAGATCATCCGAGCTTTTGGGCTCGATCTGAAAAAACTCAAGATGACCTCTGTTGCCTCCATCGATGGCGGTTGGCGCGAGTTCTTCAGTCAGGTCGCCGAGCTTGACTTGGTTCACCTTGAATGGTACAAGTTGGAATACCCGTCCCTGGAGGATGAGCGGATCAGGTGGCGCAGGGTGATGGTGCAGGATGAGCATGCCAGAGTTGATAAGTTCTTCCCGGGCTATCAGCACATGTGGGCAGGTTCCGATACCATGGTCATGAATGGTAACAAAGCATTTCAATACGGGATGAAGTGGGCACAGGATAGAATTAGCGCTTGAGACCGCATGCAGGTCTCGACGTGTGTCGCGCTCGTACCACGGCAGTGGGCCTGTCGCGAGATCTTTGTCGCATAGGGGCTTGCCTGGATACAGCCTCCCTAATAGATATTCGCGAGAAGATCTCATTCGATTCCGTGGTCCTGGTCTGACTCATCTGACAATGCGGTTCATCGCGTCTGCTGATGGTGGATGGCATGACGTCTTTCGTCGCATCGGCGAGCTGGGACTGGGCCGGTTCGTGTGGGAAAACCTGCAATACACCCGAAACCTGTCATGAGAAGAGAAGGATGGCGGAGCCAAGGATTGGCAGGATGTTACAGTGCTCGACTTTGGGCAGAGATTCGACAGCTACCACGAGGGCTACCACCACGTCGTGGCGGACAACACCTCCATGGGTATGTATGGCAGAAACGCAGTGGAGTTTGGACACCGTGGGCGTTGGAGAGGCTTCGCTGATAGCCACGAAGTATGAGGACCTTTCGATCATGAGACATGCTACAAGTAACGATAATGAGGGCTCACAAGTACTATACGTGGATCACTGGCTCGGACCGCTTCCTCTTGCTTTCCAGAATATTGTCACAAAAGATGGTGAGAAGCGAGTTGCGTTTTATGACGGAGCTCAGTGATAGGATCTCCGTACCACGCCATTGCTAGGTTAACAGGACGTCCGCTGCACGAGCACAAAACTGTCTGATGCCACAGCATAGAAGGCATGCCGATTCACATCAGCCCAATGTTTGATGGGCCTTCTATCTAGATATAGTTGCGTAAATCGAGCGATCAGCAAGATACAGGAAGTGTCATCTTCGACGTGTTTGCTTGCGGAACTAGTTCAGTAGAGTAGCTGCTGGTACCTCCGTAGTGCGCTCATCCAGCACAATTCAAGATCATGACCACCGAGCATCCCAAAACCACTGATGAAGCTGAGGCTCCAGTGGTTCCACTCCTGCGCCTCCCAACAGAACTAGTTGGTGAGATCGCCAACTTGCTGACCTTACATCACTTGAAGAATTTTCGTGTCGCCTCCAAATGGGTAGAAGACGCCACGCACGCAAGCTGGGCCAGTCGGGCACACCTCACACTCCTTCTCTCAGACCCAGACTGCCGGGACTTCGTGTCAAAAATGATAGCTCCGAACCAAAGAGCGCCTGGGGTCCGTAAGCTTCGTGTCGTCTTCCAGTCCGGAGAGCCTGACGAGATTGCCATTGGATCGTTGCTGGCGAAGCTACCGAACCTTCGAGACCTCGAACTTGTAAGGCTAAGCAGCGTGGCGATGCGATCGCAATTCGACCTGGCGGACTTACAAGGCTTGGCCCTGAGAAGTCTATCGTTGTCTGACTGTAGCTTGACAGCCGAAGAGCTACTTGCTTGTGTGAAGGCTTTCAGTCGCACACTGAGGTCTCTCAAGCTTGGTCATCTGCTCATCACTACTGCAGACTGGCGGATGGTTCTTGGCGAGATCGGGCTAATGCCGCTAAAACAATTTTCATGGTATGCCTTGCTTCTGAGCCCAGCTGGGAAGCTTGCGAAAATGATCTTCGACCGAGATCGGTATGAGAAATCCTTTCGCACAAGCGAGGGCATTAAGTTCTTGGTCGCGTGGGAAACCCACCTGGATGCTCATGGCAGCACGGCAGTAAGCCACGGGATCGAATGGGCGTTGGAAAGACTTATGTGCTGAGGATCCGATATTCCCAATTCCAGCAGCTATTGCTAGAACAAGTTCGGCCGCTGTAGTTGCTGCATTCCTCTCGACACAATGGAGAGGCCAGATTTGACATCCATGGCAGCTGCGCCGTATTTCTTTGACCCATTGTGGTAAGGCACTTACGTTCGTTGACAGACTCGGAGAAACGCTTTCTAACGAATGTATAGGACGGAGAGCTCGGTCATGTAGATCACCTCATCAGTCACAATCGGCAGGAACTATTTCCTTCGAACGTTGCCATCAGTTGTCGTGTGTCGAGACTCCGAGACCGAAGACCTATCGAGGTATGGATGACCTGTTCGCAAAGTAACGGCACATAAGTACAACAAGCAGCCAGTGATGGGACGCGGCTAGTCAGTCGCCGAAGTTCGGATGATCGAGATGCAGTATCAATCAATTAGCAGTAGATCATGGGCGCTCATCTACAATTTGAATCTCCCTCCGCCTTGCTGTCCACCACCCCCACCCTCCCTCGCCTCCTTACCCTCAACATCAGTCATCTTACCCTTCTTCCCAATGATCTTGACACCCCCCTTCTTCAAATCACCAATAACCTCGCTCTTCCCGGCCCTCCTCTTATTTCCCTTCGCATCAACACCCTCCACAGCCTTGACCGGCACATCCGTACCAGCCTTCTTGATCCTCTCCTTCTCCCTCCTCCGCCTCCTCTTCTTCTCATCCTTACTCAACTCCTCCCTCGCAGCGGGCAATCCACTCTTACCAGCCACCTCCTCCTTCCCACTGACAGCCTCGCCACCCTTGTAAATCTCCTGTGGGGCGAGCTGGCTGGCACCAGCAACCTCACCACCAGCACTAGGTCGTGCATCCTCCATACTGACCGCTGGAGCATCGACGCGGATCTCCATTGCAGGTGCGGGAGCTTTGGGACGGAAGTGCCAAGAGCTGAGACTATCGAGATCACTGCGAACTTTCGTCCACAGAGCTTCGATTTCTTTTTCTTCCTTCTTCAGCTTTTCGGACTTGACGTCCACGAAGTTCGGGTCTGTCTGGCGTAGATGATCTTCCTCATACTCCTCCGCTAGACCTTTCTTGCTCTTACTGTCGTCGAGCTCATAGTCCAACTTCCCACGCTTGCCCTCTTTGCCTGTCGCCAGATCATCCGGCCGTCTCCTCACCAAGTCCTGAAAGTCGTACGCCAAGATGCGTCGCTTGATCAATGCCTCAATGCTTTCACTGACCTCAGCAGTGATGACAGGAATAGGCTTGCCAGCCCTCTCGAACTCCAAGTCTTCTTCCAACAGACTGTTCAGTGGACGATCAGCTGCCCGGGCCTCACCAGACAGAGTCCACTCCCGCTTCGCCACATTGGCCGCCTCCAGCTTCCGGATCTCTTCAGCCAGTGCCGCTTTCCGACGTTCATGCGCTGAGCGGCGGGAGCGTGGATCATCAGGATCGAGAACCTTTCCGGACCTGCCTTCATCTTCCTCCTCTTCTTCGACGTCCTCCTCCTCGTCCTCAAACAAATCACGGTGCACAGCCTCAATCGTGCGGTCCATATCCTCGTCCTCGGGCTGGCCTGCATTGGCAGCATCGCCATTCGCCGCCGATCCCCCAGCAGGAAAGTTATGTGGATTCGGTCGACCTTTCTTATTCTTGCGTTTCTTCTGCGCAGGCGGCGCGAAGAAATCGGCGTATGTAATGTTGTTAGTGTTGCCCATCCCAGCCATACCGTCCATCTTGCCGGCATCAAGCTCCTCGTCATCTTCGCTTTCGGAAGGTGCATCCGGGTCGCCAAAAGTAGGTCCATCCTCATCGTCGTCCTCTTCATCCTCATCGTCGTCTTGCTCAGCTCCGTTCGAAGCAATGGCGCCAGCGCCGGCGAAGACATCGGCATCCCAGTCTATGTCCTCTTCATCGCTTGCTGCGCCATCGTCTGCTCCTTGCACATCTCGCTGCTCAAGAAACTCGGACTGTTTGTTGAACTCGTCTATGGAGAAGAAGCCATCGTTGAGACCAAATTTGTCGACTACAAGCTCTTGTGCCGGCTCGTCGTCAGCCGGTATTTCATCGAGCTCAATATCCCCGTCCATATCAATGTGTTCTTCATCGTCTTCATAATCGTCCTGCGCACCATCCTCGGCCTGATCAAGCGCAGCATCCATATCTTCATCGCTCTCGCGCTCATACTCCTCCTCGCCATCGTCTACGCCTTCAATCTCATAATCCACACCCTCTTCGCCGAGCTCACTATCTTCTCCATCCACCACCTCCACTTCACTATCATCTTCATCCTGTTCCTCAGCCTCCGCCAATCCTTTTTCAGCTTCCAACCTCGCCGCCTCGATAACCCGTCTTGCTTGCTCCCATACCTGCTCTACTCCAAACCCCTCAACATGCAACTTCTTCAGACGCAGAACCTCAGAGTCGTCACTTCGATCTCCGCGCTTGCGCTTCTTGCGCGCTTCCTGTTGGCGTTGCTGTTGGATGCTGCTAATATCTGCTGCGATCGGATCAAGTGCATGCTTCAAGAAGGCGAGGGTGTCGGTGTATAATGGCAAAGACGGCTGGAGGAAGGCGTGCGGCGAGTCCGTCAGCGTGTGTGATAGGGTGGCCATGGTATGTGCTTCTGTATTCGTATTGGTCTCGAAGCTGCTGTCTAGAATTTCCTGTACTAACGTCGGAGCTAAGACGGAGATCTCATGCAGTCTAATCTCTTGGCGACATTCACCGACCCGTTCCTTCCTCTCCTGTTCTCTCTTCTCATCAATCTACCATTCCAGGAGGCCAGAACTTGCGAGATAGACCGCTACCGCCGCCAAGTATGGCAGCCTGACCGATTCATTTCCGCGTGCCAAAAGGAGCACGCGGTGAACTAACCCCCCGAACAACTTACGAACTGGACTTCCAATGGCACTACTCCAGCAATCCCAACCCTTCCTGGAACCAGGCCGAGACAGCTTCGATGTCGAGCTCTCCGATTTCGACGGCAGACATGACGACCGCACACCAGACAACCACTACTCCAACCCCAAGCCGGCCGCTCAAGCTAAGAACTCTCCCTGGCTGATAGCAGCCGCGCTAGCCATCACAGTCCTCGGCTTCGTGATCAACACCGAATCAACGGAGTACTTCGAGACCGAGCTTGGCTGGCGTAAACCTTTCGCGACTCTGTATCTCACTCACACCTCTCTCGCTTTACCCTGGCTCTGCTATACCTTATACAGCCGTTTCAGCCAACGTGGCGTAACGTACCGAGCATGGGTGCGAGACTACAACAATTCGTTGCGAGAAGCCATCAGTACGATTGACGCTTACACTACCGATGGACCGTGGATGGTGTACAAGTTCAAGGGCCGAGTAGGCGGGCCTCTGGACTTTCTGCTCACGACCATGGCTGTTTTGACCGTGGTGCTAACGATGAGTGGAGCGAGCTGGTTCGTGGCGTTGGCATGGACGACGCCGGCGGATCTGACGGCTATCTACAATTGCTCTACTTTCTTTGCTGCGGCTTTCAGCGTGCCGTTGTTGAAGGAGAGGTTGGGAAAGTACAGCATCGTCGCTGTCGCGCTGTCGATTGTTGGGACGTTTGTTATTGCCTACGGTGATACGACCGCGGTGCACGATCCTGGAGATAAAGTAGGGACCTCGCGTCTCTTCGGCAATATCATTGCAAGTGTCGGCGCGCTAGCGTTTGGGCTGTATGAAGTGCTGTTCAAGAAATGGGCTTGCTCTTCACAGCCCATGGGTCCAAAGCAGAGCCTTCCGTTGACTTTGACGGCTAGTGCGTTGACGGGCTTCTACACGCTCTCTGTTGGTTGGGTGGTCTTGATACTGCTACATATCTTCGGTATCGAGACGATGGTGTGGCCGAGTGGCGAGGTATGGTTATACATCATAATCGCTGTGCTGTCCGGTTCGAGTAAGTCCTGCCTTCACTTTCAGAACTCGGAAAGATGCTAACGAAACCCACAGTCTCCATAACGATGCTCGCCGTCCTGGTAGTCTGGACAGATCCCGTTTTCGGATCATTTGCGAATGTGCTGAGTGTCTTCTTCGTCGCTTTGTCGGACTGGTTGCTCTTTGGTCTCACGCCTTCACTTGCTACGTACCTTGGTGGTGGTATTGTCGTTGTGGCATTCAGCTTGCTGACGTGGGATACGTTTGCTGGGAAGAAAGTTCATTGATAGAGGCATCACTCTTTTACTTCACTGGTGATCATGAGCACATTGCTGGGAGGTTGGCAAGCAGCAAACAGGTTGCACCAATAACGCGCGAGTCTGCTTTATAGCAGCTCACGTACGCTATCTTTGTTGACCCAAGAGCAAGCTCAAAGAGGCAGCGTGCACTGAGTTTACTACTGATCACGGACTTGGGAGTGACGGAGTTGGTCAACAGCAAACAAACAGAACACGATCTACAAAGCACGGCTGAACGCGATCAGCTCCATGCCAGCAACGACCTACACTCCAAGCAACACAACAGCGATGTCCGACAAACGTCGTGTCCAGCTCGCATCCGATGGAGAAACTCTGCTCGAGTACATCAAATCCAGCATTCAAGAACCCGAAGGCGATGACATCCAACCATCTCTGGTGAAAGCTTTGCGTGACCCAGTCTTCGCAGCTTTAACGCAAGGAGATCGCTGTGCAGCCATCGAGTGCGCGATCGGTGAACTCAAGCAAGCTCGTATCGAGTGGTGTGATGTACAGAATGTTCCTTCGGATGACTGGGCTGCTAGGTCTATGAGCAAGGAGGAAGATGAGGTTATGAGTAAGGCTCAGGAGTTGTTGATGAAGGGGACGATGGATTGGGCGACGTTCAAGGGGATGGTGTTGAGGCTTGTGGAGGCTAGGATGAAGCCCGAGGAGGAGGAGAAGGTGATGTTTGAGGGGAGGGATGGGGGCGGAAGGGGCGAGGAGTCTTCGCGGCCGTGAGGGAATGGACGGAGACTCGTGCGTGATCATGAGGGCTCTCCGGATATCTCCACCGTGATTAAAAGATCATACCCAGCATGCACACATAGATCGCGGGCCTTGCACCAACAGTTCCACACGCCCTGTACTTCGCAGTTGGCGCTAACATTCGCACGCTCCATGCTCGATGGGGATGTAACTCGATCGTCTGCGCTTGCGATGCGTGCGCCAACTAACGAGAGGTTATACGCTAGAGAGCAACGAGCTGGTACCTTGCAATTCCCACTGAAGGTCCAAAGCAAGTGTCGAACGGCAGCTAATTTGCGTACCATCTGTTTCCAGAGGACAGTCACCAGAAAGCGGCGAAATTCCTGGAGATAGCATGAAAAGAGGGCTTGGGGAGGATGGGCGCGTCACAGACCACAATGCCCAGAACGAGCGGATTGAGCTGGATGAAGATGTGCAGATGGAGGTGTACGGACTTCACACTCGCAACGCCTCGCACTTAATTTACGAACGGCCGATCCAGAAGCATTCCTCGCAAGCCTCGCTCTCATTCGTGAGCTTCTGTTACAGGAGTGCCAGGCCGATGTCTCGCCATCGTAGTAAGCTACCACATGAACCTCTGCACTTTACCCGGCTCTTGCGGCCACGCGAAGCCCCAGTACAGAAAAACATACCCAGTGACCGCATTGACGAGTAGTAGCCATGCCGTCTCAAACCACAGCCGATGGTCGTAGTCCTCCCATAAAGTCTTGTAAGACCACTTGCTACCCTTTGCCGATGTCCAGACCGGGATTCGCAGCGGCACATGCATTCTCCAGAACATCCAGGGCAAGATGAAATATCGTGGCTCCACCAGAGGTGCAGTGATGAGCTGCAGTATTGATGTCGCTACTAGCACTAAGGCGAACGAGATCCTGGCCGAATGTTGGCCGTCCGGGATAGGTATCTTGCGGCTCACACCATGCATGGTCTCCGCGAAGATTTGTGTATCGGCAGGTTCTGCACCAAGTACTTGCGTGCAAGCCCAGCAGCATAGAACATAGATGGGTGATGCCGCATATCGCACCCACCACGGGTGCAAGAGCCGCTTAAAGGCGTAGAAGATGTAGTGTCGGTTGTCTGCTAGCGTGAATGGATGCACGATAGTGTTGCCCCAGATCACAGCACACGCTACACTAGCAGCGATGAAAGCTAGAGATAGTCGTGGTAGCAGTCTTGAGCGCTTGAATAGCTGCACCGCCTCGAGCGCGCCAAAGACTGGAAGCCAAGTGAGTAGCATGACAGGTGTCAAGAGCAGATAGGGGTAGAGCATCGGCCAGGAGAAGAATGCGACGAAAGGCCAGAGGTATAGCATCTGAGGGGCATGAAGCGTTGCCACGTGGTTTGACTTGTCTCCGAGAACGACGCCTCCGTTCCAGATGATGAAGGCTGCGAATGATGCTGCTAAGACTAGATAGGGACCGAGGGTTATAAAAAGTTTGATTACGCGCTTCGGTTGTGTGAGAAGCCGGAGTAGGCATGCAGTGATTGACACAGTTGTCAACGCGAAGTCTGCGCGAGTGTTAGTGGTGCAAAGTTGAGCTCGCGTTATACGTACCGTCAACCCAAGCGTCACGTATAGGAGGGTCGTAGATGACGCCCATCTTCCAGCTCGTCTTTGCAATATTGTATAGCGTGTCTCCAAATCCCTCGGCCTTTCGATGCATAGAATCTCTGATAGCTTGGTGACCGCAATCAAGTTCCTTCACCAGGACAATGCCCGCTGGAAGCGCAGTGATCCAGAAGATGTTGGTCTGCCTGAACATCAAGCTCACGAGACCAAGCGCGACCAATCCAAGCGTGCGTAACCAGTAGCCATATTCATCCCGGTAAGCCTTGCTCAGGAACGCATAGCTTGCAACCACAGAAAGCGCGGACCAGACGTCAGTGTAATAAAGTGCTGAGAAGAAGAAGAGCGGAGGGAACAGCACGACATTCAGAGCGCTGTGCTCGAACAATCCACGATGTTCGAGGGCTGCCACGGGGGCGCGATGAAGATAGCTCGAACGGACGGCGAAGAAAAGTAGCAGTACGCCAACAACGTTGATGGCTCGCAACCCGGTGAGACTGCAGTCGAGTGCGAGAAGCTGGTGACCAAGGCCCACCTTCTCTTGAAGCCGCTCGAGTCCTGATGCTGCGTAGGAGAGTAGATACAGTCCAGGTGGAGTCGTGATCTTCGGGTCCCAGACGTCAAATCGGCCTTGACAGTACACTTGAGCTTGACGGACGTGAAAGACTTCGTCCTGCGAGGGGGATGAGAAATGCCACACTTACCTCAACCTGCTGGCAACGTACCAGGTAGGGTTCTGTGACTGTACGGTTGACTGCGAGAAACCACGACGAGAGGGGAACGAGAAGGGCACCCAGTGCTGCCGCCATTCTTTTCGCTCAGTGGTGTGATGAGTCGATAGCAATCTCGAGCAAGTGCATGTTGGTGTCGATTGAGAGAGAGGATGATCGCGAGTGATGGAAGTGAATAGCCCGCACTGGCTTGGCGCGTCTGATCGCGTCAATCTCGCTCGGCTACATCGCATCCGCCTCTTTGCTTCAAGCACGTACATCACACCCAGCGATGCACAGCGATACGCGATGGCTCTCCCTCTACCCTCTGGCCTCACGCCAAGCGAAGTGGGCTTCCTATGCGAGATGGAACAGGTGACGATCATACCGCGGCAGAGACTCGACGGACTTGAATTGCTAGGAGTGAGTGCGCTGTAGCAATGGCTTCTGCGTAAGCGACTGTTGCTTGTCTATCTGCATAAATTCTACAGACTAATACCGATCCGCGTAGGGTCCGACAGAATCCTTACGACCGCCCTTTCCAGTTCCCTTACCGCTGTGGCTGGCGCTTCTATTGAAGAAGCAGAAGAGAGCTGATATCAGCCCGCCGCCATGGCTAAGTGTGGAGGCGCTGACTCAGATATTGGATTTCGAGATGGACGAGCGGACGGCTGAATTGTTCTCGCCCTCACAGGACTTGCCGGCACCAACAACAACGGCACCACTGGATGGCGATCCATACCTTGCGCACGATGCGCTCGAGCTTTCGCCCCCGTTTCTGAAAGATGCAGCTACTTCGCGGGCACAGAAGGATGCGCTGCCTTACCATTGGAATGAGTTGGGGCATTTACTGCTCACGCATGCGGCAGACAACTTTGTCGAGCCCGATATGGTGCGGAAGCTGTTGAGAGATTTGCGAGAAGTGCGTATGAGCAAGCTTCGCAAGGGTTTCAAGGTCCTCGATGCGGGTGCCGGTACACAAATGAACAACGTGGGTGGCATGGAGATAGCTGAAGTGAGAGGCTTCGTTGTAGGCGTGGTTGATGGGCTACGGTATGTCTCGCGTTCGCTAGGGAGTGGTCTTCACCAGGCATCAGAGCTGACTTTTGTACCAGGAGGCTCAACCGCTCACGCGAAGAATCACGAAAAGAGCGCGATGATGAAGAACGTGAGAATGGCATCGGCAGCAGTAGCTATCGAGACGACGAGGATGAAGATATGTTGTAGAGGTACCTTCCACATTCGGAAATGCGCGACACCTACATGTGATCAATCGCTGAAGCTCGTGAACTTGGTCAATCAATCCGAAGCTTCGCCACCCGCCAATCTAGAACAACGTCACCCAACTGCATTCACGAACATTTTTGATCTTCAACGGCTCGAGTTCAGCCACCTCGACATTGCTCACACAATCACCACAGCGTTATCACAACGCAATCATCAGTCACTTCTGGCCACTGCCAACAATCATGGCCTTCCAGGCATGGGCTTACGTACTCATGTTCTTCGGCATCGTCGCGATGAACCACAAATATGGTGAATCGTATGAAGAAGTCAAAGCGCGTCAAGAACGGCGGCGCGAACGAACGCTTACTCGCATGGAAAAAGCGCGCGCCGCAGAGAATAAAGCGGACGAGGAAGCGAAGGAGAGGCGTAGGATGGCGAGGGAGAAGCGCAGACAGGAGGAAGAGAGGCTCGAGGCGATCAGGGAGAAGGAGAGGCGATGGATGTATGGGCATCACGAACGGCGGTGAGGTGAAGCAGTGAAGCATGGTGGGTGCGCTGACCAGCTCCAAGATCGGGCAAGGCTGAGACTCAACAGTTTGGGCAAGGTGCGCCAAGGGCGAATGCGACAACGACACGAAAATGACGAACAGTATCGCACATTGCGAGAGGGCTCGAGCTGCCTCATGAAGTCACTGAGAGGGCCATGGCCGTGAGCGGCGATGTACACCCTCGCACGAACATAAAACTACCGAGGTTTGAGGAGATCAGGTTGACGACTCAGCACAGGCTACTGCAGAGCTGGATGCAGATGTGGTTGTGATAGGTATACAATGCTCTACTTGTACATACGGCCTTCATTCGATCGTCCTGCCATCATCTGCATGCTAGCAACGGCATACGCCGCATCGCTTCTTTCTTTGCGCGCCACTATTCTTCTGCCAAACATGCCCGGTCAGCCTTCCTTGAGCTACTGCGCCGGGACTTCTTCACATGTGCCACTGATATAGCGCCTGCTCCTTTACCTCGAATCGGCTCATGCACTGTCTTTGAGCTTGACGTCCATCATGTCAAGAGTCGACTTTGCCGTTACGCCATATTCGCGAGCTTCACTCCATTGGTCTTTCACGCTGCTCGTACTTTTAGATGGTCGACTCGAGTGCTTCGGCAGTGCTTCCCATCTTCGCAACACCCACCCTGAGATCCACCTCCGGCCAAGGCTTCTTGATGGCATCTTGAAGCTTCACAATGCCCCTCTTCGGTCCTGGCACCGCCCCGTGCACGACAACAATGCCATTCTCCTTGTCCACTCTCAGCACCTTCAGGCACTGCACAGTCTGTTGCTCGCCTCCCATTCGACCTGCCATATGTTTGCCAGGATGCACACGCGATCCTGAACCCTGACTGGCTCCCGAAGAACCCATAGCACGATGCGTGAGCGAGTTACCGTGAGAGGCCGGCTGTCCACTCCAACCCCACCGCTTCATACCACCCGCAAATCCCATACCTCTGCTGTCTGCCCTCGCATCGACATACTGCCCCTCCTGGAACAGATCTGCAGTGACAATGCTCCCAAGCTCAGGTAGTCCGGCTGCATCCTTCACGCGAAACTCCGCCACATGTCGCTTCAGGGGCACGCCCTGCGCAGCATAGTTCCCACGCTCCGCTCTCGTTACGTTCCTCGCCTCCTTTGTACCACATCCGACCTGTACTGCCCAATACCCATGCGCGTCTCGCCGTTTGTGGCCCGTCACTTGACATCTATCGAGCTGTAATACCGTGCAGGCGGTCCGCTTTGCGGTCGTGGGGTCGTATATGGCTGTCATTCCCTTCTTGATCGCCAATGCACCGGTCCTTAGAGGGAGCATTGCTTCTTTGCGCAGGAAAGCCGCAGTCTTTGATGCGCCGAGAACTGGAAGCCCTGTGCCATGGTTGAATCGGTCGGTTCGTGTTCGTGGAGTAGGCTGGATCGAGTGGATCGCGCGGACGAAGCTGCGCGGGACAGTTGGACAGAGGAAGCGAGGCGGCAGGCTCAGGGCCGTGAAGGCCGGTTTGGGAGGCATTGGAGACTTTCGCTGTACGATTGAGCGATTGAATATGAAGATGTCGTTGCGGTTGCCATCGGTAAAGCTTCGGCTTCGTAGCGCGCGGCGAGACCCGCTAGTGCACCTCGTCCTCGGTTTCTGCACCCCATCTTGACAGACGTCGTGCAACATCGAACATGCACCTCAATGTAACAAGTCCGCGACCGACCTTGTGGTTCTCCCGTTCCAACCACAGTGCTAGTGTGAAGAGATGCATGCAAGTGGGACGGTGAGCGGTACGGACCAGACCACCGTCCGTCACCAGATCTCTTCGATGCTCGGCTACCAGCTGTTGACCGTGTTGCAGGACTTCGTCTATAAACTGTCTCAGACGTGTGCTCATAGAATGTCGGGACGCTTACGCCTGACAGCAGCAGCACGGTGTGGATACGCCCTTCGATTGATTCGACGTCGCGGAGATCGCACATTACGCTGTCAATATGCGAGCAGGTGGCGTATGCAGTTTGCCAACTAAGGCATGCCTTCTTACACCACGTCGCATCCACGCCACTAGACGATCAACTAAGCAGCAGCTCAGGGACCCGTATGCACAGCTACTGCGTCAACTAACCCTATCTGGAACTCTATCCTGTGTAACGGCAGTGTGTCAAGTGCTCAGTATGCGCACGTACGGCCACTATGGGCCACATTACTGGGACGCGCGAAGATAGACAGCATGCACCCCGCCTCAAGCTCGAAAGCCTACGTCAATGCTTATTGCGTCGAGAGCAATGTAAGTCACCGCCATCGGAATCATGTTGGCGACGCTGCTCCTGGTGTAAAAGCAATCAGGAGTCCGTCGATCGAAGCAATATCACTACTGTTGCGTCCCAATTGTCTTCTGTTAAGGCGAATGCTTCAATAACTTGGACGTCAGCGATCTCGGCTGCGGACGATCATCTGAGGAAGATGAGGTACCGAGAAGCTGGAATATCAGGAAAACATGACCTGTCGCATCAACTGAGTTTCATCCACGACACCTCCCGCGTACCGGCTGCCTGGTTCAGGGCTTGTGATACCACTGCATGACATGATGCAACTGCACAACAGTCTTGACAGTCCTTGAAAAAATTGGTCGGGTATATGGCTGCGCTAATCCACGCTGTAGACTTCTGCCATCACAATTCCAGACCGAATCTTTCAAGAGCTTGAACTGTGCGTTCTGGAGCGCGACTTCCCGTAGCACGTGAACGGTGGCGGATCGCGAGCCGTGAAGAGAAAATACCGGCAATCTGGGCTGGTGTGATAGCGTGGAGACTGCACCTAAGCGAGCTACGTGCCCGTTGTGGCGAGGAGCCGCAACCGATGCAGCGCCGTTGGGAACACACAGTAAGATCCAGAGTGCGCCAAGGGACACTGCGATGCATTGCCTCGAGCAAAGCGCCACGAACTCCAACGTCGCTCTTGCGCAAACATGTCAAACGCCATGCAAGGGGCGGCTTGAAAATAATGCGGCTCGATTCTGCCGAGCACCTCGTTGGCTTACGCGATCGCGCAACAACTGTTGCGTGTGAAATCTTGACCACTTAGGATCCGACAGGTAAAGCAAGTGCTCAATCAGAAGCCAACTCCAAGGATTGGGTCAACAAAGGATTCTCATAGCAGGGCCAGCAATTTTAGTTTACGTTGTGGATGACTCTGTTGCAAGGCTGATGACTGCTGCCGTTTTTTGACGGTGCTAACAAGATCTCTCGGGTGACACCAACTCACACGCTGTGTTTCAGCACTTCGATGGCTTCGCCCCTTCAAGAGACGATTAGACTCTGCACGATCCTGACAATCTGTAACCAGGATTATCGTGTACCGTGCTAATGCTGTACGCCTGGACCGCACGTTACGGCATGTGCCTCTTTCGTCCCACCCATATCATATTCTGACTTCTGACTTTGATATCGACGGTATTGAAGCTTCAATGTTCGTTCAACCGACAGATCGATATCGATGTTCAGGAACGCTGGATTGTTTTCTAGGAAGTCACCCATTGAAGCATCTTTGCCACGGCCGATGCACTTGACCGGCGTGCATTAAATATCTGGAAGCCGTGCCCAAATGCCATGTAGTACTTCGGTACGAAGCAAACTTTGCGTGACCTCTCAAGGTTGACCCGCAGCGCAGCGCAGCGTGCCTTTTTCGGGCCGCCGACACTAGTGGGCCGCTCAAAGTGGAACGATCACCCGAGACTTCCGAGCCGCGATGATACTTGATACTTGCTACATACATGTATCACCTCTGCGGATCAGCTCAGCAAGGGACAGAGCAACCTCAAAGATTCCACACCAAAGGATGTCATTGATGTATCCCGTCAGCGGATGCCGCGCCTAGCGCACAATCGCACGATTCAACGCCATGAGGCTCAATCGGAACCGGAAGACGCCGCACTCTGTACTCAACTGGATATAGACCGCGAAGCACGTGCTGTGTGTACTGTGCGAAGGGCGGGCGAGACCTGCCAATCGACGATTGATTGGCTAATCTTTGGCCCAGCTGTTGGCCGCCTTTCTTCTCCTCCGCATGCACTTTGTTGCTCGCTGATTAGCCGCCCACTTTCATGGGGCCCGGAAGGACGCAGGGGATCACATCCGCAAGCGAAAACGCTAGTTCGGCTGGCGCGCGCCTGAGCGGCGGCATTATGATATCCTTGCTCCACCTCAAGTTTCCGCTGGTTCCCCTCCTGCTTTTGCATCCGCACATTCGCTCTCCGTAGCTCGTGTCGTTATGCTTGTACATCTGACCTGCCCATGTCTCTAGCAGTTCTAGCAAGTCAGACGACTGCAGTCTCGATGTCATCAGACCTGGCCAGGCAGACTTCAGCCAATCGCTACGATTAACCGCTCAGCAACCGCCGCCGCATTACAGCAGGATATCCTCAACGGACCTGATCACATCGACCGAGACACTCGATCCTGTACAGTCATCCCCTCTTCTCTGGCCATCCTACGATATTCATCCGCGTGTACATACGATCTATACTACGACGCCCTGCATATCTAAGCGACCTCAAGCGCGGATCGCGCAAGGGCGATTCAAGACGACATCAAGCATTACATTCCTCGGCCTGAACTTTCGACACGGCATCGCGGTCGCGTTCGGATCCAGCTCGCTGGTTATAGCTCAATGTTGCCATCTTCCCGAGTGCACTCGGCCCGAGTCGACTTCAGCAATCAACGATATCCGGGTTGGCCATGAACACACTCTCCACGACAAATGGCGGACATACGCCCAACGGAGCCCCTATGGACCGTATTGACACAGCTACAACAGGCTTTACCGCGGTCAACGGTAGCGGCCAGAAGGGCGCACACAATGAATCGAACGGCATAGTTCCCTCGTTGGAGAATCATAGTACTTCTGCCACCGATGCTCAGTACCATTCCCACGGCTGGCGACCTGACACTCGTCATACTGTTCCACCGCAACTGGACAACCCTGACGTACGCAAGCGCAAGCGTTCCGACGAAGTTGATAGTCCGAGAGAGGGGGATGCTGGTCAGGGTTCAGTCAGCAACACCCATTCCCCCAAACGCCGCATGAACTACATCGATTCGGCTGTTGACCTAACGTCGCCACTGACTGTGGAGCCTCCGAACGGGTATAGTGTGCCAGCAGCCAGACCGTCAATGCACAGTCTGACTAGAGTTTCCTCGCGGTACGTCTCAATTGTGGCAAGTATCTGTATCGCGTCTGCATGCTGACATTGGTCCAGCGGGCCTTCGCCTGTTCGCAGATCACAGGTGTCCGAGTCGGTGCCGCCACCTCGCCCGGAGATCGAAGCGACATTGGCAGAGTCGCTGCAACGGGAGTTATACAATGCGCAGCAACAAGCCCAAGATCAAGCCGATCTTGAAGCTAGGATTCGGCAGAAAGCTGAGGCTGAGAAGCAAGCGCTTGTAGCAGAGGCTCAAGCACAGGCTGACGCTCGTGCTAAGGCTCTTCATGAAGCTCATGCTCAAACCATCGTCGTTCAGGCGCAAGCTCAAGCACAAGCGCAAGCACAGGCTCAGGCTCAAGCTCTTGAGCAGGTCCGTGCACAGGCTCAGATGCATCAGCCGACAAATTCCGAAGCTGCCTCGCCACCCACCGAAGACTACGACCACCGCGGATCCGTGTCGTATAGTCCTGAGATGGAGAACGGTGAGTACGACCCCAAAAAGCGTAAGCGTAACTTCAGCAACCGCACCAAGACTGGATGCCATACGTGTCGCCGGCGTAAGAAAAAGTGCGACGAGGGGAAGCCGAGTTGTGCCAATTGTGATCGCGGAGGATTTCTTTGCGAGGGATATGGTGTGAAACCGCCAGGACATAAGAACACCAACGCAGCCGCGACGAGACACCCAGTCACTCTTCAGGCCAAGACGGAGTACAAGCCAGCGCATGGCCCATCTCAGTTTTTTGGCAGCCCACCAGCGCCAGCGCCACCACCAGAAGAGAGTGGCCTATCGTACTCTCACTGGGGCGGAAACATAGGAAGTCAACTGGCTGCGCCAGCCAAGATGCCGCCAACACCCCAGACGGTTCATCCTGCCGAGCATTGGCCCCGGCCTCCTGCTTGGCCACCTAGTGAGCCGAGTCCGGCGTATATGGGTGCAACACTTCCCGTGCCTATGCCAGACTTTGGTGCTATCCCGCCGCTGCGAGCATACGCACCTGGGCATCCGCCGCCCGCGCCGTTAGAGCCATGGGCAGGAGACCATTCTGCCCTGGCTCCATATCGGGCCCCAACAGGGCCTGGAGCCATGATGAGTTCTCGTGCGAGTGTCACGACGAGTGGCTCGCATCACTCTGGACTGTCGCACCACAGTGCTTCTCACCATACCGAGAAGGATAAGATGTTACTGGGCAAACCATTTCGCGCCTACCGTGACAGCGAGTTGATCAGTGACCGCGAGCAATGCAAAGCCGCGCTTGAACGCTACAACGATGCAGCTCGTGCAGCCAGTGGCATCAGCTCCGAAGAGAAGGGTCGGTTCTTCAAGGCTGTGATCGAGCCAAACTTCCGTGCAGGCTGGCGAGAACGCAATCCCCATGGCTACTCGGGGCCCAAAGGCTATGTCGGACATAACACTCTCATCGAAACGCCATTCATGTGCGACTATGGTTACAACATACACCTCGCCGATGAAGTCCTGGTGCAGGCCGGTTGCTACATGCAAGATGCTTGCGAGATCCACATTGGTTCCCGGACAATCATAGGGCCAAATGTCAAGTTCTACAGCGCCACCGCGAGTGTCGACAAGAACAAGCGGAAAGGCAGTGATGGCAACTTCGTCGCAGGTGGCATAGTCATCGGCGAGGACTGCTTCATTGGTGGCGACGTGATCATCTTACCATTTCGGCGGATCGGCAACGGCGCAGTAGTTGGGGCTGGCTCCGTCGTTACGAAGGTATACAGGCGCAATCTCCCGTAGAGTAGAAATCTGCTAATGGTTGTTAGGACGTCAAAGAGAACACGGTAGTCGCAGGGAACCCAGCGAAAGTGATACGCCACACGATAGAAGCTGGGCCAAATGTCGACCGACATCGCGATCCAGATATACAGAGTCAGAACGACGCAATGTTAGGCGAGATGGTTGAGTCCGCTAGACGTGGACATGACCGATGAGGCGCTTTTAGACGAAACACAGCAGACAATTTCGCGAAAGACGCCTTTGTACATATCGCCAGATGACCAAACAACAGATACCTGAAGGAGGAGGCTTGTATGAAAATGGGATCAGGGCAAAATGGAGTTCCAAGAACACCAACGATGCAGAGGCGGATCAATAGGAGGAATAGCAAGGCGGCCTATTCCATATTTCGGTCACCTCAATTCAGCAAACCTCAGCCATACAACCCACCTCAACGCCGCCCGTGCCTCCCTCTCCTCCACGTCGTTCTCCCCCGCAGTCCTCCCATATGCTTCACTTCATTCTCCACAAGCTTCCTTTCCGTCACCAGCTCCACAATCAAATTCCTCACATCACTCACCTCCGGCTCCGCTTTCCTCCGATCCTCCCACCCACTGATCGTCGTCTCCCACGCACCAAACTCCCACTCCTCGATCCAGATGTGCGACTTCAACGGTTTGACCGCTTTTCGCAGTAGGTTGAGCGCGAATCGTGCTGCAGCAACCATATTCCGGACTGGGAAGCCGTTGACGGGATGGAAAGCTGGGTCGTCGAGAAGTGCGGGCAATTTGGGATGGGGTGACGGCCGAGCTTTGTTCTTGTTCTGCTGCTGTCTTAGTGTGATGGTCGGGTGTCTTGCGGTGGCCAGAGCTATTCGGGCTTTGAGGTAGTCCAGCAGAGTTTGATTGAGTCCGAGCTGTAGCCTTGAGTCAGAGAGGAGCTTGATCTGGTACTTCGCGCGTGTCGGAGATGAGACTCCGAGAGGGGAGGTGGTGTTGGCTGTGTCGCCGCTCATGCCGCCGAAGTGAACTGGGGTGGAGGTAGAGTGAACAAGAGCGTTGAGACCCAAATCGGAGAAGATGTAGATCTTTATGGCCATCGTGCCGATCGTTTGCTCTTCAGGCTCCGATTGTTCGAGACAGATCTCGGATTTCTATTCATTGTCTCGAGCATATCTGCCAGAAGCCCGAAGTATCTAGCCGGCAGAACAATGGCGAGTCAAAGTGTCGTCTTGTAAACGGCCATCCAGAAGGCGAATGCACTGGGCTTAGCTTCTGTGCCTCTGAATTGACTCAGCGCTTCTTCAGGCGATACAAAATGTTGATTCGCGCCTCTTGAGAGATACTAGGTGCAAGCAAAGTGTACACGAATGTAACATCCAAACCCCACGGGTGCTTTCCAGCAGATCTCAGCACATGCTCCCCATTATCCCCAAGGAATCACCTGCGCACTAAATCCCAACCTCCTTCGACTCGAGTACAGCTCATACGCTCTGAGGTCCTTGCATCTTCCGCTCTGAGATCGGAGCGGCATCCGCCGCGAAAAAGCGAACAGACCTACCCAACTCGGGACCATAAGCGCAGCCTTGCAGGTTCCAGTCCACCCTCTCCATCCACATTGCGCTTCACGTAGTAACAATCGTTGCACACAAGCGCATATTCCCAGGCCTGCACGCACTCACACCGCTTCAGTCAATCCACCCCCCTCATCAACCCTGCGGAATAACCTGCGCACTCAACCCCAACCTCCTCCTCCCACTCAAATAAAGCTCATACGCTCTAAGCTTCAACGCAACCTTAGCATACAGTGCCAACGCCACGCTATACTGCCAAACGTTTTGCGGCCATATCATACTCCCCTTAATGCCTTCGACCGATTCTTCGAATACACTTCTAGCAGCATACCTCGCCAAAATCATAAAAGTCCGCACCGGCCCCTCCCTAGTCTCCAATTTCTCATCCAAACTCCTCGTCAAATCATTCGTCTTCAAAATCAACAACACCACCCTAGGAACCTTAGCCAACAAAAACACAATCTGGCTCACCAACCCCCCCTCCCCAAGCGCATCAGCAATAGCCCTCTTCTCCTCATCTCCCCGTCCCCTCTTAACCCCATCCCCACTCTTCACAACCGTGTAATCCCTGCCCGTAATAGCAGAAGCGAAAATCGGAAACTCCTCGTCGTTCAACCCCGCGATTTCGTAGGCGTATTTCCGCATATTAGCTTCATCCACATCTATTACGGCGAGCCAGATATGTGCGTAAGCCCTTCGCAGCCAGAGCGGGATATCGCGGTAGAGACCGTGGTCGTAGAGTATGATGTCGAAGTTGCGAGGTTTTCGCCTATCGTTATTTACCCTGATAGCTAGGTTGCCACCGTGGGGGTCGCAGTGGAGGGGAGCGTCTTTGCCGAAAATCATCTCGTTGAAGATCCTTGATAACGCGGCCGAGACTTCGTCGCGCGAGATTCCGTTGGAGTCTAGGAAGGCCAGGTCGTCGGGGCGGTGACCGGAGAGGTACTCCATGACTAGTATCCTCCGCTCTGCCCAGATGACCTCTGGGATGATCAGGGGTGTGTTTTTTATTTTGGCAAAGTAGGTTTTGGTGCGGCGCGCGTTTTGGGCTTCTTGCCGGAAATCGAGTTCCATGGGTAAAGAGACTTCCATTTCGTCTGAGAGCCAGGTGAGGTCGTATTCGGGGAACCAGTATCGCAATGTTGAAAAGGTGGAGCGCGTGAGCCAGAGGTCCAGTACGCTCCACTCATCCAGACTGGGGTGCTGGACTTTGACGGCTACCTTTTCGCCTGTACTCCTTAATGTAGCAGTATGGACCTGGGCCAAACTTGCGGCGCCTACAGGTCTAGGAGCAAACTCGGAGAAGTAGTCTTCTAGTTTCTTGCCCGTGTCGTGGAGGACCATGGCTTCGATTGAGGTGTAGCTGCTTACTGGACAATGATCCTGCAACGGAATGAATGTATCACACCACTCAGACGGCAAGATGTAATTCAGACTACTCAGGTGCTGGCCCAGTTTGATGAAGATACTGCCATTGGCCTCCATGGCTTTGAGCGTCCGTTCCGCACATCGTGTGTGCACCTCCGACAGGATCTTCTTGTACTCCGGATCCGTCTTTTTTTTCAACACCCGGTAGTAATCGTTGACGCATAGTGCTAATGTGACGCCTACGCGACCACTGCGCTGAGCAGCTATGTATGCATGTCGAGCTTTCTCGCTGAAGGCTAGCGCGGTAGAGCCAGCGACGAAGAGGACGGTGACTGTTATGGCGACTTTACGCCGCTCGGCTGTGTCTTTGACTGCTTTGCGCCATGTTCTCTTGCCAGCTTGGGCGCGGACTTGTTGCGAGATGGAGAAGGGTCGTCGTTGTGGTGAGCGAAGACAGTCCCGACAAATCCAGGGTTTGGGTTGTTGTCGTGACAAGGCGGCGAAGGTCCGCCAGGGCGAGATTGTGCTCATCGCATGTTGTGTCTTGGAGAGAGAACATCCCAATGCGGTCATGGACTTCACTTTCTTAGCGCCAGTCCAGTGTCTTGGCGGCCGTCATCCCCGCGCCGTTTTCGTGAACCTCATCAACGCGTCCTCAAACATCCAAAGGTCACGAACACATCACCATCGCCATGCTCGCCCCATATCACGCCTCTCAATCCACCAACCCCTTCGCCTTCCGTCCACCAGTATCATCGCCAATTTCACCCCGCGATGCGAATATCCAGACTCCATTCATGTCCTCCTCCCCCGACCACAAGCCCGCGCAACCAGCATTCCTATCCACCAGACGCACAGTCCGCAAACCACCAACACCCAAACAAGACGATCTAAAAGAAACGCGTCGTCGACTCTTCCTTCGCAACGTGAGAGAGAAACGGGAAGACCAGCGTTGGGCACAACGGGGAGAAGACGTACGTCTCAAACCAAACCCAATACTTTAAGTAAGTGGTGAGAAAGTTACTGATATGTATGTTCACAGATCATGCGCCTAGATTTCGTCCAACGCCAACGCGCATGGGAAGCCGAACAAGCGCGTGCAGCTCCACGACTATTACCACCGAATGAGCCGATTGAAGAGGAGGAGGATGAGGATGAGGAGTTTTATGATTTGCCTTCGTCGGGGAGTAGTGGGATGCAGTTCTCGCAGCAGATGGGAAGTCAGCAATTGCCCGATGCCAGGGATGAGGCGGATGCTGTGTTGGCGCGCGAGCAAGAGGAGATAGAAGCGCTGGTGCGGGATATGGAAGCCCAGGAGGGCAGCGAGGAGAAGGGCGTCGACGCGAACTCGAGCCAGAATCCGTGGAGCGACGATTTGCTGGAGGAAGACTACGATGCGCTGTTCTCTGAGGTTGATATGGATGATGGTGGCGGAATTGAGACCGTGAGATATGGGCAACAGATGCAGGGTGCAGAGCTCGATGAAGACATGGATATGTCGTGATTGCGTAGATACCGCATGGTGGCGTTCATTGTGATTGCTTTCCATCTTGGGGTTTAGCGAAGGTGTTGGTGGCAAATTTTGTTTGCACGTTGGAAGTGCCTTGAGCTCTGTGAAGCGTGGTGGCAAGTTGCGGCGCATCAGACGATGTCCAGCGCTCGATGAAGTGTATGGCACAAATGCTTTCCGGGTATCACAAGAAAACATTAAAGCATGTACAAAAGGCTCCGAGTTCCCAGAATGCTTGACCATGATGACCCGCTCACTGCGTCGGACACCCCTGATCCAAATCCCCAAGCGCTTCCTGCGCCGCACTCATATCCCCCACCAGATCCGGTGGCGGCGAACCCGCGGATTGCATCTAGACACACACTCAAAGTCAGTTACTTCCACCCCGCTCTAACATGGACTTCAGACCAAAATCTCACCTTCTGCATCCTCTCAACAATAAACTCCCTATCCCCCTCATTCTCATCCGTATACCCCTTCCGCTCAAACCTGCCCACAATCTCCCCCACCAGGACCTGCTGCTCCACGTACCGAGCCATATCCTCGTTCCCTACACTCCCATCGTTTGTATGCCGTTCCATCCAAGCAGGGAATTTATCATGTAATTCTTTCATCGGTTCGTATAGGATTTCTTTGTTGGTGAGTTGGGTCATCATGTTCATGAGCATGGTGTTGAAATCGCCTTCTTCGCCTCCCTCTCCTCCAGCTCCGGTCCCCGAGGATTGGAGTTCACGCATCATTTGGGCTAGCATGTCTTCTTCACTGTTGCTGGGGTCTGAGGAGGAGGTGGTGGTTGCTGAAGCCGAGGCCGTGGAGTCGGAGGCTTGCATGCGGGCCATGGTTTTGCGGATTGTGGAGCTGAAGGCATCTTCTTCACTGCCTGCTTTCTTCCCTGGTTTGGCTGGTTTCGTTTTACTACTACTTCCTGCTGTTGCTGTTGCTGGTTCTGGTTCTGGTTCTTCCTCCTCCGGCATCTTGGGTAGTCCGTCCACGGCTGCTTTTAAGTGTTTTTCGGCTTCAGCGTCTGACGGTGCGGATCCAACGGCTATGAGTTCAGACATCATCTGCTCAAATTGTTTCTGCATGTCGGGGTTGGAATCGAGCTCGGACATTAGGTCGGCCATTCCCGCTTGGAGTTGGGCGGCGAGGGCTTCTTCGTTGGCGTCGGGGAATGAGGCATCGTTCGTGCTGCTAGGTGGTCGGCCGGGACCGGAGAATGTGGGAGGGGATTGTGAGGGTTGTGCTGGGGGTTTGGCTGCTGGTGTGGGTTGGAACTCGTCGAGGACGTCTGGGGAGTGTTAGAGAGGCTGTGAGGGAGGAGGATTATGGTGGAGGTACCGTCGAGGTCGTCTAGGTCATCTTCCTCGGGATCTGGGGCGTGGGCTGCTTGGTCGTGTGGTTGCGCCATATTGATCTGGTATGTACAGTCCTGTCTCCAATGTTGGCTGTTCATCTCGAAGGTGGGCTGTCAATGCCGAGGCCCAAGCCGGTGGTCACCATGCAGGCGTGCCTGCTTAAGGCGTCAAGAATAGTGGGGCTCGTGAACTTCTGTCGCAACTGAAGCATCTCAGGCTCAGTCGCATCGTTTGAACAACTTCACTTCGATCTGCACAGCGCATGTGACAATTGCTGGTCACGCGACCCGACCCATCCTCCGCCGTTCTATAAGACCCTTGTTTCCACCTTGCGAACTGACACGAAACTTCACAAACCGCGGATCTGCATCGGCAACATGGCGACTCTGTGCACCACACGACTGACGGAGGAACGGTATGCAAGACCGAAACCACATTCCCATGCTATGATCTGGGGAAGGCTGATGTATTGAGAACAGGAAAAACTGGCGCAAAGACCACCCCTTCGGCTTCGTCGCAAGACCAGTCAAAACAGCCCAAGGCGCTCTCGATCTGAAGAAATGGGATTGCGCTATACCAGGCAAAGACAAGACAATATGGGAGGGAGGCTTGTTTAAGCTGGAGATGCAGTTTCCCGACGAGTATCCAACCAAGCCGCCAAAGTGTATGCTCTAATACTTGAGTCGTTGTTTGTATGGCTACTGATAAATTTCAGGCAAATTCACCCCGCCCCTCTTCCACCCCAACGTCTACCCCTCCGGCACCGTCTGTCTCAGCATCCTCAACGAAGAAGAGGGCTGGCGTCCCGCAATCACGATCAAAGAACTGCTCGTCGGAATCCAGATGTTGCTTGACGAAGTCAACCCGGAGTCCCCTGCTCAGGCTGACGCCTACAACCTCTATAAGAAAGATCGGCAAGCGTACGAGCGTAAGGTGAAGCAGGTGGTTAAGGAGAATCAGGCGCCGTAGGACGGTGCGGAAGTGGGGTTCTTGAGGGAGGTGAATATGCCTGTGGTATCGTTCGAGGAGATGACGTGGCATCAGAGTCTGAGGTTTGGCAGGTGGATTGAGGATCTGCGGGTGAGAATGGATCGGCATGGGAAACGGAGAAAGCGGAGGGAGATTCATTGATATTAGCGTAGGCGTTGGGTGGCGTAAAGTAGCTGGATGCTGTTGCAGCCATTTCGGTTGATATTGCTGCTGGATTGGCTGTTGTACAGCTGATATCCCGCCATCGTAACATAACTATGGCACAGAGCATGAAACATATTTAACAAACTTCAAGACATGTCTGTCGACTAGACGCTGGCACGTTACCTTCACACAAGCACTGTCGTCTTCGAGTTTCATTACAAAGAGTGGTGGTACTGTCCCATTAATATATAGCTACTTTACAGTTTGCTTTTGGTTGGTTGGTATCCTTGGCAGTCGTCGAGTTGCCGGATGCGGTCTACCTGTCAACCAATCCTAGACCAACCATCAATTCAAGCCGCTAGAGCCGATCGCGTGGAATCTATAGAGCGCATCAGCCTTGTCGAACGTTCATGACCGAGCTTTGCTGACCGCTGGAAGATCTGCATCTCGTGGTTTCCATTTCAAACTCGGCCCGCTGACGCTTGCCCATTCCGGCGAGCATGTGATTGATCGTCGGCAGGCGTCACTCTGAACTCCTGCTTCCTAAGCGTAACCTACGAACCTGCGCTCCGGTCTCACAACACCCACACCGACCTATTGCTCAGAAGAAACCAACACATATCGTTACACCACAATCTCTTCGCACAGAATGGGCGCCCCCGAGTCCGAACAACGAACCGAACACAACGCCATGGCAGGCAACAACAACAACGATAACACTGGCGAAGCCGCCGACCACTTCGAGGAAGACATGGTCGACAACGAGGAGCAGTTCTCGACTCCACCACCGCATCTAGCCGCTCGCTTCTACCGCAATCGCGCGACAACCCGGCGCAAGTCTTCGGCAGCATCTTCTAGGCGAAACAGCCTGTCTTCGGCGCATTCACGTGCGTCTTCTGTCTCTCACAGACGTGGGTCTGGATGTCAAAGTAATTACATTGCTCAGCATCTTCGTCGGGCATCAATCATTGAGTCGCGGAAAGCACGATTGGCGGATCGCGCGGCGCATGCTGAGCAGGTACGCTTACGAGCTGCTTTGGTCAAGGCGGCACCGCGTGGGAGTATCAGTATTAGTGAAGAGAGAGCGCTAGCGGCTCAGGTATCCAAGGAGAAATATCTAGCGAAGGTAGCGGCAGCATGTGCTGAGGAGGTCGCGAAGGCCAAACGAGTAGCGGAGGAGGTGAAAGAAAGGAAACTGGTTGAAGAGGCAAGGCAGAGACTGGAGATTGAAGAGAGGCATGCGGAAGCTGAGAAGAGACGGCTGGAATTTCAGCGGAATCTGCATATTAGGCGAGCGAGAAGGGCGTCTAGTAGCGAGAAGAAGCTTGCTGTTGTGGAAGAGGATGTTGATGTCAGCGAGGAGGCCGTGGAGGAAGCGGAGCCATATGTGCTGGACGAAGAGCGCGCTTCTATTCGGATCCAGCGAACATGGCGGCTTTCTAAGCGACGTGCCGTGGTGTCAGCTTTTGCAAAGATCGGACTGGAGCAAGCAAAAGAGACTAGCTTCGAGGATTTCACGGCGTTGATAGCACAGACGGATATCATCAACACCACGACCGTGCTCTTGACTCAGGTTGGTCTGCAAGACGCGGGTGACGAGAATGCGGCGCTCAATAGCCGGACGTTCTTGAGTGCATACCTTATGACGGCGCATCCGATTTCGGTCTTGACGAACAAGAATGGTGCGCAGGAGCAAGATCTTCTTGCCAAAGCTACGGAGCTTTTGAGCAGTGTTAACAATACCTTGTCTCGCCTTGCACCGCGCAATAACTACTCTCCCGGTGCCACTGAGCTGGAGACGCTCTCGCAGTTGTACACTTCGTATACTTCTGCTTTCGCTGCTTGGAGACTGCAGGACTCGTCTGTTCTTATCGAGGGCATGATTGCCAGCTTTGTTGAATTAGACGCGATCTGGCAGACTGTCAAGGACGATGAGCACGGCGAGGTGTCCGCGGATTATCGTGAAGGAATCCGTGACAATCAAGTCATGCTCCTCTCACAAATCCGGAAGCTCGCAGGCGCAGACAGAGCCGATACTCTGATCAAGAAGGCTATTAGGGAGAGCCGGCGGAGACGACCTAAAAAGCGGAACGCCGCTGAAGTGCGCCCTCGTGGTGTCGAGCCTCTTGCTGTGCAACCGATCGAGGCACCAGAAGTGGCTCTGGAGGATGTCGAGTCCATGGTACAGCTCAGCGAGCCACGCTCTGCAAACGACGTTACTCGCCAACTATTCACGCCCATGCCAAGTAACCGCGTTTTGACGCACGAGCTCGCCATCAATAAGGATTACCGGCTCACGGATACACAGGCAGCGCTTCGAGATGACCTCTACCGGTCCATCTGCAACGCAATGAAGCAGGGTTTCGAAGCAGGCGATGGGGCGCAATGGACTGTCAGCGCTGCAGAGAATATTCGCGAGAAGTTACTTCGCATGCTCAAACCTGGGAACAGCATGTACACCTTGATCAACGACAGCATGGATCTGGAATCGATTGCTACGCAGTGCCGAGCAGGCGTGTTCTCGTACGACGGCTTCTTTAATTTCATGTCGAATGTGCTTCCGAAGCTTTGCGCACCGTTCCGGGACCAAGAGATCGCGACTCTAGTCACTCAGCTGCAGGAACAGCCTGCCGCAAGCCACGAGGTAGACGCAATGATCAACAAGCTGTTCAATCTATTGAGAGCGGTGGATGCTCTTAGTCTGGATTATACCAATTTCATGATCATGAACGCTGCACCGACACTCATTCGCGAGGCTGCTGGATACGAGCAGAGGATGTTTGCCTCGGACCTTGAAGCTGGGCGCGTCACGCTGGAACACACGAAGCAGTGGTGGCAGTCTTCCTACGATGTACTAAGCGCTGATGCAGACCGAAGAGATCCAGAGGGCGTCCGACTTGCAGCTGACAAGCCGAAGCCAGAGAAAGTGTATGCAAAAGCCCTGGTAGACCTTGCACTGGAACAAGGGCCTCTGGATGTTGACTCGGTGCCGGAAACCCTTCAATTGGACATCGGCAGATTACGCGATATCCGTGCCCAAGCTATACGCATCACAGTCATCGGCGCCGTGCTGTTGACCGCCAAGAACTTGCTCAAACGAGACGTGCGCGGTCAATGGAAGATGCAAGCAAGCCGTCTCTGGCAGCTTCTCGCCAACGATGACTTTACCGCCGACCACGCGGACGAGCCTACAGCTGCGCAGAAGGCTTTCAGCATCCTCGAGACGGCGAATAACATGCCGCCCTCGACGAAACAGCAACTTAGTGGTACCATCTGGCGGTTCTTCAGCCAGGCAGCGGGTCCAGCTCGGTTCACTGATCCGGTGCTGAAGGTGCTCTTCCAACGATTACGCACGCATATCTTGACGAGACTGAGCGCCGAGACACCTAGCGAGAAAGTCCGAGCTGCGTCTTCGGCCTCGGAAGTGCTGACGAGTTGTGGGCTGGGCGAGTTGGTCACGCAGGTTGGTGCTATGGTTGACACGCTTGAGCGGGTCAAGGCCGTGGACTGGCAGAGTCATGGGACGTGGTATGAGCAGGTCGTACGGGAGGTGGAGACGACGTGAGACTGCGGGACGGCTGTTATGATTATGTACATGCGGGATTGGAGATGAGTGGACAGTCTTTTGAGGCGGCTGTATTCGAATATTTGTGCCTCTTGGTCTGCACAAACACGCTTCACAAGTTTCTCTTTTCATTTCTCTTCTCAATCACAATGTAAACCATCTTTCCACCAATTTTGAGTACAAGTAACCACGCTACCAATTTCCGTCGACTGTCGCGAGGTCTGTCAACAATAACAGGTTGGAACAGATTGAGATTGAGATTGGGTATAAATGGCAACTATGGCTATCATTCTTCTAGCTACCTCGCCTCATCTATTTCAAATAGCCCTGGCCTGAGCCACAGCAACACGAATATCCGCATTCCGATCCAGTACCTACTTTTCGCATAGCAAAGCAATTCTCCCCACGGGCATCGCAAGAGCCAAGGTCATCCACACAGCTCTTACGCTCCCTCTATTCGAACACTTGCCACCGCCGCATATACTACAGGCTCGGTATCCCAACGCTGCCTTCCGGTCTATCAAACTCCTCATTGCGCCAGCGCTAGGAACTCCAGGATATGTGTATATCGCGAACATGGAACACGCTCCTAAGCCAATCAAAATAAACAAGAAGTGGGGTATATAGTTGTGATGATGTTTTCTGAGGTCTTGTGTGCTGTGGTCGTAAGAATGCATGCCCTCGTGATGTCGTCAGAATGGTTGAGTGGTGTGTGGAAGGCCTCTACTCCTCGCTGACTTTCAGCTCGGCCTGTCTTCGTTCGTCCTCACTATCTCGCGTGCGGACCTTCTTCATCGTGTTGGTGCTCCCGCTCCGACTCGACTTCTTCGAACGCGCGGACAGTCTTCGTCCTTTGGCATTGGGTCGTTCAAGAGCAGCAGCTAGCATTTCGCCTGGAGCTGCCGTCTTCGACTTTCGACGTGACATGACAAGCCCGCCGTCACTGTCCGAAGAGCTGTCGTACATGTCATCGTCATTGTCGCTGTCGACTATTTCCTCCTTGTCCGGCGAGTAGCCCTCCTCTTCCAGCTCTCTCTGCAATACCGACCCCGGATCAGGACTCAAAGTGTCGTCCGATGATACATTGCGCCTCTCCTCGTCTAATTTCTCCAGCGGTTGCCTGTCAATAGGGTCAACAGACGACGCTTCCGAGATCACGGATGGAATAGATGGATTTGACATCGACATCGACATGGCTGAACCAAAGTCCGATGAGCTTGAAACCAGCGCAGGTGGCATATTTGTGATGTGACCTGAAGGGCTGGTCTCGTGTGAAGAGAGCGGATTCAGGCTATCGGGGAACGACACCTGTCGAGACTCTCGCCTTCTCACAGCGTCATCATCTGGACTAGGCGGACAGGTTCTGTCATCGAACGCACTCGGCGGCCGCTCAACCTCATCTCTACGTTCGTTTATAAGCTTCCGAATGCGCTCATCATCCGCTCGCTGCCAGTCCTCGGCGCTCGATTCATTGATTGTCGCAGGATGCGAGCGTGCAGTGCTGCGAGCAAGTTCAGCAACGTTGACTGACTTGATCGAAGTGTTAGAGCTGTTGCGCGATAGTCTGCCGGCCCTTGGCTGGAGGAGCTCATGCGCCAAGCCGACCGCAGAGTGGGATCGCGACGCTACAGGGCTGGTGTGACGACTGTTCTGTCGACTGTTCTGGCGGCTGTTCTGAATGCTATTCGGGTAGCTGTCATTTGATGCTAGCTCTTGCAGCGCTTGTGGTAGATTCATGTGTCCCTCAACACTTGTCTGACTCACTGCGACGCTAGGCTCACCGTGTGCGTTGGATGAGACGGTGGACTCTCTGTCCTCCGAGATGTCTCTGATGTGAGATCCACGTGGCGTGCTCCTTTCTCGGAGACTTCTGAACGCACGCCGGGCTGCTCCGCTACCCATGATGGCTTGCAAGCCGTGTCCGCCGGGCGAGTCCAAAGCGACCGGTGCACTGGGCAGTCCGGGTGAAGATGGTGACGTTTCGCGCCCTCGCTGGTAGTCGGTTTGCTTCAAAGTGCGAATTGAGTCCGCCGTAGACATGGCAGTCTTCGAGCGCTCGGGCAGATACGGACGGGACGGCGACGAGAGTTCCGGTGACTCGTTTGCCGTATCATTCTGAGGCGACGTGCGATCGAAGAACCCAGTCTGACGCTCAATCTCAGGGCTAGCAGCCACACTCCTAGATAAAGGATGCTCGCCCTGTCTGTCGCCGTGCCTAGAGGCTTTGATGGCCGAGTAAATGTCTTCTCCAGTGGTAGAACTAAACAAGCTCGGTCTTCGCTGGTCTTGTGCTAGTGTGCTTGACGAAGATGATGCTGAAGGAATTGGAGACGCAGCATTGCTGAGATTACCACCAAGACCGGCTGTCGAGCCGGTTCGGCCCCTCCCAGACGAGATCTTACTGCTACCAAACCCCAGGCGGTCCGTGACCTTCTTGATGCCGGAGCGAACCCTGTCGAGGAATTGCAACGGTATGACGGCAGTCTTGACATCTTCGTTCGAGACCTCAATCTTCTTGCCGTGACTCTGTCGCCCAGGGTCTGTCTCCTCAAGCCACTTCGTCTTGTTCTGAATGTCGGCAGTTACCCACTTGTGATGCCGTACATCTTCGAGCGTGATGCGCTTCCTTGGATCCTTGATCAAGAGGCGCGTTAACAGATCGTACAAGTCATCGTCAATGTCCTCGTACAGGATGTCGGACGCATTCCGCCTCCCTGGAGGTTGAGGCGGGAAGGCACGTCCGTGTGATGATGGACGTGAGGGAGGCTTGTTGTTGACTGGTAGAAGTCGTTTACGTGGGATGTAGACTTCTTCGTCTGCAATCATCCGCATGACCACAAACTCATTGTCCACATATGGCGTTCGAGCAAACAGCATGCAGAAGAGAGTGATGCCGAGCGCCCATACATCGATCGCCTTCGTCACTGGAAGAGGATCTTCGCCTGGCTCGGCAATACAAAGCTCGGGCGCGTAGAACGCAGGCGTGCCAACCGTCTTTGCCAACTCTTTGGCCTCGTCAAAGTCCAATGCTTCGTGTTCGCTGACGTCCTCGCTGGCCTCGCCTTCTTCCATGGGTCTGCCAAGGTACGAAACGCCAAAGTCAGAGATCTTGACACGATGGTCGAAGGTCTGCAGCAGGTTGGGCGGCTTGATGTCGCGATGCACAATCCCTTGGTAGTGGAGGTATTGCAAGCCGAGTAATGTGTCCCTGAACGCAACGCGTGTTTCTTGCAGGGTGAGTAGCGGAGCGTACATTAGCTCTGGCGAGATCTCACTGTCCATGATGTCTTTAGCCAGTTTCTTCATCTCGGCCGGATCAACGTGAGCGTCGCTGTTGACCAGGCTATTAGCGCGTGACGAGTCCGTCGAGGAGCTCATTGCGTAGGGTCCGTACATTGAGCCTGCTAGACGATTGCTGTATGAACTTTCGCTCTCTGGTGGAGCAGGACTTGGCGATGCAGTGGGCGGCTCAGAAGTCAGAGACAGATATGCGGGCTGCGATTCGCTTATTGGCGACGCGACCAGACTGCGCGGTGGCAGGGGAGAGTATGCGCGGGACTCTCTTCGTCCAGCGGCGAACAAACCGCCTGCTGTGTCAAGTGTGGTTGACGTAGATATCCGCGAGAGCCGGTCCTCCTCGGATTCTTCGCTCGCCTCATCCCAGCCAGTCTCAAGACTGAAGTTGTGTTCATCATCCGCGTCCTGGCCAGCACGGCGGGCAAGTTTTCGATGAGCTAGCGCTTGTTGCTTCGCTTCCTTGGCCAACCTGCGCTGTGCTTCAAGCAGGACGGCCTCGGTCTCTGCGATAGCTCGTGCATCATGCCTCCCCTTGCGCTCACGCTCGTAGCGACTGGCTTCAACAATCGCAATTTCTTTCGAGGTGTTGGTGCGCCATTTGATCTCTCCACGATGTACATACTCCAGAACGATGTACACCTTCTTGCGGGTAGGATCGTCGATGACTTCCAACAAAGCGACGATGTTCGGATGACGAACCTTCTTCAAGATAGCAACCTCCTTCTTGACCTTGTCTTCCGCTGCTGACACTAGTTTCCCAAGCTTGCGTCGCTTCGAGTATCGCTCAACAATCTTGATAGCGACATGGGTGTCTTCGGTGTGGAGGTCACGACCAAGCTTGACTTTACCATGCGTGCCGCGACCAAGTTCGTCAATGATCTCGTAATGGTTGATGAGTTTGCGTCCAGACACTGGATCAACGTCCACATCGGCGACGTGAGTTTCTTTCGGAGCCTGTCGCTGCGTGAAGTGCAAAAATGGACTGGCATAGGTGCCTTGTGTCTCGGCAGACTCATAGTCGTCCGTGGGTGGCGCCGCGCTGGGACTGTATAGGCCAGGTCCAGGTGTCACAGCTGGCGAGTTGCCAACGGTCCGTACGCCTGTGTTGTGTAAGGACGCCAGAGCCGAAGTGAATGTGTGAATTTGGCCTGTGTGAATCTGACCTGGATGCGAGCTTCTTTGACGTAGTACAGGCCCTGGATGTTGCCGAGTATGATAGTGCTGGCTATGTAGAGCTGCGTATGATTGATTTGGAAAGGCTGGCCGCGATACTGCAGACCCACGGGTAGGCGTAGCGGTGATGGTCGCAACACTGTCCGTACTTTCGACGCTAAGGGTTGAGAAATGGCTTTGCGGGCTCGGTCGTACTGGCGAGAGCGCTGCAGCGGACTCGATCTGACCCGTTGCAATTGTGCCAGTCACTGCTGTCGGTGCCGTAAGGATGCTGGCAAGCGCTGGCAGCTGCTCGGTGGAGGGTGTCGGACCCTTTAGGTTGAAGTAATCTTGCGCTGACGTCGAATGCAGCGACTCCGAAGAAGTGGAAGGCGACAAGACCTTCACTGCGATGGGTGGCTCCAGCCGTGCAAGTGGTGTCCTCTCCCCAGCAGCCTGCACGGCCGCAGCCTCGATGCCTGCTTCTCCATCATGTCCACCAACCTCATGCTCGCTCGACATGCTGTCCGTCTCGTACAACAATGATTCTCTTCCCGTTCTTACGACCGTTCCGCGACACGAAACAATCCCCGAGTCACCGGCTATCCACAGTGGTCTCGCGTCGACATTGAAACACGCTGAATTTCCTTATCGGCGTGGTCAGACTCTTATCATGATAGATCCGGTGTTGTCGCTCATCAAGAGCCTCTTTCCAGGTGCGCTGTGTCCTTTCCTCTGAGAAGCATGCGCCGGAGAGGTGTCGTGAAGTCTAAACAGGTTGGTGAGGTGATGTCGACGTAGTGTGGGAGCCTTCTCCAACTAATGTTGAGGTGGATCTCAACGGCCGGCCGCTAAAATTTGCCAAGATATTGGGACTGACAGAGTGAGGGCAGCCACGCAGCCTCCAACTTCCTCCTTCTGCAAACTCTTCACAGCAAACAGGCGCATATGAAGGGTCTGATGCCCCTGCGATTTGCAAGCGTGAGGAGGAGAGATCTGCTGTGGTTTTGTACCAGACCTGCACGACATATGACTGGCTGAGCCAATCGCAGAGCTGTCCACCACGCTAGCATGCAGCCTCTTCGATGGTACCTTGCCCGGACGACTCACCAGGCGCTCAAGCGACTCTGCTGGATGAGGGCGGCCTGCAACACGGTTGTCTGCTTCAGCAGCACCCTCGCAGGTCCTTTTCGATCAGGTCTGCTCGTTCGATCCCTCCGGACTCGACAGCCCCGCTATGGGCACATGTCAAAGCTCGGGCCAGCCAAAGTTTCTCAATACGGCCAAGCGCGGCTACTGCGCTCTGGCGAACCATGCGGGGCACCGCGACATCGACGACGCCGCTGACAACGAGATGCTGTTGATCGAGAAGAACTGGGCACGGATATCGAGGGCTTAGGAGAGACGGGCTCACATCCGTAAAGCTACAACCGGCGAGTTCAATCATGGAGAAGGTTGAGCAGACTGTCACTGCACCAGAAATCGAAGGCGCTAGCCGACCGGAAGGCAACCTCAACGCGAGACAATGGAAGCCGTCTTGCCGTCGGCTGACGGCGACGAACCGTACCGATCCCAATGTCTCAGTCACCTTGCAGTAGCGGCGTATTGGAGCTGAGGCCACTCTCAAAGACAAAGTCCAGACAGCGCCCAGGATCATGAGGATCGTGAACAGCGTCTGATCGTCTCGCCGGGCAGACTTCGTACCTGCACGTCGCAGGCATTGTCCTCGGCTGACTACAGTGTACACAAGTACCGACCTCTGGCATCGAGGATTTTCGCGAATATGCATGGAAGAAGCCGGCTATCAACTGGGTCAAGTGTTAATGCACGCAGCTGGAGTCTGGCCTCACAGGAACGCGCTGCGTGTGGACAGCAATGATGGAGGAATAGGACTTGCATGCCTTTCTGCACCATAACGCACGCCTGGAACTGCCCGATTCCCCTGAAGACATCCTCACGTCAATGCGCCAAGCTCACCTATACAGCTTTCATGATGCTTGGCTCTCATTCCTGCCAATGCAGCCTCACTTGGCACATATTGACTGCGACGTGGTTGTTTCGAGCGCGGAAGCAGGCTCATTAGGCTGTAGGCATCACGATGAGGCATGGGTCTGCTTTGAAGACTGCATGTCAGCATGCTTCCTCACAGTCTCGTCATCGTACAGTTCCCTTCGACCGAGAGGCTGACGCAGCGAATGGACTGTAAGCGATGAAGCCAGCATGATGGCAGACTGGTAGGTGCACACCAGATCGCACTTTCCGAGACTCCATCCGTGCTGAGCATGCTCAAGATCGCCAGCAGCATGGAGACGAAACGGCAGCAGCCATCGCCTGAAAAGAGGGGCTGACACGTTCGAGCGGGCGAAGTTGCTGGAGCTGATAAGGGTCCTGCCTTTGAGAATGTTGCTGGACATGGGCTTCTAGACATCACCATGGCATACCATAACTGGAATGCACTAAGACCATGAGGAAGCTCCCAATGCCAGACATGTGCTGCAATGTATGTGCTAGAAGGCCTGTTTTCTCGAGGCATACCACATGATCGTAGACCTCTTGTATAGCACTATAGCACTACACGAAAAAGTCGCTAAGGGAGGTAGGGCACCCTCCAGATAGCTTGTAGCGGTGTATTGTCGTTGTCCAGCTCTTACCCAAACCCTAACCCGCTACGGCATTGCGAGGGACCTCCGAGAGAAAAAGTATACCGTAAGAAGTCCGCAGTTCCTTCCTATTACGGTCAACCCCTACCCGATGACGACCTCGAACCCTCCGCTTGCACAGACGCATAGTACAACACATCATTTTGCTTATACTACACGCAATGGACATACACCGGGTATTACACAGCACTGGTACTGTCTGTCGTCACAGCCTACGTCTCACATCGAACCCTGAAAGCTATCATTCGCCTTCTGAGTCTAACGCTCAATAACTTGTATTTGGAGGATGTGGAGTGTTTTGAGGGGCCATGGATCGAAACGCATCGAAGTATTCAGGATACCGCGACCAACTTGAAGAGCTTGAGAGTGCGTGACTTGTAGGAGGACATCAGACAGAGAGATCATTACATCCATGATGAACATCTCTCAGCAGGGTGGCAAATAATGTTCACGTGCCAGGCCGACGGTGTCGCGTTCGAGGAGACTTTGACCCTAGAGAAGCGCAACGCCAGCATGGCAGGCTCGGAAGCGATCAAGCTTGGTTTCAATATGATTGCCGAGCATGTGGTACAAATCGAAGGGTAAGCGGCGCAGCCCAAGAAGAGTGATGTGGCTTCTGCTTCTTTGGCCAAGGCTTTCACGTGTCCTAGAAGAAGTTCTGTTTGTCATCTGCCGTCCGAGTCTTTTGTTTGACGTACATCCAACTCACAAGCACTCTTTCTAAACTCAACGCACCTCGTCAACCTCAAGTCTTACGGGCGACATGGCATCCCCACCACTCACCAAACTGCCGACCGATGTCATGTACATGATCTTCGACTTGCTTTGCATAGATCGCCTCTGCGATTTCCGCTTAGTGTGTCACTGGAGTCGGGTGCAGTCAGAGGAGTACTTCGCGTCTCGGGCGTACAGGCACAAAATCATCTCCATCGAAGGAAGATCCATCGACCTTGTGAGGGGTGCGGACAGGATATTCCGCGATAATATCACACTTGCCGCCGCAGTACAGACACTTAGCATTCGGTGGCGCCCTAAAACTTACCCGGAATATTACAAGACAGGCTTTCAACACGTCCCATATCTCACTTCAGAAGTTCCAGACATCTTCACAACACTGTCGGGACTGAAAAGCCTAGATTTACGCGGCATGACTAGTCGGACTCTCGAGAGCTACTTTACACTCCAGCAAAAGTCGAGTGTTGGTGGCGCATCACTGAGCTTCGAAGCGCTTGGTACATGCTGGCCACGACTCGAATCCTTATCGCTCACTAGAATCTATCTTATGAGCCAAGAGCTCATCGCAGTCATCCAGCGTGCAGGCCCAGGACTCATCAAACTGGAGTTGCAAGGTGTCCACACCTTCGAAGGGAAATGGGTAGGTACGCTTCGCGCGATACGCTCTTCGGCGAGTAACATAAAAAGCCTGAGACTACGTTGTCTGTACGACAACACTGACAGCCCCAAATCCGCGTGCCGCCTGATGTTTCGGGACGAGAACGACTCTATATTGGACAAGTCTTGTGGCGGAACGTCAACTTTGTCGTTGAGAGGCGACTTCGCGAGCATGAAGGGCGTTGAGGCGATTGAGCTTGGGCTGAAGATGATCGCAGAGCACTTGGTTGAGAGGGCAGCAGCCAAGAAGTGTAGGAGCCAAGAAGGATGATTTGGTTGGAAATGAATGAAGCACATCCATGGTCAGAAGCACTGGTGGCGACATGGACCGCCTTACAGCTTCACTTAGCGTGATGAGGACATCCCTACATTGCAGGAGCCGGGCGGTGGTGAAGGTGAGGTGGTAGGTTTGTCGAAGATGCACTCTAGGCGAGCGATTTAGGCGAAGACGCGGTCAGATCGGGGCTGGATATAATATCAAGCAAGCAGGCAGGTACTAAGAGCACCAGAGCTTGAAGGCGTGGACCGCATGGAAGCGAGCGGTGGAGACTTAGTTGGTGCTGGATATCGTAGTATTGGGGACTCTTCATGCCTGTGTAAGTACAGATGCAGATGCTGCACTAAGATGGAGGCGAGGTTAAAGCCAAGACTTTCACATGTTGACGCTAGGCCCAGCTCTGTTTGTTGTTGAAAATTTGTAGGGCAGATATTTCAATCGAAGTGCCAACATTACACTGGAGCAAGCGACCACGCACAGAACCACCTCATCAAGCAAGACGCACCGCTCCCACTCTGCCGAGATCGCGCACACAAGACCATGCCATCTTCACCGCTCACCCGGGTTCCTACCGATGTTATGTATATGGTATTCGACCTGCTGCGTTTGGACGCCTTGTGCGATTTTCGCTTGGTATGCCGCTGGGCTCAGGAACAGTCTTTCAAGTATATCGCAATACGAGCGTATAGCAACGTCTATATCAACAGCGGAAGGGAGTCGATGGTGGAAATACAGCGCGCAGAGAGAGTCTTCCGGAAGAACACCGCTCTCGCCGACTACGTACGCACATTACACATTCAATGGGTCTCAAGCCGGTTCACGAAAATGCAGGGGGTCCAGCCTCCCTACTTATTTGAACCCTCTTCGGTGGTACCAGCACTTCCCAAACTGAAGAGGCTGGAACTGCACAACCTGAATGGCTTCGACCTCGACCCTTACTTCCGACTGCCGCCTAGACGCAGTGAGGTCACCGGGTTATTGAGTTTTGATGCGCTCGGTTCGGACTGGCCGCGGCTTGACTATCTGCTGATCAAAAACGCTTGTCTCAGCAGCAATGAGCTTATAGCAGTCGTTGCGCGTGCAAGCCTAGCACTCACTGAACTGCAGCTGGAACATGTCAATCTCGGTGACGATGACTGGCTTAACGCACTTTGGGCTGTGTACGATATGGCGCCCATTATTGAAAGCCTGAAGCTGTGGGATCTATGCCATCAACCGAATATTGCGTATGGAGACGAAGAGGTTGAGCAGTACACATTCCGAAATGAGACGCAAGCCATTCTGAAGAAGTCGTATGACAGTGAAAGGGGGACGGCGGCGTTGATACTGCAACGCAAAGGAGCGAGCATGATGGGAGCGGAGGTAATTGGCCATGGACTGAACATGATCGAGGAGCATGTGGCTGCGCAGCGATAGTACAATCGGCATTGCGGTGGCCGAAGAATGATTCGTTCAGAGCTGGCTTCCATCCGACTTGCTGGATACTGCGAACACCAGCATCTCGATTACCGCTTTTGGCAGAGCACTCGCTTGCTTAATAGTCTACTACATCGGCTGTGCAATTGGCGTACAGACGTTCTGGCGGGGACGAGACCCCATGTGCCTAGCACTACTGCGCGTGAAGGATTCATTTGTGGGGGGCACCATCAGCCACAAAGTGAGCACAACACCATGAGCTTGGTTGAGAAGGTGTGGAGGATGCTTGACTTGATGGACCTATGCTGGTTGTTCAATGGCGCAGCAGCGTGCATGCGGGCAAAGCCAAAGCACTCGGGTGTCGAAGTATGTATACGAGCATGCAGTACTCTCCACGATCATAGCAAGAGAAACCTGCAAGTTGTCAAAGATATGTGTAAAGACCGTGTGTAAGTGCTCAAAAGTTCGTCTCCTGCGCAATACGCTATGCTTATCCCTTGTGCATCATCAAGAGACATTGAAGCCAAAACTTTCACATGTTGGCGCTATGTCTCGTTCTGTCTGCTTCTGGAAATTCCAGATCTTGCAACTCACATACAGACTCATGACGAAAGTCAACCAACACACCACTTCTTCCAGACGACTGAAGTCTCACAGACAAGACCATGGCAACTTCGCTACTCACCAACACACCAAGCGACATTATGTATATGATCTTTGACCGCCTCCCACTCTCCGGCCTGTGCAAGTTCCGCCTCGTATGCAAGTGGGCTCAAGAGCAGTCCTTGAAATGCTTCGCGTTACGAGTGTGTAAGCACAACGATGTGCATGACAAAGAGGGATCCTTGCTTCGCTTGGCCAGGGTTTATTGGGAGAACAGAGCACTCGCCTCCGCGGTACGGACGCTTAAGGTCCGTTGGCAGTTCTACAGAGGACGAAGTCAGCCTCCCAAGAAGGAGTTTTTTCTGCGTAGGCTCTGTTTGCGGCACAACGGCGCACCGTGGAAGTAGACGGCTATGTTGGCGTTAGTGCCTGGACTAGAGAGACTCGAGCTAGACGGCATGACAGATTCACCAGTGTTGTTCGGAGAGTACTTCGAGTCAGATTATCCCCCAAGCCCGAGATGTGACCTGCCAAAGTTCTGGCCGCGAATCAAGGTGCTGTCCTTCAAGAACGTCTACCTATCACATTGAAATTTTGAGGCTATGCTGTGTGCTTTGAGCCCGGCGCTTACCGACTTGCATCTGGAAGGAGTTGAGTGTTATAGAGCACGATGGATCGATACTCTTCGTGCGGTTCAGGGGGCGGCGATCAATTTGACGAGCTTTAGGCTCATCAACGTGCAAGACAATATCTGGCGGAGAGCTAAAGAAAGCAGCGTTGAATATGAAGGCTCTCCTGCCGAGTGGACAAGGTTCTTCAGTTTCCGGTTTGAAGGTGCCAAGCTCTTCACCACCTTCCACGGTCCAGCTGGCATCGAGACCCTGTCTTTGCAGCGGTACGACGCAAACATGGTAGGTGCGCACGCGATCAAGCTGGGGTTGGATATGATCGCGGACCATGTGGCTATGACACAAATCAGCGAGGACCACGAAGTCGAGGAGGCTTGAATCGGCCGGGAGGTCATAGTGGGGCATCCTAGAGAGATGATGCTGCGACAGCAGCATATCATAGTTTAGAGGCGAGCCCGCTGGAGCGTCCGAGGGAGCGAGAGGCCGACACTGGTGTGTCAATATCGCAGCAGTGTGCAAACATCCGAACGAGGTAGACAGCCAGATCTTCGTCTCGAGTTTTTTAAGGATCGGACCTGTCACCCATAATCTTTTCATGTTGCTGCGCTCATGCTTTTTTTATGCTGGACCATTAGCTGGGGTTCAGCGCAATGTCATGAGGTTGACCACGGAAGAGATTAGGACGAGAGCTGAATTCCTCTGATAGCAAGGCACCTCTACTATGTGCACGACACCCACTGTTCAACAGCCACCAGCCAGGAGCGATGCTCGACCGGCTACCCAAACGCCCGAAATGCTGCATACATCACCAACACCTTTGGCTGAGTGTATTCTCAGCTCTCTAACGCATTGATTCGCTTCTTCATCCATTCGAAGTTGCTGAAGAAGATCATGTTAAGGATGCAGGAGCGTGCCACGGAAACGCCGAGACCTGTGCGATGTTAGCGGACATCACTGAAGTTGGCCTTGTGCCGTGCTCACCTCTGTATGCGCCAGCCTGGAAGATCTGGATAGCTGGTCTGGGGACGTGATCGGACCCAGCGGAGAGCAACGCTTTTTGGTACACGGTCTTGGCGACGTCGACCGGATAGATCAAGGAGGCCGTTAGCTTAGACGTATCAGTACGTTTCGTTTTCAACACAGACTTACACAAGCCCAACTCACAATCCCGCACAGGCCTCCGGCAACCACAACAGCGTAAGGGCTGGTTGGGTTGCGGCCGCGTGAGTTCGCCATGAGTTGCTTGACACTTTCGTAGGTCGTGAAGTAGATCGCCGTGCCAATAGTGTCGCGCAGCAAGTGAAGATGGTAGCCAGAGTACAGGCCACGGAGACCTCGGTCACGCACCAGCCTTCGCGCCGTGTTCCACGAGCCAGTCTTGACGTCCAATGCAGCGCCAGGGTTGACGCGCTGACCTGCTCCATCGACTGCCTTTGCTTCTCGCGCCAGCTTGCCAGCCAGCTGCTCGCTCAGCTTCGTCAACTCGAATGGGCAAGACAGAGTCGTGATGACTGCACCAGACACTGCTCCCGCCCCACCGAAGCAGGCAAAAGTGTAAAGGTTCGGGTACGAGCCTGGTGCATTCGCAATCATCAATGGGCTGTGTCCGGTCAACTTATTGATAGACCTGTCAAGGTAATATTTCGTCTTCTGGTAGATGCTGAAGCTGATAGTGCGGACCGTGGTAACGCTGATCATGGGTGGTCCAACGCCGCGCCAGAAAGCACGCAGACCCTCCGCTCTGTATGCATCCTTGATAGTGTGTACAAAACCTCCTCCGAAAGTTTGCATTCGGCTCTTGGCAAAGTCCAACGGAAAGGCCACGAATGTCGACAGCACGCTTGACGAAGATGCGGCGATCTCAGTGCGGTACTTCTTCGACCAGTTCTTCACGTCATTGCTTGGCTGAAAGTTGAAGATGCTGCTATTGCCTTTTGATGGCGAGGACGATTTCCTGGAGGTATCATGGCTGATGCCAGCCTTTGAGCTGGACTCGTGCTCTTGGTCCTTGCCAGGCATGTTCGGGGGTGGAGGACGACTGTCCTCAAGGCGTTCGATGGAGCTGCCTGGTGAGGCGCTCCATGAAGCCTGCTTGCGCTCGTTGATGTCCACAATACTGCTTGCTGCTCCTGCTTGCTATCCCCACGCGTCTTGTCTTTGTTCACTCTCGAATTCCCTACGTGCGTCAAGTCGTTGGTTGGCAAGGTGTGAGGTCTGAGTTGCTTGGGTCTGTTGTAGCTTCTAGCCCTACTCAATTCTCGTTAGTCGATGCGCCGTGGTCCAGTGGCTTCCTGGTGGCAGTCAGGCAGCGGCGAGCGGAGTCGTGGGCGATGCAGCTTGCGTTGCTGCAGGTGTGGTGAGAGAGTTTCGAGGTACTTTAGACATTAACTTAGCGCGTTTTTAGCGGCATGTGATAATGACGCACGACAATGGGGATGTATTTTAGCTGCGAAGAACTAAATGCTACGAGTCTGATGAAATGCCGCTATATGAGGGTATGGAGATCGTCAATCAAAGCCACACCATCGCAACACCGCTTCCGACTGCAATTAGCAGAAAGCTCCACGCCAAGCCGACCACCCCAGCACTGCTAGGTGCCACCTTGCCAGTATCCTGTTGCCCACTGGCAGTTGCAGTACAGCTGGAAGCACCACAAGCGTGGCCCGATGGACAACAGCCGCCGTCCACAGAAGCAGGACAAGAGAACCATCCATTCGCGCAAGAACCTTGGGTTTGGGCAGCCGCAGCAGATACATCCGTTGTCGAAGTATATGGTACTATTACAGTCGCGCCTGAGCTGACGACGGCAGTACTGTCAGTCGTAGGACAAGACGTAGCATCGCAGTTCCGTCCCACCCGACAGCAGCCCCCCATGTAGTATGCACTACACATGTAGAAGCCTGTCGGGCAGCTAGCATCGGTGGTACTGCTCGCTGCAGCCGTTGCGGCTGAGACGGAAGTTGCTGACGCACTGACGCTCGTTGGAAGTATTGGCGCGCCACCAGCAATCAGAGAGCTTGTGGCGTCCAAGCAGAGATTGTTGGTCGCGCATATTCGACCACTGGGACAGCAACCACCGCCCACTGACACGGGACAAGACTGAAAGCCTGCGTTACACGTCGAAGAAGCTTCAGTAGTGGAATTGACACTCTCGCCGCTTGAGGTCGGCGATGTTGGCGACGTTGGCGTTGGCGCAATAACAACCGTGGTGGGAGAGGTGATGGTTGTCATTCCGCCACTCAGACTCTGAGTGACTGTAACGGTAGTTGTGTAACCAGAAATTGAGACACTCGTCTCTGTCGCTGTAACTCCAACAGGTGCAACTTGTGTAGTGCCCTCGTCCGTAGTTGAGGGAGAGCTTGCAGCTGGTGTACTCGTCGACAGAGTCACAACTGTGGTAGCTGTGCCATAAAACACACAACCCGTTCCAGCACACACAGCTCCAGGGACACAACATCCACCGTTTGGACAAGACGTGTACCCTGCGCCAGTGTCGCATGAGGAGCAGCCATCTGTACAGGTCTCGCCAGGCGGACAACAGCATATACTGTCCGAGACAGAGACGCAATCCTGGCCAGTTGGACAGCACAGATCAGCATCCCCTGCTGCACTGCACGAAGAGGTGTCGGCTGGGCACTCAAAATCGCGGGCGAAAATCGATCGTCCGAAGAGCCCGATATATATCCTGGTGTTGTTCGAATGCGCTGCTATTGGTCTCAATCCGAGAGAGGAGGCGTTTGATCGTGCCAACTCGTCACCCGTATCCCAATAATGCAAGAAGAACTTCTCGCCCTCATCGCTGCTCATCTTTCGTACCCCCACTGGTGCCTGCCATTGCAGCTCGTAACTTCGCTTCGCCGGCAATGTTCGCTCTGTTGCGCCGACCTGGGCTGCCAGGATGAGGCCCAGTAATCCCACTGGTAGCGACAGAAGCGCATCCATACTTTTCATGTTGTTCTCGGATCGCAGGCTTCCTGGTGCGCTCCGCAGCTGCGATTGGTGAGTAGACGGATACAAGGTTTCGAAGAGTGCTGATGTGTGAGAGAGTAGGAGAAGGAGAAGTCAGAACTTCACTTAGCCTTGATTGATGCAAATGTGAGGCTGCCAGCCTTTTGTCTGCACAAACCTGCTGGTGGTCAATGGTGTAGCAAAGCTCACGCGAAAGAGGCTGGGCGCGGAGAAAAGAAGGGCCGACATCTTCAAAGTGTGCGACGACATTTCGCCTCTCAACTTCTTCATCACCTTACATCTGCCAAATCTGCAGTCTGCACCGTCTTTGGGTGCGGCTGCGGATCTCATGGCATGGGTATTGGTGATACAATTCGCGCGCTGGAGTGAGCCGCCCGAAGTTGTGGTACTGATGCCGCGCTGCGCTCGGCGCATCACCTTCACCTGCAAGATCTGTCGTGCACACCATGTTATGGTGCGGCTCCAGTCAGTCGCTCAGGATACATTCCAAGTGCTAGAGTGCGTCGCCAGAAGTTGTAATACTGATGGCGCGCCACGGGCGCCTGGAGTGGTGTGGGCATCACATTCTCATCCCGGTGAGGCGGATGCTGGGAGGGTCCCGAAAAGTGCGCAGTCTTAGTATGGGCGTATGTAAAAGGTTTGTGACATGTGGCCACTGACTGGCCATGGTGGGCGAGAGTACCGCCGCCACACACTGACATTGCCCTGATCGCATTGAGCGTCAAGGTCGCCAACGAGTGCCTCGCCTATTAGCGTCACGGTTGTTGTACGATATCTATGAGCGGTGGACTGGCTGGAACGCGACTTGAGTGGGTGAGCGAGGCCGCATCGACAGGAAGCCGCACAGGCACGAAGGCAGTACCGTGGTGTCGCCAGGGCTGGGATGAGGTCAGCGTCCGCGGGATACCTATCGAGGTGAGTAGCGAAAATGAGCGAGAGTTCGAGGAACGAGATGCGAGGGCGCGCACTGACTGACATGCGACACAGAACGTGTGCTCCACCTCCTTCACTTCATCGGCCAAGCCCTTTCACTCCGTGGATCCAACCTTCGCTCGGGGCCAGATGTCGCCGGACAGCATGTATCACATGTATGAGCGCGTTGAGATGATGCTTATGCATTGCGAGTAATGTTTGCGAAGTGTGTTGGTGCTGGAGAGGAATGGAAGGCACGCAGCACGCAGCGGGACTGTCCGATTAAGCGAAAGCTTGCTTTGGACGTCACTCGTTGCTGAAGTGAGCCCAATACCAACATATGTGCAACTACTGACTGCCGGATGGCCTAATAGTAAATCGGGGGTGAGGAATTGAGTCATTGGGATGTATGAAAGGGATTTTGTGAGTTTGGCGCTGAATGAGCGACCTTGGGCGACGCTGAGCGGCGACATCCGCGACCCGCGACATCTATTGCGCACAGCTGGTATCGAGCAGCCTAAGTTGCATCGAGAAGGTATCTGTGTTCGTGTGGAACGGTCTGTGGCAGGTGGTTTGTGCTTGGGAGGGTGGAAAGCCGGAACGTGCTCCTCAACGTCACATCATCAGCGACGACGACGAATCGATGTATTGTAATGCTACAACTTATTGATGGGTGTTCTATACAATTAAAATGGTCTTCTAAATCGTTGTGCAATCGTGCGTTATGCTGCGATCGTTGGTTGAGTCGTGACTTGACTTGGATGCACTCCTCACGAGTCCGACGACCACTCCGATTGCCAAAGGCTTCTGCCAGTAGTTCCAATCGATCAGGTCGATGTGTTCGATGTCGGAGACGAGATCTGAGTAGGTGGTAGGCCAGCAAAAGGTCAAAATGTCGCTGGAGAGTCAATATAGCCCCAACTGCCTACACGGGGATATCTGATCAACCAAGGCGAAAAGGAAGATGCCTGGGAGTGTCCCAGGGTTCTCTGACATGAGAGAAAGACAAAAGAAGTGTCTCGCAAGGAGTTGTTGTTGATCTGGAAGGTTTGTGAGTGGATATCCAAGATATGGTCGGATTGTATGACTTACGAGAGTGGGATTCGAACCCACGCCCTTTCGGACCAGCGCTTAATCAGACCGTGAAGTCCTCCTTAAGCTGGCGCCTTAGACCGCTCGGCCATCTCACCGCTTGCTGTTGATGGTAGCGGAGGTGTGGCAATAGCCTATATTGCGTGGCGCTTGAGCCGGATCACTAGCGCCTTGGCGTTCGTCGTCGATCGAAGAGAGAATTCCGAAGACTCCCGATGACACCTTGTAGCAGCTGCAATTCCAGCGCGGCGTCTCCAGCAACCAAATTGCAACAAAATTGGCCTTAAGGCGGCCACCCCTGCTCGCAACCGACCACGCTGCCAACCACCCCTCGACAACCAACGTTTCGGGTCCCCGTCAGCTGACAGGGCTGGCATTACGCCCCCAGATCCATATCTGGTACACCCCCTCTTCGTTGCATCGTAGAACCATGGCAACTGCTGTTCATCCAACACTCGTTCAATCGATATATGAGCGTCGATGCACCTATGGATGGCGCAGAATGGCCGTCTCAGCCGGTCTCCAAGGCAATGAAACGGCTACTCAGACGTTTCTACACACTCATTGATGCGGCAACAGCTGAGAGCAGCAAGAAGTTGGCCAACGATGTATTCAGCGAACATGGAGAGTTTGTCGTAAACAAGCGTAGGATGCTTGGGAGAGAGCGTACATTACACCTCTTATTGCTTTGAATATCATGCTAACATGCATCAGAGATCATGGACTGGCACAATAAAAGCGGCGGCAACGTTGTCTCACGCCAGCACGATGTACACAAGATCTATGTCTGCAGCGACAGTGGCGACGATATACTCATGATCGGGACCCTTACAATGCGGTCCGAGGAAGGCTTGGTTGGAGAGACTTCGTACACGGCGAGATGTGTTGTTGACGATGCATCATTGCCGAAGCCGAGAGTCGAGCTTTGGCAGTTTTGGCTGGTACGTATCGTCCTACCGTTGACGAATCTGAATCATCTAACAAGTTAGGACCCAACTCCCTTCCTAGACTTAGGCATCATGCGGCCACCGATCAGAAAATTGTCGACCAGTGGTGTGTTGGACACTATCGGCGGGCGATAATTGTTCGGTCATGTAACAAAAGCACAACTTAGCAAGCAGGATATTGTTTAATTTCTGATAGCCGACATCTTCTGATCGAGGATCACCAGCGATATCCGGACTCGTTGACCAAGAACGAAAGTCTGATGGAAGCTGACACAGGAAACAAATCGAGCAATTAGCTAATCGCAGCGAGGGCCACCTTGACTTGACACGAGCAAACTTATTATATTTGAGGACGCTGCTTCGTGACCAGTCGACGACCTATTTCATCGGATTTCCGCAAGTGGCATCTCATGGTCAGCATTGGGTGGCGATTTGTGAGGACATCTGAACTCAAATGCAAACATCAACCTTACAAGACCCACACTCGAACTCACAGCTATATATCTATCACGCCGCCCACATGTCTTCCTCAAGATCATCGACCTAGACATACAAGCTACCTCAAGAGTGTATCGATTCATCACGCACAACTTCGTCTTCACCACTCCACCATCAACAATGGACACCACCAAGCTCCAGCTTGTCACACTACCCCCAGAGCTTCAAATTCTAATCGCCGACAGCCTCCCACTGAAAGACGTTCTCCAACTGCGGCACACATGCAAACAGCTACGCGATATAGTCGACAGCCACGCTGTAGTTCTCGGTCAAAACCTTGTCAAACAGCAGCATCTCCGTCTAGAACGACGAGCTCAGCAACTCGATCTCTCCGGGCTGAGCCTTGTCGAGGCTCTTCTCAAGTATGCGGCTTGGGTCAATTCGATCGAACCCCCTCTCCCGGGTTCAATGGTTACCTTGGCCTTCGCTTCGACTTACCGCAAGGCGAACCCGTCTCTTCGTCTAGCCCACTATGATTTGGCGATGCTAGAGAGTCAATTACATCCTGACGTCCGGAGCATACAGGATCTCGGCCCAGATGAGGTCGATACTGCCATACAGATGCTGAGATTACCAAAGAAAGAGATGCTGGCAGTGTTTGAAGCCGAAAGGATGAAACCGTTCTATAGGTTAGATGTTGTCTTCGGGTCAGAAGACGACTTCTTGTATTACGTGGATGAGGTATGGGGTGAAGAGATCGACGAAGAGCTCGACTGTGATCTGCCGCGACTGAAAGCCCTGAAAGGACTGGAGTACGTCAATCGTCGTGGGTCGGCAATGCACAGGTTGATCGAGGCAATGGACTTTGAGGACAATGCTGGCCAACTTGCCCTCATGCGCGCCAAGCAGCTCGAGTTCATCGATTTAGTGCCGCCGTCGAATGTGTGTGAAGAGTGCTGGGAAAAAAGGGATTTGGGATGTACTCGGTGTGACGAGGATTATCAGTAGACCGCTTCACACAATACCAGAGACCTGTACGCAACGAAAAAAATGGCGCTCTCATCAAGTTTTCCTGTCTCGGTCATATGGTGCCATTTCGTCGTACAGTCTCCCGCTTGGCGGCCTTCTCTTCCGCATCCATCTCGCCGCCGCAGAGATTTCTCACCCCAAGCTGCAGCTACTCCTAGCTGCTCCATTCGAGCATGCCATCGTCCAGAAATCCAGATGACGCCCTGCACGCGTACGTTGGGACGAAGATGAAGATTTTAGCCACAGTCGTCAACAGATGTCACGCGCCCCTCATTCTTTCCTCCAGCAGCTTGCAAGGTAGGTGGTCACCGGTGTAGCTCTCGGTGGTACTCGTTCGTGCATCTTCTACCCGCACTCATTCTCATTGTTCTTGGCCGATCGCATTGATATGAAGGTATAGCAGCGATTATGGCAACCGACAAAGCGAATGGCGACCACATCGAGAACCCAAACCACGAAGCCGCCCTCAGTGGAGCTCTAGCTCTCGCCAATCTCTTCAGCAACTGCGTCGAGGCATTCGGCCTGATACACCCTACACACAAATGGGAGAAGGAAGAGCAGCTGCTGCTGTCGCGACTCGGCATTCAGCAGGCAAGATTGCTGATATGGGGTGATGCTGTGGGTATTACCTCGCCGCCCGCGTCAGTCACGAATCAAGCCATACCGAAGCACCCCAGCGCTGTATACCCGGACTTGAAAGAGCCAACCTTCTTCGGTGCGCGAGATGCACGATTGGATGAGTACGAGACGAGGACGCAGGTCGAGAGCGCGCTCAGTGCTATCGTGGACCGCTCGGCAGGATATAATCGGGAGGAGATGATGGAGAAGTATGGTCTCAAAGTGCCGAAGCGTCTGGCTTCACTGTCGGAAGCGGCGCTGGATGTGTCTAGGCTGGATGCGTTTCGCGAGAAGTATGAGCTGCTGCAGGAAGTAGGCGAGACGTACGCACATCTCAGTGCGAGACGAAGCAATTCGATCACGTCGACGGCTTGGACAATTGCAGACCAGACGCGTTTCTACTACTACCTCAAGCTCACGCAGGAGAAGGTCGACTTTCTCATCGACCTCATGGGTGTTAAGGACAGGGTTGACCGATCCATGCGTATGGACATCAAGGCGCTGGGGTGGCACTTGACGGCGGACAGGCAGCGCATAGCAGCGGACACCTCAAAGCTTAGACTGATGCAGGAGATCTGCAAGGTCGATTATCCGGAGTATGTCGCGGCTACGCAGACAGCACTCGACAACATCAGCCGGGACTCTCGTGAGAATTTTGGTGGAGTGCCAAACCCGTACGCATCCGTACCAAATCCGGGCGAGACGCCCTCGTCACCTAAACCCGTGCGCGCTACCGGCGAGCAGAAGCGACCTGGTGGTCTATTCGGCATGTTCAAGAAGTTTGGCAAATCGCATGATCGTGTACCGAAGGGCCGCACCCAGAGCATCTCGTCCATCGATGAGCCGCCACGATCGCTCTCGGATGCCGGACCTTCGACTTCGATGAACCATGAGCACGATCATGAGGACATGTCGCCACTCGAGCCGATACGGTCGAAGTCAGTTGGTGCCATACTGGATACGCCAGCACTGACGCAGGATGATGAGTTTATTAGAAATAAGCTTCAGCAGATGCGTACGCAGGATACGGTCAAGGAGCCGCTGTCGGCTGCTGATGAGGTTGGTCCGGTGGTCTCGAGGCATGATCAGTATCGTGGGATTGCAAGGGTGGCGACGAAGGACCAGCGGCAGGGGTGGTGAAGTGATGGGTGGGAACACCGTTTGAGTTGGTTTAGTGCTTTGATACCCCCGTTTGCATGATGGCGTACTGATGGCTATGCTCTCCTCGATTAATCTGCTCTAAGCCTTCGTACAGTGGATTGCATTGTTGCTCGCATACTACCTGGCTTCACTAACGTTCCTTCTATCTTCATCAGCAAACGAGTGAAGTGGATTATTTCAGGATTGGTGTGACCTCACTAAGATTTCACCTTCGACACTCCAGAACAAATCTTCACAGCCCCTAGCTCTCTCCTGCATCGACTGGCATCACATCCGCAACGCTTACTGACCGCGAAAGAACTGCAACCACAACAACGCCGCCTTTGATGGCGTCGCAATCGCCTCCATACGAATTTAGAGAATCGCCCAGCAAAGGCATTGGATGTTTTGCGACTGAAGACATCGTGGCCGGTACCATCATCATGCGAGATCGCATGCTCCTGAAGTTGTACAATGCTGAAGATCGTCCACTGAAGGAGGCCGATGTCTTGCGGGCTGTTGATGGCCTCGATGACACCCAGAAGGTTCAATTTGTACAACTACACGAGGGCGCCACTGCGTACAGTAACGACATCATGCGAATCTACATGGCCAACTCATTCCGCAAAGGCGCCATCAACTACCTGTGTCTAACGATGGTATCTCTGAACCACTCGTGTTCACCCAATACCGAGAGGGTCATCGACAAAGATGACAAGAATTTCGAGACCTTGGTGGCCGTGAAGCACATTTCAAAGGGCGACGAAATCTTCACAAGCTACTTCGGCTTCCCGTTCGCCATCACGAAGAAGGCCCGCGTCGATGCGCTGCAAACTGACTATGGATTCATTTGTGACTGCCGGGCCTGCACCCTCACTTCGCCTTTGACCGCCATCAGCGACGCACGCAGGACTCTGATCGACGTACTCAAGCAAAAGACCGGCGGCTTCGCGCAAGACTTCCGCATGGTTGACCCGCCCCCTTCGCGGTCAGAGGATATGTTTCTCTTCGGCAAAGTCGCTGCTGTGCTCAAGAGTCCGTTGACAATGCAGCAGCGGGTGGCTTATTGGATCCTGCTTGTCAAGCTATGCGAAGCAGAAGGTCTGCTCAGCTCACACGTTGTAAGGTTCTGCGCCTCAGGAGTGCTAGCATTGCGCTTTCAGATGTTGCAGCTGGGTGACTTGGTTGTTTGTGCCTCTGCTCGTGTATTGAATTTCTGGATGAGTGAAACGCAGCGTCTCGCGAAGGAGATCTGCGGCTGTGAGGCACAGATGACCGAGGATGTGGATGATATCGTGTACGAAACACGGGCAATGAATATGAACTTTGCTCTCACTACGGTAAGCCTGGGACCTAGCCGCAAGGCCCTTGCTGACAATCTCCGCAGACCAGGATGGATGATGAAACGCGCGCCGGCGTGACACAGGGGCCCACCAACGGTTACAGCTTGAACGGCGCCTTTGCTGTATTGTGGGACGGCAAGGGCAGTGGCATGGGCGGAAGACCTACTGTCCATGCACTCGACGAGGAACTCTGCATGCTACTGATGCGGGGAGAGAAGACACGAGAAGACGTGAAGGCCGGCAGAGGCGTCAATCGGTATGGGTATAGTGCATTCCTCCTGCTCTTTTCCAACCACTGACGATCGTACAGAGAAGTTTTGAGGCACGGCGGATCCATCTCCAAGACACTGTGACGGCAGGACCTCTGTGAATGAGGAGATGCACTTGTGTTGAGCAAAATTGTGACTGTGTGACTGTGGTACAGTTCTGTACATGGAACTCGGGTTTGCCACTCGCTTCGCTTCACAGTGATAGGTCTTGCATTCCACAAACATTTCTCGAGACCTTCGTGGCAACAGGGTCTATTGTGCGACTCTGTTCTCGACAGACTCTGGGAGCGTTGTTCAACTTTGCATGTCTAGAGACACGTGCATGTCAATTGCCTTTCGAACTGAAGCAAACAGAAAAAGTGGACCTTCATTGCTAGCGCCGCCAACTCACTAACACTTCTCATCAATGTCTACCTTGTCCTTGCTACTTCACTTCACCAACATCAACCGATAGAGTCGCTACCAATGGCCATAATCTACGAGATCAAAGATGCGCCAGGGAAGGGTAGAGGAGTGTTCGCGGCTCAAGACATTAAGTCCGGCACCGTCATTATGGAGGATCGAAAGATGATGGAGATCAAGAAGGAGCCTTCCCAGCTGGTCACGGAGCGCGATGTACAGCAGGCGTTCAAGGCGCTCAGCAAAAGGCAACAGGAACAATTCATGCAGCTTCACCAGGGCGACAGGCCATATCCGAGCAAGGTCATGCGAATCTTCGTTGCCAACAACACCAAGTCTGGCAACAACTCCTTCATCCCTCTAAACACTGCAATGCTTAACCATTCATGCCTGCCCAATGCTGAGATGCCAGATTCAGAAGAGGGCGTGCTGTATGCGGTGAGGCCTGTTGCGAAGGGCGAAGAGATTTGCCAAAGCTACTACAGTTCACCATGGTGTGCGACGAAGAGGCAACGAGTTTCTGTTCTGCAAGCATACTACAGCTTCCAGTGCACATGTGAGGCTTGCACTCGAGGACCAGCGGAGACTGCTATCAGTGACGCACGCAGGCAGCTACTGGAGATTCTCTCCACCATGAAAAAGGGTTTCGAGCCTACCCGCGTTTCTTGGATGGACAAGCTCAACGCAGCGAACGCTGAGACACCCCAAATGATCATGGCTCTAACGGCAAAGCGCAACTTACAGCGACCCCTGACACTACACCAACAAACCGCGTATTCGTTCCTGATGGCCAAATTCTGCCAAGCTGAAGGCTCTTATAGCATTAATCTGGCCAAATTTTATCTAGACGCTGCAGTGCATCTGGCCACACAAGTCTCGGCCACAATGGGCGAATATGGAAACCTCATCGTAATATCGTCCGCTCGCATCCTTCGTGCATGGATGCAGGCGGCTGTGGTGACTGCGAAAATGGTCCGAGGGGCGGAAGGAATGCACAACAATGGTGTACGTCTACAATGGGAGAGCATCATCAACACCGGACTGGAAAGCGTGCTCGGGCTGGTAGGTCTCCACCGAAGATCAGAGCAAAGGCATACGCTAACGGTGCGACAGCTTGAGCGGGCCGGAGTCATGTCGTCGAAGGCCTTCAGCATCATGCTTGAGTCTGGTGCACCAGGTCAATCAGGCACCATCTGGGTAGTTGATGAGCGCGAGTGTCGGCGCTTGCTAAGAGGCGAGGTATCGCTAAGCATGGTCGCGAAAGTAAACTACAAGGAGTACTTACCATGTTTTCTTACGAATCAAGTCAAGAGAACGCTAACATCTAAGTAGTTTCGAAGGCGGACGCCCGTATGATTTCCAACTTCATGTGGAACAGACGTAAAGTAGACCGGTGGAAGGTTGGAGCATGCTGGCTTGGCTGGGTGTGGCCTGAAAGAAAACGCTAGCACCTTGGTGATGAAGGCATCCATTGCAATAGGCAGGCAGCATAGCCAGAAAGTGTTATTGGGCGAGAGAAAGGCGAAGATTGTATCGAGCATCGCAGCACGTTGTTGTGAAGGCGTAATTTAGACGACCTACCCTATCTCCATACTTACTTTTCACCTCCCGCTTGTGCAACACCAGCAGCCTCTCAGTAGCGATGGCTTCGCCGCAAGCCTCATTCTAGCAACTGCAAGAGCCTTGAGCGACGCATCATCAAGACCAAGCTGCCTCAGCCACTTCACCTCTCCCATTTTGTTGCTCGCGTTCCTCGTGCGAAGAGCCACATTCAGCGAAGACTTTTGAGCCAAATCTCTCGTCGCTTCACTAAGCTCGTCCGCGGACTACCACGATGGCGTACGCCATATCTTATCCGAGGCCCTCGCCACGTCTCGTGCCGCTCCAGGCCTTCAGCAACGATCCCCTCGTCGCGAGCTAATAAATGGCTCAATACATGCCAGTGCCTCTCACCCACAGCACAGCACGCGTGCCCCCTCCCAATATAAAAAAATCATACTATCATCACCCTCCCTCCCCTTCAACCCCCCTTAACCTCCTCCCCACCCTGCCCCATCCCAACCGCAGCCGGACTATTCAACCCCGAATGCCCACCCCCACCACCACCCTGCTGCAACATCGGCAACGCCTGCTGACTCCTCGGCGTCATCCCCCCCGAATGCTGCGGCGAAGGCCCACCTCCATACCCACCACTCATCTGCCTCTGCTGCTGCTGCCAATGCATCGGATGCGCGCCTCCAGGCCCCATCGCAAACGGCTGTCCTTGCTGCTGCATACCAGGTCCCTGCGGTGGAGGAGGACCACCATGCATACCATGCATCTGCTGCTGTTGCTGCTGCGGATTAAACCCCTGATGACTCCCCGAATGCGCCATCATCGTCGGCCTGCCCGGAGACCCCGAGTATCCCCCTTGCATCTGCGCCTGATGCGGCATAGGCGAATACCCACCCCCCATATTAGCCGGCGGAGGCCCATTCATAAATTGCCCCCCATGACCCTGCTGACTTAACGTCTGCATCATCGGCACACCCCCTCCACCTCCAAAATGCTGAGGAGCCGGGAACCCACCTCTCTGGCCCCTCTCATCAGGCCCACCACCCCATTGCTGTTGCTGCTGCTGCTGCCCACCTTTACTCCCCCTTCTCCCCTGAAACCGCCCATTAGCCTGCCCATACTGCTGCGGCATCATCATCCCCTGCTGCTGCTGCTGCTGCTGCTGCGGCATCATCTGCCTCTGCTGCATACTAGGACTCATCCCATACTGCCCCCCACCACCACCATACTGCGGTCCCGCCATCTGAGGCCCACCCTGCTGCATATGCGGCGGAATCTGCCCCCCAAACTGCTGCGCCATCTGCGCACTCTGAAACCTCGGAGAACTCTGCACACTCCCCCCAAACTGCTGCCCCATCATCCTCGGATCCGCAAACCCACCATGCTGCGGCGTATTCTGCCCAGCAAAATACTGCTGATGCCGCTGACTAGGCGTCCCCACCATCCCCTGCGGAGGAGGACCCTGCACATGATGTGGCGGCGGCAACTGATGTTGAAGCGCCTGCGCTGCCACTTGCATAGCCGGCTGCTCAACCAGCAACTGATGTTTCTGAAAAGCCGTCAAAAAACTATCCCCCTCCTGCCCAGGCCACGTAGGCCCGGTCTTGAAAGGCTGCACAACCCCCCCATTACCCATAACAGCCTTCTTCTCGACTTCACTCGCGAAATCCTTCTGCGCCAGCATCCTCTTGACGGGATCATACTCCTCATCCGCATCTTTGCGGTCCTGTTCCTCAATCGGCTTGCCGCCTTTACCGAAGAAAGAGTCCGAAGAAATCTTACTGGTCATCTTCTGCTGAGCCGGTTCTGCTACGACAGCAGTAGCGTTGGTAGTAGCACTCCCCTTTCTCTTCGGACTCGGCGTAGTCCCAGTCAGATTCGCAGCAATCGGTCTAAACTCCATAGCATTGATATTAAACCTGCTCGCGGGACTCAGCGGCGCACCCGCTCCACCCTGCCATCCAGCCGGTCCATCCGGGATCCTGACCGCCGGAAGCTGTGGCGGAGGAGGAGCTTGCGACGACGAGGGAGCTTGCATAAGAGGAGCATGAGACTGCTGTTGCTGCTGCCCTTGCACAGGCATACCTCCCACCTGTCCCACCGCCCCACCACCTCTTCCGAAACCCTGATGTTGTCCACTCCCATTCCTCCCCTGCTGACCACCCTGCTGAGGAAACGCCGGACTCCTCGGACTCTGCGCACCACCCCCCTGCGCACTCCTCATCTGCTGCTGCAGCACCTGCGCACCCCTCAATTTCTCCCCCCTCGACACCTCAGGAACCTGACTCTTGCCACCGCCGACATCCTTCCCGCCCTCCTTGACTCCACCTAACGGACTACCCCGTTTCTTCTCCCCAGCCTTCTTAGGACTCAACTCAGCCTCCTTCGCAGCCTCCTCCGCCGCCCTCTGAATAGCAACCTGCTTCTCCCTATCCTTGGCCAAAATCGGCACCAAATCATCCGGAACCCTCGAATTCAACTTGAAATTCGCCGCAAACTTCTTCAAATCATTCAACTTGACATTCTTCTCCTGTCTCGCCCCCGCCCTCTTCAACTCCTGCTGCTGTCTAACCTTCAATTTCTCATTCGAAGCAAAGAGTTTGAAAGCATCAATCGTTTTGCTGATATGATCCTGCGTCGAGGATTCCGCGGTCGTCGGTGGCGCAGCTTGTTGGGAAGTCCGAGGGGTGGTCGAAGGATCTCGGCTTGCAGCGGGAGTCGGCTGTTGTCCACTCTTCCCCTCTTCCTTTTCCTTGGCCGGCTCAACGATCGTCGGTGCAGTCTCCTTCGGTGCCGGTTTACTAGTACTCAAAATCGCCGGATCCCACGGCGCCCCATTCACACCCGGTGCCGGACCGCCCGTAATCGGCCTCTCCCTCGGCGGAACATAAGCCCCCTCTTTGCGCTTTGGCAGCAGACTCGCGCTCTCCCTCACCGCACCGGCGTCCTTTGCTGGTTCGCGTCGCACACCAGAGTATTTGTCCTCCTCATCCAGTCCCTCTTCACTCAACCTCCCACCACGTGCCCCGTTCTTGTTGTTGGTATTACTGGAGGCATCCCCCTCCATCTCCCTAGCAATCCTCTCAGCCTCCTGTTCCCTCTTCCCAAACCCCGGCCTACTCCTATCAATAGCCGTAGTATAATACTCCTCTTTATACGTACTCCCCACCCCAAACTTACTCTCATTAGTGGCAAACTGATCCCACTCCCCCACCCCCCCCAAACCCCCAGCACCAGAAGCTTCGAGGGACAAATCGACATCAGTATCCTGCCCAGCGTCCCACCGCTGTAATTCCCGCTGCTGTCCCGGTTGTTGTGCACGAGAAGCAGCGCCGGAGATATCGGTGTCGGTTCTGAAGCCCGCGCTAGCGGGTTGGATGGCCGAGCCATTCTGCTGCTGCGGAGCAGAGACAACCACGTCGTCCACGCTCAAGCACACGGTATCCTGGACATCAAAAGCCATAGTATGGTCTTCGCCCTCTCCAATGAACTCCTCCTCCGGCGAGCTCTCAGAGGCGGAAGTAGGTGTAGCGTGCCCATTCGTCTGTGCATTCTCATTGTTCTGCTGTTGTGGTGGAGCTGCATGGGTTCGGCGCACCATACTGAGGATGTACTTCCCGTTGGCGGTGTTGTTGGTGGTGGAAGAGGAGAAACCGGTGAAGACTCCTGTGAACTGCTCGCCAGACTTGAGGCCGATCGTGGCATCGAGACCCTACACTCACGCAGGAAGCATTAGCGTACACCCCACGAAAACTCAAACATCAAATCAAATCTGTTTGTAGTAGCACAAGCCAAGCGGGACCAATCCAAATATAGCTTTCGTGCGACCTGTAGGGGATTAAAAAAGTGTAGGTAGGGAACGTACCACGCAATTCCCCAAAACATACAGCAATCTGTCGTGGGCGTGTTTATCCGCTACGCCATTCACTTCTTGCTGTGGTTGTTGATGTGACTGTGTCTGTTTGGCGTTGTTATTCTGTTGCTGCTGCTGCTGTGCTTGGCTAGGTAGTTTAGGCAACGGCTTCTCGGTCGCGGTACCGTTTGGTGTTGCGGAGCGCTGGGGAAGGATGGTGGGGTTGGTGCCGGACCAGGCTTTTTGTTTCCTGCTCAACATCACATCGCATCAGTATGGCGTTGTGTGTGTGTGGGAGGTGTTTGCAGGGCTCCATAGCCTCATCGCAGCTCACACATTGAATTTGACTGGATTGTATTGGATTGTAATGGGACTTACCTCCCGCCCTCCCCGGCTGCTGTTGCTGCAGGACTGCCATTATTCCCTTTCCTCTGCCCATCTAGAGCTTTACCTGCTGCTGCTCCTCCACGCTGCTGCTGTTGCTGCTGCTGCTGGCCTTTCTTAGCTCCGGCCTCACTGCCGTTCGTCGCTGCAGTAGGCATAGACATGATGGAATCCAGTCAAGGAGCCAGCCTGTGTCGTGTGTCGTGTCGTGTGTGTGGTGGGTATTATGGTGGTGATGTGAGATCGACCTTGGAGCTCCACCCGCTGCTGCTCCAGAGCCTCGTGCGACTGACTCAAAGACGTCGTGTGCCTCAGACAGGGATGGGTGGTGAACGAGAGAGGGAGAAGGGGGGTGCTGCACACGCTCGCTGGAGGTGTGAGGTATAGCAGAGGTGGAGGTAGAAGGTGAGGTGTGTAGTCACAGGAGGGAGTGGAGAGTTAGGGTGAGGTTGGCGACACGGAGACGTACAGGGCTTAGCGCGCGAATGCTGGCGGGGCACGGACGGGTAAGTGGTCACGAACTACCTCAGATATATGCTAGGAATAGTGAGGTGGTAGACAGACGATAGCGACGGTCAGCTATATCTACTTGATATTTCCATAGAACTGCTGTGTCGGGTGGTAGGACATTTCAAAGACGATCACATGCTTCCCGTCTCCCTGCACGGCCCCTCCCGTGCCTGACGCCCAAAGCGGAACGCCCTCGTCTAACACGACTCGGCTCACTACTAGTACTGGCTGGACCGCTGCGTTCTCGCCTGTCGCGTGCGTTAACACTCGCCCTCCACGCGACACGACTCGACACAAATGCCACGATAACCTCCTCGCGACACTACCACCATGGCCTCCTCAGAAGACCCCCAACGCAGTTCCGCCGGCTCAGGCACAGGCACAGGACGGGTAGGCAGTGGACGCAGTTCGCGTGGCCAGAACGTACATACAAATCCATACAACCACTCACTCCGAACAGCGCTAATGGTATTGGTTTAGCCCGCCCAACAACTCTCAACAATAGAAAAATCCGTCACCCACCTCCTCGTAGCCACCAAACAGCTCCTCGAAACGCTGACCCTCTGGTCGCGCCAAAGTGCCTCCGAATCCGAAGTCAGCGATGTCTACGTCCGGCTCGGCTATGAATTCAACATCGCTTGTCGGGCGTTTAATAGTATAGGTGTCGAGACTTCCGATCTGGGTCCTGTGCCGGATTTGCTGAGGGGGATTCTGGAGGATACGTTGTCCCAGGAGGCGAGCCAGCAGGCTTTGGATAAGTATTTACCCCGGATTAGGGATATTATTATTGGGTTGTTGCATGGGTTGAAGAAGAAGCAGCAGAGGTTGCGGCAGAAGGGGAGTGGAGCGACTGGTGGTACTGGCACTGGGACGAGCACATCAACAGCTAGCGGCGTTTCGGGGGATGCAGGCAAAGCCACGAGACAGAACTCCACGGCTTCCAATCTCTCCGTCGAAAGTTCTCTCACGCAACAGCTGGAAGATGGCATGGCAGCTCAACAACCCAGCAGACACTCCTCCAGCCGCTCTTTCGCCCAGCGACAAGGGAGCGGTGATCTAGGGAGCGGACCAGATTTCCTGCCCCCACGCTCGAGTTCAACGGCGACGGGGACGACGGAGAAAAGGATTAGCCCGCAAAGAAGGCAACTGAGCCCACATAATAGTGTCCACGTTACGTCCTCGCGGGAGACCATGGGCACGGAGTTTGGGAGCTCGCAGAACTCGACTCAAAGCCAACAACAACCGCAGTCCGCGATGCAGATGCAGATCCCGACTATTGCTCCGTACCCAGAGACTGATACAATCCCTACGAACAACCAGCCCTACACTAACCAGCCGTACCAAGGCCAACAACCCCCCTTGAACCAACAGAACCTCTACCCACCCGGAGAACCCTCGCCCGAAGGCCCTCCGCCCAGACCACCGCCCAAAGGCAGCCAGAATGATGCTCTCACCGCTCTCCAACGCGGCGGGGATCTGGAGCGAAGGGCTAGTAGGCGGTTTAGTGCTTACCAAATCCAGAAACACTTGGGCGGAACTGGTATGATGGGTATGGGAGCTATACCCGCGGCCCAGCACTCTCCCATCCCGAATAGAGGGAGGGATGTCCGGGAGTCTATGTCTGCGGTCCGGGCGAGGGGGACGGTGAGAGGGGATGGGCGGACGCGGTCGAGGGTGGAGAAACCTGCGGGGAGTCCTGGGCCGGGATATGGGACGGCTAATGATGTGCTTTCCAGGAGAATAAGTGAGGCCGATGAAGGGGCGGCAGAATTGGATGCGCAGCCCACGCCACCTGTGAGAGGGGGATTTGGGGGCGAGGACGACGGGTTCGGGGTTGATAGTCCGATTGTCAAGACGCCTGAAGACAAACTCGGGGCTTATCCGTTCCCGGTGGAAGGTGAGAGGCAGGTGGGGAACGGTGGTGGAGTGGGAGCAACGCTCAACGGACCCATGGAGGACGTGGTGATGCCTGATGAGAATTCTTTCACTCCCGTTGAGCCACCGAAAAGAGGAGAATTGGAGGCCGCACCACAAGTTAACGGCGACTTTCACCCCCAACAGCAACACGCAGCTCCGACGCTCAGCCGCGCGACTTCGAGGGCCGTGAGATATGATACCCCGCCCCCAGCGCAGTACAACACACCAGCCAGCAACGAGGGCTCCCCGCAGCCCGGGAAGGAACTCACGCTCTTCCTGCAGTACAAAAGCAGGATTAAGAAGTATGTTTTGGATGGTGGGGAGCTCAGTGTGCCGAGGTTGCAGTTAGCTTTTATTGAAAAGTTTGCGTGGAATACGCAGGAGAATGGGGGGGATTTGCCGGAGATCTATATCCAGGACCCCGTTTCTGGCGTACGGTACGAATTGGATGGTCTGCAGGACGTGCGAGATCGGTCGGTTCTTGTACTTAATGTTGAGGCGTTGGATGAGGTGAAGAGGCATATTGATGATGGGATTGGGGGACTCAGGAGAATGGTTGAGGGACTGAGGGTAGGGATGGAGGAGCAGAAGGGCGCGTTGGGGTTGGTGACTGAGAGGCAGCAGGAGGCTGCTAAGACTTTGGCTGGGGTTGTGGTTGCTGCTGCTCCGGTTGTTGTTGGGGGAGGTGGTGGGGTGGCGAGATCGGCTTCGGGTCATATGAGGAGTGTGAGTACGAAACAAGCTGGGGGTCAATTGGAGGAGGTGAGGTCTCTGAGGAGGGATCTGGCGGTCGTGAGACAGACGTATGGGGCTTTTGTGGCGGATATTAATGCTAGTATGGGTTCTATCAAGACGAAAGCTGGGAGTGTTAAGAAAGCTGCTGCGGCTACGGTGGCGGCGGTCCCGGCGTTGGATGTTGGTGGGACGGGGAACAACAACGCTGGACGCGCGCACGTGGATAAAGGGAAGAAGAGTTTATCCGAGGACAGCGAGAAGATCGTCAACCGCGTTGATGACCTCCAGGACGTGGTGGAGGATTTGAGGAAGGATGTTGTGTTGCGTGGTGTTAGGCCTTTGCCGCGGCAGTTGGAGACGGTGAGTAAGGATATAAGTCTGGCGACTTCGGAGTTGAAGAAGTTGCAGGAGTATTTGAGGAAGGAGAAGCCGGTTTGGACTAAGATTTGGGAGAGGGAGTTGCAGGTTGTGTGTGATGAGCGGGAGTTGTTGACGATGCAGGAGGAGTTGGTTATGGATTTGGAGGATGATTTGGAGAAGGCGGCGGTTACTTTTGCGCTTGTGGAGGAGGCTACAAGGCAGCAGAATTTGGTTGCTAATCCGGGCGAAGCTGCGAGGGTGGCTAGCGGTGGTGTGCTGACTCCAGGTGGTTCGAGATCTAGTTCGAGGACGCTGAGGTCGGTGGGGGTGGCGGATCCGACGAAGGCGCATGATGGTGTGCTGGGGGAGGTTAGGGCGTTGCAGCCTAATCATGAGAGTAGGTTGGAGGCTATTGAGCGGGCGGAGAAGATGAGGCAGAGGGAGTTGGAGGATAGGAAGGGTGGGGAGTTTCAGAGGGAGTTGGGGAGTTTTGTTGAGGATGGGAGGTTGAAGAAGAGTGGTGGGGTGGAGGAGGTGGAGAGGTTAAGGAAGGCACGAGAGGAGAAGACGAGGAGGGAGGTGTGGGAGACTACGCAGGCTAGGGAGAGGGCGAGGGCGGAGAAGGAGGCCGCTAAGAATACCCCTGCGGTGGTGGACATACCAGCTACAAATGGGGTGCCTGAAGCAGCAGCTGTGGTGGAAAATTATGAGGGCACGAGGGAAAGTAGTCCCGAGCTTTTTGTGGAGGCGAAGGAGGACGTTGGGTCTTAGGATGATACTGATGGGTCTTCGATGAGTGAGTATGCGTACTCGGGTTGTATGTAAGGTATAGATGACATGTATTGCATAGGCTCGACGGATTTCTTCTTCGCAAGCCAACGCTTCTTACGCTAACATACTCCGTCAACCTCTGTCCTCGGAAAGCTAGCGTATCTATCATGCAGTCTTGTCTGCGGAGCTTCCTAGCGAAGGGACAAGTCTGACAGTCTGCCTATCATCCCAGCCTCTGAATTCGTCCATCTGACAACCAAGAAACATATCAAGAGGAAGGATCGTCGTCGGCTCCAACAGCCTGGCTTGCGTGAGCCTACGGGCCCCCGAATCGCTCTCCTCGGTGGCAAGCATCTTCTGGTAAGCGTACCCGAGCTCCCTGTCCGCTGACTTGCCACGGCATGCGTATACCATATTCCTGGAAAGCCCAGCCGATGGCAAGCCCAGACTATCAGCATCCAATATGTTCAGTGCCACGTACTCCACATCTCGATTGTCGTTGGTGAAAGTCATGTCAGATGGCCAAAATGGCATCACTTTGGCCGCGAAACGCACTTGTGCGATTCCCGCTCGAAGGCCCCCCATACGTATTCGTATTCGAGCCGCAGCTGAGATGTAGGGAAAGTGGTCCAGAGCAGGGCGAACAATTCTGACTGGCTATGATGAGTCGAAATATTGGACCGTCTGTAGAAGTGGGTGAAGCACTGAGCGGCAAATTCTTGATGCAGACAGGCAGCAGAAGTCTGGATTTGGACCGCAGCAAATTTGCGAAGCGCTGCTAGCACTGGCACGTCTCTGAGATCAAGCTCATCGATTTGTCCACGTAGTCGTTGGCGTTCTTCGTCAATGAGTGGCTCGAGCAGTGTTCTGTCGTGGTAGTGAATAAATCTGCGGAATCGAGTACACACTTGGCTGAAGCGGCTCAGGTTTCGAAGATTGAGGTATGAAGCAGTATCCAAAAGCAGTTCGTTGTGGAGTGTCGCAAGAGAAGCGCTAGAAGTGGACGCCATGCTTCACGTTGTATGGTGTTGGTATGATGGAGGGCCCGTACGTGAGACAAGGGCTTGCGTGGAATGGACAGGACGAAGTGCAAAGCGTGGTAGAGGAAGGTTGACCAGGCGGAGCTGTTACATCGGATAAGTGTCCTTTCACACATTCCATCGGCCGTGTGTTCATGTGTGTGAGTCACCTGGATGCGAGCCATTGCCAAACCTTCCATTGGCCGTGTGTTTGATATTGTGGTCAGCAGAGTGCAGTAAGGTTTGAAGCACCAACTTAGTTGCATTTACAATAGCAGAATCACCTGCAGCACTAAAAGCCATACATTTCAATCTATGATTGACGGTTCATCGTCCCTAGAGGCAGCCGCCTATTGTCAAGCCTTCTCACAGACTGCTCGATCCCATGCCGATCTCAATCACCACATTCTCCTTCGAGAGATCACCGCGGCAGGTAAGATCCGCACGAGCTCCGTTAACCTCGCCAGCATGAGAACGCGACCGCTCTCGGTACCGCTCTCTTTGCTCCTCTCGTTTGCCTTGATCAGTCTCGTGTACACGGAGTCCTCGCGGCATGCATAGACCATGCCACTGCCACGGGGAAGGTTTGGCAGCCTCAAGCAGCGGACAGTCTCGCTACCCAAAGCCACATACATAGCATCAGGGCGGTAGTCGTTGAAGACGACGTTCGCAGGCCAAAGCTCGGCCTTAAGGAGGGCCACTCGGTCTATCTCCGCCTGAGGTATAGTCGGCATGTGTGGAGGTGCCATTTGTCCAGTCGTGGTCCATACGAGCGACCACATACTCTTGGGAGAGTAGCTGCTGTATCGGGTAGATCGGTTGGATCCTTGGTACAATGCGACGAAGCACCGCGAGACGAAATCCCTGTCGAGGCGAATTGTTGTAGCCTCGGTAGCCTGGACCTTGGAGAACTTCCGCAGCGCCGTGATGAGGTCAAAGCCAGTAAAGTTCAGTTCGTGGGCTTGCTCGCTGAGGCGGTGGTGTTGACGCTTGATGGCGTAATAAGTGATAGAATTTTTGTGCTTGTGGACAATCGAGTCAAACTTGCGGCAAGTCCGAGCAAACTTCGGCATGTCGACGATGTCGAGACGTTCAGCGATCGAAACAAGGAGCTCTCCAGGGAACTCCGCGAGGCTGGACCGAGATGTAGCGGCTGCCATGATAGATCGTTGAGCAGTTGTACGTGGTTATGTAATGTGTAGGGACGAGGAATCTGTACGGGAGAGAGATGTCAAGAGAAGAGGAAGTGTCAGCGTTGAGATGTTACGAGAAGAGAGTACCCTTTAAAAGGACCTGGTAGAGTACGAGTCAGCAGATATGTCAGTCGCCGGAGAGATGGTCAGCAGTAACAATAAAGTTCAGAATGTTTCTTCAAACCTGAACTTCTCTTGGCGAGAGTGGATTACCCAAGACCAGTGTACAGTACCACTAGCCCGGTGTCCGCCATGAAACTTGCTGTCAAAGTACCCTAGGATCAGACCAAGCGGCGCTCGCTACGAGGACACATCTTGTCAACCCTGTCGACTTTCTCCCATGGCAAGAGACGTAACGCTGCAGGAAAAAATCGAGGCAATGCCCTTTCCTACTCCTTTTTTTTTGGGCAGCCAAAGCGGCACGTACTTCGCCGTAATGGCAGATATGGTCTTAGCCGCGCAATTGGTCGATGCGCCGCAAATACACGATCAGATGTGCTTCCCACTTCTTTTGATTCGACAACAGCCCCTGTACTTTCCGACAAGTGTCAGGTCGACAGGCCTTGTCGAGGAGATAGCTCTTGAGCTCTCACCTCCGGTACTGCTTTCAGGCCATTCGCGAGAAGGCAGCAGCATCCTCCTCACTGGCTTGCCACGTTCTTAATGGCTGTGCTTAGGCTGTTATCATCCTGTCACCATGTGTTTTCACCGAGATGTATCCACAAGAAACACTCCCAATGCGCAAAATTTCAGGGTTCTTCATCTCGTAGCACAATTTCTTATCTAGTTGCTGGAAGACACGCTACTGCGCTACTTCGAACCTTCCCATATCTTTGAAAGCCTCGAGCCTTCGGGACCCAAACGTCGCGCACCGGTATCTATGAGCAGCTGCACACACAATTCCTTGGGCCCTAATATCGCAGCTTGGAGCGCACTGCCGTGGACAGCAGAAGCACTTATCATGTCGCCATGGCTCAGCAACAACGTCACAATCTACGTAGAGCCAAAGCGAGATGCAGCGGTAAGAGTGGTTGCCTGGGATCCGCCTCCCATGTCGGGGTCAGCACCTTGCTGCAGAAGAAGCGTTTTGGCCACTTCTCTGTGGGCTTTGAGCGGACCTTCAATACATGCCACCTGCGCCATCATGCTTTTCCTTTCTTGCTGGTTGCTAGCTCTGGCACCTAGAGCAGCCCCGTGTCCGGCGGATTGGTCAAGTTTTGTTGTACTGGGGTTATAGCTCATCTTTTGCGTGACGCGAATAGTAGATACCTTCGCGGTGTATTCATGCATGAACTTGTTTGCGCCGACTTATTATCCACCTCACGAGCATTGTCGGTGCCCGCTCCTGCAGCGACCAGCATGCGCACCACCTCTGTGTGACCGTTTTCCATCGCAATTTCAAGCGGTGCATTGGCGCTACAGCTCTCATGCGAATCAAGCGCGAACTCGACGTCGGTGTGCACATTCGCCCCGTTCTCTAACAGCAACTTCACGACCGCTATGTTACCTGTGTGACAAGCAGCCTGCAGTGCCGTTCCGCGCTGCTTGGAGTACGGCTTCTCGAAGCAGCCATTTACATTAATACCATTATCGAGCAGCACCTGTACAACACCAAGAAAGCCCTTGTACTTTGCAGTGAAGAGCGCGGTGTCCCGTGCTGTGGCATTGGCATCCACTTTCATGTGAAGAAGCGAGTCAACCGCGTCGTGGAACATTGCAGAGGCTGAAACATGTAAAGGCTTACGGCCGATTCTCAAATCGACACCGTCCAATCTTAACTTGGTCATCTCATCAATCATCAGGTTCACGACTTCCAGTTGGCCAAGGCGACATGCTTCTTCCAGCGTATGCAGGGCACTGGTCGCATTTCCCAAGACCGGAGTGGCCCTGATGTCAATGCTATCTGATCGCAGCAGGAAGCGAAGAAGGGATACTTCGCTTTCCCAGATAGCCCAGAACCATGAGCTGATAGCTACGTCGCAACGATGCTGGTTTCCAGTGAACAGCCGCTCTACTGCCTCGTGGCCGTAGAATACCGCCCACCATAGAGTGATGCCGCTTACATTTCGGTCGCGGAGTGGGCATTGCTTCCATTTTTTTACTTTCGGCAAAGGTACAATGCCTTGGTCATCTTCCAGATCGAACATGCGGGCACCGTCCAGGCCGAACAGCTCCGTCAGCTGGTTGCAGTCGTTGGCGACTGTTTCAATGCTTGTTGGCGGCTGTTCTCGATGGTGAAGTCTGAGCACAGTGTGCAGCAAACGGTGGAGCGGAAGACTGTAGTCTGCTTTGATGGATTCCTTGGTGTCCATTCGCACCACCCCAAATAAGCCATACGCTTTGTCCCTCGATTCAAAGCATCGCAGGTCTCGATTTACCATCATGAGCTCCCAGAGACTATGATCGGTCGTGGCAGAGACTGCCGTACAATTGAGACCGCCGGGCTTCTAAGTACAGCATGGACGTCAGAGTTCCGAATGGTCTGGCCATCTGGCTGCTGTAAAGTCGCTGATACGATTGTGCGGAACGCTTTCTAGTCAAGAGTCTTTTCACCGCACCACATCGTGACTTTCGTCGCGAGCATGAGCTCTTGCAAGATCCACAGTCGAGTCCAGTATGCCCGCTGACAGAGCCGTATAACGGCGACGCCTCCAGGCTCATTCCAGAACCTTGAAAGCCTCCGGCCACTGTATTTGCGCCGGGCGCAATCGGCAAGTGCTTGTATCGCAAGGTCGCTGGAACTATGTGCTGGGCCTAGCCATACGACAACAGTACTAGCTCCGCTGTAGATATGCTCCATCAGGCCGATTTGCTGTGTCCTCTCTTCTGTATTTGTTTGATCAATACAAATAGAATCGATCCAAACGAGCGAGTCCAATCCGATCTTGCTAGCCTGTTCGAGGAATCGCCAAAGGTTCTTGCGAATGCGGACTTCTTGCCCATCTATTTCGATGACATAGCTGTCAGGTGGCGCTCCCCAAGTGTACGACAGTGCGATATATGTCGGGTTGCTGCTCAGCGAGGCAATTGCGGTCTCGCATCGTATGGTGTTGGCAGCACGGTTCGGGAGCAGTCTAATCAGGCGAACTTCGTCTGTGCGTAAAGTGCCCGGCTCGTCGACGAACTCATTGGGGCGCCTTTCGAGAGCTATATCGCTGGAAATCTGTAGCATGGAGCCTGGATCCATTCTGATAAGTGGTCCGGCAAACAAAGACCAGGGCTCCACAACAGCGCAAGTAAGATCACAATTGAGTATGCCGGAACAGATGATCAGGCCCCGGCGAGAGGAGATCTTATTAGGAAGCTGATCGTGCGCATCTCGTACTTTTCCTACAGCCCGTTGCTGTCCGCACATCCGCTTGTTCGAGCGTGGTTGGTGGACGAGGCTTGAAGAGTTGTGTACTGTAAACAATGCATCTCCGACTGCCAGGAAAGCTAAAGAGAAGCAATGTCAATGTGCAAACGGTGGAGCTCAAACCTGTCGTCTCGCTGGTTTGAAGAGTGCCAGTCTCGGCGGCTATGCTTCGCGGCTGTGCAACATCTTTCAGTAACGAATAGGAGTGCACATCGAATGTACCTGTTCAAGCACAAGCGAACGTGGTAGATACTCGTTTAGCAATGCAAGAGGGGCGGTAATGATCCTCGTCAACAGCCTTGCCGCTGCTATAAGACTTCGCAGATCTTTGCCATCGCAAGAGTTGGGCTGTCGAGACGGTGTTCGCATGGCGTACTTGACCGCGACGCGCAGGGTGTACTTGTATACTCGCCGTTAGGACACGTTTTCGGTTGTGTCGCATGTGGATGTTTTTCAGATGTTGTCGCTGTCGAGAAGAGCTCGTCGGCGAGCCAAGACGCATGTCCGACTTCAAACCTTGTTTATGGTATACACGACAACATCATCAACATTGAAACGGCAACTGTACAGTCCAGCATTCTTGTACATATCTGGAATTACGCGTTGCTTCAGATACATAGCGTTGTCCATCCGAAGCGTGAAGAGCAGAGAAGGAAACAAGTCCACCAACCGCATCGCGCCTGAACTCAGCACGCGACCCAAAACCATGTACCCATAAACCCTGCATACATCTCCTCAACATGTCCGGACGCTATAGAAGCTTGAGCGGCTCCCTTGTCGACCCCGAGAAACGCCGCGCCTCCATCTCTTCCGACTCCTCAGCACCAGACCTCATATCAACCCCCATGCTCGGCCAACCAGCAAGCAAACCCTCATTCGCATACCATCTCCCTCGCCGACGCTTTTCCCGCTACTTCACAGCCACCATATCCGGCCTGCTAATACTTTTGATCGTCTACTTAATAAGGGCAAGCTGGACAAGCGAAACCTCGCTAAAATTGGGATTGAAGAAACCACCTCCGCCGCCCCCAGCGTGGGAAGGCTTTCCGTTCTTGAAGAGATATCATGGCGGTATCAGGACGTTGGTGAGTAAAGCGGAGAATGTCCCAGAGTACCCTGGGGATGGAGGAGAGGAGGAAGAGTTGAGGGTCTTGCAGGAAGCGGCTATGGCGAGGAAGAAGGCAGAGGATGTTGTAAAAGCTGGGGATGGTGGATTCAATAAACGTGACGCGAACAGTTTCGTGGGTCAAAGTGAGAGGTTTGTGCCAAAATCACGATTTGGAGGCGAGGAGTATGAGCCGGCGGTAAAATGCTACCTAAACAACAAAACCCAACTCTCCATCCCGGATCTCCTGGCTTACAAAGGCGTAACGAAAGGCTTCCCAGATCCAGTCATGGGCTCCTACGAGTTACTGGGCTTGAGGAATGATATATGTTTCGAGCGCTACGGCCGTCTCGGACCATATGGTTACGGCTATAGTCGTAAATTCGGCGGCAGCGGAGCAGGAATGGAAGGGGAGAAAGAAGGTTCTGAACAAGTCTGGGGCGACAATCTCGAAATCGACTACCGCACGGTTTCCTGGTCGCAAGCACAAGACGATTGCGCGGAGCTGAATGCGCATCGTTTCCCTCCGCCGCCCAAGCAGCTGAACAACTTCTTTACTTCCATGAGCACAGGCGGTCCTCTCCGCGAATTGCCAGACAACTCTCCTAACCTCACGGCCGAAGGTCCACACGGCAAGAAGGTTTTGCCACGCACTGCAGTTCTGATCAGGACATGGGTAGGCTACCAATACGGTCCAGAAACGCTCTTCTATCTCCGCGCTCTCATGAATGAACTCTCCCTCCAAAGCGGCGGAGAGTATACCATCCATTTCCTCATCCACGTCAAAGACGATAATGCTCCGATCTGGTCTGATGAGGAGACGTACAACCGCATCCTGACTGACGCCCTACCAGCCGAGTTCCGCGGCATGGGCACCCTGTGGAGTGAACGCCACATGGGACTTATCTACGGCGGTGTCGCGGAATCCTTTTACCGTAACTTACCAGTGCACGGAGCGTACAGAAGTACATACATGCCCGTCCAATACTTCGCCCACCGCCACCCTGAATACGAGTTCTTCTGGCATTGGGAGATGGATGTCCGTTACACAGGCCACTGGGGCCATCTCTTCAACCAGGTCTCGGCCTGGGCTCAGCAGCAACCTCGAAAGGGCTTGTGGGAGAGGAACGGCCGGTTCTACGTCCCGAGTGAGCATGGGAGTTGGGAGGACTTCCGGCAGATGGTCAGGGTGCAGATGGAACATGGTACGGGGAAGAAGGAGGGCATGTATGGGAAGATGGGCGCGGATGCTAACAGTAAACATCCGCTTGACGATGTGGGCAGGCGGGCGGAGAGTCCGGTTTGGGGTCCTCTGCCACCTACTGGGGAAGGGGATGAGAGGGTGGATGGGGAGAGTGATCCGAAACCTCCGACGACGTATGAGAAGGATGGGTATGAGTGGGGTGTAGGTGAGGAAGCGGATTTCATTACTTTTAATCCTTTGTTCGACCCGCATGGTACGAATTGGATTCTGGCGGAGGATGTTACGGGGTATAATACTTCTGGTGGTTCGTACCCGCCGAGGAGGACGGCGATTATTACGGCGAGTAGGTTGAGTAGGAGGTTGTTGGAGACGATGCATCGGGAGACGGCGTTGAAGAGGCATACGATGTTTTCTGAGATGTGGCCTGGTTCTATCGCGCTTCACCACGGATACAAAGCCGTCTACGCACCTCACCCTGTCTACATCGACCGCGCGTGGCCTATGGGGTATTTGGCTGCAATCTTCAATAACGGGCGGAATGGCGCGGCGGGAGGTTCAAGGACTTCCGTCTTCTCTGACGAAAGGCAGCATAATTTTAGGGGCACGACGTGGTATTACGATGCTGGTTTTGCGGGGAATTTGTGGAAGAGGTGGTTGGGAAAACGGGTCGATGGGGATGGAGGGGAGCAGGAGGAGGTGGCGGGAGAGGGGAGGATGTGTTTGCCGGGTCTGCTTGTGCATCCTGTCAAGGATGCGGATGTTGTTTGGGAACACTTGGAGGGGGAGGTGTAGGTGGTTAATGGTGGGAGATGTGTTTACTTTGGTTTTTCTGAGATGTACTGGTCAAGCGAAGGTGTTTTGGAGTCCTTTGGGTACCTCTGGATGGAGTTTCGCGTTGGGTTATGTGCTGTACAGAGGCATAGCGCGGCTGCACAGGGCCTGAAATTTGAGACTGCCATGAGAGTCGTTCGTGGGAAATAGGAGTCGAAGTCAAGACTCTTGGATGCTGCCTTCATTTGACCTTTGTTCAATGTGAGACATGTCATTGTCGAACCCACAAGACAGTTAACACTTGCATAGGATAGCACTCCTGACACTTTCCATCTTTCACAGCACGTCTGAGACTTGTACAACTCGTCTGATACTTCTACAAGAACTCCTCGCCTCATCATCATAGCTCATGCACGCCAACAGCATGGCATCATCACCACCACCACTGATGTTCAGCGATCTCTCGACAGACATCATGTTCATGATCTTCGACCTCCTTCCCACAGCCGATCTATGTGAGCTCCGCCTAGTCAGTCCTTGGGAGGAGAACGAATCCTTCAAGTGTTTCGCCTGTCGAGCGTACAGACACATCGAATTCTGCGAGAGCCATCGCTCTATGCTTCACCTTGCCCAGGTCTTCCATAGAAATCACGCTCTCGCGTCCACGATGAAAACGTTGAGTGCTCGATGGCTCCCCGACGCCAATGTGGAGCTTTCGCAACCATCCTGTTACAGTCCACCGACGTGGCCGACATCTGCTGTGCTCGCCGTCCTACCTGAACTGGAGAAGCTTGAATTGCACGGCATGACTGACTCGGAATTCGGACGTCACTTCCATCTTCAGCCGAGCATGGGAGTCGATGGCAAGGTACGAGATGTTCCGCCTGGTACAGGGTGGCCACTACTCAGGAGCCTCTCCATCAAAGCATCATGCCTCACACATCGCAATCTCATGGCCCTTTTCCGACTTGTGAGTCCTGCGCTCCAGGAGCTGCACATGGAAGAGGTTCAGTCTCTTGACGGACATTGGGTTCGCATTCTTTTTGCAATGCTAGGTTCGGGTCTCAAATTGAGACGCTTGAGGCTGCGAGGTTTAGGGGACGAATACTGGCGGAGATGGAAGGACAGTAACGGCAAAGATCGTGTGATCTTGTACGACAGATATTTCACCTTTCAGAACGTCGGGGTCACGATCTCGAGGACTTTCGATGGTCAACTCGGCATCGAGAGGCTGTGTTTGCAGCACCGAGAGGCAAGCATGGAGGGCGCGGAGGCGATCGAAGTGGGGCTGGACATGGTCGCTAAGCATGTAGCTGCAGCGGAAGAGGTTTGGCGACGGGAGAGTCAAGATGTTTGAAGAGCGATGTGGTTGGAAGCAGGTGCTAGGGTAAAGTGGATGAGTGTACTGGCGTCTTTACTTGTCTGTGTGATAGCAGCGACGCTGACATACTAAGAGATAAGCACAATCTAGCTTGAACTTGCCATACTCTGATACCTCAAGATGACTTCACGGATTTGCTGTGGATGTTGTTCGACATGATCGAACAGGGCGGCGAAATTGTAGTTGGATGAGCACAAGCTATGATAGCGTTCTCACATCTTGGTGTGGGCGTTGAGCACCCAACAGAGAGATAGTAGTCTTAAGTGTCAACGACTGCCGAGCTGAGCATCTTGGGAGTCCTTCGCTGGTGCAGCGGGCGAACGACGGACGTCGGCGCCGCTCAGCTTTACACGGATATCTATACCTCCGTGTAACAGCGCGCCGGGCAAGTCTTCGGCGTACTTCACCGTATACCGCAAGCAGCAGGCCTAATTGCAGATGCTGCCCGGTTTGCTTGCAGTAGGCATGCCCGGCAGTTGCCATATGTATAGTGCTGCTATACCGCCGTGCGGGTGATCAGCCCGAAGTGTAGCTAGTGCGTGTCAAAGCGTTTCGGCAGTTGCGCTATAGCTGTTCGAATGGTGAGAACAACCCTGTCATTTTCGGCATCCTCCTTGCTATTGCGGCGTCTTACGTGGGGAAGCCTGCTTTGTCTTGCATGCGGAGGCCAGTAGCAGACTTGGGACTGTTTCGCGATGTCTTGCCTTGACCTGCTGCAAGCACGACTCCCTGGCCACCGACCCCGTCGCCTGCCACAATGTGCAGTGCATACCCAAGCGCTATACAGGCCATCGGAATACCCTTGGACTGTAAACTTCAGACTCCGTGAGAAGGTGGTATGCCATACGATCCAGCACGTGGCTCGTCGCGCTCCTCCAGCCTGCCTTCTGCAAATACGAACAGCTGCGACTGGTCATTAGCCTATGTTGATGTGAATCAAGATGCAATGACTATCGGCCTCGGCCATGAGGCTGTGCCGGAGCACGAGATCGGTTCTTAGCAAGTCCTTCATATCGAAATTGTCGAAGTCATGCGTTGCGAGTCTTACAAGAAGCGCTGTGAGAGTTGATCTTGTGCTCACTTTTGGTTCCAGACTACACACCACTCGTCTCTCTTGACCGTGCTCCGAGCTAGTGGTGACTTGACGTCGCTGCCTTGAGAGAAACAGAGTGGAGCTCGGCTAGTGAGCCTCATCTTGTTCGGGTGCTGTCACAGTGCAAGTCCAGTCAGCTACGCGGGCACTTGATCCTACGGTCAGGCCGAGGTCGAAGCAGTTGCGTTGCTCATCAAGAACTGCGGCCAATGTAAATCATGTCCAGCTCGCGAGAGAGGCAACCTTCGCTTTTGGCCAGGATGCAGTCTGAGGGGTTGCCGAATCGCGAGCGGGAAACTCATAATCGACTCGCCGATGGGTGTGCCAGTTTCTTGATTTCAAACTGCATGGCAATTGTTCTCGAAGACTTGACAGTTCGACAACGTCGTCCTTCCGGTTCGCTTGGCCTTGCATACTCGTCCGCAGCGGCCTGGCCCCTGGCCGTGATGGCAACACCGGCAAGTCCGAGCATTGCTAAGCTAATAAGAGGAGACACCGGTGACATGATTCCCACCCCAGTGCGTCGACTCGAAGGACCATCACATGCCGCATGAATTTCACCCAAACATGCCTTGTGTCACCACACGCTGCAGCCGTGGGCAGAACCCACACGAGCTGAAATTCGACGACATTGCCTGTAGATGCATATGTCCCTACGAAAGATGGACAAAAGCCCTGTCATTCGAAATCGGTATGACATTCACAGCGTCGGGCTACCACTCCTCAACTGACAGGTCGTACCATTGGCCGAGCAGTGCCCTTACCACGGTAGCAGTCGTCTCACCCCATCTTGCATCCCTTGTTTGACAAAGCAGATTCTTGGGAAGCAGTCAGACTTGCATGAAATCCACGGGGATACCTGGACAACTCTGGTACCGAGCATCCAACATCCTGGGCGGATGCCTTTTGTACGACTGTAGCCACGTGGGAGGACATGCGTAGAAGCTGCGCCGTATTCTGTGACGCAGTAAGCCACGGTTGTGTCAACCAGAGATGCGGGTGAAGTCGTTGGCCTAGCCAACAGGCTCCCTTGCCTCGATGCTGCACCTGGCACATGCACGCCGTTTACCGTGACTGCCACGTGTGTTGAACGCGCTTACGCAAGCCATCCGGACGGCGACATGCATTGAATCTTGTGGGCCTGGACCTGCGAACAGTGGTTCCGCCGTTAGGAGAGGTCGCACAGCTTTGTGTCAATCTACTTTATCCGTGCAGCCAGGTAGAGGCTGTCCGAGGATCGATGTCCATGATGTCCTGCGCAAGGCCTTGAGCGTATCGCTGCCGGAGTATTTGGCGCTCGTTTGCTGCAATATTCGGTCTCGTCGACGAGGAAGGATGTCGTCGGCAATCCGGACCACGGCGCAAGGCTGGCGGTAGACTTTCCAGCCCTACACGAAAGCCAGATTTCCACGTGTCGTGGCTTGCCTACCATGCAAGCCACGGCGGACCCAATTTTAGTGAGCATTTCGATCATGGTGAGAATATCCGATGTATGAGGTACTCTGGCTTGCAGTCGTACCGCGAACGGAGTGCGTCGGGCACGCTCCTAAGTCTGGCAAGCCGATGCGTATGTTATGCGACAACGTCCCACATCGAGGACAGATTCTTTAGGCGCTTTGCCTCCCCGCAGCGGGGTGCTCCCAATGACAAGATGGACAACCCTGTGAAGAGCTCTCCCAAGTCGTCGCGGCCAGCATGCATTCTTCGTGTGGTCGCCGAAGCAAGGCAGAAAGCTATCGTCGTCCTTGTCGACGCCCCCACGCAATTCTCGGCACTCGGAGACCTGCCCTACAGGGCCATGATCAGGTGAGATCCAGCGAAATTGCTCTTGCAGCTTGATCCCTGCTCAACACGAGGCGACCCTGGACTTCTGCGGTCGGCCAACCTGCACATCAGTCTGCGTGATCTGCTGTGCTCTCCGAGTCGTGTCACCGCCAACTCGCCGGCCTTTAGCCAGAGCGAGATGTGCGTCGTTGGCATGAGCGGTACCGTAAGTAAAGTGTGTGATGAGAAGACGATGCTTACCAGTTCGGAACGCCGGTTCGGTTTGATGACAGCACGAGCGCCAGGGTTCAGCTGGCGGTGACAAGTACACTCGTATTTGTGCAAAAGCGAGGGCGGAAATGTGCGCTGGTTCGCGATTCGTTGGGCAAGCGGGAAGGCACGTAATAAGAGAATCTGGAGAAATGGAAGCCCCCCTTTCTTCTACCGTTTTTCTAGCGGCAACGATCGCGGCGAAGGCTTTGATTGACACGGATCGAGAGGGGCAACCTCGAATAAACACGATCAGCAAGGAGCTGAAAATTCGCTGGGACGCGCTGAATTTTACACGCTGCCGTACAGCGAATGCAGTCCGAATCGGCGAAGAAGCATGCGCCCGTCGCATGGCAATAATGCTGCCGGCAGGAACAACGTGGTCAGGTCCCACTTTAGCTGCTTCGCGAAGTTCGGCATGTACTCTTTGGAAAAGTCGTGGTCACGGCCAGATGAAGAAGCTGTGAAACGCGATCGGCGTTAGAGAGCTTGACGACTTCGGGGATCACCACTACTCGACCGAACCTCAGCCGTGAATTGCTTCGTTATGGTGAGTTGAGTGATGGTGGTGTTGCGGCCTCGAAGGGCAGGCAGGACTGTAGTTGAGGACAGTCGTGTCCCTCCATGAGTCGTCAGCGCGGTGTTCCTGATATCGTGCGTGCACGCCCAGCCTCGGAGTTCGTTCGTCGTTAGTCACAGCTCGTCGATCTATTAGCAAACGAGAAGGTGGTATACACGATCCGCAGTCGTGTTCCGACCTGCTGGAACGGGGACTCGGACAAGGAGCCTCTCGCTTGCACAGCTCGTAGCGAGGACTCAGTGCCGTCATGTTGTCCCTGCTCGTCTGCTCGTTTGTGCGTCTTGTGTCGTTGTGTATATAGTCTTCTGCTCAGCGGCAGCATCCGGGCGTCTATGAGTGTGTGATATATATGGACCGAGAGTGAAACGTGGGCGGTCTGCCCTCGTCGCTGCCTTGCCGGCCAAAACCATGTTAGCGCTGTGACCTGAGTCGCCAAGGGCGATGACTGGAGTCAGCAGGAGGTGAAACAGACGAACAAAGCGCCGGCGAGCACAAGACGTCTGAGCGCAAAGTCAACTTACCAGGCACGCAGACAAAATCGGCATGCCGGCTGCCTCCCGTTCTGTCACATGGCGGTGCCGGTCAGAATTTGAGGTGAAAGGCGCGCACGGTCGCTCCTGCCTCGACGGCAATCCCTGTCCAAGGGCCCACTCTTCTGCTACATAGAAGACCGCCATCCTCCTTCTCAGCTGGATATACCCGCGTTCCTCACCGTCGCCGTCAACATCATAAGTATCCGCATTCCTCGGCCACTGGACTCACACGCACTCCACGAGGTGCCACGCGAATGTTCCGTCTGCACACGCTACTCCTGACGTAACCGAAAGATCGGCATCTGCACACCGCACGCAGATCAGGAGCCCTTCGGGAGTCCTGCTGCAGTCCATTGCAAGTGTGGATTCATTCACCAAATCCAAGACTCGCGCGCACTCACGGCTGGCATCGCTCGGCCGCATACGTTCCCGCGGTAGCATTCACAGTAGCGCTCACCCTCGGTCTGCCGCCATACCGGAACCTCTGCCGCTGCGAGGAGGCGAGACAATCCAGCCGACATCTGTCTCGCCCGTACGATCAGATCTTTCCACCTTGTCTGGCTCCTCCTCCGAGACAATCTACTCAGACGACAAGTCTGACGACTCAAGGTCTATCGAGGAACGCCCATTGAAGCCAACATCTTGGAACTCGAGCAAGCATCTTTTCAGCGACTCGGCACGGGACTACGACGATAAGGGCGACGTCGACCTCTACGCAAAGGCAGTACAGCACAGGCCGCGAATGATGCATCAAACCTCCTCGCGCCTGCTTCGCATGACCCAAGATGACCGACCATTCTCAAGGGTACGTATGATCACTTTCCTTCCTCGCGCGAGTGTGCACTGTGGGTATAGTGGGAGAGAGGGTGAATTTGTTGTGATGCAGCCATTGTGTGCTGTCAATGGCAGTGCGACGGACAGTGGAGAGAACTATCTACCATTCCCTCGTTTTCAACACTACACGGCACGGCAGCATGTTCGCTCAGCGCCTACAAGGCCGCACTCCTGCCTACTTTAATGTAACTACTGACTCACCATGGCGTGTGCAGGACTTCAAGGACCTGTTCTCCACCCTCATGGTCAGCCTGCCTCTGACACCACACCGAGTACGCTTCTCGCGGATAGAGCACACCTTCACGACCGAAGAAGCGATCACCAATCTGGGCTCGCTGAAATTCTCGCAATCAAATCGCATGCCAGACCCGAAGGACCCGTCGCGGATAGTGACCACGACGACGACTACGACGTTCTCCATGGCGAAAGAGATGGCCCGGTCAGTGTGCGGACGGTTTCTTGAGGCGCGATTCGTGGAGTCGGTGGATGGGAAGACGGACTTTACTTCGAAGAGTTCGGTGTGGCAGCTCACGCCCAAGGGCATGCACGTACTGGCACGATTCTGCCAACGCAATGGCATACATCAGAGACATGTGAATGAGGTCTTGGACTCGCCGAGGAACATGATGCAGTTGGTCATCCTGGAGCGAGACGCGGATACCGACAAGCTTGTGGACGACGCTCCAACGGTGCATGTAGTGTTCCGGCGATTCGCAGGCGATACTGGTCCTAACCTCAAGACGACCGGCTCCTCCGACTCCGATGACACAAACGAGTACGCAACAGGGCTCGTAGGCGTCAAGATGCAGCGATCGAGACGAAATGACAGGGAAGCACCCTACACCTTCACCGGCAAGGCCGCTTTCGATTGGCTACTCGATTGCTGCACGGTGGTCGACAAGCGCGAGGTCTTCGAGCTTACTAACCTCTTCGTGCAACACGAATTGATTGTACCTGCATCAGAGGATCACCGTGCCCCCTCCAATGGACCGAGATTCGCAGCATCAAAGCACGTATTATATGGCATCACACAGAAGGGCATGCGCATTGCAGGTTGGATTACCAGTCCTAACGGGTCGGTCAATGGCGAAGCTACAACGCAGCAACGGATACCTGCAGGAGTCGTGCGCGATTCTAACACGAACCGCATGACGGTCATTATCCGCGATCCTGCTCTGCGTCTACTATTCCGCGAGTACCTCCGTGAAACCCACTGCGAAGAGAACCTGTCCTTTTACGTCGAGGTCAAGGCTTTTCTAAGTGAGTACGAACGAGCCAAGCGCGACTCGGTCTCGCCACGCCTTGACGTGATCCGGGAGACGCTGGCGTCAGCTTACAGCTTGTACAATGCTTTCCTGGCACCTGGCTCACCCTGCGAGCTGAACATCGACCACAACCTGCGCAACGCTTTGGCGGGTCGGATGACACGGGCAGTGGGCGAGGATGAGCAGATGCTGAAGAGCTTGGACGAGGTTGCAGTCTTGTTCGATCAGGCGCAAAGCAGCGTTTTCAAGCTGATGGCGAGCGTAAGTCTGAGCTGACGATCGACTTTACAGTGCGATGTGCTGACCAACATTTGCAGGACTCGGTGCCCAAGTTCTCGCGTGAGCCAAAATATGCAGCCGTTCTGCGTGATCGCAATCTGGAGGGCATGCTCACCAACTTCGCCGCTGCCAGCATCTAAATTGGAGAACAAATGCTTCGCGATATTCGTAACATTGGTCTGTCGGTTTGATGACCCTCGACCATCCGCGCAACGTGCAGCGCAAGTCGCCTCCACTCGGTCAATCCGAGGAGTGGCGGCGTACATTCAGCTTTGTTGGCGACCCACCGAACAACGAAGAGCATGCAGTATTGCCAACCCGGCCGCGCCACCAAGGAACATAATATTCCCCAATGACGGGCCACAACTCGTCGGCATTGAGAGTTTGATTGAATGGGATTGGATGGGCGCATTGCGACAGGCGTTCACACACATGACCGCTGGACGTGTTTACTATGTTTGCATCTTTAATACCACTGCTGCACATCGCATGCATGGGGCGTAGTGGGCGAAAGGGAGAAGGGAGGAAGCGATTGAGCGACCGAGCGCGGCCGACAAGCTTGCTGCAGCGAGCTTCGGCGTAGGCATTAAGAATGACAAGACTGTACAGTAGCCGAGACAAAGCCATTGACATATCTGACTTGACGAGCTACTTGGAATCCTTCATTGCTTCATAAATTGTCTTGGTGATCACTGCTGCTATAGAGATTAACTCTGTATTGTCGATGTGCGCATCCGAGTGTACTAGTCGAGCCACCAATGCCTTCCAATCCAACAGCCTGTAGCCCGACCATCTATCCAAACGCTCTTAAGCACTATCCAATATATGCTGGCACGCGGTCACAACTGCGAGTCACCCTCAGGCCTCTTCGGCTGCGGAATGGCCTCCTTACACAACACAGCCACCTGCTTGAACAATCTCCGCCAGCCCACCGGGTCTCCCTTCGCTTTGATGAACCGCACTTCCAGGACTTCCATCTGCGTTGCTGCAAACACAGACCCGATCTCAACACGCTCTACCACTACACTGCCCTGCAGAAGCTGTTGCCGTGCATCTAGGGTCTTGACTGGAAATCGTACGCTCCCCATCTTACCATCGAGCGCCTCGGGAGAGAGAGGCTGAAAGGGTATGTCGAGTGCTGATAGCGCGGCGGTGATTAATGGTAGGAGATGCGGCATGCTGAAGTGCGAATAGAACCGCGTCATGCTATGAGCAGGTGCTATGTCGTTGAAGCGGCGTGCGTGCTGAGTTGCGGTCATGGAGCCCACGGCTACTTGCGAGAACTGGGACATACTTGGGTCTTCTGATAGGGCTGAGAGAAGAGCTTCTTCGGTGACTTGTATCCGTTTGTCCTGTGTCTTTGACGTAGGCTGTGAAGCGTTGATAGCTGTGTTGGGTCGGGGTGGTGTCTCCCACTCGAAAGGTGTGTTGGCGGCAGGCGTATCTGGTTGCGTGGAAGCGAACTTTGACCAGCCGGAGTCGACGTCCATAGCGTCGACTGGCTGCGAGTCTGCTTTTGCACGCTGAGATGCGGTGGGTGGTGCATTGAAGTCGATGCGCATCGACTCCATCATCTGTGTCGCCAGTTCTAGAGGGTTAACTACCATGCCATCAGCCGTCATCTCCGGATTCGCGCGCGTGTACCATGCGTGTTGCTTCACATTTGGTAGTGTAAGTCGCTCTGTAGCATTCACGTTTAGCATTCCAGTGACCAGACTCAGCGCTTCTGGTGGTATCTTGGTCCAGAGCTCATCCTTTGGCTGGCCGTGCGACATCACGTAGTCATAGTATTCGAACTGCTGCATCTCTGGCGTATCCCACGGCGTGTTACCTGCCAGCAGCACAAATAGTACGATCGCAATACTCCAGACGTCTGAACCCTGTGGATCGTATCCTTCCTTGTCCTCGCTTCCCTGCTGCTTCCTCTTCTGATTTCGCAACCCAACTTCCAGTATCTCCGGCGCAATGTACGGCGGACTTCCACACACCATGCCACATCTCTTCCTCTCGGTCCGTCCAGGCACCAAGAATTGTGTTGCGAGCCCGAAGTCTGCCAGCTTCAAATCACCGTCTGAACTCAATAACATGTTCTCTGGCTTGATATCTCTGTGCGCAACACCCTTGCTATGACACCATCCGATTGCATTTACCAGCTGTGTGAAGAACAAGTGTGCCACATCCTCAGTACACCCTTCATCCGCCTCAATCTTGTCGAACAGGTCGCCGCCGTCGGCTAACTCCAAGCACATGTATACCCACGCTGGGTCATCGCCATGTGAGAGAAACTGTATTATGTTCTTGTGTCCGCTGACACTTCGGTGGAGGGAGACTTCGATTTGCAGTTGCTTTGGCCGTAGCCGGCCGGCCTTGAACGCGTGCTCTTTGTGGATGAACTTGACGGCGATGATGGGCGTGGGTCTATTGAGGGGACATGCTTTCCGTATGCTGGGCTAGCCATCAGTATGCGCTGGATGTAACAGCAAGAGTGAGGCGTACGATGCGTATGCGCCGGAACCTATGGTCTTCGAGACAAGGCGAAAGGGTAGGTTTTTTGGTAGCGGTGCTACTTGCGACTATGTCGTCCGGTTAGCTGTATGTTCTGTGCACGTAGCACGATTAATATCATACATTCGGTGGTGCTCCCATAATTCTTCGCTGTCCAAGAAAATGTACCGTTTCAAGCAGTTGTTCAATGTTGTTTATGGATGACTTCCTTTCTGGGACGTGAACCACTTTACGCGTGCCTACGGGCCGGTAGATCATCCGGAACCTTGTTGGACCACACCTCTAACTTTGAACATCGGTCTTGCTTCGACATCGCATCGCATGCACACTCTGGAAGTTTGCTTGCTTGGAACACTGACAGTGTCCACGGGATAGCGATCAAGCACCTTATGCGCCGCAGATATCCTACCAATTTGGAGGACCACACGTTCCTGGCCGAAAACTAATATTTCCTGATCATCTACACAACGACTGGCTGGCCCAGACCGACTACAGATCACGCTGCTATTTCACACATGAATCTCACCATGTCTTGGCTGGAGGAACCGTCGGTCCAGCGATGGCAACTTGCATTCACGAATGCACTGCAAAGGCGCATTGAGGTCGAGCAACTCAAGGCGCCGCTGAAAGAACTAATGCGCAAAGATGTCTTGTCTGGAGAGGCTATTGCCAAAGTGCTACTAGGGCTCCGGGCCAACAAGCCAGGATTCGACGACCCTTTGCTCTTCAAGTATGTCCGCTTGCTTCTGAGCGAGGACTACGTCGGTACGGGTGATCTGCTCCTGGTTTTGCTGTCGAGTTCAAAGTCAAGCCCGGACAGTGCTCAAATGAAAGTTTGCGCTTCTGGCTTGCCATCTTGCGAAGAGCGCATATTCCTACTCCTTGCCGAACTGCATCACACAGCCTCGCTGCCCATCGACCCTGCACAAATACACCGCACAACCCATGCCGTGACCCGTTGGCTTCACACAATCTACGACCGCGAATACAATGCGCAGCTCGAGGCTGCTGGTGCTCACAGCCTTGACACATTCATGTACGGAACATACGAGGCACTAGCCTCGCTCGCGATCTCGATCTTTGGGCAGCAGAGCTTCCGAGCAGTCGGAGACCATGCTTGGTGGAAGACTCGTCGCGCAGCCGTCGTACGTGAGATGAGGAATTACGACGTGCATGTGCTGCAGTGGATGCAATCACAATGGACAGGTCGGCTGCAGGCTTTGACCACCTTACCTCCATTCGTCGAAATGGGCGAGGACGGCCGTCCACTACTTACTCATGACCAGGTCATGATGTCTCTGGCGCAAGACGGTGCGATTCCTGCTGCGCACTCTCGAGCGGGACTCTACGTGTGGCTGAATACTTGTCTCTGTGGTAGGCCTGCCACAGATGACATGAACATGCTCGGCTACCTTCAAACGCGCTACAACGGTGACAACCAAACGCTCGTCGTGCAGCTTCTTCACGCTTCGTTTGACGTTCTGACCGATGCGCTGTTGCGCAGCCAGCCTGCTCACGACGTCAAAGTCATACGGTCGTTCATCTGCAATAAAGTGCCTCTACTGCTTGCTACACTGGGCTCGTTCATGGGATCTGTGATGCTTGAGACCTGCATACAGACTGCATTTATTTCCATAGCCATGGATCCCATACCGCCCATCAGCGCCGGCTCGATGGAAGCAACCGAAATGCTGAAGCGTACCAGGCTCGAGTTTCTGCAAGCTTGTGCGTTGCACAGCGTTACATCTGAGAGCACTATCGGGTTGATCCTACAAGAGCCTCCATTGGGCATGCCTAAGCTCACGAAATACACCAAGCAGGGGTTGCTAAGCCAGTGTACAGCCAACATTGGGCGTCTCGAAGCGCTTACCACCGAGCTACAGGGCATGCAAGGCAACGCCGGCGCCGTGTGTCTGTGTATAGTGGAATTGATCGGAGGCCTGTGCGCGAGCAGAGACACCATGTCGCTGAAGACTGCATGCAACATCCTCATCAAGCATATACGCAACATGGATATTGTCATGCAGTATACTCGGCCTGACACGCTACTGCTTCCGCTATGCATGCTGTTGAAGGACTGGGTGCATGATCAGGACCAGAGTGAGTTTACGCCGGCGTACGAGGAGTTTGCTTCTGTTCTTCTGTTCACTCTGGCTGTAGTGCATCGCTACGGTCTGACCTCGGAGGATCTTGGGGTCGCCGGAATGGGTAATATCGTGTTCGAGATCTTGGGCGAGACACCAAGAGGCACATCCTTGTCGGACTTGAATCCTGAGCAGAACCAGCAGCTGGCAAAGTGGCTCGACGGACTGTTTGCTACCGACGACCAAGGCGAAACCAGTGGGATCAGCGACGACGTAATGCGCCAATGTCCGCCGCAAGCTTTTTACATGCTCGTGCCTACGCTATTCGAGCAGAGTGTGATGGCTTGCAAATCGGGTCACTTGTCGCTGAGCACTCTGAAGAGTGGACTAGAGCTCTTGCTAGAGCCGTTCCTCCTACCGTCACTTGTTGGAGGTTTGGGATGGCTAGTAAGCCACTCTTGGGAGGACCACAATGATGTGGACATTTTACTACAGACCCTGGATAAGCTCCTGAGACCTTCAAGTAGCTCCACAGAGACGCAAGCGATGCACAGAGCCGTCTTAGCGATGATCGCTGAGCCTCTGGAACGCTCGCTACAGGACCTGTTGCGAAAGCGGCCCGACAAGACAGTTGCACAAGGGATGACAGCGTTACTCCGGAAATATGCTGGAGCTACGAGGACATGTAGCAGTGACAGGGCAACCGTCACCGACTGGGTTGCAAGCGGAGATATTGGCAGAGAACTGCGCAGCTCTGTGAAGGAGTTGACGTCGTGGGCGGCGAATGTCACGCCTACTCCTCCACCGCGGTATCAGCCTCGGATGCTTCCGGCAGCTTGCGAATTGCTTGGTATTCGAAGCGTCGTCGAGGCTCTGTCAACTGCAATGCGCGAGATGCCGCTTCCGTTGACGGCAATAGTGCTCGACGTATGTACCAGCATGGTCTGCGCGCCGAGCCTCGTTAGCCATGCCTTGCGTCAGCAACTCGCTCTCGAGGCATCGAACACTCAGACCTTGCTAGAAAAGTCGGTCGGCGAGGCAACCGCACTTGTGCGCTTGCAGCATAGCGTAGAGGCTCAGCTCGTTGTGCATCAGCTGCAGATGCCTCTGGCTGTACCACCGCAGCAGTCTACGGACCAGATGATGGCAGATCTGGGACTAGCAAGCGAAGCTGCGGCCGCAGCGGACGTTGCGCTCATTGACAGCGCGGTACCTGCGTTACAGATGACCGATGCTGAGATAGATGCTGCTCTTGAGCAGCCAATGCAACTTGCAGATACCACAGCGCAAGGCATGCCTATCGTTAACTCTGGAGACATGCAAAGCGGACAGGTGCAGGACTTTTTCAACGAGCTAGGTATGCCGATGGATCAGCAGGTGATGCCTCTCCAGCAGATGTTACCACAGTCCAGAGCGATGTCCATGAGCGACCCGAATGCAGATGAAGACATCTTTGCCGGTCTTGACATGACTGGGGGAGACATGGGCGAGATGGAGGACGATTTCAATTTCGGTTGAGATCCGTGCTCAAAACCCTGCCACTGGATACAACAAGTTACCAACATATTCAGCACCTTTACGACATCTTCCAGTTTATATCGATGTCTGAACGGACAAATGCTCTACTCTTTCCTCGGCGAACAAACTCGTGCAGCGGGGTCGCCCGAGCTTCGGAGAGCTGACCTAGAACACTACAATACGCTCTCGCTGTCACACATCTTAGGAGTACCAATCATGCCGTACTCTCTGAAAGGAAGGAACGTCCTTGTCACTGGAGGCTCTCGGTGAGTAGCAGTGGTCAAATCCCATCATGCACCTACCTCCTCGGCTAAACATCCGCAGTGGTCTCGGCGCAGAGATATGTCGGAAGTTCGCCGCTGAGGGTTGTAATATTGCCATCAACTATGCCAATAGTGAAGCACCGGCGCAGGAGCTTGCCAAAGAGCTCCAGCAGAAGTACAACGTCAAGACTCTGGTTCTCAAGGCTGATGGGGGCGTTCTTTCCGAATGCGTAAATTGCGTGCAGGAGACCATCAAGGCATTTGGCGGAATAGATGGTGTAATCGGCAATGCTGGCTGGACTCGTTTCACGGACTTCGCGGACCTGGATGCGATGAGTGAGGCTGAGTGGGATAAGTGTTATGCTGTAAACGTGAAAGGCCAGCATGCTTTGATCAAGGAAGCACTGCCAACATTTAAGAAGAACGCGGAGGGAGGCTTCTTCATCATTACGTCGTCTATTGCTGGAAAGTCCCTGGGTGGCAGCAGCATGGCTTACTCAGTCACTAAGGCGGCACAGCTCCATTTGATGAAGTGTGTTGCGAAGGTCGCAGGAGAGAAAGCTCGCGTCAATGCGGTGCTCCCTGGCCTGCTCCTCACGGATTGGGGAAATGAGTACGGACCTGAGCGCATTAATGCACTGAAAGAGGCCGCAGTGTTGAAGAAAGAGGTAAGACATATCTCGATCGAGCTGTGTTCCCGTATCGTACTGATACTGGTCCAGACTGAACTGGGAGATTGTGCGGACGCATACATCATGCTCGCGAAGAACACTTCCATCACTGGACAGAACATACATGTCGGTGAGTGCACTTCATGGCTTGGAGCTGTCTCAGAATTCACTAACGAGAACTCCTAGACTCCGGCTTGGCGATACAGCATTTGTAGGCTAAGACAAGTAGGGCGCTAGACAGGCTCAGATATAGCTTGTATCAATACTGTCCACGTCAGACATGCTGAGGCGAAACCCGCTCTCCAGAGACCTGTCTCAACGAACACTGTCCTACGTGCCCCTTAAGAGAGTCCAGTTAGGCCAACTCATTCCTCCATCAATTTACTGTTACTTCCTCCCCTAGCATCAACCCAAACCATCAGTCGCAGCAAATCCAACGAGAATACCAAACCCCTTCCAGCCCACGAACCATGTCAAGCCCAAACAAATCAACGCAGGCCGCCTCGACAGGTGACTTGAGTCCAACATACTCCATCAACAGCACGCCACCACTCAGTCCTCCGACCCTACAGGCTCTCAGGTTCTACGACGATCTCGAACGCAAAAACGGCAGGGCGGAGAGGAGGGAGGCTGGTCCCAACCACATCTTTATGAAGCACAGGCTGCCGCGATGCAACACTATGTGACAACCGAGAACAACAGCAACCTGGACGGTATATTCCACCCAGCTTGAACGTGCTCTACGTTTCCGACGACTTGCTGACACTGGACAGTGGCTCATAGAGAGTCATCACGCAGCCCTGTTGCTTCCCACCGACCGATGCTGTGTGTTTCGAATCGATGCGAGTGATGGTTGTTGTGGCTGGCGGAAAGTGTGGTCAGGGGATGCAATGCAAGGTAGATTGAGGGAATGAGTGGGGGACGAAACCTGCCTCGATGAAGCCCTCGTTGTTGTACATGATCTAGGATTACACTATCGCTGGACCGTATCGTAGCAACAAACCTTCCTCAAGTTGTTCGAACCCTGCTTAATCGCCTTCTCCGCAGCAGTGAGGTGGCTGCTGATCGGCTATTCCTTGATAGCAGCGTCTATCGATTCTGCCCAACCAAGAGTCTAGCTCATCTCGATGTCGGCGCCGGCATGAATCCCATGCCCATTGGTGTGACCATTAGCCACTGCAACGCCCTTCACACCATTGAATCCGTTCTGCATGCCGGAGAGCTTCTCTTCACGCTCTCGCGCATTTATATGCACTATTCGTTCTCGATGTCTGTACTCAGCCAGCTCTTCGGCTTTTTGCTCGACGGCCATCTTGACGCTAGCCTGGCAACCTTGGATCCAAGCATCAAGGCTCCGGTCTGCCACGTATCCCAGCAAGATCTCGTCCTGTATTTGATTATCTTGAACAATAGGGTCCAGTAGATCACGGTTGGGAAAGCGATGAGCCAGATCTTCCGCCCGGCAAGCCGCTCCCACACAGTCCGACGGCTCCAGCACTCGAACCGGACTATCTGGTCTTGAGGTTGTAGCACTGTCCTGGAGAGGAAACATTGTGCGCCATGGTGCAGTGCCCCGGAGTCGTTCTTGGACGTCATCGTCCGTGCTGCCTTTCTCCTCGCTGGTGATGATGCTCCAGTCGTCGTAGATGTAGCAGCGTTTCCAGATGAGTTGTAGGAGAGTCTCAAAACGTGCTTGTGGCATGCTTGGAGCAGCAGCATCAAGCACTTCGAGCGCCAAGGAGAATTCTGTGCCATTCAGACTAGCGACGGGCCGGTCGATGGGGTCCTTGACGATGTAATTATCCATCAGTGTGAGCACGTCGATCAACTCCTCTGGTGAGAGCGCATCGTGGTTCAATAGCTGCTCCAGATGGACAGCGAGGACCTGCTTCAGCGACCCGTAGTCTTCCACCTTCTTGCCAAAGGTATCCATGGCGAGTAGGACCTCGGCGTCCCGGTCGAGGGCTCCCATACATTCTTGGCGTACGTGCTCGTATACTCGCTCTTGTACTCCTGAGATTCTGAGTTGCGCGGTGGGGATATTGACGGTATCAACAAGCTCTCCAAGCTGCTCCTGAGCCGCAAGCAGCGCCAATTTGCTTAGACTCAATTCGACTTTCTTGGCCCACAGTCGAGTCTCACGCTCTAGAGCAGCAGCTGCTAGCGTCTCGCCGGCGCGACGGAAGTCCTCACAGGCACCAATATCATTAAACCAGCAGATCTTGCGTTTGGTGCCGGCGGGATCTTTGCGGAGATACCTACAAATCGTCAGCTTCTGCCCATCTCGATAAAGCCGCCAGCGAGCATCTCCGCGTCGCCATATCGGACCCACGCCGGTGCAGTCGGCTGCAACCTGCCATGAGAATGAGCGAGCTGGGGGATGGCAACTCACCTCGTCAAAGCGTTTGGCCAATTCGTCTGTGCTCGCTCAACCATGACGCCGGCTTTCCCATCTCCACCGTTTGAAAATGCCTGGTCGAAGAAAGCATCTGCCCAGTCTTCACCAAACTTGTCAAAATACCTCCCTATCCGCTCAGTCATCTCTTGCAACAACCCTGTGGCAATATCTGACTCTGCGGTCGACATATTGGGATTCGAGAGCTCTTCGAGGTAGTATTGCGTCTCCCCGACCACGAGCTCGGTCAGAGTGCCCATATCCCGGTAACGCTCCGCCAGCTGCATGCCTTGCTCCGAGGATCCTATCGATGGTAGTGTCCTGATAAGCTTATAGCGGTCCTGAGAAATATTAGCATCTCCACAATAAAGACTGTGCTCACGCTGCTGGCCCGGCAAATCGCAGGGTACCGCGAACTCTTTTCCACGAGACAACGGTGCAAGCATCTCCGTGCCGCAGCACGCGCCCATGGCACTACTCTGGGCGATCCGAGCCCAGGACAATAACTCATCATGGAGATGTCAACACTCCGACTCACCTCATCGTACGCCCTCCGCATCTCATCTGCGACTCGCTGCTCACCATTTGCAGCAACCCAAGCAATACTCTCTCTCCATATCCTGCATCCCAGCTCGATCAGCTCCGGGTTAATTGAAAGAATCCTCTTAATGCTATCGACCTCCGTGCCACCCTTCTCGTATATCACTCTTGCAAATTCTCCTGATAGCTTTGGAATCTCACTGCCAGCCTTGAGCATCGCCTTAGTCGAAGTCCACAACTCAGGCACTCCCGCAAGATCTGCGACCTCGAGGCCGTAGACAGTTTCAGCGTTTTCCGCTCGAAATGCAAACGCCGCGTTCAGTGCGCGAGACCACAGCTCATCGGCCTGGTCAACACATCTAGTCGTCTTCTCCGACATGCCTGCATCCGCCTTGAGCGCGGTTACCAGACCACTGATATGCGAGAGCAAGTAGTTTACCCGCGAAAGGCCTTTCACGAAGAACCTCCGCACCCTGTCATCGGCTGAGCCGTCCTCATCGCCGCCAGTTTGCATATCCAGAAGTGCAACCAGCTCATCAACAACTGTAGCCGTCCTCTTGACTTCTCCACCACCGCAATGCTCAGAGAATACCCTCCACATCTCGAGCGCAGCTGAAACCTTCTCAGCGTCGGCGAGAAGTCTCCATCGCACTTCTCGTGAAATCTGCTGGGAATAATTGGCGCTCCCGCAATCGACCAAGGCCCGTAGAGCTCGCATGCGAAACTCCAGATGTGCCTCGACGCTCGTTGTCGCAGGAGAGATAAAAGAGGTGTCACTCCTCAGCACTTCGTCGCTGATCCGAAGCATAGCGCGCTCAAATTCTTGCCATCCATCGTGCTTGATACGGAAGTCAAGTATTTTCTCCGCGCCTTGCAAAGCACCGTAGAAGACTGCTTGCTCGATTCTGCCCTTGACGTCGACCGAGTTGTTCTCCCTGCCTCCAGTGGCATTGATTCTGACCACTCCCACACCCTTGACAAACACGATCAGCTTCGAATCGGGACTAGCAGTCCTCGAATCCTCGGCAACTGCGTCGAGAACGGCATCCGCCCCACCCTTGAACCACACCACCTCCTCCTTCCCTTTGTGCTGGTCCGCAAGTTCTAGATAAGACTCGCCATGCAATTGTGCGTTGGGATCCTCCTCCTCGAAACCTTCGGGGCCAGAAATATCAACAACAGCCACACCTTTGCCACCGCATACAACGAACGCCGTACCAGCAGTAGCAGGGAGCATCAACTTCAATTCCACCTCTTTCCCACCCGTCCGTGCTCCCATCAAGCTCTGTAGCGTATTCACACGCTCGACAGTCGCGGAAAAGTCTACGATCCTCAGCTGAACAAGGTACGCATTCCCGCCTGCGCTGCACAGAACCCACACAGCAAGCTCATCATTCGTCCCCATCTTGGCGACTTCCATACCGCTCCTACCATTGCCTACTGTGCTGTGTGGCGAGGAGGCAAAAGCGAGATCGTGCATCACCACCTCATCATCCCTGCCCAATTCCCGTGCCAATACTTCCCTGAGATCGACTCTCGTGCTTCCGTCGTATGTCTGCCCTCCACCTCCCCTGGTATCAACACTGAACATAGTCAAGCCACCCTCCTTAGTCAAGCTAATCACTTCTGTCTTCTGGGCTTTGGTCCCAATAGCCCTCGTGCGTAGACCAACGATACTCCTCCCACCTGTAGCACCACCGCTGCCGCTGCCAGACAGCGAGATAGCGGTAGGCAGCCAACTCGTCAGCCCACCGATCGAGAACGAGGACGTGCTGCCGAAGCCCTGCGTAGGCCCATGGTTGTTTGGTAGGAGTTTTGAGATGATCGCTGGCTGCCCTAGCTGATTGTGGAGGGTCAACTGCGCAATGCGGCCCGTGCAAGTCGTTAGGAGGTATACAGAGGGTCCGGTGGCAGTCAGGCTGGTGACGGATCTACACATTTCACATTAGAGTTAGCAAAGTCGGAACGTGAGCCCCTCTGCATCGCTGGATACGCCCATGCTCGTGCGTCGAGCAACCCAGCCATGACACATGTTCGCAGTCCTGGGATGTGTACTCACTCATTATAACTCAAACCCTCCACCTTGCCCTCCACGCCCTTGTCTTCCTTTGCCTTGTCCTGGAATAGCAAACCTTTTGCCGCTGCCCGTTCAATGGATGGCCAGTATACCGCCTTCCCAGTCGCGTTCACAACCAGAAGTCCCACGTCTCCGCCACCTCCTGCTGTGCTGCCAGGCACCAGCGCTCCGAATGGCAGCTCTTGAGCAGTAGCCAGTCGCGGGTGTAGGCTCGCTGGAAGGTCGAAAGTTCGCACTGCTGGTCCAGCGCAGGCAGCATGAGATGTATAGTCCCAGACTACCGCCTTGTCCTTGGTCACAGCCAACGCTAGATGCTGATCGCGTGTATGCTGATGCCCCAAACCACTTCCCAAGCTCAACAAACTGCCGCGATAATGTACTCCCTTCAATTCTGTCGGCGTGGAAGGCAACAATTTGACGCTGTAGACATCGTTTTGGGTCAATGTCGTCGCGCCATCGCCCTTCAGAGGCCGATGCTTGGGCAGCACCGTTGTTCTTCGCGAGCCGTGGATGGGCATCTCTGTTGGCGCAACCATTGATCTGCTCACACTCCAGCCTTTCGTGCTTCCCGATGGAGCGGTACTTGGGGGACGTGTGTTTGACTCTCGCGACTCTGTTTCTGTTTCTTCGGTGCCGTCGCGAGAGGTGAAGGTGGTAGCGCTCAATTTACTCCTCTTGCGCCTGGGAGCTGTGCGTTGCAGACTGTCGCCATCGCTCTGCCGTGGTCTTCGCAAGGGGTTACGGGTCGTGCTACGGAGGGCCCGCGCAGTCGACGGGGGTGGAGATGTCGACATTACCTGTGTGTTGATGTTATAGTTTCGAGCTCGAATGTTTGTTTCGCGTCCAGTGTTTGGATGCGGAGAAGTTTAAAGTTTAGCGGCAGCGGCAACGGAGGATTGCCAAGCCAAGGTGACGATCTGGGAACGACACGTTTTTGCCAACATGAAGAGAACACTCTTCTCCAGAAGACCAAAACGTGCCAGACACAGGTACTGCGCTAGGGGTGCAGGGTCATCACTGGGCAGGTGAGAGAGCTATAATCGCCTCGATACCGCGAGTGTGTACGCCAAATGGAAAATCGGTAAATACGACAACGGCGAATACAAGATGCCACAGATGCTTGGATGATTGACGTGGCAATCCTCGCAGATGCTTGGCCGCCAGAACATCGTTATGAAGGCACTGGACTACACAAACGACGTACTACGCTTGCATGATTCGACGGATATCCGCTTGCTACAGCTACACCCTCTACTGGACGAGGGTAAGCTTAGCTGTTCACTAGCTGTTTTCAATCAGGCCGCAATACCACGGTACAACTGCCTGTCGTACACCTGGGGACCACATCTTTCGGGCGGAATCGAAGATGAGTCACACACATCTAGCAGTCGTGCCTTGCTGTGCAATGGCTGCTATGTCTCCATCGCCTACAACCTGAGTACCGCCTTGATCGCGCTCGCACGAGACCAGGTGGCCGAGGAGCCTGCGATATTCTATTGGGTCGATGCCATTTCGATAGACCAGGCCAACGTCGCAGAGCGAAATAGTCAGGTCGGCCAGATGCACCGTATTTTCTGCGAAGCGTATGCCACCATTGCTTGGCTGGGTCCTTCTCTATCTAATGGCACTTGGCCACATGAAGACTGGCCATCGACCTTGTCATTCATGAGAGACTTTCATCACGTTGACGGCCCGCAAGGTAAGTACGAAATCTACCAAAGTGTACAGGGCTACCACCATGGAGATCCCGAGGCCTACAGGAAGCTTGGTATTCCCTTCGTCAAAGCCGATCAGTGGTACGTGCTCGCTCAGCTCATGAGATGTGCGTGGTTCTCACGCGTCTGGTGTTTCCAGGAGATGCTCATATCTCGGCGTCTGAAGCTGCTGTGTGGGCGCCATCAGGTGAGTGTCGATGAGCTTTACGATGTCAATCAATTCCTGTCTTCTAGTAGGTGGGGATCGCAAATGCTTCCACACTCATCGGTAGCAGACATTCTCTTGGAACCTGATCTTTCTGCCTTCTACTATCGGGAACGGTATCAAGAAAGAGGACCATTAGACGCCCGCGCCGTTCAGGCTTGCCTGGGTCAACTAGTCCGGAAACATCGATATGCGACCGATCCTCGAGACTTCATCTACGGCTTGCTGGGTTGCGCAGATGCGAGCGTGAGAGAGTTGATCGTGCCGGACTACAGCAAGAGCGTCAGAGATGTCTACATCGAGACTGCACGGGCCATGATCACGCTGACGGGAACTTTGCAGCTGCTCGGTTGTGTGCAGTCAGAAGGCGATACTTCGATTCAAGGCCTGCCCTCGTGGGTACCAGACTTCTCACTCGTGCCATCGCCCAATTCACTGCATCCGTTGTACAAAGCGGAAGAGTTTCGCGCCGCAGGAGAAACGACATTGATCGTTCACTCCACCCCTTCGATGGACGTGCTGAGCCTCGATGGAATTTGCTTTGATTCCGTGGCCGCAACCTTCCAGCCCCTATCAGAATTTGGGGACGACTTCGAAGACCGTGAGCAGCTGGACGCACTCGGGTACTTGCAGGTTTTGCTGGACATCTTGTCACGCAGTGAAGATATATATCACGTTCCTGGCGAGTCCATCGTCGAATCCTTCTGGCGTACCACAATGGCGAATACAGCCCTACAGGTATATCCGGCGCCATTGACATGGAGGGCCCATTTCCGGAACTGGCTGCTACTCCAGCTGGTCAGTATGACGCCGGGTGGACCTACCTTCGAGTTCTCACGAAGGTTGCTGGATGAGCTCGCGATCCTACGTGCTTCGGGCGACGTGTTAGACGCAGAGCTGCCCATGCTCCAAGATGTGGTAGCTGCCAGTGAAGGGTTTGAGTTCATACCTGGACAGCCATACTCTTGGAACGAGGAAGCAGACAGAGACGGACAGGTCTCGAGCTCGTATCTATTCACTTCCAACCGCCGTCTCAAGACTTGGATGCGTAGCTTGAGCCTTTCGGCTCACGGATATCTATGCATGAGCACTCTGGAGACGATGACTGGAGATGAAATCTGGATCTTGCGAGGGGCCGGTACTCCTTTCGTCCTACGTCGTGGGTTGGATAACAAGATGAGGCTCATCGGGGAGGCGTACGTTCATGGTATCATGAACGGCGAAGCGAGTGCTGAACAGGGTGTGAAGTGGCAGAGGGTTGAGCTTGTGTGACGAGCCGGGTGGCCTTGTATCGTTGCTTGTGAGTGGCGACGAGGACAACGCTGATACGGGCTGTGTTTCAAGTTATGCCAAAGTCAGCACTAAACTGTGTAGCCACAGAACCCGCTCACCTCTAAAAGACATTGCTGCAAACAGCCATACGTGAGAAGGCAGATTTGGTGAAGTGTCATGGACGATACATCTCAGGCCCCCATCACGAATCATCCTCACCTTTGGTAAGGTAATCAAGCTACCTGCGAGCCGTCACCGTGTTCATTGACTGACTCAGACTCCAATGCTATAGACTTTTTCCGAGCTAGACCACTAATAAAACCATTGCACCTTTCTGTTATGATTGAGTCGCACTGCTCAAGCCGAACTCTTACCACAGAGCAGACTTCGCCCGGGACAGCAATGAACAAGACATCGCAAGTTTGACCAACCACAGTGTTATACCTCACACTATGGCACACCCGACATCTTCCGCACTTTTGAGCATCCCGAACGAACTGAAGCTACATGTCCTCTCTCACCTGAACTTCCAGGATCTAGACAGCGTCAGCACTGCGTACGAGGAATTTCAAGCACTTATCGCTGCCCACCGGAGACCTCTTATGCGTGAAATACACAAGAACTCCTACGATCGCTTGCGAAGCACTATTGATCGACTTGGCTTCGCAGACAAGGACCTTTGCACTGCCCTTCTCGAATTCACCAACCGTGTCCCGGCGCAGAAGTTACGGGGCTATCACAAGGCTAGAGGCGTTGGCATGTTTGCGAGATGGTATTGCGCCGACAACAGACACATCTTCGAGACGGACAGGCTCTGGCCAAACCCCTACTACCAAGTCTTTGACTTCGGATGTGAGGTTTTGCAGATCAAAGCTGTTGAAGAAGAGTCTAACACCAGGGAAACCGACGGATGTATGCGCCTCGAGATCATCATGGAGAGCATGAGAAGCCTTGGGTTTCCATCTCGTCTTCTTGGTACCCCCAGCACACATCATCGACTTGCTCGCCACCTTGCACATACACCACTATATCCTCAGCACTACAATTGCCTTTGTAAAAAACGACACACGGCGTACGAAGACCGCTGGCTGTCTGAGAGACTCGATAAGCATCTCCTTGCTTGGCTACCCGCTCTCCCTGCAACGCACCAGCATCTCAAGTATCACGTTGTGGAAGCAAGAGCTAACGCGCTTTGTGAGCTAGCTGCACAGGGAACAGCATTGGAATTGGAGGAGATCACGGAGATCATGGGAAGCATCAAAGTCGAGAGCTACAGTTGTTGCCGACAGTGGGGACTGCGTCGGTTGAAGTAACAGAACATGGGCAACTCAAGTATCACTTGTTTGCGAGATTAAAGACATCAGTAAGAATGCCGGTCAAATGAAAGCACTGAACTTATGGCATAGGGAGGAGGCGACGGGCAACATAGCGATGGTAGCCATCTCCATCGGGTGATCGTTTTAGCTTGTCAGCGATAGTTAGTGGGTGGACGGTCTCTTGTTCACAAGAAAGAATATTTCCGGCGTTTGCGGAGATTGCAGGCGCGTCTTCAAAGCATGGAATCAGTTCACGACAGCCATCAATCGACTAGGATCGAATCGCTTCAATCAGCGGGAATAGCATCATTGTACAGGAAGTGATAGTGTACTTCTCTCAAGTCTAATCTCGTCGAATAAGACGATGCTCGAGGATACGTCATGGTTTGTTGATCTCATAACTTTTGTCTCCTACTCTCTTCCATCAAACCACGCCATAAGATCATATGTGGAAGACCATGGCCGACCAGACCTTCTCCCTCACCAGCCGCATCCAGCTCAACAATGGCCTGTCCATGCCGCGCCTCCATCTCGGAGTCTACCTTATGAGCGGCTCAGAAGCTTCATCAGCAGTCAAACATGCATTGGAAGCAGGCTACCGAGCAGTAGACTCGGCGCAGATGTATCGTAATGAGAAGCAAGTTGGGAAGTCGATATCAGAGTACCTCAAAGCACACCCAGAAGTCAAGAGGGAAGACATACATTACACCACAAAGCTTGCGAGCAATAGCGACTACAGCAGGGCACGGAAAAGCATAAGCCAAAGTGTCAAGGAGTGTGGTCTGGGTTATATCGATTTGCTCTTACTTCATAGTCCGTATGGCGGCAAGCAGGCTAGGCTGGACAGCTGGCGGGCTGTAGAGGATGCAATCAGAGACGGCGAGGTGAAGATCGGAGGCGTGTCAAACTTCGGTGAGAAGCATGTTGAGGAGCTACTCGCCAGTAATCCAAAGATCAAGCCTGCCGTCAACCAGATCGAAGGTAGGAAGAATTGTACCCCCCGCTGAGCCACTGATCTGATCTCGTTCGTAGTACATCCATTCAACACCCGCACCAACCTCACAGCCTACTGTCAACAAAAGGGCATCATAGTAGAAGCATACGCTCCGTTAGCACGAGCTCTGAGGATGAAGCATCCCACTGTTGTGTCTTTGGCAAAGAAGTACAAGTGTACCTCCGGACAACTAATGGTGCGATGGTCCCTGCAGCATGGCTATGTTCCATTACCGAAGAGTGTACGACAGGAGCGGATCGTCGAGAACAGTCAGATCGGTCAATTTGCTATCAGTGACGAGGACGTGAAGACTATGGATGCTCTTGATGAGGTCCTGGTAACAGATTGGGACCCGCTCGATGCTGATTGATGGTAGTAGTCAGTTGATAGGTGTGCTCATGTGGCAGTGCCAAATTTATTGCCACTCTAAGTCCCTATGTCGCAGTATCTCCAATTTGACTCGACAACTCTCTCTATTGTCAAGCTCGTGAACGAGCTACCAGAACTCCTGTATGCTGTTGTGGATTTTGTGAGGTCAAGGCCGACAAACTGAATTCTTACAGCAAGGAAGGCACAAATGAATGGTACATCAAAGCTGAAGAACCTGTATCTGTACTCATCACAAAGCCGCGAGCAAGCCGAAGCTCAGACCCAGCCTTTCAATATGACAACCCAAACACAAATGAACCCCAGTCCACGCCATGCGACGCGCGCTTGCACACGCCCCGAACGCCAATGCTGAATTAGAAGAAGGCGACAACGATAACTTGCGCCTTCGTGATGATGCACAAATTCATCGACCCTCCTGAGCACTCCCTCTGCCTTTTTTGCCTTTTCCGATGTTGAATGTGCGCCTGTGTCCAAGCCAGAAGAAGCCGAAGGTGGTATACATAAGTGCTGTGGCGATTAGAGCGCAACGGCAGGTGGAATAAGCAGCGCAGCGTCAAGCACTTGGACCCGCACCCCTCCACGCCTCATGCATATCCCCAGCCCAATGTTCCTTAGCGTTCTTGCGTAGCGTCTTCCACTGTCCACCTCTTTCACGCTCGCGCCTTGCTCGGGTAGACTTGTCGAGAGAAACGACCTATTTACGCTCATACTCAGCATGACGCTCGCAGTAACATGTGCACCAGAACTATCCGCAGCACAAGACCTTGAGTAGCTTCTGCATGAACCCGGCCTTCTGCTCGGGCTGTTGCGGCGCTTGCTGAGCGGCCGCCTGTTGAGCAGGTCGCTGCTGCGTCGCAGTTCCAGAAACGTTGCGACTGTTCGGTGGTAGTTGACTCGTGCTCATGCGTTGACCGGCGGCAGCGAGGTTAGGCGTGGAGTTCGCGAACTGCGGCGCAGTGCTTGTATTGTCACCTGGTGTCTCGAGACCACCCAGGCCAGTACTACCGCGCTTGCCCGCTAGATCGGTGCTGTTGTGGTGGCGAGGTCGGCCGGCTGCTCCGCTTGAGCCTCGCTGTTGGCTTTGCCGTACGGCGCCTGGCTTTGGTAAGTCGGCATTCAGTCGGTCCTGGGGGATGGGGGTCTTGGATGCCCGCTGACCTGCTGTTGCGCCACCTCTGAGATCGGCAGCGGAAGGATTCGCTGCCTCTCCTCGGTGCGCTTGTGATTGTGGTGCCCTCTGTGGTACATCCCACCCCTTGCCATTGTTGAGCTTCATCCAATCGTACTCGCCATCCTCTACTTCGCCAGTGCTCTGCAGCGCCTTGGTGAAGAGGTCGCGAAGGTAGTCGTAGTCGGGAGTGTCTTCGAAGCCAAGATTTCTCACATAAGACAAATACTTGTTAAACTCATCTGGAAAGCCGTCGCATAGATCTTTGAGTGCGGTTGTCTGCTTCTTCTCGCCAATCTTTTCGTACTTCTGCTTGTTAGTTGCCGCCTTGAGACCTTGCCATGGAAGGCCGCCGCGCAGGAAGTACATGAAGACGTGACCCAGTGCCTCGAGATCATCTCGTCGCGACTGCTCTCGACCCAGATGCGTGTTAATCGACATGTATCGCGCCGTACCGCTGAGACTCTTCCTTTCCCTATACGGAATGTGCTGCTTCGTCTTCGGATCACGGTACTGCTTTGCCATGCCAAAGTCCACGACGTGGATCACATTCTGAGCCTTTGTACCTTGCCGGCCGATGAGGAAGTTGTCCGGCTTGATGTCGCGGTAGATCAAGTTCTTCTCGTGTATAGTCTGTACCCGTGACAGCATCTGCTTGGCAACCATAACCACGGTCTTTATGCTGAAGCGGCGGTTGCAGTGGTCGAAGAGGTCCTCCAAGCTCGGGCCAAGGAGGTCAATGACAAGGATGTTGTGCAAGCCTTCCTGGCCAAAATAGTAGACATTGGGTATGCCGGCTACACAACAAGGTCAGTCATACATACACTCACCCAAGGGATGCGACGTAGAGCACTCACGACACCCCACCAAAATCTTATACGTTCGGTACTCATCCCTCAGTTGCGGCGCGTCGCTTTTTCGTGGCTCAAACTTGATGGCCACCTGCGTGTTATTGAGCAAGTTCGTCCCCTCGAAGATAACGCCGAAGCTCCCTTCGCCAATCTTCTTTCCCACGCGGTAGTGCACGCCGACGACATTACTGCTGGAGCTCATGCTGCCGGTGCTGGCGCCTGTCCCTCCCGCTACGGAGGGGGACTGGTAGACCACGGCCAGTGCGTCGGTGGTGGTATGGTGTGTCTGCTGGCGGTGGATCGCGTGGTTGGGTGTGTTTGAGCGGAGGAGGTGAAGTCGCGGTGAGGTGGAAGAATAAGGCTGCTGCTGTTGTTTGGCGAGCGAGGTTCACTGCTCAAGCACAAGCATGCCCTGGGTCACGAGTCGCGACGTGGTACAGTGCACAGCGGCCAATGCGTGCGCAGTCGTGGATGTGATGTGGTGCAATGTCGACGCCTGTCAGGAGCAAGCTGAGCCCTGGGCAAGTTCGTCCAACGGCTTCGCCGAAGTACATCACGTGTCAAGCGGCTAGAGCGGGTCCGCGCTTCGGGCTCTCCCAGATTATCGTTAGAGTTCAACTAAAAAGCTAGCGGTCCATTGAAGAAATAGGGTGGCTTAAGCAAATCGGCTTCACGGCTATTTGTTTGCAAAAAGCGTACCATGTACACGATCTCCTCACGTCTGGTATGCACGGGGAAGTGTATCGCAACATTCTCGACACCGGATCAAATGTATCCGCGAACTCAGTCGTTAGAAGCGACTATATGCTAGCTACGCCTAGGCACATCCCTCTCCATCGACGTCGCACTCCGGCGTCTGACATAGGCCTGGGATCTTACTCGCTCCCACACCAACCAAACCATCAAAGTACGCCAGCACTGTCTCGATAGGCACCATGTCCATTCTACCCAATGCTGGGTGACTCGACGTGAGTATCTGGCCGCCCCACAGCACACGCAGGAAATAGCAGCTCTCCTTTTTGTACAGCTCAAACACAACCTCCGAGCCCATGCCAGGCCAAACCATCCGCTCGATTTGCAGGATGGATAGTAGACGGGAGATCGAGCCATCATGAGCAACGTTGTGGCGGTATCGCACAGCCGTAGCATTGCTGACACTCGACAAGCCATCACCCATCGCGTGGCGGATGTTCTGCGCCAATTCCGCAACCCAGATTCCGTAGCTGCTAACACTGGCAGGAAGTGACTGGTTGTTGTCGCGGTAGATGAAACTGTACTCGTACTCGCCCAGTCGGAATACCTCATCCGCCTGGCTCATCGACACGCAATTGGTCGTGTTGGCGATGCTGCAGGGCAGAGCCTTAGCATGGCAAAGACGGGCGCTAAGGTTGTCAAAGTAGTGATCGAAAGACATATGCCAGTCACTTGCGTTTGGGCTCACACCCGAGATGCGGTCGAGGTTGGCATAGAGTGTAGCAGAAGAGTTGATGTGAGCAAGCCATGCGGGCGAGTCCGAACCTGATCCGTAGGAGCCGAAGAGGGCGCTGGACGTATCACAGGTATAACCCGGCGCGAGAGAATCGATGCTATCTGGTTGAATGAGAAGAGGTGTGTCGCGGTTGGCGCGAGAGGGGTACATGCCAGCGATGAGCATGCTAGCGACCTGAGAGGTAATGACGTTGTTGGAAACGCGGTAGGAGACCACTTTCGAGTCATAGTGCTCTGGGATGAATCCTAGCATGGTGCTGTACACAGCCTTAAGATCCACACCGTGCTGATGGCTGTCGTCAAGACCGCCTCGGGTGATCTGGGGGAACTGGCAGGTCCCATTGAAACCTTCTGGCACGAGTGGGTTCGAGGGTGAAGAGTAGACGTCCCAGTAGGTGCTCGCCGAGCTGTTGCCGTAGGGGTTGATAGGCTTGCCGCCGAAGAAGAGGGCTTCATCTGTATAGAAGCATTAGCAGATGTTGGGATCTCCTTGCATGCGACCTGCCGTACCACTACAGTCCCAAGCATAGCTCTCTACCGGGAATGTGTTCGCCGCATATGGGGTTCGCTTGTGGTGGCGGTGGATAACCTCGACATATTCCAGCTTGTAGCTGCTATCGTTGACCTTGGGGTAAGTTGTTGGATTCGTGTGCGGCATGTTGCACCAGTTGTACGTATCCAATGGTCCCTGGCTGGAGTTGAAGATGAAGCCATATACGCCGGAGCCATTAAGCACAGCAGGAAGATTGTTCACCTCAGACTTCACAGGTGGGTACCAGGCCAGATCGACAGACGCGTTGGCAGCACCGCATGTTGCTGCTGGCGGGGGACCGTATCCTGTCTGCGCCTGCGCAACACTGGTAATGTAGGACAGACCCGCGAATAGCGAGGGCGTAGACTGTGAGTAGCGCATGATGGTTGATAGGACGGTCTGAACTGTGAGCATGCCGAACAGGGAGAGGAGTAGGAGTTTATAAGATGGGAGCTGTAGGAAGGGCGGCCGGCGCATTGAGCCTACATGGTGCCGTCACAGGCGAAGAGAGTGATTAACGACAAGCTGTGAGATCGTGCAGGCACGTTTTGCTGCAGGTACCACGGAGCGTGCCTGACATCGCCGGCATCATTGGCGGGCAGTGGTGGAGGCTCTGGCGGCGCTGACAGCAGCCGTCGATGGACTCGGCCGGCGGTAGGTAAGTTGTGGATGCGCGAATGTCAGTGTCTTGTTTTAGTTATTCGATTTGAAGTGTACGAATGCGCGGTTGTGTCGTTGTGGTGAAGATGCCAGGTGGTGCCGTTCGAGGAGGCTGAACGCCCCACTTGCCGACTTCGGCGACGGCAACTCAAGTTTCTGGCCCTTCGTCGTGATGATTGCAAAGCACGACAACTTTGACTGATAAGCAAACAACACCATATCAGTATCTGTTGCGACTCACAATACACCACTGCTACATCCGCGGCAATGGCCCCAGGAGTGACCATCGACAACACGTCCGACTTCGAGATGCCCTCCTCAACCCACCACCCACGAACCCTCCTCCTCGCCCCTCCCTCTGTCTCAGCACATCCCGAAACCCTCTCGCGAGTAGCAGAGACACACGACCGTAATGCCACAGACATCCAGATGCTTGATCGGCTCGCAATGGGCCTTGTTGCACTACCGGCCGCCACTTACGATGTTATACTACTCCTGACTGATGTCGACGGCTCGCGGACTGAGAGCTCGCGGCTGCTGGATCGTAATGTCATGGAGAGGCTCGTTGCATCAATGAAAGCAGGCGGGAGACTGAGGACGCAGGATGGTGGTTTTGGGACAGGCTCGGAAGGCGTTACAGAACGAACAGAGGCGATATTGGCGGGCTTGTCATTGGATGAGAACGGAGGAGGTATGGTGAAGCCAGATAATACTTCGGCGGGGCCACAAACAGTTAAGTTGAGTTTTGGGAAGAAGAAGGCGAACGCAGCTGCAGTCCCAGCAAATGGAGTTGAGGCTGCACAGGTGAGCAAGAGGAAGAGTGAGGACATCTCTACTACACTTGCAAGTGCGAATGGGAATGGGAATGGGAATGGCATGATGAAGGCTACGCCAGATGGCGTGGGCTTTATAGACAGCAATGATGACTTTGATGGTGGCTTTGACGATGGGAGTGGGTACGACGATGAGGATATGGACATTCCAGACGACGCAGAGCTGGATCGAGCTGAGCGCATCGACCCCGACTCGCTGTTGAGCGAGGCAGATCGGCAGAAACCGATCATAGTCCGTAAGTCTCGCCCTTCAAGCACCCAGGTTAATTCTTGCTGACCACTCCTCCTAGCCGACGCATGCAAGCCCAACACCAAGCGACGCCGCGCCTGCAAAGATTGCTCCTGCGGTCTCGCTGAACGGATCGCAGCTGAAGATAAGGCCAAGCGGTCCAACGCTGATGCCAATCTTGCAAAGCTCTCGGCGGCAGATCTCAATGAAGTGGACTTCACAGTGCAGGGCAAAGTGGGCTCATGCGGCAACTGCGCGTTGGGCGATGCTTTCCGGTGCGACGGCTGTCCATATATTGGCTTACCAGCATTCAAGCCTGGTGAGGAGGTGCGGTTGATGAACAACGATGTGCAGTTGTAAGCTTTTTTTACGAAGACACGAAGGCATGCCCGGCGCATTGGGGTTAGATGTATAGAAGAGAAGATATGAAGACGGCTTTGATGCATACGCATGCAGCAACGTGTTTTTCTGGTGGATAGCTCTTTGCTTCGTGCTGCCCGTTCCTGACATTGACTGCTTTTCCGACAGACTGGAGTCACAAGATCGCCTGCGTGCCAAGAGATCACGACCACTTCTGGTAGCATGGAGGACGCCCGCCACCGCAAATCCTGTGTCCTCCGATGCGTTTGAACTAAGATGAAGGACTCCTTAGCTAGGCGCACAATTTTTGCACAGCGCCCACTTCTCACAGCTCACAACACTCGCGGCCTTTGCTTTAATGGCATAGGCGGCGAACTACTCGTAGAGCTTCACCCCGAATATGCCACCTGGCGAGTACAAGCCATCATCGATGCTGCATCGGATGTAAAAACATCTCAGCTGGTTGGTTCCTACTCTTCTTCGTCCTCTCCCCCGTATTTTGTTGGCGAAGCACACGTTGTTGCGCACTTGCAGGCAGAAGAAGCAGGCAAGTCGCCAGGCTGCTGTGAGGCAATGATGAACACTTCCATCATGCCTCATCGAGCTCGATATCTTGGGTCAGCTAGGTGGTGAAATAGTAGTTGTGCTGTGAGAGTGCAATGACTGACGCCAGGTCTAGCTCATCAACAATGGCCCAATGTAACTCTTCAGCGAGATAAGCCAGCCTAGGTGCCTGTTTGTCATTATTCGCCATACTGTAATGAGTCGAGATCGAAGTCAGAGGCAAATTTGATGGACGTATATATGTCCGCGAACTCTGCTCATGCCGCGGTACTTAAGCCCTTTTGCATTGCATGAGAGATGCTGCCAATCACTGGATGTTCCCGTCATCTTCGCAGAATATAGCTTCCTCCTAGTGTAAGGCATTAGCGAAGCGTAACAAGCCACCGAGTCAACGCGGACTGTGAGAGGAGAAAGATGTACAACAATGTTAACTTGAAGCCGACGCGAGCCGCAGCCACTTACTCAATGTCAAACAAGTCTCCAGTGTTGTCCCGCTCAACTGTCCGGTCCGTGATCGTCGAGACCGTAACTCCCCGTGTCCAAGATGCGAAGGGGGTCCGTTGCCCTGAAGGGCACTACCGGTGGGTGTGAGGCCCTTGTCCTCCCCTACAACCCTTCGGCGGTCTACGGTAAACCCTTGGGCTGTTCTTACAGTCCTCACAAATGGCACATGGCTGACGGAACATGCCTTTTGGTTCTCGGCACTGCCGACACACCACCCGCACAACATCATCTCGGATAATCACGCTTCCCATAGTATACGTACCATTCTTGAGTCCGCAAGACACACAAAAGCGCAATCTCTGTCGTTTTGCGTTAGGACCACGCCCGCCTCTCCCTCTCGTCTGGGGCTTGGAAAAATTGTTTCGTGGAAGGATATGCAGGCAAGAGAAGCACGCTAGTCCAGTGTCTCGCCATCGTGGAAAGTCCTGTGCTTCAATGAGAAACGATTCGAGCAAAGCGCGTCGAGAGCTGTGAGTGGGATCGGCAAGCCTGTTGTAAAGGCGACAGGTCTGAGAGAGCGCGATAATGGACTTCATATCGAGTTCGTCGACTATCGCAACGCACATCTCCTCTGGTAGGCTCTCGAGTGTTGGCGCGTCTTTGACGTCGCTTGCCATGTTTTGTTGTGCGTGTAGTCCTGCATGATGTTTCGGCAGACTGCACCATCGTTGCTCAACTCTCTTCCACACTCGAGGGAAAGAAAGAACAAGTCTGTAACAGAAGTCGCGCCGACAACCTCGCATCGGCATCGGCATCGCCCGCGACGTGCATAAATTACTGACATGGGTCGGACTCGACTCCGCCAGCACCTTATCCATTCTGGTCTCAAACCGGAGCCAGCATTCTCTCTTGCCACATCAGCAGAGAGCTCCCCAGGCCGGCCCTATATCACCAGCTTTACCATCACACGCGTGTTCTTCGCGACCCAGGTAGTTACAATCACATTCGCTCCCACGAAGCTTCAGCCTCACCACACCACCATTCCCTTCTCAATCTAGCTTCGAGCATATCGTAACCGTCATAGACCGACAGCAAGGAACGCGAGCTACGATGTCGAACAATAATTCATGGCAGCAGACGACCGGCGCGTTCAATAACGGACCCATATACCCTCACCAAAACAACCAAGCCAGCAGCAGCCGTCTACCGTCCTTCATGGATGCCGCCAACGAGCAGATCCCGGAGCAGTCCATTCCGCCGATGACCCAGGACGCCAATTTCGACATACTCGAGTGGCATCCAGCTTACCAGTCTTGTCAACGGTATTTCGTCGATCACGCTCAGCATGAACCAGCAACACAAGCCCTCTGCGCCCTCATCAACATCCGACTACCTTTCCAATGGCTGGCGAACCCTGTCACCTCCTCGAAAGCGTCTCAGTCTGCTCCCGGCTCGAGCTATGGCTTCAACCCACTACCGCGACCAGGCGCTTCAGTGCACAGCCCGAACCGTTCTCGCGGCGAGCAGACGACACCGGCTGCTGTCTCCCTCGTACCGTACGTCCGCCGTCTGGTCGTGACAGCTTTCGACAAGCCGCCAATTCTCCATGGACTGTTCGGGGATGATTATGTACGCGGCATACTACCTCACGTTGATTGCGAGCGACGAAACTACCTCTTCGCAGCCAAGCACGGTGGTTGGCGGACATGTAAAAAGCAGTATGATGTCGGCAGTGGTGGAGGAGGAGTAGATGAGACCGTGCCGTTCATGAAGCCGCTAGATGAGGCGAAGATGGAGGAGCTGACGGCGGCGGAGAAGGCTTGGAGCAGTTGGCTAGCGATGGAGGACTGGATGGTTGGGCCGAGAGCGCCGGATGATAATGCTAGTGTTGGTGGTCGCCAGGAGTATGGACATGGAAATGGTGGGCATAATACGAGGCAGAGTGGTGGGAATCCGCTGCCAGATGGGTTGCCGGAGTCGGGGTTGGGGTCGTCGTATCGGCCTCATTGAATGTGCCTGATGTGACGTGCCCACCGTGCTGAGCCATCTTCACATGCAGCTCCTTCACCTGTCAATATCAGGATATGATCTGGTCATCTTCACATGCCAGGCCGTGTAGCTTAGCCGATCTGTGTTTCACGATAAGACCGTGCTCAGCAACACTACCAAGCCTGGAACTACAGACCTAAGGATCTTCAAGCATCTCACGGACACATCTACAGATCATGTCACCACTCGAGCTTCACGCGGCTGGTCTGGCGAGAAGAATTTCCGAGACCCGAGAGCGTGCGACGGCCTTCCTGCACAATACGCTTTCGCCTGCGATGGAAGCCGATGTTCAGCGCATCATACACGGACTGGACGAGCTGGAAAGATACGATATGGCCAACGCGTTATTCACGACCTATGAATTGCTTGAGATGGTTCTGCTACACCTTCCTATCCACGACCTTCTCGATGCACGAGCCATGGACAAAATATTCTTGGCTGTCATTGGCAGGTCGCAGAAGCTTCAAAGGTCGCTATACCTACTTGCAGACAGTACTCAGGGACCAAGCGGCGTTCCGCCCGTGCTGAATGGACTGTGGAATATGGCGGACCCTCGACTCGGGCCCTGGAGACTGAAGCTACATGGCCACGCGGCAAATGGTGACGGCACTTACGACTACGGACTCTTTTACGACCTCGACGACGATTATTACAGTCGCGCGAAGGCGCTCACAATTTGCGAAGGCTTCACGAGACCAGGCTTATGGCAGAGTATGTACATCACCAGACCCGTGAGTCGAAGTGTTGAGGTGGTGTTGAGGCATCGCAGTTCACCGGATCGTGTTGTGGCGAGTACGATTCTTCTCGACGGAGAAGTCACAATGGATGATGTCCAGTCTACGCTGCAGGGCATGTACAACAAGACGGTGGCCTCGGCAAATTGGCGGAACCACATCGACCATACTCACACGTTCACCAAGAACAAGCACTGCTAAGTTCATCTTCACTGGACCGACCACCAAGCTTCACTTCGTCGGGGAGCCCCAGAGCACTGGTCGCTTCACTTGCTGTGAGGCATTGCATCACATGCACTCACTGCCTGCGGGTTTAGATGTATTTAGACTGAAACTTCTCTTCTCTACGTCCTCAAAACAATCAACACCAGGAGATACTGATCCTTTATCACACTTAGCCTAAGCAGCACCCGATCAACCTTCACAATTATTAGCCATGGCTCCCAAGACCGCAGAAGAGGCTCTGGAACGGTACGCTGCAAGACTTGCTGAAGATCTTCTTGCCAGCCGTCATCTCGTGAAGACTTACCAGCCGAGACTTTACCAACGCCGGAAACTTCCCATCACTGGAAGCATCACGCACTCGGTTCTGGAAAAGCTGCAGCGAGTGGACGCTCTGGCTCACAAGGTGTTCAGTACCTACGAGCTACTGGAGATGATACTCTTGCAGCTACCGATGCGCGATCTGCTCTTCGCATGCGGCGTAAGCAAGACATTTCAAGACATTATCAATCGTTCAGAGCCCATCCAGCAAGCCCTGTTCATGAAGCCCGATACAACCAAGCTACTAGACGGCGAAAGTGTCGCCGTCAATGACCTACTCTGGTTCGATCACATGCCGAAGTACGGACCGTGGCGTATCGACGGTGCAGAACTGTCAGGGAGCACAGAGGTCTGTCTGGGGCATTGGCTGGGAGTGCATTACTTTCGTCGTGCGAAGCCCATAGAAAAGTGCGAGGGCTATGGCGCCTCCGGATCGTGGGAAAATATGTATCTCACTCGACCTGTGACGGACGAAGTACTCTTGTATCTGTGGCCTGTCGGAGATGAGACAGAATCAGCCGGCGGCGTTAGCCTCCATGGCGCTCAAGCGACGATGGGCGCTATTAGGGACAGCGTGCGGAGGATGTACAGCGAGATGATTGCCTCGGATCAGTGGCGTGAGTACATGGATGACACTGCGACATGTGGATGCTACTCGTGCGAGAAGCTGGAGCGAGCGAAGAGAATAGCAAGTGGTGAGGAAGAGGCTGAGGAGGAAGTCAAACAGGAGAGTCAAGTCTTGAGCGAGCACAGTGGCGATACGAGCAGCGAGAGTGAGAGCGAGCAGGAAATCGATGAGAGTTGCAACAAGAGCAGTGACGCAGAAACAGACGAGGAAGCCAGTGAGCAGGATCGCGTGGGAGCATGTGCTTATGAAGATGACCTCTGAGACTCATGGGACCGCTGCCCTTGATGCTGAGCATAGCGGGTCAGATGTGCTAGATACCATGCCATTCTGAGCATCCATTAGAGGTGGAAACTAATCTCACGACACTCTACTCTGCATCTATCTTCAGTCTACAGCGAGGCTGATCTGAGACGGGGAAGATGGCTGGATTGGTCGACAGATGGAGTCGGTACTGAGTAGCTTAACGTAGCGGATGGTATATGTATAGCGGAAAGCCATACTTTCTCCCAAGCTCCTACCCTTTCCTTCGTTTTGCCAAGCAACTCGGAGCTCGCAGCGTCGGGCCGAAAGATGCCGAATGTGGCAGTCACGAGAACCTTAAAACCACCACCCGTTTATGTTGTGCGTGACCCACGCGATGACGGCTACGTGACACTTCTTGCCACGACCTCACATTCGCATTGCGATTCCGTAAACATTATGCAAGATACTGACTCCAGCAGCACACACGATGCAGACCCTACGCAAGGTCCGCAATTCCATCAGCCACCATGAACCTAAACGCGATGCTGTGGAGAAGGACATGGATGCCGAAGGGCACGCATTACCAGAGATCACCGACAACATAGCTTTTAATTCCGGTGCACGCTCAGCTGAGGATCCTGGACAGTCTAATCACACGTCTGTTAAAGACAAGCTTAAGCTCGTCAAGCATGCTGTGGCGCACCCGCACCAGGCTGCCAAGGCGAGAGGGCAGAAGGAGGCTGTTAAGTTTATGGCTCAGACTGAGCGGCCATGGTTGACAGATCGGAATGTTGACGATGGCGAATTATTCGAAGCTTACGATGATTTGGAACGGGAACGTGAAGTAAATGACAAGGAACGCCTTGTACCTATCCACGATGCTAAGGATCGTGTCGATGACATTGAGGAGAAGAGGACGGAGCTGGAAGTTGTGTGGCATATGTCACGGTATGTCAAGCGTGCACGCGTGGTTCGGCAACCGCTTGCATGGCCGCCGAAGGAACGGTATCGACAATATGGACCTGGTGGCAAGTATGAGGGTTTTCTGTGGGTAAAGTGGGCAGGTCATGTATGTATCGTTGAGCAAGAGAGATTAGTATCCACGGCTGATATACTACTTAGCTCCTACTCTACGGCCTGCAAAGCTCGTCCTTACAGTATATTGACCCGAATAATACCATGCCATACGAGCGCCAAGAACTCGCCCGCGCAGTCGAACGCTTACTAGTAACAACCCAAGCATACCAAGCCTGGTGGGGACGAGTCCGTCACATCTATCGCTGGGAAGACCGCTGGCTCACCTTCAAATGGCTCATCGTATTCCTTGTACTGCTGAAAACAGGCTTCGTCATGTCCTTCTTCGTGAGCAGCACCCTACAATCCGAACCCCTAACCCCACTCGATGATGCTAACGCGATCGCAGTGGGGCTACCTCTTCTACTCCTTCCTCACCAACCGCCACGGCCTGCACAGCAGATTCTGGATGCGCCAATCCGACGAGCGCGCCAAAGAAACCGCCGAAACCGCAGCCACGATCTCGGAACTCATCACCCGCCACGGCCCCGATGCTTGGTTCGAGCCTTTCCTCGATATCTTTGGCCCGTGGATCCAAGCCCAAGTTCTTGATCTCGCGCAGTTTCTGGAAATCTGCAATGCGTCCTACATGTGGCGGAACCCTTCCTCAACAGCGTATACATGTTTTGGATATTTCTCGTTGTTCCTGCTGAGTGCGTTCACGAGTTTACAGTATAGCATGAAGGTTTTCTGGATGTCGGCTGGGATGTTCTTCTTCCTGAGCAGACCGATAGCGAGTTGTTATCCAAGGTTTAGGCATGTGGTTGATCCATTGAGGTGGTTTTATTGGTATCAGCCTACCAATTGTGAGTATTTCAGCATAGGTATAAGATACGAATACCGAGCTGACATCTATCCATCTAGCCGAGCATGCCTTCCAATGGCTGCGCGAATATGCCCAAGTCTCACTACACAGACCCCAAGCCGACGCTGCACATCTCGGCGACTTCGCAGCCGTACTCGACGACGACAACGAAGAGGAAGAACAACTCTACTTCGAAAGCCTCTCATCGCCAACTCCACAATATCACTCCCTAGCCGCCGAGCAGACCGCCACAATGTCCTCCGAACCCGCCGTCCTATCCTTCAAAGCACACTGGAGTGGTCGCCGGGGCCGGCTAGAGATCACGCGAAAGTCTGTGCGCTTCGTCGTCACCGGCCGCCAGAAGAACAAGACGGAATGGGAACGTACCTTAGCCGACCTGCTGGAAGTACGGAAGCTCAATTTACCGCTCACGGATCTCCCGGGTGTTCCGAGTTTGACGAAGTTATCGAGTACTTCTTCCGCGCTGTCGATTCTGTGGGTGCCGAAGGATGATCTGAGGTTGGCGAGTACAGAGGAGCATACTAATGATGAGACGAGTTATATCGAGGAGACGATGTATGGTATGGTTGCTGATCGGAGGGATGAAGCGTTCAACTCGATTATCGGTATCTCGGGAGCTATGTGGATGGAACTTCAGAGCCCCTCGGATTGGCAGGCGAGGACGACGAAGGGGGTGAAGAGTAGCTAGTGATGTAATGCGAAGTGAGCAGCATGGCCATTCCTTGTCCGTTTCGTCTCTCAATGCTTGGCACGCAGGTCTTCACGTGCTGGACCCTGAACGCCACACCTTCTTGATATAGTCTAGCGGTCGATCGTCACTCAGGGTCCAGACATGTTGAATTCGAGCGAACAATCAGACCTCACGACAGCACCACATTCTCGACACCATGTCGTCCTCAGTCTCTACCGCAATGATTACGTCGAAAATGAGCCACAAGAGCAGTGTTATCAATGAAACGGCAGCAGGAAAAGAGCAGGTCTCAGCTTTGGAAGATGGGAAAGACTACGATCGTTTCTTCTGGGCATACACCGAGGAGCCGCATAGGTCACGAAGACAAGCCATCATCAAGGCTCACCCTGAAGTGTGTTTTCTGGATTTGAGGGTGGTATGCGATGGCTGACAGAGGCCAGGTTCTCAAGCTCTGCGGGCCGGAGCCGTTGACCTTCCCTCTCGTAGTAGCTGTGGTTGGTCTGCAGGTATTCTGTGCCTATGCCTTGCGAGATACAGCCTTTCTGTCATGGCCGACCTTCCTCACGGCATACATCATTGGCGCCACGGCAAACCAGAATCTTTTTTTGGCGATCCATGAGATCACGCACAACCTGGCTTTCAAGTCACCACTGGCGAACCGTCTACTGGCTGTCTTCGCAAACCTACCCATCGGCATCCCATACTCAGCGTCCTTCAGACCCTATCACCTCACCCACCATAAGTCGTTGGGCGTCGATGGCTTGGATACCGATCTGCCGACTGCACTGGAAGCCTGGTTCCTGGACTCTGTGGCAGGCAAAGCCTTCTTCGCTACCTTCCAGATCTTGTTCTACGCGCTCCGGCCAATGATGGTCTATCAGCTTCCATTGACGATGATTCACGCTTTTAATGTGGTCGCGCAACTAGCCTTCGACTACGTGCTTGTCAAGTATGTCGGCGGCAGAGCTCTCGGCTACTTGATCCTGAGCTCTTTCCTGGCTGGCTCGCTACATCCATGCGCAGGCCATTTCATCGCGGAGCACTACGTCTTCGGCCAGCACAGTCGCGCACAGGACGCAGCAGCAGCACAGAAAGCCGCGCCAGAAGAGACGTATTCGTACTACGGTGTGCTGAACATCTTCACGTACAACGTGGGATTGCACAACGAGCATCATGACTTCCCGGCTATTCCATGGACGAGGCTGTGGAAGCTGAATGAGATCGCAAATGAATTTTACTGCGACCTGCCGTGCCACCATAGCTGGGTGGGTGTGATCTGGCAGTTCATATTGGATAAGGAGGTGGGACTTTGGTGTAGGGTGAAGAGGAAGCAGGGAGGACGGAAGGTTGGAGCTGGGCATGCTCAGCCGATTGAGATTGCTCGATAATACACCTTGCTCGCGGTGCCGGGCCTTTCATTCGTGCCAAATGGATCCATCCTTACGCTCGCACACTTCTCGTAGTCCCGCTTTCCTAACGGAAACACGCGGACTTCCTGGTCGAGGCGTCACCAACGCGCTTGTCAAAGCTACTGGACCCGTAATGAAGGTGCGTGTGGTCATGCCGCTGTCTCTGTCCTTCATGCTTCCGTCTGCTCAAACTCGAATGCGTCTCTCTGTCCTCATCTGTGCCCACTTTTGACGACATAGCTTGGTCTCTTCTTCGGAACCATGCTCGTGGTACCTGTTAAGCAAAAACCACCAGTCAGCCGGCATTCTCGGATCCAATTCAATTGGATTCCGTGCGATACACGCTCTCTCGGTCACCGAAGCCTTATGTGCCCCTTCGTCGGCATTTGTTGACTCGTACGATGAAGAGATACAGTAATCCGTCAACTTACAAGTAGAGATTTTGCATGTACGGCACCATTGCAGTCTTGATGTTCGGATGGCTGGGGTCCTCGCAACGATGCCCATGCTCGCAATCTGGGCAGCTGCTGCAGTTCGCCAGCTGTAGGGACTTATTCAACAGTATGCCCAGTGCCTGAGGCGGCAACAGCTGGAAACTCTCGGGGGTGCTCAGAGCGTTTGTGTAGATGGTAACGTCGACCAGCCACTTGTACAGACCCGCCGTGTCTGGGAGGTTTCTGAACACCATACCGCATGCTGCCGTCTCGGGTAAAAGATACTCCCGGGTCATCGACAGGAAGGTCTTCTTCTGAATAAATTCCATCACAGCTGTGCGCAATCGCCTCGTTTCGAACATATCGGCGAACACGTACAGTTCGAAGAGAGACAGCCAATTCCACGTCACCGGATCAATCAAATCAGCATCCGTGAATTCGCTGGCCTGGCGTACGGCGTATCCGGAATTACATGCGCGAATGTAGTCTGCTACAATATCCGATCTCGCCTCAAGAATGCCGACTTCTGCTTGTGCGCGGGCGGGACTGCCTGGAGGGTTGCTGTGGTAGGTGAGCCACATCGTCGTGAGCCTTTCCCAGTAACTGTACCTCCCTTGCGCGTGGAGGAAAGGAAGGTTTCCGACGATCTCCGGTCTGACCATGTGCGGTTCGGTGGCGTTGAGTAGCTCTGTTGTCTTGTCTTCCACCATGTCTCTATCCACCTTTGGTTGATCTTCGAGCTCCAGCTCCTCTGACTGTTCCCAGAAGATTTTCTGGGTGTACAACCAGCCAACGAAGCACTCGAAGACCCATGGCTTCACTGTTGCGAGCTCGATCTTGCCGGATACGCCTTCGATAAATTTATCTCCAAAAGCTCTGTCGAAGTATTCGGATGATGCACGAATCAAGCCCAGGGGCACTTGATATCTAGTGACCACCGTTAGCGAACGACCCAGGCTCATTCTGTCGTTTGGACTTACTCGTTTCTATCACTTCCAATGTAAACGCTCACCAGTTGAGGTTTATAGAGCGATCTCATTCGATGACCACCAACAAGCGGTACGCTAGACGACGAGCGTTTCGTACTGTCTCCTGATGGAGTCTGCCGCGGTATGGGCGCCATGCAGGCTTCTGTTGGAGCTGGTACCTTGTCGAAATGGACTGATCGAAGCGGCACACTAAGATTGTGGCGGTGTGGTCAGCTTCAGTGCTATTGGTTGTGGAGATGTGGTGGAAGAAGGGTCAGCTAGGTGCAAAGACCAAGATAAGTGCATGAGCAACAATAGCTGTGGTTCGGCAATGGAGACACATAGATAGGAAGCACGGACCAACGTCCATTGAGGCAGCATGGAAGCGGACTTCGTGGCTTAGTGAACGCAAAGGAGTCAGGCACTCACAACATAACGGTGACTTCGCTGCATCACTGGTCAATAGAGAGGGTGAATTGGTCAGTATTCAGCTGCTAGCCTACTCGCCCACGCCATGACAAGACTTGGGGCATGCTCCAACAACATTGGTGATTGAACGCTAGCTTGTACTGATCTCGCTCCGATTCTGCCCTTTGCTGGATTCTTTGCCTTATGACAAGGGCTCCTCCTCCTCCTGGCTCCGCGCTAGACACTAAGATCTCGTTCGATCCGGAGTTGCACCCAGCTCTGGATACAAAGCTTCTTCTCCTCCTCTGTCTCGTGCTCGTGGTATGCACACAGGTTGCCCACGTACGGGGCTTTAGTGCTCTTGATGTCGCGGTGACTTGGGCAATCACACGGCTGTCCTGACTTGCAGTTGGCGCACAGGAAGCATCGAGCCAGCTGCGTCGCTTGACTCATGAGGCGGTACAGCATACGAGAGGGCAGTGTTCCGTCGTACTCAGCGTCGCTTCGTGGTGGAACGGTCGAGTAGACGTGTAGGTCGACCATGAACTTGCTCAAGCCCGACGAGTCTGGCAAATTGTTGTATACTGTGGCGTTGTCGAGTTCGCTAGGACGTAGATATCTAGTGGGCTTGAGCAGAAAGGTCTTAATCTGAACGAGCTCAATAACCTTGTTTCGCAGACGGCGGGTATCATATTTGTCCGCAAATATGTAGAGCTCGAACAGGTCTGCCCACTGCCAGGCAACTGGGTCGAGTAAGGCTTCGTTGGTCACCGTATTGTTGTGCCCGTTGGTTGTTTGACGGCCAACGGTCTATAGTTGCACGAGCTCAGAATTAGTCGAGTCTTTTGGTACGGACAAAGAAGGGCAGACAACATCTCCGTGTATTGTTGCACGGTTATGGCTCTGACTTTCCAACCAGCGGCATCACGCTTTGAAGCCGTGCAGAGAATCACTTTCTTATGTTGTGTAGATGCCATGTTTGGAACGACTTACTGGTTGGTCCTTGGTCTTGCCTTGCTCCGATCCGTCTTCATGCTCCCAGAATACCTTCTGCGTATACATCCATCCGATGAAGCATTCGAAGACCCTGGGCGGCGCAAATATCAGCTAGTCTCGATTATTCGTGATGGCAAAATTGACGACTTACCATGGCTTGACATCGTCCAGCACGATCTTGCCGGTCTTGCCCTCGACGAATGTGTCATCAAACGCCTTATCGAAGTACTCCGACATGCCGCGTATAAGTCCGCGAGGCACTTGGTATTCCACGTCCCGGGGAGAGAGCCGATTAGAGTCTCAGTGAAGCATTAACCTGAGCTTGATACAGCGGACGAGTTTTGTCAATCTGTTGTGGCAACCCGAGCAAAGTATGGGTGTGAGTAGGTGTCCATGCCTAGATCACACGTCAGCGAAGGTCAACAAACACTGCTATGGGACGACCAGAAAGGTATCAGTGGGACGGAAACAAGCATATTAGCAAACCACCGCGGACCGTCTCGTGCGAGGCACGCCGTCAGTGCTGCCATGATGAGATTTGATATCTTGATCGTCTACAGAAATCTGTACCGTTCTACCTCTCTGTCATCGATCAGCACAGTCATCGCTCAAGCACCAAGCACAATGCTATGCAAGTTCGTCACCGCACCTCATTCCATGTCATCAGAGCAGTGAACATGCATTTTTCATATTTCGTAATGCGCAGGCGGTTAGCCCAAGCAGACTGGTGAGGCAATCACCTCGCGCACAAGTTGCCCATGCGTTTCGCTCAGAACCATGCTGCCTCCAGCTGTTCAGCAAGGCGCCCTGGATCCTCCTTACGCATCCTGAGCAAGCCCCATCTAAAACCACTCCCCCTCACCCACCTCCTCCACCCTCCTCCCTTTACTCAACCCCACTTCTTGATCCAGTCACAATTCATCCCCATCATCCCCCAACTCACTCGGCTTAATCAACCCCCCAACCCTCATCCCCCTCTCCCTCTCCCTCGCCTCCCGCTCCCTAACCTCCTCCTCCCGATCCTCACTAAACAACTCCGCATTATCCCCCGCAAACTCCTTCAACTGCACCAAAAAATCCCTCAAAATCAACTTGAACCTCGGCAGATCCTCCGTAGTCTCAAACAAATTCCCAATGAACCGCTGAATCTGCACCCCCTGCAAATTCGGGAAAGCATTGCTCAACAAGCTCGCCACGAAATTCTGCAGGAAATCCCTGTTACTCGTCCCAGCAGCCGCTTGCTCGGAACTGTAGATCGGGCCGGAGATCTTATTTGCTCCCACCAGCCAGAACATTCTAGCCAGCAACATGGACTGGTACTTGAAGCCCGCCTTGTGATCGCTGTCCGTCAGCACGAAGAACACATCCTGCAGGATCGTCGTGTAGAAGCTGCGGAAGAAAGCGTCGCATGTCCCTTGGTCCGTCTCGGCCATGTTGGTGATGAGCTCGATGCACATATTCAGCCCCTCGCCTTCCACAGCACGGTTGTCGTGCTTGGAAGCCCACATGCAGCTATCAATCACCAACTTGAAGTGCGCCTCGTCCAGCTTAAGCAAAGCCGGGAAGCACCTCTGGTTGATAGCGCGCAGGAGCTGGAAGAACGCCACCCTCGTCTCAGGATACTCGGAGAAATCCTTATTAATCATATCCAGCGTGCACTCAAAGATAGCGTCCAGAATCGCCGGAACCTGGTCGGTCATCATGCCCTGCAAAGTCACAAAAGTCAGCATCACCATCACTAACCCCATCAACTCACCCGGCCCACCTGAGCCAAAAATTTGCTAACTCCCCTCCGCCAACGTACCTGCAACTTCCCAACCAAAACCGAACAAACATTCAGCACCTCCGGCTCCCTAGCATCCGCCACATTGCGCTTATAATCCACCAAAACCGCCTCCAACAACGGCGGCACCAACGTCCCCCTTATCATCTCCAAATCATCCGCCTTCTCCACATAAATCGTAATCAGCTTCAAAATCTCCTTCTTAATCGTCCGCAGTCCCCTAACCCTCGGCATCTTCGTCGCAATCGCCCCATCCTTCACCACACTCTCATCAATCAAAGTACTGGAAGCCCGATACATAGTCAACATATCCATGTAGATCCTCCCAATCTGTGGGTAGAAATAACTCCCTATGCTCGAGCAAGCAGCGACGTTAGTCTTCATAATATTCCCCACAATCTTGATCGTCTCCGCTTGCTGCAAAATCGTGGGATCCTGATGACAGCTCTGGATAATCGAATCCCAGGCCTGGTTGGGCAAACCCATCAACTCCCCTATCAACCTCTCCTGGGTATTCTTGTGGCCCTGCGCGGAGATCATGTACCCGCATGCTTCGTAGAAAGTGTGGATTTGCTGCGGCGACAAATCGAGAGTGATTTTGCGCATCGTCCGGACAATCTCATCGATGAAAGCCTCGTTTTCGCCGGGTTGTTGGATGACGAAGTGGCGCTTGCATTTGTTGGCGATTTTGATGAAGGTGTCGCAGGCCATGTCTTGGACGCCTTCGTGGGTTTCGTGCATGAACTAGATAATCAAACAATCAATCGTCAGCATGCAATCCTCCCTCTCAACCTCAGGGATATGTTACTCACTTCAAACAACTTATTAACCACCGTCTTCAAAAACTTCCAATGCGCCTTCAAGAACCGCGGGTACTGTCCCACAATATACATGATATTACTCGCCACCACGGCCTTATTATCCTTCCCCCTCTTCATCTCCGTCAGCCCCAACAAATCCTTGATAACAGTAACCAAGAACCGCTTCTCCGTCTCTTCACCCATAGCCCCACTTATCGACCCAATAGCCCAACAAAGCGTATTGCAATTCCCCCAACTCCACTCCGTCCCATCCACCTGCCGCGCCAACTTCTCGCTCATAATCTGCTCCGTATCGCCAACATCCAGATGTGTAAGGAAGACGAGGCATTCCCGTGTCGTTTTGTAGAGTTGAATCGTATCGCTCTCCTTCACAAACTCCCTCACGATCTCCCCCTCATCATTCTCCACAATCAACACCTCCTCCGGCCTAGGCATCTTCTCAATCATAACCTGCCTCAAATTACTCAACACATCAGTGTATTTATGCTTCCTGAGCGCCAACCCAGCCGCGTTCCCATTCGAGCCGTTCATGCCGCCGTTGAGTCCGAGAGAGACGAGCGGATTCGGATCCGTAAGCGGCAGAGATTGCATCTCGTCGTACAACTCGCAAACCAACTTAGTCCAGTACTCCAAACACACCTTGAAAACCTCCCGATCATCAATCTGCGAGATGCGGATGAGATAGAAATGCCCATGCAGCAAAAAATCTCGATTCGGAAGGTTCTCAACAATAGCAAGGTGGTTGGAGAAGAAATTGCACAGGAACAGCGCCAAGTTCTGCACAAATTCCTGGTCCCGGCCATTACTCCCCGCATACGTACTCTTCAGATCCAGACTCAGCGGGATGATTTTCGAGATCGTCGTCAGAGTCTCGGTGAACATGGCCACCAATTTGTCGGAGAAAGTGTGCGAGGTTTCGGGCAGCCCACCAATCTCAGTCAGACATTTAAGCGTAATATTCCTGAACTCCGGCGCCTCCAAGAACCTCGACCTTAACGTCTCGATCAAACTCACGCCTCCCGGCGGCGTCTCGAAAATATACCCCAACGGGATCCAATTCAGAAACCGCAACAGCGTCTCAAGCGTGGCTTTGATCAAACTCGCCTGATCCGCCGTCCGCAAAATCTCAGAGCAGAGATTGTAGATCCCCGTGAACTCGTCGCACATGGATTGCTTGAGCTGCCGGGTCTTGGTACTCGTCATCGCGTCCGCGGAGAAGTCGAAGACTTCTTCACTGAGGAGGCGGAGGATAGCCATGTTGTTCTCGCAAATCGGCAAACTGCTCCGACACGAAGAGATAATCTCGTTAATAAACGTCGGCCAGTTGTGCGGCCACTCCTGCTTCAGAATAGACACCAGCACCAAGTTCAGCTTATTCAACAACGTCCTCTCCTTCCGCAACTGCTCGTCCGTGCTGCTGGACTGGATGATGAAGTTCACGACAAAGTTGCGTATGCCTTGACATTGGTCTCGCGGCAGGACTTTCCACCGCGTCATTATCACCGCGTCTAGGACTTGGAGGCCGAGGTATTTGGTTTGCGGGTATTGGGCATCGGAGAGGATTTTGTCGACCATGAGCCAGGCGTCGGGGTTTTCTTTGAATTGGTTGAGCGTAGCCTGAGCTGACTTTTGCTGTTCACCTCGACCTTCATAGAAGGCTTGGACTGTTGCGTCGAGCTCGGGGATGGTGAGGGACATGGTTGCGGGTGGGTGTGTTGGGTTGTGTTGGGTGAGAGAGTGTGGGCGCGATGGCCGTTGGGTGCTGCTTTTATGGGTGTCGCATGCACGAGTTGGCTGGGCTGGCGGCGTGTGTGTGCTCGTCCTTTGTGAGGTTGTTCGCGTGTGAGGTGCCGGTGTTTGCTTGCTCGCTTGTCTTGTCTTGCTGGCGAGAGAGAAGGTGGGTGTGAGGTCGCTCGCGGTGCTTCGCGTGTGCTCGAGCGAGGTCTATCGCTGTGCTGGTGGTGTGGTGAAGCTCGCGCGTGTTGCAGAGTTCCGCTCGTGTTTGCCGTGAGTGTTGAAACGAACGAACGAGAACGTGAAGCTCGATAACTAAGCCAAGGCAAACGCGGCGGGTAGCGCCGATACGGCCGTATGGATCTCATCACATGACACTACCAGAACCACTTCGCTCCCTCACCTACACCTAAGCATTAACAACTATGGCCCAATCACCCTCCACCTCCTCCCGCACCCTCACAACCACCCAACTCCAACCCCAACAACCCTCAGCTACCCTCCGTCTCCGCGCCCCCGAACAACAGCAGCAACAACCCGAGTCCTCTTCAGCTCCCGGCGTACGATGGGCAGAAGACGTAGTAGACAACGAAGGCATGGGCAAGAAGAGCAGTAAAGTGTGTTGTATCTACCATAAACCGCATGAGGACGGGGATGAGGAGAGTTCGGATTCTTCTTCTTCGAGCGAAGACGACGACGAGCCTGATCTGAGCAGAGCGAGGAAAGTGGGGACGGGGAAGGGAAAGGGAGGACATAACCATGGGCATGAGGAGGGTGGTGGGAAGGGGAAGGGTAAAGGGAAGGCTAAGGGTGATGGGAGGAGGCCGAGTCCGAATGCTTATGAGAGGGTGCCGAAGGGGCAGGGGAGCAAGAAGGAGGGCTGAGCTGGACAAGTAGAGGAAGGATGGTGGCGAGTGTGATGAGGGCTATGGATTAACAAGATACGAAGTTACGAAGCCATGAAATGGCAACCAAGCATCCTAAGAATGCTGTAAGGCCGTAGCGAATTCCAAATCGCTCGCGGCCATGGAACGAGACTGCACCACGAAAGCCCGTGTAGACACCGCTCGTGTGTCGTCTGCGTCAGCAGCATGGTGCGCATGAGGCAGATGATATGGCTCACTCACGAGCAAGTACGAGATGCATGCATGAAAAGTTCCGTCCCATGATTCTTAGCAATGAAGGCACTCCGGTAATTTCAACGCTACACGGAAGCCGAGATGGTGATGCAGAGGCTACGAGCCCCGTGATAGACTTCCTTGACCGGAAGTACGCGTTCGTCGCACCCCAATTTTGCCTGCCATTGTCTTGCTGGCGGAGGACCCTGTGTCGAAGCGGAACAAGGAACAGGCAAGCAAGCAAGCAAGCAAAGGAGCTTCCACCTCCGTTGTCTGCCATTGATGCCATTTGACTACAACATCCGGGACGCCTTTAGGGACAAGAAAGGCTCTCTGGGACGTATTGGTTGCCGGCGAGAGAGCGTTTGCTTCTGGTAAGGCAGAGCTGCCGAGGCCATGGAGAAGTCGACGGCGCGCGGATGTGGTTATACTACTTGAGCACGACGAAGACGTGCCAGGCCGGAGGAGATGGAGATAGAGGCAGCACTCCGCGCTGGATCGGATGGAGGATGGCAGCAGGTACGGTCTAGCGTTGGCAGCAGCGAGAGCTGCCGATGGCTCTGTACGCCGGGCTTGGATAATGGTCTGAATACTATCCGGGTTGATTCTGCTCACCCGTGTGCTATGCAGTTTCGGTCGCGTGCTTGAGAAGGCCATAATACTGCAACAGAGAAACGCACACGCTACTACGCACCGGAACGCATAACGTTTCTCATTTTGCTCCCGCAACTGCTCGTTCGGATTCCAAAAGACCCAAGGTGCACTCTGCCGTTCCGTTCACGAGACCAACTGGGAAGTACAGGGCCGAACTTGCATCGGCAATCAGCTAGCTGTCCGCTGTATAGCTTCAGCTCATCATCAGCATCTATGCTCACGGCTTCGGACTCCATACAAAACAGTACTGAAAGGAAGCCGGCTGATAGAGAAAAGCGTTCCGTAGCCTCAAGGTGGCAGTGGCTTGCAATCTCATTGCCCATCATGTGTCGTACGGCTTGTGCTTTTGGTCGTCATGAGCGCAAGCAAGTGCGGTTTTGTATTCCGACGAGGAGGAGCGAATCACATAAATGACCTAGAGCACCAGAACCACTATCCATGCCCTATCCGCGAGCGCTCTTCGACCTGCGTCTCCTCCACTCTACCGCCATCAAGCATACCCATCAGGCACAACCCCGATCTTATCGAATTGATCTCCAGTCAAAACAGAACACTCAAACATATCCTGCGCAATCGGCGCATTCTGCCCATCCGTGAAACAATCAAACCCTTCCTGACACGCGATGAACCCTCCGGGCTGCGCTTCATCCCCCTCGAAGAACTCGATGCTCTGGAAAGGTCCTAAGTCGACTAGCTCTTGTCGACCGGCGGCGAGGGCGTTGTCCCGGAGGAAGAAGATGTTTTTCGCTGGCTGTCGATATGGTGCTGGCGGGCGCGGTTCACTGAAGATATAGCGGGGTGGTGAGGAGGCGGATGGAGCTGGGTGGGCATGGTCCTGATTGGGGTAGGGAGGCGGCCGTGTAGGTGGGGTGAAGGTGGAGGGTTAGCTTGTTGCTTTTTTCCAGTGCTTCTCCGTCTCGACGTTACTGTTTCCGTCCTTGAGATTGAGGCGGTGTGCAGAGGGTTATTTCTCTACAGGTGCGACTTACAGGGTGATAGCGAGGATCGCATTGATCGAGAGGGAAGGCATGGTCCTGGTTGTGCGGCGATATGTGTTTGAGTGGAGTGCTCCTGGGGTAATCATGGTGAGAGTCTGGCTCAGGATGTTGTTGGCGGCTGCTGAAGGGAGCCCCTTATACATTCAGTCGCGGCGTTGACTTTTGACCGATTGCAGGTCAATGTTTCCGGCTGCTTATCAAATTACCATGGCTGTTTATTGGTGTGGCTCACACAATCACACCCCTGTGAGCCCGTAACCTAGATCAGCGAACTTGGAACAGCAACACGAGGTTACTATCTAAGTTTTCGTGATTCAAGCTCGCGGAGAGTTTTCTGGCTTATAACCCAGAACGGTTATTGCTAATCTCTTCGCCGAGCGTGAGCGACTGACGACGGCAAGGGCACTTCGCATACCAAGCCGAGCACACTTCGTCGTGCGAGATTGTCGAGTCAAGTCTGAAAGCCCGTCCCTCGAAATATGCACGGTATTGGGGCTGAGACGCAGACGCGTGCGATCAGCGATGTCGTGATGCTCGAAGCATTAAATGGCCTGACGTGCGGACATGCTACCGTTCAGAGATCTCTTCAGCTAAGAGCGCAGCTCACAAGCAACAGCATGGCGAAACTCAATCCTATGTGACAGCGCTCGGCTCCCTTCGCAGCGCTTGTGCTAAACGCCGGTTGACTTGGCGACGTAGGCGTGATCACCGACCGGACCGGCGCAGTGATATTCGACGCAGGCGATGCGAAGGTGGATGCTGGCATCGCGGAAATGGTCGGGACCGTCGGTCCTGCAGCGACATCCGTGGCGGTCAGATGCACTGGAGGATCATAGGCGCCGTTCAGACCTCCTTCGCATGACGCCCAAGCAGGATCCAGATCCCGTACCTCCGCCGGTATTGCGATGAGGGGCCTGTACGATGGTGAGCTATCGCAGGTGGTGACGATCGTCGTTCCAGTCTCCTGGAAGTGTTCGGAATCTAAGCTTGCGCCTCGCGCTAGAGCTATCTCTGTGGCACATCTGGGCTGGCTGGTATAGATGTTGTAGGGGACAGGCGGCGTGAGATCGGAGAAATTGAATGCCGCTGTTCGCAGCGAGACGTCGAATCCCGCCAAGTCGACCTGGTAGACGCTGCCGTAGATGCTGGAAAAGCTGGCCGTGTCTGTGATGGCGATCACCTTGTCGGTGAACGTTCGTCCTATCACAGAGCAGGAATCGGAGGCGTACAGCTTGTTGAAGGATACGTACACTGTGTTGGGCATCAGCAAAGAGCTCACGTCGGCTTGGCTACTTGGAATAGACACTTACCCGTTGGAGAGGTGAACGTTGTTCCCAATGTCACTGCTATGCGAGCGTCGCCACGAGCTACATTACCACTTGTGGTCGCTGGAGGCCAGTATCTGATGCAGGTCAGCGGCGTACACTCGAAGATTGCAGTACACCTACAGGAGCTCCACTTTGTCCCCTGTAATGCGGCAGATCTGGCATCCAAGTGTGCACTTTGGGGCCAGCTCAGAGGTTGCAGGCCAGTACTTGGATGATGAGGTGACGCTGGCATTCGTGTAGTATCGCCACATACTGCCACTCAATCCATCGTACTGTGCACTAGTCATATATGACGATGTCAGTTGGTCGCAGAAGTCGCCGGTCACGCGCGCTTGGACACAATTGGGTGTGCTCAAACCATAAATCTGTGTGTCCACCCAGTTCTCCCACTGAGACTGACACTGCGGGACAGACGACGGGAGCACGCATGGCGGTGTGGTGACTCCTGGGCCTGCGGTGACGGCAGTGTACACGGTGGTATTGTACAGATCAATCACTACCGAGGTGGCGATTGCAAAGTCTGCTACTGTGTTGGCCTTTATGGTCCGGGTAGTGCTTAGGCCAGTGACGAGCGTATCTATACCGGAAGCCGATGAGTAGCCATATTCGTACGACGTCCAAGTCCTTGTAGAGTACGCCTCGGTGTTGTAGCCCGAGTAGATGGCCGAGGCAGAAGTCTCTTGGGCTGATATGCTAGTCAATGTCTCCAGGGTCATATCATTACCGCTCTCCGTAAAGACGTCTGTCTGTATTGGGATGGTGCCTGCGTATTGCGTGCTTGTAACGGTCACCATCGTTGCCTTCGTACCGAATGCCGTGACCGTGAGCGTGTCCGTCGTCGATTGGTCGGAGTCGGAATACCAGGTTGAAAAGATGAGCTGACTAGAAGCTTGCCAATACTCTTCCCACTCTCTCCAGCATTGTCCAGCATCAGTGCTGTTGGTCGTAGTGTTGGAGAACACATTCCTACTTGGAGCAACAGAAGTAGCTGTCGATGACTCGTCCTCATGAACGCCCGATGCTAATTTCTCCTGTCCAACTAGAGCATGGGTCCGTGTTGACGAAGAGATGAGGTCCTGACTGGGCGTACCAAGTATACTCGTTGTCAGTCCTAATCCATGCGCAATGTACTCGCCAACGTCGGTGCTGCCTATTACACCCTCAGACAACACTACCGTGGTGAAGGTTGGGACAGCGATGAAGGCTTGCAGGAATAAGAATAAGGATGGAGTGCGCATGATGGCACTATGGATCGCATGGAAGAGGGCATTTTCGTACAAAGGTACTTGTACATCTGTAGTATGTAGTGAGCCATGGCCGGCGCATTTCAAATCCGACGGCATTATCAGTAGCTGCGCTTGTTCGACAAGGTATGCGCTCCCACAAGACCCACATTGCGCGCAGCTCTGCTAGCCGAAAACACGCGAGCTAGATCATCTCGTGCATGAGCCCTGTTCGAGGGCTTGCCTGAGTCGTTGATTGGACGTGGATATCGAAGTGCAGTAGAGTGGAAAGCGTGGCTCCTGCCGTTGACCAGGCAATCAATCGGCACAACCACGAAGCCCGGAGTTTATGACTTCGCGGATTTAGTTGTATTTTGTCATTGATATCATGGCGTCGTTAACGTGCCTTGACCCGAGTCGAGACTTGAGTTGCACTTCTTGCTCGGTTTGTACCTGTTCAGTGCGGCAATTGTCTAAGCTTCTCCCAATCGTCGCTTCTGGTCCGCTTCGGCAATGATGTCTTCACCAGTATCGGCGTGGTCCAGCATAGACTCCTTGTGCGGGAAGTACTTCATGAAGATCCAGTAGAATAGACCGGCGCTCACAAATGAGTAGATGTAGCCAATGGCAAAGCTGTAGCCAAGATATTAGACAAGTAGCATTCCATCTAGTTCGGACAAACTTACATATTTTGACCTCCCGAAGACACTCTGATACCGCTTTCGATATTGTGAATGAAGCCAGGCAATGGAGGCGCAAAGCCGATAATGAGTGCTACGACAGATCTCCAGTTCGTTGCCCATCTAGCTGAATATCGGTACATGCCGTGAAAGTTGTACATATCGGGCACAGATACGCGACCTCGTCGGACAATGTAGTAGCTGTAGCGAGAAGTCAGTCAGGATCGCCATTCGCAGACTGTGCTACCTACTCTGTCATTAGGATCGAGGTCATGGGTCCGAGGAAGATGGTGTAGCCACCAAGGAAGGCAAGGAACTTGGCAGCTGATGCGAGGATTTTCCACTGTGTTCAACGTTAGTAATGCAACAGACTCTTGTGTAAGAGGTTGACTTGCCGGCACAAAAGCCCAACTTCCAATAACTGCAGCAAGAAGCTGACCCCTTCTGATGTTGATGTACTTCGGGCAGAATGACACCAGATCGTTGGCTGCACTGATTGAATTGGCTGAGATGTTGATCCCGAGGGTGACTATGATCAAGCCAATGGCACCAAAGGCAGTAGCAGCTCTGCCAGCGGACGATCCGGAGGCGCTCCAGTAGCCGACAATAACGATGGGATTCCATTCTACTTCACCGTATGCAGTCTGGGATGCCGCAGCGGTGAAGATGCCTAGCAGGCCTACGATAGCTGCGAAAGAGTCAACGAAGCGTTCACCAATCGACATTGGCGGCAGAAACTTACTGAAAATGCATGGGATGACAATTGCTTGAACGTTTTGGTCGCTTGGCTTTTTGGAGTATCTCGCAAAATCTGCTATGTTGAGACCCAATGTAGCATAGTTGCCCAGAACTCCGTTCAAGTTGGCGAAGAAAGCCCAGGCCAGGGCGGAGCCATGTAGTTTGGATCCATCGGTAATGACTGTGCTATGGCTGATGGTGCCGCCAGCCTTGTGCAGTGTGGACCCGAAGACGGCGAGGAAGATTATTGGCGCAATAATCGACTTGAAGCCGAAGAAGTACTGGACCTTGGTGTAAGGTATGCAGAGGAAAGGTATCTGGAGCAAGAAGTAAAGCAGGAAGCCGATCATTCCTTGAGTCGTGATGCCTTCGTCTTCCGGGATAGTATTTGCGATTTGCTTGAAGCTTGGCCAGGTTGCTCCAAGCAGGATGGTCATGCACTGACCACCGGTTGTGGTTTGGACACTACAGCAAATATTCAGCATTTGCTCGACGATGTTGTGAACAGCCACCAATTAGCTTGATGGGACGGACTTACCCAAGCCACACGGTAGCCAGAACGCATCGAGACAGAACAACGAAGTAGCTGAAATAGTAACCGAATGGCATGCGCGCGAGAACCGGAAAAGGAGTATGAAGCTATAAATTGTAAGCTTAGTTCGCGGTCGACTCGTCCTTTGAGAGTGCTCACTATGGCACCGACTCTGCCGTTGACGGTGATGACGAGGCCCATAATGGTATTACCGAGCACACAAGCGCCGATCGCCATCTTCCAGCTGAGACCAACAGCTATCATGGAGGAAGCTGCCCACAAATATTCAGCCAAGCCCTACTCGTGCCAAAGTATGAAGATTCCGCAACATACCAACTTCCCAATTGGAGACCGCCCAAGCGTCAGCCATCCAGTAGGCTACAAAAGCCCATGTTCCCCATGTTCGGTTCGACGGAGGGACGGGGTCAAAGTCGGCATTGGATGCAGCGGGTGTTGCAGCAAAGGACGAAGGCTCTTGATCGACAGCTAGATGAAAGCCAAACCGCTTCTTGAGTCGAGTTGTTTGACCCACTTCGACTGGCTCTGCGGAAGATTCATACTGCCCGTTTCCTTTGTAGTCGTAGGACGCCATAGTTAGTGAAAAAGGCTAAGGTTGCGCTACAGTTGATGCAAAGACACAGCAGCTCGTATGCGATCATATACTTGTGAAGTGACCTTATCGGCGTGAAAAGTAAAGCTGGGCAGTCAGCAGTGTAAAAGCGCCTGCGCGGGTGCGCCAATGAATTTGCTCGTTGGCTATCTCTACCTCGTCAATCCTTGCCAATCGCGTGCGCATACTCTTATCGATCGACCACCGCGATGCGCCGCCTTGCCGTATATGCGGTCGCCTCCGGAGCTGCCACCGCCGGCCTTAGCAGAGGCTTCACGCTTTCCGCCTACAAGAAACCATCCATATCCGCGCTTTTGCAACAGGCAATGCAGTACGTAATGGCAAGATGTCTTGATAGCGCTAAGCAAGTTGGGATCCGGGGCTGATCCACAAGCCTAGCCGCCATGGGTCGGACCGTAGCCTTGCAGCAACCTCTCGCGTTGTATTTCTTGTTCTCTCGACAGCCTTCCATGGCATCCAGGTGAACCGTTTCATTCCATCGAGGTACGACACACCAACATGTTCTGGTGATAATTAGCTCCATTTCGGTGGCTCGTGGGTGCAAGTCTGCACACTACAGGGGCAGCTCGCAAGACAACAGAAGGGATGCATCTCACACTTTTCACCGAGAATGGGGAGAGGAAAATACGTAGCTTCAAGGCTGCTGGAGGCGTTTAAGACAGCCAATTTCCACTGTTATACAGCCGCTAAGGCTGAACACGTGAGGTTTGCGGACCCGGGCGGCTCGACCAGACGACCATTGGCGGTTCGCAAGACAGCTGTATGCGCTGTTACGTACCGTACGCGTTGTTGAGGGCACCTCAAACTCAGCCTTCACGACCGCGTAACGCTGAGCAGGCGGAGCGATACCATTCCTCACTGCTGTTTTATGCACATGAACTCTACTGGACGCCACCTACATGTAGTGGCCTGCCACCAACTTGTGGCACAGCATATAATGGTGGGGTCCGAATTTAGCTCAGGCTGAGGATAAATCTACAGTATAGCCTTGCGAGTCTCCTATATGTGCGCTCTTTGCCATGCGGCTATTCTTGGTGCCATAGTATTAACATGACAGGCCAGATGGGAGACAACGAGAGCTCAGTGCAACTGATTCCGCCGTCCACACAGCTTCGAGACTACCAAACAGGACCCGGTGAAGGCCAAAGAAGGCGCAAATTGGAAACCTTGCTTATCGAGGAACCAGCCCGCAATGAATCTGGACAAGCATCCTTGAACCCATACAAGAGTGCCAACAACGGACGCACCCGGGCTTCATTGCTTCGTCTATGGTGGGCAGAGTTGCTGGCTGCCTCCTTCAGCTTGGCCTGTATTATTGTTCAAGCCAGCCTCCTGCGAGCGCTTGGTGGAGAACCCTTCGGATCGTGACGGCTTCTTCGAACAGACATCAACCCAAACACGCTAATCTCAGTCCTGGCGACCATGAACAGGTCTAGTCTACTTCTTTACGTCACTCAGGGCATAGCACAATTGAAATGGCCGTATTTCCAGCGACGAACCCATCGCCTGTCTGATCTGCAGATCTTCGATGATGCCAGTAGGGGCCCGCTAGGGTCACTTTATTTGCTCTGGAGTGTCAACATTAAGGTCAGTTGCGATGCGATTGACCAGGAAGTCGGAATGCTCATCATGATACAGGCAACGGTGGCATGCTTGGGAGCATTTATCGTGGTTTTCGCGTTATTTGTGGAGCCTTTCACGCAGCAAATCATAGCGCCTTCCATCGTTGTTGCGATCGCTCACAATGAAAGTGCATCGCTTGCCGCAACGAACATTTACTGGTGGGACTCGTGGGGCAGTAAATACATGGTTACACCCGGTACACATGCTAGTCAATGGCGACTGACTTATCTATAGACCAATCACAGCAACTCATTCTGGAGTACCAAGTCACGATACTTTCTGCAGTCGCTCAACCTGCAGCGAGTCCGCAGCACGACTGCCCATCTGGAAACTGCACATGGAACGAGTATAGCTCGTTAGGAATATGCAACTTCTGCGAGAACATCACACGCGAGGCAGAGGTCTCGTGTGGCCCCCTTCGGCACTCCGCTCAGACGAACCACAGCGACTTCCTGGCAGACTTGGGCTTGTGTACGTACAGAGTACCATCCGGTGTGGGAGAGGACGATTTTTTCTGGACTCTCTGGGCGCCTTTGTTTGACAATTTCGAAAACGGAACGCGGCAGAGCAATAGCAAGTCATATTATCCATCGACGTGGTGGAACACGACTGTGAGCTCATCGTACTATGAAGGTGTTTCTTCAGGCCTTGCCAACATTACCAATTTGGTCTTTGCGGACAGCATTACGAATTACACCAGCCTGGATATGGCCTACAGTGTTCTTCCGAACATAACACGGTGCAGCATGACTTGGTGCAAACAGACATTCTCCGCATCTTCCGTCGAGAATGGCACGCTTCACGACCGTTCGACATCCAACGTGCCAATCTACATCAATGCCACGACCGGCTATGGCGCCACACAACCCCACGCCCTATGGATAGAAGAGCACTCAGCCAGCGCCGCCGACTTGCACAGCTGGTCACCTAACCTCGCCGGCGCGTTGGACGAAGTCTACTATGTCGATGATATGTTTCCGACCAACATACCGACTATGCTCGCGGATATACTAGGCTACACATATTTCATGGACGGGACCCAAGATTGGGATGAAGACGAAGTCACTAACACCACGGCTCAAGCCGACATACTGAACGCGCTGATCCCATCAACGAAATCCGGGGGAAATACCCTCGGATGGTCACAACAAGTCTTCGAGGGTGACGACGGCAGGAATATGTCCGCGACCCTTGACAACGTGGCGGTCGCCTTGACGAACCTCATCCGTCGGAGCCCAAACGTAACATCTGTGCAAGGCTTTGTACACCGACCGAATGTGCTTATCCGCATTAGATGGGTGTGGTTCATCTATCCAGTCTCTATATCGGCCCTGTCGATCGTCTTCCTGGCTCTTGTTATGACTCTCTCGAACCGGAAGGGTGAGCTGGTATGGAAAGCCTCAAGTGCTGCACTGGCTTTTCACGGCCTGCGTAGCGATCAGGACTCCGAGGTGAGCCTGGTAGATCTGCTCAAGATAAGGGATGCGGCAGAGTCCAAGTGGGTGAAGCTCGCTGCGGACGATGATGGGAGGCTTGCGTTACGGGCTAGCTAAGAGTCTTGCACGGAGATGTCGTCATTTGAGGTCCACGGGCATCAATGATTTGAGAAGCTGCTTATCTTCTCCCTGAGACCGCACGCTGCCTCGGTAATTCACCATAGTCGCATAGCACAAGAGATGGTCAGGACAAATGATAGCCATGTTATAGTAGTGAACGGTGAAGGGCGTACATACAACTCTGCTAGCAGCGTTGTGGCTTGTGACTCAATTGTGCTGATGTGAGCACAGATTCGCCATACCCACGATCTCCAAGGACAATCGCTCGCCCAGGCACCCGCCCTAGCCGCCTTTACTAGACTGCCACCTCCTGCGATACCATCTGCCTCCGAAAATTCACTCCTTTACTGGTACTTCTTAACGTCAACGCCCCGTTCAACCGGCAGCACGGTCCAGTTAAATTTCGCCATTGTCAACCCATACCGATCCAGTATACGTGGTTCCCAGTGATCCGCGAAGCGCTCTTCGACGAGCATCGGCCTCAAGTCTTCCACACGCCCGCCGAAAATGGTGAGCATGGTTGATGAACTGCGATTATTGTTAGCCTGCACCCGGAGCCAAGGATCAAGGATACTCACTTGGCAGATCCAAACAAATTGTGAAAGCGAGACTCTGTATATCGCGGGTTCGTCTTCCTGGCATCTGCTCTCCTCTTCGCCAAAGCCCTGGACAAATCGGACTTGGTGAGCAGCGGTGTCCCGTCTGGCATCTTGCCAGTTGCCTCCTCCAAGAGATCGTGCACTAGTCCTAGATCAGGCTTTCCTTGGTCCGGAACCAGTGCCACATCTTGTCTGGTCAGGCTCGCATCGTGCTCGATCGCATTGTCCGCATGCATGTTTAGGTCTGCCAGATTAAAGCGGTCGTTTGAGTACGATTTGTTCAAGAATCGGGCGGAGAAATTCGGAACGAAGAAGCAAAAGCTCGCTGCGAAGTTGAATGTCTGCCGGACCGTCTGATTGAGCTGTGTGAATGTGATGTTCTTGCCATCGTGCGGAAGGATGCCATGATTCGCCATGGCGTTGAGCATTGGACACGCAGACCGGGAGTCGCCATCCTTGGGAGGCACGTATTCTGGCCACGATCCACGGTGTCCTGGAGCGCCTCTGGGTACCACTTCGCTCTCCTTCAGCTTCGGAGCGAAGAGATTCATGACAGCAATGACATTATCCCAGGCGATGACCGAGAGGTCAATGATACCGCCTCCAACCTTGCCCACGATGCCCATGTTTGCCAATAGATCAGAGTACAAAGGTAAGAAAGAGAGGATGTGTAGACAGAGCACATGCGACTTCGAGCTTTGATCGCAGGTATGTAACAAGCTCCGTCGATCCGCTATGATCACCTTGAGCTTTGACAATCGTGCAACGAGTGGCTACGACCCCGAGACGCTAAAAAATAGTTGGCGAGCTACTGCATGTCGTTGTGATGCTATATAATATTGATATTGATCACACCACAGCATTCTGGGCGCCGTGACCCACCATGCGGTGGGGACATTGCGCATGCTGATGGGCCACACATGTATGTCGAAAGGGGAAATTGCACTGGGCCAATCGTCTCCATGATCGAGAGTCGCCGAAGACCTCTAGGTCACCATCGAGATCTACCTGCGCTATACAAACAAGGAAATAAAACAGTGAACACATTAATTCCGACAACCCATGCACCATATCCAAACGACTCTACGCTACGACATTCCACGAGGCGTGTCTATCCAGACGTATATGCATCTGATAACCCATGGCCTCCACGCGCTGTTGCACTGTCCAGTGCAGGTTCGGATGAGATTCCGACGCAGCTCGATAGCGACCCAGATTCATGGACAACTTCTTCACCCACTCTTCCGAGTCTTTCAACTGCACTCTGACCTTGAGTGGCAATATCTCTAGTATCCACCAGCCCTTGGCGTCTACCAGCTGATCGTTGATACGAGAAATGCAATCGAAGTAATCTTCGACATGCTCAGGCACCCAATCTTCATGCATTTTCCCTCTTCGCTCGTCCTTCCAAAGGACAACATCGTGAAGGCCTTGTGGATCGTCCTCGTCTACCGCCTTCAGTACCGAAGAACGTCGGGTGATCGGCGCAATCTTGCCCTCTTCGTGCTTCTCCATCATGCTCGGACTGGGGCCCATGAGTGGCACTCCCAGCGATGTGTAAGTCGGCCACAGCGTGTGAACGTCCAGACCTTCCTCCGCTAAGCGATGGACTTTGAAGATGATGCCGGTGTTGCACTCAAAGCACTGCCGAAGCATCCAGCGTAGAGGGATCTGGGCGAGCTTGTGACGCTCTTCATTCTTCACGGCGCCCCCACCGATATCCGCATGAGCGCCAGTGAACCACACCTCAAGCACATCCGTCTTTTTCAGGTGCTCTTGTCGCCGCTTGTTCATGAGGTACAGATTTCCTCCGATAGGCTTGCCGTCAGCAGCTTTCTCCGATATGTCAGGCTTGGGCTTGTCGATCCCCAGGTAGGGATCGAACCTCCTTGATGGTTGGCCTTTGAGAGTGTTCTCGTGAACCTCAGCCACGGTCTCCCATTGCGAATCGGAGCTAGTGCTGTCTTTTGTCTCGAACTGTTTGACCTTGAACTTCGCTCTGCGCTCGTCCAGGGCCATGGCGTGCCTGAAGTAGGTTGCCTTATTCCATGGGGTGCTACTCAACGGAAGCGTCCTAGGAATGAACCCAACGCTGGCAACGCTATCGAACACGCCGATGAAGTGGACCGAGACATCCATGCAAAACGTCCTCTTGAAATCGCCGCTCATGTCCCAGCCCTGCTCCGTATCGTCTTTGTAGTACTGGTATGCAAACGGTATCTGCTGTATGTTGTGCGCTGGAAGAAGACCGACCTTGTGTATCATACCAGCTAGGCAGCGAGCGGTGTACGCCCCCCTGGAGAAGCCAAATAGGCAAATTCGATCGTTCTCCTTGTACGTCTGCATGAGGAAGTGGTAAGCATCCCGGATATGTACGCCCAAGCCGCTTCCAATCGCCATATCTAATGCTGCGTTTGCTCCATTGGACAACCCTCCTCCATCATAAGTGCCAATGCCGGATTGGTAGTAGGTCACCTGAGAAGGATCTGACTTCTTGAGGCAGCTGACTAGGTGGACGATATTGCTATTGTCGGAGTCGAACTTGTCACCTGTGCCGTCAAGGCAGATCACGATGGTGCGTCCAAGCACCTCCGTGTTCTTCCCATCTTGGACAGCGCGAATGTTTCGTGGCAATCTCGGTACTCCGTTGCCAGATTTGCTCGTTGAGGAAGCCACCGAAGCCTCTGATGTGGGCGAAAGTGACCCATCTCCTTGTATGAATCCTGGCAGAGGTGCTTGATGAGGACTCTCATTTGCTGCGAAAGCTGTCATGGACTGGGATGTTCTTGACACAGTCGACAATGGCCTGACGCCTGATGAGTATCCTGGCGGAGGTGCTTGAGACGGGTAGGAATGTCGTGGCTTCGAGACCTCCTTTGTTGCTCGGCCAGAGCTAAATGCGGTCGTCTCTGAGCGTTGAGCAGGTGCCGTTGGCACGATCTGCGGCAATTGTAACGGCAGAGGTGCTTGGAATGGGTAGGACACTGGCCGCTTCGATGGCCTTACAACAGGCTCAGAGGCTGTCGTACTCGTCCTGCTTGCTCCATTGGACGCTGCTGGCAATGACGCCACGCCTGGCAAAGGGCTTTGGGAGCGTGGTCCTGGCGAGGCGTAGTAATCTGGTACCTCCTGAGATTCATGTGTCCATCGGTCACCATAGGCCAGATTTGTCTCACCTGTTCCTGCTGGTGCAGCAATCCAGGAGTTTCGTTGCGGCGTCCTGTATGAAGGTGGAAGTTGTAGCGGGTAGGGGCTGGATGGCTTCTGAGGCTCTTGCGCAGCTTGCTCATGGCGAGCTTTTACAGGTCCTCCGATTTCTGCGTTGAGCGAGAAATATCCATTGGCGTGTTGCAAGCTCTGCTGGGGAGACGCTTGCAAAGGGTAGGAGGGTGGCCGCGATGGTATTTCTCCCGTTGTCCGGTCAGAGTAAGCTACGCTGGACCTGTTTGTTGCTGACCATGACGGCACTGGATTCACGAGGTGAGGCGATGGCAGAGGCGGAAACTGCAGCGGGTAGGTACCATGACTCCTACTTTTGGTCTCCATCATTGTCGAATGGTGAAAAGAGGTATCGTTGGAACTGTATTTTGAACGAGCATGAAGGGCTCTAAAAGAAAATCAGTTGTGGACCTTGCTACCGCAGCTTAACATGCCGTCGTTGCTGTCGTGCGTTACGAGTGACATGTAGCTTTCAGGTGCGCTTGCGTGGTTAGTTGGCATCAACGGGCTGCTATTTTCCAACGCATAAATAGAATACCGTTCGATTCACCGCTGGTGTGAAGTGTATGAAGATCGAAGCAACTTGAGATCATGGCCAATCTCCGTTTCGGCTCTCCTATCACTCCTTTCATCCGATGTCGATCAATGCAAACAATGTTCCTTTTTCCCTAGTGCCAATACCGTTGATCATTGGGTCACGCGACAGCCAACCGTCCAGTGAGACTACTCTGCTCATCATGTCGATGATCTTCGAGTGCATCAGAATCTCGCCAATAAGCTAGCTTGACTAGCATTGTGGTCAGACCACCGATGTATTGCATCAGCGCATCCACCACATCGTTGCATTGGTATGCGTTGTCGGTGTGGTGTGACGGTGTTGCTTGTTGCTATTGCCTTTTGGAGAAAATGCAGGCTCCACTATTGTACCTCTAGCGCAGCGCTAGCTGCGAGCGGACCGCGTGCGCCGCGCCCGTGCGGGTCGGGGACCCGCAATGGCTTTTCTTGACTTCACGACCCACACGACCTCGACACTGTGGCTACCTACCTTACGCGTCGAACGATGTGATCAGCCAGCCGCACAACGCCGAACAGAAGCTATCACGCACGATGGGCGGCGTTGGGTGTCGCATGATGGCGCTAACCCTCGATCGGCGGCGCGTCGTATGATCGACTAGTATCGACGCGGTGACCAGAAACCGCGCGCAGACGTTATGGTGGTTGGCAAATATGCAGCAGCTGTAGTGACTGGATGCCGAATATCAATGGTTATCCTGCGCATTCCTCACATTGCTTGGGACAATATCTCTCATCCTTCTATACTTGCTAACCTTACCACCAAGCTATTCTATTGCAGCATCTAATCATGCCGGGTCAAATCAGAACCCTTCTGGACAGCGTCATGCGCAAGCCTGCGACTGCTCCGGATCAAAAGACTGAGAGTGAAGCTCTTGGTGTGTCGAAGGAAGGGAAAACATCCCTTATGCACGATGTGCTGCACTCGGGGAAGAACGCAAGGTTTGTTATGGAGGCATTGCCGCAACTTGCTTCTGGCGAGCCTTTGGACGACAAGAAGTACCTGCTAGAGCATGGAGTCTCATTGCTGCAAACACTTCCGCTGAACAGCGGATTGTCCTCTACGGTGTCTGATGGCTTCATCCAGATGCTGTACCACGATCTCCCGCACCCCTCGACTAGCATTGCAGGCCCTACTACGAGGTACCGCAGACACGACGGCGGCAACAACAATATCTGGAATCCAGAGATGGGCAAGGCGGGGACTCCGTACGCTCGCAATGTCCCGCCCATGAAGCCGAAAGGCCGCAACCTGCCAGACCCAGAGCTTGTGTGGGAGCAGCTTCTCAAGCGCCCAGATGATAAGTTCAAGGAGCATCCATCTGGACTTAACCGCCTGTTCTTCTCGTTCGCAACAATCGTCATTCACGAGTGCTTCCAGACAAATCGCAAGAATCAGTGGATCAATGAAACGTCGAGCTATGTCGATCTCAGCACTCTGTACGGAAACACGGAAGAAGAGCAGCCTCGGGTGCGGACATACAACAATGGCACCATCTACCCCGACGCAATTGCTTCAGATCGTATCATGCTTATGCCACCTGGAGTTGTCGCCCTGCTCATCATGTTCTCGCGGAACCACAACACGATCGCCAAGGATCTGCTGTGTGTGAACGAGGACGGCAAGTACAAAGACTGGGATGACTTGAACGAAGCACAACAGAAGTGGTAAGCAACGTAGTTTTGGAATTGCGAGTCTATATAACGTGCTAATGCAGAACAGGCAGGACAACGATATCTTTCAGCTTTCGCGGAACATCAACGTTGGCTTCTTCGCAACTGTCGTGTTGAAAGACTACGTTTCCGCCATTCTTAATACTCCCCGAGCAGACTCAACCTGGTCGCTGGATCTTGGCAAAGAGATAAAGAGCGCTGGGCAACGAGTTGAGCGAGGCACTGGGAATGTCGTCTCCGTCGAGTTTGCTGTCCTATATCACTGGCATGCCGCTTTGAGTGCAGCAGACGCTAAATGGATGGAGGATGTTATTCGGTGGAACTTGCCACATCTGAAGTCACTCGACGACATTACCCCTCGGGACTTCATGCAGATAGTGGCAAAAGAAGGGAAGAAATTGGAGGATACGCTACCCCGGGACTGGACGTTCAGCGACTTGAAGAGAGGACCCGACGGTCGTTTCAGTGACGAAAGGCTTGCTGAATTGATCAAGGATTGCATTGAGGAGCCCGCACACGCATTTGGCGCCCATGGCACTCCCGCAAGCCTGAAGATTGTGGACCTTCTAGGTCAGATGCAAGCCAGAGACGTGTTCAATGTTTGCACCTTGAACGAGTAGGTGGCTCGGTCAGCCAATCCTGTTCGCTTACATCGCTGACCATGTGAACAGATTCCGAGCGTACCTCAATCTAAAGCCGTACGAGACCTTCGAAGACTGGTGTGAAGATAAGGATACTGCTCGTGCGGCTGAGCTGCTGTACAGCCATATCAATAACCTCGAGCTCTATCCAGGCCTTATGGCAGAGTGCACTAAACCGCCAATGCCAGGAAGTGGCGTGTGTCCTGGCCAGACCACCGGACGTGGCATTCTTGACGATGCTGTTGCCCTTGTTCGTGGTGATCGTTTCCTCAGCTACGACTTCAACAGTACTACCTTGACGAACTGGGGCGTATCGAAACTTGGCGACCTTCCGAGCGGCGCTTATGGCGGCATGCTGCCAAGGATCATCTTCAATGGCCTGCCCTCGTCTTTTACCGGAACATCGGCTTATGCTCTGCTGCCGTTTTACACTCCAAAGGCAGTACAGGGCATCTTGAAGGGCAATGGAGTCAGCGATCAGTATGACTTGAAGCGGCCACCCCAGGCAGTCAAGCCTGTGGTTGTGTACACCGAAGGAGGTTGCCGGGGCATTCTGACAGATCCCGACACCTTCCGTGCTTCGTATCCGGTGCCCAAAGTCCTGCCGGGCATCTTCTACGAAGACCACTTCGATACCCACGTCAGCCAATTCTTTAGCGCCAACGCCGCAAAACAAATCAAGCAGAGCTCTCTCAAGTACGCTGGAGCTCGTCGCGCAATCGACATTGTCCGAGACGTCGCCAATATCACACCGATAGCCTGGCTAGCGAATCGCTACGCGCTACCGCTCAAGACTCCAAACACACCCCGTGGCCTCTTTTCGATCCCAGAGTTATTCGAGATGCTTAAAATCACCGCAGCTTACCACGACTTCAACGTTATACCGGCTGATGAGTGGAAGCTGCGAGCAGGCGCGCAGAAGAGCATAGCAGCCCTACGGCAAATTCTTGAGCTGCACATCACTGTACAGGGAGGAGGCGGACTCCGGGAGAGGATTGCAGATCACCTCGAGCAGGGCACAGCGTACGAAGTCGGCCCTGAAGCGGATCGACTATTCGATGCTCTCTTCGCCACCAAGAAACCTCACCGCGAACTGGCCGATGAGTGCATCAGCGAAGCAGCGTTGGTGGCAAGCACTCTTACCCAACAGGCCGCTCTTCTCATTGACCTCTTCCTAACCCCAGAGTATGAAGCGTACAAAGCGCGTATCATCGAGCTCGCGCACAGAGACGATGAAGCCTCCACCCGGGAGCTCCAAGGATTCGTCTACGAAGGCATGCGGCACACCGGTGTGGGTCTCGGTATCACCCGTGTGGCAGCGAGAGATGCTGTCGTCGAAGATGGAGCGTACGGCTCCCTGACTATCAAGGTCCATCAGAAAGTCCTAGCCGCTACCGCTATTGCGGCCATGGACCCAGCAGCCTTCCCGGCGCCGGAGAAGCTTGACCCGATGCGGCCAAGAGAAAGCTACACGACAATACTGGGATCCTCACTATTGAGAGTTGCAGGGCCGGCTATTGCAGCGATCTTGAAGGAAGTCATGAAGCTAAAGAATGTGCGTCGCGCTGGTGGCAGCCGGGGTCAATTCACAACAGTTGAGCAAGAGTTTGCAGGACTCAGGATGCGGACTTACCTCGACTCGAACGCGAGAGAGTCGCCTTATCCTACGAACATGATGCTTGAGTACGATGAGGATGTCGCGCAGACGAACGGACACATGTAGCTATGGTAATTTAAGCCAGTCATCGAGCTAATGCCGAACATTAAGGGAGCACGCGAGAGCGATGACCCGAGTGTTGGGTGCAAAGTAGCAAAAGCTTTCCAAACACACCTCGAACCATACCGAAGCACGAGCACCACGGCATATTGGCGCACACTTCCAAAAAGTGCACGCCGCCCTTTGTTCTTGTATAGGAGATGTACTTCAGCAGGGATGAGTATATCAACCTATTCGCGGCTTCCTTGCCTGCATGTGCCAATACAACATGAATGGCCTTGGTGATCTGATGCATCGTACTGGCCGCTATACGAGAAAGGGCTGTGACACAATAAATTGCACATTCGCTCTCCTGCATACAAACAGGATTTGAGACTAGAACATTGACAACATGATAGGTAGAAGCATGCTGACAAGAACCTGCTTGCCCTTCGCGGGCAACTGGACGCAAGGTTCAGGGAAGACTGCAATTCCGAGGAGAAGGCTTTGCTAGACGACCTGAAAGAGATACACGCTGACGTTGAGAGGTATGTTCTTGAAAGCAAGGATCAGCTTCAACTGCTAGTGAGCAAGTACGAGACGACAGACGCTACGGAGACCTTGGAGTTGGATGATTGAGTTGACGAAGCCGTGACTTCTCAATGTCAAGTGTTCATTCGCTCGTATCTGGACATTCCATCGTAAGATGCATAGCTCGCTGTACAGCCTCAGATCATTGCTGATGGAAAGCCCTCACGCCCTCACACCCTGCTTGCCACCACGGCCACGGGCGTTCATCTGGGCGTGTAGGCGTCTGGCCACCTCCTCGTCGCTGACACCGGGCACGGTCTTGCCTCCACCCCTCGACCGCTTTGGCGCAGGGACGATCTCAACCTCACTCTCAATCTCCATCTCCTCCGGCGTGGCAGTGCGCTTGCGCTTTTCTGCCTGCTTGCCGGACGACTTGCTGAATGGCCTTGGCGGCGGTAACATCGCACCCGTGTTCAAGATGGCTGGTGGTGGTGGTGGCTGCAGCAGAACAGCGTCCAAGCTGAGCTCGTCGACGGCCCAGCGCTTCGTCTTGTCTTCCTGGATGCATTGTCAGTACAAGGTTCAACTTAAAATTTCACACGATACTTACAAGAATAGCAGGCGGCTGGAAAATCGTCTTGGGATCAACAAGCTTCACCAGCTTCTGCTGCTTCAGACCGATGCTGATCTGGTCGCCACGCACGAATTCGCGGACCTCCAGCTGTCTGGATGGTCGTCCGACGAGAATAGTGGCGTGCTGGTATGGTCCAATGGGACGGCCGCTGAAGTAGTAGCCCCAGGATTTGCAGTAGGCGTTGTAGGTTGCAGATGTGCTGTAGTGAATGGACTGTGCCATCTTGCTTGTTGATGTGGTGTGTGAAATTGTTGGAGTCTTGTATTGTGGCAGACCAGCTGCTTTGAAGAAGAGATGTGATGGTGAGAACGTATGACTTGTGATTGCTGAAGAAAGAACGGATGTTGGTTGAAGACAGCAGTAGATGTATACTGTGAGCAACAATAGGACTTGCAGGACAATAGGGTGTGAGGTTAATAAAGGAGTGGCTGGAAGATGTTCAGCAAACAGTTTGGTGAAGTGACGTTGAATGTGAGCTTCACTGCTGGAAGGCTTGGCGGGACGGCGTTCTCGCTAGCGCCGTATCTGGGTCAGGCTTCGGCATCGAGTCGCAGGTGGCCAGCACCTCATAGTGAGCACGGAGAGCGTCGCATTGGATATGCTGGCCACATTCCTTTTAGGCGCAGAGGCCCTCTTCCCAGCGAGTCCAAATGTCCAACACGCTCGCGCATCGAGTCGCGGGTGACCAGCAAGCTATAGTGACCACGGAGAGCATCGTAGTGAACATGGTTGTCAAGTGCTCTCACGGCGCAGTGGGCTTCTTCTCAGCGAGTCCAAAGATATAACACGCTCCCGCATCGAGTTGCAGGTGGTCAGCAAGTGATGAGACCACGGAGAGCGTCGCAGTGAACATGCTGGCTAAGTGTTCTTGGAAAGCCTTGTTCCCGCGAAGTCCAGATATTCCATACGCTCCTGCATCAATTCCTAGGTGACCAGCAAGCCATAGAGAGCACGGAGAGCATTGTAGTGAACATGCGTACCAAGTGCTCCAAAGTAGCCTTGTTCCCGTCAGGCCCAGATCTGCGACATGCTCTCGCTTCAAGTCGCGGATTATCGACTTGCCTTGAAGGCACGGAGAGCGTTGCAGTGACCGTGCCGAGCACCCTCTTCCAGGACCTCCAAGCTCTTCTTCCCACCGAGCCAGAATGTCCAACACGCTCTCGCATTGGGCCGCGTGTGACTAGCAAGCCAAAGAGCGCATGGAGAGCATTGCAGTGCTTATAGTGCCCTGCTCTGGCAAGTCGTCTTCGCTCTTGGTTCCAGCGAGCCCAAGCCTTAACACTCTCCACACCAAGCTATAAGCCACCGACACGCCGCCAAAGCTACGAAGATCATGGGCACGATCGTTCCGATCTTGTCAGATGCCCATCCGCTCATGCTCCCACCTTTGTCAAATCTCGAACAAGCCCATGCACCGAGTCGTGACCAATGCACATACTGTAGTCGCACGGAGAGCATCGTGATCAGTGTGCCAAGCACGTCAACCTTGATCCTGCTCCCGTTGATGTCGAACTTCAATTGCGCTCCTATATTGAGTCGCCAGGCCGACCGCCACAACATCCTGAAGAGCATTCCAGTGAGCACCGTGACCATAATCATCAGAGTGGTGCTTGCAGTTGCGCTCCCACTAACACCGTATCGTTGACACGCGCACGCCGTCGTTCGCATACCACTCGAGCAGGTTCAGTGACGCGGAGAGCTTCGCTGGCTCTCGAAAGCGTCACTGACAGAACGCACATCTTCGGCAGGCTTCAGGTCCAGGATATCTGTTAACCGGGTCCGGTGTGGACGGTTCACGGCCTTGACCGTCCGCGTATTCCACGAAAAGCTGTGTTTTGCCGATCTTGACACCTTTTGTGTAAGTGATGTCGAGTGTGATCTTGCGCTTCACACCGTTTCTCTCGTTCTCCCGACGAGTCAGTTAATAGGCTCTCCTGATCTGTGTTACCTCGTCAATTGTCAAAGATGAGAAGTCGAGCGGCACGGTCTCGCATTCGGTGGTGTCGAGGTCTTTGACTTCTTGTTCGACGACAGGATTGGTGGGAGTCAAGTCGTCCTTGGCGACCTTGGATAGCTCTTGAATGCTGGCCATTGTTTATTGGTATGAGTGGTGGATGACGATGTGTTTTGTGTTGTATGAGAGAATGTAGATGGTGGTAGTTGCGCAGCTCTGGCAAGGCAGTCGGTCTCTTATAGTATGCTTGGTGTGCTGATGCTGCAATAGAGTTTAGGTCGACCCATCGACCGCGAAGCTTTTTGTCGCCTGTTACAAACACTGGCTTCAATCACCTGCAGTACTTGGGTCAGCACAGTGTCCTCAGGTTATAGCGAGCTGTTATCGAAGTCACATCTGCTGTGTTGCAGAATCTAACCATGCTGCTGCAAGGCTGCAATAGTCATACGTGTGACTTTAGTGCAAGGTCAGACTTTTCTTGTGAGTATCGTTGTCAGCAACCGATTCGTGAGCGTTGAGAAGTGGTACGAGCGCTGTCGATGCAGGAGTTTGGTGATGGACCATAGCGTCGGCGCCACTGGTATTATAGCATGATGTTGATGCAATGACCTGAAGATAGAACAAGTCATCATTTCTTTCGTATGCTCTATGTGGAGGCCCAGCGTACCGAACCGTAAGTCTAAATGCAAGAAAAGACGCGCTTTAGCGCAGCAGCCAAGATGGCGCGCACACCAGATCAGGAATTATTAGGAACTCTCATGCCTCATCCTTGACAGCCTCCTCAGTTCCGACACCGTCACTGCGGTCATCCGTACTCCGCTCGACCTCAACCACGGGTGGTGACACAACTTCCACGGCCATGCGCTCCTCCAAGCCTTCCATACCGCCGCCAACCTTGCCTTTCTCCGTGATTAGTTCCTTCAGCCATCGGTTCTCCATCTCGAGTCTCTGCACTTTGCCTTCCAGCCGCGCAACTTTGTCATTCATCTCTTTGCTCGCTTTCTCGAGCGCCTGTTCACGCTGCTTCTTCTTCACGCGGAAACGTGCCGAAGCTGCCGTGTTGCGCCGACGTTTGTCCTCTTCGGCAGCAAAGCGGGAGGCCTCCTCCATATCTGCGGCAGGGGGAGTGTGCATGAGTGAGCCCTTTCGCTTGGCTCCAGCACCTCCAGCCGCAAAAGTCTGAGGCGGGTATGCGCCCTGCAGATTGGATGGTGATGGGAGACCACTGGTCGGCGACTGGGTCAGAGATGGGTAGGTCTGGAACTCGCCAAATTGGTATTGAGGCGCTGTAATCATGTCAGTATCTTGCCCGTCGCGCCATGGTGAGCAGTTCTGCCCACCTTTTGCGCCTTTCTGCGCCGGTGCCTCTGGGATCTGGGGCTGCGCAGCCGGGAAGCCGTTAACATCGTTGAAACCGCCATCGAAGTCGAAGAATTCCGTGTTGGTGAGAAAGTCAAGGCCATCGTCCGCGAGCGCAAAGTCTGCCTGCCCCGCTGCTACCTCCTGTGCTGACGGAATGGTGTTGAGGTTAGCCAGGTAGGCCGAGACATTTGGCGCGCGGCGGGCGTTGTATGCCATTGTGCTGGTGGTGGTTTGTATTGAGTGAAGGCGGGTGGACGATCCGGCGGGCGTGGCCGTCAACTCAATGCACTTCTCGCGCTGTCCCTCGACGGCGGGGTGCCGCGATTCGTGTGGTGTAGTAGATATGGCGTGCTTGGTGGTGTACACGATACAAGTGCAGTGGTGAGGAGGAGGGTCGATTTCAAAGACTCCCAAATGCCCCCACTCTCTTTGTGTTCCGAGATCGGCCGATTGGTGGGCGGCCGCAGAACGTGGGTTTCTCACAAAGACGTCTCTCTTTCGCGACAGACCGCGAACAATGGCACAAGGACGAACACAACAAGACGTTGGCTGGCTGTGAGAAGTTCTGCTATGACCGCCGTCGCCGTGGTACTCTCCTCGATCGACGTGTGTCGCGATGACGAGTCCCACCAAACTCACATCTGCCAGATGCCGAGTCTGGTTCCGGCAAGCCGAAGCGCGGCTAAATTATGTTCACTCATCAAGCCCCCACTCGACAGCTTTTGCCGAGAAAGGAAGGCACGCAGACGCTGCTATACTTCGCACATGAAAACTTGCAGTGGAAAAGCTTTCGATGAACTCGTTGCTTCCAAGTGCGCGAGAGGCTATATCTAAGTGCTGTGCGCCTTCGGTACTGGCCTTCACAATTCGGACGCTCTGCTTACTATTTGCAGCACATTACACACAAATCGCAACACTTAGCATTGTGTTTGCACAGAACCAGGAGGCCAATACGGCCGAGTCACCATCTTTCTGACGCACAATGCGGGCTATACTTGGTTGTGTATCTTCTGTGCGCTTGGCCGCGACGAAGTGCTGTATCGAAGGTTGATGTTGACTCCTCTACTTGAGTGTCCAGCATCCTGACTGTCGTGCGAATGTAATTTCTGGAGCCGCTCATTCGATACGCCATTTTATGTCGGAATAATACCACTCTGCTAGGCATGGGTAGCTTGCAGAGAAGAGCAGGCTCTTCCTCCACGGACGTCCTTGGTATCGTATCGTTTATTGACTATTGTTGACGCTCGGTTCGTGTTTACTAGCCAGACGATGATGGCTCGGTCCCGACGGGCAAGATCTTTTGCAAGAGAATCGGTATGCTTTCTGCTGCGTATTTCTAGCTTCGAAGCGACCTCCACGGCCCAAGCCTAGACCCCGTCAACAGTGTCAAGCATGATCCAGTATTCAATTCAGGACCTCTCGATACACGATGAGTATACTGAAGACGTTTGTTGTTCCTTCCAGATGGTATGGAGTGTGCTCTTCGACGTGCACTTCGGGCAGTCAATCAAGCTCACGGTGCGTAGCATTATCTGACGAATATCATGGGTAGCTCTTTACAATTGACCATGCCCCGAGCCTCCATCGCACCTCTTTGCCGCTGTACGCTGCCATGCTTGCATTACCAAGCAGTCTGCCACAAGCATCGCAAGATTTTAAACATAGCGAAACACAAGCTTCGCTTCAATCTCGGCAGCCATGTGCATGTTGCCGTGCTTCCGAAACGCTAAGCTCCCGACAGCCGTTGCCGTGGCACCGCATTTCTCGACGTCACCTCTTAATAGTCGACATGAAGGTCTGCAGCAACAATATTGAACAGAATGATGGGGAGAGGAGTACAAGAGACCACACTTTGTGGCTTGACGCAGCACTCGCCAAACTAGCTGCATTTGTCCTACAGAGTCGCACAGCATGACAGCTTCGCGCCAAGTCCTCGATTCGACCGATCGAGATTTCACCGCGGTCATGTCCATGACGTGAGCCACGGCAACCATCTAGTCGCGTGCCATCGCGTCCCCACCTCACGTTTGGTACGGCATGCGCCGGCAAGCAACACTGCACAGACAGTGGCACGGTGACGAAGCAGCAAACTTCAGCGCTTCATCTCGTATCCTCTCTCCTTCTCTGACATCTGATATAAAGACTGTAGTCGCATCGTCCCTCGCCTTACACGCGCTGATCGAATTTGCCCACCATGCCGCAGATCATAGGTATGCCCATGTCTTTCCTTGACTGGCTTGACACTTGGAAAGCTTCGCGCAATGAGAAGAAGTCTAAGTCGAGCTTATTAGGGAGTGCGAACGTCCAGTCCGGCGAAACGACGCCAAAGCAAGATGGCAGCATCTCAGACCCATCGTTTGCCGAGAAGGCTGAGGAGGACACCTCGAAGATCAGGATTCTGAGGCCGCGCATTCTCGCGATGGCGTTGGTTGTGAGCATTGGAGGGTTGATCTTTGGTTACGATGTGAGTGGACTCAAGGGCAATGCGGAATGGACGAGTATTGGCGACTAACAGCCACAGACTGGCCAAATCTCTGGCTTCCTCGAGATGGAGGACTTCAAAGCCCGCTTCGCTGATGGACCAAACGACACTTTCGGAAATGTGCGATCAGGCACCATCGTTGGCTTGCTCTCCATCGGCACCCTCATCGGAGCCCTCTGCTCTGCACCAATCGCCGACAGATTCGGCCGCCGCATTTGCATCGTCGTGTGGAACCTTGTCTTCTGCGTGGGCGTTATCGTCCAGATCTCAACATCTCAGCACTGGTACCAAATAGCGATCGGACGATGGGTGGCTGGTCTGGGCGTTGGAGGACTTTCGGTGCTGACACCAATGTACCAGTCCGAGACTGCACCCCGACAGGTCCGCGGCGCACTTGTGTCTTGCTACCAGCTGTTCATTACATGCGGGATCTGGTTGGCAAATTGCGTGAACTTCGGCACTCATCTCATGACTGGGCCGGTACAATGGCAACTCCCCATGGGCATCGGATTCATCTTTCCTGCAATTATGGCCACTGGAATCATGTTCCTCCGAGAATCACCTCGTTGGGATTACCGCAACAACAACATGGATCGAGCGCGGGCGACCATTGCAAAGTCGTATGGTGTGTCGGAGAATCATTTCGAAGTCAAGCGCGAGATGCGGGAAATCAAGGAGAAATATGAAGCGGAGAATGCAGGTGGTGGGAAGCACAAGTGGTATGAGGTCGTAACTGGGCCGCGGATGGCATACCGGACGGCTCTCGGAGTGACTCTACAGGCGCTGCAGCAGCTGACGGGTGCCAACTTTTTCTTTGTGAGTTGCGATGAACCTTGAGTGGAGGGCAAAAGCTGACACTTCCAAGTACTACGGTACTACCGTGTTTGCAGGTATTGGCTTGTCCGATAGCTTCGTCACCGCGATCATCCTTGGAAGCATCAATTTCGCAATGACGTTCCCCGGACTCTACGTCGTTGAGCACTTCGGCCGCCGACGTGCTCTCATCGCTGGTGCATTGTGGATGTTTGTGAGTACAGAGGGTCCATCTCACGTGCGCGACATTCATGGCTGACATCCTTCACTTTGCCCAGATGTGCTTCATGATCTTCGCCAGCATCGGTCACTTCCTTCTCGAAGAAGGCCGACAGACGAACACTGCAGGCACGGTCATGATAGTGTTCACGGCGCTTTTTATTGCGGGCTACGCTATGACCTGGGGTCCTATCATTTGGGCTGTGATTGGCGAGATCTTCCCGACGAGGTACAGGGCGACATGCATGGTACGCATTCTTTCACGCCTTCTTTCACGCCTTCCTCCAGACCGTACTGACTTTCTTCAGGGCGTCTCGTCGGCTTCTAACTGGATCTGGAACTTTCTGATAAGTTTCTTCACGCCATTCATTACCTCAGCAATCGATTACCGATACGGCTACGTCTTCGCCGCCTGCAATTTCGCGGGCGCTGTTATCGTGTACTTCTTCCTTTGCGAGTCGTCTGGCCGATCACTGGAAGAGATCGACACGATGTACATTCTTCACGTCAGCCCCATCAAGAGTACGAAGTGGGTAGCGCCCGAAGGTGAGGACCTCGTGACGGCTGATCAGCTGTATCTCGAGCCTGGCGCGAGGAATATCAAGAAGCAGGATGCAGCAGGCATGGAGACTGCACACGGAAGGGAGGAGGTGCCAGCACCGAACGATCAGTACGGTGTGCACGATATCTCAGGCTCGTCGTGGGAGCCGGAAGCCTCTGGCGTGAGAGGTGGCTCGGTGTCCTAGGGTATATGGTCCTTGTATATCGAAGACGAATAAATGTGAATTCAGTAAGAGCAGCTGGATGTCCCTACGTCCAACGGCGGCTTCCGTGACTCTTGCTTCCAGATGGTTGATGACCGTCTCAGCCCTGCTGACTCCTAAAAGCAGCGCCGTTGCGAAGGTAAAAGAGCAGCAACAAAAACTCGGGACAAGCAAGCAAGTAGAGAATTTGTCTTGGTTCTCCGATTTTGAGCCGAGACCTCGCCATTGCGGGACGAACCTTCGCTCGATTGAGATCTCAGAAAAGCGGGGAGCGGAGAACCCTGGCGTCCGGTTCGCGATAAATCCTTCCGAAATGCAGCCAAGGCATGCCGACGAGAAGACGAGATTTTTGTGCGCCGTGACTCCAAACCTGCTATACCGACATCTCTTGAGCTGAGGCCAAGGCGCGCATGCAGTGTTGGTGACGGTTCCTGCCAAAGGCTCCAATCTTGAACTCTCGGACGGCGCAAGGACCAAAGACCCTAACAGAAGGTTTCCAGCTGCCCAGACAATCAAAACCAGAGAAGCCGACAAGGCCGAGACGGAGAGGGTCAACATTGCCCACGATGCGCTTCTTCGGCGAGAAAACGGCGTCGCCTACGTCGTCTCTGGACAACCCGGTCAATTACGACCATCCCGAGTATCCTCATGCTGGCAACGACTACGATGATGATCTCCATGTTGAGTGCCCGCCGCATACCACGGAGGCAAAGCTTGTGAGGAAGATCGATCTCCATGTCATTCCCTGCCTGTGCATCATGTACTTACTGGCATTCCTGGACCGAGTCAATATTGCCAACGCCAACGTATATGGCCTTGCGAAACAGATAGGTCTGACTGGCAATGAGTACAATGTCGCTCTGGTCATCTTCTTCGTGCCGTAAGTGCATGCGCGTGGTGGTATTATTGAAATTCCTGACAGTGTCGACCAGATACGTGCTCTTCGAGATTCCTAGCAACATGTTCCTCAAACGGTTCCGACCGCACGTCTGGCTTTCGCTGAACATGTTCCTCTTCGGCTTTACGACAATCATGCAAGGGCTGGTGAAGAATTACAGTGGTATCCTCGCCACCAGGTTCTTCCTCGGACTCTTCGAGACGGGAATGTTTCCGGGAGCTTTTTACCTCATTGGCATGTGGTACCGTCGCACCGAGGCGCAGAAGCGGTATTCGTTCTTCTTCTCATCGACGACGCTCGCTGGTGCCTTTGGTGGTCTACTCGCTGCCGCCATTGGCAAGATGGAGGGCGTGGGAGGATATGCAGGATGGCGATGGGTAAGTTTTGCTGATATATAACCGCGAGACATCTCCGCATCGATTATGCCGAGACATCGTGCTGCGGCCGATGGCAGGAGCTCGCCAGTATTCGGCAGTCGTGGGATGAAGTCGCTGGCGTTCATAACCCGACTTATGCTGACGACATAATAGATCTTCATATTAGAAGGCCTGTTGACAGTCATAGTCGCGTGCGTCTTCTTCTTTATACTACCAGACTTCCCCGAAGAGTCGAAATGGTTAACGACCGACGAGAAGGCCTATGTGGCTGCTCGGCTTCGTGCTGATCAAGGGAGGTCAGCAAGAGAAAGGAAGATTACTGGTAAAGATGTCGCAGGAGTCTTCAAGGATTACAAGGTTATTGTGGCCGGCTTCATGTACTTCGGGCTGATTGTGCCTGCTTACGGCTATGCGTACTTCTCGCCAGGTAGGTCTAAGTACCTATCGTGAAGAGTAATATGTGCTGACAACATACAGGCATCATCAGAGGCTATGGCTACAGCGCCATCCAGACACAGCTGCACTCCGTGCCACCTTGGGCGGCCGGTAAGTCATAGAATGGTTTTCTGTACGGCGTGTCATTGCTAACACATCTTATCAGCTTTCGGATTCGCCATGCTCATGGCTACCTTATCCGACTTCACGCAAAAGCGTGCCCCATTCGCAATCGGCTGCATCTGCATCGCAATCGCCGGCTTCTCAATTCTTATCACAGTCCACAACAACAGACCTCTGCAATACGCGGCCCTGTTCTTGGTGGCCATGGGAGCCTACAGTGCTATGCCGATCATCGTCTGCTGGTTTAACATGAACCTGGGCGGACATCACAGGCGTGCTGTGGGGTCTGCGTGGCAGGTTGGGTTTGGCAATATGTAAGCAGGTTTCATCTCAATATCTGGAAGCTCGTTGCTGACTTCCGGCACAGTGGAGGGATTATCGCGGTTTTCTCCTTCCTGGCCGCCGACGCTCCGCTGTACGTGAAAGGTTACAGTATCTGCCTAGCCTTCACGACGCTGAGTATCGTCGCCTGCATCATCTACGGCTACGGTTGTTGGGACGCCAACAGAAGGAGAGACCACACGCCCGTTGATCGTGGGCTCACCGAGTATGAGAAGACTGAGTTGGTAAGTCTCTCTCTTCTGAACTTGACTCGTAACAATCGCTGATTATGCTCAGGGTGATATGAATCCGGAGTACCGCTATTTGTTGTGACAAGGAGTGGCTTCCGGCCTTCACGGGCGTGCGTAAAGTAGCTAGGACTCCAGAAAATGTGCAAGATATGAGCAAAGTTTTATTCCCATACCTCCTAGCGAATGTAAGACGTGAAGTCGTCCTTGGCCTCCTTTAGCCGGCGAGCCGAGACCCTGATTTTTGCACTCCCGAGTTTGTCCGCACCATTTCTTTGTCTTCGCCTGTCGCCCTTCATCGTATCTTCCATATTTCATAGCAAAGGCCTTGAGGCATTACGCTCCTTACGACATTCACGAAGCCGACGATTAATACCAGGACCTATTAAAACCACGTAATACTCGACGCGACTTCCTGGAGAATCGCATACTATCTCCATCCCCAGAATACCTCCTTTCAGATGCGCTTCTTTGCCTCCCAGCATGAGTTCGCTTATAGCTGGGAAGAAGTGAGCACGAACAACTGGAGGTGCGTTGTATAATAACTGTAAAACACTGGCGGCAGCTAACAAATTCTACCAGAAAATACTGCCCATGGGTACGCGAAGACAGCACGCTTGAGAGATGCCAGCGGCTAACATATCCCGAAAGAACGACAAAGCCTCCCACGTTATCGCAGTAGACACCCTCTCGCGATCCCTCGATGACTCCACCCATATTCTCCGCACCGAACGCCTCATAACATGTCGGCAATCGATGCCGATGTGGGTGAAGAAAATCATGGGCGGCGATGATACGAGCTACGTCTACGAAGTCAGCTACGTGGACCCAAAGGCAAAGCGCGTCACGATGTGCAGTCAGAACTTGACTTGGGCAGAGCTGCTGCAGGTACAAGAAAAGGTCCAATATACGCCGAGTAGCAATGCGGAGAACCACACGACTTTTGAGCAGAGCGCAAAGATCATCGCGTTGTGTGGTGGATGGCAGAAGATTAAGAATTCGATCGAGGACATCAGTCTGGAACGGTTTCGGCAGAACGCGGTAAAGGGGCGAGAAGGGTTTGAAAGAGTGCTGGAGATCAGCAGGGAGGTGTTCGCGAAGCAGCGGGAAGAGGCGAAGCTGCAAAGAGAGGGCGCGGTGGCGTAGTGGAAACGACGGTCGATTGGTGCCTCGCAGCTCAATCTTTGATGTCTTTTGATGAGCGTTCGAGCGAAAAAGCGTTTGTGTTTCAGGGGACCAGCAACCGGAACGCTTGGATGACTGTAAGATCATGGCGAATGGGTGCCGGGTTCTTCTACAAGCTACGATACATATAAAAGGTTTGGTTTTGAGGAGATGGAAGATACCCACAAGCATAGCGCTGCATTGAACCGTATGATTACATCGAAGACTGCTCTCACCTTTCGTCAGATATGTTCAGGAATTATTGCGCCGTGGTCGCGATGATAAGACAGTGTGGAAGATCCAGCAAGGTCGAGGAATGAGTCGGTTGACAACTCTGAGTCTCGATTCCCTTTTCCTGACGACGAGGCTGGCAGGCCTAAGAACTTGATGAACGGCTCGTTCAAGGATTCCGCAGATGGCAGCCGTCCTCAGTAGCATTACGGCCGCGGTAGGTGCTCAGACACCTGAAAGACCTGAGAGAATCAGAACGTCGACATCATCACCGGCTTCGTTCTTCAGCACTGGCAGTTGCATCTCCATCCTACGTGGTCGCGGTTGGTCTCACGAAATAGCGTTTGCTCGTGACAAGCGATTGCTATGCAGCCGTGCAGAGTCATCGCAGACGCCATAATATATTCTAGAGCGCATCCAGCGTACCATATACGATCAGGATCTTCTTCGTCCTACTTAATGCAGACAACCAGAACGCCCTCCACACGATCGCCACCCTTTGATCAGGTTCTTGCCCATACGGCAAGAACCACAACGAATCTCACATACAGCGCCACTGCGCCTTATCTCACCAGTCAGCTCCGAGCAGCTCTGAAGAGCATTGCGGTCGACCTGATTATTCACCTTGTGGACGACGATCGAGCTAATATACACCTCCCAGTCGATCATCCAGGCGGTCTGAAGTACGAGGCGGTAGCTAACAGCGGAGATCGGGGCTTGGGAGAAACTTCGTGATTTGAAGCAGAGGCCGACCGACCGTGGTGGAGGGTCGAGAGGATAATGAAACTGTAGGGAATAGTGCAGGAAAAAATCCTCCTTGAACTCGTTCTGAGAAGAGCCAGGAATGGGACCCCTTGTCAATTAACTGTTAGTAACGCTCTATTGGGTGCCACGCGTATCTAGTCAGAAGTCGAGAGAGACTCAAAGGCATGCTGAAACACATGAGAGACGATGTGGACATTGTACCATCACCATGCTCGAATTCCAGGCGTCCATAGATATCGACAATGGTTCCGTTGAACTGCCAGCTCCTGGCAGGACTACCAGATAGAGCGAACTGCCAGCACGACGTGATGCAATCGCAAAGATGACGCGTGGAGAAGGTGGTGGAATGGAGAATGAATTGAATGCTGAAACGAGGGTATATTCGATCTATACAGATTACACATCCATCCATCGTCTTCATGGACCCATGAATCTACCGCCGAGAAATCTAACCAGAAAAGTGAGGGGTGTTGAGCAGAATGCCCATGAGGACACCACCGAGGGTACCGGCGATGGGAATCGTCATGATCCATGCGAAGACCAACAGTCCAACTCTCTGCCAGTTGACAGCCTTGAATGAGCCGTTGCAAAGTCCGACACCGACCGTGGCACCTGTGATGCACATGCTGGTCGATACTGGCAGAGCGAACTGCGAGAACAGGAGAACGGTGATGGCAGCACCCATCTCCATGGAGCAGCCGCGAGACGGCGAGTGGTAGGTGATCTTGTTGCCCATAACTATCCAGATGTCAGCGAGATGGTCAACGTACAAGTGTCATGGTAAATGCATACCCTTCATGATATTGTATCCGTACGTGCACAGGCCAAGGGAGATAACAAGAGCAAGCACAGCCAATTGCCACACCGGAACAGTAGCCTTAGCCTTGGCAGCGCTGCCAGTGGACCATGCACCGTAGATGACGGCCCAGGGGCCAACGGAGTTTCCGATGTCGTTGGCACCGTGGGCGAAAGAAGCAGTGCAAGCAGTCAGGACCTGTACGAAAGAGTAGGTGTGCTCGACCTCATTGGGGTATTTCTTCGCGTGGGCGTATACACGCTTCATGCGCTCTCCCTCGGGTGTGCCAGCAACCCCGGACTGAGCTGCGTGAATGTCGTAGTGCACACCGTAGAGGAGACCAGCAACGACCATAGCCGGAATACGCTTCAGGATGATTACCATGTTCTTGCGTTCGTAGACCTGGCCTGGTCCTAGCTGATTTTCGTGCAGTGTTCGCATGGCCCAGCCGAATGGGCCTGCAGGGTATGACCGTCAGCAATTATATCAGAAGAAAGGTCATCCGTGGGAAACTCACCCTTCTTCGCTCGCATCTTAGCATGCAACTTCTCCTGTCCCTCAGCCTGGAGCTCCTGATATGTCTTCTGGTTTGCGGCAGCCTCGGTCATAGTGAGCGCTTTCTCATTGTCGCCGTGGACGTGGGGTCCCTTCTTGAGTTCACCATCGCTGTCCGAGCCAGCATCGCTGGATATACGGGTCTCCGCAGAGTCATCGTCCTGAACGACGGCGTAGTTGGGGACATTGGCGTGGTCTGCCTCTGCAACGTGCTTGCGGCGGAACAACAGTGGTCCGAGGGGGAACATGTACCACTTAACACCCTGGTCTTTCCGAATAACCTTCTGGTAGATGAAAGGTACGAAGAAGAGACCGGCCAGAAGACAGAGGCCCGCGCCGACGCCCATTGTGACCGTGGCGACGTACCAAGACGGCTTCTTGTTCAACCCTAAGTTGGGCGATCCCTTGTAGACAATGGATAGCGTGCAGATTGTACCGGCAATGAGGAAGAAGAATGGCGAGGTAAAGACAGCCCAAGGTACCGGGTTCTTGCGAAGGTGGACAACGACCTTGATGAGCATGAAGATCGTAGCGGCGAAACCAGCAGAGATCGCTGGAGCCATACCCAGACCAGCGAAGATGGCACCGAGGCCTTTTCCGCCGTTCCAGCCCCATTGGACGTTCGCGGCACCAGCAGTGGCGACACCTGCACCAAGTTAGCAGTGTTCAGGGTCTGCGAGACATCTCCCAATCGGAAATGTCGGCACGCATTCCTGCAGCCAACGGCCGCAGCTGGAAGGTATTTTCTGTTCTTGAGAGCTGATGGGGGGTGTGAAAACGTACCGACACCAGCGACAGCGCTAATAAGCGAGTAGGTGGAAGAAACGTGAGCAGAGTGCTTAGTACACCACATCACCCACGACGAAGCAGCTGCCAATGCGCACGTGAAGGCCAGCATTTGCACTCCGGCGTTGCCCTTGAAAGCATCATTCGGAATGATACCGTTCTTGATTGTGTCTGCTGTTCTTGCTCCTACGGTAATTGCACCCAGTAGCTCGAACACCGTGCCAAAGACCATGGCCTGTCGGTAGGAGATCGATCGAGAAGAGACACTGGTGGCCCAAGCATTAGCAACATCGTCTGCGTGAATGTCAGATATCAACTTGTTATCCATCTGATTGCAATTGCTCACTGGCTCCATTGTTGTAGGCATCCAGCATAGCAAAGAACGTCCCGATAGCAAAGATATACGTGTATTCCTACGTTGGTTGTGTCAGTCAACGAACGACGAGTCTAGTCTTTACCACTCACGCTGAGAACCATCTTGACGGTTGGTCGTGTGCCTGTTTCTGGTCGCGTGCCTGTAATTCGTGATGGTGTATGGAATGGCAACGCCAGGGGATGTGAAGACAATGCCAGGACGACCAAGAGTTACAAGGTATGGCTTATATGAAGTACCACGCCTCAGGGTAGCGTTCGCACATCCTTTCTCATCGTCCCAAGTACTCACCTTACTCTAGGGCCTTGTCCTTACCTTGGCTGACCCTGGATCAACAGAAGACGTCTAGAAGACCGTGAGCACGACCTGGCTTCCCGAGGGGTGATTCGTGCGCTGAAGGCATATTGGCACTGCGGACGGCCAGGCCGGTAGAGAGTGGTCTTGGAGAAATCTTGTTCGCCTGCGGCGCGACCGTACGGTGCACAGAGACTGGCGGAGACAAGCCTGATGTACTTGGCGGTGGCTCGCTGGTGGGCGGCGAAGTGTTGCTTCGGAGCTGGGCACATAACTTGGCGAAGAAGCAACACAAAGAAGCCAAAAATCCGATTTTTGAGTTCTTGGGCAGCCTATGAAACCGCTGGAGAAGCCCACGTGTGAACTTCAGATCACACAGATCTTGGCGACAGCTTCCTCTTTCGTAGCCCGGTCCCGCGATGTACATGCTACACAGTCGTTTGTTCTTCGGAGATGGATGCGAGCGGGGGCGCAGTATAGGTAGTGCTCACTCGGCGGCCTCAATGCATGGTGGTGTTGAAGAGTTCTCAAGAATCCCCCGCAACGAGTTGGTGCGGCTGAAAGGAGGAATTGAAGCCAAGGGAGCTCACACGGAGCTCGCCTAAGGCAGACAGAATCGCCAAGCACTTCCGGCACGTTCGCATCGCCACCAGAACAATGTACAACCATCTCGAGCCTACGCCTCGTGCGGTGCGCCAATACGCTCGAGAACGTCGCCACAAAGGCTCTCTAAGTGCACGGGAAGGTGCTCAATCGGCAAGGATAGAGCGAAAGAAGGAAAGATGGGAGAAAAGAATAACGGGAATCTCATGATACCATCGCAGTTCTCTTCTACAGTCGATGGTACTCGCGACAGTATGCCAGCGTAAACGTTGACGGAAACTCCACACTCCAGCTATTCCAACGTGGCTAACCAACTTGGAGGGTGTTGGTTTGTGATGAACGGTCCTCGTCCGTGGACAAACAAGGAGACTCCGACGTCCCATCTGCCACTCCCATTGGAGTATCATGGCCCGCTGGGTTTGTTATTGGGTGTTGTGTAGGTGAACTACGTATATGGTCGTCAGCAGCGCATGTCGACGCCCGTTGAGTGCTTGTTGTAGCCGTGTTGCGATGCCATCAGGGATACTCCGTACATCACGCGATCGCCGCATTGCATGTATCTGCTCGTGCGGGCAGATACGCTGCAGCTTGCCAGCCATACACAGAGCATTTGAGCAGCTGAAGTGCAGTCTGACAATCTCGGACTGTTGATCCGGGACTGGCATCCGATGACTGACTGACCAAGGTTAGTGTCCCTAACACGGCCACATGTCAAGGAACATGTCAAATGATCTTGTCCGTCGTTTATCTCAGTGGCTGTCGACCTGTGCTATGGTGCCTACGGCGAACGTCCGGTGTAGAGCTGTGACCATGATAGACGGTGCTAGAAGCACCTCGACAAGCGCAAGGGAATTGTCAATAGTGGAGAATGCCGAATTCCAAGCTGGGGAAACTCGTGCGCACAATACCTGCCCTTCATCACCATGGCCACCCAAGATTGTGGCCACATTTTGGTAGACTTCTCCGATAAAACAAGTCTCAGAGAACCTTGCTCTGCGAATGACAAGTATCTCATACTGTCTCATATGCGGGTTCTTACAACGAACCCAGCCTCTGCTCGCGGTCATGACGTTTTAATTTGTCTCGGAGGGAAAACGTGAGTACGACTTCTGAAGTCCAAATGCAAGGCTGTTTCAGCTTCCTGACTTGCGATGGTGATCCCGATTTCAGCCGTTGCAACTAGGATCGGCTTTGTCGCTAATAGATCTTCGGCCCTACGGTCAGATGGCTGCGCCGATTTAGCTTCTCGGGCTTCTCTTCACGCTCATATTACTGCTGCGACGAGAGTCCAGACTTGAGGCATCGGAGCGCCTCGCAGATATGCTCACACAATGAGCCTCTCCTCGAGACTGCTCTGTCAGAGCTGCAAACCTTGCCTCTTCAAGCTGCCTCAACAGGTGCTCGAGACACAGTATATAGGAATTCGCAGCTACAGTCTGTAGGCGTCAGTTTGGCGCTGCAGTCAATTTTCTCGCGGTCCGATTCGTGGCCATAATCGAGCATATGTTTGATACTTCGGTCGTACGGAGGAGGTGTGGTCGAGGGATACATCCGGCTCTAACTTGAAGGGGAAGGTCAACCGCACCTGCGCTTTTTGTGTCAGTTTGCTTCGGACAACACAGCACAGCACAGGCGTCCCGCCGCAGACTACTTGTGGTGGGCTTACACGCTGGTCTGCCGCTGCACTTCTGCGCCTCCTGCCCAACGGGACCCACGATGCACGTAGACGCGAAAAATACGTGACTCATGCTCTGTTCCAGATCGTCATCTCAAGCTGATTCAGACACCGAGCCAACATAATGTGGATATATGTAGGCAGCGACAGCTCGATCAGGCGACAGTCACGATGATCTCCTGGTGGAGTCAACAGGATCGAGTGACCTATGGCAACGGTGAGTCGAATTGGTGGCGGTGCTGCAGCCTTCACACACCGGACGGCCATGCAGTCTTCTGTTTGGTATAAGTACCCACCATCCCGCCATCACATCTTCAAGGCAAGCTCTTCATATTCCTGCATCTCCATCCACATCGTACGCTGTACACTCGTTCACCGCACAATATGGGCCACTACGCCAACGAAGATGAGGTCCGCGTCTCAATGACCAAGTCTCCAATCTTCACTGCTTTCAAGGAGCACTTTTCCGGAAAGCCAGTCAACACTGAGCTTGCAGTAATTGAGAGAGTTCGCTCGCTCCATTCGGACAAGCATATTACCACAGTCGGCACGCGATCGGTCGACCTCCTCGGATATGCAAAGGCTGGCCATGCTCAAGCGACCCTCATTACCGCTGGAGACAGCTATCTGTCACAGCGGGATTACGACGCCCCTGCCAGCAGGATGGAGTCGGGCGACGGGGAACTCAGCGACGACATTGTAAGCGAACCGATGGGTGTAACCTTGGACGCGTGCCATGTCGAGACCGCCGAGTGCTTACAAGCTGCGGCCATCGGTCCTAGCTTGTTAATCGGTGGCTCTGAAACAGAGATGTCTTGCGGCCGGGCTGAACCTTTTCGAACTTTGAGACCTCCGCTAACCTTGCCACCCATCCCTTTTAGGATTTCGGGCACTATGAATATGCGTGGCGCGGACGGAACTTCCCATTCTATCGCGTCTGCTGGTACGACGACGCACACGGCACTATGTCCTTCCAGTAAGTAAGCCGATGGATGTAACCCTTGGAGGCGTGGCATCCCGAGACCGCCGAGTAGCTACGAGCTACGACCCTCGGTCTTAGCTTGTTATCTCGGTGACTTACAAGAGAGATGTCTGGTAGCCAGGCCACTCTTCCAGCTTCAGACACACCCGCTAACCCTGCCATTTTAGGTACATCTTGTCGGAGAGGGACGGCGACAAGTTGCATGTAGCACCCGTGGACGAGCTGCTCATGGCTTGCGGCAAATGGAGCAGCGAGTTGCACGAGGAGATCTATGTCTTTGACCGTGGATGCTGGCAAAAGAACGAGGAACTATGGACGTCAGTCCAGTCTGCGAGCTGGAATGACGTGATCCTCGACCCAGTGATGAAGGAGACACTCATCAACGACGTCCAAGGCTTCTTCGACAGCCGTGCCGTAAGTAAACTGATGAGAGTAACCCTTGGAGGATGCGTGCCATCTCGAGATCGCCGAGTAGACACAAGCTGCGGCTATCGGTCTTAGCTTGTTATCTCGGCAGGCGTACAACAGAGATGTCTCGCAGCTAGGCTGAACCTCTTCTATACTTTGAGACATCCGCTAACCTGCTACCCATCGCTTTTAGGTGTACGAAGAGGTCCATGTCCCCTGGAAGAGAGGCATCATCATGCACGGAACGCCCGGATGCGGCAAGACCATCAGTATCAAGGCTTTGATGCACAGCCTGCAAGAGAAGAACGTTGCATCCCTCTACGTTAAGTCGTTCGACTCATGTGCAGGCGAGCAATCATCCATCCGCAACATCTTCTACCAGGCGAGAGTAATGGCTCCGTAAGTGTAATCATCCATTGAATCTGTGAGAGTCTTGTATACTGACGAGATGTGTAGATGCCTCCTAATATTTGAGGATCTTGATAGTCTGGTGAAGGACAAAGTGAGAAGCTACTTTCTGAACGAGGTAAGGTCTTGACTTACCATCTCCGCAACCGATATCCACTAACGCTACTATGCAGGTCGATGGTCTAGAAAGTAATGACGGTATCTGCATGATCGGCAGCACGAACCATCTTGAGCGATTAGATGCTGGCATCAGCAAGCGTCCATCTCGGTTCGACCGCAAGTACCACTACAAGCTGCCAGGCCATCGGGAGCGAGTTCTTTACTGCAACTACTGGAGAACGAAGCTTTCGAAGCGTGGCGATCTGGATTTCAGCGACGAGGTGTGCGATATAGTGGCTAAACTCACATCCGGGTTTTCGTTCGCGTACATGAAGGAGCTATTCGTCCAAGCTCTGTTGGCAATCGTCGGTGGCAGAGCAGATGATGAGGATACCGACATCTCAGACGCTGCAAGCTCATTAAAGGTTGTCAACGAGTCCACCAAGCTTGCTAAGGGTGAAGAGACAACGGAGAGCACAGCCAACGACGCAAGTGCCAAGAAAACGGATGAGGTGAAAAGCAGCAAGGTGGCCCACAAGATTCCCGAGGTCGAGATTCCAGAACATCTGCAGGACAATGCACTCCTGCGTGTGCTCAAGAAGCAGATCCTTGCGCTGGTCAAGGACATGGACAACACAGATGATGACGAGGATGCCGAGCCCAAGTCGAAGATCGTATAAGAGCGAACCATTCACCGTCAGAACTTTCATCGTCGGTCCAGTCTTGTGGCACAGATCGATCAAGCCTCCGATGATAGATCTTGGTAGTAATGCCTCGTTAAGAGGCGGTATACTCGGCGATCTGGCATTCATCACGGTTGGTATCTTGGAGAGGTTGGACTGACCGACCCCTTGTCTAGATCCTCAATGATAGTCTTGCGGTGGTCCAATAATGGAAGTTCTGACAGTGCATTCATGCGATCTAAAACTTCTTGAACAGCTGCTCTGCTTCAATACTAGCACCGTTCAGTAAGCCCTGCTCGCGGAGCCAGTCTACCCACACTTTCCATTTCTCTCCAGACATGCTTCCTAGCGTCGACCCGTCGGAGTAATGCTCGTTGATAGCTTGCTGGCTGCTGCGTAGGAACTCCTCGGACCGGGGAGGATCACAGTGCTTACTCAGAGTCCGTACAGCATTGTCGACATCGTCCATAGCTTGCTGATAGCCCTCCTGAGTCGCTGCAACAAAGCTTGCCAGCACCTCGTTGCTAAGCGTAGACGACGAGGCGTTGTATGCGATGACAGGCGAGTAGCCATAAGGTACGCCATAGTCCTCTGTCCGAAACGCATGCAGCTTGACACCATCGAGCTCTGCTTCGACACCTTCCCACGGCATGAAGACCCACGTGTAGTCTACTTGACCGTCTCTGAGCCTAGAGTAAATGGATGGCAGGGTTAGCGGATCTCCCAGAGTCTAGAAAAGGTTCAGCCTAGCTGCGAGATATCTCTATCGTAAGCCTGCCGAGACAACGAGCTAAGATCGATAGCCGGGGCTTGTGTCTACTCGGCAGTATCGAGATGGCAGGCCTCTAGGGGTTACACCCATCGGTTTGCTTACGATTGGAACAGACTTAGCTTGCCTTGCTGGCGCTCGAGCTTCACTCCGTTCGGGTCACCACCGTCCTTTTTGACCATCGCCTTCACCACCTCATCTTCATATCTTGCATTGTAACTTCCATACTTCTTACCGTTTCCTAGCTCACCAATCTTGCTGAACTGTGTGGAGACGATGGCTGAAGCATCTCGTTGCAGTATGGCATAGATGGCACATAATTGCATCGAGCCAGTCTGCTGGTAGGCGATGCAGCTTTCACTGGGACATATGGCCTGTCGAACATGTGTGAGCCATCTGGCTTGCCTGTCATCTACAACTATCGAAGAGCATGAAATACCTACCAAGTCGACCTCGCCTTCCTGCAGACGCTTCGCAGGCGTCTTGTTGTAGTCAGGCCCTGGTGAAACTAGCTCAACTTCGAGGCCATGCTTTTCATAGGCACCTATGGCTTTGGCAACAAAGAGGCCGCTGTGGATTGTGTTGGGAGTCCAGTCAAGAGCGACCTTGATCGTGGTCTTGGATGTGGCCATGATGTTCATGCAGTCAAGCAGCCATCCCACGCTTCCTAAAGACACTTTTGCTAGCGTTGTTTCCCAATGGCTTCCCCAGACTTGCCCCACGCACGGACAGGGGTGGAGCTGTCAGCACAGTGGACGTCACGCAACGCTTCGTCATGTTCTCCTACACCTTGCATGCTCAGAGGGTGCTCGCGGTGCCGACCTGCTCTGCGCGATCCTGCCTCAGCTTCGAGAGTTTCATGCTGCAGCAATGATCTAGATGCTTGCTGTACCTGATGCGGTGCTCACGTCCGCTCTCCTAGACCCGAAGAGCAACCCTGGATAGTGCCGATACCTCGTCGCATGCTCACTGGACAATGCTCAGCCCTCGTCTGTCGTCAGCTCCCCGCGTATGGTACTGTACTTCTGTACTCTTGTGAGGCATGTTGTTCACAAAGGCAGCAAAAGAAGGTCCGAAAGCTTGCTACACTCTCAGGAACGTATTGCAAACGCCTTACACTGTCCGGTAGTTGTGCAGTGCCACGGACGACTGCAGGTACCCAAAGATGATCAACAAGTGAGGTCACGCGATGGCAACTTTAAGCGTATCTTAGCTCGAGGTGCTCACGCGACCTCCAACATCTCGTGCTTTCCATTCCTCTGTCCTTTGTTCTCAACGATATCGGAGCATCCCAGTCAGCTCCATCATCAACAACCACTGAATCAAGCTCACACTCACAACCATCACTCCAAACCAAACCACAAACAAGTGAGTCCTGCCCCTGACAGCCACCTCCTAGCAAAGCACGACGATAAGCATTGTTGCTCAAGGCATTGGACTCAATGTCACTTCACAATGACTAGAAGTTCAGAGCTGACAGACTACAGTGACTCGTACCCACAAGAACAACGACCGCGACCACGTCGGTCTCGCCAACGGCACCGCAGCTCCAGAGGAACATCTCCCTCGCTACTTCGGCAAGGCCGGCATCACCGGCAACGACCCTGCTCAGACCAAGAAGCAGGGCAGTGGCAAGGGCAACTGGTGAGTGCAAGACGAGGCTTTTTCGGAGCTCACTCTCCTCGACTCTGTTTGTGAAGTGTGAATGCTGACTCGTGTTGTTCAGGGGCCGTGCTGGCTCCGAGCTGGAGGACGAGGACTACAACCTAGTCAAGCCCCGTCGTCGTACGAACAGCTTCTCGGCTGCGGCCGGTCACTCCGCCCTCAAGACCAAGTTCGAGGCCCTCGACCCTGAGGTGTTCTATGAGGAAGACGTTCATGGCCCCATGCAGGGTGATGTTGCTGATGGCAATGAGCTGGAGAAGATGAGCACCACTTCCTCTGCGGATACCACTGGCAGCGTTGACGAGGAGGAGGCTGCTGCGGGTGCCGAGGAGAAGAAGTAGCTTGGCTCAACTCATGGAAGCTTGACCAGTGTGCAATATGATGAAGGAACGATGGACTATGATATGGGAGGCAGTCTTCACGCTCGCTGGCGAGATGCCATTGTAGCCAGTGAGCAGGCGTTGCAACAATGCTTCGCAACGTGTAACAACAGACGCAATTAGCGACGAACAATGTAAACAAACGCAATGCACGTGAACCACAGACCATCGAATAGTTCATGTTGCGAACTCGATCGAGTTCTTGAGGAGATTACAGTCCAGCCATCACTTATAGCTTTGAACCTCCCAAGCGCCGCATGCCCGACCACAGCGGCTCAGTGACCGTCTCCGTCCTTACTCGCCTCCATCATCACTCGTAGTCCAGCAGATGGGCCACGTTCTGGTAACCACTCGCGGAGATCTGGCCTGGCAGCGCAATCTTGGCCACATTCACTTTCTTCTTCTTCCCGTCATCCTCTGACTCCCAAGGCGCACGGCAGAACGGACAAGTGACATTGCCCACCTTGACCTTCTCCCACTGCTTGAAGCACACAGTGTGAATGTTGTTCCCGCACGAGGTGCGGCAGTAGACTGCCTTCTTGTCTCCCTCGAAGTCCGTGAAGCAGATTGGACAGTCGTCGGTGAGCGGCTTGCGATTACCATCGGTGGGCTCCTCTTTGGCAGCAATGTCGACAGGAAGCTCCGGCGCATTGTCGAAGATCTCATGAAGCTCAGAGGTCAACAAGGCGTTCTGGTACCGGAGATGAGCCAGGTGATCAGGAACCTTGAGTACATTGAGCAAAACGTAAACGACATGCTTGCAGATCTTCTGCTCGCCGTTCCTCTGGAACAGGTTGGTGGGGCAGTCACAGGTCGGGATGTGGGAGATAGTCACAGTGTAGACATTGCCTTGGGAGCCGGCCATCTGGAGCACTTCTGATGGGCAGTCGTCGTGCCTGGCATGGCAGTCTTCCTCACTGGCTCGTTCCCGGTCGATGATGAACATCTTCTCGGTGTTGGCTTTCTCCTCGAGGGCGCGATACCTGCCGATCGGTGGTGGTCAGCAGTTTGAATCTCGGAGAGGAAGGTGTGACTCACTTATCGTCGGGCTCCGCCACGTACGCCCGAAGACGTTTCTCGGTTTGGCCAGGCGCGAGCTTGGGGACACGGGATTTGGCACGTTCCATACGCGCATGGGCCGCTGCACCATGCCAGGCGGACCCTTCGGGTCTCTCGTAGTCATAGCCGCCCTGCCATGTGGTTGCCGCTGTTCTCTTCACTTCCGGAAGCGGGTAGATCTTCGAGTGCGGTGGAACGCGCACCTGCTGGTCGAGCGGGATAGCACCACCAGCCTTTTTTCCCTTCTTGGGAGCCTTCTTCTTCACTGGCTCCTCGATCTCGCTCTCGTAGTCGTCGGCAGATTCTTGGTCATCTTCAGGTACAGCGGCGTCGGAAGATAGGCGAGCATGCTTGAGCTTCTTGGTAGGTGCGGATGCTGGTTCTTCATCGTCGTCCTCTGCCTTGGTAACGGCTTTGCGTTTGCGCTGAGGAGCGGGCGCCTTCACTGCCAACTCTGCCTGTTCTGCGGCGAGAGTCTTCACTGCGTTGCGAACGCGTCCTGATCTGCGGGGTTCCCCTGTGGTGGCCATGGCGTTTGAGGTTGCGCTGAGACTGGGTGGTGTCTGTGAGGTTGTTAATGTTGAGTTGAGGTGAGATGTGAGAACGAAAGTCAAGTCAAGATAGTGGGCTGTCTTCGAACGCGCCTTCCTCGCCATGTGATCGCTGCCTGACTGCCTAGCTGTCGCGTCTTCACATGACACGCGATCTCACCACTTCACCTCGTGCAGATCAACCCATCGCCTCCAGATCAGTGTACGCCAGAAGAACGAGATATCTTGTCCATACAATTCGAGACGCGAATCACGAAGATGCGCGTCCCTGCAGCTACAACTCTTTCAACGGCACATCTGGGTGACCTCTGAGGCTCGTGACACGCTGCAAATCTTCATCTTTCATGGCGACGGTGATTGAGAAGAGAACGGAAGGGAAGGAGCAAAGGAAGAGTCGATGTCAAGCCTCACCCGGCTGCTCCCGCAGCACTCAAGCTTTCTGACGTTCGGTTCTTCACTTGACCTCATTCCTTTCAATCCGCCGCATGAACCGGCCTTCTATGTTCACGACTGACAAGCGACGGACAAACGCTTGCACAAGCGTTCAGTTGGTCTTCTTGTGAGCATGGTCCAGAATTCCAAGAATCTAGGCTCTGCCTTTCTTCGTGGCGTTGAGACACGGCCCTTTCAGCCCCCATACGCGGCACGATAGCCATGGTTCTGCGGCGATAGCTGGACCTCAGCCGCTGATCTGCACGCAACGTGGCAGTGGGCTTTGTTTTATTCCCACCGCAAATTACTGATCATTGGGCAGGCTGCGAAACCACTAGCATCTGCTTCGCTTGTGTAACAGCGGTGTGTGTGGGGACTCTGCATCAAACGCCTGGGCCTCCTGCTCATCCAGATTTTACCACGCTTTTGGTAGGCAACTCGTAAGCTTTCATCCTCTGCACAACCCTGCCTCCAAGCTTTCCTCTAACTGCGCCCAATCGATCCTCACAAAGCTTGTGCCGAAGCCAAATTCGCTGGCTTGTCGAGTACATAAGTGGAAGAGCGTCACACATTCGCTGTGTAGTCCGCGACAAGCGAACCTACTGCAGTGGCGCCTGCACGACAAGGCAAGCGGCACCTATCAGGACGACGTTACACTTAGCGGCCCAAAAGACTGGACCTACGCCTATTACTTTGCTACCTTCTCTGAGCTTTCTCACCTGGACACAACTGCAGTACAGCCTGGTCGGGTGACATCAAAAGCAAGGCGTGTACGGAGTGTGCTATCGCTAGAGCGAGGATTTGTGCATTCCGTTCGATCGACCAGGCTGTTAGTATCTTGAGACGACTTGCGAAGACTGCGGGACTCTGTTCGTGCGTCCGTTGAGATGCAATCTCGTTGGCGTTGCTTGCCTCTTCTCTTCTTCGGCGCGCAGGCCCTTGCCACCACAACACGTAAGTCATATAGACAACGTGCGATCGGTCTGCGGGTTTTGGCTAACTACGAAGATCTCTGACAAAAGACTATGCGAACACAACAACCGAGCGAGAGACTCTGCAGCCTTCTTCGTCTGCACCGGAAACGTCCACTAATGTAGGAGCATATATTGCGCAAGGGCTAGGTGGTAGTCAGAGCGACTCGTCGGACACACAACAGTCAATTTCGACCCCCGAGCCATCACCTCAGAGCAGTCTCACACTCGCAACTTCGGCCACGTCCCAGCACAACACCACCTCGACTTATCTAGCACCCATTACTGGCTTCAGCAGCACAGCCTTGTCGGCCTCCTTCTCGTACGCGACTAATGTCTCCGGGATCACAGAGGCTGCTCAGTGCTGGTCCGACCTGAGCAGCTGGTATGTGAGCAGCGTTTCATGGTACAACAGCTTTGCTGCGAATAGCACTTTCGCGGTTACGAACACTTCCCAGCCAAACTTCGACCCCATCAACAAACAGACCACTTTCTACCCGACAAATGTGTCCTCGACGTACACTCTCTGCGATGGATCTCCTCGAGCAGATGTCTCGCCCTTGACCCAGTACATCACAAGCATCAGCACGTACTACTACACATATCAACAACCGGACCTCCCTTCGTCCTTCAGAAGCCAGCCTTGCACCCCGACTCCCGAGCAATGTCGCATCTACTATTACAACTCGAACTTGTACGATCCCAGCGCTGATGCGAGAGTTTGGGAAAGTTTCAACAACGAAACAAGAATGGAGAACGACGAGGACCGTGCAGCGGCCGATCAGTTAATGAGATACTGCGGGTTTCCTGCGCATTTGAGTGAGCCGTGTAAGTCATTGGAGACGTCACATCGTTCCGCCCGGTCCGAACGCGCAGTCGCGACTTGGAGGGATTGTACAGTCCCAGCCCAATGCCGGACACCAAGAAGATCGTTCTCCACACCTGCTGACCCCTCCGCAGGTATCATTGCTGGAGGACCAGTACAGCTCTTCTTCTTCCCAGTGGAAACAGTTGGTGGTGACATGTGTCTATCAAACGGATCTAACATCTCAACGATCATCAATACGAAGCCTGAAGTTGTCACCACCCTTGGTCGCGAGTACACATCCGGTTCGGTCTATCTCTCATTCAGCACATTGTACGCGTCCTACGATGGCTTCTGGGATCGCATTGGGCCCACGTACAGCGACTACGTGATGACGCTCAAGACAGAAGACATATCAACACACTGCGGCGGAGGTGCCATAGGCTGGGACTGGGGACCGGCCACTCAGGTTAACTTCGCTGACTGGAACAAACCTCTTCGCGCGGATGTGTACAATTGCCAGAAGCAGTGCTCCAGTACCGCTCCTTGCTCGACGATCTGGGACAACTTCAACCCATGGCTAGCCGTGCCTACCGTGATCAAAAGCATGGTCCCGCAGTGGAGTACCTGCACGTACAACGACGACATGGAAGCGCCACTGTTGTTTGATCCCCCGAAAGCGTTGCAGCAGGTGGCGACGGCAGCGTCAGTCACCATGCCTTCTTCGCCGTCAACTACCGCGGCATCACCAAGCTCGACACTCATAAGTCCGCTTCCCGTCGAGACGGGTTCACCGAGCAGCACGCAGAAATCTATGACCAGTGCTATGGGCAGCCCCGGGCCGCCAGCATCGTACTCTTCCGGAACTGCAGCGTCTGGGTCAAGTACACCTTCAGCTGCAGGGTCTTACGAGTCCTCCGTGGTCCAGTCCTCGGTAGTGGATTCACAGAGCGCAGGCGAGTCGACGCAGGTCTCTTACAATCCTGCCCCTGGAGATACTAGCGACACGCAACAGAGTTCTACTGGTGAGGATAGAGATCCTGCCAACACGCAAGGCATTCCGTTCACCCCAAGTGCCGACCCAGGCGGCGCTATAGCGTCCGTCTTCGAAAGTGTTGCACCCACAGTAGCTAATGAGGCACCGTCAGCATCACATGGTAACGTGGTCGCCGCAACATCCGACTCGTGGATGGCGGCAACGACAGCAGTAAAGGAGTCTGGAGCGCCCAATGCTCTGACGGTCTTGCATTCTGCACTTAGCTCTGCCTTGGATCCGAACGCCTCTCCCGCCAATGATGAGAGCCATCCCGAGTCAAACGGCTCACTTGGAGACGGCTCAGCCACAAGTATGGATATGTCGAGCCAAGCCATTGATATTGCCGGCTCGTCACAGGAGTGGCAGCATGCTGCAGCGACAACATTGACCATGGACAACAAGATCTTCACGGTTTCCCAAGCACCGAACAGCGATCTCCTGGTCAATGGTATGGTTGTATCGCAAGGCGCTACTGCCACCCAAATCGATGGACAGATGTTCAGCATTGTAAGCTCACATCTCTTGGCCGGGTCGACCACCGTGGAGATGCCGAGTGTCCCGACGACCGCGGGTGCCATGACTGCAGGTGTCGAGATCGCTGGAACTACACTATCAGTCGGTGAACCGGGGTTGCACACGGATGGCAGGACGATCAGCCTTGCGTCAGATGGCCTTGTTCTGGTTGACGCTCAGACGACGGAGCGGTTCAGCTCCATGCCGACCGATCTGCCTAACGGATCATCGATAATGGTGGCTGGTGCCATGACCCTGACTGCTGCCGCAATATCAGGCACGGGCACTGCTATTGCCGGAGCTCGTTATACCGTCGGCTCGCTGGTGTTCAGTGTCGAGGAGGATGCCTCCACACCCGGAATTTTGATTGTGGATGGCTCGATCAGCATCACTGTTGGCGGTGCGGCACAAACTGTCGAAGGACACGCCTTCAGCGCCGCATCGAACAATGTTGCCGTGGTCGATGGATCGACTGTGGGGCTCTCAGCCACTTTAAGAAGCGAGGGTAATGCACGGCAGACGGTAGACCCGACCACGACAAGGCCAGCCGATGTTGCAGTAGCTCAAGCTACCGCAAGTCCCAGCGGAAGCGCATCCTCTGATGCAGCACCGCTTTGCCTGTGGAGGCTGCGAGCAGTACTTGCAGTTGTTTTCAGCGTATCTTGGATAATGTAATGTATACGATAGCGTGTAGATCTAATGATCCAACTTGGCGACCCTTGATGTCTCTAGGATTCAGTGGGACCAGGAAACGCTGCGATATTGTCGTTGTTTCTGGCATTGCGACATCTTGGCATATGTGCTCGATTCGACTAATCACGTGCAAAATTCGAAAGCCCGGAATAGCCGATACTTGCTCACGGTTATTATGCGACAACGAGTACACAACCTGTCAAAGCGTTCGAAACGTTTCTAGAGGCCAAGTACACCGCTGTCGTCTCATACGAGCACGCCATCTCTTTGTTCGCCACTCCGAACTCATTGACCGCTCCTCGCAACCGATTGATAATCCGAGCAACAACACAGCCTCTCTCACCTTCTTACATCTCCGAGACTCCAACTCCTACATCCAACGGCATATCAAATAGCAAGCATGGCAGAGCACAATTACAAGTTCAATGTCACCATGACCTGTGGAGGGTGCTCCGGCGCAGTTGAGCGGGTGTTGAAGAAGCTGGACGGTGAGGAGGAGTAGCACAAGATCAGAGTGGTTACACTTGCTGACGCAGTATGGCAGGCGTCAAGTCCTTCGACGTCTCCCTCGACACTCAGACCGCCAACATCGTCACAGAAGACAGCGTCGACTACTCCACTGTGCTCGAAAAGATCAAGAAGACAGGCAAGAAGGTCAACTCTGGCGAGGCGGATGGCGTGCCGCAGGCGGTATAGACCAGACAAATCGAGTTTGAGCCGCAAAGGAAGGGCTTTGAGGGATGCTGCACGCTTCATTGGCATACATGGAACCTAAAATCGGGCTTCTACCTTTGTCTGAGTGTCCGATAACGCCCACTCGCTGCTCGCAACCTTACTCCTGACACGATCTGCCTGGCTTCTCGTGAAGCCCTTCGCTTCGACCGCAGGGTTGTAGCCCAACCCGTTCTGCTTGCCAACCTCTTCGTTGGACACAGGCGCGTTCGTCTTGCCATCCGCGCGCTTATAGACTGTGACAACCACAGCGCCGCCAAGACCGAGGTTGTGTTGGAGTGCAGCGGTCGTGTCTTTGACAAGGCGGTTGTTGGCCCAGCCGCGGAGGTGCCAGACGAGCTCGGCGCATTGGGCAATACCACTTGCGCCGAGAGGATGGCCTTTGCTGATGAGGCCGCCAGACTAAGCAACAAGGTCAGTAATGTGTGGCACGGTCATGAGGACGCTTAGGCATACCGGGTTGATGACCATCTTTCCGCCATATGTGATGTCGCCCTTCCGCACCATCTCGTGTGCCTTGCCAGGCTCGCTCAAGCCCAGGGCATCAATGACAATCATCTCGTTGGCGCTGAAGCAGTCGTGTAACTCGCAAACCTTTACGTCCTTGATGTCAACGCCAGCCTCCTTCAACGCAGCCCGCGACGCAGTCTTGTTCATCTCGAAACCCATCAGATCAATCGCCGACCTCGAGAACAGACTCGCGCCATCAGTCGACAACTGCTGGCCAGCAATAAGCACAGCCTGACTTTTGAGGTGCGGCCGTACGTCCAAGAACTCCTGCGAAACCAGCACAGCAGCCGCACCACCATCGGATGTAGGACAGCACTGTAGCTTCGTCAAAGGCTCGTGAATCATGGGCGACTTCATGATCTCCTCCAGCGTGTAATCTTGCTGGAACTGGCTGTATGGGTTCCGCTTGCTGTGCTCGTGGTTCACCCGTGCAATCTCACCGAAGTCCTCAGCCTTCGCGCCGTACTTCTCCATGTACTCTCGTCCGGCATTACCAAACATCTGCGCCGCACCGGGAGCATTGGTGATACCCCGCGTAGCCTTCATCATCTCCGCCGTCGTTCCAGTAGGGTTTGCGCGATCGTTGAAGAAGCTCTGCAGGGATCCTGGGAACATCTTCTCGAAGCCTACAACCAGCACCGCATCTGCCATGCCACCTGCAATCATCGTCCTACCGAGGTGGAGGCCAGTGGATCCCGTAGAGCAGTTGTTATTCACATTGTAAATAGGGATCTGTGTCATGCCGAATTGGTAGAAGACGCGCTGGCCGCAGGTACTGTCGCCGTAGCAGTAGCAGGCAATACCGGCCTCGATCTCGTCGTAGTTGACTTGCGCATCTAGCATGGCTTTTACGCCAGCCTCGAAGCCCAGCTCGGTGTAGTCTACTTTGCCTCGGGGCTTGATGAACTTGGTCATGCCCACGCCGAGCACGTAGACGGGTGCTTTCTGTTTGGAAGGCATAGTTGCGGTTGTGGAGGGGAGAACGGAGAGTGTCTATGGCTATCGCCAATGGTTCCAAGATGGTTATGCTGAAGTAGATATGCTAGGAGGCGTAAGGATAGGTTTTGTTGACTTAGCTGGTGTGATATATGTGAGCTGCTCGGAAACCCATCTTGAGGGGTTGTTGCCTCGGCCCGGGGATGACTTTCGCGGAGAGACAGAAGCGAAGATCTGGCTGTTAGCTGTCCTGTTGATTGCTGTAGTTGAATAGAAGTGCATCTTCGAGAGCCAAGTAGTAATCCGACACATGCTGTGCGTAACGCCGATCGTGTTGTTCTTGCATGTGCGGTGGTAATGATCGAAAACGACAAGAACGATTTGTTCCGGCCGGACTTGCCTGAGTCATGTGGCCTTTTCCGGCGCTAACGGCTACGTCGATCTTCTAGACCTTCCTCATACATGCAACCAATTTCCACAACGTCGTCGCCGACAGCTGAGCTGCTCAAATGTCTTAGAATATGCGAATGGCTTCTCGATTATATATCGTTTCTATTCGCTGGCCACGCGAGAAGACAGCCGTTTCGGTCTGTCAAGCGAACGGACAGGCATGTCGACGCCATTTCGTTCTGAAGATCTCCTGAATCCTGACCAGACATCGTCGCGTGGTTTCTATCTTTGGCGGACAATGCAGTACCCAAGGCTTGGAAGAAGGTACGAAGAGCGAAGAAGCTCTGGAAGAACTCCACCAAGCAGTACAAGGAAACCGCGAAGGGGCTGCTACGTGCGGTACTGTACAGCTCCAAACATCAGACGATCAAGCATTCCAAAACATCCATTGTCAATCTGGCAAGTCTGGCCCCACGAAGCTCTCGCGATCGCCTAATAGTTTTGTGCTCGTATCTTCCTCGATCGCAGCATCGAACCACGGTGGAACGTTGCGAGCATTGCGAAGACCGAAAAGGCTCCTGCATAGCGGCAGCCCCGACCGTTGCAGATCAAGCCACAACCGCGACCGCGCTCACTATAGTACCACCTCTGCTGATCGGGTCTAGATCCCGTGCTCTGTTCGAACATCCTCGCTGAGAACCCTCATCCAGGTAGGGTTAGCCAGCCGCTGTCACGCCACGTGCAGTGTGATAGAAGTCCTTCTAGCAATGCTCAGCAAGCCACAGATACGTTGCTATCGTTCTTTAGTCTGGACCTAGGGGTCGCCGAGAGATGTCTTACCCATACCGTTCCTGGAGCTCTGGGCATGCTATGCTGTGGGAATACGTTTTCCATTATATACTTATCGTCGTTCACCGCAGCTTGTACACTCTGTACACATTGTCGCACAACATACACTTGTCTTCACTCCTTACTACAGATCACGAGTCCTAGCAGTCCTCAATCTCGATCGACTCACGTCCACTGCTCACCCCTACTCCCGACGAAACAACTTGCGATCTGGTCAACGTCGATACATGGACCACCTTTGCCCACGAACAACGTTCCCTTCAGCACCTTGCCTACCATGTCTCTCCCAAGCGACTACCTCACAAACGAAGACTGGACCCAACAGCCTTACACGTCCCCGCCGCAATCTCACCCACATCCTCTCAGGTCTCACAGCACTGAAGACCTCCACGCTAGCACCGCCATCCCCTCCCCCAAAGGAGATCACTCGCGGCCCGACTCAGATATCTTCACCAATCTTCACGATCAACGAGGATATTTCAACTCCAGTCGAGATCACAGAGATACTTACAATGTACCTCAACCTCCACTCGCATCGCACCCTGCCTACTCTTCCTCAACGACGGAGAGATTCAGCGACCTTGCCGTACCTAGACACTATTGCGTAGTGCCTACAAGGCCGCCGTTGAGGCCTACGATATCTTTTGGGGGCGAGACGAGGACGTCTTACCATGCGCTCAGTACAGACAGCATACCCAAGCTTGAGAACCCGCAAGTCGACCTACCAAGGATCCCACCTCAGAGCTCTCGATCACGATCTCGATCTCGCGACACTTCGACGCGGAACAATCACGTTCGCTTTTTGGTGCTGTGCATCCTGCTAATCCTGAGCGGGTTGGGTGCGGCTTGCCTAGCGATTGTGCTGCCGGTACGTCTCTCTAGCCATACAGGTCTACTGCCAGTGCTGATAAAAGACAGATCATTACGCAAGTCAGTCCTTTGCATTCGATCTGGCTAGGCATACTTGCAGGTGTATGCTTAGCTCTCAGCGTATGGTGTATGGTCACCAAGGTTGTAACACGGCGCACAACAAGTGCACAGAACAGAAAGAGCCACAGCATCGTCTAGCTATATATAACGTTACGAAGATATGATGACTTTACTCTACTCAGAACACGTATCACAACAGACCTCAGAAAGGAGCAGGGAGTTGACACATGATTGTGCCGCTCGGTTTGTATCAACTTCCTCCACACAGCTGACGCTCGGGACTGTTCTCAAGAGGAGCAATACTGTCTTTCCTTTGCAATGCTGGGATCGACCCTAGAAGCAGTGACGGGCCTAACCAGCCAGTGCATAAATCCGACATGCTCATGCGCCCGTACGAGACCATCCATAGATCGCACGAGATCATACAAACATCCACACGAGAGCTTCAATGAACAGAGCCCACGCGCTTCCATCCTCGGGCGGACCGTCCCATCACAACGGAAGGATCGTTGTATACGACGCGGAGTTAGTTTGGCACTGCATGCATCCGCATTGTGTCTCTGCGATACCAATGCAATCTGTGAAAACCACTGGCGGAGCTAAGGTGCATCCAGCTATATCCGACCTGATGAGAACACGTACTGTAGGGAGTCAGGAAGTTTGCATTGAAATGCTTGCAATCAACAAGCCAGTACTCTTATATAAGAGCCGGCTGCTCACAATGTTTCCAGCAATAAGACAATTTCGTCCCGCTTCAATCCCCATATTTCGTGGAGTCCTACTACCCTCCACTGCTTCAACCAGCATCACAACTCGCAAGATGTCGACCAACAACCAGTCCGCCTTCTTAGACGGCGTAGGCGTAGCCCTCCGCGTTGGCGACAGTCCCATGCCGACCCCAGGCCCAGACCAGATCGTCATTCGCAACCACGCGGTAGCAATCAACCCAATCGACTACAAAATGCAAGCAAGCGGCAAATTCATCAGAAGCTACCCGATCGTCCTTGGCCAAAACGTGGCAGGCGAGGTCCACGACGTCGGATCTAACGTGAGCAAGTTCAAAGCCGGCGATCGCGTCGTTGGCCATCCTTGGGGTACGATGAACGGAAAGCTCGAGCAGGGAGCATTCAACCTTTACAGCGTTGTGCCGGCCAGGAATACCGCTAAGGTTCCCGACAAGATCACGCTAATCGAGGCATCCGTGCTGCCATTGCCGATTGATACGGCGATCTGTGGTCTCTTTCGGCAAGAGTACCTGGCACTGCCGTGGCCCAGCTTGACGCCAATCAAGACCGGTAAGACCATTGTCGTGTACGGCGGCTCGTCGTCCGTCGGCTGCATGGCGACACAGCTGGCGACAGCAGCTGGAGTCCGTGTAATCACACTCGCGTCGAAGCAGAACCACGAGCTCTGCCGCTCTGGCGGGGCCACGGATGTCTTCGACTACCACGACGCTGATGTGGTCGAGAAAGTGGTGCAAGCTGTGGGCAGCGATAAATTCATCGGCATCTACGACGCCATCGGCGAACCGTCATGCTACGCCCACGACCTCGCCATCCTCGAGAAGCTCGGCGGAGGCTTTCTCGCGAGTGTCTTCCCACCGCCGGAGGAGCTGCCGGAGAACGTCAAGGCCAAGCACGTGTTTGGCATGGGCGAGTGGGCGTTTCCGGTTTGGGATGACTTTATTACGCCAGCGCTGGAGAGCAGGTTGCTGAAGTGCTTGCCGGAGCCGCTCGTGGTTGGCAAGGGGTTGGAGAGTGTGCAAGCTGGCTTCGATAGGCTGAAGGATGGTGTGAGTGCCTGCAAGGTCGTGGTTGAGTTGTGATCGGCGGACGAGAGGGACTGTAAGTTACGTGCCGTCAGGGTACTGAAGTTGGTCTTTCGACTTTCTCAACATATTTGACAGTATTTGATGCCCGCTGCCTTTCGGCTTGCCCGAAATAGTTATCTCTGATGGCTGCACAATGCGACCGTCCAACGTACAAAGCCCAACCTTCCCGTTAGTCTTCCCGATGAGGACGGGATAGCCTCCAGACCTCAGGTGAGATGTGCTATGATATACAGTAGTGTCAAGGATTTGCCAAGGTCCCTCGAACTTTACACGCTCCTCGGCCGCAGTGTGACCTCGTCCATGACACCGACTGTACGAGACGGTATCCCACAAACCACCAAGCACTTCATCGCGAACCAGAATGTCATCTGCAGTCCAGCTGTCCCAGTCAATCTTTCGATCCGCAGGTGTAAGCTTGGGAGCATATGATGCTTCATGTTGGGAAGACGCAGTCTCGTGATACGGAGGAATGAAGAGTCCTTTCTCGATGCCGTCTACAAGTAGATTGGCACCAATAGGTCCGAGCAGTTCTACCATCTCATTTGGCCTCCTCTCATGCGTGATGGGAGTCGTTGTCTGGTTTAGTATTGCTCCGTGATCAAAGCGAGTCGGGTGCATAGTCTGCAGTGTCACGCCAGTGGTACCGCATCTCTCCAACAGACTGTGCTCGATGGGTGCCGCTCCGCGGAATCGTGGTAGAAGTGACGGATGGACATTGAGACCGCCATATTGCGCTGCTCTTAGCAGTGTTCCAGGAACCAGAAGACCGAACGAAACCGCGACGACCAGGTTGACGTTGGATGGAGCCTGCCAGTCTTTGAATGTGTCAATTTGATGGAGGCTTAGGCCCAACTCAGTGGCAACAGATTTGATCGGTACTGCTTGAACATGCTTCAAGCCGCGACCAGTCCGTTTGTCCGGTCTGCAAAGTACATCGATTGATGCTAACTTGTCTGGTCTGGTCTGCTGTAGCTTGTGGAGGGCTCGCAGGGAGAAGATGCTGAACTTGTCCGCTCCGCAAAACAGGATTTTGAGCGGGTCATGTTGTTTGGTCTCCGAGATGGCGCTGTAATTCCTGCTTCGTACAGGCCTGCCGAGTCGACAAGCTTGACGAAGCATGAGATGTCGAAGGGAGAAGAGGTGAAGATGAAGAGTGCTTTGGTCGACCTTGGCAACGCTGCAGCCGCCGGCCCGAACAACCGCTGCAAGCGCGACGTCAGCGTGCAGATCGTTCTTGCGCTCGCACAGCAATCAACAAACCGCCTCTTGGAGCAGAAACGCACTCAGCATGGCCGAGACAAGCTGGACAACGCGCACGATGCAGAACGGCAACATCCTGGAGATCCCTTTCCGTCGCACGCACAACATAAAGCTGTCTGACCCGATCCGCAAGTACATCGACACCAAATACGATCAGCATCCAGACACCTTCGCACGAGACTTGGAGGTCATAGACCAGCTGCGCAAGGATGCCGTCAACTCGCTCGAGCCTCATAGCAGCGGCGTCACGAAGCTGCAGCAGTATGCCGCTCAGCTAGTGTATATGAGCGGCAAGTTCCCAGTGGATGTGCGTATAGCAGCCTCACCACATCATATATTAGACTGACGAGCGATGCTGACAGTATGCGTAGATCGGAGCCGACTTCGCCTGGCTGCCCTCACTAGGCTACCACGGCAACCATGCCCATACTGAGAACAACATCCGCTTTGAGCTGGCCAATGTGCTATTCAACTTGGCCGCAATGTACTCCCAGCTCGCCCTTGCCTCGAACCGCGGTACTTCAGACGGCTTGAAGAGTGCCGCATCCAATTTCTGTTTCGCTGCTGGTGTGCTTAGCTACCTCAAGACGACGATAATTCCAGAGCTGCGCGGTGCAACGCCGGAGGATATGGACACATTCACGCTTGAAGGATTGGAGTCGCTCATGTTGGCACAAGCGCAAGAGTGTTTCTGGCAAAAAGCGGTCAAAGATGGATTGAAAGATTCCAGCATCGCCAAACTCGCCGCAAAGCTTAGTGATCTCTACAGCGAAGCTGGTGACTGGGCGCTCAAGAGCAACAGCATAAGCAGCCCGTGGATACACCACATGAATGCGAAGCATCACCACTTCGCAGCAGCAGCTCAATACCGAGCCGCGTGCGATAGCCTAGAGAAGAGGAAGTACGGTGAAGAGGTGGCGAGGTTGAGAGACAGCTTGAATTGCGTGAATCTGGCATTGAAAGAGAGCAGCTATATCAATCGGGCTGTGCAAGCCGATCTCAACGGCCTCAAGAATAGAGTTCAGGAGGATCTGAAGAGAGCGGAGAAGGACAACGATACCATATACCTCATCCCGGAGCCGCCCAAATCGGAGCTGAAGGTGTTGGATCGTGCGAGCATGGTCTCGGCCAAGGTCCCGAAGGAAGTCAGTCACAGCCAGGAGATGCTTGGCGATCATGGAGCGTTAGGCAGGCCATTGTTCTCGAAGCTGGTGCCATATAGCGTGCATGTCGCAGCATCAATCTATGCGGATCGAAGGGACAGGCTGGTGAATCAGAACATTATTGCTGAGCTGGAAGCTATGACAGCACGGATCCAGGACCTGCTATCAAGTCTCAACTTACCTGGCTCTCTGCAGGCATTGGAGAAGCCGCTAGGCTTGCCGCCAACTCTTGCCAGCCACGCAGATGAAGTCAGGCAAGCCAACGGCGTCCACAGGCTTCATGCTGTTATTGCGGACACCGATAAGGTGAAAGGTAACGTCCGGCAAATGTATCAGGACGGCATCGATCTGCTGCGCACCGAAGCTGGTGAAGATGAGGCGGCGCGAAGAAAGTTTGGGACAGCAAGATGGACGCGGCGGCCTGCCTCTGACGCTGTTCCAAAGCTGATCGCGCAGGTTAGTGACATTGATGGGTATCTTAAGCAAGCAGATACCAGTGATCGTCTAGTCCACGACAAGCTACGCGAGAACGAGACATTGATCCGACTATTGGGCGGCTCAGACCGGGATCTGGAGGACTACGTTCCTTCGAGCCGAAGAGCGACCATGACAGCTAAGGTGGAGAGGGCTGCCAACTCGCTGCGCTCTACACTGAACGAGGTCACAAGGCTTGAGAGCCGAAGACGGAAAAAGGTTGAGTCGTTGCGGACAAAGGCGAGGGAAGATGACGTGCTGCCTGACCTGCTGAAGGAGACGAGTAGATTGGAAAGGGATTACCCTATGCAGCCGATCGCTGCGGCGCAGTTCGAGACATTGTTCGACCAGCGACTGAACAAATACGACACTGATAGTTCGGACATCAAGGCTGAAGAGAAGGAGCTGGAGGCTCTGAGTCAACGGATCAGGCAAGCGAACCAGACATTCCAAACAGCTAAGCAAGGCGACTCGTCTTCTTCCGAGCGCGAGAATGCGCTGCAGAATCTGGAGAACGCATACGGGACTTACAAGCAGATCCTTCGCGACCTGGACACGGGACGTACGTTCTACAACAGTCTTGGCGGGATAGTATCTCGCTTTCGAGACGATTGCAAGAACTTTGTGTACACGCGGCGCACCGAAGCGCAAGGCATGGAGGCGGATGTCTCGAATGCGATGGCGGGCCTACAGTTGCAGCAACAGAATCAGGAGAGTCTGTTGGCACAGAAGCATGCTCAAAATCAGGCTCAGCAGGAACGGCATCGTCAGCAGCAGCAGCAGCAGCAGCAGCAAGCTTCGAGGCAGTACGCTGCACCACCAGCACGTATGGCGCAGGAGCCTTTGCAAGCCCCTATGCCGCAACGTCCGCAACAGGTTCCTGCTGCGGTCACGAATGTGCAGAGTCCACCTCCGGGGCCGTCGACATGGCAGGAAGGCATGCCGATTGTTTTTGGTGGGCAGCAGCAGACTGCTGCTGGTGCGAAGTCGAACGGGACGCAGCAGCAAGCGGTCGATGGGCGATGGGATCCGTCGCAAGCACTTAGGTTCAATAGGTAATGCGCCAGCGAGTATCTGGATCTAGTATGCCGACGCTTTCGTTTCGACCCCATTCTCTTCCGCCAAGTACAGATTTGTGTCGTACTGCATGTGCAGCGTGCAGCTACCCACGTGGCTAATGCAAAATTCTCGCAAGCAGCTAGATGCGAACGCTTGACAACAGCCGTACTTTACGACCACACTGACGACGGTCAGATGAGGTGTGGGCTTGCAGCCAGTAAGACACATCAAGGTGTCGTTTTGCAACAACCATATCTGGATGCCCGAGTCACCCATTCTTCTCGAAAAAGCATGTTGAGCAAGTGGCATGCAGTATGCTCCTTCTGAAATTGCGACATGGACCTCACATGGCAGACTCTGGAATTCTGGCTTGCAGCAGTGCGATGTGTGTCGCCAGTACCCATGGAGCAGCTAGCATATATGGAGGCAAAGCTTACTGGCTTCATTATTTGAGTAGGCTTGCGACGAGTTCGAAGTCGGCCCTTTGCAAGATCTTAGCGACCTATTCGGGAACTGCAAGTCGGCTTCCAGCGACTTCGAGAAGAGGTAAAACATACCACGCCTTCCGAATACTTTCACCCTCGAGAAGTCCAGGCATAGCGACGCTGAACCTGAATTTCGTTCGGGAAAACGCATCGAGCAGGCGACGCGCTGTGACGTGAGGATGTACATCATGGCTCAAGTACGCCACGAAGGACGAAAAGAACATTCTAGGGGCCGCGACAGTGTCAACGGTCGAACTGTAATACTGCTTCCCGAGCGCGGGCCGCTGCGATGAGACGCTTTTGCGTAATACCACACACGAACCGTCGGTACCTAGGTTAAACCTTCCGAATGGAGCATGCTAGCATCCGGCGTTGTTTGTGGGACTACCACTACCAGATGGTGGCCGTTGAACATCCAGTGCTCATTCGGTTACATGCGAACAACGTCTAGTCGTGCAGACCGAATGAAGAATAGCGAAAGAAAGTCGTTCCGCACATAAATCATCCCTTCACCCACCCAGCTATACTGCGGAGGTCGCTCCGCCACGTGCAAAAGCGTATTGAGGCTTCGCCAGCCCGGAGAAGCTTAACTGGAGTCCAAGCGTTCATCAGTGCGTCCAGTAGGCGCCGTGCATCATGCACTGTCACTACGTGCGGGGTGACGACGTCCAGATCTGGAACCATGGGGTGGTAAGTGAGCAGCAAAGCGGCAGAGCTTGAAGCAGTGGTCTGTAAACTGCCATAAACAATATTCAGGTACCAAACATGTGCGAGGGGTGATCCGAAGGTTGTTGAGTCACGAAGTCTTTTACAAAACCTCACGGAACAGCACGAAGAGTGCAGGTGTGTCGAGTCCCTGATTAGCAATGGCAGAAGTATATTCGCTGCCCAAGCAGTCGGTTTTAGGCGATAGCATCGTCTCGCCTTTCTTGCCTACATCGACAGATGCACACCAAGCCCGTCGTAGCCATGCCGAGGTGATGGCAGCGCAGAAAAGTGGCAGTGGTGTGCACATAAGGTTTACTTGACAAATGTGGCTGCTTGGCGGTATGTCTCCCGGAACTCGGTCCGTTCTGCGCTTGGGGGGTTGACTTCGGTTCCTGGTTCACAAATCGCCCTGCGGCAGGAGTAAACCGGATCAGGAATGTGCAACTTGAGCGTATTTGCACACGGGTTTTCCGCACCCGCGTTTTGTGCCTACTCATTGCGGCCGCTGTTTATGCACAGCATAGTTGATGTACGGCTTTGGCGATGCATTTGACGCTCACCAGTCAATACCACATCTTGCAAGCTATTGCTCACTCTCGGCCGTCAGGTAAGCATAGCTTCCACCTCAGTTTTCTTCTCGCGAGGACGTACTACTTGCACAAAGGACTTGAATATTTTCACATCGGTGACGTATCGCAAGAGTCGTTGAGTTAAGCTTTGGCGAGTCGTTGCAGTGGCTGTGTTCAGGGTCGAGCACTCCCGGGATCCGAAGAGAGGAAGTCGCAGAGAGCACCTGTCATAAGCCGTGCAATCCGTAGCAGCAATGAATCAGTCGCTGGTGTCGATCTGGTCTAGAAGCCAGAGCGCCTCCGGCTACAGCACCCAAGCGAGCGCACAACTGGGTCTCGGGATTAGGACACTTGAGTGCCGCGCCGAGCATCTTCAAATCAGCCACATTTCCATCGCCAAGCGCGCCCGTTTCTAAGCAGCCGAGAAAGATCTTCGTAGGGCAGACCTAGTTAAACCAAGGGTCCCCCACCACTCCCCCAATCGTTGTCACTGCCGCTGCCGTTGCACCCGGTATAGCAACAAGCCTCGAGATCTGACTAGTGACTACAGAGCCATGCGTCTCCGGAAGGCATCTCTGCGACATCCTTGAAGCGGCGAACCCGCCAAGCGGCCCTTTACATCCGTAAGAGCCGCCAAGCTGCTTTCCTGGTCCACAAGGCTCGACACTGCTGATAGTAGTGTAGATCTTCGTGACAATGCCCTCTTGGCAGTCTCTCGATGTCTCCATACACCGAGGTCACAGAAGGCTATGCACAGATACTCGCGCTCAAGCCAAAAGACCCAGGGTTCGCATCCCGCAAGCTTTCTGGATTTGAGGTTGCTCTGCTGCACAGACCTATACCTTACTTGCACTTACACTTACTTTCGTTCCTGGTGTAACGTCTACTTATCACCCTGAGCTTTCACTTCTCTTCTCATCTGCAGCTTCGGCCTTCCATGGCTCCTCGACCCATTCGACCCAAGGACGAACCCGACACTTCAGAGAGCAGCGCTGTTACTGCGGATCCCAAGTCGAATAAACGGCGAGCAGTGTCGTCTGCCTGCCTGCAGTGCCGAAAGAGGAAGTCAAAGGTGTGTGTTTCTCATGCAGATGATCTCAGCAGTCGCTGATATAACGATTTAGTGCGATGGTGCCTTGCCAGCATGTTCTACATGTGTAGCGGTGTACCGGACAGAATGCAGCTACGATGCCGACAGCGACCACAGACGGAAAGGAGCCCTGAAACGAGATATCCAGAGTCTGCAACAGCAGAACGATGCCCTTGAGGTTATCGTAGCCTCCCTGCGAAGCTTGCCTGAAGATGAGGCCGTTACGCTTTTGCAGAGCTTGAGGGGCGAGTCGTCGTTCGATGTAGTCGCGGCATCGTTACGGACCGATGTTCGACTGCCTCATAGCTACGCACCGCAGACCCTGGAAGCCGACTTCGCGCAGCAAATGACACAGTCGACTACAGTCAGCGGTGCATCCACACCTGCTAATTCATTCCTGATTCCTCAGGAAGCGTATACAGAGGAGCCACAAGACGCCCGGTTACAGAGTCCTGGAACATGGTTCCGACAACCCCAGGATGCGGAGTTTGTCGAACATCTACTTAATCTACACTTTTCCTGGGTCCATCCTATCTACCAGTCATTCCCTCGAGAGTTGTTTCTGCGGGACATGGGCCGCGGATCCACGGAGTACTGCAGCGCTTTGCTTGTGAATGCGGTTTTGGCATTGGCATGTCATTACTCAGATCGCCCAGCAGCAAGGACAGATCCGAACAACCCCACCACTGCAGGTGATCACTTCTTTGAGGAGGCGAGAAGACTGCTGTATCGGGAGGAGAGGTCGTGTTTGACCACGGTGCAGGCACTAGGTGTTATGGCTACTCGAGAAGTTTCACAGGGAAGAGAAAGCAGCGCATATCAGTACTCGGGGCGGTGTCTGCGCATGGCTGTGGAGCTGGGACTGCACCTATCAGTCGCGGGCAGCGAATTTCGATCAGCAGAGTCCGAAGCTCGCAAGATCACTTTCTGGGCCGTGTTCAACCTTGAGACGTACGTCGATACAAATTACTCATCCTTTATCTGCTAACAACGTCTCAGGGCTTGTGCAGTCGGTTTTGGACGACTTTCACAACTACCTCGCTGTGCAGTAGATGTGGCGAAACCTACCATGAACGATCGGCTGGAGTCTGTCATGTGGCAACCTTACCATGATGCGAATATGGTGACGAGTCCTAGCATTCAGCAGCCGTCACGACCCATGCTGTTCGTCGACTGCCGCAGCAGGCTCAGTGAGCTGGCGAGCGACATGGTCAACACTTTCTACGCGCCTCGTGAGCGATTTACCAGCCGACGGCTAGCGGCGACGTACGCTCAATACCAGGAATGGTATCAAAGTCTTCCGGATGCGTTCAGGCTCGAGAATACGGCATTGCCTCATGTGCTGGTCATGCACATGTACTATTATGCTTGCGTCTTGCAGTGAGTTCTATCCAAGCTTCAACAATAATGACAGGGCTGACACAAACCCATAGCCTCTTCCGACCTTACATTAAGCTCGACTTGCGAGGCGCTGGTCTTTATCCTCGAGAGACATGCACTCACTGCGCCAACGAAATCTCGAACCTGACGAACGCACTACGCGCCATCTCTGGCTTACGGCGAGTCTCGCTGACAGTCTGTAACTGGATTATGACTGCGAGCACCATCCATTTACTCAATTTGCCGTCCGATGTTGCGGCGAACAATCTGATTCAGGGCATGCACGACTTGCAGACCATGTCCGTCAATCATCCCTTTGCTGCTCGATGTATCGATATTATCCGGTCTCTGGCGAGCAAATGGCACATCAACATGCCAGAAAGCTCTAATGCGGTCCTAGGCTACCGACAGGAGCCGTCATCCCAGTTGACGTCTCCTACTACCGCCTTTTTTGCAGCGTCTATTCCGCGAAAGCAGGCCTCCGAAGACAGGACAGAGTCCGGTAGCTCAATGTCCAGCAATCGACAGCCGGACACGCCTTTTGCGCCTCCTCAACAACAGCAGTCAGCTTTCTCGTTCTATAGCGACCCCACTGCGCCAATGGACGAAAACACGGCACAGCATGCTTTCTGGACACCCTTCCCGCTCCAAGGTGTGCCGGCAGTTGGACTCCATGACCTTTCTTTTGATTTCACGAATTCACCCATGGAGTCCATGTCGAATGTGCAATGGCCTGTATTCGGATCCGAGAACTCTTCCATGAGCCATCATTCTGGACACCTTGCTATGTCTGGAACTGACATGAATGGCATGGGAGTGACAAGTGGAATGGGAGGAGGGACCGGCAATTGGGATTGGCGATGACTTGCAAAGGGTGGCTTGGATCATACGTACCCGCCAGAGATGAAGAACACGCCTTGGCATCTGGACCATGATGCTACCTGGATCGGATGATCTTGAGCTCAAACAACACAACGACATTGTGTACGAGACCAACGAGACCATGTGGAAGATAGGGCGAGGAGAAGAGGAGACTGCAGTCGAGCATTGCTCCTGCGAAGACACTTGAAACTCGAGACAGGTCGCAGATCACATGGACGGCCGGTAGAGATCGAAGTAAGGTCAAGGCACAGGTGTACCACCAGTAGTACATCTTATAATGATAGTTTCGATAATGATAATGCTCAATGCTGCAGCCAATTTTTCTTGTGTGTCTCTCTGTCATTCTCTTGCATAACACGCAGCTGGGCATCATGTTGTAGCATTCACGTTTGCTCATACATGTACATTTCTTCATCATCACATGCAAATGATATGAATACCTCACGCACGGACCCCACGACATTTTGTCAGCAACGCTGCGTGATCGCGTCTTCAGAATAATTCCACATCTACCAGATCGCCTCGCCTAGACCACTCTATCTCCTCTACGGGACTGCACGGCTTGCTTACAGCTCAATTGTCACCCTAGTATTTGGAGTTCAACGGCGCGGTGCATACAGAGGATTGCATGTGGATCTACACGTCACTTCTGAGGCAAGGTTAAGAAAGCAGAGCTATCCCATCACTCTTTCTCAGCTCGTGTAGAGGTCGGCAAGCTGTCTTTTCCTACTATCTTCCGTCTCGCCTCCGGCACCACGCTCAGGACCACCACGGCTACTACCAGTCCACAGCGTCTGTCCAGCCTCTCGCGACATTTCTCAGGCAGCTCCGCGATCATGGCGCCCATACAGAAGGAGTGCGATTTTCTCGTCATTGGCGGTGGCTCAGGTGGTTTGGCGAGTGCCCGTCGTGCGAGTGGCATGTACGGCGCCAAAGCCATTGCCATTGAGAACAAGCGGCTAGGCGGTACTTGCGTGAATGTGGGATGTGTGCCGAAGAAGATCACTTGGAGTGCGGCGAGCATAGCAGAGACGATCAAGGAGTCCAAGGCGTATGGCTTTAGTGTGGATGAGACGGCGCCGTTTGACTGGTCGTCGTTCAAGAAGAAGCGGGATGCTTATATCAAGAGATTGAACGGCATTTACGAGAAGAACCTGAAGAACGATAAAGTGGAGTATCTGCATGGCACCGCGAGCTTCGTAGATACACATACGGTCAAGGTCGTACTGGACGATAACACCGAGGTTAGCATCAAGGCGAAGAAGATCCTGGTGGCGGTTGGTGGGCATCCGTCACCACCCATGGACATTCCGGGCGGCAACCTAGGCATCAACTCCGATGGCTTCTTCGATATCGAGAAGCAGCCGAAGAAGGTCGCCATCGTCGGTGCAGGATACATCGCTGTCGAGTTTGCGGGCATGTTTCATGCACTTGGCACGGAGACCCATCTCTTCATCCGCCACGACACTTTCCTCCGGACTTTCGACCCCATGGTCCAGGAGAAGGTGACGGCAGAGTACGAGCGCCAGGGTGTTCATCTCCACAAGTCCTCTTCCCAGTCGAAGGTCGAGGATCTGGGTGATGGCCGCCTGCGCCTACACTACAAGGACTCCAAGGGTGAAGGCAGCGTAGAAGTCGACACCCTCCTCTGGGCCATTGGTCGCGCTCCAGAACTCGAGAAGCTGAACTTGGGCGTGACGAAGGTCGCTCAGAACGACAAGGGCCACATCAAGACGGACGAGTACCAGAACACCAACATCGAGAACATCTTTGCCCTTGGCGATGTCTGCGATCGCGGCTACGAGCTCACGCCTGTGGCTATCGCTGCAGGTCGTCGACTTGCAGACCGCATATTCGGCGGACAGAAGGACGCACATTTGGACTACAGCAATATCCCTTCGGTCGTTTTCTCACATCCTACCGTGGGCAGTATTGGCTTGACCGAGCCTGCTGCGAGGGAGCAGTTTGGCGACGAGAACATCAAGATCTACAACTCCTCGTTCACAGCTCTGTACTACTCGATGATGGAGCCGGAGGAGAAGGGCCCGACGTCCTACAAGCTTGTGTGCGCAGGCAAGGAGGAGAAGGTTGTCGGTATGCACATCTTGGGTGTAGGGTCTGACGAGATCCTGCAAGGCTTTGGCGTGGCTATCAAGATGGGCGCGACGAAGGCGGATTTCGATCGTTGCGTGGCGATCCACCCAACGTCCGCTGAGGAGCTTGTAACGATGAAGTAAACTGTAGATATCGCTGAAGCGTACGCGTGTTTGGCTGTGCAATTCACGATCCCGGCCAGGATTATACGTTTGCTCACACTTCCGTGCATGGAGAAGTGATCTGTTGTGGTAGGTCATTTCATTTGCAACCACACTCGCAGCTACAAACGCAAGCTATAATCTCGCCCGTCGTCTGCCAGCCTGCGCGCACAACGCCATTGTCCGGGTAATGCATCTCCACCGTTCTCTATGAACGCGGCTTCTCCTTCTTCTCCTTCCAGAGCGCACTCAGACCCACACCGGAAACCTTGACGACCTTGAATCGCACACCAGGGATATCACCCTTGGCCTTGCCCTTACGACCGAAACCTGCGAGCAGGACCTCGTCGTTCTCGTCCACGAAGTTCAAGCACCCGTCATTGGGTACTACAGCGAGTTAGATTTGCTGGAGGTGGTGTCCATGAGTGAGTTGTGTAGACGTACCGAAAGCGGTAACCTTCTTGCCGTTCTTGATGAGCTGCACACGCACACACTTTCGGATGGCGGAGTTGGGCTGCTTGGCCTCTACACCGACCTTCTCGAGGACGATGCCCTTGGCGTGGGAAGAACCCTTTGATTATCTGTTAGCCCGAGTTCCATCGCAATGCACTGCCTGCGCTCTGTCCACGACTTCTTATCCCCCTCACTTCCTACTCGCGCGCTGGGCATACGTACTCCGAATGGCGAAGACTTGTACTGTGTGCCGAGAAGCCTCTTCTTGTAGTGCAGATCGGCCCACTTGCCCTCACGTCGTGTGTTCTGCAGCTTGCGCGCCGCCAACAGTCCTCTCGGCTTTCCTTTTCCCATGATTGCTGTGCCCGGATATGTTAGCTAGAGGTTCTCGGTCCAAGTCCGCGATTTGATGTTCGTGGTGGGAGGTGACGGATGGGAGTTGGTGGGATGCGATAGTCGTGTTCGAGTGATCTGTCTGTGTTCGCACACTGTGAGTAACGTACCGGTTGTGTTGGTGTCGAGTGATGAGGCTGCTTCGGTGCCGTCGATGTCGAAAACGAGAGTGCGGGCGGGCTGGCGAGAATACCAAGCCGCTAGCACGGCTAGTCCCATAGCGAACCTCGACTGGCCAACTTCCATCTCAATCCATCAACACAACACAACCTTCAGACTCGAAGCGATGGCTGCAAAAGCAGAAGGGCCCCAGGCCCGTCGATTCAAGAAATCGCAATTCCGGAGTCACACGAAGCCAGCTCACTGGAGCGCAGAAGAAACACACATCGCAGCGCGCCCCGATCAACTCCAGGCTCGACGATGGCGACGCGCAACCCAAGGTACTGACGAAGTAGCCTTACCGAGCGCGAAGTTTGCAAAGTATAATGTGAAGGTCGAGGTGCCGATTTACGACGATGAGACCTACGAGAAACATCTCACTTCGACTGAATGGACACGAGAGGAAACCGACTATCTCATTACCACGTACCGCGAATACAATGGCAAATGGCCCATCATTGCAGACCGCTACGAAGGACCGCGGAGTATGGAGGAGCTCAAAGCCCGCTTCTATCATGTCTCCGCCACTATCTTCGGGATTCGAACACCCATATCTGGTATGACTGCTCCTGAGTTCGCTCACTACGACACACTCTCCACATTCGACCCGGCGAAGGAGACCGCTCGGAAACGGCTGGCTGAGGGACATCTTCAGCGGCGACAGGATGAAGTGGACGAGGAGACTGTGCTGCTTAGTGAGCTGCAGAGGATCATGTTGCATCAAGTCAGCCTGGACAGCGAGCGAGAAGACCTACGGCGGAGGCTGGATCATCCTCAGGCGAACACGAACGGGTACCAGTACTCGACTTCGCAGAGTCTCACGCAACTGTGGCAACAACTACTTGCTGCTGACCGACTCAAGAAGAATCAGCGGTTGAGGCCGACGGGTATGTTTTGCTACCCCTCTACATATGACAAGTCAATAACTGACGTTTCTGCAGGAAACTCAAATTTCGACGGCCTACCAGGCGCAACACCAACATCTGCCCGCCCACGAGACTCCATCTCCGGCATGCCAGGAGACCGCCGGCAAACTCGCGATTCCCTTCCCTCGGCCACAACAGCACAATCCGTTTTGCCAGTTGACCTCTCCAAAGCCGAGCTCTCTCGCTATGGCGTTCTAATAAATCAGGACAAACTGCCTTCAGGTGTAACATTCGCCTCGGATCGCTTATCTAAACCACGAATAGCCAAATCTACACTGCAGACCGACAAGATTGCCGCGATCTTGACGCATGCTGGGGTGCCGGAGCTCATTCCTTTGCCTACGCCCGCGGTGATTGAGGGTTTTGAGGGGGTAATGGGAAAGGTGCATGCGCTGCTTGAGATGAGGAAATTGGCTGAGAAGGAGGAGCAGGAGATTAGGGTTAGGATGGCTGAAGCGGCGTGATCGTGTTCTGCGGGTGGATGTTGACCTATTATTCTACCACGTTGAGACGATGTTTTCTGGCCACGGGAGGATGTCTCAGATGTTCGAGCTGGATATGTGTATGTGGCGGCCTGAAAACTCGGGTTTCTCGGCGTGTCCAGCATTTTTAAGATGCGGTGCTGAGCGCGCAGAAATGTGCTCCGAGAAGGCCTGGTCAACAGTCGACGGAAGTGCCAACAGTCGGCCCTCTGGAGCCGTCGAGGTATTGCATGGTCTGCGGCTTACTGGAGTCTCGATCGGGCATGTGAACTCAAAGGGACCACCAATCTGTGCGCAAGGCTCAAGGCTCTAATTACAGCGACTGGAACTGACTAGTGTACTGCCAGAACTCCCATCACAACACTATTGTTGAGGCTCCGAACAAGGGTAGTGAATTGGTCCTCTCCTAGGTGTTCACTGTGACAAATGCCAGGTTGCCTAACATACCGCCTTTAGACGATGCAGTGCCACTGAGACCCATTGTCGGAGGCTTGGTGGAGGCTTGGCCGATCGGTGCTACAAGACTGGACCGACGATGGAAGTTCTCACGGTGGTCGTACGCACGAGCACATCCATCCTACCCACGTGGTCCTCGCCTACGACTTTCACCCGGTTCGGGCATGACGAGCTGTTGGTGGGTGGACGCAGGCTTGAGACAGCCGAAGAAGCCGCACCGATCGGCGCGGACTGGTGCCCGACGGATCTCTAAATTAATTCACCGATTGCTTCGAGACCCAACCAACGTGTACGCAGAACGAAGATTAGCAGACTCACCTTTATGAGTTGCTTGGCCTTGTCATTCTTTGTACTACACAATTATTCATACCCGACCTCGCTGGCCGTGGCGGGGAAATTCCATGCTTCTGACCTCAGCACATGATTGCTGTGCAGCAAGGTGCGTCACGCTATTCTACCTCGTGCCGTATTCATCAAGCACCTTAGAGCTCCTTGTTAGCTGCCTCCTACGTCTTGCTGCATTTTTGATTGCTTGATTTCTGTCTCAGCCAATAAATGGGGATCGCTGGGCCGAAGAAATAGACTTTCTTGGCTTGACAACCCGAGATACACCTTAACAACCACATCACGTCAATCGCACACGATGCTGCTGCCACCCGTTCACCGCGTTGCCACCCCGTTTCGAAGCTGCATTCGACACTAATCACGGGCTACTGTGGCCGAGTGGGGCGGGTAGCACACGCGCTCTCTGACAACTGCTAAGGTAGCATGGTGCTATGGCAACGTCGTCAAGGATATAGGGAGGTGCGAACCCATGGCAAATCTGCTTTCATCACCTCCCTCCACTTTACGAGCTGAAAAGCATCTCTCATCAATCATGTATACCGGCTCATCTTACCTTCTCGCACTCGCGGGTCTATGCACGCTTTCATTAGCCGTGCAGCCTACGGTCAACCTCGATTATGCATCATACAAAGGTGTACCACTCGGCAACGGAGTGACCCAATGGTTAGGTGTCCGATTTGCAGCACCGCCGTTGGATGATCTGCGGTTTCGAGCACCTCAACCTCCGGTCAAGACGAATGGTACCCAAGATGCGAGCACTCCTGGACCGATATGCCTCGTAAGTCAGAATGTTGCGATGTATGGATGGTATGCTGACAACTTCAGGGCACTGGCAGTGGACCACCGACGAACACAAGCCAAGAAGATTGCTTGTATCTGTCAATATTCGCCCCAACGAACACGACTCGATTCTCAAAGCTGCCGGTCTTTTTCTTCATCCAAGGAGGTGGCTTCAACACCAACAGCAATCCGAACCTGAACGGCACAGATCTCGTAACCACGAGCGGACTGAACATCATCACTGTTGCCATCAACTACAGAGTAGGCCCCTACGGCTTCTTGGCTGGCCAGGAGATCTTCGATAACGGCAATACGAACAACGGCCTCCGAGATCAGCGCCAGGCACTTCACTGGGTCCAGCAGTACATTTCGTACTTCGGTGGCGATCCAAACCATGTCACTCTTGGTGGCGACTCGGCAGGAGCACAGTCCGTAAACTTGCAGGTCACTGCATACAATGGACGTAACGACAACCTCTTCCACGCCACAGCCGCAGAGTCTCAGTCGTTCTCCGCGCTCAGGACCGTCCCAGAAAACCAATTCGCCTACGACAATCTCGTCATCAGGACTGGTTGCGTCAACTCTGCCGATACGCTGGCATGCCTTCGAGGTCTGACTGCAACCCAGCTGCAGCAGCAGAACTTCAACACGCCGTTCCCGGGAGCGCAACAAGCACCTCTGTATATGTACGGCCCGACACTGGACTTCGACTTCATCACCGACTACACCTACCGGGCGTACGAGCAGGGCGCTTACGTTCGAGTGCCGGCCATTGCTGGTGATGATACCAACGAAGGTACTGTCTTCGCACCTCGTACCGCTTCGAACTACAGCGAGAGCGACACCTTCATCAAGGCCCAGTTCCCAGCAATCTCACTTGGACAGCTGAAGATGTGGAACGAGCTGTATCCTGTCGAGGACACACCGTCATTTCCCAACAGTGGTCGCTACTGGAGGCAGGTCTCGGACGGCTATGGTGAGATGAGATATACTTGCCCGGGCATCTTCATCAGCAGCGTCTTCGCCAACCAGAGTCTCAACGAGAACTGGAACTATCGATGGAACGTGATCGATCCGGAAAGCAATGCTAACGGTATGTCTGAATCTTCAGGTGACGAGGATGTAGCTGACTGAGTTGCAGGTCTTGGTGTAAGCCATACCGTTGAAGTTAACGCCATATGGGGACCAAACAACACAGGCGGTGGTGCACCAGCCTCTTATTACCCCAACGGCGTCAACGGTGCTATCGTGCCTGTCATCCAGTCTTACTGGACTTCATTCATTCGATGTTACAACCCGAACACTCACCGAGCTTATGGGGCTCCTGAGTGGCAGGCGTGGACTGCGGACAACGAGTTCCAGCGTCTGATGTTCCAGACGAATAACACGCACATGGAGGCTGTTCCGACAGACCAACAAGCGAGGTGTGCGTACCTGGCTAGCATTGGCATCAGCCTGGAGCAGTGATTGTGTACTGGAAGGAGAGGGAGACTGACGACCGTCATGGAGGAGTGCTTTGAGGCTTAGGAGGATTGTTTCATGCATCAGCGTATCGCGGCATAGTACTGCAAGCATAGCGTTGAATTGACTGAAAATATCAATGCGCATTCAGATCTTGAACTGGGCGTTTTTTGAAGGTAACCTATATACTGATCCCGAGAAGGAGTATTGAATTCTGCGAGTCCCATCCCATCCCATCCCAAGCTTTCTGTCCTTGAATGTATGTATCGATTTACGCCCACGAAGACTTCTGTCAAAAACACAGATTGCATCTCCCGACTTGCTGGAGTGCACTACAATGAACGGGCATGGTACATATACGCGTATACGCTCTTCGCCTCGCTGAAGAGGCTCAACGGCCATGACTTACTTCACAAAGTATAGCTTGTGCGAGTCTGATCAGCCTATGGTTCTTGAGGTCGATGTACTTCCGCGAGGGAAGGTAGCAGCATATTGCAAGCCGAGCGAGCAATTGAAGAGGATGGGTATAGGATGCATGAGTGGGTAGGCCGTGCAGTCTCGGGAGAACAAGCTGTCGTGGAAGAAAGGGAGGGCTGAAGTGGCACACGAAAGCGTTAGTACCGGTCGAGAGGATTGGGACGCTTGCTCAGCTCGACGGCATGTGTGCTCCTTCGAGAGATCTGAAAGAGATGCGTTGGCATACTGAAGTGAAGAAGTGAGATGTGACCTTATAGCAACGAATTGCGCCGAGCTGAGGTCGTCCAGCGTGTAGGAGGTGGCGCCTATCGTGAAGATTGTATGCTCGGGGCTGAAAGTGTGAAGCATATGGAGCACCCTGACGTCGATCAAAGGCTGTTGGGACTGCGTTCCAGGCGTGGGTTGTGCAGCTTCACTGGCGGTTGAGGAGTGTCAGTGGCCTGCGGTGAGTGATCAGGATGGTGTTGAGGAGCATCGGAAGTATAACTTGATTGTGTCGCAGTGATGTTGGGTACACATATCAAGATAGTGTTAAATTTGAGGAATGTGGAGTCGAAGCGACGAAAGAGGAAGGCACGACCGGCGGAGCATCTCAGGCATAGCAAGATCAAGAAAATGTTTACGGGGAATCTATGTGAGACGAAGGAGGGCATGGTACACATGTTCTATGAAGGACATCTCTACATATCTTTGTGTAGGCATGTTTCCATCGTAGAATAATGTTGCAGCCAGCCCAAATCCCCTTCGGTGACAACTGAGGCATGCCGGCTGTCCCGTCCTCCAATCACCGCCATACTTGACTTTTTACAACCTCAGGTCTGCAAAGGCCAAGTACGCACAGCACTCATTGACACAATCGCAAGCACCAGAGCTACCACTGCGAGTCAAACGAGCCGTGTACAACCAATTCGACAACACGCATCCGAGAGCAGAAGTCCATACCAAACCTCACCATAGAGGGAACAGCTTGACCGTGTGATCGAACACTGTACAACACGAGTCCGAGAGCAGAACCCACCATAGGGGGACAGCTTGACCGTGCAATCAACCACCTATCCTTCCTCCTCCGGTTCGACCGAAATCACCAAACCTTCCTGCCTCGATTCGACCCGACACCTCGAACGGACCTCCGAGTGTCGCGCGCGCACCGAACGCCGGCATACCGTACAAAGACACTTCCTCGAAGCAACAGAGCTAAGAGAACGCTGTTATATTAGAATGGCGCCTCCAAAGCTTGGGAAAGGCGACCGTGATGCTCTCCGCGCGTTTCTACAGCAGCATGGTGCCAACGCGAACACCATGAGGGCAGGCATGAACGCTTTGAACATTCCTTGGGCGCTACGGAAATCCAGTGAGGCTCAAGTAGCATGGGTCATAGCCCACCCTGCACCCGCACCAGCACAGGCTGCCAAGTCTGCGTCGCCAGAGCCCGGTGCGACATCTGGAGTAGCAGGCTGGCAGAACATTGCCGGAATGATCGGAGATCTACGCGAGACCATAGCGTCGGACCAGAGATCCACATTACCACACGACAATGGTCCCCACTCGCCTGCGAAGACCACTGGGCGAAGCGTTTCTACTGAAGATGGTCCCAGTGCGGAGAATAGGAGTACGTAGAAAGATGAAAAGTGATGTGCAGAACGATTCCGAGTCGCTCAGCGCTTCGCCACTGTTGACATAGCTGGCAAAAGCTAAAAGGGAGCTTTGATAACGTACGTCATTGTTGACTGAATACATAGTTGTAAAGCTGCACAGTTTTACCTTCTAGTACTTACATAAACCAAAATGTCCTCCTCAATCGAGCCTGGAACCGTCGAAAAAGCACCGTCAGCCAAGTCACTCTCCAATACGCAATGGACCAAGCCTGATTACACTCTCCCAACGCCATCCCTGCAATTCCTCTTCCACCTGGAATGTGACATGGACGCCTTCCGGCACATTGGCCAGGGACCTTACGGGGATCGTAGCACCGTCATCTTCAAGACGGGACGATTTGAAGGTCCTCGCATGCGCGGCGAGATACTGCCTGGAGGCGGCGACTGGGAAATCGTTCGCGACCATGACGATCAACAGACTGCTCATCTGAACACTCGCTACAATCTGGTCACACACGACGGAGCAACGATCTATCTGCAGACGACTGGCACTCGGACGGGCAAGAAGTCTGTACTTTCAAAGCTTGGTGACGATACAAGCATCACGCCAGATCAGTTCAAGATGCGTCTGAACCTGACGATGGAGACTGGTGATCCGAGGTATAGCTGGATCAATCAGGGCGTGTTCGTCGCATCGTCTGGAAGAGTGGGTGATCAGGTCATCTATGATGCGTATGAGCTGTTGTAGTATTAATCAGCAGCTATTCGACGTCGTCCGAACCGGAGGAGGGGACGGCATGCTCAGGCGAGTTGAGCTCACTGTGTAAGGGCGCCGTCTGGAGCCGTCGTGTACGGTCACGACTGAGAGCGTGAAGGCATCCCCGCGTTGCCAAATGGAACCTGAGGTCGTGCCGTCGAGCTCGTCGACACAGGGGAGAGGTTCTAGCCGTGAGAGACCTGTGTACTGCACTTCATTGAGATTGAGACTGAAAGCTCAAATCGTCGGTCACATCATGCACTTCATCCGTCCTACATCATGTCCTCACTACTCTTGCCAGCTTCCTTGTCCAACCTCCATATCTTCCTCTCCTCGGTCGCATTTACACCAGGTCCATTGTACGTGCTTCCATACTCATTACCAGTCGCCCAATCTTTGCCAACACCCGCCTTCGACTTCTTCGTAGCATTGCGTCTGTACCAGCGTCCGTATACCAACAAATAGTACAGCCTGAACGCCAGGAACGAGAACTTATCCCGCTCCAGATCCTCAGGATACACAGCGCCCATATCGACAGCAGCAGCAATTCCAGACATGACGGCAACCTCATGCGCATTTACCATAGTCCAGCTCGAAGCGAAGCGTGTGTGGCGCTTACCCTGCAGCAACCACATCCAGGGTACGACGAACATGTAGTGCGTCCAAGAGTGGCAAAGCTGATGCCACCAGTCTTTGCGGATGATCTTGCTCTCGTCAATCTCATCGATAGTCCAGAGATGCCCGTCGCGGTCTTTGTTTAGGAAGATAGTCTGGAATACGTGCTTCTCAAATGGGACGTTGGGCGGGAATTGTGCTTGGTAGTTGGTGCAGTCGAAGCACATTTCGAGCTTGGTGAGGTCGGACGGGTATGGTCGGATGAGGTACATGGCTTTGAAGTTTTCTCGGCCATACTCGACACGCTTGGAGTGATCGACACCGTTGATTTCCTTGACAGCTAGTGAGTCGTCGAAGAAGTTCTCGTAGTGTCGCTTCATGTAGTCGATGTCTTGGTGAGTAACCGTGATGTCGTTGGCGAACTTTGCTGAGCCCAAGATTCGAGACTCGAGAGAGGTGATGGTCGGCTTGAGAAGTCGTTTGGCAGTGTCTGTCAGGACGCACAGCACGATCTCATCGTACTCCTCTGTCGTCTCAATCGCATCCGCATCAGCGTTCGAGCCTTCGACAGTATTCGGTACCCATGCGGAGTCCTGGTTGTGATTGTCTTTCGCTGGTGTACGGCCAATGATCTTGACCTGTACGCCGTTCTTGTCTCGTTTTGTCACTCTGGTGACCTCAGTGCTCAACCGAATCTTAACGCCCATCTTGATGAGGTTCTTCCGCCATGTCTCATAGAAATCGCTGAAGTTTGGGAAGACCACCATTGGTGGCATATTGCTCGTGATCGTGCTCTTCTCAGGCGGGTACCACATGCCGTATGTAGAGCTTGTGCAAACCCTCTCCAGGATCATCGATGGCACTTCAGGCGCATAGTTGCCAGTTCCCAAGAACAGCGCAATCATTGGCAACGCCACCAAGTTCGCAAACTCTGTGGAGAACCAGAACAGCTTGACAAGGTATTTGATCGGCAAGAGCGCGAAGAAAATCTCAAACGTCCTAACAATCTTCAACATCCAGTAGAACCTCTTCACCTCGCTCGCATGCTTCTTCAACAGCTTCGTCGGGTATACGTTGGTCCAGAACTGTTCACCCTTGCCGAAGGACACCTGAAGCTTGACAGGATCGGCCCAGTAGCCATTGCGACCAAACATGGCCATGGTGTGGTGGAAGATGTAAGAGCCACCCTGCACACCCTGATTGAGCCATGATGCGCCCGTCTTCTCCTTGTCAATTGGGATGCTGTAGGCTTGGCCACCGCAATAATTGACCGCATCTACGACCGTGACCTCGAACTTTTCTGGGTGCTGGGCGAGATGGTGTGCGCAGGACATGCCTGCGCCAGCAGGGTCAGTAAACGCTCGCAGACCTCATCGCTACGCTACAGTCGCAACATACCAGCAGCTCCAGCACCAACGACCAGCACGCGCTTCTTGCGCCCTTGGCTTTCCATGCCTTTCGCCATGTTGAAGCGCGTGGAGGATCCGTTTGACTCCAACAATGGCCTCTCGTCCGGCATCACTCAAGGGATGGTTGTATGGTGGGTAGGAATGCTCTGAGAGCCGGACCCGAGGAACATCAACATAAGCAGATGGTCAGCGCCTCCCACCTCACGCGACAACAATGCCAGCATCATCGCTGCGTTCATCCAAGCCAACGACATTAATCGATGCGGTCATGACGATCGGCGCGTCGTCCGATAAGCGAATCTGGAGACAGTAGCGCCACGCTAGCATCGTGCGGTCTGTGCGGTGGCACATGTCAAATTTATATGGTAAGATTCTGTCGACAACTTCTACGGACGATCGAAAATGTCGGAACTTGGGAGTTTGATGGGATCAAAGTCTGTTCCGGTCACCAAAAGCCTGCAATGCAAAGAAATAGCTCTTTGCCTACTTCGAACGCTGCGGGGAAGCGACAGGATAACAGTTACCGACAGACGACATTGGTGCGTATTGCAATACCAGCGGCCAGAACGAGGATCCTGGCAACTGTTGAGAGGCTTTCTACTGTGTCTGCACGACATATCAAATCTTGAGTACCCATATAATGATATACGATGATGGCTTGGCAAAGTTTCTGGACATCCAACCACGGCCGAGTCAAAGATGCCACTATTGGTCAGGACATCTCACGAATCTGAGGGTATTGGCACAATCCACGAGTGCTTCATCGCCCAGAATACGTGCATCTCCTGGAGGCCGTCATGCGTACGTTGTGTGCTCAAGGACCAACGGAAGTGGGAGGTACGTACCGACGGCTATGCTTTCCCTGCTGTCTCCTCATTGCTGTGCAACTTAACTACGCTGGAAGCCACCTGTAGCACGGCCAGTTGAAATAACCAGCCGAGGAGAAGTGCAGGTAGGTGTGGTATTGTATCAAGCTTCTTGTTCCATGCATGTCAGCTTTCTTCCCTGTCGCCAATTGCTCCACCGGGCGACGAGAATGGCTGCGTCTTTGTTCAACCACATCTCATCCTTCATCTCCTTCCGTAACATCTTCGGACTTGCCATCGCTGCTCTCGCGCTCTCATGGCTGTCGCAGATAATCCGCTACCGCTTTCTCTCTCCCTTACGCCACTTTCCAGGACCGTTCTGGGGCTCCATAACCCGCCTCTGGATCGCCTACCATAACATCAAAGGCGACGAATGCGAACACGAACTCGCACTCCACCGTAAACATGGCCCAGTCTTGCGAGTCACCCCAACCATGCTGCTCGTCAGCGATGCCACGAAGCTCCCAGAGGTATACGCCCGCAATGCTAACAAGAGCAAATATTATGTAACCGGCAGCTTCGGCAAGACGGAGAGTCTGTTCAACATGCAGGACCACAAAGTGCATGCGTATTACCGGAAGATCGCTGCGGGACCGTATGCGTTCTCTAACATCAAGAAGATGGAGCCGTTGATTGATGCGAGTATCCGGGTCTGGATCAGTGCACTGGATGAGCGATTCGCCAAGAAGGGTGCGAGGTTTGACTTTGCTCCGTGGGCCGTCTATATGGCATACGATATCATCTCGGAGATTGGCTTTGGCGCACCCATCGGCTTCGTAGAATCTGGCAACGATGTTGGTGAGCTGATTCAAGGATTCCACGACGGATTGCCAGCGTTCGGACTCATGGCTCGCTTGTGGCCGTTCACCTATTGGGTGAAGCGGACGTGGCTGGGCAAGTACTTGGTGGCAAAGCCGGAAGACAAAACAGGTATTGGCATGCTGATGCGGTTCCGTGATAAATTGCTTAAGCAGCGACGAGTGGACATCGAAGAGGGCAAGGCTGGGCATAGGGTTGACCTGCTTCAGACGTTAGCGATACTCGAACTCTCGAGTAGATAATGATGTGCTGACTCGGACCTAGCTTCATTGACGCGCGCGACGACGATGGCAACCCGCTGACAGACGACTACATCAAAGCCGAGATCCTGCTCGTCCTGCTCGCGGGAGCTGATACAACCGGAACAGCGTTCCAGGGAATGGTCCATCACATCATGTCCAACCCCAACATCTATCACAAGCTCATCGCCGAGACAGACGGCGCTACAGCGGCTGGAAAGCTCTCTGCTATGCCGCAGTACGACGAGGTTCTCGAGCACTGCCCATACTACGTTGCTTGTGTGAAGGAGACGATGCGGCTTAACCCTTCAGCGCCGAACATATTCCCACGCACGGTTGGCAAGGGAGGATTGATGTTAGAGGGACTGTTCGCGCCGGAAGGCACCGAGATCACTTGCAACCCATGGCTCGTACACCGAGATCGCGCTGTCTTCGGTGAAGACGCCGAGGTGTTCCGCCCCGAGCGATGGCTTGAAAGCGAAGAGCAGGCAAGAGTGCTCAATAAGTATAATATGGTGTTTGGGTACGGTTCGCGCGCGTGCCTGGGAAAGGTAAGATTAGCAGGTGTTCAAGACTCGCTGTACGTCTGCTGACTTCTCGCAGGACATCGCGATGATGGAGCTCTGCAAGGGGCCGTTGCAGGTAAGAGATGATGCTTCCATGGTCGTGTGGTATGCAATATTAATTGAAATACAGTTCTTTCGCACTTTCAAACCTGAGCTCGCGAATACGAAACGGCCCGGCATCTGGACTGTCAAGGGCGGCGTGGCGTATTGGACGGACATATGGATGACCATCAGCAGGCGCTCATAAAGTAGCCGCTGGATGCAAATAAAGGTTGTAGTTCGACAGCGAATTACGGCACACCCATTCCAGTATTTGAAGATCATCGATGCCTTCGAAACGTTTATCGTACATGCGCACTGACTGCGCGATCCTCGTGTGTCCTTTCGAGCGCATTAACACCGTAGCTGAGATGTGCCATTTGCAGCAGTGAGTCCGTATTCCGCCTCGCTGTTCTTCGTGCCAATGATGGCTTATCAGAAGACCTGGGTTGCAGCGATGTCCGTCTCCGTTGTGCCGGTATAGGTTGCTCGACATCGTCGGCCCCATCCAAAATGTGGATGGCGTCTACACATCGGCTTTAAGATGGGCGTTAGAGCGTGGGCAACCTTCCGCCATCCTCGAACGACCTGGTAGCCAAGTCAGGGTGCTCGGAAGTGCCCTACACTGAAGTCCTCGGTTCTCTCAATCAAGCCACTACCGCGATCTTGTCTGCCGTCTCCTGCCGGAAAGGATCTGGGCGGGCGTCTTGCAATAGCGATACCTTCTCGCCGCCTCTAGGCTCAAGACTCCACTCCAGTGTGTCGAACTGCGTGTAACGTGCCATCAGTATATGCTCCAACCTATATCACAGCTCACAGATGGGAGTCCACCATGCTAGCAAGCAGAACTTACGAATCCCATCCTCGTCTTCCGCTCGCTCTTGAATGTCATCCAACCCTTGTTTTTGGTTCCCTTCACCCAAAACCCAATGTCAATCCTCCCATGCAACTGGTTTATCTCGCCCCATATTATCGGCATCTTGCTGTTGAAGTAGATCTCATCGCCCAGAATCTCCCTTGCCTCATCATTGGTACGAAGCGCATACATCGTACTACTCACGACTGACGAGGACTGCTTCTGATAGTTGAATATGGCGAACGTGGAGCCTCCCATAATCGCTGCAAAGATGGGCAGAGAACGTAGCCAGCGGAAGCCGCCAGTAGATATAGAGGGCAGTTCGCGGTCTGCGCGGCGCTCCATGAGCGGGCCTGAACCCGGTCGCGGCGCAGCGATGATGGTGCGTCGTGGTGTGGCATATTGTCTGAAGAGCTGGCGTACCCCGTCGGGTCGTATACGTGGTCGTGGTAACATGATGGCTTGTGGTGATGTTCAATGGATGGACTTTGGGGACGCTCGAATTGGTGTACTAGTACTCTAGCGCCACGCTTGCAAATAGTGGGGGCAACGACTATACATCGAGCCTTCCCACTTGCCAGACAACAACTGTTACGCTACAATAATGATGCCGGATCACAACCCCGAATACAAAAGTGACGAGGCGGAACTGCATCTCACGATCAGCGAGGACTTCGTGCAGTCACCGACGCACAAGCAGTCAAGCACGACAAGGAGCGACTTTGACGGCCTACTAGCAGACCAACCTCTATTACTCCTGGAAGATCTGAGCAAAGGTAATGGAGGGATGTCCTGGCCCGCCGGACATGTGCTTGCCAAATATCTTCTGCGCAGCAAGCAGAGCATGTTGAAGAAGTCATCGATGTGAGTGTAGGTTCTTCGCTGCAGGTATGGAAGCTGCGAGGAAACAAGTCGTAGCAGACTTGAAGTTCCAGCTTCTCCGTTGTGTCAGAAACATTCGCAGCGGCCAAATTGTCTTAGCAATTGCTGTTGTGCCCGGGGATCAGACTTGTGACTTCGACCTTGCTGACTGGCTTTGCAGCGTGGAGTTGGGCAGTGGGGGAGGACTAGTCGGGTAAATGCACACACGAGCAAATTGGTCAAGCAATCACTGATTCCAATAGCCTTGCCATCGCAGTGGGATGCAGACCGGAAAAGGTCGTCCGCATTACGGACCAGGCCTCAATGCTTGCTCTGATGCAACAGAACATTGGGCTTAATGGACTCGAAGGCAAGGTCGAGGCTTCGATCTACGACTGGGGTGCAGGTAATCGCCCAGTAAACGTGCCTGTGCCAGAGGTGTTGCTTGCCGCGGACTGCGTGTACTTCGAGCCTGCGTTCCCACTGCTACTGCAGACGCTTGAGGAGATGGTCGGGCCAAATACTGTCTGTTACTTCTGTTTCAAACGCAGAAGACGCGCAGACATGCACTTCTTGAAGGCCGCAAAGAAGGCCTTTGTCGTCGAAGAGATCGAGGATGATCCAGATCGTGCAACGTACGCGAGGGAGAATATACATCTGTAAGGTTGCGCGTGCCATCAGCGGATGCACTTTTAGCACAAGGGTTTCTACGGCCGTTTGCTCCTTGCTGACTTCTTGGCAGGTGTACCATGAGACGTAGGACAGACCGGTGATGAACAGACAAGACCCGGCTGACAAGATCATTTGCCTTGGGGACGTCGTCTGCTCAAGAACTACTGGACGTCGGAGGTGCGCCCAGGTGAGGCATTTACGACGGTGAAACCGGGGCCCAAGCGCCATCCGTGCTCTGGCCAAGGTCCGGGACGCGCCGGCTTGAGCGATCGTCAAAGGGTTGGCAACTGTCACAAATTATAACAAAGGCCACTTCGGAAAACCTCGCGTCGTCACGAAACAGTTGGCGCTGTGAGCAGTGGTTCTCCGCCCATACAGTAGTAGCATTCACAGGCATGCGGTTCTTGATGATGGCACGATGCTCATCGTGTATCCCAGTACTACTTTCTCACAGTCTACATCGCACACCCCACGCTATGCGCAATAATAATGGCGCCACCGCGATCGGCGTGCAGGCACGAGCATTACTATTGGTCTGTGCAGGGGTATGACAACGCTTCGGATTGCCCAGTTGAGTTGAGCATCGTATTCACGATGAAAACAAGCGAGGTACCTGGCATGGAAGTTCAGTGCTGTACTACTGAGAGCAGTGTCGGCCGCAAGCCGGAGTGTGATGTCAACAAAGACGAAGCTCGATTACGCAGCTGGCAATGAAAGGGCACTGCCGGCGATCCGCACCATATAGCGCTTATGGAACTGGAGACAAAGCGATCGCCCGAGCCACACAAGGCGGCGATGATGCAGGTCACGAAGTACCTACTTTTACTTAGCTTGATCGGTGGGGATTTTGACGAAAGCCCGACGAAAGTTGCCGATTATCCAGAGAAGGCGTTACCCGCGCTGCGCCTGCCCCACGCATCCTCAGACCTCAAGACTCAACCTCGTCCACATCCCTCCACTGACATTGCCAGTCCTCCCTGACTTCATGCACGCGAACCGACACAATGGATCATAGGACAAAACTCATGAGTGGGAGAGCCCCTTCGTCTCACAAGCTCCTCAGCCAGTTACTGTGAAGCATTAGATTACTTCGGACAGCACCGCCAAGGCTGTGCTTCAAGGAACAGGAATACTCGGATGAGCCCACAGGACCATTGACTACACCAACTATTTAATTACTACATTCAAGCGGTTTTCAACGACGATACGATGGGTCTCAGCTGCTTCCGTGCTGGTCGCGGCACCAGTTTGGCCCAAGACGAATCGAATCAACCATGCCGACCTCGGCTTGCACATAGCAAAACTGGTAAAAGCGGCTTCCTTCGTCGACAAGACAGTGCGGATTCGCGTTCCAGCACATACAGCAATCAGAGCATCTCGAAACTGCCGCCATGCAATCGGGTCTCGGATCCAGAGATAGATGCATTGATGATGCCTTTACCGGTTGAGACAAAGCCGAATCGATGTCTGAGATTTAGCATGCCGAAGACGTATAGCGACATTGTAGAGGGAATGAAGTGCGAGAAGGGTTGCAGGGATTGGAGAAACTTCGCAGTGTTCCATGATGACGAGGTTGATTCGAGGAAGTCAGCGCTGCAGTATGCGAAACGTCGGGCATCGCGTTACGAGAGCCAGACAAGCGAGTCGAGTGAGGATAGTCGGGTGTCGATGTAAGGATGAGGGAATGTAATGAGGCATGTTCAGGTGGTGGAGTCAAGTTGTGAGAGCTACACCTCTCCTGCGTGCTTACTGCCATCAATGGCAGATCGCCAAGCACACCGGCTCTCGACGAGGCGGTGCTAACGAGATCCATCATTGGCGGCTCAATCAATCCGTACATCAAGTAAGACTGGACCGACGACGACGGCGCAGTTCTGACTGCGACTTTTTGAGACATATTCAGATGTGGGGTTGTGTTTCAGACGGCTTGAACATCACTTCATCACATGGAACAGCTCCAAGTTCACAAATGACTGCTATTGTCGTCGCGGTCTATTGTGGTCGCAATACTTCTATGGATTCTGTCTACTCAGACAACACTTTCGCAAGCACACCAACCAGATCAACATTATCACACCACATCACACAACTTCAATCAAACCATTCCAAGAATCCACACTATCATCGATCATGGCGACCACCACATCAACCATCGCGACCGCCATCGCCGTTACCACCAACCGACACACAAAGCCAACGCTGCAGCGCAAGTCTACCACACCGCTGCAACCGCCACGGTCCAACTCTCACGAGCGTCGCATGTTGAAGAACAGGCCAACCGACGAGCCCCCATACATCAAGCTCAAGCTACTCATGCCGGAACCAGCAGCGGACCACGGTGAAGATCCAGCTGCTCGAGTCGAAGAGGTCCAATTCTTCAATTACCTTCTCTTTCGCAACAGGATGAACAAAGATTGGCGCACCATATCGGTCTTTTCGGACTTCGACGAAGATATGGGCCCTCCACTGTCCCCACTCGAGGCGCAATTCGACCAACAAGATGACGACGACGAGAGCAGCATCTCCGCGCCGCCACATGGGGTTTGAGGTCGTGCCGTTGGTGTCGTTGGTACAGGGAAGTTGTTGCAGCTCTGGGAGTACTGAAATGCGGTACGGCTGTATATTGAGAGGGTGGGAGCAGGAGAACACTGCATCGAACGCACTTTGGACAGATTTGGCGAGGATTTTGAGGGATATTGTATATGTTATTGCAGCGTTATAGCGAGGAGTCAAGGAGAGCTCCGGATGCATAGCATACGTCGCAGCTTGGGAGATAGCGATCGAAACTTGATTGATCACTTCACCGCCGCCTCCTCTTTGGTGATCTCAATGGCATCGTGCCAGAGCTTGCTACCAATTCCAGTCCTGCGTCATTCTGCTCAAAGTGCCACCTTCATCCACCGCCATGCTCCACGAGAAGGACCAATCTACTGCTCCAACGCCTCCTTAAACCTCAGCACTGCGTTGTCTATGAGCAAACCATCCGCAGCCTTGGGCAGGTCCAGTAGCCTGGGGTGCGGAAGCATAGAATCGTGGCTGTAGTCGGAAATGAGGACCAGCCCAGCTTCCTTGACGGAGCTGACGAGTGCGGGTACGAGCTCTAGCAGTCGCGAAGTGCAGATCAATCCCATGAAGTTGTTTGATTGCGCGATGCGAACCGCTTCTTTAATCGATGTCGAGGCACGACCGCAACTACTGACCATGGAAGGATTGCGGCGTTGGGCATGCGTTGTGGGTGCAACACCAAGCTCATTACAGAGCAGCGTTGGGTCTGCATCAAAGTCAGCAGTGCTCAGTCCTGCTCGTTGCAGTCTTATACTTACAGTTCGGCTGCTTCCAGTTGAGCGCCGTGCATACTTCTGCATTGTAGCTCGAGAAGACAAAATTTCTCAGCGGACTGTCTTTCTGCTCCCGCAATAGTCTCGCATGATCGAAGACGACTGTGAGAACAGCATCGGCTACTGCGTTGATGTTCTGAGTTGGCCCAAGCTGCAGCGATGATTCCTCGGTTCGGGTCGGGTAGCAGATGTGAAGGTCGAGATTCAGATCTGCAGGCAGGACGGCGAGGGCGTCAGAGAGAGACGCATAAGAGCGGGCCACTTGGCGTTGCGCACTCGCCAAATCCTCACGGTCAACACCCGAGCCTACCATGCCCTGGAGTACTCCTTTGCCTCTCCCTGCTTCGAGTCCCGCTCTCGCCAGCTCATCGTAGGTCATCCGACTGACGAGATCGTTACGGCTGCTGGGCAATGCCCAGTCATTGAAGAGCACCGGTACACCATCTCTGGTACACTGCACGAACAGGCGCATGAAGTCGCCACTCAAGCTGCTGCCGGTGATGAGATTGCTGGGGTGGTTCTCGAATTGACTCGTTGCTTTCCAGTACGTGGCAAAGTGTGTAATCTCAAGGGGAATACCATGGAAAGGCGTGACCACCTGGTACCGGAAACTGATGCGGCCGATTGCTCGCAGGCGCGGGTCGAACAGCTCGAGATGCCATATTCCTGAACTGCTTGTAGTGCCCGTGAACACGCGACTCGAAGCTGCGGCGCGTGCTATGACTTTGCTGCCAAAGGTTGGATAGATATCGAAGTCGATGCTGAAAGTGCTGAGGTTCTCAATCTGGAAGGAGATGTGCTTGAAATCGTCCTGTACAGGAAGTGGTACGTTACGCGGTATGAGGTCCGAAGATTTCGAAGAGATAGTAAGGCGCGCTGCCGGGTACTTGCTGTCTCCGTAGAACTCGATCGCATCGCTGCTCAGGTCGTCGAAAGATAGCAGAATGAAGGTCTTCGTCGTGTCTAGAAAGTTGTGGCCGTAGCGCCGTAGTGGTATGATCGGAGGAGGCAGGCTGAGGTCTGGTATGTTCTCCGCGTCAATATGAGATTTGGCTGGGGTGCCTGTTGACAGAGGAGGAGGCTGGCTCAGTCCAATCTGCACATCCGGCGCATCTCTGATTGGCACTTCCGAAGTGGCGCCTTCTTGCGCCAGTAACTGCATGCAGTCGAGGTTGCCTTCCCACGCCGCGTAATACATAGCGGATAGGCCTTTCTCATCCACTGCATTCGCTTTCACGCGGAACTCAAGTAGCTGCTGCAAACATTCCAAGTGGCCCTCGCTTGCAGCATGGAATATCGGTGTCCACGAATACAACTTGTCTGCTTGATCCATATCCACGCCATATGCTTTGAGCATTACAAGAATCTGCTTGTCCCCACCAAATCGAGCGACGAGATGCTGCGGGAAAAGGCCTTCGGCGTCGGGGAGGATCTCGGGATTGTACTGCAGCATCTGCTCTACAATGGCAACAGTGCCGTACTGACATGCCAGGTCGAGTGGGACGTGATCGTTGGTACCCGTCGGGTTGACCAGTGCGCCGAGCTGCAGCATTGCTTGAACGCTCGCTGCTTGCGCGTGCACAATCCCGTGGATCAACGGCGTGAAGTTATCCAGGTCCTTAATATCCACAGTATCAGGTGCTGCAGCCACCAATATCTGTATCATTTCGGCATTTCCGTGCATACAGGCGTAATGTAGTGGCGTTCGTCCGTAGACATCTGGTGCGCGGATGTTCGCTCCCTTTGCCAACGCTGCTCTCAGCACGTCCACCTTATTGCTGACAGCAGCCTCATGTACGCAGTTTCGTTCATTGATCTCGTCAGCATAATTGAAATCGATAGCATCCGTCTCGTAGAGGACGCGTTGCGCGTCCGGATTCGCCGAGCTGATGCTGTTCAAGAACACACGACTTATACGTTCCTTCGCTTCTTCACCGCCGAGCATGCGAGACGCCCACTCACGCACGAGACCGCCATTGCCGGCATTTATGGCATGCAGCACTTGCGTCTCGACTTCCTCGTCTTGGCCAGACGCGGGTGCTCGGCCTTCAAGATCGACAGCAGGCGTGTAAGTTATCTTCTCGCCTTCTGCCCATGCCTGCAGCTCAAGCAAGCCTGTGGTAGCTTGATCAGATAGGTCGCTGATGACGTCGCGGTTGAAGCACGGCTGGACGTCAACCGCCCGGGAAAGGTACAGCTCTTTGGTACGAGACTAGCAGAAGTCAGTCAGCACTTGGCTCCGAATAAGCATTGAAGCGCTCTAGGCACCTTTGACGTTTTGTCCCACTATCGGCACGTTAGCAAGGGAGCTACAATATTGCAGCATGTCGATCTCGGACCTTCTTCAGTATTTTGGAGAATGCCGTCTGGTTGACCGAAACGAATTGTTGTAATTTGTCTAGGTCGTTGCCGAACATGCGAAAGCCCTCGTCGAGAGTGACATAGCTGGACGACAGTTTCGAGGCTGGTGTAGCTCTGGACTCAAGGGCGCGCTTCTTGTCGAGGAGTGTGCGCAGACGTAGCTTAAGCTGTTCACGCTGTCAGCTAGCTGTGCAACGTAATGCTGAGCCTGCCAGACTGACCTCGGCCTCTTTTTGCAGATAAAAGATGTTGACTTTCTCCAGCTCCCGTTCCAGCCGGAAGAAAAACGTCGCCCGATTCGCTTGTAGGGCAGCTTGAGCGTCTGGAAGCGCTTCACCCACGACCGTAGCTTGTTGAGCGGGTAGCACAGGTGTGGCACTTAGCCTCTTGATAAGCTATCGGGGCGAGTGAGCGATGTTCGCGTGATGGCATCCAGGAGACGCACCTTCTTGAGCGCCTTATAGTCGACAAAACTCGACGCATACTCGGGAATATCGAGCTGTCGCTTCTGGATATGTTTTCCAAACTTCCTGAGAGGCCATCTTATTAGATAATGTCAGGTCAACCTTTGGTGAATTGCTGTGCAACATACATGGTGGCGATAGGTCCAAGGATAGAGGCCTGTTGTTCCTAGGTGCACACAAAAGAGCTGCAAGGCCACTATCAGCAACTCACACACAGTCGAGTGTGATCGTCGCGAATGCTAGTACATTCCAGCATGGCGGTTCGTGGAAAGAGCCCGAGTGAACATGGATACTTGCGTCCTCGAGGTTGTTGATTAGTCCGCGTTCAAGAATCGCAGAAGTGAGGTCGGTTTATGTCACGTGCGCATACTGTAGAGGGGCAGCCTTTCACGTCTTGGTGGGACCTCTTTCGACCGTCATCGCGTGGTCTGCAAACTCTGAAGTTGAGGTTGACGCCAAAGTGAACAGAGCGAATGAAGCAGGAGCACCCGGTACACGTGCAGCCAAGAGTCATGTAGTTCGGCCACTACTGCAATGACCCGTAAACGCACAGACGTAGTGAGCTAGGCAGTCAACGACCAGACGAATATTATTTGTGTGGCATTGCTCTCTACAAAAACATAGGCCCACTCATACTGGATCTCTGCGTACTCACCCTGCTCCCGATAACAGTGGTGGGTACCAGGCCGCTTCCTTCCATCTCGCTTCCTGCTTGAGTATCTGTCTCAGTGCCAGCCTCAGCTCGAAAGCTGCTGAGCCGTTTCACACTTTCAACACTGACGGGACGGCCAGACGATGTATGAACCAGTCGCGGTCTCTCCGTCTTCGGCCTGTTGACGCTGTCCTTGCTCACCAAGTCGATGGGCTCACTGAGCCTGCTCCTACGTATCTGACTGGCGTTGCCCTGCGCCGAGAGCGAGCTGCGATCAGCTGCAGACACGGCAACGGCTGTGGCAAGGGGCGACGACGAGCGTCCTTTCGCGCGCTCCTTCCACTTCTGCCGCGTTGCACCGGTTTGTGGAGAATATGCACTACGTCGTCCGCTGCTGGACGGCTGTCGTGAAGTAGGTGGTGCAGGAGGTGGTGTTGGACTGGCTTCTCCTGGCAACACGAATGGTCGCTGATGTCGTGGCAAGGTCATTTGTGTCCTCCAATCTTCTTCGCTCATGGACTCGGACACAGTCTCGAAGCCGGAATCAGAGTCTCTGTCGTCACCCGCAGCTTCGTCGTCGGCACCCAGGCTAGACTGCGTGATCGCTCTTGGGTAGCTTGGCGCGAACACAGACCGCACTTTCGCACTGAGCCTGCGTGACTCCCTCTGCGGCTCAAGAGATGACGACTCCGAGTATGAGGTGAGCGTGCTTTTTACATGCCGGGAACGTCTTGCACTGCCACTGGAGGATGCAGCAATCGAGTCATTTCCAGTCTGCTTAGTAGTAATGGAGGGTGCACGCGACCCGTGAGAAAACAGCGGGCTTTGCAGGCTCGTACTCGCTCTGTTGCGTATGAACGACTGTCGCTTCTCCTGCACCGATCGATTGTCTGTAATGCTATCGCTCCGGCCTACCAACCGGATGCTCTTCCGTTGATCCGGGTCTATGACTGACAAAGTAGGTATGGATCTCGACAATGTTCCCGTTGACCGCGTTGGCGGCCGAGGGAAGTCGGACGGCTTGGTGGAGAGCAAGCTTGTGCCTCGTGTGCTGATCGAAGCCTGACTACTCCGGTCAAAAGTGGCCGAAAGGCCCAGACTACTCTTGTCCCTTCTGTGGGAGCGGCTTTGCTTCGAGCTGTGCCGAGGCATCAGCATATCCTGCCCAGTGTCTATACCCAAACCGAAGCTTTGCCGTGACTTCTGACGCTCGCGAATGCGTCTCATAGCACGCTTCGTGGGCGAGCTCTGTGACAACTGCCTTGACACTCTCGCGATCTCTGCCGGGACAGAAAAGCTGTCATGTGGCGTGTGTAAAGCCGCAGATTCAGCACCCCACTCCGGTATATTCGAGTCTGCTCGAATCGCATCCTCCCCATTGCCAAGGGAAGAGACTTGGCTGATGTGCGAGAAGCGGTTCAACCATCTTGATCGCCTGCTGGTCGCACGAGACGGAAGATTAAGCGCAATTTGTGGTGGTTGATCGCCATCCTGAGCGGAAGACTCCCAGTCTTCACTCTCCCCCGTCTTTTCTACGTCTCTTTGCAACTCGGTAGTCACTGTGATTGCATTGTTGTCTGTGACTTGTATTGGCCGCGAGATGAGATTCTTCTTTACTGGAGTGGCCGATTGACGCTCGTATCCATCCTTTCGACGTCGGCGGAGACAGAATATAAGCAAGACTAGGAGTAGCACTGCTGCCAGGACACACGAAATGACGATGGCTGCAATAGTGCCTGCAGACATACGGCCTTGCCATCCCGGTCCCACAGCGACAGGCAACGGCGTCGGGGTGGAGCTGTCCGTTGGTGACGCACGTCCAGTGGGCCGAATCGTGCCGATCGCGCTGGTCGAAGCTTCTCTGATATCAATGATGAAAGCCTGCTTTTGTGCTGGGCCAACCTTGGATGTCCGCGCCGCAAGAGTCGCTGCAATCGACGTTGGTGCTGTCTGTGAGGGCACCGTTCCCTGTAACTCATGCGATGCCTGATCAAAATTCAGCCAGGTCGCTGTGGCTGGTAAAATCACTGAAAGATCCATGCTTGGGCCGCTGAACAGCGAATGCGGAAATCGGTAGGTAAAGGCTTGGCCGGCATATGCTGTGAGTGTGCCAATGCTGCCGTGGAATAGCGATATGGTACCACTAACCAGAGTTACCACTGTTGTCGCGCTGTTCCCTTGTTTGTCCGTCACAGTGATGGATATGCTTGCGTCGCTGGCTACCGATGGTACACTGCCAGTGATTGACAAGGTACTTGGGTCGAAGCTTGCCCAGGGCGGCAATCCAGTGGCAGTCGCGTCAGCCAGGCTTGAGACGGAGAGTGGTGTGCCATTCCGATACAGCTGCTTCTGTAGTGTGATAAAGTCCAAGCTCGTCCCACTTGTGATATTAACATCCTGCGCCGCCGGAACAAAAGCTAGCTGCTGCGTCCCTATGGCGATTGTGAACGACGCGGTAGCACCTGCGAAGCCCGCAACGTCCGAGGCGATCAGATTGACATTCCATGACTGCGGAAAGGCGCTCAGCATTGGTGCCGTGCCCGAGAAAGTCATGCTCGTTGAGTCGAACTGTAGCCATGACGGCAGCGGAGTATGATCAGACAAAGTTGCGTAGTAGTACAGCTTCCGCTGAACAATGTCGATGAACGAATTTGGCTGGAAGCTGAAGTGGAACGAAGTCGAAGGTAGGACTGTGACTGTAGGAGGCTCGGTACTTGACAGATTGGCTGTCGCCGCAATTTGCTTGCTGATATCGCCCTCCAGCTGCGGCGCAGGGTCTGCAGACACGACCAACGTGCACCCAGTATGTACCACGCCCGTCTCGTCCGCGGCGGTAAGCGTAAAGGTGCTAGCGCCGACTTCAGTCTCATCTGGCGTGCCCGACAGAGTGCGTGTCAAGCCATCCATGATTAGCCATGCCGGTTGGCTCGAGATGCTATATGTGAAGTTGCTCGTCTCCGGCACAAAGGTGGATGCCGAGAACTGGAAGAGGTAGGGTGCTCCGACGCGCGCGACTGTTGGTACCTGCGAATTGAACGGAAAGGCCACATTTGGCGTTGCTGTGACTGCATTTATTGTGATGCCCAAGATGACGAGAAGCGCGCGCAGTTCGAGGAGTCGCGCCATGCTCCGGTTTGGGGTCGCGTGCGTGCTGTTTCGTGAGGACTTCGATCTACCACCCTGCTCCTGTGCCTTCCGCTAGCCACTGCGACTCTGAAACACAGCTGCGATGATATCGCATGTTGAGGTACGTACAGATGAAGAACTGAGCGATACCACGTCGGCGCGAGACGCGTAAAGTGGCCATGCCCTTGCCGGTGGTGGCTCGAAAGAATGAAGGTCCAGAAGGGATGTCTGGAGTAACCAAGCAAGGGATAATAACGACATCTTCACGTGACCATAGCTCATGCCAGCAAAGTCGACATGAGAACTGCGAGCATGGTCAGCAGTTCTCTGCGATACTGGATAAAACCGCATCTCGAAGGCAGAACTGTCGACTCGTCAATTGTAGCGCAAGCACGACGCATTAAACTGTATGTAATAACCCTCTACAACCTCACGCGCCTTTGTAATTGTATTTCGCTTTTTGCAGTTCCTCCATGTCCAGCGGCGCCACTTGCTGCCTCACGAACATCGCCGACCCAAAAAGGATTGCGGGAAGCGCTTGTCTGGCTGCATCTTCGTACAGACTCCGGCGCCAGCTCAGAGTGGCGGCCAGAAGCAGCATAGCAGCCAATGCCATATTGAGGTATGCAAGATATTCTTCTACGGGTCCCTTTGCAGCATTCAGCTTGTACACTGCCGTCTTGCCCTTCCGCCGCGGTGCCTCAATCCGCATGTAGTGTAGAATGTATGCCGTGCACAGCGTGCTGCTGAGGCTGAGTAAGGCCAGTAGTCGCTGCTGCGCATTGCGACTGCGAACTACGAAGGCATAGGCGAAGTACAGCGCACCGGCTAGCTGTAGCGCTAGGAAGAGCATAAGGTACAGCTCATTGCGCTGCGCGTCGGTGGCTTTCAGGTCTGCGATCAACTTCTCCTGGTGCTCCTCGTCGAGCTCGTCCGGTTCATCGTCGTCGTCGGACGGGTACTTGACCGCACGGCGCAGGCGAGCGGTCGCCATTCTGACCTGCTTGTTGGTGCTGCTGCAGAAGGCTGTGGAAAGTTGATGGCTCGTAAGAGGGCGTGAGAGAAGGCGCGAGAAGTGTGCTCGATTTAGTGTCTTGGCATTAGATGCTATTTATCACAACCCTTTTCTCGTCGACCACCGCAGGTCGTTCGTAACAAACTCCAGCGACTTTAAGTAATAGCTCTTGTCTATCTTCGAATCCCAGTCCGCCTCTGTTGAACCATCACCCAACCATCCCAGCTCATCCGCGTCGACGTAGGTGTACTCGAAATCCTCCCATCTCGGATGCTTCAATGCCTTGATAGCATGCAAGCTTGACCCAGGCCACAACGCCGTTACTCGACCGTCCGTCTTATACCATGATGAACAATTCTCGCTAAAGACTGTCCGCTCGAAATGGTTGTCGCAGTGCTCCGTAAAACCGTTTTGCGCTTTTATCGAAGGTTGTGTGGTCCGAATATTCTGCTCTTGCATCTTCACCACTGCTTGAGCGACATAGTCTGCCATGGTCTCGAGCATTATAAGTAGATTGCCATGCCCGACGCCTGCGTTTGGTCCGAGAAACATGAACATGTTCGGGTAGTCTCTGACCGTCATGGAAAGATAGTTCGAGGTTTTCTGCTTGGTTCCTTGCTGGTCTCCGAACAGTTGCATTCCGTTTATGCCGTATATCGGAAAGCGGTTCGTGAAGTGCGTGTTGAAGCCTGTGGCGCACACGATAGCGTCCACGTCCCGATGCTTTCCATCGGTCGTTAAGATACCGTTCGCTGTGACTCTCTCGATGGGGGCGGTCACAACATCAACGTTGTCCTCCGTCAGAGCCTCAAGATAGCCAGGCCCGGGAGTGAGACGCTTGCACAGTGGTGAGAAGTCTGGCAGGAAGTGGTCGAGCAACTCGGGCTTTTTCGAGAGACGCTGGGCCATCAACATGCGGAAATACTCCTTGGCCATAGTTTGAGTTTTAGAATCCCGAAGTACCACATCGTAGTCGGACTGTACGGTGTTCTCAATCTGCTTCCGGTACCGAAGATATGACTCTGGATCTTGAGCCCAGCCTTTAATCTCGTGCGGGAGGTAGCTGAAGTTGCCACCCTCAACGCCACGTTTCTCAAGCTCTTGGGCGGCCATAGGTGTCGCTATCCATGTACTTCCTCTTACATAGTGGTCGAGCCGTCTGACTTGGGGTTGTATCGTGGGTACAATCTGTATGCCGCTGCTTCCTGCGCCAATGACTGCTACGTTCTTACCCTACAGACATTTAGTACGTTTCACATACACTGCTGTTATCAACGTGCGGGGACCTACGTGAATTTCGAAGGTGGTATCATAGTCAGCACTGTGCATCAGCTTGCCTTCAAAGTCCAGGAGACCAGGAATCTTAGGCCACTCCCACAAATTCAGAACGCCGATGGCGGTGATCAGTACGTCTGCGTTGTTGATCGTACGATTGCCGGTAAGTAGATCCTCGACTGTAACAGCCCATTTCGCATCGCCTGCGTTCCACTTCGCCTCGGTCACGCGATGAGAGAGTTTCATGTGCTTCCGGACATCATACTTTTGGGCTACACGGTTCCAGTATGCTAATATCTCGGCGCCAGAGGCGTAGAACTGTGACCAGGAGACGTTGGAATCCCATGACAGCTGGTAAGTGTGTGCTGGGATGTCTGCATGTCAGAAATGGTCAGTTACTGTGGGTTAGTGTAAACTCCTCGACTCTACATACCACACGCGACTCCAGGATACTGCAAACATGGGGGTTAGCATGCTAAGAGATTCTCGATACAGTATGGTCATAGTCTGGATTTGTTCTGAACCTTGATGAAAACGGGTGTAAGAGCCAGGCATCAAGGGCTTTGGCAAGACGGTGAACGTACCCTGCGAATCAATCAGCTGGTGCTAACGTGTTCTCCCTATAGTTTACTTACTTGTTTTCATACCATGTACCTCCAAGGTCTGCGTTCTTGTCGTAGATGACGAGATCCAGATCCTTCACATTTTGACGCAGCTTGATGGTACTGAGGATACCTGAGATGCCTGCCCCTATGACGATGACCTTCATCGGCCGCAAAGTATCAATACACCGTGTTGCCATGTTCCGAGACGTTAGTATTGATGAGAGCCACGCGTCACACAAAGGAGAGCCAGTAGTGCTAGTGAGGTGTTCAGACGAGTATGTGCGGATCAGCAGATATGCTACACTTATCAAGCTACTCACACTGCTAGCGAAGCGGCGGCCAGCCATGACCGCTACCTCATGATGCTGCGGCAGCGGTCCTGCTATGAGATGTTGGTGTACTGTGCACTGTATCGTTGCTTCCCTCTCTGGACGGCGTCTTGGTCCGAGCTTTTTTTGCGGGATTTTCTGGCACCGAAGCCGCAAATCTTTTCTCATCCCATCCACCATCCTTCCCGCACCACGGTGGCGCAGATGGGGTGCGGGGCTGCACATGGAGTCGCGGAGAGGCAGTCCATAAGGATGCTTGGGGCGCCATTCGTGATGTTGACGGAAGTTCAAGACACCGCGCCAAACCGGACCAGAGCTGACCGCAACCATGGACGCCGAGACCAGCGGTCAAACGACGGAGGAGCTGAGCGGAGGCCGCAGGAAGGGCGTGCTGGCTTGCAACAATTGTCGTGCTGGCAAACGCAGGTGCAATGGGAGCAAGCCTGTATGCAGCACGTGTGCGAGACATGGGCAGCGAAACACGACCTGTAGCTACGAGAGGGTGATTGCTCGCAAGGCTCGCACGAGCAGGTAAGTTCAGTCTACTCCATGTCAAGTGTCCTTGCGTTAGCTGCTTGCCACTCTCACGACGAGAACCGCGACCAAAGCGCCTAATTTTGCCCACGGGTGGGTTGCGGTAATTATCCAGCACTCATGGGAAGCTGGTCCAAATGATTGCAGCAATCCTCCCAAAGTTTGGTGCTAGCGAGGAGGTTTGTGTATTGAATGTCTAATGAGTTTTGCTGCAGTCAGATCGAGCTCCTGCAGCGACGCATCGCAGACTTAGAAGCACAGCGTCACAACGGATCCATTACTCCTCTTGAAAGGCCCAGCACGTTTCAAGAGCATGAGGCTGGCCGTCTGAGCAGCCTGAGCCCTCCGGTTGAACAGTCCAGCGTGCATATGCCAGTCCTACAAGACAGACCTGTCAACCAAGCGACCCAGTCCCTGCAAGCATATGATTACGGTCCCGTCACCAGTCTACAAGCACAGATGCGTGTACCTGATCTCGAAACCGACATGGACATCGACGGCGGGTTTGTGAGTCACACGCGAGCTTCACCTGTGTTTGCCAGGCCTTAACATCCAGATACAGAATGTCAGCGGTAGTCACATCGATGGCTTAGCCGCCGTCGGTCCAGAGGTAACCAATGACTCCTTACGTACCGCGAGCTACTTCGGGAACTCTAGCACAGTCAACTTCGTAGGCCAGGTTCTCGGCATCCTCTCACGCCCTGTTGCATCGGGTCAAGGCGACCCGCTGGACTCTGGTAGTAACGGCCAGATCTTCGAACGGAGAGTGGCAGAGGAGTATGCCATCCCTCCTCGTGCTGAAGCCGACGCTTTGCTAGGCACATTCTTTTCGAAGATCTACCCATTGTACCCATTTCTGGATCGAGAGAGGTTTGAGAAGACCTATGGCGACCTCTGGAAGCCTGCGGCTCCTAAAATAATGCTATCGGATGTTTACAATGTTGGCCGATGGACTTCGTCCAACGTCCAGGATGACGAGCAACGATTTTCGAGGGGCGATGACATACCTGAATCGAGACGTTTCCACCTTCTGCTTAATCTGATATTTGCTTTAGCATCGCACTGGGACTATAGAAGTCTATCAAGTCCGCAAACTCAGGGAGGGGAGCTGTACTGGAAAAGATGCAAAGAGCTACTACAGCGTGACTTTGATATCTTCAACCGCCCACGGCTCCAGATCATTCAAGCGCTACTGTACATGGGGATTTGGTTGCAGAGTACCACAGGGATGACGGGTGCTTGCTCGAACATAATTGCCGTTGCTATCAGAATGTCCGAGTCGCTTGGTCTGCATTGCAAAGACCGCGTTGTCGATCGTAGTACGACGCCCCAAAGCGTCGAGGCTCCGAGACACTGCTCATTGCGCTGGCGAATATGGGCTGGATGTATCATGATGGACCAGTAAGCTCTCAATCTGTTGCCTTTGATATTAGCTGTTGACTCCACCTGCAGTATCCTAGCCACCACGTACGGGCGACCGAGCATGCTACCTCCTATAGCAAACATACCCGACATTGTTCCTCCCGAAGCAGGCCAGCATCCCTCAAGCGAAAGGACGGCGATGTGCTTTCTCGCAAATACGTTGAAGTTGCATGGACTTGTCTACAACCATACTTCTCACCTCTGGGGTGATAAAGGAGCAAACATGCGCAAAGCTGCAGAAGTGCAAACCAACAGTGAACTAGACCGATTGGAAGTCGACATGGATCACGTCTCGAGCTTACTTGCTTTAGAATCAGGATTGCTGGCATGGGAGAAGGACCTACCACCTTCGCTGACTTTGGCCCCAGTCGAGGAGTTGTTGTTGAGCGACTTGTCGGGACAATTGCAACCACTTGATCGTCAGGCCATTGTCCTCCGCACCCGGTAATTCGGACGGGTCTTTCCAGTGGACTTCAAGCTGATAACTCGTCAGATACTTGCACAGCCAAATTCTGGCTTTCCGTCCTCTTTTGCTACACAAAATAGAGACTTTCGGACGGGCCAAGCCCACCAGCGAGCCGCACAGTATGCGTCGTATCCTAGCAACCGCCCTACTTGACGACGGCCCTCGGTTGTGCCTGCAAGCAGCTGTCGAGCTATGCAATCTGATCGACTTGGTGCACAGAACGAACAACGACCTTTTACCAGAGCCATGGTATGTCGTTTTCTGTAAGTACACACTCCTCTCATTGCTTAAAACGTTGCTGATATTGGTGTTACCCAGATATGTACACATGCGGCATGGTCATTCTCGCACACCGACACTGCTTCGGTATACACAAAGACGTGGATATCGCGTTCACTAAATGTGTCAGCATCTTGACATCATACCATTGCTCAAGCAATACCGCGTTGCGTTGCACCAGAGTGCTTGAACTTGGCAGTAAAACGTTTGCCTGTCGTGCAGACACTGTGTCTGATACCGACGTCTCGCAAGATGGAATGCAAAGGCCACTTTCTCCAGTCACAAGTCACGAGTCTTACGGCAACGGTGTCAATGCTTGGGACGGAGATGTGTTCAACGCTGAGCTTGTCGCACCACTAGGAGCTGGTCTGCTACAGAATTATGATCAATTACCAGACCTCTGGATGGACGATCAAATTGACTGGGCTTGGCTTAGCAAGGCACCATTCGAACAAAGCTCGCAGGGCATGGAATGGTGGAGTCTGTAAACTCACCTCTGGCCGCTCGAATGTCGGAAAGAAATGACAATCATCAGCCTTCTGCCAGAGCGCTTGCGATGGCCCTCCACCAATGATCAGAGGACAAGTAGGATTGATGCAAGAATCACGTCGATGCCATTAGGCTGTCTTATCAGACGATACGAGCTATGAGCACATGTCCGGAAATTTCTTCTTCAGGCCGGGAAGAAGCTCGAACGCATTCTTCCATCCAATTTTCTCCCGGTCTTCGTCTGAGAACCCTTCAAAATTCTCAAGAGCTTTCTGTGCGATCGGGACTGCAGTCCCAGGCATGTAAGGGTCTGGCGAGTATCAGTCTTATGGTCCAGTGTATTGGTGGTAAGAAACAGCTTACAGTCAGACCCAGTGAGCATCTTGTCAGCACCCACAAAAGCCTTCAAAGCCGCAAATTGGGGTGCCCCTATATTCACAGCCGTGTCATAATGGTACCCCTGCAATTCTGTGTAAGACTCGTTATAGTCTCTCCCACCCTGGAAAGGTAAAGTCGATTGCAGGGCCAGCCGCTGTGCGAGGAAAGGGAGAGCACCGCCGCCGTGCGAGAAGATCATCTTGACATGCGGGTAACGCTTCCGGGTCTGGGTGAAGAGCAGATTGCCTATGGCACGAGTCGTATCGAACGTGTATTCAATGACCGGCAATGACATTAATGGAAAGGACGGGGCTTGTGGTGGCCCGGCAGGATGGACGAAGGCCACGGCACTGCGTCGATTCAATTCGGCCATGATTGGATCCAGTGTCTTATCGCCCAGGTATACACCATTAACGTTTGTGTACAGACCTATGCCCTCGAACTTCAGATCGTCAAGGCAATATCTGATCTCTTCCAGCGATGCCTCGATGTCGGGCAATGGCAGAATGCCGAAGGCGCCCAACCTCTTGGGGTGCTCCTTGGACCATGCGGACATCTGGTCGTTGAGCTCACGGGCAAGCTTCTTCGCGCGGTCATTGCCTTTCAGGAAATTTACGCCGGGTGCTGTGATAGAGAAGATTGAATAGTCGTAGCCGTGTTCGGTGCGTTCTTGTAGGTAAGACTCAAGCGTAAAGTTCGGTGTGCGGAACCCGTCAACAAAGACATCTCCGGTATCCGTGGTGAGGTAGCCAGCATCGATGAGAGCACTCCTGAAGATTTCCGGGATGGGGTGCGTATGCACATCGACCTTGAATCCTCGGTTTGCCATCACTGCACTTGGCTTCGGGCAAGAAGCAAATGGGACAAGGGTTTGATTGTCGCTGGCAGAAGTAACTTGGGCCGACTCAACAGCATCAACACAGATATTTGCGAACGAGAAGATAGAAGAAAGTATGGGGTGTCGAGTGGTACGCATGGCCCTCAGTAGTACAGGTGTTGATCCGACACAGAGACGCTGGTATCGTGTGGAGACCAGCACATTATATGAGCGATAGCCTCCATGGTCCGCATGAGATCGGACCCAAAATGCCGCTGCGGTATTTCCCAGAGCCGCACCGCAATACTTTGCGCTTGAACCCGGCTGGAATAGGTGGGACATTATGAGAGGGCAAGAAGACTTTCTTATGTCTGGTCGTCTGCTTCTCCGTCGACTCAACTTGACTTGCACTACGATAAGCGGCGATGTTGGCTCGACTGGACGAGATTGCTCGGGCATGGGTTCGGAGTTCCCCATTACAACTGCTCGGCGCGAGCCTCGTTGTTCTAGGGCTTGTAGCACTTGTAGCACTTGTTGCATTCCACCGACTACTTCGACCTGTGGACCATGCGCCGTCACCAGCGGGCAAGAAGTGGAAACTTCCGCCGGGCCCTTTCGGGTATCCCATTATTGGTAACCTGCTGTTATACCAGAAAGGCACAATCGCGGTCCGCTGCATTCAGACTGTTGTCCTAAAGCATCATGCTGATCTATCACAGGCACACGAGATAGCGAAATTTGGGGAGATGACAACGACGCATCTCGGGTCCAAGCTGTGGGTCGTCCTGAACAGCAACCGCTTGGTATCCGAGTTGTATGGAAAGAAGGGTAGTGTCACGAACGGTCGCCCGCCATATCCGATGGTCAGCGATGCCATCAGCGAAGGACGTCGATCAGTCTTGCTGCCCGCAAACGGATGGTCCGAACGCCGTCGAGTCATGCACCAGCTGTTGAGCGGGTCGGCCATGGCCAACTATCAGGAGTATCAAGTTGAAGAGAGCAACAACCTGCTATCGAGCTACCTCGAATCGCCTCAACACTGGTACACGCACCACCGAGTGTATTCGAACTCTGTAATCCATCGAATCGCTTTCGGTGAGAAGCCTAACCCCAACGACGACATCAAGGCTGTCACACAAGCCCAGTTCGACTTCCTCATGAATGCACCGCCCTATAATCTGTGGGACTGCTTTCCTGAGCTGGCTAGGCTTCCCAAGTTCCTTCAGCCATGGCGTGGCAAGTTTGTGGCAATGGGTCAAGCTACGAACGACGCATACAGCTCTTACTGGGCACCGATCCAGCGAAGTATCGAGCAGGGCAAATCGCCACAATCCTTCGCTCGTGATCTAGTCTTCAACGAAGCAAAGTTCACAGGCTCCGAAAAAGATAAGATGTTCCTGGCGATGCAGCTGGTCGAAGCTGGCAGCGATACCACACGGCTTGCTTTGAACATATTTGTGTTGACCAGCGTAACAAACACCAAGCACTTCCTTCGAGCAAGAACTGAGATTGATCGTGTCTGCGGCAACAAGGGCGAACGACTTCCGGGCTTTGACGACGAGAAAGACCTGCCTTACATCAACGCTTTTGTCAAGGAGATGTTGCGATGGCGACGTATATTCGACTGGACCCCAGAGCATATGTTGACAGAGGACCTGGAGTTCGAAGGCTACTTCTTCCCAAAAGGCACGAACTTTGTCATCAACCACGCCAGCATCGCCAATGATCCCGCTGCGTACGAGGACCCCCAGAGTTTTCGCCCTGAGCGCTGGCTAGATGGTCGTGAGACGGAGATCATGGGAGGGAGCTGGCAATTCGGAGGTGGGCGAAGAGTATGCGTAGGATATCGACTTGCACAAAAGAGCCTGTTCATTAATCTGGCGAGGCTGATATATTGCTTCGACTTCCAAGCGGTGAGCAGAAACCTGATGGGACTTTCGAGCATCGCTGACCTTCGATACAGAGAGAGCCGTTCGATGACAAGGATATCAGACACTTCACACTTGAGGAGCCTTTCCCGATCGCGGTCACTTCCAGAGGCGAAGCCTGGGCAAAGCTGATTGGAGCGTGAAGTCGGCTCAAAGCTATTGGGAAACTTATGAACGCGAAGCGTTGATATTGGCGGATAGTTCATAGTTCGTATCATGCTCAAGCTTGCCATCCACGTAAACTTCCGCTTCTGCCAATGGGTGAACCGGCAGCCCTGGACCGCGTTAGAGGTTGGTTGTGTCGGTGTCCGGAGTTTGCAAGGCACGCATAGCGTCTCGCAAAGTCCGATCCGGAGCTATCACGACCTGGTTCCCAAGAGCGGCTGGGACAAATGTTTTTGTTGCGGAGGCCGGTCTTGGCGTTGCGGTGCCAGATGGCCGCCAGCAAAACAACCGACGTGCAGCATGTCGAAGCGCAAGCGGGTGCTAAAGACGAGCCAGTATTGAGCAATTGTACCTGTCGCTAGGAACATCTGACCATGCACTGAAAATACCTCAGTATGGCTGAAAAATACGATCTTCTGATCGTTGGCGCTGGTCCGGCCGGGTGGGTCTCCCCATTCATGCATCCAACCATGTTGAAATCCAGCTAACTCTCAAAGTCTGATGGCGGCAGCCTGGGCTGCTGTATACGGCCTCAAAACTCTGGTGCTCGACGGAAGAGCCGAGAGAATCCAGAACGGACATGCGGATGGGCTCCAGTCGAGGACATTAGAGATTCTGCACAGCTTTGGCTTCGGTAGCAGGATCTACGAAGAAGCGAACAGGCTGCAAGAGGTCTGCTTTTGGGTATGTTCCCGCGGCATGATAGCATGCTGGCTGTGCTAAGTCGCACAGAACCCAGATGTGGATGGAACCATCCGAAGGACAGATCGAATTCCGGACACGATTCCTGGTATCAGTCGATTCCAGCAAAGCGTGCTCCACCAGGGTAGGATCGAAGAGCACTTCTTCGACTTCATCAAGCGTACCAGCGATAAGGTCGTCGTCCGACGACCAACCAAGCCGACGAGTCTGGTGATTGATGCGAGCCAGGTTGAACAAGAGGACGCACATCCGATCTCGGTACAGATTCGATCGACTCCGAAGCAGCAGAGCGTCCCGAACGGGGAGAGTAATGACCATGGTCCAGAAGAGACCATACAGTGCAAGTATATGATCGGGGCGGACGGCGCCCATAGCTGGGTTCGTGAGCAGCTTGGTATCGTGATGGAGGGCGGGCAGACAGAGTCAGTCTGGGGGGTGATGGATATCAGGCCCATAACAAACTTCCGTGGGTAAAGCTCGACTGCGCGCTCGTCACATGATATTTCTGACATGCTGATTAGCGGATATCCGAATGCGCTGTGCAATCCACAGTGCATCGTCTGGCACCATCATGGTAATCCCGCGAGAGCGAGGGCTAGTGCGCCTGTACATCCAGCTTGCGGATGTCCGTCCTGCAAAGGGCGAGAGGTTTGATCGGTCCAAGGGTAGCCCGGACACGATCTTCGCGGCTGCGCAGAAGATTATGCAGCCTTATGATATTGCGTATGAGTACTGCGAGTGGTGGACCGTTTACCAGGTGTGCGATGTCAGTGTCCAAGAAGTCTAAGGCAGCACTAATGTACGGCAGGTTGGCCAAAGACTTGCCAACGGCTTCGCACTCCACGATCGTGTCTTCCTAGCCGGAGATGCAGTGCACACCCACTCGCCGAAAGCTGGGCAGGGAATGAATGTCAGTATCCACGACACTTACAACTTAGTATGGAAAATTGGCGCAGTGCTCGACGGAACGGCTCATCGATCAATTCTCTCGACCTATCAGTCAGAGCGTAGAATGGTTGCTCAGCAGCTCATCGATTTCGATAGGCAGTTCTCGCGAATGTTCTCGGGGAGACCAGCCCGCGACATCGCTGACGAAGCTGGTATCTCGATGAAGGACTTCAAGGAGGCTTTTGCTACAGGCAATCAATTCACCAGTGGTGCCTCCGTGGAATATGCAGAGAGCATTCTGGTATCTGGTCAGCAGAAGTGTGCAGCGAGCGTGGCGAAAGGCCAAAGCACCCTGCACGTTGGCAGAAGGTTTCCTTCGCAACAGGTTGTGTGTCAGTGCGACGCTACCCCAGTTCAGCTTGGTGACGCGCTACGATCCGATGGGAAATGGCGGCTCGTTGTCTTCAGCGGAGACATCTCACAGGAGCGTGTTATGCAGCGGTTGCGGACGCTGAGTACACGACTGGAGTCGTCCGATTCAGTCCTGAGCAAGCCAGTACTCGAGCCGATCATGGTGCACTCGGCACCACGGCGAGACGTTGAGCTCCTCGATATCCCAATAGTCTTCTATTCCCGGAAAGGCACGACTGCGTACGACTATTATCGCATCTATGCCGACGATGAGAGCTACCATCATGGCCATGGTCGAGCCTATGAGGCGTACGGTATCGACAGTGAGGAAGGGCTCATGGTTCTGGTACGGCCTGATATGTACATCGCCTGGCTGGGAGGGATCGAGGACACGCAAGGCGTGAAGATATTCCTTGGTCGCATTCTGAGATAGCTGGTGTCGTCGTGACTGTAACGTCCCGTCAATGCAAGTGGTCCAGAGCTGAACTGAACAAGTGAAGTTCATAGCACTAGCGCCGGGAATACGGCTGTTTACACCCGCTTCACCTGTGGCCTCTCGAGGGTCTTCATTGTTTAGAACACACAATAGAGAACATGTAAAACACCGCATCGAATCGCATACAAAATTCCACCTTCCACCTCACATCATACCACACACACTCACCTCAGCACCACCGAAATGAACTTCCTCCGCCGAATCTACTGCCACTTCTGCGGCACGCGATCACAACACAGCAAATCCTCCGGCATAACACACTTCCAATGCACATCATGCGAAGCAGTCAACTACCTGGACAGCAAGGGCGGCATAATAGACACTCCCGCGACCATCATAGCGCAAGCACAGAATACCACACGAGAGCAGAGTCCGCCCTTCCAGACATTTACACAAGAGCTTCCCGAGAGTCTCAACCATCAGCAGAGCTCTGTGTTCTGCAACACATGTATCAACAACCAGCGCATGTATATGGAGGCGCTGGGCAATTACCTACCGGACGAGGATGATCCGCGATATCACGAGTATGAGGCTGCAGAGGGACAATTCAAGATGGAGCTGGAGAAGAGGTATCCACAGGTGTGCAAGAGATGCGCACCAATCGCGCAAGGGAAGATGAACCGCGCAGACTACTATGCTGGCACGCAGAACGTGAGCAGGATGGCCGAGGAAACTGCTCGACGGAATTCACGAGGGATGCGACATACGAGGGACGATTGGTATAAATACAGTATGAGGACGCTGTTGGGTTTGATAAGCATGATGCTATACGCTACCCTGTGGTTGCAGGTAGTTTGGCATATCTATGGCATGTTGGTGGCAGGCACAACGAGCAAGACTATGGAGTGGGAGGAAGATACGGATCTGGCTTTTGATCTTACGCCACGGGACTGCTTGAAGGACATCCTCCGCATGCAGTTCAATCATCAGTGTCACGCCATACTCAGCACCTACCTACCACGAGCACTACTCACATCTTCGTGTCTCGTCTGGTACAACCCGGGCCTGAAAGACTGGTTCCACCACACCTACCGCTTCGAGCAGGTCACCGGACAAACCGAGCACTTCCGTCTACAAGCACTGATGCTGGTCGTCAGGGCTGTTGCATGGTACAAGCTTTCCGACATGACCTTCAACCGGAGTATGACCGCACAACAATTACTGGCCGCACACGGATTCGTCGCAGTGTTCACGCTTGCTCTGCAATGGTACAGCAAACACACTATCAAGTCGATCAGGTTCAGGATCAGGCAGAAGCTGACGCCGAGGCCGGAGGACCGCGATGTGCTAGGCGCATATGCAGGACCAGAACCCGAGGAGTATGCACGGCAGGCGTCGTCAGTACCACCTAACCAGCTGTTTGCGAGAGATCGCGTTAACCGTCTGACACCGTTTCCGATCGCCAACCTTGCTCCGAGGCAGTCACCTCGCAACAGACACACCCCAACGTCTATCCCATCACCACCACCATCAGACGAGACAGACGACGAAGGCGATCCAATGGAAGTGGACGACCAACCACCTGCCCTCCAATCTCGCATGCCTGGCGCACCCATCGATCGCACATACCGTCCCAAGGTCGTCCAGAAACGAACTACCCTCGACGCAAGAAGTCTACACAACCACGGCAACACGCAACCAGCTGGCTGGTCCAGCATGCGCGAGGAGATCTTTGGAATGCAAGACAATATCCGGACGCAAACAGAGTGGAAGCAGCTCGAGGCGGAAGAGAAGGCGAAACTAAAGTTTCAGCCGCTCATCCAGCCCAGCCCATTCCGCGGTACGCTGCCTCCAGCGCCGATGAGCATGGAGAGACGGCTACGGAATCCGGTCTCGCAACTGGCGTTCAAAGAGACGCCGGCGAGTACACAGAAGGATTTCATGAAGCAGATGCGCAGTGGAATCGAGCAGGGTCGGACGTTTGTGAAGAATCAGGAGGTGAAGAAGCAGGTTGTTCAGGCTGGTGTACGGCGCGATGAGGACGATGAGGATTTCTCGCCTGTCAAGAGCAGGACTCGAGGTGGGCTGGAGCTGAAGCAGAGTACGTGGACGTTGCCAAATGATGTTGCGCAGCAAGCGACAGGGTTAGAGGATCTATTTGGTGGCAACACATTCAGGATTGTGGACGAGCCGGCTATAACTTTGCCGGTGCCGCAGCGAAAGGAGACGAGCAAAGCACTCAAGCTGGGCTTGGGTATCGCGGTTCCGGTTGCGGTAGTGGCGATTAGCTGGAATGTTGAGAGTGTCAGAAAGGCGATGTGCCTGTGGCTTGTTGATGCGATTGAAGCAATGGGATATTGAGCGTTTGGCGTGATTGTTTGCAACGCATTGGGCAGACTCTGGTGAACTTTTGTGAATAGCGATGGAGTTGGTTGGAAGGTGGTACTTGGGACAGGACGACTTCAGCGCAAGACGCTACGCTTTGTTTGAGACGATACCCTTCTGCGGCATGGCGAGGTGTTGAACAGGCAAGGCATATCGCAGGATGAACAATGTTGACCTTCAAACTTTTTCTTCCCATTACATTCTCGTTGCACAAGATGGCTTTGTTGACTGATGGCGAGCCTGTACCACCATCAGCGATAAGATACATTCACAATCACATTCACATCGTGAAATTAGAGTAGCCGGTTAAGCTCAATGCGGTCGCGATCGAATGTGGGGAAAGAGCTGCCGATGTTCAGGAACAATCGAGCTTCGCATCGTCTCCGTCATCGCTAGATTCTGTACGCCAATGGCTTTGAGTGCAGTATCATCGGCATGTTTGCTCTTCCACGCAGTCGTCCAGGTGGACTGCTCCAAGCAAACACTAACTTGCAGTCCTTCTACCTCAACTACCCTCGCAGTGTAACTGATTGACTACCATTTACACCTCTACGATAATGGACAATCCCTCCGATCTATGGCAGAGAATATGGACATACTTCACGATGGACGAACCACGGGCTGGCCTACACCCCATACCAGGAACGAAGCCTGTCACAATTGATGCACTGCTATTGCCTCCATTGATGTACTACGTTGCTTTGCTGTTCTTGCCACCTCCGCCGCCGCAAGCAGTAGACACGGTAGTCCTTAGGCTGTTGAGGACAGCGTTGGCTCTCGCAGCAGGTCTACTGTTCTTCCGGTTGCCTCTGGCGTACTACATTCCGCAGAGCATCGGCTTGAACTATCAGCTCAGTCTGGTCGGGCTATACGGCGGCTGTCGGGTGCTGGATGCTTTTTTCATCAGCCCGTTTATCTTCGGCCACATACCGCGACGTGTGCGGTACGAACATGTTCCCCGAAGCGATGCAGCTGCGTCGAAGGACTCCAGAGAACCGACCTCGACTAAACAACGGGTTGGGTATGCGGACAGCTCTGCTACTCCAACTACTTGGGATCGAAAGCCGTCTTTGCCATTGGACAATTACTGGCCGACAGGTGCATCAGATGCTGCCAACACGGCTATGGATGCTCTGTACAGGACGTGGTCTGGCCCGACGATGCAACCTGTGCATCAGCACGAGACACCCGAAGATGGCTTTCCGCACACCTTCTACGATCGTGCGAGCTGGGCGCTCGAATTGGAGCTCAGTATGAGAGGGATGGGCTTTACGTTGACGACTGCAGACGTAAAGCATACGCGAGTCACCTGGCTACCAACAATCAGCAACCGACTGCATTCGATTTTCGTGCACGTCTTACCAGCAATGGCGGTCTGCCTCGCGATTATTAGATATACCTACGACAACTATCTCGGGCCTGCAGGGGATCCACCACCCTTCGAAGGTCCATCGCGCTTCAATACCAGACTTTCACTGCCGCTGCAGCTGTTGCTTACGGCGGCGCTAGGAGCGTTTCTGATGCTGGCATTCTCGTTAGCACATAGCATGTTCGCTATCATTTGTGCGCCACTTGCGCCATCGCCCTTCGCCTTCTTCCCGCCGCTTTACACAATCCCGATATGGCAGATCACGTCGGTGCGGAAGTTCTGGTCCTACGGGTGGCATCGTCTGTTTGCCCGTTTATTCCTGGTCTATGGTGTCTGGCCTGGAGAATGGGTAGAGAAGAAGCTGACAGGCAAGCGACCCGACCAACGGGCAGACTTGGGTAAAGTCGTTGGTGGATTCTTGAGCAGTGCTTTTGTGCACTCGTTCTCCGTCCGAAGCGTACTCGCTGGTGATTGGGTCAAGGCAAGAGGCGAGGCCCAGTTCTTCGTCTTGAACGGCGTGGCTGTCGTATTCGAAGAAGGCGTCAGAAGGGCTGTCATTTCGAGACGTAAGAAAGCCGAAACACCTCTGGAAATGTGGTATGATGGCTGGATAGGCAGAGCGTGGTGGGTGACAGTGCTACTGATGAGCGGGAGGAATTTCGCGAGAGGTTGGGTGGATGCTGGATTGGTTCGTGAAATGGCTGGTAGGTAGCAGATTGCCCTATGAGCCTATATTTGCAGCCCACACGTACTTGAGTTCAAATATCGTGCCCTCGGCCAGTCAGGCAGATATAACATTTCTCGTTGCTCGATCGCTGGTATAGAGTCGTTGCCAGTGCATCTTGGAAGCGCAAGCAATGTCAGGGGTTCCTTCGGACCCATGCCAAGCCTCGTCCGGGCTCGGAAATCCAGCGTGTGGGACCATGAGCATCCATTGGGCGGTATAGCCCAAGATAGCATGAATAACATTTGCAGAGGACACGCAGCGCCAAGATCGGTGATGCCCTTTACGAAGTCCCGGATCTGTCTTGTGTAGCAGTCAGTAAAATGCCGTTTTCCTCTTCAGAATCACTTATCTACATTTATACCGCCATCACTGAGTTACCACCGCCCGAGCTTTCCACCGGCGATCGATCTTCCTGATCGCCTGATACTGGTCCAGAAGTAGCCGCTCCACTGAGGCCCATGGTGAGTCACGTAACAACTTGGTCATGGCGAACATGCATCCGACGAGAACTTGGTCCGCTGGTCGATGGTCCTTCTTCCTTCGGCCTGCCGTCACCTTACGGGGCTTAGACGGAATACTACGCCCTGTCGAAAGGCTGTGATATCGCTCCAGCCACTTCATCAGATTGTTCCAGCTGTCTCGATTGAGAGCTGCCTCCAGGTCATCGGGGCTGCAGTCTGACCCAAGACTGTCCACCTTCAATCGATACGTCGTCTCGAGGTAGCATCGCCAGGTGTGCCATCTAATGCACAGATCTGAGTCGTAGTTCGGTATCGGGACTACGAACTGGTTCTCCTTCCAATAAATCGCGAACGACTCTGCCCTGATCGCGCGACAAGTGAGTAGAAGTGGCGGATGGCTTGGTCCGGTCTGGTTGATGCGGATGTGCGAGTTGCTGATGAGGACGAGTCGATAAATACGATTGCGCATCTCGCCCGGAAGACGAGCTAGCGGGGAGTGTTCCATGATGTGTGGCCGTGTTGCTGCGGTGATGTTAAGATGTCGGCGCTGAAGTCCGTATGGAAAGGGGATATGTAGCCTTCTACTTCTGCAAGTCTTAGATCGTGACAAGCTGTTCTTTCAGACATTGAGTGAGTTCATGGCACCAAAGCGAATGATCTCGTGAAGCGAACGAAGTGAAGGAATGATTGCTACATGTTGAAGGGCTGCAGGCGCTTGAATGTGCAGGCCACGCCTTGAGATGAGTGCTCTCAGAAGACGAGCAAGGGTCGGAGGAGGAAATCCATTCGACACCGACACTCGGCTCCCCGTCATTTTATTAACACGCAGCAGAGATGGATAATCGTGGCTAAGCTTGTGTTGAGGGTGACTTCTCTGGAGTACGACTGCGTAGGCCGTAAGTATGGCTTGAAACAATTTGTCTTCACTTATTGTTCCATCAGACCCAGTAAGATGTTCTTGCAGACCGAGTCCTCCCTCTTCCTTCTCCACGCTCTCACTACTCTTAGGTTTACTTGTCCTTGCACCACCTACGGCGTGTCTGCGTATTGTGGTCTCCCGCAGCGGCGCTGGGCAGGATGATTTTGTTGGTGCAACGTCGTGTCGATGCGGCTTCGACCTCAGGAGCTTGGACAAGGCGCGTCCAAGCTTTGCGGCCCGGCTTGGCAGAACGCTTCTTTCTGGAATTGAATGACCTCAGCGCACCTTTTTGTCATCTTCCGTTCTTCGAAACATCATCATGCAGGCCAGTACCCAGACCACGCCATTCTGATGCGGGAGGTAACGCGTGTGGCATATCAGCTGCTGCGGCTTGCTTTCGATAATTGACAAGTCCACGGAGGTCTTCAGGAGAGTACATCCTGTCTTCCATTCTCTCCATCTTCATCTTCATCTTCTCACTTTCCACCTCTTAACGCTTCAACATAACGCACAGCCATGGACACCAAGAATCCAAACAAGGACTTCCGCAACACGCCGGAGTACGCCGAGTATCAGCGCGAAGGCTTCTGGGCTAGCAACGATGGCAAGGTAATGCCGTTCAATACGGGCAAGTATCGGAAGGGTCAAGCTGTCGAATCGCGGACTGACGACGCGAAGAACCCGGTGCCTTGGAAGAGCGAGCCAAGCAGAAGCTCAGCGAGGGCGGCTGGTTGTACGCATCTTCCAACGCCGGCCAGTCCACAACTCATCTCGCCAACCGTCAAGCCTTCTACCGACATAAGGTCATCCCTCGCATGCTGGTAGACACCAACAAGCGTGATACGAAGCACGAGATCTGGGGCCACAAGACGAGCGCTCCCATCGGCTTTGCACCTGTTGTGAGTCAATGCTCTAATGCTTATGTGCGAGATCTCGAAGGCTTACTGTTTTACGCAGGGCATCAACAAAATCTATCACCCACTCGGTGAGCTGCCAGTTGCACAAGTCGCGAAAGAGCTCAATTTGCCATACTGTCTGAGTACCGCAGGCTCCACATCAATCGAGGCAGTCGGCAAAGCCAACGGAGAAGGCACGCGTTTCTTCCAGCTCTACATGCCGCACGACGATGAACTTACCGTCTCCTTGCTGAAGCGAGCCGTCGATTCTGGCTTTTCGGCGTGCATCCTGACAGTCGATACATGGCAGCTAGGGTGGCGACACGACGATGTCAACGCTTCAAACTACGCCTTCTACCATGGCCAAGGTGCGGATCTTGGACTTACAGATCCAGTCTTCCAAAAGCGTTTGGCTGCCGACGGTATTGATCCCAAGGCCATGCCGAATGAGGCCGGTGCGAAGTGGATCGATAATGTTTGGCACGGCCGAGCGCATTCGTGGGACAAGCTGCCATGGCTGATCAAGACCTGGAAGGAGCTCAGCGGTGGTAAGCCATTTGCTCTGAAGGGTATTCAAGCTGTCCAGGATGCGAGGAAGGCCGTTGAGATGGGCGTGGATGGCATTGTCGTCAGCAACCACGCTGGCCGGCAGGTTGATGGCGCGCAAGGTAGCTTGGATGCGCTGGAGAAGATTGTTGCGGGTATGTTGGATGAGGTTCGTGTTCGATGAGTTGCCTGCTGATCTGATCTGCAGCTGTGGGCGACAAGACATACATCATGTTCGACTCCGGCATACGGGGCGCAGCGGACGTGGTGAAGGCGCTGTGTCTTGGAGCACAGTTCGGTAAGTCTGAACGAAGAAGAGAAATAGTGGTATCACAGTGCTAACTCGATATTGCCTAGTATTTGTCGGCAGGCTTTGGATCTGGGGGTTGTCGATCATGGGCGAGCACGGTGTTCGGCATGTCATGAAATCATTGCTTGCTGATCTTGACATTGTGTTCAATGTCGCAGGGATCCAGAACGTGGGCCAGCTTATCGGTAACCGGGAGTGGCTCGACAGTCACCCTGCTGGGCAGACACTGATTGCTGAGAGAAGTCGACTCTAGTATACCTTACTCGCACACATCCAGCGGCCTGGACTGGTGGAATAATACACATATGGAACATCACAAGTTCGAGCGTTGACCCAATACATCAATACATCTACAAACAAGCATCGGAGCTGTCGAAAGACATCGTGCCACCTCAACAACGCATCTCCACGCTCAAGAGTCTCTCATCCCTCTGATCCACACATAAGTAGCTCCTAGCATGGCTGCAGTCAACCAGGGATTCGGCGGCGTCTCACGATCGACGACGGCCCGGCTCGCACGCGCTGCCATTTCCTCCGACATCTTGAAGCCCAAAGATGACCCCAGTAAGGAGAGGCCGCTTAGCATGGTGGTACTGGGGCAGCTGAGGCAGCCCGGAAAGCGCTCTTCGCGCAATGCCGCGGAACGACACGCCTCACAATGCTCCTTAAGAGTGGCATCTCGCGTGCTCATGACCACTGGCCGTGGAATCTGGCGACCAAACGGCAATTCAGATCTGACTCTAGACACTAGCACCATCGCCTCGGGTTTCGATATAGCTCCTTTGCTCACGCTGGTGAGAGTCAAAGCTGCGGGCTTATCCCGGAATTTTCGTTTCTCCTCCGATAGATGCGTGTATTGCCCGTCCTCAACTTGAGACTGTACCATGAACAGAGTAGACACGGTATAGCGAAGCGCGGAATCATCTCGATCACCTGGCAGCAGAGATCCTGGGGTGCTTGCGGTGGCCTCTCGGTATAAGTCGCGGAAGCCACGCAGCTTGTCACTGTCGGGAATCATAGGAGTTGGACCGGCCTTGAAGTCGGCGTACAAGCCGCCGTATTGGTCCATGAACACTAGGGTCTGCAGCAGTTCGACCTTGCCAATTGATCTCAAGGCCACTGTCGCTTCTGCGAGGCGTTGCTTTTCGCGCTGCACAATAACTCTGCTGGAGCGGTCTAAATGATCACTGATGTTCGCGCAGAAGTTGCGATTGATACGCCGTGATCGCACGAGATCAGTCGTTGGCAGATAGGAAAAGATATTGCCGTGCAGCTCGAGCGGTAATCTGGAGATGAAGTCGGGAAGGCCTTGCGAAGGCTCGTCGCCAGTACGGCTTGTAGACTGCATCTTCGTGAGACGGGATGTGGTAAGGCTGCAGTCGAGTTGGATGCGTCGTGGCTCGGAAGGTTGTTGATGTAATGCTTTACGTCGTAGTACCCTGCTGTAGTTTTGACGGATCGGTTTTGTGTGAGCGGTTGTTTGTACTGAGCTTGACCGGTGGATGCTGAGGTATTGCGATGAAGTTATGATCGTGAAGGAAGTGTAGTAGATAGGACAGTTGAGGCGCAAAGAGGTGGTACTTATACTAATGCTGATGTGGTTCGGTTGGGGTAGTGTCCTCACTCCTTCTATTAACTTTCGGCTAGTGTGCTGTCCTCACTTTCGCATTTGACTTTTGGCTAGCACCTGATTCGTGTCATGTTTCCAGTGCCTGAACTGACACGCCAAAACAAGACAGTAGCTTGCACTCCGTAAACTTCTCAGCGTCGTGTTATCTCCGCCACACATACGTAGCTTCCAATACAGCTGCCATCAGCCAAGCATTCCGTGGGATCTTGTCACCTTGTGCTCGTCGTTTGAGTATGTCCTCAACCACATTCTTGCGTACCATGTAGATCAATGGCGGATCCAAGGTAGGCAGGGCATCCAGGATTGTAGCACCGAAGCTTCGTTCATATCTGCCATGAGAACAGTGCTCATATTAGTGCGTTTTAGTAAGGCGTTTAATATAACACGCAACGCAGTATCGTCCCAATTGATAATCCTGTGAATCGCCTTTCGTAGCCGGTCCACGTAGTCCTCGCCCAAAGGGTAGCTCGAGTCTGACACGTCTGACCAGATCGGTCGCCACGGTCTTGGGAATAGCCCTCTTGCTTAGCCCGCTTGCTTAGCCCGTGTACGAGCAGAGCAGAGGCATGGTCTAGAAACTCCTGCTCATGTTTCGCCAGTGTCGTGCATAGGCCGTCATCAACCTCGGACTGGGCTGCGAACAGAGCGCAGACAACAGACCAGAGAATACGATCGCCGTACCCGTCGGACGTACAGAGTAAAGGGCGGCTTTCTGTGATGGGTCTTCCAGCCTCTGAGTAGAGGCTATAAAATACTTAGGACGTGTCGCAACGGCCATAGCCATTTGTGCCCTTGTATACACCGCAGTACTTGTCGAAGTGCACTATACTGTCCAGAAGTTCGTGGTCACCAGTGGAGCACAAGATCACTGCCGCTAGCTCGAGACGCAATATTTCGCGTTGAACGATGCACGGGACCCAGCGGCCAAGGTCGTGGCGGATGTACCTGCGGAAGTGGCGGCTAACACGCTGCACTCGCATCAGATCCGAAAGACTCAGATAAGAGAAGACCATGTCGAGGAGTTCGGGCAGTAGACGCGACAAATGTTCGGACATTCCAGGCTCGTGACCGCTGCGCCCAGGGAGCGCTTTCGCAGAGGTTGTAGTCATGTTGAGGACTTGGGCCAGGCCAAGGTATCAGGAATGAAATGGTATCGATGAAGTCTATGATGATGTTGATAAAGTGAGGCGCTCGTCAAGATGAGAGACTTGTGATATTGCTAGTGCATCTGTTCTGACTTTTAGCCTTCCAGCTCTCGTTCGAGTTTTGGTCAGCACATGATTCGTGATAAAACTCTCGACGCTCCCATGCTGTGGTGCTCCTGACACAGCTTGGTGTAATCTTCGTAAGTTGTCCACAAGTTAGGACTATGTTCATCCTTCCCTGTTCTCTGCCTTCTGGCGTCTCCGCTCAGTTTCACCCCTTTCCAGCAGCGTCCCAGAGATGCCAAATGTGCCCAGTAACACCGCGCTTATCATCACGAAATTAAATAAGGCACTGCTCCCAGCATAGTCACTCTCCTCACTGCGAACTCTCGCTTTCCGCCTCGCTCGATGTCGGTTCTGCTCGAGCGTACTGTGTGTTTTTAGGTGACCATCATGATCGAAATGACGAACGTCATTGTCGAAACCCGATGTAAAGCCTCCCGGTCCTGTACCAGCTGGTCCTGTTGGCCCAGACTGAGCCTGCCCCTGTGCCTCATGCGAGTGACTGGCTGAACTCGCGGCTTCGCTCCTCTTCTCGCTTTGATCTCCCCATCCTCCACTCCTGTAAAAGCTCGGCGGAGGTCCTCGGAACTGCGTGCGTCGTCTGCTCAAACCACTCGCAGGCCGACCGCCAGCGTGCGAGGCAGAGGAGTAGCTCCCGCTTGGCGTACTGGGGTTCGAATGGCTGAACGAGGGTTGTGAACGCTGGAAATCACGGTCGTAACGCACTTTCTTCTCGGCTGACCCTAGTGTCGCGTGAGCCTCGGAAATCGAGACAAAGCGTTCGGCGGCATGCGGGTCGTCTGGATGCAGATCGGGATGGTGGGCTTTGGAGAGCTTGTAGAATTGTCTGACACACACTCATCGTCAGTACAGAGCTTCAGCGTGTTGCAGTGTTGCACGCGTACTTCTTGATCTCGCTTGGCGAAGCATTGATGGGTAGTTGTAGGGTCGCATAGTGGTTTGGCATGCCATCATCGCCGCGGGAGGAGGATGGGTGGAAGGCCCGCCGTTGAACCAGGCCCGAGAGGAAGCATGGCTGCGCTGTTCGCCGTGCGAAACATTGTCGCGTGATCATGCCGTAAGGACGGCATTGAGAGAGAGAGATGGAAATGGAGATGGAAGAGCAAGCGCGACACAATCAGTCTCGACGTCATCAGCGTTTGCCAAGCATGAGTCGCATGTTCAGATATGAATTCGGCAAACAACATCCTAAAACTGCTGGCAATTCTACAGTGTGGTCTATCAAACCGAGAGACTGTCCTGAACACTACCAGCATTTACCACCTCAATCAACAGCGGACGACCAACAATTCTGCAAAGCCGTCACAGCACCAGCAACGACCATACCACTAACCCCAACTCCAAACATGCTGCTCGCCTTCGTTGGTGCCGCGGATGTGCTGGCTGGAGTTGACGTACCACTGGTCGCATTCGCTGCATCATTACAAGTCACCACCCACTCGTCCAGGTTCATGTGCTTGATCAGCGTCGAGAAGCCGCGTCGACTGGGGTTCGCACATATGTCGTTCACAAAGCTGGATTCCCGGGTCGGAGTATCATCGTCTGCTTTGGTGTACTCGATGCCAAACACCGGTTTGCCGGCATCGATGAAGGGCTGAAAGGTCTCACACTCGTCGTACTGCACGCACTGCTCGTTGACTTCAAAGTCGGTAACGTTCAGCACACCACCGACGATCGAGCCGCCGTTCTTGAGACCTATCGCAAGATCCCGATGGTGAGCCTCCGTAGCCAGAAAACGGACGTAGCTTACAGCGTCCGCAGTCGTGAGGTTCAGCCCGCCACCATCGTTGTCGTAGGCATCGATGTTATCCGGGTCGACGGCATCGCAGCCCTGCTTCACCGCAAGATCCAGTCGTGCCTGCATGATCTTTCGGACGTTCAGACTATTGGTGTTGAGCCATTTCTCGCCAGGCCAGCCATCTAGTGGGTCGCCCAGATCAGCTGGTAAGAAGTCTTTCGCGTCTGGTCGCCAGTCCTCGTAAGAGCCGGCAGAGAAGTAGCAGATGGTTTTGTAGCCTGCAGCCTTGAGAATCGGCCAGCTGCCATTGCTAGCATTGTCGAAAAGGTCGCCGTCGAGTGCCGATACGCTGATGTTGGTGGGAGAGGTGAGAACGTGAGAAAGGACGATCTGCCAGGTTGTGTTGGATGAAGGCTGCCACCAAGCGAATGCGCTGTCACATGTTGAGAGAGTAAGCAGAACGAGAGGTACCGCACCACGAAGCATTGCGAGAGTGGCAGGAGGAGTGTCACAAGACTGTGCAATTACCTTTGTGCAATCGACTTTGTCATATAGCACGACTTCGTACGTCTAAGCCTCTCCACCAGAGTTTCACCCACAATCCTTTGCCTTTACCGAGAGTCGTGTATTCAGGGATACACACACCCGACAACATGGCACTCAAGCACCTAGTTGGCGTGAGTGAGCTACTGGCCATGGTCTGACTAGCCAGTATTGATGAGTGTTGATGGAGAGGAGAGGAAGAAGATGAGTTGGAGTTGGAGTGGGAGTTCTCCAGATGCGCCAAGATTCACGTGCCAGCGCGCTTAGCGTTAAACCTTAACCTACCCCCAACTCCTGAGGATCGCTTCACTGCAGTCTGACTGCGACGACATCACATCCACACACGAGCAGCACTCACCACAGTCGTTCATTACTTGTTCACTTTTTCAACCTCACTCATTCACCGGCCAAATACTCTTTCCCGGACTAATACCTCCTCAAAACAAACACGAGCGAACAACAAACGACCCAATACTCAGCCACGATGTTCACGAAGACCACCACCCTCTTAGCCCTCTTCACAGTCGCCGCGCGCCTCGTCGCTGCTACCCCTCCGGCATGTCTGATCGCAGCTGTGAAGTAAGAGGAGACGTTGGAAAAAGGCGGCGCATACAGTCACTAACAAACGCAGCACACAACCTGACCCCTCGGCACTGAAGGCAGTCTGCAGCGGCAGCAATGCCACGGCGGTAGAAGAGTACATCTGCAAGAATTGCAGCAGCAATGCGGCGGACGCGTTGAGCGCGTTCGCCAGTGTGTGCAGCGGTGCAGGCGTCACGATTGGTGCATTTCGAATGCTATCCTGCGTTGCGCGACTCTAACACAATGCCAGAAAACTCCACATCGTGCTCCTCTACATCATCCTCATCCTCCTCTGCCTCAAAGACCAGCAGCGCATCCGGCACCGGCTCGAGCACAGTAGCAGTCATTCTTACCACGGGCTCCTCAGGTACAGGTACAAGCGCGATCCTGATTGCGACTGGAACTGCGGGCGGCTCAAGTGGCTTTGCGACAGCTACGGGCGGTTCGAGTGGGAACGGCACGCTGATGATTCCACCAGGCTCGGCGCCCACAGCAACATCAAGCAGTGGTAGCGGCAGCAATGGAAGTGGAAGCGGAAGTGGCGGCTCCGGCAGCAGCTCTTCACCCAGCGCTTCGACGTCTTCACAGCCGGCCAACAACGCGGCCGCACGCTTGGGAATGGATATTCTTGGTCTGGCGGCGGTCGGCGCGTTCGGGCTCATGCTTGCGTTCTAGTGATCCGGAAGAATCTGGAGTCATGGGCGCTTGGGTATCTTCAGGTGGCGTTGGCAATTGCTGAGACAGCATGACACTCTGACTTGATAGAGTAGACGAATTAATGGGCATTTACCCATACCAGTGCGATTTGCAGTGCACCACCGTACCCTTACGGCTCAGCCTTCATGCATTGGCCCTGTCGAGACGCGAGCCACGGTTTTCACGGAGCACGGCTGCTGAGGACCAGAGGCTGCAAGCTACTCTGCTGGTCTCATGTCACGAACTGATGACGCTGTGTTCGCAATGTTTCTGCTACAGATGTTCGCACTGCACAACTAATCCCAGCAACAGATCCTTTCATTGACCGCTGGTGGTGTAAGCCAGGGCATCGAGCAATTTTAGGTTCGGGAGCAAGACACCGAGCTCGCATTTCCAGTCACTCAGCCGCAAGTACGTGGACTCAAAGCCGACGCTGGTCTTGGGAAAGAATTCCCTTGTTGATGATTCAACTGTTACGAAGCACATCACCGCGTCTCAACACCAAGGCGAATCCTACACAATGCCCTGGATCCTGAACAATGCACATTCTTCCCGGCGATGACTGCGCCTTTCCTTCGCAGCACTCCCTCACATATCTGAATGGACAGTCGTGAGAGAATGCAAGGCCATCGACACTCACCACGTGTTGCTCATTACCAACTCTTCTCATCTCTCTTACAGTCTCTGTACCAATTGTCAGTGCACAGACACCTACTGAGATCCAGTTAGTTCAACAACTACACGGCGCCCACTGCGACAATCAGGACTGGTCTCTTGAGTGGAAAAGCAACGCAGCTCTCAGGCTCAGATGTGACCGTGAACCAGTGTTCAGGCGATCCATTTGCAAGGCGGCCGCTTGAGGATCTTCGTTTTGCACCTCCACAAGAACCGTCACGGTGGGAAGGGACTTATGATGCCAGCAAACAACCACCGGCGTGCATATAATGGCGTGGTCCACCAGGTCCTAAGCTTGAAACTCTTTTACAATTCGCCACCTCATGCGGAAAGCGAGGACTGCTTATATTTGAATGTGTTCGTGCCTTCAGGGGGCGAAGCAAACAAGTCCGTCCTGTTCTGGATTTATGGTGGCGTGGGGAGATCTGGACGTGGTCTGCCTGCAGTACAACGACTTCTACCTGTCGACGCTACCTGCACTTGCGCGCGCGACTTCTAGCCAGTCCAATGGTCCTGCCACCGGTGCATCTGACAATGTCGACTCCGCGCTGGTAAACGCTGCTACGCGATCGGACAGCGGCGCTATATGGATTGGTGCTGGTCTCCTTGGTCTTGTTGCTTGATTGTAGCACACACTGCATTCGCTCGGCAACTGTATCAGCAATGACAAATGTGCGTTAGGATTCGTTGTACCTCGCAAGTATACCGCCGCATGCCAGCGTAGTCAGGTCCTTCACCTTGCCACTGGCTGCTTGCTGACCTACAAGGCGGAATAATCCATTCCATACTCGGACACGGCGTGACAGAACGAGCTATGCGATGTCTTCGTTTTGTCAAGCAACAACCCGCGAGACTGTAAGACAGTCTCTTTAGCCGGGAATGGATGACGCTGACGACACGTCTAGTTTTGGAGCTGGTGATCCAGGCGACCTGGCATGTTGAGTGCAAATGATGCGTATGTTGAAACCCATTACTGAAGGAAAGGCTTGACGCGGACAAATCATCTGCGCCTTCTCAGAGCGCATTACGCTGATCAGACTGCTTGACCCCGATCGGACGACAGGGTGGGAATCTTCCCAGAACACGGCGTATCACTGACAAGCTCCCTGTCCAGACCACAGGAAGCATCATGTCGCCTCAGTATGTTGAGAGTATTCGTCTCTCGGTACAACGCCCAACAAAACACCGCGAGAAAAATGTGAAAGCCTCAGGGTCCTGGTCTGAGACACAACATTGCTCGTGTCAGCCCCTTGGGAGGGTCGGCGCCTCATATCTGGTACAGTACTCTCAGCCTTGTTGCTGAGCAAGGGATCCCTTCGCTTCGCGTTCGTGATGTCTCGGTTGAGTTGTACACCACCCCTTCCGTCTGGGCCGGTAGAGTTCTGGATGGTGACGGTGGTAACAAAGTACATATTCCCTTGGCTCCGCACCAGCTACCCCACATCTCCATCACGAGGGTTCTAAATCGAGCTGTCGGAAACGTTGCGAACGCCACCAAAAGCCCAGATGCTGTGCAATGTCGCCACGTGAGGGTCGTGGTGTGCTGCTTCCTTCCCAGCCGTCGGAGACATGTCTTTTGAAGAGTCTTTTGTGTGCTTCTCGGATGTTCCGGATGGGACGAATGGTCAGCAACGCTGAAACGGCTCAGCGGGTACCTGAATATGTTTCTCGCCAAGTGTTCCGGAGCGGTTCTCGTTTGTGGGGCGTGCCTGACTTCGAAATAAGTTTGGTCAAGCTCCTGCCATCTTTGGCCGTAGTGACTTGGAGATATGCAGCTTGTACAGCCTTCATTATAGCCGCATAGTTATTGGCACACCTGCAGCCACGCCTTCCCTCGTGATGGCTGCGATCAGCAAGCAACCAAAGAGCTCTCTGCAGTAGTCGAACCATGACCGTGGCGGCAAATCAATGGACGGTCTCCTTTCGGTCTCAGAATTCTCGTACTCGAACGCGCCGCACAGGTCAAGCTTTGCAAGCTGATTCGCACAGACAAGCGAGAGTCACCTCACGGGCCCTTCCTTCATCGTCTCGGTCTCGTGTTCCCGTACTCTTCTAAAAGCAGACAGCCACGTTCCTCCACATTGTCGATCATCTGTTAACCTATTTACCCTAGGAGAGCGCCCCTCCCCTTCTACTTTACTTCAGAAGTCCACACCACCTACACTTTCGTTCAACAACACTTCAACCACCGCCACGATGAAGTTCCCATCACTCGCTCTGGGGCTCCTCGCCGCGAACGTCGTCTCCGCTCTCTACATCCCCACGCTGGAGGAGGCAGCAGCGGAGATCGAGAAGCGCCAGTCCACCATCGTCACCACCACAGGTGCTTCGGGCACTGCCATCTACCCTCGCTTGGAGGTTCGACAGATGTTCAACACCAAGCCCAACCAATGGACACTCCTACTTCTTGCCCTCCAGGCCTTCCACGCTCAACCTCAAAGCAGCGCGACATCTTACTACCAGATTGCCGGCATTCATGGTGTGCCCCGCCAGAACTGGAACGGCGTTGGCCAGTGCAGCACTTGCAGTGATGCTGATGGCTACTGCACCCACGATTCCGTGCTCTTCCCGGGTTGGCATCGTGCCTACATGGCGCTGTTTGAGCAGCAATTCTTGTCGGTAGTCAACCAGATCGCCGCTTCATACCCGACCGCACAGCAGGCCGCTATGAAGGGTGCTGCGTCGACCATGCGTTGGCCGTACTGGGACTGGGCTGCACACCCGGCTCCTGGACTTCCAACATTCCCAAACATCGTGACCCAGAAGACTGTCAGTGTGAAGGGACCTAAGGGCACGGTCACGATCAACAACCCTCTCTTCCGTCACGACTTCACGGATCCGAGCCAGATGTACTACAGCCCGTTCAACCAATGGAAGGTGACTCTGCGGTACCCCAACAGCAATGTCAACACTGCGAGCAGTGTTACAGGCTCTGCCATCAGTGCGTTCGACAGCATTCGAGCCAGCATGCAGGATCAGTTGTATCAGCTCTTCTCCACCTGCTCGGACTTCCTGCACTTCAGCAACGACGATGCAGGTTCCAGCACTACCAGCTGCTCCAACAGTCTGGAGGGCATCCACAACACCATCCACACCACTGCCGGTGGCCCAGGTTCGGACACAGTCTCTGGCGGCCACATGACCTACCTGGCTACCGCTGCTTTCGACCCTGTCTTCTGGCTGCATCACTGCAACGTTGACCGTCTCTTCGCCATGTGGCAAACGCAGTACCCGAGCTCATATGGCGCATCGCAGGCTGCACCTCACGACTCGTGGACGATTGCTGCTGGTTCGACCCAGAACGCTGATTCGCCCTTGAAGCCCTTCTACAAGGACACTAACGGCAATTTCTGGACAACCAACCAGGTCCGCAACTGGAACACCACTTTCCACTACACCTACCCGGAGTTCTCCAACAGCGATGGTAGCAAGAGGGCTATTGCGAGCTACATTAACAAGCTCTACGGTCCCAGTGCCACCGCTACTGCTGGCTCATCCAAGCGTACCGCCGGTCCTGAGCTAGTCGCCGCTGCTGAGGCAATCGCAACACCGGGTCCTATCCTCGACGAGCGCCAAGCTTCTACGCCTCTCAAAGCAGACAACGGCAGTCTGTTCCAGTACGTCGCCAACATTCAGACCCCACGCTACGCGCTGAACGGATCTTACTACATCTTCTTGTTCAACGGCGAGCCATCAAGTGAGGTGCCAACCGAGTGGATCACCGATGCACACCTCATCGGACCCATGGGTGTGCTTGCCCAGGCAAACAAGACCGAGATGAACTTGGTCGCTGGCGGCTCCGTCCCGCTTACACGCTCGCTCACTGCTGCCGTCAAGGCTGGTGCTCTACCGGATCTCACCGAGGACACTGCGGTACCCTACCTCAAGGACAATCTGAAGTGGCGCGTCGCTGGCCCGAACGGTAGCGAAGTGGACTCGGGCAGCATCGATGGCTTCCAAATTGCTGTCTTTGCATCGACCGCTAAGCCACCACCGGACGCGTATGAGCTGCCTGAGTGGTCAGAATTCATTCCGCTTGTGGATGTGACCATCGACAAATCGGGTGGTGCAAACAGCACGGAGGCTGCCATCTCGACTACATAAGCACTGCGAGCGTTGTACATGTAAAAGATGGCTGGCTTGAGCTTAGATTGGATGCGCTGGTTGCATACCCAACTGGCGTTCGATTCTGGACGGAATCACTCTTACGATGACGACACTGGTTGACGAGCACATTGCACATAGCATTTTCAAAGACTCATGAACATCTTGCTCCCGTTCACCGCCGTAAAGTCGTTGGTCACCCTGTGCGACGTGAAAAGTGCATGAGGTGAGGTTGCTGCCAGCTTTAGCTCATACTGCGCTACTGTGGCCTTATCCTTTTGCATGCCCCTATCGTCCCACACCCTAGGAGCTGGCAGCAGCACAGCATGTTCTGAAGGTGCTAATCCGAGCCTTCGGGAATGGCGATTGCACGACATGATGCAGGGCGTGGCCAGCACCCGACAAGGCGCCCAATGTTTGCCCATGAAGCTATCAGCTCGAAAACGTCGCTGCAGCGCGATAGACTTGCATATGTACGTGAGCAGATCTGCCAGGTCCCGGTAGGCGGTGCAGTGGACCAGCGGTCGAGCGTGTGTCAGAAAGCGAGCGTACGTATGACATAGTAACACCAACAGTGCAAATGCTACCAGCACAGGGGTTGATCGTATGATAACATCAGTGTACTCGTGTCTGATCAATAGTAACAAACCCACACCCGGCGAGCCTGCCTGAGATACGCCATCGCTATGCCCTTCAACGCGAATATGCACGCTCCATGCTCCCCGATCAATAATCCTCCCATGCCCTGCCTATCCTTCCCAACCTAAGAATGCCGTCCCAGTTCCGCCCCACTGGTCTGCCTCCTTTTCCTCGCAGCAGCAACCGCAGCGGCTGACGAAGACCCTCGTGTATTCGCGCTTGGCGGTACATGCGTGGGCGTAGAGGAATCCGATCCCGGGCTCTTCTCAGCAGTCGCCACATTGAGATGTAGCCTACTACCTTGTGGCGCCAAGCTCGTTCGACTTTGCGCCGACCTCGAATTCGGTATGCTCGGCCTTGCGGGCAAGCGGAGAGAGCTCTTGCTCGGCGGCCGTGCAAACGAAGACGCAGCTGTCACAAACTGCGCCGACGAAGCACTGGAGCCAGAGTTCGCGTCTCGACTGACAGGCCGGTAAGGCGTCGAAGCAGGTCCAGGTCTCGTAGCAGATCGTTTCGGCATGTCCATCCCAAAGTCAAAGAACGTACCACGACTGCCCACCCGTTCTATAGGTGTAGGTGGCATGCTGCTCGCAGCCGATCCGGTCGGAGTAGAAGTGAAAGTACTACTCGAACTCCTCCTCAGACCAGGATACGCCCGCCCGGTCCCAGGTCGCGGGTCAAAGCACTCCAACAACGACTTAGCCATCTCTCGTACTAAAATCGCTGGGTCGGATCTGTGAAGCTCCTGCACACTCTCCAGCAAGCCGTACTGTCTCATAAGCGAGCCCTGCTCTTCGTGCGCCTCGCAAATGCTTCGCAGGATCCTGAGCAAATTAAGCCGTACCTGCGGCTTCTTTGCATGCAGCTTGACAGCACATCTCTCAAAAAGCGTCCGTTGCGCCAAACTCGCCGCCACATCCGTGCTGAGACGTAGCAGCTTCTGCAACGGCTCCAGCAAATTCTCAAACACGTCCGCCTTGCTCACATTGAAGCACTGCGTAATCGCATCCGCAAACGCAGCAGTAGACAGCAAATGCTGCTCAACCTTATGCGTCTCCTCCTGCAGCCAAATAAAGATAGCGTCCAGCGCCGTGACAGCCCAATACTGATCCGCCAGCAGATTGACATAGAAGTGCAACCCCTTATTCTGCCACAACACCATCCTCCCCACCTTCCCCGAATGCGCCATATCGCACAAAATCGGCAGTGCAAACTCCTTCAACGGCCGTTCAGTCTGCACAATCCTCTGCAATAACGGCACAAGCCCATTCAGCGCAGCGTCCTCCTGCCTCGCCTTACTCAACCGACACAAATTGTACATCGTATTCAACACCTGATTGCTCACCTCCCTGAAATGCGGCGCCTTCATGCTCGCCCCCAGCAGGTCAGTCAACACTTCGATGGCATTGCTGTTTTGCAATGCGTCCAGTGTCGTCGCCAACATACTCAAGTTCTTAATAAACTTCAACATCGTCACCTGATGCCCGGGCGTCATCCTCCTCAAATCCTTCAACACCCTCTTCAACACCATCCGATCCGCCACCAACTCCTTAACATGATTCTCCGCCTGACTAAACAGCAAGAAAATCCCCACAATCCTGCCCTCAAAACACTCCGCCACCTCCCCCTCCTCATCCAAAATCCTACTCAGCACCAAAGACAACGGATACAACACCGAACTCCTGCTGAAAATCCGACAAAAATCATTCTTCGGCGTCGGCCCCTGCAGCTCAAAAACCGACCAGATCCCATTAACCCCCAACAACACCAGCTCCCTCCCAGCCTCCGTCTCATAATCCTCCTCCAAAAACTCCACCAACACATTCAACCCCCCACAACTAACAAACATCTGCAACGTCAACGTACTAGTCTCATACATCATCCGCACAAAACTCGCCGCCTCCAACCGAATCTCCGAACTAAACTTCTTATGCGCAAACTTAGTCACCACCGGAATCCCGCCCACAAAACACAAACTCTCCTGCACCTCCACATTATCACAAACGACACAATTGATAATACTCAACAACCTCCAAATCGTATAAGGCCTCGTGCACCGCTCCAACATCTCCAAAATCGGCAACATCCCATGTGAACTCACAATCACAGCCTTCACATCCGGACTCTCAAACAAAACATGCAACAGCTGATCCACAACCTCATCCGGAACATCATCAGCTTTACTCCCCTTCAACTCCCCGACCAACCCCTCCACAACCCCACACAACCTCGCATACTTATCCCTCGCAACATTACTCTCCAAATCAACCATAGCATCCAATTCCTCCTCCAACGCCGCAAAAGGATCATCACTCCCATCCCCCTCCTCCTCATCCTCCTCCGCCATCCCCCAACCCGCCACGCCAGAAGCAAACCCCCCACCACCACCCAGCCTCATCGTCCCCCCCTCACTTCCCCCACTCCCACTACTCATACTAGCACTTGCGGGACTCCTCTGCTTAACACTCAACAACCCCAACATCATCGGCTCTCCCTCCTCGCCCCCAAAATCCACATCCTCGAACCCCTCGTCCTCGTCATCCTCAGCATACTTCTGCATCTCCAACGAACTCCTCGTCCGCTTCATAGCAGCCGCGTCATGCACAAGATGAACATTAGTAGGTGTGTGCGTCCTACGCCTCACACTGCCGCCAAGCTTAGTCGAAATGTGTCGCAAATCCCTCGGGTTATACCCCCGACTAGGCGAGAACCCCGCCAATTTCTGCTGAAAAGCCGTTTCATCGTCCGCCACTAGATCGGAATAATCCTCGTCGTCCTCTTCCTCTTTGAACCTCTCCTTATTAACCACCGCAGGAACAGGTAAAGCAGCCTTCTTACTCTTCCCCCCTACAGCCATCTTCCCCCCACCTTTACTCCCCCCTCCCCTCAAAATCTGAGTCCTAGGCTGACTATCCCCCCTCCCCTTCCTCTCCCCCTCATTCCCCCTGACCTCCACCCTCCCCAACCCCGAACTCTGCTTATTACTCACATCCCCATTACTCGCCCTCGGCGGACAAAAAGGCCTCACACTCTCCACGGCCCCACTACCCTTAGCCGGCGATCGCACGGTGAGTTCTCCATCCGGAAACTCCTCATCCCACTGCTCAACCCCTCCATCCAACCCCCCCATTACAATAGCCTCACTACTAGCATACTGCTTCAACTTCTCCGCCGTAAACAATCCCGCGAAATTATCCTGCGGTCTGCGATGCTCAGGTAATTTCAGTGCCTGGAAAGAGGAAGACAGGGAGTCGAAATCCTGATCCCAATTATCCCTCTCCCCAGCCCCCTCGGGACTAGCATAAACTTTCGTAGTCTTAGCCCTCCCTCCAGCAGCAGCGCCGAGCTGAAACACACCCCTTCCACCACCACCACCACCTGCACCAGTCTTCTCGAATCTCGCAGCCGCAGCAGGGGTCTCAAATCTGCCCCCCTTCTTTCCAGCATCCAACCCATCATTCCTACTCCCCGGCCTACTCCTCCCCTCCCCCTTTTTCAACCCCGCACCACTCCCCGGCCTCCCTCCCTCTCCAGCCTTCGGACTAGCCTTAAGCGCCAAATTCCACTCCTCCACCAACCCCACAGCCTCCTCATGCTTAACCACCGGCTTCCCCGCCCCCCCAACAAGATCCCCACCCTTCTTCGTCCCCAAAATCCAAGGATGCCTCAACAATTTCTTCGCGCTCACCCTCAAATTCGGATCCTTCTGAAAACACTGCATCAAGAAATCCCTAACCCCTGCTCCCAACCCCTCCGGCAGCGGCGGATGGTCATCATTCACGATCCTGAAAAGCGCCGGCATGGGGGCGAAATTACTGTACGGAGGTTTCCCGTCCAGCAACTCGATGACCGTACACCCCAAGCTCCAGATATCGCTCGCGGTAGAAGCGCCAGAGAGTTCGATGACTTCGGGCGCCATCCAATACGGTGTCCCGACCACCGAAGCGCCGTCGGTGGAGGATTTAGTTGCTACGCCGAAATCCGCTAATTTCACCAGACCTTCTTTCGTGGTCAGGATATTGGCGCCTTTGATATCGCGGTGAATAACACCCTGTTCATGCAGAAAAACCAGTCCCTGCAGAACCTGGGCCGTGTATAAGGAGACGAGGTTCTCCGGGAACTTGCCGAAATTCTTGCATATAGAATGGAGAGAGCCGTTCTCGCAGTACTCTAGTATGATGTAGAGGTTCTCGGTGGATTTGACGAAACCGTGGTATTTGACTATATTGGGGTGGTTTAAGTTTTTGAGTAAGTCGATTTCTTGCATGAGGGCCGGGAGGTGGGTGGCAGAGGTTTGTTGGAGGGTGGTGAGGGAGATGGCTTTGATGGCTACGGTTTCGCCGGTGGACCAGTTGAGGGCGCGGTAGACGGAGCCGAAGGCGCCGCGGCCTAGGATGTCTCCTAGTTGCTTCGAGAGGTTAGCTTCGTCCATGGCTTATCATAGTTGTTGTGGAGGTGTAGTTCGGGATGGGAACGGAGGGTAGGCGGTGGGAGGGTGAGACTGTCTCACTCCCTTCTTCGACATCACCTCCTCCTCCTCCTCCAACACATATATATCAGAAGATGGACATGTAACTCACAAAATCCTTCAACCCCTCCACCTCCTTCGCATTCCTCTGCGCCGTCCCATCTTTACTGGGCTGCTTGTCCCTCCCCATCAGACTCGCCGACGACTGTCTTCTACTCGTACTCGCAACCTTACTCTTCCCACCCACCACTGTGCCATTTCCATTCTCCTTCTCTTTCCCCGCCTTCACTCTCCCTGTACCCGTAACCTTAGCAGCAGCAGGTGTCCCCCTCACCGCAGCAGCAGACGGAGGCCGTCGCACAGAAGCAGCTGATCCCGGTCGTCGGCTCACTGTCGCGGTCCTCGTAACGCTGGCGGTAGTAGAGGTAGTCTTGGGTGCAGCGCGAGTCGTCACTGGTGAGGGCGGGATGGAAGGGGTAGGCATTGTTGCTTATCACCGGTTGCTAAGTCGTATATGCTGCTGCTGTCCAAGATATTCAGCGGTAAGAGGTGTGTCTCTGCTCATCGCTCTCGCAACCCAGCACTGTCAAAGTGCAGTTGGTAAGGTAATCGCGAGGGAGAAGCACAGAAGCACGCGAGCGACATCCACCGTTCAATTCATCTGCTCGACAGGTTGAATCTTATTTTACTGAACTGCAGCATTGCTGTTCCCTGAATCCAACAAGAGCGGTAAGGTAGCAGCGTGGCCGGGAAGCTCACAGAAACAGAGTTTCGGCATGAGGCATGTTTCGCTACCAGGATGCTGGACAAGAAACATGGATGTCCCTAGTCGATCACGCGGGACGGAGGGGGGTCCGGGAATTACTGGGTGGCTTACGCAATTTACGTGGGAGGTTAAGTAATGTCAGGTACATTGGAAGTTTACTGATTGAACGAAACATCGGGAACTGGGTTGTTTAAGCATAGCCCTTTACGCCTCGCTAATTCTACAGAGTCAACACCATTCATGCTACCACCGACCCTACACCATGCATGCCTCTGATGCTGCGGTGCCGCTGCTTCATCACCGCAAAACCTCAACACCCCATCGCATCAACCGCTCGTCAATGCCTTGATCCCCTCCACCCTACGAGCTCAACACATTAAGCACCCCCCCATCAATCGCCACAATCTGCCCATTAACATACTCATTCCTCGCAAAAAACAAAACCATCATCCCCATCTCCTCCTCCTTCCCACCCCTCTCAATCGGCACATGCCCCTTATCCTTCGCCATATCATGAGGCATCTCGCTCTTCTGATCATCCCCGCTCTCCTTCGTCGTCATCTCACTGGGAAAATACCCCGGCGCGATCGAGTTAACCCTGATCCCGGTTTTCAAGAACTCGGCGCTCATGAGCTTGGTGAGTTGGACCGTAGCGCCTTTAGCGGTGTTGTATGCGAAATGCCCTTGGGAATCGCGCATAAGTCCAGACATGCTGGAGGTGGTGATGATAGAAGGACCAAATCTCTCGAATGGCCCTCCTTCGCTCTTCAGACCTTTCTGCAGTAAAGGCAGGCAGGCAACGGCAGTGAAGTAGACGGCGGTGACGTCGACGTTGTAGCAATCGTTCCACGCCTCAACCGACTCGTTCTCCCAGAGGTTTTGCTTGAGATCATTGGCTCCTTCCTGTTCCGGGGGAGCCTTTGGACCTCCTACACCCGCATTACACATCACCAAACTCAGATACTTCTCCTTCCCCTCCAACTCCTTAACAATCTTCTGCAAATCCTCCTTCTTCGTGACATCACACGGTCCCACCGGGATGATCTGTCCACCATGACTCGGATCATGCGTCTTTGCCGCCGTTTCCAGAGCCTCCATGCGGCGGCCGGTGATGTAGACTTTGGCGCCGTTGGAGGCGAGGGCTTGGGCGGCCATGAGACCTATACCTGTTCCTGCCGATAAATGGGTGGGTGGGTTAGTGGGGGTTGATCAAGGGGTGAGAAGAGGGGGAGGGTGTTTTGCGTACCTCCGCCTGTGATTAAGGCTACTTGGTTAGCACATGAGAACAGCCTCGAGGCTTCGAAGTGGTGGGTTTTGGCGCCGCCGACGGACATGGTTGCGGTGTTGGTGTGGTTGGTGGTTGTTGTTGAGAAGAGTCGGTGGGTTAGGTTGGATCGGGTGGGGTTGGGTCGGGTTGGGTTGTATCGAGGTGTGGTTGATTCGAGTCGTAGACAGTGTGTGAAGATGTTTCTTCTCAATGTGAACATTGTTATAAGTTTTATGGCGGGATGCTCTGAGCAACCGCGGGGCAAGCATCACGGTGACGTCTGTTTACGCCGGGTCGCGAAAATGATGCGTCGCTACGTGCGCGTCTCAGTTTCATGCAGGTGAAGCTTTCGTGCCTGCTTCTTGTGGAAAGTATCAAGTAGTGTCCGCTGTTCCCGTTCCAGAGGCGTAAGAAGCATTGTGTCCGTGCAGTGGTCAAAGGACACAGGTCATTGGCATAACGGATGGGGCTTTGAGATTCAAAGTCGCGTTATCCCCCTATGAACAGTTATCACAGCCATTCGCGTGAAGCCACTTGACCCTTTTTGACCCATATGCCGCGAACGATGCCACATATTGCAAACCCCCCTCGACCCTTGCCGGGTGCTACTTTCGTACCCTCCAAGCCCTTTTTTGCCATCTCCGTATCACCATCTACGTGGTGCATGAGTAGCTGTCTAGCTTCCCACCTGCAGCTCTGCGCGCTGGATCTCCGACTTGTCAAGTTTTGCTCTCATCCTTCACCAATTTGGGTGACACCGCCACATCTCCAGCGCAGAGTCCGCCGCGTGCGTGCTGCTTGCTATAGAGGGAATCGTGATGGCAGTAGCTTGCGTTCCTCGGGCCCTCAGTTTCGTCTTCAGTACTTATCAGTCTCGGCCATGCAGCAACCCTCCTCAATCCATCTTCCACCGCCCCGCAAACCCTTCCTCGCCTCCCCGTCCCAAGTACAGCTCAACCGAATACAGTGCCATCGTCCCAGCCAGGTTTGCCCATCTGCTCACATTCCCACCCCCCTCTCCACCCTGACTCGTCCACCACTCCCCAGGCCGATCAGCACTCGCACTCGCAAAATGCTGCATCAACAGACTCGTATACACCGCAATCAGTATACTTGGCGAGAAGTACGACAATAGTCCCATCAGCGTGTTAACCCCACCCTCACTATCCTCAAACGAATCCGAAGACAAAGCCGACGCTCCAGATTCTCGCACCGCCGGAATAATCCTCGCAGCCGCATACAACACAATCAACCTGTAAATCAGACTTATAATCACACTCGGCGTCACCGTCTTAACCGCCGCCACCATAAATCCAAAAGCATTATGCAACGTACTCGGCAAACTAGCCAACGCCTGCAACAATGTCGTATAACTCGCCATCAAAATCGGCGGCAGCGGAGGGAAATCCTCCACCAACCCAGCCGGCTGTTGGGCCGCCATGTCCACGGCATTGGAAGGTTGGTAATCGGTGAAGATCTGGTAGATGCAGAGCGTGATGTAGGCGAATAGCAAAGATGACTCCACGACGTTGCCGCGACCGCTGCCGATCCCCCAGGCGCACAGGAAGAAGGCGCAGGTTATGGCTATGCCGATTAGGATTGCGTCTTGGCTGTCTATCCCGGGGAAAGTGGTGATGCGGTAGAGGAAGTAGACTGAGCTGGAGATTATGGAGCCAGAAAGGATTAGGAGCGCGATCATCCAGTGGTCGCCTTGGTCGCCCGAGTTGACGAGGTAGCGCGTTACTTGGCCGGCGGCTTGGATGACGAGCAGGGTGCAGAAGCCCTCGGTGATTTGGAAGACGGGGGTGGAGTAGCGGAGGAGTTTGTCCCAGCCGCCGATCATGAGGTGTTGGAGCATGCCTTCTTTGCCGAATACCCAGTCTTTTAGGCTAGGGCTGTGGTGGAGGGGTTTGGTCGCGTTGTAGAGTGCCCGTGTCATCCATCCTGCTTCTTCTCCGGTTCCTTCGACACTGAACTTATTCAAGCTCCATATCAGCAACGTTGGTATTACGAGGGCTTGCATGGATGCTAGTGCCCTGACTCCTGCTCTTCGCCATGTTGATTGTTCGGGTGTTGCTATCCGTAGCAGGCTGAGGATGAGGTAGTACACTGCTAGCGACAGGCTGAAGGCCAGACCGCATGTGCGTCCGCCAACATCGAAGGCGAGCGGGATCGTAAAGACGATGCTAAAGAGGAAGAGGGCAGACCCGATAAACCGGAGGATCATGGTCGCTATGTCGTAGGTAGGTAGTGGGTGAAGGTGGAAGAGCGCTTAGGCGCTGGGTACTCGTAGGCGGTGCCAGTCCAGGCGAGTAGTATGAGAATTCACCGCTATGCCTCGTGAACAGCGCTGCCCCACTTGGTCTTCTTTCCATGCGCTGGCACTCTCGACTCGCTGCAGCGGTGAAAGTGACGGTCTAGCACGAGCAGGAGGGTCGAGCGTATATGAGCTTCCTCGGCAAAGCAACACTACTGTCGACGTGCATGCGCGGGCTGTGTGTCGCGTGTGCAGGCAAGTTTTCCAGTTGCGTGGTGGAGCCGCCGTGTCCAATCAAGTGCTATATCGTCGCGGGAGTGTATAGTATGTACTGCTGTACTTGGCGCATCGTCATGTTCGTTGCAAACTCGAGCCGTTGCTGTGCCGTGTTGAACGTCGTCGTTCCTGCTTTCTTCGTCTGCTGCGGTGTTGGGCTCTTTTTGACAGCTTTCACATGTGACAAGCTAAGATGGCACTAGCAGAAGCTTTGACCAGGCGCGGCAGAACGAACCGAAGCTCCGACGACATGACGAAACATTGAAGACTTTTGAACAACAACAATTGACTGGGATCAATGAGAAGAGCCATTACACCACGCTTCACCTCAATCGCAACACCAAGAGGGAGCTACATACGCTTCGCATACACCCCAACGCGCATTAATCCGAAATTTCGATCACTTCACAGTCCGTTCTCGCAAACAACACGCATGTCCGAGCCATTAACCAAACGCGTCAAGATGTCCAACGATAGCAGCGCGCCAGTCATCGGCACACACAATGGCCACTTCCACGCCGACGAAGCACTGGCAGTCTTCCTGCTCAGACTACTACCAGAGTACAGGAACGCAAGCCTCATCCGTACGCGCGATCCGGAAACTCTCAACACCTGCACCATCGTCGTAGACGTCGGCGGCGTCCACGATGACAGTGCAAAGCGCTACGACCACCACCAACGTGAATTCGTGGCCACGTTCCCAGATCACTCCACCAAGCTCTCAAGCGCAGGACTGGTATGGATGCACTACGGAAAGCAAATCATCCACGCCGTGACAGGAATCGAGCCCAGCTCCTCAGACTGCGAACTCCTCCACACCAAGATCTACGATGATTTCGTAGAAGCATTCGACGGCAACGACAACGGTATCGCCACCTACGACCCCTCTGCCCTCCGCAAAGCAGGCATCGACAAGAAATTCAACGACAAGGGCTTCACCATCGCCTCCATCGTTAACCGCTACAACTACGCTCCTTCCGCTCGCGAAGGCGCGGATGGCGCTACGGCGAACGGAACGACTACTTCTGGTGCTCCTGTGCCTAAGGATGGCAAGCAGCAGGATGAAGAGGACTCCCGCTTCCTCCGCGCCAGTGCGTTCGTAGGCGAGCAGTTCAGTCTCGAGCTGGAGGATCGCGCGAACTCGTGGTTACCTGCACGTGCGATCGTGAAGCAAGCTTTCGAGGAGCGCACGCAGTACGATCCCAAGGGACGCATCATGGTGATTCCATACCGGAGTGAGGGTGTGCCGTGGGCGGATCATCTACACTCCATCGAGTCGTCGTCGAATACCCCACAGGAGCAGTTGGTGCTGTATGCGTTGTTTGCGGAGAACGACCGTCCGGACAGCAAGTGGCGGATTCGGTCGGTGAGCTTGGAGCCGGGTAGCTTTGAGAACAGGAAGGGATTGCCGGAGCAGTGGAGGGGTGTCAGGGACGAGGAGTTGAGTAAGGTTAGTGGAGTGCCGGGTTGTGTGTTTGTGCATGCTAGTGGGTTTATTGGTGGGAATGTGACGTTTGAAGGGGCGCTGGAGATGGCGAGGAAGGCTGTGGAGTTGTAGGAGGTTTGGCTTGACGGAAGAGTCAATATGGATGAGGTTTGGATACGACGGGCCCGAACAGCCGCCACGATGATCTTGCCACTCCTGCTGTTCCGGTCAGCCTCGGATGAGGCGCGACGTACGTTATGCCGCGTTAGCGCGGCACAAGGTGGTAAGACGAGTGCTGCAGTAGAGGGCAGGATTGAAGAGCTTCCCCCGATAAAAGTATTGGGATCCATAGAGATTTTGTCCGAACGCAATCCCAGCAGAGCTTCGATTGCAAGCTGCGGAAAGTAGAGGAAATAAATGTTTTACAAGTCGCTGTTGCCACACGCGAAGCACGAGGTCTGGTGTCGTTGCACGCTAGACGCCCTTTTGCTCACAGTGGTCGCTTTTGGCGCAGACGTCTGTCGACTGGGAGCAACGACTGCTACGGAGGTCGAGCTGACAATAGGCGCGTGCAGCTGCGTGGAGACGTCTCTCAGGAGTCATGCATGGTAGTAAGCAAAGGCAAAATTCGAAAGTCAAATGCAAGCTTAGAACTGATTCGCTTCTTATAACCGACACTTAAAAGATACCCTGCTGCCCTGCTTCACTTTTCCTCGTTGATCTTTATAGCGGCACCACGCTGACTCTGGCAAGGACATACAGCATGGCCGAGATCGCACCACTCGCGACGCGACTTAGCGAATGCATGATCGATGCTAACAGTGCCCTCTCTGTACTGCCCACCTCGGACCTTGTATCAGGGCTCCCCACCGAAGTGCACGGCTATATCCTTGGGCATCTGGGAGTATCCGATCTCTTGCGAGTAAAGCGCGTTAACAAAAAGCTTCGGAACCACATTATCAACGACATCGAGCTCCTGAGTAGGCACATTATCCAGCGAGAGCGCCGGCGTCTATACGAAGCTTCTGAGATAATCAACATCAGCGGCAACGAAGATATTTTGCCGGCGCTGATTCGGTTCGATGGACTGTACAACTTGTACAGAGTCTACACGTCCAGCGCTGAACTGAAGGGCATCTTTCGCCGCAACTTGGACGACTTCTGCAGCTTCTACTACCGCTCGAACATAAACTTCGCCAAGAACAACCCAGGCGCCGTGCGTCGCGTGTTCTCGAAACTCAAACACCCAGGTGTCTCGAATACAAGATGCTATGTCTACGCCCTCTTCAACGTCCAGCGCGACGTGGAAGAAGGCCGATATACGGAAGCTCTGCCGCAGTCTGAGCGGAAGCTCTTGGACGACAGAGCTCGAAGCTCCTTTCACCACTTCGTCAACCCGAAACTCTCAAAAAAAGACGCTCTTAAGCTTATTAATCAGATCAGAACCGACAGGCCGTTTGGTAAAGGACCGGCCACCGCGAGGAGCCGTAGCGAACGCGACTCTGGTTTCGCCACAAGTATCTCATGCTGCGTGGCATGCTTTCTCGTTCGTCGGATTGCATCACGTGAACTTGAGGACCATCCTGATAGCCAACTTCATCGAGAGTGTAGATGCACAGATTTGGACGTCCTAGCGCCGCTGGGAAGCGATTTACAGTACATGATGCGGAGAGATGTGGTGGACCGGGTTGACAACATTACCGCGGAGAACGAGGCGCCGCCCAGCAGCATTCGCAAGGCGGCTCTTTTCGAGGCTCTATATGTGTGGCCCGCGTTCGCTTTTGAACATTGGTGAGCATCATAGACGGCTCAGAAGGAAAGCGTTGATGCGGCGGTGAGACACTGCATGATCCACTTCATATGGATCGCACACTAATCAACTCGGCACACGTAGTCAAAGGATGGAACACGGAACCAACAGCAGCTGCTGCACATTGCTTTTACTTCTGTTCGTCGACAGCTCATATAATTTGGAGTGGTAGGCATGAGGTGCAGCGTAGGGCATGGTGTTGGTGTACACTAAATCAGACTGCTATGATCTGTACCTGAGTGTTGCATTCCATTTCTCGAAATCAACTGTTATTGGCTCACCGCTTGTAGTGCCCAGTCACATCGGAGTTTGTCGACAGACCCGGCGGCATATTGATGGGACGTAAAAAACCGAGCCTTGATACGCAAGGAGCTAACATTCGTCGCGCTTGTGTGTCCACCATGTTACACGGGAAGCACTCTACCATGATCTCATACCCCTCATGACCCTCTTCGAGCCAAAGCAGCCTTTCGTTGTACAACCACACCTAATCTAAAAGGCTCGCAGTTTCCCACACGTACGTAACCCCCAGCATGGCGGCTACGAGGACTGTGTTCGAAGCCACTCCGCTCGTCAGATACTTGCTTTGGCCAATCCGCATAGCTACCTCCTTGCGCACGACGTATCTCAGACTGTTGGGCAGATTTGGGAGGCTTGCCAAAGTCCTTAATCCAAGCTTCGAGACGAAATCAGCGTGCATGCAGCGAGTCTGATCGGCTCCACGATCCTGTCTGTAAACACACGCTAGGCAACGTCTCCCAAGTACATAGTCGCCCGAGCAGACACTGACCGTGGTTAAAGCTCTGCCGAAAGGAAGTCCCGATCGTATTCGCTGAACAAACATCGTGGCCTCACTCTTCGTGACTAGCTGTCTGCTCGCATGATGTAGCAGTACCGCTGCTGCGCGGTCCGATGAGGTTCGCTGAATGGTGGACAGGCTTATATATCGACCATTCTCCACTTCAGCCTGCATCGCAAACAGGGCCTGGATCGCACACTCGACGGCATACCGAGTTTCGTTAAAGTTACCTGTTGGCGTTGCTGCTGTTGTACTCGCCTTGGCAAAGCTAGAGGAAAAGGTGGAGAGCTTGATTGAATCGTTTCCAAATGTACCCGCGCCTGGGCTGACCTTGGAATCGCTGTAAAGATCATATGATTCATCAAATTGCACAAGCGCAGTAAGAAGCTGAGTGTCCATTTTGACGTCCCGGTTCAGGAACGCAGCTTCAAGGCGAAGTCGCTGGTGCTTGATGATGTGCTTGCCGAGTCTGTCCAGTTCACCTCGAATATGCTTGTAGAGCTCGCGGCTTGTAGTGTGCAGCCGCAAGAGGTCAGGAATGCTCAGGGCAGCAAAGATTTGATCTTGAAGCTCAGTGGGCAGGGTTGATAAGAGATCGGATGAACAAGTCTGTTCTACCGGGAGCGGCTGGGGTGTGCCACTGAAGGATTGCATGGCGTTGTTGATCGCTGCTGAGTAAATGGCGACGTAGCAAGCGTATACGGGAGTTTAGGTGCAGGAAGGGATTTTCGAAGGCAATACTAGAATGTGGTAGAGCAACACGGTCTCCGTTCAGAAGGATAAGTGTTATTATGATCTGTCGAGCCTTGACCTTACTTATGATGTAGCATCAGTCAGCGGGTATGAAGGGATGAAAATTCGGAATTTCCACTTGACTTTCGGGACACAACTTAGCGCGGGTAAGCGCATATGGCTTGTTTTATGATTGGGAAGCGACGCTACTGTCCTGAAACAGTGCACCATATAGCAGCTCTGTGTATGCAAAGAGAGCATTAGAGCTCTTCTGCTATGACCTTGAGCGACGATTTGCCAGCCCAAACACAAGAGACTCCAGAGCCTTACCAATCGCCATGGTACCCAGTCATGTCAGCACTCGTCGACACACTCGGCGGAAGATCCTCACGCCTCGTACCCCAAGCACTTTCGTTGCGTCCCAATGTGAGCTCCAGCACGCCGCCGTCTAGGAAGAAACTATGCGAGATCCAATTTTTGGTGTACGCTTTCCCATCTAATGTGGCAGACTGGATGTAGATGTTCTGGTATGCAGCATCAAAGTTGATGTTTCGAACTGTAGCCACCTTGTCCGTGACCTTATTCGTGATACTCCAGGACTCGAAAAATGGCGGTATGATGAAGTAAACGTCTTGTCCTGGGTTCGGGAAGAGGCCAAGCATGGTCAGAGCGGCGAACGACCCCATAGCGCCGGAGTCGTCATTGCCGGCTGAGAAATGTTAGCGGAAGCAATACGAAGCATATGAGACAGTACTGACGAATGCCGACAACAGTGTCGTTGAATTGGCTCGGGATGTAGAAGTGGGCTCTCTCAGCACTCTTCGCAGGACGTCCAGCATAGTGATATTGGAACACAGGCTGGAAAGCTTGCTCATCGCCAATATAGAGCAAGCCGCTCTCGTGCAGGTAGTCCAACCGCTTCACAAACTCATCAGGGCCGCCCAAAGTGGCGATGAGAGATGCCTGGTCGTGCGGCACGAAGAACGTGTACATCCATGCTGAGCCCTCGTACGTCTCATGGCCATCTGGGTTGAGATAACAGGATGTGAAGTTCAGAAGAGGCGAGCAAAAGATCGGATCTTGGACGCCAAAAGTGCCATTCAGGTAGCGTGGTTGCAGGAAGCCTGTGAAGCCGGTGTCGGTCCCATTGATGGTACTGTCCTGGTTGGGGTTGTACATGTTGCTATGAATGATGTCAGCACAATCCGTCGCATCTTACGCAAGCCCAACGAACCGCCAGTATTCTGATCGCTCCAAATATTTATGCGCATCTGCAGTATGGCCTAACGCCTGTGCCATCTCGGCGATGCAGAAGTCATCGTAAGCATACTCGACGGTACGGCTGATGCTCCTCGTGAACGGTCCAACGCCATACGGGTCGTAGTCGTCAGTCGGGATGTAATGAAGGTTTTTCCAGCTCGTCACGCCACCTCTACCCTCTACAGCCCAATTCTTTGGCTCGTCTTCTGCATCAGTCAGTAGCGCAGCGTACGTCGTATCCCAATCCATACCATCAGATATCGACTCTATCTTCAGATACGTGTCCGTCAAGATGATGTCGGCATTTGAACCTCCTTGAGTAAAGCCTTTGCACAAGGACATCCGGCAATCTGGCAGCCAGCCTTCGTGACGATAAATATCGACCAGACTTCTCATCATGCGTACCTGGGACACTGGATCTATGATCGTGATCAGACTGTGGATGCTACGGAAACTGTCCCAAATACAGTAGTAGGAGTCGTAATAAGGTTCAGTCGAGTTCCACAATGGATTCTCGCCAGTGTAGTCTTGGGGGCTGAGAGCACTGCGATAGACGCCACTCCAGAAGACGGTCTGCAGGCTTAAGTTGACACCTCGGCCGGGCGTGACATCAATGACGCCCAAAGAATCTGTCCAGGCCTGTTGAGCAGCTGTATGTACTGCGTTGAAGTCGAAGTCCGGTATCTCGGTTTCAGCATTGGAGCATGCTTGGTCAACACTGATGAAGGATACTCCAACCCGCGCCAAGATTTGATTGTTGCTGTTATCTGGAGCGTGAAATCTCGTCCAAGCCCCCGCGGGCAAGATCTCAGGCGAGTTGTTGATGCCATCTTGTACTACAGTGAGATTCTTCGGCTCACTGCCCGCTCGATCGTTCATGAATACCCCCGTGTCACGAATGGCGGCTCCTGCGAAGTCGCTGCAGAAGTGCGCCGTGTAGCTACCGATGCCAAATGATGGGCTGAAAACGCCCGATCCGGAGATACGACCAGTGGTGTCATCTACAGAGATCGATCCGTTGATGCGTGAGTTCGGCAGGTCCGATAGGTCCGCCAGTATCAATGGGCTCAGTGTAGCATTGGCCTCGACCGGCGTCTTAGGAAACGTGAAGCGGTATAGAGCCGTGTGATTCGTGGTCGTCATTTCAGCATGTATGTTGGAGGCCAAAGAAACAGCGAAGTAGCCTGGGTGGGCCTCCACGGTACCATTGATCCGTGGGATAGCTCTGGTATCTTTGGCAAATACACAATTGTCCAGCAAGTCGTCCGGACAGCCCGCCTGTGGGAAGAGAGGGAAGTTACCCAGGCTGGGAGACTGCGGAGACGTCAGCAAGGCTCTGGTTGTCGTCGTGAGAGACCTACTCCACCAGTACCGGAATCGTGCATATGGCTGAAACCCGTGATGTTTGAGTTGTCGGATGCAAACCCACCTTGGTCTTCGCCGTTCACGTCTGCGACCGCCTTCGCCATAGCAAAAGGCAGCGTTGCTCCAGGAAAGACATGACCGCCGTTGACTGTCCCGATGAGAGGATCTATGAAGTTGAGAATGTTGCTTCCACTCTGTGCCAGCGTGACTTGTACCGTGGGAAGAATACTCGCGAGTAGTACCTTGTTCATCTTGCCCATCTCGATTACGCACGGCTTTCCAAGACTGATCGCAAGGAAAGTAAAAGAAGTACTTACCAACCTACCTTTCGCTACTCTAGTCAATTGAAAGCTGACTAGCCCCGCTCGCAGTCGATCGTGATCATCAGACCGTATGCACAGCAGACTTCCACCAGGAACGCTGCCGCAGCAGTCATCATGCTGGACGATGTAACCATGGGGAAAAGAGGAGAACAAGCGGAGGTGTGGTCGAAGGAAATGGAGCGGAAGCAGCCGCCGAAGCTCAATGACGCGAAGGAGAGCCTCCACATGCCGAGCATTGACGGAGGAACTGTATAGAGCAAGGGTAGGAGTTCAATGTGGTGTCATGTAAAAGGTTGTGCTGTTGGCTCTTGGACGTATGTACAAGGAATGCCTCATGGGCCACCCAAAGACTCCTCAACTCCGCTATGCATAGTTACACATCGTAAAAGCAAATCCTGTCTACTTCCTGTACCACATGCGCGTAATCTTCGTATGCCGCATCTTCTTCTGCAATTGGAAGATGCCAAACATCAACGCCTCAGATGTGGGCGGGCAGCCCGGCACGTAGATATCCACGGGCACAATTCTGTCGCATCCTCTTGTTACAGAGTAGCTGTAGTGGTAATATCCGCCACCGTTTGCGCAGCTACCCATGCTGATCACCCATCTCGGCTCTGGCATCTGGTCGTAGACCTGTCGTAGTGCAGGTGCCATCTTGTTCGTAAGGGTTCCGGCTACAATCATGACGTCTGACTGTCTGGGAGACGCACGGAAAATGATGCCCATGCGATCCTGATCGTATCGTGGTGTGGAAAGATGCATCATCTCGACGGCACAGCAGGCGAGGCCGAAGGTCATGGGCCAGAGCGAACCTTGCCGTGCCCAGTTGGCGATTGAGTCAAGAGTTGTGCTGTTTGTCATTAGTCCCAAAGTCCTAAATTCTCCTACATTTCTCCGACATACAGCGCGTATTGCATGACACCCTTCGTGCCCTCCTGGCTCGGCAATGGCACATTTGTAGGTAGGCTCTTCATCGGTGGCGGTGTCCCAGGGTTTCCCTTCACGATCCCTGGTCTTTGCATCACAGGCTCTGCAGGCTTCGAGGAGGTAGAGGAGATAAAGGCAGTGTTGACGGCGCGAAAGGGCGTGATCGTGGTCGCTGGCTTGGCTATGCGCTCTGTCAGTGAACTGAGGTGTGGGCGAGAGATGGTGTGCGGCGTACCACGCAGCGCCAGCGCAGTGGCATGTCTGGTTGTGGTGAACATTATGGCGAACGGTAGGTGTCGTGGTAGAGGGGAGAGCTGTCGTTGTCGAGGTGGTGGCGGCGACTTGAACGATTCAATGAGGGCGGTCATTGCACCTGCACCGATTGGCTGCACCTTCCGCTCCGAGATCTAGCCGAGATCTGTTGCCAAGACCATGAAGGGACGACATCTCGAACAACGGACACAGCGCGATCGTCGACATCAACAGTACTGAGGGAGCTGTGGACGTACTGCCAGCATGGCCACCAGAAGTCCCTCCATCGCATGTATTGGAGTGATCGGAAGACACGTAAGCATTGCTCGGTATCGGAACGCTTGCTGTGACTGAGTACAAGGCAGAACAACCCACTGCACATCGCACTGTTTCCGGCGACTGGCGAAGGTCTTGAGCAACAACGGGACAAGCTGGAGTATTCGTTCACGCTCAATTCAAGTCTGGACATATTCGAAGCCCGCATGCCTGCCAAGACTGTTGGACACGACTTCGGCCTTCTACATGCTTTAGATGAGCGACTTGCCTTGTATGGCTGGCTAACGAACACTGGTGTGAAGCTGGTCATCGTTGTAGACATGGAAGGCAGGACAGCGCCCACTCCTGAAGCTGGCAAAGTGGCCATATTGGGCTTGCGAAATAGCGATCTGACGCCGGTATGTAACACTATTAACACAAGGTACATCGCAGGAGCTGACCTTCCGTACAGGCGTTTCATGCGCTACAGACTGCCTACATTCATCTGCTCCGTAACCCTTTCTACATCCCGGACGAGCATGACCCACGTGCGACTAAAGGATCAGGCTCGCTCGCCATCACTAGTGCGAAGTTTATCAACGAAGTAAATCGCATCGGCACAGCGTGGTACCCTGGCGTGTCTATGATATGAAGATCGTCGAACGGCATATAACAGTACGCCAAAAAGAATTCCCGAAATCGCCTGCAGTCCGCAGTCTGCCCTGTATCGGCATGGAGCTGTTCAATCACGATGTGCAGTAAGCATTGCATCGAGCTGTCCAACACCATTCCTACCATCGGCTGCTCTCGCACGTGAGGCGAAAACAAGTCTTCGCTGGCAGGCCTGCGAAGAGCGTCAAGGTTGATCTCGGTATAGCCCTCGTCTTGGACTGACAAGGCGCGCATGCAATTCCGTGCACCGAGACGTATTCGAGGATTGCCAAGAAACTTGATTCCTGTTCCGCGCAAGTGGATTATGCATATACTCAAGCAAGAGCTTGGGATCGGGTGACGGCGGACGTTCGCGTGGAGAAGGACATTGGCGTGGACAAGTGGCGACGCCGACCAGCTGGCTTTGAGCGGTCTTGCGTCGGATGCGGCGACCTTTCATGGACGCATTGTGCAGCCACGGGTGATCTTTGCTCGCCAAAATCCACAAGCCGATGCAATGGCCATGTGTTGCGGCCGTATGAGACCAGAGCGATGTGGTCGTAAGTAGATGAGATGGGCTTCCTGGCTGCCAAGCATGCTCGAGGCCTTCGCAGCGTGCAGGTAGATAGCATCAATCATCATCGTCCGACGTGTCTTTCTCGCCCTCCCTCTTCCTCTTCTTACTAGCCTTCGACCCGCGCTTCCACTCCGGCTGCTTCTCGCCACTCGCACCCTGTTTTTGGAAAACAAAACTCCTCGCGTCGCGATTTTCGCCCTTCCAGCCGCCTCCGCCGTCTATGTTGCCCAACGTTCTCGCGTGACTGTACCCGGGATACACGTCTGCTGCGAATTTGAAGCTTCGCTGCACTTCCAACGCTGAGTGCCGTGCCAAGTCACGGATATTCCACAGGTCGTAAGGCTCGCCTTCGAATAAAGTCACCACAATCGTGCCGTTGTCGGCAAGCAATGGGATTGCGGCTTTGAAAAAGCTGACAAGCAGTTCCTGGTTAAACCGAACCTGACGGTTGACATCTTTGCTCTTGCCGCCTACATGCGGAAAGTTGAAGATGATGACATCCCACTGCGGACCCAGGTTGACCAGCTTCTTCGTCCGATCTAAGGCTGTGGCGTTGATGCCATAAAGCACTGTCTGGCCAGACTCCTCCAGATATTTCGTATGTTCCTCGGCTTGTGGCTGGTACTTTTCGTAAAGCGCTTCCTGTGAGTCGTAACACGTAGCTACCACCTGATAGCATGCATGATGGTCCACGAGAGACTTTGCGAATGAGAAGTCTCCTTCGCCGATTAACAGTATGCGGTCTTCTGAGTGGAATGGTATAGTTGGTTTTGCTTTCGGAGGTGGGCCTGGTTTGGCTGCCTTAGCCGATTGCTGCTTAGCCGGAGGCTTGTTGTTAGTACTGTGGTTGGTGATTTTTCGCTTCTTCGACTTTGCCATCACGGATGTGAGTAGGTTGATGTCGATGACTTATTTGCTTCAGAGAATATACATCGCGCTAGCTGACGGATAGACGGGAGCTAATAGCCGAACTGACTTCGCACTTTCGACACCACCGTCTCCTATTGTGCCACGCGTCAGTACAATTCATCGACCATGCACTCCTCGTCGAGAGAGAGTACTGGAGTATTATTGTTGCTGCGCGTGGGATTGACGATAAATCGCTGCAAGATACGCGACCATCATGTCTTCCTCACGCGTACAAGTCTACACCGTGTTCGGTCTGCTGCTTGCACTCCGCCTCGTCAACGCCTTGACTGTCCAGACATTCTTCCAACCAGATGAGTACTTTCAGTCCTTGGAACCAGCGTGGCAGATCGCATTCGGAAAGGACGCTGGAGCATGGATTACCTGGGTATGGCAGCCATCGAATGTCTGGACGCTTGGCTGATTAGTCTATAGGAATGGCGAGAGCATCTTCGGTCATCCCTGCACCCTATACTGTTCGCTGCGGTGTACCGCAGTGCTGCGCAAGTCTGTGACCTCCTGCAGATAGCCAAAGGCTCTCGAACTGTAATACTGCTAGCTGCACCAAAGATCTTTCAAGCATGCATCGCAGCCACAGGTGACTTCTTCACATGGACCTTGGCACGCAGACTTTTTGGTCACGGCAGCCATGCATCTTTCGCAACCCTGGCGATGACAGCGTTCAGCCCTTGGCAATATCACTGCTCTGTCCGAACGTTCTCCAACTCTTTAGAGACGACACTAACCATTGCAGCCCTACACTACTGGCCATGGCAGTGGTCTCTGGTCACCGAACCGTCCAAAGTGGATCGACCTCAAAGCAATACAGATCTCGACACCACGAAGATGGTGCAGCAATTCAAGAGCTCCCCAGATCAGACCGACGACGCCGTGACAGATTCAGTTTCCTTGACTTCTACACCAGCTGAACTCTACATGTCTTTGAGCCTTGCGGCAGTGGCCTGTATCTTACGACCAACGAACATAATCATCTGGGCAGCTATTGCAATTTGTTTACTTGGTCGGAACTTCGACCTGCAGAAGACGACAACACTGATTTTAAGTGTTGTTCTGTGTGGAGGCAACGTACTGGGGTTCACGTTGAGTCTGGATCGGGCCTACTATGGCGAGTGGGTGTTCCCTCCATTCAAGTTCTTATACTTCAACATCGTGCAGGCTGTGTCTGGTTTCTACGGGCATAATCGTGTCGACTATTACTTTACAGAAGGCTTGCCACTGTTGTTGACTACAATCTTACCTTTCGCTGCTATTGGTCTGTGGCAGTCTCTTCGACCAGGCACGGACTGCACAATGCTCAGAGGCTACGTGGAGCGACAGACCCGATTTGTACTGGCCGTGGCTATTATTACGACCGTGCTTGCTATGACCATGATATCGCACAAGGAGATGCGGTTCATCTACCCACTGCTGCCAATGCTGCACATCTTGGCCGCCAAACCAGTGGCAAGCTTCTTTGGATCTGTGCCCGCCAACAGAGTCAAGCTTGGGTTCATTCTCTTCTTGCTTGTCATCAATATCTGCATCGCAGGCTATGTCACACTTGTGCATCAGCGCGGTGTGATTGACGTGATGCACTATCTCAGGCACGAGCAGGAAGGAGGAATGTTGGGAAGCGGCAGCAATATCACCGTCGGCTTTCTGATGCCCTGCCATAGTACGCCGTGGAGAAGCCACCTTGTATACCCCGAAATTAAGGCGTGGGCTCTTACGTGTGAGCCGCCGCTCAACCTCAGCGAGGACGAGCGTAGGCGGTACGAAGATGAAGCGGACGTCTTCTACAATGACCCGGCCTCGTGGATCGATGCCAATTTGAAAGATCGCAAGTCAATGAGTCTGACCGATTCCGAAGTTTTGGAGCCTCGAGTGGGAAACGAGGCACGAAGGGACTGGCCGGAGTATCTCGTCTTCTTCGAGCATCTAGAGCCCATCGTGAGTGCTGTGCTTCGGGAGACCAGATATAAGGAGTGCTGGCGCACCTTCAACACGCACTGGCATGATGACGGGAGGCGCAGGGGGGATGTGGTTGTGTGGTGCATTTCGCGGAACATGGCAGGCTGAAAGGTCGTTGGCATCAATTTGGTCTGCCAACAATGATCCAGCAAGCTTTGCTCACTCGTAGCAGCGGCTATCCTCACTTCACATCAATGTGGCTAGCACTGACAGCTCACTGCCTCTGTTGAGTGTTCACTTCGCCGCCAGCTCTTGCCGCTGCTCGATTATACTCACGACTCGCCACCACACATCCTGTTCGACACATCATAACCACCTGAACCAACAATAGCAGCCACACCGTTCACAACTCCTGCAATGGCCAAAACGCTTACCCTACGAGAGAAGATCATGGTCGCCATCAAGCCCTGGACCAAGTCGGACGAGGAGCCACCATTCACAGAGCGTGAGATGGTCATTCTGGCGTCTGCCAGCACTAATACGGCCATGGATAGCCAGGCTGTGTTTATGTGGATGCTTCACAATTTCCCATACTTCAAAGAACTTGCATTCCAGGCGTTCTGGGCTTGCGACGATGAATACGGCAGTCGCGAAAGCAGATTCATCAAAGACAACCTCGAGACTGTCTTCCAGATATACGACACCGCTTTCGTAGCGAACGAGGATGACGAGACCGAGGTTATGGCAACCGAAGTGGCTGTTCACTCAGTACTGAAAGAGCTGCCGGGCTACAAGCCATCTCACAACAGCACATTCAGTTTCTTCAAACTCCCAGCAGAATTGCGCAACGCAATCTACGAGCTGGCTTTCCAGTACTCGGCGTCTGGCCTCGTATGGACTGTTCCACACGGGGAATTTGGCGTATTGACACGCGGTTTGCGCGACACAGCCAAGGGTGTCAGCCGCTGGAATGATGTCAACGCCGATTTGTGGCCCGAAAATTACCAGACGTTCCCAGTGGGCGAGCTGCTAGCTCCTTTGCTCACTTGTCACCAATTTTACGCTGAAGCGATGCCTGTTTTCTATCGTGTCAATCACTTTGTCCTCGATGGCAGCGACCGTGTTACACGGTGCCTTGCTGCATCAAGGAGTAAGTATATTCGCAGCATCTCTGTGCGAATCCATTTCTCGGACGGCCATGAAAAGATGATGGTGGCTGCTTTCAAGAGTTTAGCAGGTCTGGACAGCCTTCGTGTGCTCCACCTAAGCATAGATGAGCAGGCATGGCTTGCTCGTAGCAAGAATGGACGGGTCAAGAAGTACTCCAGCATTAGCAACTACCCAGGACTTCATCAACTGCGGAAAGTTCGAGGACTGTCGACATTGTACATCGATGCAGCGCCACAGATCGAAGCGCTGGTGAGGGCCGATATGCTGTCCCCCAAACCCACGGCATCGACACGATCAACCTCTGGCCGCAAACGTAAGATCGGCGACTTAAAGTCTTGCAAGGCAAAATGAAACGGCGTTCAAGTCGATTGATGAACTGATGCCAGGCTGTGGCAGAGCGGGCCGGGAGAATCAAGTGGAGTGCTATTCGCCGTAGCAACGATGAGGGTCACGAAGCCCGAACGAAGTGTTTCTATCACACAGCACGGGGTAGTTCGTCGATTGGTTCTCCTCGCGAACGATCATGGCCACTGACATGTGATATGCGGGGACTGTAGGTAGGCTTTATGACCATTATCTCTTCTTTCTCCACAAGACTGACGTTGTTCACTCTTGTTCGCGTCCTACAAAGCACGCAATGCGCTGACTAGTATATACTTCCACCGCTGCGGAGGCTGTAGTAAAGCTGAGCAAGCCCGTTCATCATGCGGGCATACTTCCAACACGCGGACGAGCAGAAACACCATGGGACCAAAACATTTACTTGAAACATGCTGCAACAATGCAAACGGCTTTGATCGCACGCTCAATGTATACCTGGGACTTCAGGACCATCTCAGTACGTCAAGGTCGACAGCAGACGTCCAAGCCACGCTCTGTGATGTTTCACATGCCGTTGTTGAAGCAGCACTTACTGCCATGACACCATCACCGCCATCACATGGCAGACTTACTCTTCCACCCTCTCTATGAGGACTCATGGACTCCAGTGCATCCACAGCAGCCTCTCAACATTTATTGAAACTTGGCAGGCACAGGCGCACAAAAGGTTTCACTGCTCCCGCTCGCCGCTCTCTCCTGTTTCACTCCCTCTGCCATTCAGACTTCCTCAACCCGACCAACTCCCAACCCCAACATGCGCAGCTCAATCTTCGCCGCTGCCGGCCTTCTGGCCATCGGCGCCCACGCCTCCTCTGCCATCGCCAATGCCTGCGTCAAGCCTAATTGCATGAACGATCAGTCCGCGAACCAGGTCGCCAACAACTTCAAGGAGCTGATCTCCGCCTACACCAACACTGCTGCGGACAACTATTTGACGACCGACTTCACCGACTACTCTGACGGTGTCAGCACGCTCATCAGTATGTCGCCGTACAACGAGTGCTCAAAACCACATCGCTAACTTTCGCAGACTCTGGCTGCCCCAACGGCCCTGCCACTCTCGGCGTCGCCACCTTCAACTCCCGTGATGCTTTCAAGGCCGGCCAAGGTAGCCAGCCCAACATCACCTTCGAGATCCTCAACGTCTGTGCGTCGTCACTACCCATATCAAGTCGGTTGCTGTGCACTTGCTGACTTGATTGACAGGGCACAACTGCGACGTCGTGACCCTTCGCTGGCGCGGCCCAATGCCCAACCCTGATGCTTCGTCCGCCCCGAACCCGCAGACTCAGGTCATCGGCATCATTGTCCTTGAGACCAAGTTCAACGGCTACGCCAACGCCCAGCCCTTCCTGATCCAGACCGTGTACTCCGAGTTCAACTCTGGCTCGTGGCTCTACGATTTGGGCGTCTTCGTACCCAACTGCCCGGGGCAAGTTGCAGAGAGAGCTTGTGCTGCTTAGGATATTGCTGACTGTTTCGCAGTACGTGAATTTTCCTCTGCCCTTACGATGGCCGCACTGCTCCAATAATGCTTGCTTGCGGCAGTCACTCAAGTATCATAATCTTTTGATCATCCGCTAATTATGTGTCTGTACAGCAACGACAAACACGACCACGAAGCGCGGTGAGAAGATGATTATCCCGGCCAACTGGCATTCTCATCACCACGGCGGTGATAACAACCAGTAGATGTGGTTGATAACGAAACCATGATGAGTATTGGCTATATGCAGCAAATTTGAGGATATGAATCTCAGAAAAGTACCGACTAGCTGTTAATCGTACGCCACAGGGCGCTGTGGAAAATGCTCTCATTCTCTCTATTCTATCAACAGCCGTGGACGTGAGACAAGTGGTCGTCCGGCGTTGCTATTCTGACGCGCGGAGGCCTCATCGCTGCTGAAATGAATCGTCGATTGTCAAGTGCTTGTGAAATAGATACTGATTACGAACGACACAGGTATAGCAGATTATGACGCTTCATAGTGAGTGAAGTGCACTTATACAAAGACGAGCCGACGTTGGCCGTACTGAGGCTGCAGTAAGTGTGTCCGCTTTCTAACGCCGCGATCAAGTGAAGCTGCACGGACCTTCGAATCTGCTACTTCTGCTTGCTCCAGATTCTGCTTTCCAACATCGCACAAAGCAAGATCATCAGCCAAGCTCGCCAACAGGCCTATGGCCGACTCACCAAAGATGTCGTCGCCGGAACATTCGCCTTCGTCGCTACCGCGACTGGGCGTGCGCGAGCGTATCGACACTGCTATCCTCCCGTGGGCGAGAAATGAAGAAAAGCCGCCTTTCTGCGCCACCGACCTCATACTCATGGCGCTGCTGTCGAGAGGCACCTTGACCCGCACGGAAATTTACAGATGGATGGTCGACAATTTCGGCTATTACAGAAAACTTGCGGTTAAAGCGTTCTCTGGCTACAACAGAGCCACAGGAAAGTTGCTCGATGTCCATGAATTACATCGGAAGCTCGGCAAGGCCTTCAGACAGTATGATCTGCCGTTGACTGTGCTCGAGGACGTGAAGATGGGCGACGAAGACGAGGTGGAAGTCCGGTACAAGGTAAGTGCTTCAAAGGGTGTTTTCACACGATTGCGAAGGTCGCCAACACTTGGTCATTTACGATTGTGAAAGTATCCCATCGATAAGCGAAGTCTATGGGTGCAGGTCGTTATTGTCAGCTCCACTTGATCTGTTGTTGCCTTCGAAAAGGCTATGATAGAAAGGGTATAGTAGAAACGGTATAGCAAGGTCTATTTGCTAACGCTCCTACAGGCCCACGGAGCTGCCGAGGCCATGCTCACTATTCGATTGACTGACCCGGGCACAAAACAAGCATTTCCGTTCTTCCGCCTTCCTGCAGAGTTGCGCAACACAATCTATGAGCTCGTCTTCCAGTACCCACGCTCCGGACTCTACTTTGCATCGTCCTGCACCACGCAACCAAGGACACTCTCTCGCGATCTCGATGATGTTGGAGAATTCCCGCCACCGGCTTCCAGCAGAAAACCGTGGGAGGATCTCTACCTTGCCAAGCCGGTCCATGTAATCCTTGAGCCGCTGCTCACCAGTCGCCAATTTTACAACGAAGCGATGCCCGTATTCTTCCAGATCAACACTTTCCACTTCCCGAATTATCATACGATGAGCGCAACCCTCTATGAAATACCTGTAGCGCATAAGAAGCATGTAAGCAGTTTCTCGGGAATCTTCTATGACCTAGCCCTGGCTAACAATTCTCCACAGATCAGATCGGTCAGCTTCAAACTGGCTACATTCATATGGCAGGCAAAGGTGGACGAGAATTTCGTGGCTCTGCTGATGCTGCCCGATCTACGCAAGATGTGCATCCGGTTTGATGAGGGAAATTGGTTGCATGGTGGACTCGGTGTACCAGCGCACCAGAGCATTAAGGAGCATCCGTGCGCGAAGATACGGGGGCAACTGTACGGACTCGAGGAGGCCACATTCATTGGCTGCCCGAAGCTCCAAGCGTTGCTGAAAGACGGCATGTTGCGACCGAAGAACCGCGTGGCTTCACACAAGCCGCCAGCACGTTTTGGCAATGCAACGAAGACGATAGAAATCCCTACATTGCGCAGGAAATGGACGTATGGATGATAGTGTCGAAGAGATCTCCTTCCTCGAGTCAATACGAGGATCGGCAACTGTCGGCAGAGATGACTGCACAGGCTGTTGGTGCTGCACGGAGAGGAGGGCGACTAGCATATTCAGGTCTGCCATGCGCACTAACCGAATGTTACAATTGTGAATTGATCAGCGGCTTGAAGCTGCTCGGAGTAAATGTCGATAGCTTCCAGTATTCGCCCTCATTCACCACCGGCATTGTTCATCATCTCCCGAACAACCTGGGCGCCTAGGCACCCAGGCCGGCCCATCCTTGATGATATCAGTACCAAATCCGTATCGGTGCGGCAGTCGCACCCTGGACCACGAATAGCAATGAGCAGCCTCCGTTGACGGGCGTGAAACTGATCGTGATGGCGTTGTTGACAAGCAACGCCGCTCTTAGTCGGACGGAGGTGTGTGCCTGGGTTTCGGGCATTTTCCCTACCACCGTATGGTGGCAGTGGAATCTTTCCTTCGCTCCACCGAGGTCGTAGGTTGCATCGGCACGCGGCTACCAGCGCCTCTTCACTTTCGTGATCTGCTCGAAGCAGGATACCGGCTGTAGGACTTGCCTCTCCTTACTGTCGAGAGTGATGGTGGTACTGAAGAGGCCCGCCACACTATATCTCCTACGATCGGCGAGTGATGGCTCGGTCTGCCGCAAAGCGAAGAACACATCGAGACGACGCACTTCCCGTTCTTCGAACTACCTCGCGAGCTGAGGGACAAGATTTACCAGATATTGTTCCAATTTCCACGATCCGGTCTCTTCTTCTCGGGTCCTGCAACTAAGAAGCCCATCGTACGATCCCGCAATCTCGAGGACAACAGCAGCTTCGACGATATCACCCGAGACCACGAAACCCGATCTCACATCCTCGAGACTTCAACAGTGCCAGATATTCTGTCTCCGCTACTCGTAAATTGTCAATTCTACCGAGAAGCTATGCCGCTCTTCTACAGCCTCAACACGTTCCTATTTGGCTGTCGAAGAACGATGTCCACGGTCATTGCACGACTGCCTAGGGCCTCTCGTGAGCATGTCAGGTCCGTCGGCGTCCGATACGACCCACGGACGACGTGCACGACCAATGTGACGAGGGAAGTCAATTACGATGAGGTATGGTTCCGTTCTCTGGAGTAGCTGCCTGGAGTGAAGGAGCTCGGGATACAGTTCACCACCAAGGACTGGAATCTCGCGGCTCATGTAACCGGGTGGCCAGTGCCCAGGTCTGAGTCATTTGCGATGTGTCAACGTCCTGGTTTGATCGTGATCTAGTTGCGGGACATTCGCGAGGTTGAGATCTGCGTCGTAGGATGTCTGGCGTTGCAGGAGATTTTGGGATGGCCATCGGTCGATGCAGTGGCTTGAATTGTGAAGCTGGGTTCACTCTGGCTCATACCTATAAGCCTCGCATGTGATTCTCCTTGAGCCAGTCGATCAGTACCGCAGTGAAGTTCGCCGATTGAACTTCCATCCTCTTCAATCATAACCTTCACCTCATGCTCATTGACATCTCCTCATCAAAGCCTCCACTCAAAGCAACGACATGAAGCCACCCTCTACGATGGCAAGATTAGATCCACGACAGAGTGCCCGCGCGCGGATTGCGTTGGCTATCGCTCCATGGCGGGACAACGAAAAGAAGCCTCCATTCAGGAGTGTACAGCTGGTAGCCATGGCACTGCTGATGAGTGACAAAGCTATCACTCCCAAGAAGATCTGCAGCTGGGTCCTAAGCACCTACTCTTACTACTGCTCGCTGGCTATGGATGCATTCTGGGCCCTGACAAATGACGGGACTGGTAACGTACCAGCTGCACAATCGATGCGTAACGCTCTCGATTGAGTACTGGCGAAGCACGAACTGCCCATCACCTCTTCGAGACTCGGGCGAAGTGCTCCAGATGACGACAACATTGCCTACACGATCACGCCCCTGATGGCGGAGCCTTGGCTTGAGTTGCCGGGAGGGCCTTCGGTGGACGAGACCATCTTTCCGTTCTTCAAGCTCCCGGCTCAGCTGCGCAATGCAATCTACACCATGGTATTCCGCTTCCCACGCTCGGGCTTGCATGTCCAAAACTCCACCTGCCGCATAACTGTCATGTCCCGGGACTTGGACGATGCAGTAAGCTCTTAATCCTGGGTGCATCAGGCCGGTAAGGGGCTCAAAGCAAACTCAGTCAGGAAAATACTCTCGCCGCTGCTCATATGCAGACAGTTCTACGAAGAGGCGATGCCAGTATTCTTCGGTATCAACACCTTCGTCTTCATGCGTCAGGACAAGATGAGCCAGTTAATCATAAGTATGCCGGCCTCCCACCAAAAGCACATCAAGTCCATCGGGTTTGAGTACGAGTGGAAAAGTCCCGAGCATCAAGGTGAGAGGCAACGATTCGAAGCCCTTTTGAACCTGCCCAATCTTCGGAATATCACGCTCTGGTTCTATACAACCAGATTCATGGGACGAATTCTGACTTTAGAATGGAACGGCTTGCTTGGCGTGAAGGTATTGCGCGGTATACAGGGTCTCGAGAAGGTCGAATGCATAGGCAGTCCGAAGGCGTTGCAACAGTTCATCGAGGGCAGCATGACCAAGCCGAAGGTGGTCGGGCAGGGTAGCTGCTGAAGATGTCATCTCGAAGGCGAGAGATCAACGAGATGTGCTTGCATAGTTTTGTCGAAGGGAGACTCCTGGAAGGTGTCGAGAAGAGTCCCCAATGAGCAGACTTCTCGATATCAGTGGTTCGAACTCTTGCTCTTTCCTAATTCATAAACCTTGCATGTGATGTTCTCGGGCCGGTCGGTTATTAGCGCTTCACAACTACCACATCGTTTGTTCTTGTTCGGCTTTCGTTCTAACAATCATCGACACCTCATCTCAACAACAACACCTCCACTCGAGCCTACCACCATGACGACACCAGACCCAGTCGCTGATGCACGAGAGAGCCTTCGCGCGCGCATCAACACTGCCATTGCTCCATGGCGTACGAGCAGTGAACAACCTCCGTTCAACACGAAGAAGCTCGTCATAATGGCGCTCATCCTAAGCGACATAGCGCTCACTCAGAAGGAGGTGTGGCTGTGGATGATGGCCAACTTCTCTTACTATCAAAATATTGCTGCGGATGCCTTGTGGAACTGTAACAATTCTGAGACACAGGAAGAGGCGAAGGATCTGCGCGAGGAGCTCGGCGCGGTGTACAGCCTCTACGAGATCCCCTTCATCATAACGAACGCCGCAGCCGCGGACCGGGGCGACGTGCGTTACACCATTACGCCGTTGATGGGAGAGGCTTTATTGCATCTACCGGGAGAGAAGCTAGTCGACAACAGCATCTTCCCTTTCTTCGAACTGCCGGCCGAGTTGCGCGATGTGATCTACACCATGGTCTTCCAATATCCGCGCTCAGGAATCGGTCTTCACTGGCAGGGTCCGTACGTTCTGACTCGAGACCTGGACGATCACTCAACATTCGACCATATGAGAGCTGCGGTAGGCCGCACACTGCCGATAAAGAAGATGTGTGACATTCTCTCGCCACTGCTTATTAGCCGCCAGTTTTATAACGAGGCTATGCCCATCTTGTTCGATATCAACACATTCCAATTTGAGAGCCAGGCGCATCTAAGCAGAGTAATTATGACTCTTTCTGAATTGCAGCGCAAGCATGTAAGATCGGTCGGCTTCAAGTGGGCACACAAGGGCTTCATATATGAGTGCAATCTCGAGGCTCTGACGCATTTGCCGAACCTGAAGAGGCTGGCGCTGTGGTTCGATAGACGGCGGTCCAGCGATTGGTACGGCGCTGAACTGGCGCACATTTGGAAACATAGTGGAAATATGAAGATGCTTCGCAGGGTGCAAGGGTTGGAAGAGATTGAGTGCATCAACTTGCCGGCGTTGCAGAAGCTTATGGAGAGGGAGATGTGCCAGCCGAAAGCGGTGGGATAGGACAGCTGCTTGAACGCTTTCCAGAACCACGAGACAATCAACGAACGTCGGAGTCGAACGACATTCGATTCGATCGGCCGGGGTTGTGGACTTGTGTCCCCAGCAAGAACCTAGCGAGGACAGAATCATAGCATAGCGCGGCAGCAGGGAGGGCAGTATCGACGGCCGGAGAGTACTGTAACAACGGCGTCGTGTTCGACCCTGCACCAGAAAGCAACAGAAGCGGATTTGAAGCAGATTCCGGCACAGCTAATTGGGCGTGGCTGCAGCTGAGCGATGGGACGGACTTCGAGAACGTAGCTTCGTTACCTGCTACCCATTTTATGTGCTCCGGAAATCTCAGCTCGACTCTTGCAGCTCCAATTTCAGCCCAATAGCCTCAAGTTTCGTCGTCACTCGTGAAAGTCGCCGCCCGTAACCCCATTCATAGATCGCTTCAAACCAACACACCCCGATACTCCACTCTCCCCACCGCCTCCTTAGCCAACTGCGGCCACTGCACCAAAAACCGATCAACAACCCGACACAACAACTTCCCACTCAAACTCAGTCTCTTCACCCTAGCCCAACTCTCCACATAAATCGTCCGCATTTTCCCCCTCGTACTACAACCCCTCACATCAAAGAACCTCAACAACACACTCGCGAAAACCAAAACCGTCGCCGTCGCCGGACCATTACACAAAATAAGATCCGGGAAATCGACTTTACCCGCCTCACCCGCATGACCATCCCGAGTATCAGTCGTATGCTTCATCAAGATATCCCTGCACGCTTGCAAACACGCGATAGAAGACATCGGAGACGTGTAAAGACTTTGATGTATCTCCCTCGCCCGCGGCACAGTCACGATCTCGTATTTCCCCGGCCCAATATCTGTCGCCTTCTTCACTTTCCCAGCCATCAGATCTTCCGCCGTCCCAACAGCTAGTTCCTCGAACTCCACTACGCGCTCTTTACTGATGTCATCGCCTTCGTTTATCACGTACGTGCGGTGACTGTAGTCTTTCCAGTTTAGTTTCTCTGCTGCGTCGGGGGCGGTTACGGAGCGTTTGAGCATGGCGAGCATTTCTGCTGTGTGGCCTCCGCTTCCGAGGACTACGAGGAGGTGCGTGGGTTCGTTGGGGTTGCGGCGGCCGTGGCGGAGGGGTTTGTTGCGGGTGGGCGTTAGGATGACGTTGAAGCGGTAGATGGCTGCTGTTGTGAGGAGGGCGAGGAGGGTGGTGAGGAGGGATAGGACGAGGAAGGCCATGCTTGCGGTGATGTGGTGGTGTGGATGTTGCTGTGTGTTGTGTTGGAGTCGAGTGTTGGATGGATGTTCAGAGTTCGGATCGGCAGCGGGGACGCCATTGGCGTTTTGTGTGACGTTGAGATCTGACATGTGAAAAGGCACGATTAGATAAGCATATCGGAAATATAAGGCTTGGCGAGATCTGGATCGAGAAGAAGCCGTAAAATTTGAAGGGCATGTCGACGTTGACGTAAGATATGATTATCGTTATCTCTTCTAGTACCCGTCCCGTCTCGAGAAGCCTCCTCTGCCAGCCTTTCCAATGGGACATCGCCAGTGTCGTTTTGTTGTCCGAAAGATTCGCAGGAATTTGCCTCTAACCTGACACTTGACTATTGGAAAATGGTAAAAAACCACGCCGCATACTGGACCGCACCGAGGATGGATCCGATATCGAGGATGATATCCTTGATCTCTTTGCCGTGTTTGCTGGTCAGCTTGATCGTTGAGAAGCTTCCATACCTGATAATGACCTGAGTAACACAGGCATCCTCGGATTGGCCAGTACCATTTGTGTCGCAAACATTGGCATAAGAGGTTCCGGACGAGGTCACATGGTATCTGTAGGTAATATAACCATCGTCGAGCTTGTACAATGTTTCTGCCAGTGTTTTGCACGTAGGATCAAGGATTGCGCCGGTAAGTTTGCCTAGGACATCATGCGTCCGTGTGACTTGATCGATTGTATAGGTGCTTGATCCTAGAGCAGGCTGCTCGGTCCACCCAACGATACCGCATCGTAATGCTTCCCGGAATTGTTCATCGGTGAGGCGTTGGTCGTACATAACTGTGTATAAGGTGGGTTTCTGCGGAGCGGATGTGTTGTACAAGTTTTTCAGTTTTTTAGAGTCCCCTTCAATCCTGTCAGTAAGTGGGCTTCCTCGTAGAAGCAGGGAAGGCTTACACTGAACATTGGTCTGTAACTGGAGCTGCTGTCCAGGCTCCGTGAACTTGACAGAATCGATTGCATTGAAAGTGTAATAGGCGACTCTCCCGTAAGGACTGTCATCTGTCCACTTGGCCGGCTTCTCGGAGAAGAATGCGTCACAACTTGTATCGTACGCTGGAAAGGTGCATGATCTCCAGCCTTCGGTGAAACTAGCAGAAGCTGCATCATTATAACCACCAAAGAGCGCAAACCCTGGCGCAAATGCCCAGGGTACGATGTTACTCTCGCTCTCCCAGACTAGTCGAAAGTATGTGTTGGTTGCGCTGCCGTAGAAGTAACCAACAATGGCAAAGAAAGCGACGAATTCAGTCCCGATTATTGAACCCGCAGGCAGCCATCTACTCGCGAGACCTAGCGATGCTTCAACAGATGCTCATTAGGATTTGCCTTTCATGACGCCATGACCTACCTCTAACCCAGTTCGTACGGACTTTCCTCCGCGACCCTGTCAACAGAGCCTGGCTGCGTCGGAAGACCAACCACGTAACCAGTCCAACAATGAGAAGCAGTGCAAACACACCTGCACATATACTCCACGCCACAGTGTTCTGATGCTTTGGACGGTATTGATACTCATCGAGGCGAGTAAGAAGGTACCCAAGGGCTGCCAGAAGCGCAATATTAGCAGCGAGGAAAATCGCTGCAGTAATGTAGAACTTCTTGGTGTGCAGGAGTTTGATTTCAAGGGCATCCGCGTTTGCCGGTGCTTGCACGGATTGTTGCCCCTGCACGGGTGATTGCCCTGGTACGGGTGGTTGCCCTGGTACGAGTGCTTGCACTGGCACGGGTGGTGTCGCTTGAGCCGCTTGGGCTTGATTCGAAGCAATGTTTCCTGGGGGCGCGCCTTGTGCAGGCATGTTCACCATGTCTGGTGCTGGCGATCTGGAACGATCGGTCATCTCATGCGATCCCAGCAAACGGTCGCGACTGTTGGTATCTGGCGAATGCCCGATCGAAGGACCTGCGTTGGTAAACTGGTCCAGATGTCGGCCGCGAGGTCCACTGCTGCCTTGCGAGGGAGAATGCATGTCGTTGACAGTCGAGTCTGCGCACAAGCAGGTTTGGGTTTCGTGAATGTGACTCCTGGTTCCCCTATTTGTGTCCTCTTAGAGCAGGTTGGCGGAGTCCTAGTCGACGTAAGAAAGGTAAAAGTTTAGAGGCGAAGAGGTAAATCGAATGAAAGTCAGGCCAAACATCTTATGTAGCACCTTACCGCAGCTCGTCAACCTATCGTGGACGGCCTCCCTATACCACGTCCATAGCCTATGTGGTCGCTGGTCCAGACTGAAGTCGATCGCTACGATACAGCCACGCTGCAAGCCACATCACGGATGGCGTTTCCCCATACCAGTCCGAACATGGTCCAGGTGTGCAACAATTTGACATAAATGAATGACAATTATCTTGAGTGCGCCAGAAGGACCTTGTAGATTACACTGCAAGCGATGAGGTCGGTAGGTCGTGTTTACTGGGGTAAGATTGTAGGATGTTGACCACATCGAAGTGATCTGGTCGTGGGTGGCAAAGTTCATGTCCGTATCAGGGGCTCTGCAATAACGAACCAATCAGGGTCTCGCCTTTTTGCAACTTCTTTGGTGATCGCCAGGCGTTCGTAGATCTTGGCAGATCCGAAAGTCCTCTCTCTATTCTCATAAAGCGTACGCGATGAGGTTATGTCGTAGCCATCGCTCCAAATAACGCTATGTCGAGCTGGAGTGATCGAAGTGAGTCAACGCCAATCGAGTAGGCTCAAAACCACCTGCGAGTGTCATGCAGCAGCGTCACAAACGCAGGCTCCTGCGTTTTCAGACCTGATCGAACAAAAACCCGCCATCATGCATTCAACACATCTAACCATAAACATAGCCTCGAAAATACTGTACACGCCAGAAACGCTCACCCATCGTACACAAATAAAGCCTCCCAGAAACGAACAAGAAACTCATCAGCAAGAACTACGGCCCCGAGGCTGCTATGCGACGACGCCCTGGCCCTGCCGCAACTGCAATATAGCCCTAACATCAGTAACATACTGCAGTCCCTCCAGCAACGGAATCAAATGCAACAGCTCCCGATCCGTAGGGTCCGAGATCCAGCCTTCAATCGGTATAGCATTATCTGCCCACCACAAAAATCACGTTAGCCAAAAAATCGCCATTCAACCATTCATTCATCCAAGCATTCATTCAACCACAACGTCCTGCACCCATGCTCAGCACCTCAAACCTCTCCCACAAACCTATCCCCAAGCGATCACAACCCTTAGTAACGAAGAAGAATAGAGAACAACTCACCTTCCTGAAAAACATAACTCCCCGGAAAATTATCCAAAATCACCACCCGACTCAAATCCGCCTCCACCCTCGACAAATCCTTCACAAACATACCCCCCCGCTGCGAACAATGCTGCCGATACAACCTCTTATCAAAATACTTCCGTTCCCGCTCCAACCAATCCACAACCGGGTCCGCGTATTCCTGCACGCTAGCTGTGAAAACCACGAGCGAGAAATACAGACTCATGGTCCGGAGGAAATGGTGCACGTAAGGGCGGGGGTGGACGTAATATAATATCGGGACCCCGGGAGCCAGCCCCCCTCCAGAACCGGCGGGGGAGGAGTAGGATTGGTTGAGTCGGACTTCGACCATATGGCCCGTCCCCATCCTACCCCCGCGAGCCATGGAGTGGATGAGCGTTTCATCTAGATCTATCACCAAAGTTTTCTTCGGCGCCGTCGGACTATAACTTAGTGTATAAGAGGGTTGTCGTCTCGGAACCAGCGGGCGCGGCGGGGCAGGTAGGCGGGGGTATTTCGTTAGTTTCGAACTCGTTGATGTGGGCGAAGAGGGTGATTTAAGGGAGGACGCTAATTCGTCGTTTGGGAGGTTGGAGGATTTGGAGGCTTGACGAGCGGATTTGCGTTTCCGGAGCGCTTCGTCGTTGGGTAGGAGTTTGACTTTGGCGGTCTTGCGGTGGGGGGCTAGTTCGAGGTCGGGGGTTGGGGTTGGGGAGGAGGTTTGGGACCGGGTGTGGCGGGCTGGGGTATCTTTGTCGTCTGTTCGTTCGTCTTCGGAGGTTAGAGGAGAGGAGGCCATGGAACTCTCCCTCGTTCTTTTAGTAGCAGCAGAGGAAACGGTCCTCTTGGGCTTTGGCTGGATCTCTTTCTCCCCCACCATATCTAGAGTTTCAGGTTTTGATGCAGCACCTCTCCGCTTCCCACCTTTCCGTCTCGATAACAGAGTCCGGAAATTCCGCAACGGCATCACGGCGCTGAAATGCCCGTCGTGGTCGTAGAAACAGGCTATCACGTATCGCCCGGGAGCCGCGAGTGTACTGAATACCACCGTTGCTCCATAAAGCACTGCATGAGCGATTCGTTTGGGGACTTGCCATAGTCTTCCCTCCCTTCCACTTCCAGCATCCACTTTACTATCTTTCGAGCCTAGTAGAGGCGTCTTCTCATCCTCTGTATCGTCTTTCGGTGCGCCTAAGCGTTCGGAGAGTGCGCTGAGGTCTAGATCGTAGACGCTGGTTGCCGCGGACTTCTCTTCGGAGCCTTCGAGGGGAAATTGTTCTTGTTGCTGTTGTGCAGCCGAGCTCGTCCGGGATCGGGAGGGAGGGGAGGGTGGGGGAGTGGTGGTCAGGCGCGAGACGATGTTGAGGCTGTTCATGGCTTTGAGCATGTCATGCGCGCAGAGGATGCCCAGGAGCGCCAGTTCTGTAATGATTGTTGAAGCCTGGAGGGATGATGCGAATGCGGCTGACGGAGGATCGATCGCAAGGTGAAAGCTGTCGGCGGGTGACCGGTGGAGCGGTGGAGGGTGTGAGTGAGGCGATGCGCGGCTCCTTGTCGAGTGTTTGAGGAGGTTGTTTTGTTTGTTGCGACAACGACAATGATGATGGCTGGCGGGGAGGGAGAGCTTCGGGGCGATGATCAATGCCGGTGCCCGGTGCCCGAGCTGCCGCTAGGGAAAGGTTATTATATTGCTTCATGTATGACTCGGAGCATATCAAAACCAATACACTGCCATCACAACAAAAGGACTGGTTGACTGGACTGGAGCGGATATCGACTCACATACGGATTGAAGTGCCACCAGAAAGAATCCCTACTTCGCACACCAGACGCCGGACACCGAAAGGACAACAACCAAAACCAACACCACTTCCAACTACAATACCGCCATCATGCCCTCCGCAATACCTCCCCCACCCCCATCCCTCACAACCTACCTCCGCTCCCTCGAAGACACCCCCCTGGACAAATCCATCACCACGCTAATCTCCCTCCTCAAACGCCGCCAAATCCGCTCCTCCCGCTCCTGCGCATTGGCAACAACCAAAATCCTAATTCAAGTCGTCGAAGCCGGCGAAGACGGAAGTGGCAGATGGCCCTCCACCTCTACTCTCATCACCCGTATCCGAATCGTAGGCCGCAAACTCATCTCCGCCCAACCCAAAGAACTCGCCATAGGCAACATAGTCCGCAGAGTCCTAGGCGTGATCCGTGAAGTCGCTGATCGAGATTCCGAAACTGCCAACGCGGATCTAAGTGGAAGTGAGATTTCTGGTCCCACGTCCCCCGTTACGGGGGAGCGGTCTGTACTACCCATGCGACTTTCGGAATTCAGTTCACGAGACGTACTGTCCGGACGACCAGGTACCGCAGACTCCGTGGCGTCATCGACTTTCAGCTCCCCCGCTGCACCACCACCAACGCAGCAGCAAAGACCGAATCTCATGAATGCTCCGACAGGGACAAGTTTGTTCTCTATTCTACAACATCCACAACAAAACTCCACTCGTACCGCGTCCTCGCCCTACGCGACTCCGCCGGCAGGGACACAATCCCCTGCCTTGCGTCCCTCACCACCCTCTAAATCAACCATCTCCAACGCGGAAGCAGGTGGCGAATCCCTAGATATCAAAGCAGAAGTCCTAGACGGCCTAGCAGAACTCCTAGACGAACTCTCCGTGGTCGATTCCCAAATCGCCGAATCCGCATTGGAGCACATACATTCGGGAGAAGTAATCCTCACGCACGGAAGTTCGCGAACGGTTCAGAGGTTTTTGCTTACGGCCGCGGGGAAGAAGAGGAAATTTACTGTTTTTGTTGCAGAGAGTTACCCAAATAACCATTCAGCGACGCACGATACGCTCGTCAATGGCGCACAGCCGCCTGTGTCTCCAGATGACGAAGGGTCAGGGGTAGAGGGGAAGGGGAGATGGCGAGGCTTGACCGCGGCAGGGGTGACAGTGGTGTTGGTTCCGGATACGGCTGTTTTCGCGTTGATGCCTAGGATCAACAAGGTTCTGCTGAGCCCGCACGCTGTGATGGCTAATGGTTCCTTGCTCGCTGCTGCTGGGACTGAGGGGATTTGTTTAGCAGCTAAGGAACACCGCATCCCTGTTGTGGTATTGGCGGGGGTTTATAAATTGAGTCCTGTTTACCCTTTTGATGAGGAGGGGATGGTGGAGTACGGCGATCCTTCGAAGGTGGTGGGGTTCGCGGAGGATGGGCGGTTTGTTGATGGGGTGGATATTGTTAATCCGTTGTCTGATTTTGTGGGGGCGGAGGGGGTGGGGTTGTATGTTACGAATTTGGGGGGTTGTGCTCCGAGTTATTTGTATAGGGTTGTGGGGGATCATTACAGGGGGGAGGATGTTGATTTGGGGGTTGAGGACGCTGGTTCGAGGGTTTAGGAGGCTGAAGAGAGTGTGGTTGTTGATGTCGTTGTCGCGTTGGCTGTGCGCGGAGTTCATTCGATGGCTGGGGAGGGTGAGAGGGAGAGCAGGGAGGTGGAGGGAGAGGAGAGGGCGAGGTGAAGGGAAGGGAAGAATGCGAGGGGAAGGGGAGGGGGCATGAGAGGAAGAAGGTGCGGAGTCAAGACGCTTGGAAACAGACGGTCGAGGGAGATCGGGGACTGAAAATGAATTGGTTTGGAGGAAGAGCGCAGGGTTTGCGATGCATGCGTGTCCTTCTTCGTATTGATTTGATGAGGGCGGTCTGATTCTCAGCTTTTCTCGGGTCGCTGGAAGAACTACGTTGAGAACTCTACGGTTGCAGGTAGCTGTCTGCAGTTCGCAACCTCTCCCTAGTGTTCATGCTCTGAAGCCCTTCACGGTTTCGCGCTACGACTCGACGCCACCCTCAACTTCAACACCAGGCATACGACCTTCCAGGAACTCCTTCGCCATATCGCCAAGAGGCATCCATTCGACGCCTTCATGCTTGTTGATGTGTTCGATAATGCTGTCGATCATAATCAGCTCAACAAAGCTCAAGACCATGGACGATTGTAGAACTCACCGCTCATGCATCAAAATAACATGCGGCTTCCCACTAACCTGCGGATGAATGCTCATGGGAAAGATAAAAGTCTCATACTCCCTATACGCGAAATCAAACTGCTCCATCCACAACTTCTCAACCACACTCGTATCCACGAACCCCTGCGCTCCCGGCCGACCAGGTATAGGTTGCAACGGCGGCCAGTCATCCAGATGCCAGTTGGCCGGTATCTCGACGACTTTCGACGGCTTGATCTTGGTCATGGGACTCATCCAGGCGTCCGCGGATTTGGCATGGTTGGTTTCGATCCAGGATTCGCTGCTGTCTGGGGCAAAGTAAGGTTGGACATCGTGGTGCATGAAACTGTGGTCGTACAGGATCCCTTCTGCTGCCAGCTGGGGGATGAGTTCCTTGGACGTCGACCATGCGGGTGCGGTGTAGCCTATTGGTCTTTTGCCACCGCAGAATTTGGTCAGGACGTCGATGGAGCGGGTTAGGACGTCTTGTTGTTGGGCGGCGGAGAGTTGGGAGACGAATTCGTGGGTGTAGCCGTGCAAAGCTAGTTCGTGGCCCTGATCACGGACTTTGGCGAGTTGTTTGGGGAAGGATTCGATGCTGTGGGCTGGCGTGAAGAAGGTGGCTTTGATGTTGTATTTATCCCAGAGCTTGAGGAGACGGTCGATGCCTACTGTGGCACCGTAGACGCCGCGAGAGACATTTGTTGGGTTCTGGGGAGCGCCGTCGGTTGTGTTGATCCAGTTTGCTACTGCGTCGACGTCGACTGGACGATGTCGTTAGCTAAGAAGTATTATCTGTGAAAGTGATGTGGCGTACTGCCGTAGCCGACCAGAACCCTTTTCTTTCCCATTGCAGAGCGCTGTACGTATATTGCATCAACGGAGTTGCGAGCTCGCGGGTACTTGGTTCGAGTGTACCTAGGTGCTGTTGGCCGAACTAGCTTCTTGCCCGCAGCTTGACCTTGCCGATCGGCATTGATGTCTTGTCTTTATCATCACGAAGTCTTATCATCGTATCGTCTCTATCATATGTTCGAGTGTTATGGTGTTGTAAGATGTCAAGTGTATAAGACTGCTTTACAACATTGTAGCACGAACCTCGTCAACACACCTTATCGTGACCCAACACAGCTACCGGAGGCCAAGTAGTATCAAAGATGTTGCAAATTCACTGTTCTGGAAGCCCGTATGAGGTTAAAGTGACCACTCATAAATGTTACTGCTATTGCTAATGTAGAGTCAGATCGGCCTGAAGCATGGACAGGAGGCCAAGGTGCAGATCTCGCGATGCATGACCTTCTACGCCGGCTTGTTCAAGGACACGGCGAAAATGGAGTGGCCGAAGGTACAGGACCTCGCCATGACCTTCGAGCCTGTATTGAAGCGAAAGTGGCCGGCTTACCTGGAGGAGATGAATGGTTAGTGTGCCAGCCATCCCCACCGAACCACATCTGCTGACGAATTTATGCAGGTGTTGCTGATGGCGCCGGCGTAAATCTGTCTGACATCGTAGCGATCAACGTACGCACCGAGATTGCTTTCGGTTTGTTCTCGGACGGATGTACGGCTCTGGGGTGGCGGACAGAAGACGCCAGCTTTCTGGCTCAAAACTGGGATTGGTGAGCATGTTCCAATTGATGTGTGGTCCGAGGCGTTAGCTGACTCTGTCAATCCTTTCCAGGATGGAAGCGCAGTAAGTCTTCAACCTAGGACTGAGGTCGGCCGTTGCGTAGCGGAAGACTTTGTTAAACAAGCACAGGAAAGAGAACCTGGTCGTCCTTACCATCGAACAGCAAGATAAGCCAACGATCAAGATGGTGACAGAGGCTGGCCTAATCGGCAAGATTGGCTTGAACTCGGCAGGCGTCGGCGTGTGCCTCAACGCTATCAAGGTCAAGGGCATGGACCCGACTCGCCTTCCCTGCCATCTCGGTCTTAGAATGGTGCTGGAGAGTTCGAGCCGGGAAGAAGCTGTCTCCAAGCTCGAGAAGTACGGCGTTGCGTCTTCCTGTCATATGTTGGTCGCGGATGCTTCGGGTAGTATCGGGCTGGAGTGGAGCTCTGTCGAATTACAGAAGATCAAGATGAACAGCGGCGAGCAGGTCTTCCACTCTAATCACTACCTGGCCAAGCACGTCGGTGTCGAGGATACCAACTGGCTTGGGGACTCGAACTTCCGCGTGACCAGGATTGAAGAGCTGTGCAAGACTCTGGATGGTACGCCCACGACGCAAAGTCTGTTCGAGCTGTTCAAGGACGAGGCAAATTACCCAGGCTCCATCTGCCGAGCCCAGGTTCAAGGCAATGGCAGTGCCAGCTTGTTCAACATTATCATGGATCTCAAGCGATGCGTCGCCACCGTGACGTTGGGAAGGCCAGTGTCGCCCGAGGAAGTTGTTCAGCTGGCGTTTTAGTTCGTAGCATGGAATGCGTCCCGTCACTTAGATCAATCTCGTGCGCTGGTGATGGTCGCAGTTCGCCACGGCTGACCTAAACAGCCACCATTACACAATAGGTAGTCAGCAGAAACGAGGACAAGTCGTATCGTGATGTACATTTCTATACAGAAGGGGTATATTGCACCGCTGGGAGCTGGAAGAACGCTTGAACGCAGAGCAATAATAAGACACAGCCCATCAAGGTATTGCTTCATTCATTATCGAGAACATCGTCCTCGACGTGTCGGCGACCCACATCGTGGAGTCGCTGGTGTCGTTTTGAAACATCAGTAACGCGCCGCCATCGACAAAAGTGGCTGCTAGCTTTGAACTGGTAGTAGCACTCTGCAGAAGCGCATAGCTTTCAAAGTCTGAACCGGAAGGATCGACCTAGCCGATTAATTAGATGGCTCCAAGCGCAGACGTTCAAATTCACTCACCAGTCCACGCACAATGGTCCCGTTCGCAAGCTGAAAGTGCACCTAAGTTCCGTCAGATCAGCGGGTGCCTTTTTTTGCATTTGATGTCCGCAAGGTTTCTCACATATTCGGACTGCTGATCGTCATTGCATACTGCGATTGCGCTGCCACTTGCAATCGAGTAGTTGGACGAAGATTCTGGGCCTATGCTCCAGCCATCCTAAGTCGAGAGGTGGAACAGTAAGCAGGGGTACTAGCAACTCATTCGGGGACACTTACGTTGTCGTAGTAATTCCAGTAGTTTTGTGTCACGATACCGCTCGTGTTTCTCATGTAGACATTGATGTAAAGCTCTTCTGCTTCGACATCGTCATAGACGACACATGCCACGCCGCTGTTTGCATCGCTGTCGCTGAAGCTGAACCATTCTGTCCATCCCGTTGAGGTGTCGTTAAATTGATAGCCGACCTCCTGTACGTAGCCTTCGCCACTACCGTAGTACACGCGAACGCCGTTCATGCCGATATGGTCCGAGCATGCTGCAAGACCTGCCGTGCCGGATGTGGAGGCTGGATCGTCGGTAATGGCGTATGGCGTGCTCCACGAGGTTGCGATTGCATTTGCGTCGAAGTTCGTGGAATTTGTCGTCTTCACAAGCCCGCTGCCATCAATGTAGAAGATTTGGCGGTACTGGACGTCATTAAGCGCATACGAGACAGCAGCCAAGGGCGAGCGTGCTGTAGCGTCCGTCGTCACCACAGACTTGTCAAGCAATGAGCTATCCTCCAGGGTCCAACTATCGTCGTAGTAAGTATTCTCAATGATCCTTCCATCCTGATCCTGATAGTACATGTACAACCGCCCGCTACCGTCGGCTGACACGGCTGCGGCAAAGCCGGTGCCCGACATGGCCTCGAGCGGGCCGGTCGCAGTCGTAGTGGTAGTATTACTCGTGCTTGTATTGTTGAATGTATACGGCGCTGGCGGTGTTGCCGATGAGCTGTCAGCTGTTAGCATCAGACCAGAACATGTACGTCGACGTTCGATTTACTCTTTCTTGCTAGACTTGGTCAACAAGGTGCCGAGCACTCCCCCAAGGACTGCTCCCAGAATCACGACAACCGCGAGGACGATCACGGCTATAAGAACTCCCCTTCTCATCCCGCAATAACGACGGGACTTGTGAGGACCGTCAGCCTCATGTGCAGCGACCGCCGGTCTTTTCGCATCGTTGTCGATGTATGCTGGTCTGGTCTGTTCCGGATATGCTGGAGCGGCCGCCTCGTTGTCTTCGCCCGCAAAATAGTTTCCGTGCTCTTGCTTGTTCTGTCCAGGAGGTACGATTTCAGGCGAGTTGAGAGACGATCGTCGTTCTATGGGCGCGACTGTGCCTTCCACCACCTCCGGACCGTCCACCACCTCTCTCACTTCCAAACCTCCATGCTCAAGCGCGCTGTATCTCGCGTTTGTATCCATTGCTCGCGTTGCTATATTCGACATTAGGCAGAAATGACTGACTGAATTGAAGCACGCGATCGAAAGGAAGAGGTGGAAAGAGAACGGAGACTGCCACTCTCTGGGTGGGAGGATCGTTGGCAATCATACTCCCATCGTTAGGCGAAGCCATCATGGCCCCAAAGCTGGGCGCCCATGATAGCGACCCCTGTCTTTCGCTGAAGTGAAGGAAGCCGCTGCGGTTGGCATCCTGAATGCACAGACCTTTTTTGATCTTTTCTGCAGATACTGGGTCGCTGGACCTGAGCTCATCAGTGGTACAAAACTGTAATTTCTGCTACGATGTGCGGTGATTTGATGGGAGACAAAGTGATCGAAGGAGTTCATATGCGTATGACAAGAAGATCAAAGCGGTGGCTCTTGGGGTTGATGACCGGGAACGACCGCCGTTACCCGCTGCTATTTGTGGACCACTCCATTAGCGCCATATCTCTGGGCACTGTGTTGGGCGGTGCTGTATTTCTAGTATCTTTTGTGTGTAGTGAACATAGGTTGTTCTCAAGATACTGAAGCGCTACATATTTCCCTGCCATCGAATTGCTACAAACTTCTTGTCACACAACCAAATACCGGCAGCAGAAGACGACCAATGGCCATGCCTTCGGCCATGAAGTAGACTGGCAACATGCACTGTCAGCTTGCAGCCAGCAATGATGAACCACAGGGACTTTAGCACGAGAGTCGATCGCCTGTCTAGTCATGTGGTTGACCGATCGTGGGGCGTGCCACTTTCATATAATATCATTATATGAAACGTGCACGCGCAGCGCATGAATTTGCTACCTCTTCATAGCCGGTCCTCTTAGGACTACGTGAGTCAACCATGCGGCCAGTAATGTTCACCGCGAAGGTAGCGTCGTCTTCCAGGTCGTCGTCGTCCACCAATTCAATGGCATTTTGCTCCCAGAAAGACCGATAACGCTCCATATGTTTGTGGGGAGATGCGTGGGCGCCGATTCGTGATGGACGCGGCGGAGTGTCTTGTAATGTCATGGCAGGCTCAGTGGCGACGTCTATTACATGTGGCGAGGATAGAGCACCGACGCCGGTCGAGAGCCGCAAATCTTGTGTCCGCTGATCAGTCTTCGTCAAGAGCGGTCGTGCTTCGGCGCGATCTGTTGTCGTTATGCCGTGAGTATTGAGCCAAGAGAACAACGCGCCATCCGCACCCATCTCGAACGGCTGTCTGAGCCACGCTACTTCGGTCGCGGGCCGCGACTGCGACAACACGCTTTGTATATCTTTTTTGACCCGCTCGAGGATGGCGCAAACTTCCGTGGCCTGGACTGAATCCAATGTTGAATCGGCGTAACTTGGACAGGGAGCGAGGTGGCGCCTCCCAGCCTTGATCTGCGAAGCCAGTTCGTCCAGCGATGACATTGGATCCCGAACTCGAATGGGACATTCACGAAACACAACTCCGTATGAATGCAGGGTTTCTGTTGGGAATGACATGTATATATGCACATTTATACGGATGTCGCACCCCGGGAGCCTTGCCGCTAGTGGCTGAAGATCAGATAGTACTGCGGCTAGCTCACTCCGTTTAAGGCTTTGTGGTGAATGATCGGACAGCCACAGACGGAGGGATCGAATTTCGATGGCCTTGGGTATCCTTCCGCCAATAGCGGCAATGAACCGCGCGACCAGCACCCTCGTCATCTTCAAGTACTTTGTGTCTTCATCGTGGCCGCGGTGGTATGTTGACCCAATGATGTCCAGACGAAAGTCGTTACAGAAGACAAACTTGGCTGCATCTTGATTTATCTGTCTGCATGTTCTAAGAAGCGCCAGATTGTTCCATGGACCAGTGCACTCTTCAGGTCCGTGCTCGTACTGTACTGAACCGCCCAGCTCATCGGGGTCGTGGTAATCGCAGGTGTCATGGTAGTGCCTTGTTCGAAGCACGTATGTCTGTTTACATCGACGTGCGGTACGTTCGCTTCTGATCGTCGGCCGATCTATGGTCAGAGCAAACTTGTAAATTTCGTCACGTATCTCGGCTGGCAGTCGATTCAGTATTGAGTCGTCCATTGCCTCGTGGTTGGAGGCTGAAGCTTTGCTGGCTGATTGTAGAACCTTCAAGGGGATGTTATACTAGTATTTTCTGGAATTGCTGTGAGTCGGCAGTGATACGTGCTGACTGCTAGGCAGTGCTGGCTAAAGCCCTAGCTTGTAACAGCACTACACGCTCAATCGGGGATATGGTCTGCTAAGATGATGAGTGCACGGCTCTTCTCTATCCGTAGCCGTATTGAACCTGGCCAGTAGGATATCAGCCGAATCATGGCATTGCACACCCTGGATTGCGACCTGAGCGACCTTGCGAGACGCAGGTGAGCTACGATGCTGCGCTGTGAATGAGATGAATCGTCCAGCTCGAGCGACGCGTTCAGCCAGCCTGGTAGCAGCCGTATCATATAAAGAGCCTACATCAACAGGCTGTGGGTTCTTCACGCCATCTCTCCATCCTACATATATGGTATCGTGCCGATTTTCAAGAAGCGGCTGCTCGCGACGAGTTCCGGAGTGGTGGTGAAGGGTATTTGGGGGTTTTAGACTGCACGCGTTCGTTTCGGGCTATCGTGGCCTTCAGTAATGCCTCATACGCCTTCAGATGCTGTGACAGGGGTGCCCATCAGTGTTCTTGACATGGGCCGTCTCCTGCAACAACATCCTGGGAACCTCCTGCTGCGCTCCGGGCCGTGCGGGACAGCGCACGAGCCAGCCTCACCAGACCTCATGTCTTCTTGCAACGTCGCGTCCTCACCTCCTCAGCTCTTATAGGACATATGCGTATCGGAGACGAAAGCGACTCGACAGGCAGAATCCCATTGCCGAAAGCAACAGCCTCGTCGAGTAAATGCCAGAGCTGTGCTGAATCTGCCCATGCCCTGCCTTACTGCACGATGATGACCAAATTCCCGAAGCCATTGGGGCTGAAGCTCACGTACCAAAGCATGTTCACTGCTTTAGGCAGGGCTTCCCTACGATAAGGCCAAGGCTGAGCCCGAGAGGCACTTTATTGACGCGAGCGGAAAAAATCTCGACGTCACGAACGCACTAGCAGTTCCGCACTGTAACATTGTGCAGTTAGCAATCTGGTGGATGCGCCATGGTCCACGTACTGTGGACATTGGCATGGAAACCAGCGGGCATCGCCGGTAGACACTCTGCCTTGTCTGGCGTCAGGCGGATATAGGAGCAGTAGTATTGGTTACAGCGTTTCACGCACACAGTATTTCTCTCCTCGACTTCACCTCAACACCATCCAGGCTCAACCCCATCCAGGCCACACGATGCAGCTCCCTCTCATCGACCTAGCCGATATCAAGGACGACCAGTCTCAGCTAGTCATTGCGCGCGAACTTGCACGAATCAGTCGCACAGTTGGCTGTTTAGTACTCATAAACCACGGCGTGGATATCCAACAATTTGTCAATGTGGCACACAAACTCTTCGATATGCCATTGGATGAGCGACAACAGTGGCCGCTTGGAAAGATCGAAGACTTCGTTGGTTACGAAAATGATGCTCTCCCTGGCGTCGACCGTCTGTGGATGACTGGCGCGACGTTCGCCACTCCAAGAGCTGGTCTACCTGACCTTTGGCTGTCTTATGTTGACCAAATCGACGATTTCAAGTCGTCTTGCCATCAGCTCATACAGAAACTCCTTGTATATCTTGGCATCGCGTTGCAGGGGCACGACAGCGATTGTTTTGCGAAGCGGCATACTACGGATGACAATATACAGCAGTTTCGGGTCCGCCGATATGCGCCAGGCTCTCTTGGTGTTGACCACTGGTTTCCGACGACCGCAAAAGGCTCTCTTAGCATAGGATTCGCGTCGGACGGCGACGTGGAGATTGAGACAGCTCCAGGCGACTGGCGAACTACACCGCATGTCGATAATGGGCTTCTAGTCTACCTTGGTGATGCGATCCCGTACTACTCTCGTGGTCACCTACGGAAAATGCGATATAAGCCAATCTGGTCGCCAGAGGTGGCGAAGACCGCAAGGATCGGCATGACTTACAACAGCACCACACTACTAGACACGACCTATACGAAAGATCGCACTTGACTAGCGAAGGCTGTGGTTGCTGGTGGCCCGGAGTATCGTGCTGGATTCTGTCGTCGTAGCATTGACCGAATTGGACGATTACAGTAGTCTGCGGGTTTACTGAGCGACATGGTTCCAGGTCGAGAGCTCAGAATAAGGGCTGTACTAGGCAAATACATGATTATCGGTGAATGGAGTTAGTATAAACACACGAGGAATCCGAGCAGCGAACCGGCCAGAGAGCACTATCCGCCATTGGATTTACATCACTGGAAACACACACGAGATTGTTGACAACGAGCGGACCGAGCCAATATCATCTGTAGAGCATTGTACTGCGCGCTAGTTATGTGCACTACAACATCTTGAGCAACAAGATGCCTGTGTGATCACGTAATTAACTTCTTGAATGCAGTAGACAACATGACTCCCTTCGGAATGAAGCTAGACCGCACTATGCCAGCCAAGCCCGTGCAGGTGCTTGCTCAACAATCACCTCAATGCCCGTTCGCCATCTCACCCTTCCCACCATCAGCCACACCGTTAGTGAGATCCATCTCCTGCTCAAACTCCTCTTGTATCTTGATGACCTGCTCCAACTTGGCTCGATCAAGCTTCTCGCTGTGGTACTGCGCCAACGACTTCGCAGTTCGGATGACGTTCTTGATCTGCCTCCCGTTGATGTTGGCTTGCGCGAGACGATCGTATCCATCCTCGTCCAGTTCTACACCGCCGTCCATCTTCGAGAGGAAGTTCTTCCAGATCTTCTTGCGTGACTCGGCCGTGAGGTCGTTGTACTTCAGTGGGACGTGGATGCGGCTTTTGAAAGCATCGTCGAAGGTGTTCACACGATTGCTCGTGAGGAAGAGGATGCCCTCGTAGTACTGCAAGGACATTAGAGAAAGCTCCTTCTGACGTTGGGACAGAATTCAAAGCGGAGCTCCCGGTTCTCGCGGAATTGCAAGTCTTGAAGACCACAGAAGATACATACTACCGCATAGTTAGCACGGTGTCCTTTCATTGCACAATGACCCTTAAACTTTACCCTCTAGTACTCTCAGAAAGATGCTCACGAGAGAATTCCGCTCCATGTCGTGTAAACTGCGGCGTTCGAGAAACACGTCCGCCTCGTCGATGAGTAGCACAGCTTTCCAGGTCGATGCCATGTCGAGTATGCGGGTGAGGGTGCCATCCAGCTCGGACGCGTTCGTGCCAAGATCGCCACTCGATACCATGTAGAGCGGTCGCTCGCAGTACTCCGCAACTGTTTCGGCTGTGAGCGTCTTGCCCACACCTGGCGGGCCATGTAACACCATCTAGTAACACTAGTCAGCCAAGTTCATCCCGAGGAACCCTTACAAGCCACACTCACAATCAAACCCTTGCCTTTGCCCTTCACGATGTCGTCGAAGTCGTGGTTGTTCTGCGAGTGAGTAGTGACCAGGGCTCGCACCAGATCCTTCTGCGCAGGAGGCAACACCAACTTGTCGAAGCAAGCAGCATCCCATCCTGGTGGGCTCAGGCGATCGACGAAGAAGTCGAACCACCGCTTCTCGGCGAAAGAGAAGCCTCGCACCATCGCATTCGCCAATAGACACTGCTCGTCCGTGAGCGGATCAAGCTCGAGCTTCTCTTGTGGCACCAGATCAAGTGTCTCCTCGTTCTCGTCGTCGTCGGAGTCGTAAAGATTGTTTGAGCGAATTTTACGGCGCTTCGATTGCTTGTCCTCATCCGACTTGAACGGAGAGACCGTAAAGCTGTGGTTCGAGTTCAGACGGTGATATGTTTTTGTATCGACGACAACTCGGCCTTCAGTGTTGTATCGGTTGATTCCGCAACTTGTGTACTCCAGTGCCACGCCCTTGTAGTTGTAGAAGTGCATCCCAGCGTGCTGTTCGAAGCGGTGGGCGCGCTCAACCAATTCAGCTTTCACTGCCTCAGCGTCGCTATGACGGGCGATCGGAAAGGCGGTGAGCTCTGTGATACGCTCAGAACCACGGAATGCACCCACTAGGCGTGACGTATTCCTTGTACCAAAGTCTTCGCCATCGAAATCGACGTACTCGAGGTACAGAAGAAGACCAGGGTTGTCACCACAGACATACTCGTACCTGTCGAGTCTGAACGCTCGTGCTTGGCCGAAGACGGGAGCGTACATCATCGCTCCAGGACGGAAGACAGTCCATAGACTGCTGTAGGTCATCATGCCCTGCTCGGACAGGTTCTCGAACTCGTCGATAGTATCCTTGAACTCTTCGTTTATCCAATCGAGGAGCAGATCCAGATGCGTGGCCGCCTCGGAGTTCTCTTCCAGATCCTCGCCAACTTTCTCGAGCTCGTTGCGGTAGTGGAAGAGTGCATGGTACGGCCTCGGGATGGTGATGTCCTTGGTGTGGAACGAAATGCCTGGGAAGCTGCCGATTGTGTTCTTCAGGATGTCTTTGAGATGCTTCGAGTTAATCTGCAGACAGACGCTCTGCACATGCTTGTTCGAGCCATCCATGTGGCGAACAAGGCACAGTGCGAACTTGCTCCACCAGTTGACCTGCTCCGGCACTTCCTCATCGACGGTCTCGGCATAGTACTGCACGCCCTTATCGGTATGCTTTTTGTCGAGATGCCTGTTCTCGAGTCAGTCCTATATCGCGTAGCATGCTCGCCGAAGGTGCAAGTGTACTTCAACTCAGCTCGCATCTCGCCTTCCTCGATAGCTTTGCGCAAAGCGATAGTCTCTTCGTCAAGCTTGAGATCATCGTGCTCGCTATCGTCCGCATCGCCGTTGGTGAGTTGCTTCCTTGGGGCCCTGCCGCCAGTGCTCTTTCGAGCAGTCTGTAGGGTGCGTGCCATCTGATGATACGTCTATCGGATGTTGTAAGTGCAGCTTGACACTTGGCGTTGTTGAGATGTAGGATGTAGAGATAGGAACGAAGCAGAAGAGGTGGGGTACTTGTACCTTTGTATGTCAAGGCTCCAATGTGAAGGCAACAAGGCTTGGCAGGTCGTGTTCAGTCACCGGTCAGTGAGTCACGGCAGATGCCTATGTTGGACCCCACTATGCCACAGATCTTTTGACCGGTCAAGCTGGGTTGCTGTTGGATATGAGGCGGCTAAATGGCGTTGGAAGACTTGAGGCAGCAGGAGGCTCGGGCCCAAGGTGTAGTGGCCATGTCTATACCACATCATCGCACGGCATGTAGATACACGCTCTCACCAGAGATTTCGGGATCACAGCCTTTGGCGGTGTCTGTATACGTTGTGAATGGAAGTAATTGGTGACGAGTGATTGGGGAGAAGAGGTGAAGTCGAGCGATATTCTTGGCGTTGGGACGATGGTCTTGGCAAAACGTGGCCAGTCGACGAGGTCTCTCGATACCACAAGGTACTACACGATGAACTAATCTCAAGCACAGTGTGGACGAGGAGCCGACATGATAATGAAACTATTCAACCAGCCGAGAAGCCATCGACACTGTCAATATGTGTGAAGATACATGCTATGTGATGATTACATATGCTACAGTCTTGTGGTATCATGTGAACCCATATCTGCGCCTGTACAACGCCTTTTCCTGCGTCCAGCAGATCCAGATCCTACTCTCCGTCCGTTCATCATCACGCTGAAATGCTAGATCAAAGCAAGCAGACACACCGCACCACGACAGTCGCCTAGAAGTTGCTAGACGGGTTGACCGGGCGACTCGGATTGTGGTATCGATCCGGTGGTGCCTGTAGACCCTGGGATGCTCGCTTTTCTCGTCGAATGCTGTCGTCTCGCGAGTCGAGGAAGTCATCCTGCTGTGCACCTTGCCGCTTCTTCTTGCCCCAGAGCCGCCATGCTACCAGTGCGATACCGCCAATCAAGATCGCACCACCAATACCACCCACGACACCGCCGATAATGCTCTTGCTCGACGTTGACAGGTTGCCGCCACTCCCGCCGCCGTTCTGAAGTGCTGGCTTGAGTGTTGCGGTCGCGTAGCCAGTTGTGCTTGTCACGACGTGGTTTGTTGTCACGAGCCGGCTTTGTACAACACCGTTTGATGTCCAATATGAGGTGTATGTTGATGGAATAGTGGCTTCCGCGAGAAGTGCCGAGGTGATGGTCGTTTTTCCAGTCAAAGTCGAGCGATCAATTGTCGATGAGCCGATCACGACAAGATTGCTGGCGCTTCCAGTCAAGGTCTTTACGACGCCACTTGAGGTTTGCCGCGATGTTACGGGAGCCAGTGTCGACGTTTTGACACTTGACGTGACTGTAGACCCATCGGCATTTGTCGTGGTGACCGCAATGGTGGTAGGTAGTAATGTCGAGCTCTCTGCTTGTGAGGAGGTCGAGGAGTCCTGGGTAGGCGTGGCTGAAGGATCCTGGGATGAGGTCGAGTCTGCAATTACGAGGGTGTCTGATGTGGTTGGCGTCTCGCTAGCCGATGGTCCGTCGGTCGACGAAGAGCCATCGGGGGTGGTTGACGGACTGGTTACCGGGTCGGAGGTAGTATTAGGATCTGGTGTTGCGGAAGTGGTATCAGAGGGGATCGTGCTCGAGGTCGGCGGATCGCTGGTCGTAGGCGGCGTGGAGGTACTTGTTGGCGGATCGGTCGTAACGACAGATGAGCTTGAAGTTGTCACTGGGTCCACGCTTGTCGAACTCGTGGTTTCGATGGCCGAAGAGGATGTGCTGTCTACCGTAGACGTACTCGACGTAACACCAGTGCCCACCACCTGTCGCTTGTTGGGCATGATGCCTTGTGGTACCTCTTCTGCGTGTATTGTTGCGAACCCCAAGCCGAATCCAAGAAGTGCGAGCATCGTGAGAGAGCTCTGTTGGCCGTATGTACAAGAAGTTGTTCTCAAAGCCTTAGGAGATTCGCCCGTTCGATTGGTGCTTCGTGTGATTGCTGTGCGACGGAGGCGAGGCTGAAATAGGGAGGCGAAGGATTCCTGCGCTTCGAGCGGCTATCACGTTGGGAAGGAGCGAGTGACTGTAGTGAATAATGTAAGTAGGACAAGAAAGATGCAGAAGACGACGAAGAAACTATGGACACGAGAAGTTGACAAACACTGGGTGACGAGGAACACGAGCGTATCGACACGGCAGCCTGTCCCAAACCTGAAGCGGTGCAGTCCCTTCATTTAGCGTCCCCGTTATAGGTACGGGGGAAGGCGGGAAGCGCCACCGTTGCTGCCGCTTCACCGAAACGTCAAACTCCGAGTTCACGACGACATCAAAATCTTCTTGATGGCCATCTTATTAAGGGCGTGTGATGGACGGTCGCCGTGTTTCTGACCATCACACACGATTCTCTGCGATGCAAGACGACTCCAGCGACTCTCAGAATCGGGGATGGAACTCTGGTACGAAGCGCAAGCGACAAGAGCCAAGGCTCGTGTTTCGCGCTCTGTTTGCGATCCAAGATTCGACGTCAACGTCACGCGAGAGCAGCGTGACAACGACACGGCCATGCAACCGCTGAGACTTCGCAACAATTATTAGTTTGCGAGAGCAGATGTGGTCCAAACATCTAACGTTATGTCCATCGAATATCCTGCTGCAGGATTGTGGCATATGCAGTCGTACACCGTGATGGAATCACCAAGGCCACCGCGGGGTTTCATGCGACCTCATTGGTACCCTGGTTTTCGTAGAGGACATAACGAGCCTCATCACCCCATAAGGAGTTATGCACGCTGGAGGATCCATGATTCATAAGCGAGCTTGGGATTTATGAAGAGAAGAACGAACATGCATTGCAACATCTCTTCACAGCAACTTGCCATGATGAGGGCTTTCTGGGCTGAGACGGATGCAGCATTGTGCCGATGGGTGAATGTCCCACCGCCATCCAACGGTGTAGTACAAATGGCAAGCTATCAATCGACTACACATCTACAAATGAATCACCATTGAGACAGCTTAATACACCCTGATATCCAGCAGCGTCAAGTTTTTCTGATCAGTATTAACACTACTGACTCCGCAATGTCGAAATCTGTACTGTCGCAAGGCTCGCTCATCCTCGTGTGCGTTGACCCTTTCCGACTTTTGCATCTGATGGAGACCGTACTGATGACAGCAAACAGAACTGGCGCCAACGGATCAGTGGGTGGCGCCGTCTCACTTCAGATCCTGAAGGCAGGATACCACTTACGAGCCGTCGTTCGTAACGAAGAGAAAGGAGGATATCTCCGCGAAGGCCTCAAGGCTCAAGGTTATGGCGAAGAATCTGTGCAAGTGGTGCTCGTGCCTGATATGGCAGCCCCTGGATCGCTCGATGAAGCCCTAAAGGGTAAGCTAGAAAATATGCTGATTCATGACCCGCAATGAGTTGACAGCTACGTCAAGGCTGCATCGCCATTGCACACGTTGCGAGCGATGTGTCGTTCGCACACAATCCGAACGAGGTCATCACACCAACACTGGCCTTACTACAATCTGTACTCGAATCTGCGGCTAAGACAGCCAGTATCAAACGCTTCGTTCGTATTTTTCAGTGTTTAAAACACTGTCTCCTGCTAACACGGTTTTCTACCCAGGTATACACTTCCTCAACTGGCGTGCTACCTCTCCTGGATCAGAAGGTGCACCTCACGCCTTCGTCTTGGGTGTCCAGCACTATAGTCGACAAGGCTTGGTCTGAGCCCTACGGACCCGAGAACAAAGCTACCATATATTGTGCAAGCAAGTACCTGTCCGAAAAAGCATGCTGGGACTTTGTGCGCGACCGCAAACCACATTTCGAGCTCAACGTCGTCGTGCCCAACTCACACGTTGGCGCCTTTTTGCATCCCAAACTCATTGGGTCGCTCAACGGGATCGTCTGGGGAATGTGGATCGGAGACGAGTTCGCCGTGTCCGTGAGCCATATGATCGTCGGCCTCAACGGATTGATCAACCTGGAGGACTCCGGGCTTTTGCATCTGGCGGCTTTGACTCAAAGCGATGTCTCGGGCGAGAGATTGCTTGGTATCGGCGAGGTCTTCACGCACGACGACCTCATCGATGTGATGGCGAAGATAGATCCTGATCGCAAGCTGCCTCCGAAGATGGGTAAGGATTGCCCTGTCGCACATGCTACTGTGGATATGGAGAGGTCTTTCGAATTGACGAGACGATTGGGAAAGGCAGAATGGACGGGTGTGGAGGAGAGTGTGAGGCAGCTCGTTGACTCAATGGCTCCTTACGTTCAGGGAGAGTGATGCAATCCACTAACACCAACTCGCCCCATCTCTTCTCATGATCTCATTCTAGCGCCGCCTGATCAACGTTCCTGACCGCATCATCGCAGAACTCAGGATTGAACCCAACATTCTGACCACAACCCGTGAAACCTTTATTCCCACGATAGACACCGTCGCCGTTCGGACTAGCTTTTTGGATTATGCTTTGACGAACCACAACAAGGCCATCGGCTGCAGGACCAAAGGTGACATTGCCGATGACTGGCGTCATAGTATTGGTATCGTTGGTATAGAAGTACTGGTTCCGCTGGCAGATGTTGGCAAGAAAGTAGCCACCTTGAAGCATACTCGGCTGATTGATCACAGCCTTTAAGAATTTAGCACTGTATGTGGTGAATTTGTCTTGCTTCATGAATTGCATATCGTACGCTGTCGGGCTGACGCCGGGACCGGAAACAGGATTGGAGGCAACAAGCCACGCCGCGTTGTTGCTGAAGATGTTATTGTCGTTACGCTGGAAAGCGGCGTTATTGGGCTTCAGCAGAGCCAAACGCAAGAAGTATCCTTCGACGAGTGTGGAGACTATGGCTGGTACAAGTCCAGCTACTGCGTTGTCGTTCGGTCCGCTGATGTACGCAGTTATCGGCGCCTGCACAACTGTATTGGGGTTCCCGCCGATAATGGTAGCGCGATGGACGTAGGGCATGTAGAGACCGGCACCAAGCAACGCACCCTGGATCTTTGCTGGTCCCATACGGATGTCGTCCTGGTAGGATGCATCGACGAGGACCGGGTGATAGTCCTCCGGAAACCCATTTGGAAGTAGCGAGTCATCTTGCGTTGGCAGGTCTGCAAGTACCACCAGACTGATACCGAGAACCGAGAGGCCGTAGGTAGCATCGAGAGCTTGTTGACAAGCCGCTTTCGGTACGGGTACGATGAACCATGCTAGCGGAGATCAGCAGAGTTCTCAAGCCTGGCCTGGTCGACCTCATACTGTTGTTTGCGGATGCTGTGCAAAGATTGGAATTGTGTGCGGCGACTTCGTTGGGGCACTGGGCGTTGCCGACCTTGAACAGGACCGCTACTATCAGCAAGGAGGTAAAGAAAGAAAGCATTACAACTGCTCGTACGGAAGTTGTTTTGTATGAGGTTTGGGTGTTCGGAGGTCTTGGACGAACGTCTTATGTACAGACTGAAACCAACAGATGGTAGCGTCATCATCCACATGCCGACCCAGGACAGTGTACCTATGTGTGCTCCCACCATTTTGGCCGCAAGCTCCATTCAGCGTCTAAGCCGTTAAGGGCAGGGCGTGGTCGTGCGATCGACCGCAGTGTTTAGTCGACTCATCAGCTTTCACATTGTGGAAATGGAGCATAGGTGGTTACATTTCCTCGCACAGCATTAGTACCCCAAGCTAAGTCGTTGTAATAGCGATGATAGGTTTGACAATACGCCGAAGAAGCAGCCAGGTATCCTGGGTGTATGCAGAAAGGGCTAGGACAGTCACACAGGGTCGACCATGTTGGGGCAATGCGTGAAAAGCTTGTGGCGTCAACCCTGGAGGCGGTGAGTTGCGTAGATGGCGCTCTAGCAGTGGTCGCAGTGGGCAACAGCCTGCAGACGCACGATTGATTCTGAACAAAGAGATCCGGCGTGCCCGCAGCGCCGCTTGAGCTTTGAGTAATGCTGATCGCAGGCGGCTGCTCGAAGTCAATTGATTGGATCACGCGGCCGTCGTTTGGCCTGGAACCATGCTGCATCGTCTCCGTGCAAGATCCGAACGCTACGGGAGCGTGGCTCTATCGACAGACAAGCACTGTTTCTGAGACAGCTCGGACGTACTTTGCTGAATTTCCCATCTTCTACAGCTATGGTACAGCCCACCACGTTGTCATTTCAGCATGTCCAAGGCACAAAAGCGCAGGATCTCGTAACATTACCGTGTCGTCAGCACGTCGTTGGGGACGATGTTCGATCTATCATCAATACAGAAAGCTCTTCATAGCTTGCGCCACGCCTTCCACATCCTCGAAGGCGTGCCAGTGGCCGACGTCTGGAAGGACCTGCGCCTCCTTCAAGCCTAATGTTCCAGCCAATTTGTGTGCATGAGCGGGTGGCGACACTTTGTCCTCTTCGCCAGTGATAATGAGGCACCTCGTTGCCTTTCCAACCTTTGCCAAGTCAATCTCGAGATCTCTGGCGCCAGCCAAGGCCGTGCATCCCTTCGCATATCCTTCTGGATCTTGCGATAGCAGGCTCATCTGTACCGTGGTGTATGCGAGCGGTCGGTCAGCTTTCGTCTTCGCGGAAGTGCCTGCTGCGGCGACTGTCATTGCAACATTCCGCATTCCCTCTGCCCGCACAGCTGCTGCACGCTTGATGCTGGCATCGGCACCTCCGGCGGGAAGTGGACAGGGGGGAGGGCCGATCAAGATCATTCGCTTGACGAGGTCGCTGTGTTGCGCGGCGAAGAGTGATGCCACAAGGCAACCCATGGAGTGTGCCACTAGTGTCACGCCATTCTCGACAGGGATGTTCTTCGCCTCGATCAAGCCGCTGATGTCCTCTGCGTAGCTTTCGATTGAAAGCTTGGAGGTGGCCTTCGTTGGAGACATGCCGTGTCCTTCAAGATCGAAAAGCAAGCTCGTGTGTTGCGACTGATCCTCCTTGTTCAGGCCGAGTGCACTGAGAACAGGAGTATAGTATGACATGTTGCCGCCAAGGCCGTGGATGAAAATAATGGCGTTTGGGCCAATCCCGAACTTCTGTGCATTCAGTTTCTTGCCATTTTGCAGCGTGGTCAGACCCAAACCGTCGTTCGTGATCGAAAGGTTGTTGATTGGTATCGAGCTCTCTTCTCGAACGCGCTTGGTGACGTGGTTGTCCGCATCGGCCTTTATGACCTTGTTTCGCAGAGTTCCAAGACCAGTGATGGACACTTCAACAACGTCGCCAGGCTTCAGGAAGACTGGAGGCTTCAGACCGAAACCAACTCCAGCAGGTGTTCCAGTCGCAATCACATCTCCAGGTCTTAGCGTCTGTGATTGTGAGAGAGTGCTGATCAAATTCGCCACGGAGAAGATGAGATCCTCAGTTGTACCTTGTTGTCGTTTCTCGCCATTGACGTGCGTCGTAATCGTGAGTACATGCGGAAGAGCAGACTTCGGCAATGCCAGTGGTCCCATGGGACAATACGAATCAGCACTCTTACCAATGAAGAATTGCTTGTGATCCCGCTGCTTCTCTCGGGCCGTCACGTCGTTGATGATCGTGTAACCCCAGACGTGTTGCTGTGCGTCAGCTTCGGAGATCTGGAAACCGCCTTTGCTAACGATGACACCGATCTCACCCTCGTAGTCCAGGGTTTCTGTAAAGCCTTCATGAAGTAGGATGTCCTCTTCGTTCGCTATAATCGATGTCGCACGCTTTGTGAAGATGACAGGGTGCGTGGGTATGTCGACCTTGTCCGACGAGTCGTAGCCAGAAGCATTGAACTCTTTGGCGTGCTCGCTGTAGTTCTTGCCCACTGCCAGCACGTCTCGGCCACTGATAGGCGCCAGTACGTTGAGGCTGTCGGTCAATGGGAACGGTTCGCCACCAGCAATCACATTGTCTTCTCCAACCTCGATTACTTGATAAAGGTTCTCGATGGGAGTGCCGCTCTCGAAGGCGAGTGGTGTTATTGTGGCTTTCTCTTGGTCCAGATGGCCGACCCTCGTGCGTTTTGTGCCGTCATCAAGCTCATAGGCGACGAAATTGTTCAACTTGACTTCCATCCTCGGCTCCATAATCGGCTGCGGTTGTTCGAACTTCACGAACTCTTTGTAGCTGGCTTTATGTACCCGGCCGTTGATCATGATGACGTCAAGCTTGGAGTGATCTTGAAGAACTGCAATGTCTTCGAGTGGGTTGCCGTTGACCAGTATGAGGTCAGCAAAGTATCCCGATTTCAGCTTGCCCAGCTCGTGCTCCCGCATGAAGAGCTTTGCTACTCCAGCAGTGGCAGCGACCAGAGACTCCATGGGAGTGAAGCCTAGCATGTTGACGAACAACTCCAGATCTCGGGCGTATGTGCCATGAGGAGTCCATGCAAAGCCGTAGTCGCCGCCGGGTAGCACGGTGATACCTCGTTTGTGCATCTCTTTCAGACCTTTGACCGCGACTTCCAGCTCCTTCTTATAGCCCACTTGCTCGGCTTTCTCGAAAGTGTAGCCAAAAGCACTAGCCTCGTACAGGGTAGCCACAAGCCAGTTCAAGCCCGGTGCAACGATATGCTTATCTTTCGCCTTCTCCAGCATATCCATGCCTTCGTCGTCAATCCAACTAGCGTGATAAATTATATCAACACCATGTTTAACGCACATCTTGACACTGTCTCGAGCTCGTGCATGAGCACACAATCGAACGCCGTGGCGATGACCCTCGTCAACGCATGCAGCCGTTTCTGCGTCGCTATAGTAGCAGTCTTGTGCATCGCGGGTCTCAGTAATCTGTTCTCCCGACATTGACAGCTTGACAGTGTCAACACCAAGCTCTTTGACATGACGACGGATCGTCTCTCGCATCTCGAGTGGACCTTTGGCGAAGGCTGTAATGCCAGGTATCAGATCGCCGTCCTACCATTGTCAGCAATTGCCAGCACGTCCTTATATATTGTACTTGCCGGCACTGCTATTTCTTTGCCATTCGCCAGGTATCGAGGACCAGGCAGCAGACCCTCGTTGATAGCATCTCGGATGACTACATCGAGCCTGTCTTTCGCCGATGCTGCGCCAAAACACATTGTATAGCCACTATCAAGATAGCATTGTGCCGACCGTGCGCTGACTAGGGTATGCTCCTCGACACCTAGCCCTCCAAGAGCGCCCAGATCACCATTGTTCCAACTAAAATGGGTATGGCTGTCTCCAAGACCGCTCATCAATGTTCTGTCCTTACCTTGCACTGTTCGGACTTTGGGGTTCTTTTCAAGGTTGTCGATATTAGGGACTTCGCCTACATACTTGATTCGCTCGCCTGGTCTTCGATCAGTAATTGCGCTCTTCGCAGCAGATTGAGCTGAAACATACCTTCAACGTACACATCGCCTTTGTAAGGCCGACGTCCGGTACTGTCAAAGATATTGACATCACGGAAAAGCACCTTGCTGTCCGGGCTTGTGCCCTTGATCTGGTACTCCTTTGGCTTTAGGCTCGGATCGAAGTTGACGTGGTCGTGAGGGAAAAGGATGTCTTCTGCCTTGCTGCCACTGTCTCCATTGGTATGGCTGCCATTGACGCCATTGGTCATGTGGCCACGCTCGTCCACTGCTGAGGGAGCCATCGCGTTGTGATGGAAAAGGGGAGAGGAGGGCGTAGAAGGAGAGTAAGGAAAGTAGGAGCAAGGTGACGTGAAACGTGCATCACTTACACAGCCGTATAGCCACGCGCGAGGCTAGCGCTCTGTGCACATCAGTCCTCGCACTGTTGTTCATCAGCCTGCAGCTCGAAGTTCTCCCCTCGTCGTGAGGGGTTGCGATCATGCTTGCGGCTGTCGATCAAGACGTCGGTGCTCGAGCTGCGAGAAGCAGATTGACTGGAAGGGTCTACTTGGCTGCTTAGGCCGTGTGCAGTCCGGCTTTTTTCCGTGCCTAGACGATTACAGACCTCTCAGATGCTGCCATTGGGAGCTGTAGATCAGGAGCGAAGGCGTGTTCTTTGCTTGAGGTGGTGGAAGTCAGGAGATTGGTGTCCGGAGACGAGATACTTACCCCACAATGTACGTACTTCAAGCTTTGCGGGGCTACTTGAAGTGAATGTGATCCGTGCAGAGCCGTATATCCGGTATTGCCTTGCCGAACACTTGTTAGTTCCACGAGCGAATTCTCAAGACCGTCGAGTAGTCTGAGTGATCGACGATGGGTCAGCTCCGACTGTCAGCCTTTCGGCCTCGGGATGATCAAGTCGAAAAGCTCCCGGCGATCACAATAAGTTTGGTCGACGACGAGAAAGCCCAGCGAGCAGACCACATCGAGCATGTTGAGTTGGTCAATGAAGCGAACGATGGACCGGACGCGGCCGGATACCACATCTTGCCCAAGCGGACGCCTGTCGAAGACCTACCTTTTATCGCATCAACAGAAGTGGCTAAGCGGAATGGCAAAGAAGGGAGGAGGCTTTGTACGTACCTACCTACCCTCGTTGCCATCGCACTCGACTGACGGCACTTCTAGGGATCGTCGTCGACAGCACCGTCCTCGACGTGACGGACTATCAGCAGAAGCACCCAGGTGGCCGCCAGATCATCGCTGGGTTCGGAGGACAAGACTGCTCTTGGCAGGTGCGTAGCGCGCGCGGCAATAGTGGGCCTCGATCCTGGGCTGACATGATTTCCGAAGTGGTGGTCCTTCCACGGGTCCAGCATCTGGCAATCCACAGCTTCAGGTCTTCGCATAGGTCGAACTTTCGGCATTGGAAATCCCTACCAGCGTCCAGCAGGCATCGTCGGGCTTCGCAAACATGGCTTCCAAGATTGGGATTAATCCCGTTCAACCCTCGTCGTGCTCAGCATCTTCGACCCTCGCTCTCCTTCCCTGCTCCACCACACCATCCGGCGCCTCGCCCTCAACGCCTCTCTGCGCCAACCCCGGCCCAAAAGCCGCCAGATCCAATTCTTCCCCTCCACCGCCGCCCATAAGCCTCTGCTGTAGCATCATCATTCTCTGCGTTCTCTCTACAATCGTATGCTCATCCACCCCTGCCTCCCTGATCCTCGCCTCGATCTCGTCCTCCGAGGGCCTTGCACCCTCACCCTCCGCACCACCACCATCTGTAGGCCGGAACCACGGGAAGAGGTTGGTAAACCATCCGTGCAGTCCTTGCAGCTCTCTCAAGCTCTCAGCGGCGTCGCCCAAACCATTAGGTTGGCGAGGTCCAGCGCCGTCGTTATATCTCTCCCTCATAGTGGCGTAGGAGGATATACTATCTTCTGGAGACAACGGATCACTCGCAGACCCGACCCTCGCCGTAAACTTCCTCGGCAACAGCGCAATCAACGCCGGCGTCTCAGAAAGCAGCACATGTCTCGCCTCAGCATCGCTGATCTCTCCTTCATCGACGTCCGCCCCCTCCACGTCAGTCGGCACAGCCGCCGCAATCTCCACCAACAACGCAGTATTTTCGGGCGTATTCCAGACGTCCTTCGCTCTTGTGGCATAGAGTTCCGAGTACAATTTCTCCCTCTCGCTCCTAGCCTCTTTGCCCCATACTCCAGGCGGAGCATCAACGCCCAATTCATGCATCAGCCTCGCTACCATCCAAGGAAACCTGCCAACAGCCGTGAACAGCGCCTGTCGGCCTTTACCTTTGTTGCCTGCTTTGAACTCTGCTAGACCTTGACTCAGCTGCACGTTGGGCGAGTCGCCATGAATAGCTCTAATAGCCGGGTTGCGGGAGAGGTTGAGGAAGTCTAGATCCTGCCTCGATCGCAAGGCGTATTGATCGAGGACAAGCCATAGGGCATATGGATCCTCTTCGGGTGACAGTGAGAGGAGTAACTTCGCCCATTCGTAGACCGTCCGCCACGTTCCTCGCATAGATAAGTTGAGCATATACCTCCAGCTCGCGAGCCAGAACTCCCTGTTCTCGGGTCTCCGGAAATCCAACCTTGCGGTCCCAGCGGCCAGATTCTTGGAGAAAGTGGAATGAACCGCCCTTCCAAACGAGAACAAAGCCCTCTCCAGCAAGTCTCCAGAAGTAGTGAAGTCCCTCTCCTGCTTAGCGATCTCAGAAACCTGCAACAGAGTAGAGATATGATAGGGATTGTGCTGCAGCAGCATCACCAATCTCTGCGGATCCATGGACTCAACACACATCTCGAATTGCCCTTGCACATCTTGATACATCTTGTTATGCACGAACTTATACAACACTGTGCCATCGGATCGTTTCTCTTCAATCTCCATGCCCAGTCCACCACCAGTAGCCACAGGCCATTCCTCTTTTCCTTGAATGAAGATATTTCTCCTCAAAGCCATCGCAGCTAAGCCGGCTGAGCGCCCTCCTGCACCGCCTTGTCCGCGTAAAGCTTGCGCGAGCCCACCACCTTGCTGACCACGTCGTTGTTGGCGGCGGTTGCCTCCTTGATTTCCAGCTGCTGCTGGAGGAGCATCATCGTCGTCGTTTTGTTGTTCCAGTGCTGCGCGGCCGAAGAGCCGACGCATTTCATTCTGTGCATGTAGATGGGTGGTGTCGATTGCGAGGAGGCGGTTGGTTTCATTTACTGTTTCGTTGACTCCTGCTACCGTGGTTCCTGGGACCTGGGAAGAGGTGCTGGTTGTAGAGAGTTGCTTGAGCGCTTTGTCGATTTCGTCCAGATCGTCAGGTGGAGGCTCCGCTTTGGCTTTGGCTTTCTTCTTCTTCTTCTTTTTGGCGGCTGGTTTTGTTGGTGCTGATGCGACGGGTGATGTGTGGGCTTCTGTCTCGTTGTTTTCTGATTGTGCGTCGCCATCGTTCTCCTCCGCCTCGTCTTCCTCTGCCTCGAGCATAGCAAACGCACTTGCTTTCGCTGAGACCACAGGCACATCTTCATCTTCCTGCTCTTGTTCCAAGTCTTCAGCTTCCTGCTGCAACTTTTGAAGCTGCTCCTGCTCCTCCCGCTCGCGCTGAGCTTTGCGTAGAGCTCGTGAAGACATGATGTTGTTGATCAGTCATTGGTGTTCGCATATGCTGAGCACATGCGATCACGAAATTACAGAAACGATCGACGTCACGACCGCAGAGCCGCACTAGTCCCAAGTAGGAAGTCACGATTCAGGCAGACATTCACCAACGAATCATACATCCAACTATATCAGTCTCAACATCTATTAGGTGTAACAGACAGAGCGCTGACATGCAGTCCCGAAAATACAGTCTCGTATCTTGTCAGATGCGCTCCCGTCGCAACAATCTCCCAGTCTCACACGTTTCTACCTGCCGCGGCACGATTTGACCGAGGCAGTGTCAAAGCCGAGTGGTCGTCATCCGATGTGAACCGTAAATAATCACTGTACAACCATCTCACGCTCTTTCATCCCTCCCGCCTCACCAACACCCACCGCCATCATGTCCACGCCACCGCAATGGGTGAAAGCCCTCAAGCCCTCGGGTCCGCAAGGCAGCGAGCTCCTCGAAGCCGAACGCCAGAAGTCGAATGTCAATGTCGATACCGTAAGAGCATGAACCAGAGCCATCGAGTACATGCATTCCTCTGATGTGGTGAACTTCAGCTCTCCACCTTCCTACACACCAGCGAAGGCATTGCCCGCAAACAACGCGTCCTTAAGATCCTCCAGTCCGAGCCCGTGTTCGATAAATCCCAAAACTACTTCGCAGGCCGCATAGACCGCTTCGAAACCGCATTGGCAAGAGCAAAGCGTCTGCGTCAAATAGCCGTGAAGCACAACTGGACGAATGATGATCGTATGGCGGCCAATGACCTGATCTCTGAACCAGGACCGTACGGCCTGCACGAGTCGATGTTCTTGATCACGCTCAGAGATCAAGGAACGCCCGAGCAACATCAGAAGTTCTTGAAGCTGGCGGAGAATTACAAGATCATTGGATGTTATGCACAGACTGAGTTGGGACATGGTTAGTACATCCACTGTTTAGAATGATCTCGATGCTTATGTCTGTCTAGGAAGCAACGTCCGCGGCCTCGAGACAACAGCAACCTGGAACCCAGACGACAAGACCTTCACAATCCACTCTCCCCACCTCACAGCCTCCAAATGGTGGATTGGTTCCCTAGGCCGCACAGCCAATTACGCCGTAGTCATGGCTCAGCTCATCATCGCTGGCAAGCCATACGGCCCCCACCCCTTCGTAGTCCACATCCGTGACCTCGAGACCCATGAGCCGCTACCAAATATCTGCATCGGCGACATCGGTCCCAAATTCGGCTACAACACCATGGACAATGGCTACCTCCTCTTCAACCAGGTCAAAGTCCCGCACATCTCAATGTTGGCCAAGTTCTCTTCCGTCGATGCGAAGACAAACAAGTACATGAAGCCTGCTTCCGCCTCTTTGATCTACGGCACCCTAACCTGGGTCCGCTCGACAATCGTCATGCAAGCCGGTGGTGTGCTCGCGCGAGGAGTCACGATCGCGACTCGCTACGCTGCAGTACGAAGGCAGTTTCAAGACCGCGACGCCCCGTCTGATGCTGGAGGAGAGAATCAGGTTCTCAACTACACGACTGTGCAGATTCGTCTCTTACCGCTTTTGGCTACGACGTTTGCCCTGCACTTCACTGGCAAGGCGATGATGGCGTTGTATGCCGCTTCTCAGAAGAAGATGAGCCAGGATGCCGGAAAGGTTGGATCTAAGTCTGCTACCAGGGGTGCTGGGCCGGAGGAGACTGTGCCTGGTTCGGATCTGTTGGCGGATTTGCACGCTACGTCTTGTGGACTGAAGTCACTGGCGTCGTATACGGCGGTTGAGGGACTGGAGGTATGCAGGCGAGCATGTGGTGGTCACGGCTACAGTTCGTTTGCAGGGATTGGGTCGTGGTATGCTGATTACCTGCCAACAGCGACATGGGTAAGTGGACTAACCTCGATCACGTCAGCAGAACTGCTTGCTAACTTCATAACAGGAAGGAGACAACTACATGCTCACCCAACAAGTCGCCCGCTACCTCCTCAAATCTGCCCGGACCGTCATCTCAGCCCACGCGCAAGGAAAATCTTCTCCCTCAAACGACACGGAATTTATCCTCGATAACTTCCTCTCCCGCCAGGACACGGGAGCAGCGTTCGATATCCTCGGAAACGACGCAGACTTGGTCTCTGCTTTCGCCTGGCGGACAGCTTTCCTCACCTTTGAGGCGCTGAAGCACAGGGATACCGAGAAAAAGGCTTGGAACGATATGCTCGTTGACTTCTACCGGTTAAGCAGGGCGCATAGTCAGTACATGGTTGTCAAGAACTTTTACGAGACGCTGCACGGCACCAACTCTGATGAGTTGGACCCCGAGACGATGGGCGTAATGCACAAGCTGTTCCGCCTCTACGCACTCCACACTCTGGAGAGCGAGGCGAGCGAGTTCTACACTTCTGCTGCTGTGACGGTGAGGCAGATCCAGCTCGCACGCACGAACGCGGTAATGAAGTTGTTGAGCGAGATTCGGCCGCATGCTGTGAGACTTGTTGATAGCTGGGCTTTCCCCGATTGGCAGCTCGACAGCTCTCTGGGACGATACGACGGAAAGGTGTACGAGGATATGTTCCATAGAGCGTCAGAGCTGAACCCGCTCAACAGGGTCACGGTGGACCCATACCCGGACAGCCCAGTGTTGTTCAAGAAGAACGAGGTGCAGGCTATTAAGCCGAAGTTGTGAGAGAGGAGACGATTGGGAGGGTATGTACATTGTATTTGTGAATAGATTCTGATGTATACATGCCCCAAGCGTTCTTTACACAAGTACTGAGCGCAGAATGAATGTCATTGAACGTAAATGGGGCGCCGGTACCTAACAAAGTGGTGTACAGCTCAGTGGAAATGCCCATCCAGCATCTCTAACGGCTGGAACCCGCCAAATAGCACAGCCATCCCTCGGTGGAGCGAGTTAGTCGACGAAAATTCGATCCATTCGTCCGCGGTCCATTCTGAAGTCGAACTGGCCAAGTCGCTACGTTTCGTGGCCGGCGATGTGACTTTGTTGGCGCATGGATGCGCCAGTAGTATCTGGGCTGCTTTCTTCTGCGTTTCGTAGTCCGGGCTACGTGCCATGGCACAGTAAAGCCCATCACCGACCCATAATCCAAGCATGAGGAAAGGGAAACGGACTTCTGATAGTGTCGGGGAAGTGCCGTAGCCGTGCGCATCAAGTACAGCGGACGAGAGTTCCAAGATGGCGGCCAACTCGGACTCAAAGCTATACCAAGGAGATGGTCTGGCCATGAGATTCAAGCCCCCGAATATCCTGGACAAGATGGCGTTCACTTGAAGAATCTTGATCTTCTGCGCCTCTTGCACGGTCCACTTGCCTTCGTTTCGAGCGAGCAGGTCCAGGAAGCACGCATCCCATTGATCTAGCCACACCAGCAGAGACAACTGTCGCTCCTTCATCGATTTTGTATGGCCACCCAGCATCATTCGCTGATTAAGATCCACTCCGGCGAGGAGAAGACTGTTGAGTGCCCCCTGGAGCGTCGCATTGGCGTGGTCTAGGGAGTGTAGCACCTGGTAGTGTGGAAGATACATCTGCCGGATATCCGTGACAATGCTGAGGTGTTTCCGGGCTTCTGGTACACTACGAACACATTGTGCTTGTAGTTCGAGACCTGTGAAGAGTTCAGTACATCAAGGGAGGATAGCAAGGTACTCATTGTTCTCACCATCTATAACAGGGCGTGCAGCGGCCGGATCTAATAGCCCAGCTGTTTGACCATCATCTGCCAAGTGCTCAATATGTTCTAAAAGTGCCCGCCCCTGCACACAGTGCGGTACTGCTTCAGAAGTCCGGCCTTGCAGCGACTCGAAGAAGACGAACAGAATACAAGCTATCAGTGCGACCTCACTACTGTGCTGGCCGCTGTCGGCAGCAGTAAGACCAGTAATAGCTCTGTTGCATTGCTGGAGCGCGAATTGCACGCAATCACTGTCGACTACTGCATCGCCATGGTTTCTTTTGAGAACGTACTCGTGTAGGACACCCAGCCCAGAGCCAAGGCAGTGCAGTATCGGGTCTTGCAAACATGCCTTTAATAAAGTGTCATGCCAAAATGCAGACCGAAACAGACCAGCCCTTGCCGGAGCATTCGTGAAGTTGACGAAGTTGTGTAGACCTCGTCGCTCGCGCCACGATCCCTGCCATTTTTCGTCCACGCCGCGATTGATTTGCCAGTTCTCAGAAATTGCGATGTATTGGCAGTTCGGGTTTGACGGACAACACCGGACGCCATCTTGTCTTGACTTCGTATCAGCGAGCTTACCCTATGCTTACTGTCTGCTACAGATCTGTACGAATACGTACAAGCATGCAATGCAGCCAGTCCGGACCGTAGCGCCCGACTTTGACAGGCTGGGACGGTCTTGCGATGGGCTTGGCATGTGAGTGAAGGGTGTGTCGGACCAGGCTCCGAGCCAGTCCTCACTGTCGTCGTACATCTCGTGACTGCCAAGGGTCGACTGTGCCCTTGTAAGCGATCGGGAGAGCACTGGATAAGCTTCTGCTAAATGAATAAGCTTTGCAGTGTTGATGATGGTGAAGTTAGGTTTGTGAGCTGACGTGCTGGCATACAGCGTGTTTATACCACTCTTTATTCTTCAGACGTCGCAACACATCTTTGCGCGACGGCACAAGGGCTATATCGGCACAGACGGGCGAGCGTATACACCACCTTTCCGCGCCCGGAGTGAAGCTGTAGCGTCCGAACAGCTTGTTGATCCTTTGAATGGATTGCCACAAGGATACAAGCCAATAAGAAGCAGTATTGATATTGGTTTCACCCTGGACAGAGGCTCTATTGCGATCCACGCCACCAGCGATCGGTGGTAGGGTGATGTAGCGCGATTGTGCGGCGTCTTCGGCATAGAGCAATGCGGCTGATCTCGCCTGGAAGTGGTAAGCCGAATTCTTCGTAAGCAGTAGCTGCATCACCCATTCCCCGATTCAGCTCAATTCGCGCGGTGTCAACGGCCGTTACCGACTACATCACACGAGGTCTTGCCATCTCGCTCCACCTCTGGCACCTACCGACCAAGCTTTGACTCCTGTAGGCCCTTCACTCTCTGCGATGTACCCCTTCTCACATTTCGTGAACTCGATACGCTGCTGCTGCGTTTCGTAGAAGTCGTCAAAGTCTGAATGCAGCGCATCATGCAAGTCGCGCACGCTGCCGTCTGGGTGCAGCGTTTCCCAAGGATGCGTGCACTCTCTGGCTTTGCAGGTCTTCAGCACCATGAGGAGGCTGTCGAGGCGAGCTACGAGATGTCGCATCGATGCAGCAGCAGTGTTGTTGTTGTCCATATGTGCCGTTGAGCCGCTCGTGCTCGAAAACACCTCAGTCGTCAGTTCTTCGGCAACACCACCGGAAGTAATTGTGGTCGTGAAGTCCGATAGCTCGGGGGTGAACAGGTTGTGCATCTCATAAGGGTCGGCCTGTACTAGCGATCAGCCTCATGATTGCCATTGCTTTATAATCGTAACATACGTTCAGATCGTACAGCTCGTGCTCTCCACTGCACCAGACGGTGTAAAGGTAGCTGTAATCTTTGCTGAGCAGTCTCAAAGCCTTGTACGTATGGTTCGGGTAAAGTACGCTGCCATAGTTGCCTTCCGACATGATGATGCCCCACATCTCAACATTGACGTGCTCTTGTCTAGCACCAATCGCATCTTGCAGTCCTTCCGTCGACAGGGGAATAGCTGTGCCGTCGAAATCGTCTCTTAGATCCGCTCCTGCAAGCTGCATGAGCGTCGGTGCCAGATCCGTGTGTGTGGTTACGATATTGCTAGTCAGGCCTTCTGGGATACCTGGCCCACGCACAACAAGGGGTATGTTAATGTCTTCCTCGAATGCACACTGCTTGCCAGGTTGCAGACGATGCTGACCGATGTGGTACCCGTTATCTGTGGTGTAGAAGATGTATGTATTGTCGAGTACGCCAGCATTTTCGAGCCGCGTCGTCACTCCTTCGATGATCTCGTCCACAGACTGTAGAGCCCGCAGCCGGCTTCGGTAGAAGTGGTCGTTGAAGTCAGTGTTGGTCTTGTTTTGTTTTGGCAGGCGAGATATCCACGAGACTCCGTGCGGCTATTCGGATGTCAGTGTGTGTGTCCACATTGTCACAAGTACTATGCTCACCTCATCAGGGTTGAAGTGCTGAGTCCTTGGCACTTTCACCTCACCGAACAGATGCTTATGTCGTTCAGCTGGTACTGGAGGCGACTGTATTACAGACTTCTCCGAAAAGTTGCCATCAATATACTCATTGATATGAACATTGCTGTGGGGAGCAGTGGGTGCTACGACAAGGAAGAAGGGCTTCTCTGCTGCCTCGCGCAGACCATCGTCTAGGAAGCCATACGCCTTCTCAGCAAGGATGTCGGTACTGTAGCGGCCCTCGTGACTGACAGGTAGGTCTTGGTTGCGCTGAAACGTGGCATTAAGGTACTCGTAGGTGAAAGGATCCAACAGGAACTCCGATCCGGTCCAGCCGGCGGCGTGGGGCGAGGCGTAGTTATCTACAGTCTGTGCATTGAACAGTTTACCGATGTAGTAGGTGCTGTAGCCAGCGTCTTGAAGCCAGATGGGTAGGTAGGCGGAATTCAGGCCTTGACTGATGAACTTCGGGTAGCCACCTGTAGAGTAATTAGCGTTTCGTGGAGACTGAGGTGATACTGAACACACCATGAGGCGGGTTCACGTCAGTCACGTTGGTGTTATGAGCAGCTTTGCCAGTCCACAGCGAGACACGCGAAGGGCAGCACAACGCGTTCGTGCAGAAGTGACGTTGGAAGGTAGTGCCATGGTCAGTCAGATGCTTTTTCAATAAAGGCATATAGGAAAGCGAGTCCATATGTAGGTCCTGATCATCGCTCAGGATGAAAACAATGTTAGGCTTACGGCTGCTCGCCGCCAGCGGTTGCTGCGCATCCTCTGTCGCACAGCATGTGCCGACGAGGGCAGCGAGCAGGCTTGTCAGCTTCAGAGCATAGGATGTCTTCATGATGAGACGCCGGCGCCTCTGTGGTGTTTAGAGCCAGCAAGACGAGGAGGCGACGGATGAAACTGCCAGCGGTGGTCTGTGCTCAAGTCGCGTCCCAAAGCAGTAAGACGCGATTCGCCATCGCGTTTGCACGTCGTCGTCCCCTTGATGGCAGACTCACTTCCTTATCCGATGTATTGTTGATACCACGTACCTCTGTTTGATACCCATCATCGGTTGCGTCCCGGAGGGCCCCGCCATGTGAGGCTGCAATGGCGAAGGAATGGCTGAGCCAGGCGAGTTCAAGGATCGGCGTGGCGCAGCATGATATTCGCCCTCATACAAAGGTAGGGTAAATGCCTCTCTTCTGAGCATGTACATCTATGACAGACATGGAAGAAGCCCCGCCAGCGTACACCACCGTTGATCCGGCGCAAAATGTTCCCAAAAGTAGTCATAATAGCGCGGCTGTCAGCAACACATACGAGATATACAATACGACCACCGGCCTCGACGTGACAAACAGTGGCCGGCAGATATACTACCTTGGTCGATATAACGCGCCAACATCGCCCGACATCCTTGCTTACGGAGGCTACGACCACAATGGTCCTTGGCTGGCGCAAGCAAACTTTCGTTTGTCCGAGAAGAGCCTTCACTTCTATCTGGGCGGTTTGAAGCATCCGGCCAAGGACGACTGGGACATTGTGCGGTATTCTACAGAGGGCCACATCTTCCATACCGACGTCTTTCGATTTGAGGTACTTGACCAGTCCTCGACCAAGCGAAAGCTACACTGGACTAAGACGAGAGACAGGAAGCTCGGGGCGTCTAGACTGTCAATTCGAGATCACAAACTCGTCGATGAAGGCAGCGAGGACATCGTCGCCGTCTACACTGAGCACAACCTTGGCATGGCCGACACGCTCAAAGGCCGCTTAGTGTTCCACCAGCGGCTCGGGGACAATGCTGAACTTGCGGCGTTGGTCGTAGTCATTGCTATCAACGAGCGCCTTCGAAGATATACAAAACAGATCGCGGTGGCGTTCCCTGCTGCAGGAGGCGGAGGCGCTGGTTGATCTCTGAAAAATACTTAGCGGCATATCAGCAGGTCCGCGGCGAACAGCGTCCAAACACAGGTGCGTCTGCGTCTGCCACCTTTGCTTGTCACGGAGATCAGACGAAGTGTACGGCGGCGGACTTCTATCTTGATGCCTAAGGCAACCGCACAGCAGCACGCACCGGAGGGTCTGCTCACCGTGCCGTGCAAGATTGCGAGTACAGATTATCACTCAACTGCATTGAACTCACGGGTCTGAGTGGCCATTAATGTCACGCACAGCGTCATGTTCTCGCTACTGATGCTCCGACATGTTGTGGCGTTGGCGGGACCGAAGTTGCGTCGTCGTGTGACGATCGTCCTGCAAGGCTGAGGACAGACACCAATGGGACGAGTACAGCTCGACCAGTGCTGTACAGAGCTGAGCTTCTCGAGTGCGCGATTCCGTCCCACTGGCGATCAGTACGCATTGGGTTGTGTGTATTGAGCTGACACAGCTAACTTAACCAGATTCCGTAGTGCATATTGAGTAGTTCAGCCGCCCATCGATCAGGTCGTTGTTCGGCGACGCGAATGTTCTCTTCTCTTGGTGTCGCACTGGATCCCGGCGTTTTCGAATAGTGTGGTACGACAATGATGTGCGCTGCAATCTACTGATGCCAGCTGGGAGCATCTCAGCCTCAGCCTTGTGCGGTCACATCGTTGCCCTTGAGCATGCGGTGGCGCTCGCTTGCCTCATGCACGGCTGGAAATCATACCCGATTCCTGCTCCCGTCCCCCTGGACCTTGTCATGGTTGACGGGTGAGGGGATCGAGGTCGACGCCATTCTGGCCCCAGCACCGCCAGACACCAGGCTCGAGCCTCAGGTATGATCCTGTTCGCTTCTCTTTCACTTTCTCTCACCTCTCACCTTACATTGTGCTTGGACTGTTGTCGGCCCTACCATTTTTTGACTGTGCAGTAGGCGTAGCGTTTCACCAAAGACAATGTGGCATTCTAGATACAGTGCAGCTGCTCTCTGCCTAGAACTGACTTTACTCGTCTCGAGAATTGCTTGCCAAGGTGCACCGTCCACCGATCCGCTGAAAGACTACTGTCGCCGATTTGGACATCAGACTACCGTGATTGATAGGAGGCTCTTCATCGATGGTAAGTAATAGGGCGAACATTCCCTTTAGGTCGCATCTGCTAAGGTTCAAGCAGTACGTGAACCCATCCTGCCACCCTCCCAAAACCTCAGCCTGTGTTGTTTTAGACTTCCAGGCCCGTCGCTGCTGCGCTTGTGCCTTAGCTTTTTTGCGTGCTACCAAAGACCTCACCTCTAAGCCGGAACTCACTACTAACCCTTAATTAATTGGCAGGGCGGGCTTGTCGACTACGGAGGCTCTATCTCCGGCTCTAACACGAACTTTACCAACACTTACTTGTTGTACCTCGACCTTGACTACCTTGCGGACCTCAACTTCCCCGTCGAATATGCCAACCTGTCGAAGCCGAACAATGTGCCCTCAGTGTCAGGTGGGATATTATGGGCTGATAGTGTGAATAAAGTGTTCTACCAATATGGGGGAGAATACAATTGGACCTCGCCGCCACCTTCGCAATACACACTCTGGGCATACGACGCTGTCTACAATACCTGGAATGCTACAGGCGCAAGTGGCATACAGAGCGTTTCTTGGGGTGCTGGCACAGTAGTCGACGACGATCGTGCTATTGGCTATTACTACGGTGGATGGCAAAACAACGCGACCACACTTGGCTGGAACGGGAATCCGCTTGCCCAGTCCGGTTTGATCTCTTACGATATGTTGCAAGACTCATGGACGAACACCACGTTCATCGACAGCACGCCACGGTGGGTATCTGATTATGGCAGATGCCCAGTGATCACTGACCTTGATTTCCAGTGCTGAAGGAGCGTTGTTTTACATACCTGCGTCTGATCATGGTATGCTTGTGTACTTCGGTGGTCTAAAACAGACCAGTAACGGGAGCTACACTGGTGTATGTCGTCTCTCTAATTGTGGAGATCTAACAGCAACTGACGCTCGTTATAGGTGCCTATGAATGTGAGTTGCACCGGGGACGCAGCTCGACTGATGCTGATATCGATAGCAAATATATTTGTACGACATTGCTATTGGGAAGTACTATACGCAGACGACATCCGGGACTGCTCCTGATATGCGAAGGAGGTTCTGTGGTGGTGTGAGTTGGCCAGATGACCAATCGTCATACAATATGTGCGTTGCGACCACGATCACCATGGGCCGTGCGCTGACTTGTATAAGATACTTCTTTGGAGGTCTACAGCCTAATGACAAACAAGGTGTGGGTTTTGGTGACGTGTGGATCTTGTCAATTCCTTCCTTTACCTGGACTCAAGTATGCTCTAACTTTCCACAGACAAATGGTCGCTAACAAACGTAGTGGTATCCGGGCTTGAACGGATCCGCACGATTCTCGGCGTCACCAGGAGAGCACCACTCTTCAAGCTGCAATATAGTCGATCTCTCCCAGATGATCGTCATGGCAAGCGTTATCATTCGTTCGATGTAGAGGAAATGGACTAATCCAATGTAGGGCGGCTATTTTCCTAATTCAAGCAACACCGACTGCGATGCTAAGAGCATTTGGGGCCAGTAAGTCCACTCAACCTATGCTAGCCCCCGCCAGGAACTTCTGTCTTCTCGCTAGATCGATATAGTCATTGGCAAACGTACTCTGTGTGCAGCCGTGTTCGAGCGCTGTACGACCTGGAGAGGCTGGCTGGGCCCTCCTGGAACGGTCTTTCGTGACACTAGCTAACCTCTGCACTACTGGACCTCTAGGCACAATCTTAATCTTGGCAACAACAACGTAGAAGAGGCAGCATGGTACCAGTATCTGCCCAATGTCACTTCATATCAGGTACCGAGCACCATAATTGACGTGATCGGAGGAGGGTATGTAGACTAACCTCCATCGACTCAACTTCCGGCTAACATGATCCAGTCCGACCGGCGGTGCTACCTTGACAACGCCAGCTGCAGGCTGGGGTCACCAAGATTTGGCAGTCTACTTCACACGATCTTACTCTGCCACATCTCGAACTCCTACCAGGTATATACCCACCAGCACGTCTGCGCCGCCACCTGCAACATCTAGCAGCGTCCCGAAACATCGCTCGTCAGTTGGACCCATTGTTGGCGGTGTCATTGGCGGTATTGCGGTGCTCGCTCTGTTGATATTCGGTATCTGGCTATGCCTGCGGCGAAGCAAGAGGAAGCGAGAAGCAACATCTCCTCAGCCTCAAAGTGGCCCAATGACCGAGCTTCCTGGACCTGGCAGCCCAGCATCGCAACATAAGAGAGAAGTGAGTGGATCGACTGCACACGCGATCTCGCCGATCATGGGTAACACGCCACCTCCGCCACCGTTCAACGCCTCGCATTGGTCACAGCCCCAGCAGGACTACGCTACCTCGCAACATGCAGTGCCTGTCGCTCAGACCTTCTATCCTCCGCCTCCACAAGCTCAGCAATACTATCCTCCGCCACCAGCACCCGCACAGCACGAATCACCATCCCCTATTCAAGAGATGCCAAGTGTGCGAAGTCCGTTGGGCGGTACAGGTGTGAGTAGGACTGTGATTATGGAGACGACAGGGTTCTGAGGGTTTCGAGAGCATGTACGCGAGAACCACTCAACGTGAAGAAGTCAGACAGTGTGTAATTAATGACTGTGATGTATCGCTATACATGGTCAACGCTGTTCGTAATATTATTCCTTCCTCTTCATGGAAGTGGCATGTATGTGAGCAGCGTCAAGACCTGCCAGTCTTTTCTTCGCAAACCTTCTCCATGTACGGAGGGTTCTGCGGACTATTGTGTGGTCAGCTGAATGCCCATGGTCTCGAAATGAAGCAGCATACCATCGACAAGCGTTGCGATCGATAGCGTCACTCAGCTTTTGCACCTCTCGTAGCAGGTCACGAGTTGAGTAAAGTATTCCACGGTTCGTAAGATTCTCAGGCGTTCCGTCGACCAAGTCCGCTTTCTGTTGGTGGATGTTGGACAAGGGCTTGATGTGCTGGGCCTTGCGGCATTTGGATGTCGTGCTGTCTGTTGTCGACGTTGTAGCCTGCTTCTCAGAGGTGTGAGCCATCGGTAGTTCAAGAGGCTTGCGATCGGAAAAATAAGTCTGGGAGGATGGACCGCAGTATAAGATAAAAGTTCTTGGTACAACAATTCGCATTAGAAGTTCCATCGCCTATGTCGAGCCTGGCGAAGGCAGCAGCATAAGAGTATCCACGCCAAGAATACGCCAGTCGAACCTTGGATGAGACGAACTAACCACTAACGCCATGGTGTGAGGTCAGATCATCTTATCGACCTCATCGCAATAGCCCAACCTCCACAAACACTCCCTCTCAACTCCCGACCCTTCCTCTGCACTTTTAGTCACCGCTTTCAGCACCGTGGCCTCGACGAAGCCGGTCTTTGCGACTAGATAGTCCAGCTCTGCCGCGAGATGCACCAACGTTTCCAGCAACTCCTCACGCTCCTTGCAGGCAACGTCCCCTTCGCTTAGTGATAGCACGCAGTCGTCCGCGTCCTCGATCGGGTTTCGCTTCCATGTAACGCTGTGTGCTCGCTTAGCGTAGCGAAGAAGGTGGTTGATCTCGATGTGAAGTTCCTGGAGCTGCTCGACGGCTTCCATGATCGTGCTGCGCAATATGTCGTCTGTGAAGCGCCCGTTGCTGATATGGGTAGTGTCGCGTTCATCGGACATCGCCGCGCGGATGCCTAGCCACCAGCGGAGGTCTTGCTCTGGATCAGTAGTCGTGAAGATGAAGGCCTCGGGCTCGATCTTGGGCTCTGGGTCGATGATCGCTTCTCGGCAGCGCTTGGCCGCGCCGCAACGAGTGAACCACGTTGACTCCTTTTGCGTAACCTTGCCTTTGCCGTGGTAGCAGGTCGGGTGTAGACTGGAGGTACCTTCGAATACTGTCGTGGGGACCGCCTCTTCTGTGTTGCTGAGCTCGAGGGGCGAGTCGATCTCCATATCGTCGCGCTTCGAGGGTCTTGGGTACTCTGTCACTTTAGTCAGTCACACTAACCTTGGGCCTACCTTCGCCTTTCCGCGCATGCATCCATATATTGTGATAGTCTCGGCATCGCTTCTTGACGCTGATCCACGATCGCAGAATCTTTGGCCATGAGCAAAGCTGCGGTAAGACAACTCGAAACATTATGACCTCGAGTGAGCTCAGACCAGCTCAAGTTCGCGCGCATCCAATCCCCGGTATACCAATCTTGATGACGTTACGCTGCCACCGACTCCTGTGTGATGAATGCAAGTGAAGGGTTAGCTTACCTTGGTCTTGCGAGGTTCTCAATTTCGCGGGTGGACGCCGAAGGTGCGCGAACACCTGAGCTGGTGTAGTCATGCTGGAGATCAGGGCGAGACCCAAGCGAAAAGACGCCAGTGTTGAGTAAAGTCCTGCGTAGGTGGTGCGCTGCGTTCTGAATGTCGCGAGCAGTGAGCGATTTCGTCGTATATATTCGGTGCTTGTTGCTGTTGTTGTATAAGTCCGCGAGATTGAGAGTGAGATCAATTTAAGGCGAAGAAGAACAAGAACATGCCGTTTGCACAGTGCATTAGCGTTTGTCACATGCATGAAAGTCACCGCTTTGAGCAGTTCACGCAAGCTTTCACAGACAATGAATGTACACGAGCGAAAGCTTCTTGCACGACTGCGTTCCAGTAGGGAACGTCCTGGTGGAGTTCGAACGGAGCTGCACAGTGGTGTGTAAGTTCATTCGAACGCTGTACGCTATGCTGCGTGCTGCTATGATGCCATTCATGCTCTGTACCGTAAGTACACTGTCCGCACATCGTATCCATCTCATTGTGAATGCTCGAATCTATGCATCAATCATCTCCGCAGTGTCAGCAACTTCCGCCGCAGTATCTGCTGCAGACTCACCAGACGTCATAGCCGTATCTTCAGCTTTCTTGATGCCCTCTGCGTTGCTGTCACCACCCATTTCCTCAACAACCTTCTTCACTGCATCGACTGTAGGCTGTGGTCCTCCAGCCTCGACGACAAGGATTTTGCCACTTTTGTCCACTACGAAGACACCACGAGTGGTGCTCTTGCCGGACTTGAAGCCAATGGCTGAGATCAATGTTGCGCTGGGATCGCAGAGAAGTGGATATGGCAGTTCCTGCTTCGTCTTGAACGTTGTGTTCGCCTTTGGGCTATCGGTCGAGAGACCGTATATGCTGAGTCCAGTTGCGGTGAGCGGGTCATATGCGTCGCGAAAGAGGCACGCTTGCTTCGTGCCTGATATGCGTTAGCTACCCACGAATACCAACTGTGTGATTTATTCACGTACAGCCTGGCGTCGAGGCCTTGGGGTAAGTGAAGAGCACAACGCCGGCTTTGCTGCTTTCTACCAACTTCGCGAGCGTAGTTTTTTCGCCATCGTTCGTTTCGATCTCACCGCCAAATCCATCCAACTCAATGCTGCCGCCATTCGTTGGCGCTTCTGCCTTCTCCTCTGTCTTGGTTGCCTTTGCGCCTCGCTTGCCCTTGACTGCCGCAGCTTGAACCTTCTCAGCGACCTCTTTTGCGACGTCTGCGCCAGTGACTTCAGCAGCCGCACTCACACCTCCTGCGCCCTCGGGAATACCTCCACTTGGGTCCTCGGCAGGGTTCGATGCTGGAGGCTTGTCCTCTTTCGGCGCATCATCTTTCTTGCCTTTGGCCTTCGAGGTTGCGGCCTTCTTCGCTTTGGGTGGTGGTGCTGGTTGCGCCGGCGCGGCGCGCTTGCGTAGTTCTGCTGGCATTGCGATTGAAGTGTGAGTAGAAGTGTAGTGGAAGATGTATCAGAAAGCGAGGGGGATGTAATGTAGAAAAGACTTGCGCTTGTGTTCGCGACTACTGTGCGACGGTGCTACGGTCAAGTGGGAAGGTGGTTACCCAGCCATCTCTTTCCCACCCTCGTCGGCGCATCGCATCGCGAGCTGAAGCTCGACCCCGGTGGCGTCAGAAGGCAGCGCAAGCGCACGGGCGGAGCTGCAGGGAGGTCTGGCGCGGGCCGGCGGTGATCGTGCGCATCGAGACGACATGTCCTGCTCTTCTGCTCATTAATGTTGGTGGTTGCGCTGGGCAATGATCATGTTGGCTTTAGAGGTGTGGAAGCTATGCTGATGGCGAGACGAGCTCAAGCCCGACACGATCGCGTGAGGTCTCCCCGTCCGACTTGACAGATTCCAAGGGACATAAGAAAGAATACACGAGCTCAATGACTTTGCGCTGTCGCCGAGAGCGCCTCGATCGTGATGAATTAATAAGAGCTATATTAGTATCTCCATACCAGGTAATCATGTTTTACCACGTCGACCACCACTGCACAGGCTCGGACAGTATACGGCGTCTCGGAGAGGCACGCTCACCCCCGACTAAACGGGACCCATTATGATGAGAGACGCAGAACAAATCGTCATTTCGCGAGTGTGTATCAAGACGGAACACGATCAATCAAGGCCGGTCACGCGACGTTATCATTTTCTTACCTCTCCAGACGTCCTGAACATCTTTGGCCTTATCACACTTCACACAATGATATCACCTGCTCGCAATAAAGTTGGCTTCCCCGCAGGTCGTAGATAGCGACTTGAGGAGACGGTCAAAAGGTAGGTCTCGTCTCTGTCCCTCTCTTTCCTCGTCGCTTCCTTAAATCTCCCTACATCAACCACAGACAACACGATGAACCAGGCGAAGACAGCAGAGAAGACCATCCGTCCGGCTAGCAACAGCGTCAGTACGAACGCGACCGTCGAGCTCGGTATGGTGATGACGAAGGGCGGGACTGAGGTCGCCGTCGCAGACGAGTCGGGCGTCACCGTCGTCGTCGACAATGGCGGCAGCGTAGTCGACAAGATCGTCTACAACACTCTCGGTTGGGTGAAGGCGGCGATGAGTACGTTACACCTCACAGACATAAGGATGGCCTACTGACCTGTCTCTAGTCATGATCGCCGAAACTATCTCCCTCGGCATCCTCGGGCTTCCGTCCGCCATCGCTGCCATGGGTCTTGTCCCTGGCATCATTCTCATCGTCGCTCTCGGCCTTATGGCCACCTACACTGGCTTCGTCGTCTGGCAGTTCAAGATGAAGCACCCATCCATGTGCTCGTTGGCTCACGGGATGGAGCTCGCTTTCGGACGTCCTGGTCGCTGGGTAGCTGAGGTCGTCCAAGATCTCATGCTTCTCTTCGTCATGGCCGCGCATATCGTCATCTTCAGCACGGCGTTCAACAGTCTGACTGACCATGCGACCTGCACGACGGTAATCATGGCCATTGGGACGTTCGTGAGCTTTCTGGTCTCTTTGCCTCGGACGATGAAGGGAAATGCGGTGTTCTCCATCTTCTGTAAGTCAAATTCAACATGATGCTGTATGTACATTTACTGATCTCATCCAGCCTGCGCCTCCATCGCCACTGCCACCCTCGTCGCCATGATCGGCATCTGCATCTCGAAGCCCGGGTATGGCCAAACGCATGCCGTCACACCTTCCAGCTTGACAAGCTTCAGCTCGGCCGGCATGTCAGTAAGCAGCATCATCCTGGCCTACAACGGCCACATCGCCTATCCGACCATCATCTCAGAGATGAAGAATCCGCGCGACTTCCCAAAGGCTCTTGTCTTGCTTGAGTCGGTCGCCATCAGCTTCTACGTCGTCGTTGCTGTGGTCATCTACACTTTTGCTGGCCAAGATGTTGCTGCTCCTGCTCTGGGTTCTGCCAGTCCGATCGTCCGCAAGATCGCTTACGGCTTCGCAGTGCCGACGATCATCGTCGCAGGTGTCATAGTCGCACTCGTCGCTGCTAAGCAGTTTTACAAGTACACGTGGGTGAACTGGAAGAAGCAGCCGGAGGTGATGGAGGAGAAGAGCGCCCGAGCTCGATGGAGCTGGGTTGGCATTCTGGCAGTGGTCTGGGTTCTGGCCTGGATTATTGCTTGCGTCATCCCGATCTTCAGGCCGTTGCTGGGCTTGATCGGGGCGATGTTTGGGACTTGGTTTGCTTTGGGCTTTCCGTCCTTGCTGTGGCTGGGCATGAACTGGACTGGAAGTGTGAACAAGTCGTATGGGCAGACCTGGAAGAAGGTGATGCTGACGTGGCTGAACGTCATCATCGTGCTTGTGTGTGCGGCGATCGTAAGTCTGATACTATGTGTGTGTGTGTGAGCTTTGCTAATCAAGTATAGTGCATCTTGGGGACATACGGCAGCATCACTTTGATCGTTGCTGCTGCGAGCATCGATGGCCGGAAGCCGTTCTCGTGCGCGAGAAACGACATGGGTTGAAAGGATGACCTGCTGAATAGTCATCCCAGCGTCGCCATATCTGTCGCATGCCGTCGCATAGCATGGCATGAGCTTGTCGTGGCGACACCGTTTCGGAGATGCAAGCAATGCGCGGCTGGGCTGGGCATGCTCTCCGAGCCGTCTCAAAGCGACAGCAGCCGCTGCATGGTGTGGCATGAGTAGATCGCGACGACTACTTCTCGGAGACGCCAGTAACTCGCGGCTGAGCCGAGCTGTCATCGCCGCCATCCCAGCATTGCCAGATTTGCCGCATGCCGTTGCATAGCATGGCACGAGTCGATACTGGCGAGTACATTTCGGAGATGCCAACACTCCCAACCATGACGGGCATGCTCTCCGAATCGTAGCAGATCGACACGAGCTGCTGCATAGCATGGCACGAGTTGATCGCAGCAAGATTCGCCTCCGAGATGCCAATATTCCCGACCCGGCCGAGCATGCTCTCCCAGCTGGGCTAATCGCCATCAGCCGCTGCACTGAAGCTCGGATAGACATGAGAGGCTTCGCTCGCGTGGAGATCATAGCGCTCCCGCTGCACATCTCGGCACCGCCGAATGGTCCTCATGCTGCGATACAGCAACCCATAGGCTCTAAACCATACGATAACCCAGAGAGGGCTACATGGCAAGGAGGTTGGAAAACGGTGTCCATAGAATGTCCGAGGAACAGCCACTGGGAGGTGCGCACTATTGTGAGCCACATCTGCTGGAAGGAACAGCAAGAGCAACGCTGATGTTGCGGGGAATGTGTAACCACTGACTGTAGTATACAATCAGTGTACTATTAAGATTATATGATCCCACGAACTATTATTTCCAATGCCCGTTTCCACGCGAAAGTGACTACATATACAGACTTGACATTCACTCCAAATGCCGCTAGTGGTTCGTCCCGCCCCGCTTGCTCCACCACGTGACTTCAAAAGTGGTGTGCCTGCCTTAATCTTATAAAACCCAAGCATACTATATATCTGTAGATAGCTACGGTCTTAACTAGTAACTTTAATTAAAGAGCTCTATAAAGAGCCTAATTTTTAGATATATAGAGTAGATAGCGTTTATAGCGTCTATAGCGTATAGTTACGCTATACCGTCTACTACTTCTAGTAATATAAGCGTCGAAGGGTTTATATACCTTCTTTACCTATAAGTATACCTATCTAATCGTCTCCTAACTCTTTATTATACTCCTAACTACTATTTTTCCTATTTCTTAGTTTTTAGCCAAGAGTGCCAAGATCTTGCATATATATATTGTACAGACAGGTATATCAGCGCGCTCGTCCCCAGCTCGAGAGAACCATCCTCTTCCCAACATTCATCATGGCTTTCACCAAGACCAACACCGCTGTCATCAACAACAACACCAACGTCAAACACAATGAAGCAGCGTTCAGAGCACAAGTTCAGGTATGTAGCCCTACTCTGCCCCACAACTCACCACGTTCAACCAATCACACTTTCACACCTTCACACACCCATCATATGCCACATCACCAGTACTGACCTCACCTAGGCCGCGCTCAACCACATAACCGCCCGCCACCGTGCCGCCACACTCTGCCACCTCCGCGACACCATGCTCGCCCGCCACTACGCCCACAACCTCCCAACCAGCGCCCGCCGTATTGCGGCCTTGACAGCCATCCTCCGCGTATCCGCCAAACGCACCGCCGTTCTCGACCGAAAGCGCGATCTCATGCGCTCCGCAGCCCTCGCAAAAGCTCGGACGATATCGCAGCGCCGCCAGGAAGCCTTACGGGAAGCCATAGTATTGGAGAGGGCAATGCAGCATGTTGCCCGACTAGTCCCGCAGATCTTTGAGCAGAGGAGGTTGGAACAGGATATTGACGCCAGCAGGAAAAGGAAGATTGAATATTTTGTTTCCTCCAAGAAGGAGTGATGATGTCGCCGGGACCGGTCTGAGGGGGGGGGTCTGAGTAAAGGTAAGCTTCCCGTCCTAACTAACGTGTCTGCCTTTTGGCTGTGTCAGAGTGAAGGCTGACTCGTGTGTAGGATTCCTGATAGATGTAGACTGTGCGCAATATTAGTGCGAGTCGAACAGGTTGCAATTTGGCTGCCTGTTTGAGGTCAGACCGGCTATGAAATGATGATGATGATGGCGTTTGGGATCTTGTTTGGCTTCTATTCTCCTTTAGCACAGTCAGAAATGCAATGCTTCTTCGTCAAGATTGAGTGCATCAAAGCCCGCCTGTGCCATTGCCCGCTGGTTCGATGGCTGTCTGAAGACGATTAGGCAAGTAGGCTCGTTCCCTACCTCCTGTTTCATAAGTCTTGAGAGTCTGGCAAACTTGCACGATGCTGGGTACAATCCATCGTACACCATAACGCCGTACACAAGGTATCGGCTGAACGCCATATGCCAGCCCAGATATAACTGTACACCCTCCACCCCGTCCTGCCCACCTAGACCACTCCCTCGCCATACCTCCTCCTCATCCCAGCACAGCAGCCAAAATAATAATCGTAAGCACCACCACAAGCACAACAAGCAAACAACACGCCTTCCCCCTCGCTGACTTCTGATGCCTGGACGCAGTCCTGAGCTGCTGATCCGCATTCCTCGTGTCGTCCCGGGTCTGCACGACGTTCTCCGAGATCACGTCGAGTTGCCCGCCTTGTTCATGAACCATATGCGCCACGTCCCTGAACAGCTCATTGAGTTCCCCGACAGATTGCTCGATATTACGGATTTCTGATTCCCGCTCCACGATCAAAGACTCCTGGAAATCGACTTCATCCTGGTTCGCCAACCTCGGCGCAGATTCAAGAAGTTGTTCTTGACTTTGCCGAGCTGTATCTGTAGTCGCGCCGCCGACGTTGCCATCTTGATCCAACGCAGCTTTAGCAGCAGTATGGGACGCTCGTTGTTTTTCCAGCGCCAGGCGTTGGAGGTTCTGAAACTCCGTCAAACTAGCCTTAAACTCCTGATTCAATTTCCCCTGCGTATACTTCTGACTAGGCCCCAAATCATGCCACGCCGCGACCTTCCTCAACCCCTCCCCTATCTCCTTGAACTCCTCTCCCGTCGATGTGAGCAGGTCCTGGACTCTTTCGCGAACACGATCGGTTTCACGTTTTGTGCCTAGGAGGGCGATTTGGTTGGAGAGTTTGGAGATGTTGGATGTCAAGGCGAAAAGCTGGTCGGAGAGTTCGGTGGTGAAGGAGGAGAATTCCGGGTCGTCGGCGTAGGAGGGGTCGTCTTGTCGGCGGAAGGTGGTGGGTTGGGATTGGAGGTTGGAGGGGGTGTCGGAGAAGGACATTGTGGGCGGTTGGTTGTTGCGGTTCTGGTAGTTTGTGGCTTGATGTGGGTGTTGTATAGTGTAGAGTTCGTGGTTGATGATGTCTGCCTACCTTACACCTGCACGTTCCAACCAGACCTTACGTAAGCACTGTTGATCGAGCTTCACATGTTTCCAAACACTCTCAAACTTTTATAAACCACGCGATGCAGACTCGATAACAACCAAATCATGTCCACCACCACACCCGCTGCTAATCCACCAGCAGCAGCACGCACCTACAAATCCCACCTCACACCGCACCTCCACCGCGCCTTCGCATCCGCCTCTCTCCTCTCCCTAGCAGCCTGCTGGACAATAGCCACCCTCCTCTCGCCCTCGAAATCATGGCTCTGGTCCTGGTTCCCACTAGGCCTCACCGGACTCCGCTCACTAATGCTTTTCACCCCCGTATTAGCAGTGTTCATCGTAAGAGTAATGGGTCTACACACCGGATCACGCACCACAACTTCCCCAGCTGAAACGCTGTGGTTACACCTTACGCATTTCGGGGTCCGGACTGCAGCGACAGTGGGATGGTACGTGCTAGGTGCGTGGGTATTCGGGGAAGTGTATATCTGGTCTCGAAGCGAGGAAGCAGGGTTGGGATGGGTGGACATGGGACGAGCTGGGTATGAGAGGGTGAGGGTGAATGAGAATCCGGTGTTGTTGCGGACGGTATACATGTGTCTGGGTATTGCGCAAGCGGGATTGCATTTGGGACGGGATTACGATAGGATCGAGGTTGAGGAGACGGAGGTGAGACTTAAGCAGGCAAAGGAAGCTTCACGATTACCGGAGTCGCTGCAGATACTATCGATGAAGGTGCGAGCTATTACCGGTCGGGTTGTACTGCTTGTGCTTCCTGGGATTGTGTTTAGCACACCCTTTTACTTCCTCTTCCTGCGACGGACACTCTGGCATAGCGTTGCCTACCCTCTCGCGCGGACTTTACTGCTGACTCAGTCATCTTCTCTCCAACCCAATAACGGTCCCACAGGAATACTTCATCCTTTGACTCTCCTCTGGCAAACCCTCACGTCCTCGATCCTCCTGGTAACCCTCTGGGAACTCTCAAACGCCATATTCACCATCTACGTCTCCCGCCCTCCTCTCAAAAAAAGCCAGCCCTTAACCTCCGAAATCAAAGACGGGAATGGCGCCATCCTCTCCCGCTCTCGCGACCCAAACGGCACCCTAATCCGTGGTCTCCGCGCCACAAAACCCGTCCCCCGCTCCTTCGCCTTCTGGGAACTATACCTAATCACCACCTCCCCCCTCTTCGCCGCCCGCCGAGCAACCATCTTCGCGGAAGTCGACCGTCAACCCACATCCACCTGGACAGAGATAAAAGACGCTTGTCTTTCCGAAATCGCAGGAATCTCGACCAGAATCCAGTTGTCCCAACAACCTCTAAACGCAACCTCACAACCTAACCCGCAGAAAGCGCAACAAGAAGCTCTTGCGGCTTCGCAGCAGCAGAGAGGGACGCAGCCGACAGGTCTCCCGAGGATAGCAGGGAGAGGTGTGGTGAACGATGCCTCCCTCATCAATCCTGCGCGCTCTTCTGTTTCTGGTGCGCGAGGAGGTGCGAGGCAGGCGGTGGAGATGGTTGGGGGGGTAATGAAGTCGCTGAGTCAGAGTCAGAGTGGTGCGCATGCTCAGGGACAGCAGGGTCAGGGTCAAAGAACCGCGGCGGGTATTGGTTCGACGTACGGGAGAAAGGCGATAGAGTATGGGGTCCAGAAGGCTGGGGGTGGTGTTGTGAGCCCTGGGTGGATGCAGGGGTTTATGGGTGAGAAGGTAGTGGGGTTTTTGAGGACTCCCGCGGGAGAGGTTTTTCGGCAGGGGTTTGGGAGGAGGGTTAGGGCTGTGGTTCTTGGTGTGCCGTATGGGAGGAAGGCGGAGATTGGGTTTGCGAGTCGGAGTTTGACGGGTTTGGTGGTGGCTAGTTTGAAGGAGGATGGGTTTGGGAGGGTGGCTGGGGATGTGGCGGGGATTGTTAGGAGTTATACGGCGACTATTGGGAATATACGCAACTTCATTGCTGGTCTAGCGCCGCACTGGAGCGACGTGGGCTTCACGGATGCGCAACGGGATCTTGGTGGTGAGGAGTTGGACGGGGTCAGGGAGGTTGTTGAAACCCTGAGGCAAGGACTGGAGGACGTAGTACTAGCGTTTGGAGAGTATGCTGGGGGGTTGGGGTTGACGCATGCGGAGATGAGGGCCGCGAGGCAGGTTATTGGGGTGGGAGGGGGGAGGAAGGAGATGGAGGAGGTTGGGGATGAGAGGAAGACTGGATGAAAGTGAAAGTAACTGTTGCCGCGATACGAGGGTAGCATGAATATCGAAGCATGTCCTGCTCCAAGCGGATGTCAAGAGACGTTGCGATCCTATCCTAGGTATCTGTGAAGAAGTTCTGCCTGGCGACTTCTCGATTGCGGACTACTCACTGCAAGCAATCTGCGACAGACCACTACGAGCATCCTTCCAGTTTCCAGGCGAGCGTAGTCCTCGCACATCTGGTGTGTGATCTGCGCTAGTATCGACATTTTTCGGATACTCAGTCCCCTTTGACGCCAAGCTTCACTGTTGGTGTTCTCGTACAGGCAAGACCATAGGGTATTCTTCTGACTGGTTTGTCCGAGCAGAGTAGAGGCAACGTAAAGACGAACTGTCTCTATAGCTATGGCCTGAACGTGCACGACAACCCGGGCCAGGCGTACGACAGGGCGGCCTTCCGCAAGAGGCGCACAACCACGCTATCAGGCCAGATTCTACTCGTGTCGAAGCAGATGTGCTAAGAGGCGATCGAGCGGTTTGTCGCACTCAATACACTCTGCTACGACAAGACTATGCGTGTAGTACCTAGGGTCGTCGCTACGCACCGAGGGAGATCGCAATCAAATGACATCTTTGCTTTGCGGTTCCCGGGGCGATGCGCTGTACACCAAGATCGAATCGATGCCGAGGGTGGTTCGGGTGCGCAATAGAGGCAACTTGAAGCTGAAGTCGGAGTTGGCACTTATGCTCAACGATATGTGGCCTGCACTTTATGAAACAGCTGCTGGACGTTGTGCCGCTACTGAAGATGATGGGTGGGAATAAGAGCAGCTCACAAGGTGGATGAAGCGTCGGTATGTATATGAATGACTGCGAGCGGCCAGAAGTGGTGCATGGAGTGTTCGGAGAAGTCAAGGCAGGCAGGAGTGCGTGCTAGCGTCTGAGCCGTCATGCTGATGTTCCAGACGTATGGGTACTGTCTGCAACGACGCTGTCCTTCGAGCCGACACCGTTTCCAAATACTCGGTGCGAGGTCACCTACAGCCGTCTTTCTCGATTTCGTGCCATGAGCTGCGTGAGCCTTTCACTGACTCGGCGGCAGCGAGAGCGTCTTTTCAAGAAGCGAGAGGATGTCTTCCCACCCCAAGTCCCGCAAGTCAAACCGAGCAATGCCAGCTTCGCCAGCGCGAGATCGACTTGGTCGTTCCGCAGCGCCTCATCCTGGAGGCCAAAACGGTCATGGCGGTGACTCCCAAGACTATCGAGTGTTGTTGTGCTAAATCACGGCAAGACCATCCCATTCACGTATCAGCTGTGTGGCGTGCGGCAACCTCTAATCCGTCGAAATCGCAGCAGGCCCTGCAAAAGCCGATCTGGTCTCATACACCTTTGGCTTCTCGGAGCGGGTTCATGTTATGGCATGACGTTCCTTGCGTCCAGCATTTGTTTCAGAAAAACCCTGCCATGCTGGCATCTCCGCCCTTGTCCAGCGGCATAGCAACACGCACCGGAGGACACGACCTCCATGTCAACCGACGACGGTGAGACCTCTGCAAGATACGGTTCACTCCCCATACCAATCAGAGCGGGCAACAGCAGGTAGGATCTGGACGAGCTTCAGCATCCTGGCTTTCATCAGCTCCTCGCTAGGACACTGTGCTTTCTTGGTGCTGCCGATGGACTTCTGGACAGCCTCCCACAATGGCGTGAAGGTCTCCGATTTGCGGCATACATATGCCTTTCCTGGTGTCGGGACTGGTAGCTCGAGAAAGTGCACAAGACTTTGGTCTAACAAGACGAATGCACTGGGGCCGTTCCGATAATCATGGCCCCAGATCACGGTTGACGGCCAGAAGGGTTTCTTTTGGACCGCTAGCTGGACGGCTGGGATCTCGGCGAGGATCTGGGGGAAGTAGATGTTCATCATATGTATGAATGGACCGTTGCGCGAAGCTGTGATCATCGTCATCCACGCTAGTTCGCGAAGCTCCATATAAGAGTACTGTTTTGCTTTCGGATTGCTGGGATGGCTGTAATATTTCGCGAAACAGTCCTGGACGAATGTGTTGTCCAAGGGCCGCGATGTATCGAGGACAGACGAGAACTGCCGGAGAGCTGGGATGATTTCTAGGCCGGCAAAGTTCAGAGCATCCAGTTGAAACCTCACACGCTCTTGTTGTGCTGAGATGAAAGGCTTGGCGAGTGAGGCTTCGTGCGTCCGGATAAATGCGCAGATGAATTTGGTCGTCTGGCTGAGCTGGAGAAGGTCGCGGACGTCCAGGTAGCCGACGATTACCAGGAGCAGCTCTGCTGGAAGTTTGTCGAAGGGAGGGTTGGCTGTGGAGGTCGCCATGATCTCTTCGCTACGGTGGTGCGATACTGTGGTTGAGGTGTGGTTCGAGAGTACGAGATGGTTCTGTGCAGGGAGCTGGTGGGCGGCAGGTTTTGATGGACAACAGACGAGGCATGAGTCAGACGAGATGCGCTTACCTTTGACTGTCTCGAAGCTTGAATACTAGTAAGGGACCCGCAGGCTAATAGGAACAATGCGATAGGCTCGATGCGAAAACACTCGATGCGTGGTTATTCTATGCGGATGCTACAGCAACGCAAAGCTCCAAAATTGCACGCCAAGCCGCGTTGCTTCTCTCCAGCTCTACAACACAAGTCACTCCAGCATTACCGCTACCCAGCACATCACACCTCCGTCTCATTCTCGGCGCTCTTCTTAAAAGCATACAGCGTCGCTGGCAAAATTCTAATAAGCGGCAAAATCTCCGTATCCAAGAGCGTGTGCCGACCCGGTACTCGATCTGCCTTAGTCCACGCATCTGCCGCTCTATTGAGCCTGAAGACTGCGTCGTCGCGGCACGCATACATCATACAGTCTTCCCGCGGGAAAGCTGGCAGGTTCAGATGCTTGACCAGTTCCTTGGACAAAGGGACGTACTTGGCTTTGCTCCGAGCGAAATTCTTGTCGTGTGGCCAGAACGGCAACTCGTGGTCGGCCCACTGAAAAGCATCTTGATCATCTCGCTCGTGGGGAATCCTGCCGTAGTGCTCATACCATGTAGGTACTGTTATCCAGACGAACGACTTGAGCTGTCTGGCCGACCATCTCTTTATGGATGGATTTGATCGTAGCCAGAGGTCAGCGAATTGCCGGGCTAGCATTCTCTTGGTTGGAAGTGGCAAGATTGTGCTATGAGCTGTGGCAAATTGGCGGAAGGCTGTAATGAGGTGGAGCTTGCTGAGGTCGAAACTCTGGATCTGATTGCGAAGCCGAGTACAGTAGTGCTGGAAGGTGATGTTGACAAGGGTGTGTTGATGTGTCTGTACGAACGTCTGCATGGCCTTCGATGTCTGGCCAAGGCTGATGTGGTCTTGAGGATCGAGCCGCTCAGCAATGTCGAGGAGTAGCTCGTTAGGAAGAGTAGAGAAGGATGCCATGGCGACTTCGGAGTGGTAGTGCAAAATATTGTCAAGGCAGTGTGTATCTGGAAGACTCGATGCAAAGACAAGTCATGTGAAGAAATGGGATGCACGTTGTGCTCTTATACAGGAAAGACGACGGACAATTCGCACTATATGGGATGCAATTGAGTTTGATGTCCTCAATTCCTACATGCTTACCGAACACTAAGTGCGGGAACAAGCTCCACTCAACGCTGCTGGTGGGTCTGGATGGTACGACTAGAGACGAACGACGAACGACGATGCGTTTTGAACGATTCGAGATGAGCTACATGTACAGCGCGACAATGCCCCTGCTCTTGATACAACCCAGCTGCTATTCATTCATCGCGAAGTCATGAAACTCTCAAGTCACATTTGCCTATCTGGCACGCTTCATCGTGCTAACTCTCTCCAAACGGGAACAGCTCAGCAGGTACAATCCGGACGAGGTCCACGAACTTCACCTTCACGAAGAACCGGCTGTACTGCAGCACTTTCCATCTGGGCGGCTTCGTCCGAGCAACCTCTCTCAGGCGTTTCAGTCCTTCGCTTTCTCGGAAGACATAGATCATGCCGCTGTCCAGCGATAGTATTGGCAACTGCAAGCACTTGATTGTGACTTTGGGCAACGGGGTGTACGTTGTCCAAAAATGTTTGTCGAACATGACTTCCTCTGACCAGAACGGTAGGCGGCTTTTAGCATCTCGTACGGCTTTCCACGACCCATTTATATGCTTTTGCTCGGAGGGCATCGATAACCGGGCCATGACGTCGAGCGCTTCGACCGGCCATGGATTGATGGTTGGGTTGCATTGTTGCCATAGGTTTGCGAATAGTCCGGAGAGCACCCATTCACTCGGTAATGGTGAGATGCCACTGTGGGCTGCGGCGAATTGGTAGAGCGCTGGGACGATATCGAGGCCGCTCAGGTCAAAAGCCTTGACTTGCTTGCAAATCCGGTCCGTATTGATCAAGACGTCCTCGTGAGTGTGAACAAAGCTTCGCAGGTCTCTTGATGTCCAGCTAAGTTCCGTTAAGTCTTGGTTGTTGAGGCAATAAGCGATGTCCAGAAGAAGCTCGTTTGGTAGTATAAGGAGTCTAGACATCTTAACGACGGAGGCCATCGTCGGTGCTGGTGATGCTTGATGATGTGTTAAAGTCAAGTTTGTGCTTCAAGATATCGATGCAAGAAATCGCCGTGGGATCGTGGAAGACGGCGGAGTGACTTACTTAATATAATAGACCAAGAAAAGTTTGGCCCCATATATCCTGGTGTCCTCAAACTTTACCATGAGGACTCTTGGTGATGAGGACAGCTTATGAGCTTACCGATCAAGAGGGTTGCAATCCTATACAGCGCCTACAACTGCCTCTGGATTAAGGAGACGAGGATGTCAACTCCTGAAATCGTGGCTGTCCAACAGCTATATATGCTGACGCTCACGAAAGATCGCTCCAGAGCGGGCGTAGGAGGGCAAGGACATCGCTCGCAGCAACGAAGGTTACCTGATCTACACTCTTCCGTGATCAAACAATTCCGTGCGGACTTCTGACGCCTCACAGCGTAGGCTCGACGTCGACAGGCTCGAGAACTCTTGCCTTGAACAACAGGCCCCTAGCTTCAAACTCAGAGTCTTCGATGTCTCTTATGACGTTGTGTACTCTGAGCTCTCGTATCCGATACTTCATCTCGTCACCAACCTTGAGCTCAGGCAGAGCTAGCCTGGCCGCATCGGAAACCGACACCCGGTCAAGGTAGTCGCAGAGCTCCCATGCCCAACGACAATACTCCTTGTCTCTCGGCATGAACTCCATACCCGCTGGCCACATTGGCTGGTGCGTATCTGCATGGAAGAGGCCGAGCGCATCCCATTCAGGTATGCTTGGTATAGTGTCATTCAGATCATCCAGATCCATGAAGCCGTCGAATACTTCCTCGACATACGCCTTCCCGAAGGGTTGTATAAGCCATGCTATCATGACAAGATCTTCGAGACTGTACAGCAGGTCCGGATTTGCTCGATCATAGCGTTTGGCGAACCAAGACGTTACGTCTTCGCTGAACAGAGGTCTGTGGATGGCCAACATCCAGGCGGTATGCCGTTGCAGGGCTGTGTAGAGGTCGAGGCCAGTGTAGTCCACTAAGCGTATCTGCTCACGGAGACGCTGATGGTGCCTGTTCATGATAGGCGGCACAAGCACTGGTACGTGTTCGTCGACTAGTGCGCTGAATTGCTTGCAGGTACATCGAAGCTGCACAAAGTCGTCTACGGCAGGCAGGTACCGCATGATATGCAGCAACAGCTCTGACGGCATGGTGGTGAGTGTGGTAGTAGTGGAAGCCATGGCGAAGGCTGGAGATGGTGGGGTGATGTCTATGATGTAGCGTCTGTGTCGGCTCGGAGAGATATGGCCAGCAGTGTTCAGGTTTTGTATAAACGACAGCATATCTTTAAGCCTCGAATACGACGGGAGTCATGCTGAGCTTTACTGACACCTCTCAACACACTTTTGGCTGTCAGATGGCCCGCTTTAGCTTTGTCCATACAGAGCGATGATAATGTCATCTAGGAAGAAGCAGGTAAGCGATATCCTCACGTTGATTTGAAGCAAGCCGAGCATCTCGGAGATGCTACTTCGATGATGAAGGTCGGGGCTACGAGCCCAGGAAATGCAAGAGAAGTAATTGGGCGACGGCGACCAGAAAACCGCGCATGTGATATAACGGTGGCGGCATCCTGACACTGCCAGATTAGCTAATAAGTCAGTGCGGGCGCTTCTAGTAGAAAGGTGTAGTACAGGACTCTGGAGACGACAACATGCGCATTTCAACAATTAGGAAGCAGACTGTGCCAATCCGCGTGTATGTTCACTTTTTCGTCTGCTTTTGATCACGTCCAAGCTATACCCGTAAAATCAATAGGTGGGCGTCTCTGGTATGCCGCAACGTCCTTGGGCTTATGCCAATAGCGTGATACGCCGCCAGCGTGGCGCACGCGGCGGAGAGAGCGGCGGAGAGAGTGGCAACAGCTTTATTCCCTCAAGCCAGTGGATCCAGTAAGACTCACAAGGCTCCACTGCGTCAGTCCCAGATTCTGGGCACGATCTCCACTAACGTCAAAATCTTCGCTCTGAGCAACAGACACCCACGCTTTCCGTGCGAGCGCTTTGTTGTCCTCCGCAATTCTGCCACGTCAAACATGTCGCTAGGACGAAACAGGTAGCCCTCAGTCAGATCGTCGAGTCGAGGTAAGCCGAGCTCGTCTACGAGCCAGTGATTGAGTAGATGGAGCCAGTCAGATGCGTCGTCCCACAATGGATCGTCTCGGTTCATGGGAGCAAATTCCATGTCTGCGGGCCAGTGTGATTCCTGTATGACTGAAGTGGCTTCCTTGGCAGGCAGCGAGGGCAACCAAAATGCAACGCTCATTCCGTCAAGAGAGAATCGCCAGTCGTGTTTGTTATACCTTTTGTATGTCACCATCCAAGCTAGGGTGTCCAGATCAAAGGCGGAGTAGGTTGTGGATGGGTTCGATTTGCGATAGCGTGTAGCAAAGCTCGTACATATCTCGGATACGTTGAGAGGTCCGCCGATTGCAAGCATCCAGGCAGTGTGCTTTCGAAATGCCGTAAGGAGGTCTAGACCGGTGTAGCAGAGTCGATCCTGTAGACGATGGCGTTCGCATTCGATCAGTGGTGGAAGAAGTACCGGACTGTGTGCGTTGACTAGTAGGTATAGATCCTTACACGTCCTTTTGATGCAGACAAGGTCTTCGACTGATGTGATATGCTTGGCGATATGTAGCTGAAGTTCCGACGGCAGCGTGATGAGGTTTGCCATGTTGGCAACCGTGATGCGTGTCGAAAGTTGGTCGTACATCTTTGATGAACAGACCTGGCAGACTGGCAGAGGTTAGAGAGGTAGCAGTGCGTGCTATACTCATCTATTAGGTTTGTCTGTATTCGTGGATCCGCAATTGTGGGTTTGGGCCTCAACCAGGGTCCGAAATGCAACTTTCCTTCTCCACCCACTGCTAGACAATGTGTGCAATCCAACCGCAAAACCCTCTGCAATACTTGGCGCTGGCGAGATAGCAATCAGAGGATCACAAAATTTTGGTACCGCAACCTTCCAACGCAGGGTTAACCACATGTAAAAGCTGCAAGCACCGTGCCTTCATGAGGGAATGGTCTCGGACTCCCTCTTTGCTTTGTCCGTCCCGTGAGTTTCGTCTCGGGCGAAGGCAGACCATCAACCTTTCCAGCAGCTCGCGATCATGCTCTCCGTACACTAAACCCCTCGGCCTTCCCAGAGCCACAGGATAAGGCACGTCCAAGCATTGCATCTGAGTTGGTGTTACCGAATGTACTTTCCAAGGAGGAAGGCTAGAATGCATGCCAGCGAACGTTACATTTGCGGGCCAAAACGGTGTGCGTTGGTTCGCTTCCCTGACGGCAACGACTTGCTCTCGTGGAATGCTCGGAAAGTAATGATCACGATCGAACCAGTCATGTCCATTGTGCCGCCTGGTGGGTAGAAAAGCCAATGTTGTCAGATCGTCCACATGGAAGCTGGTTGTGGGATTCGATAAGAGGTAATGGAGAGCGAAACTGTCGGCTGTGCGACACGGCTGGAGAAGCCTGTCGTACGATGTGAAGCAGTCGGCATGCTGGCGTAGAGCTGTAGCCAGATCCAAGCCTGTGAGGTTGAAACCTGCGATCTGAGTGCGGAGCCGTGCATGCTGGAGCGCGAGGAATGGCTTGGCGAGCGTGGATTCGTGATTGTCGACCAGATCCCTGAAGGACATGCAGAGGTGGCGCAGCCGGACGATGGCGTTGAGTGGAAGGTCTGCCACGATGATGAGCAGTAATTCAGGCGCCAGGGTGGTAAGGGTGGGTGTGCGTGGATTCATGTTGTCGCTGAACAGCGTTGCCTTGCCGAATGAAGTGATGGCTTTGGCAGGGCTTGCTACACGGGCGTGCACAGCCATGGAGTCGTCTACATCGGAGGTAGTTTGCTGGCGACAAAGCCAGCTTACATCAATAGCCATGAAGCCGAGCTCCAGTTGAGTGAGTGGGGAGTGGATTACATACCTTCTGTAACAGAAACAATGCTCTTAGTACATGTAGCACATTACCCATGACGCACCGTCCTGGATGCTAGTCACCTCGTCACCACTGTGAACACATGATAAGCCCCAAGACCGATACTCATACGATCGAGCAAGAAGCAGCCAATAACGGTTGAGCAATAACTTCCGGCTTATTTCCTGTGTTTGCTGCGCTTTCATGCGCCAAGCTTGCTTCAAGCTTCGCGGAAGGGAAAGAAAGACAACGTAACTGCGCAACCGCTAGCGTCGTATCGTTATGAACAGATCAGCGCTCAGCAGAATGCGTGACCATGGTCGAGCTCCGTCGACAGTTCAGACACAGCCAGAGAGGTTCCATACGGCAGCCAAGGCTCGAGTGACCCAGATGCGTCAAGGTCTTGGTGATGCACAGTCCCAACTCCACTCGTCGGGCAGTGAAGGCCATTATTAATCGAACACTGTCAGCCTTCAGTCGCTGAGGGTGATCAACGACAGATTGTCGAGCATGCGGGCTACTATCGAAGCGGCGCCAGCAAGATATTTCAATTTCATCAAGCTGTGCCATAATCAGGCATGGGCTGACGATAAGATCTTCTGATGGTGGATGGACGCTGCAATATGCAGCAGTACCTTCGTGTCGAGCATTTCCTAAGTACAATTTAGCAGAGCATATGTACATACATACAATGGATCCAGCCGCCCTCCCGCGACTCTACCCAGATGCGCCGGCTTGGTCGTTCCGTAGCTAGCGTATACATCGTCGACGCCAATCCGCCATCTTCAATTCCTCTCCACACCCAGCCCATATTCCTCAGCCCTCTACTTTTTTCATTTATGATCCCCACCAGCGCCCGTAATTCTCAGCACAAAGTTCACCACAACCGCCGCCAAAAGCGCAACCGCCAGAACGGTCGGTCCAAACCGATCATCGAATCCTCCCTGCCCTCTCATCCGTATGCTCTTTGCTCTCCAGTGGAATGTGACCAACGCATACAACATACTCGCCAGCGCCACCAACGTGAAAAGACCCGCAGAGATCTGGCCTACACGATCACCGAAGTTGAGGAGACCAATGGCCAGACCACCGAGCACGACGGTGAAGTTGAGCCAGGATAGGAAGGTACGTTCGTTGGCGAAGAAGACCTTGGGTTCGACGCGGACGGGGAGGGCGATGCGTTTGCCTGGTAGCATGTTAGCTACTTGCTGATCGTGCTGTAAGTCTAATCATACCGGGAGCTGTTTGGAGGAGAGGTTGGCTGGACATGTTTGCGGTTGGTGAGAAGGTGAGGTTGTGTGGATTTTTCTGCAATTCCTGGTTGGTGGTGTTTTCTCAACTCTACAAGCTTAAGTGAATGGTTTAGGAGTACGTCGTGTGCTGTGCTCTGCTTCTCTTCAAGAAAAGGTCAATGGCGCCGGCAGAAGAAAAGCGGACCCCACATGCACGTTTCTGCGGCTCAGTGCTCATTCGCTCGGCATGCGCCGGCGCGGCTTCAAGCTTGATCCCTGCGCAAATCGCTGCCTTGTTTCGACGACGTATCTAGAAGGTACGCAAGTAAACACACAAACAACAGCTGAACTTCTCTCCATCATGGCCAACTCAGTACGCTTCACCTTACTCAACACTTCACTCAACACTGACAATGCATAGCCCGTCCCCCAGAAACGTCTCCAACAAATCTGCAACGATGCTTGCGACTCAGCTCTCTCCAGCGCTTCAGCATACGACCACGATCAGACTGCACAATGGAACAACAGCATCATTAACTCGATCCTCAAGGCGTTGATATCTGAGTCGACATCGAAGTCCACGTCATCTGAGAAGGAGAAGGTGGAGCACAAGGAGAATGTGGAGACGAACGACACGAAGTACAAGTTCTGCGTGAACAGCACGATCATACAACACCTTTCCGATCCCAGACCAGCAGCTGCGGAGGGTACAACAGCATCGGAGGGTATTGAGGAGCCGAAGAAGGTGGGCAGGAGAGGGATGCACAGTGCGAGTGGGGCTTACTGGAATAATGAGAAGGATGGGATGTGGAGTCATAAGTATGAGGGTGGGGAGGGTAAGGGGATGGACATTGTGGTCAGTGTCATGTGGATTGCGGTGTAAGATGTGTCAATGAAGATGATGTCTTTTTGTGGCTACGGGAGTACGGGCGTGAACTGTGCTGTGCACATGAGGCGCAGGTGGACATTGTGTGCATAGCTACGGCGCGTATGTATACACCTTTCTCGCGTGTGTTGATATCTGAGGCACAGAACTTCCATAACACATGGGTGCCCGCTGTCCCGGCACTCAGACATTACCAGGATTGCTGACTGTTCGTTGCCCAAATCGCTGTCGAGGCCCTTGGTCACATTCAGTTCAAAACGTGGCCAGTCAGCATCTCCCTGGCATACTCTTGCTCTGACCACATTTATAGGCGAGGCACTGGCATAGTCATCCATTGGCTCTGTTGGAAAGCATTCGGGGCTGCCAGACTCTCCTTGGCAAGGACCAGGGCAAAGGTGTTACACGAGGAAGTGCTGCGACAGGTATTGGACCTGGACGAGCCTAGCACCGATACAAAGCCCCGATCAGTCGACCGTGACCAGCTATCACAAGCTCGCAAACAACTTATTCCATTATCTCCGCAGCGACACATCCGTGCTATGCAAGTGTCTGCTAGTACTGATCGATTTTCCAGCTGTACTGCACGCCATCCGGCACACACAACCGCTTCAGATACCCACCGAACGACGCTCTCAGGTGGGCGGGCAACTTGTCCATCGCACTCAGGACCACATAAACCTCCCGCAGCGACGTGTACGCCGAGCATGCTTCTTTCACTGCGCCTTCCGGTAGCCTATAGCAGAAGCGCTCGTAGCCGTCCTCTTTCGTCCAGAACATCTCCATCCTGGCGCTCTTGATGTGTCTCTTGCGGTCCAGGCCGACAGCTTCTGAGAAGTCCAGCACATCCAGAGGACCGTTCAGATTGAAGCTATTGGCACCAAAGTAGACTTCTATACCTGCATAGTAGAAGGCTTTGCAGACAAGGAATAGGTCAAGATCTCGCCAGCGGAGGGGCTGCGGATCCTCCTCACTCCTATACAGCGCAATGGCAGCGCGAAGCTCGGCACTTTCGAGCTTGATGGGCTGCTCGTCTCTGACCAAGAGGTGTCGAAAGATCTTCATCAAGAGCTCGTGTGGAAAGTTGCCCAGACAGCCGGCCGTGACGTGGACAGTATTTGTTACTGCGTTGCTGGTGACGGCGGTTGACGTATGAATAGATTCTGGGTCACGCAAGTGCGGGACCGCGATGGTTTGCGCCGCTGTGTTCATGTTGATTTGATCAATGCTACTTGCTAGCACTGTGTTAATACCTTGATGTTGCACGAACACAGAGTCGGAGGCTTGCTTACTTCGTGATTGGGATGCGGGATGTTGCTGTGCAGGTACGAAGTGGGAGTGTTGGACAGGAGGGTGCTGGCTGCTGACAGACTGCGCCATGGTACAGCCCTCAGCCTAGTTCGTGATCAGAATATGCTCAGAGTCTGCGATCCCGCTCTCCTCGAGCGGCTTCATTCGCCAATATCTGCATGCTGCACTTAGTATCCTGATTCCAGCCCCTGGCCTGTGGGTCTGGGCGGCATGCCAAGGCAACAATGTCACACGCGCTCTGTTGTCGTCGTCGCCTATGACGCATACTGAGCACATCCCTGGTCCTAACCGGCTTAGCTCCATGCACGACGAGATCAAAACAATCTTTTCTCTTCGAACTTGCACCCTGTCAAATTCACCGCACAGCACCTGTTTGGCCAGCACCTTCACATCAACACAATTGCTTTTGTTCCTCAAGATGGCGGCAAGTAACCGTCTTGTGTCAGTGAGTGAGTATGCAGCTAACCATCTCCCAGGACGACTTCCCAGACATCCTCAACCTCAAGTCGGACCTCCCGCGCGTTCCTGGCCTCGTCGTCCACGACAACCCCCTCGACATCTTCAAGAACATGCACGAAAAGGTCGTCGAGACTACCAGACTTGCTGTCGAAGCTGGAGTTCTTGAGCCGGTAAGCTCACTTCATTTTGGTGTCTGACCTGGCTGACATTTCTAGCTTACGACTGAGCGTCAAGATATCAGCTACGATAGCGTTGTCGGTGTTCTTAAAGAGTTCGATCCGCTCACTCCCGAAGATGCCTGGACGCCGGATACACGTGTGATGTGCCGCCGTTGTACAGTGACACCTGGTCTTGGCTGCAACATGCGCGCGCCTGGATCGCACGGCACATTGTGCAAGGACAGCATCCTTGACGGCCAGCCCTGTGTTCTGTCAGTAGCCCCTTTCGAAGCGCATGAATTGTGCTGACTCGTTTGATAGTCTGCTCTGCTTCAATGGCACCCGCAACCAGTGCAGAATCTTCTGCGCCAAGAACAAGTTTCATGCCAAGTACAAGCACGGCTGCAAGAACATCCACTCCGGCGAGATCCTTCTTCAGCTCGATGTCGGTGGTCCCGATGCCGCACCGATCATCGTGTGGAGAGGCAAAGACGACGGCCTCACCTCTGCTGAGCGTTCTTCTCTGGGCCCGGTTCGTGATCGCAGACATGGGAAGTACCCACCACGTCTCGATCGTGCTTCTCTGGCGCAAGTCTACATTGATGCAGAAGCAGCGCAGCGTGCTGAAGCTCTTCTTCGCAAAGATACACCCGGGTATCTGGTTCTTGAATGGGCTGATCGAGAGTTTGCAGCGATCGGAGTTGCGGAGAAGTTCAAAGAAGGCGGAGATTGTGCGGTGAAGACTGCATTGCTGGATGTTCTTGCTGGTCTGCCTCTTCTTGAGCAGACTCCCGAGGAGACTTATGCGAGCGTGGAAGCGAAGGCTGCGGAGGTGTTTCCTGCTGAGCCACCGATGCTGGAGATGCTGAGTGAACTGATTCCTTGTGGTTCTTGCGGTTGTTGCAAGGCCTGGAGCCTAGCTAAGTGAGTGGCGACTTGTGTCCGCGGGAAGTGGGATTGTGGTGACAAGCACTAGCTCCAAGTTGTACGATTCTTCAACGACGTGTTACTATATCGCATTCACACCACCCTGCGCAATCGTGAAGTATGTGCTCATCTCCTGAATAGAATGAGAATGAGCTGCTTCCTTCCATAGTACGCCCCAATGGCGGCGAAGTGAAAAGACTTGTTCATGAGCGCGATGTCAAATTCAAGCCATCGAGCTTTGGCGGGCTCATCACAGATGTTGTCAACGAGTGCGAGATGTGCGTCACTTGGTGTGAGGGTAACCTTTTTGCGTCGGAGGTGGTAGGTGAAGAGTGTTGCAGAGGACCTCACGAGGGAATGTAGCGAGTTTGCTGTTGTCTTGGGGGGCCTTCTCGTCGACGATGTGGCCCTTGCGAGTTTGCCTGTCATTGAAGACATTGCCGTCGCTCTAGTGAAGCGGCGAAGGGTGCAAGGTGTGACTTGTGTATTGGCTGATACACTGCGATCAATGAACGTCGGAACGTCTGAGGCAATACTTGGCATGCCGCATGCGGAAGGAGCACGCATTATAGGCAGACCTCACGTTCGTGGCTCGTCCGCATCAACATTCCTTTCACCCCCAAAGCATAGGCGGTGCTATCGAACACAATCGATTCTTGAGAGGCCTCTATCCTACCGAGACGATTCCATTACCGTTCTGAGGGAGGCTATCAGTTGAAAGGTGAACTGGGAGGGAGAAGGCATGCGACCGCTATCGTAATGTAGGACTTAGTGCTTACGTTATGCTGGTGCCATGAGATTTATTGCAATATCGCGGCGGCATTGGTCCGGAGATCATGGCTTGGTGCATTATCAAGCAGCGAATACTGTCAACAAAATGACGGCCAAGGCGCTGGTATACATGGAGTGCGAAGCAAAATTTGCGTATCTTTGCGGTCCCGTCAAGCTGGCGTCTCAGTGTTCGACGCTTGGTACAGCGCTCCTTATCCGAGTGCACGAGCACGACGGCAATCAGCAATACAAAGATGCATGCAAAGGACACTGCTATGCTACATACACTACTTAATCAAGTTACTGAGACCATGAAGCAAGATCTTCATGCCCGTCTCCATATCGCCAACTCCTTGCACTCACATATGTACTACGCTTGGAAAGCGGCGAAGCAGAAAGCTTTTGATTGCTCGCTATACGAGCCCTTCGAATTCGGGGTCGTAGACATCGCTTCCACTCAGGTTCCGACGGCCATGATCCTTAGAATTCGGGGTCGTAGAAGTCCAGTGAGCTCCGTGGCATGCTCATATTCCGCTGATCTTCGCTTGTGTCCCAACGGCCACCTCGCCGTCCGCCGCCGTAATAAGCACCATCCACATAGCCACTGTAGTCCCTGCCGTTGAGATAGTAACCATGGCCAACTGTGATGTCTGGATGAGTCAAGATTCCCGTCTCGTCATCCACTACACGACGATTCAGATCGATGATCCCGAATTTGCTGTCGCTGGGTCCTGTCCATCGACCATGTCGTGTAGCATGAGCAGCGAGTTCCTCGTAAGGATCGGGGAACCTTTGGTCGGCATCGGTGCGTCTGTCGACATTCCTCCAGCGTGTACGGCTGGGCCCATTACGGGTGTAACCTGGTCTCGCCGCCCATCGGTTGAGGTCGTCACTATCGGCCATGGCACGAACCCTGTCGTTCTCCCTGTCCACTCCGTAAGGAGCACCTCTCGTCCGTCGCCACCTAGATCCGGTTCCTGGGTCAATCATGCCCGGATTGCGGCTATCCCAGCCGCCAAATGCTCCGTAGCGATTGGAGCGTCGATCAAAGCCCGTTGGCAGCAGGTAGTCCTCATCGGCATCCCATTCGTATGCCTCGCCGTGATCCCCGTCATAGCCTTGTGCCCAGGTGCCCCTAACAGGGTAGGTAACGTTTCTTCCGTAACTCATGGTCAGTGTGGTGGATCGGAAATTGTGTTGTCTTGCTTAGTTGCTGCTGGTTGAGGATCGGTAGGTGTGGTTTGATGGTATGAGTAAAAGAGGTCAGCGCAAGGCCGCGCATGCTTAGTTTTATATGGCAATCAAGCAGAGTGACTGACGATGTGGTACGCTCGTGGACCGCCGCCATTGTGATCTCATGGCTTACATACAGACATTAAATGCTGCAGGCCTACAGGGGTCCATGTAGTGCATGTTCATGCTCGGGTAGGCTGCAGTCACCACTTGCACGCCAGCTATACATGGTCAGTTAATGAGTAGGAGCGGAGAGCTGGGGTGGGAGTGAGTTGTTCTTACGTGCGTCACATCTCTGTCGCAGTGATGTAGATCTGTGTTGGATCGTGATCAGGTGAGCTGTTTGCTCACATGCGCAGGGCGAGCAATTGTATTGCCACCAGTGAGCTCTAGTTGTGGCATTTGTTCCACGCGCATATCCAGTAACTGCGCATAGGATCGCAACCCACGTGCCCGTTTACTCACCACTCCACCATCATCCTCGTCTTTCTGCTGCTTCCGTTTCCTATGCCACTCCCACGAAGCATACGCGACATCCTTCGTGGCGACCTGCTCAGCCGCCGTAACATCCTCTTCCGCCATCTCGCTCAAAGTCCTCGGCCGCCCAAGCTCTTCCACCTCACCAACACGCATCCCATAGTTCTTGCCCGACCACTCCCTTGCCCACGAACACCATTGCAAACCCACAACGGCCGGCATAATCCCTGTTTCCTCCTCCTCTATCTCGCGCTGATACGTCGGCTTAGCATGCCACAAATTCTCCACATGATCATCCCAGTATACCGCCGCCCTTGCCTCAAGCCAGCGTTGGAACAACCGCCACTCCCCTGGCTCCATGGTGTCAGGCGCACTCGTTTCAAACCGTTCCCACGGCCCGTCAGGCTTGTGTGGAGGATCATGCCAGGCGTGCGACTGCAAGTCCTTTGCATACGCCAGCACATCGACGCTCGGCTTCTCGGCGTACTGATAGGGGACCGGCATGAAGTAACGCATTGTCAGTGACTGCAAGTCATCGAGGGTCTGTTGAGGAATCGAGAGCAAAAGCTGGTCGCGGTAGTAGAGCGTGGACACGTGCGATCCACGCACGTCGGTGTGGCCTGGAAGCTGCCACGCCCAGTCGTTCACGCCTTGAGCGTCTATGCATTCCTGGTCACCCAACCAGCCGACATGCAGTTTGAGACGTCGTAGCTTGGGAAGGCTGGTGAGTACATTGAGGGACGGAGGCCAAGCTGAATGAAGCGCTACCGTGCCCGGGATTTGAGGTATCAAAAGCTGTGGCCTTGGATATATGTCACCCTTCTCTGCGTCCCAAACTGGTGAGCCATGAACTTTGATCGTGTGGTAGCCTTCTCCCAGCTCAACAGACGTGATGTTCGCGACTGCCTCGGTACGAGCCAAGGCCATGAACTCACGCAACTTCTCGCAGGTACCGAAGACAATGGTGTTGCCGCTCCAAAAGGTCATAATGCCCGCCTTAGCCAGATCTTTACAAGCCAACATTACGGCGATAGTTTCTGTATTCTTGGGAGGCTTCCAGTCGGGATCTTGAAGACGCATGAGCTCGCGGAACCCCTTCCTGCATTTCTTCGATGTGAGCTCTCTCGGTCCCATTGTAATGCGAGCGTTTTGGCGTAGGAGGTAAGTCAGGATGTGCATGTGCAGCTCGATAGGCAAACGGAGCAGTGGTGGGATGTCAGACATAGTAGCGATGGCCGTGGTACGGCTTCCAGCAGTGGGGTGCTTCAGACGCAAGGCGACGTTCCTCGTAAGACCCATGTCTACCATAACAGCACTGCGTCTGTGCATTGTCGATTGATGACAAGTCGAGACGGGATCAGAGATCGGATTGTTTTTGTAATGCCAATATGCTTGCTACCAGAAAGTCCAGAATCCCGTAGAAGCTGCAAGTCGCGATTTGCCTGGCGGACGACAGCGCAGCATCTAGTCGTCAGTAGTCAGTAGCGATACCTTGAGTACACTCTCGCCGTAGAGTCACGTAGAAGAGCGCCATCAGAGTCGACAAGCAGCTCAAACGCACCCTTCCAGCTCACCACGGCTTCTGGGCCTTCGCTGAACATGTTGGCGGGTATCTTCTGACATATGTACACTGGCAGCAACCTTCATCCTTAGCTCATGCTACGACGCTCGCGCCTCCGCTCTCCAAAGCCTCCATCTCCGCCTCGGTCCACCGCGTCCTGTGAAAGCGTCTCGGCAGCTCATTTCTATCCCAGAACTCACCCTGCTTCGGCTCCACGGCTCCCAACTGCCTCCCACTGTGCCCACCTATTGCTCCATATGGCTGCGCTGTTTGCGCCGCTGCTGAGCCAGATGGTGCACCTTGTCGAGATGAAGAGGTGTCTTGCTGTTGTGATTGCTGCTGTTGCTGTCCGCCGAGAGGGCCGTGTTGCTGCGCTCGGCCGCGGTAAGAGGCGAAAGATTCTGGGAGCTCGTGGGAGGGAGAAGCTGGGTGAGCATGAGGGGAGTGGTCGATTTCTGCTCTTTGGATTAGCTTGGGGGTGTAGGCTGGCAGTGAGTGATCCGTACCCTCCGCCTTCGGAGTGTGTCGCTTGCCCAGGAACTTGATCAGAGGTTGCCGTTGCGCGAAGAGAGCGCGTGTGGAGCGGAACATCTTCTTTTCGGTATTAGGGCGAGTGTAGGCAGTTCGGAGCTTTGGGATGTTCGAGCAACGGTACATATATGGGCCAAACGTAGATGAGGTCTGGAGTGCCTCGGTAAAAGCGGACCGTTGTGCAGTAGCGCGAAACAGAGTGAAGCCTTTCGACTTCACTTCTTCGACTTCCCAGCAACAACAAGTCGCTAAAGCACGAATGTTGCAACTGAGAGCTCGTAGGTATGTACGAGACGTCACAGCTTCATCGCAAGTGTATCTTCACTTTCAGGCCTTGATCGTGGGACCAGGAATGCTAAAGGCGACACAATACCACTTTCACAACCCTTCTGCTAACAGCGTTACTGTAAGCTTAACAACAGCAAACTGTCAAGATGCACGAGCTCGCTCTGTATTCCCAGATACCCACCACTCGCCACACCCAAGTTCTGCAGATCCTCTCGGGCGTCACAGCCTCCCAGCCAACGGAAACGCTTGAGCAGACCTTGATTTACCAGCAACTCCGGCTACCCGACTCAGGTACTTCCAAGAAGGCCCAGAATAGGGCCGCCACTGCACAGCCTCTACGTCTTACCTACCACAAACTTGTCCGTGATCTCAAGGAGTCATCGGGCGACAAAACCCCATGGACGTTCCGTTCCGAAGACGTGCCCTCGCCCGGCGTGCAGAACTTGATCATGAGGAGCGTGATAGAAACGTTCATAACTGAGGCCGACCTCGAGCGCTTCCGGCAGGGTCAGATCTGGTACAAGTAAGAATATCCGCCACTCACTTCTACTCATACTAATATACTTCAGATACATCAACCAATTCCTCGCTCACCCAGCTCACCGCTTCATTCACGGGAACGTCATCATCCGTGTATCTCGCCTGCTTTCCGTCCCGGAAGGCACTGGCGCTCTGGAACCGCTTGACGCTCCAGTCCCGGCGCTGGAGGACTGCAAGCCCGTAGATCCTTCCGGGAGTTTCATGTTCGAGGCTGTTGTCAGGATGGAGGATGGAGGGAACTCGAAGTTGGTGGAACTGGCTACGAAGGAGCTGTTGGCGTTCAAGAAGATGATGGAGGGGGTTGTGGACTTGAGGGTGCCGGAGAGGTTGAGCTTGGATAGTAGGGTGAAGGTCAAGGGAGCATAAGGGCGCAATCTCTACGGAAGACCAAATATAGCATTGCTTGGATACTTGTATCATGCGATGTGCACTGAACGGCGATCATGTACTCGTTAAAGTGATACTTTCTCACTGACGTACTCTCATCACATTCGTCTTTCCTAGCAATCACTTCCTCGCCATCTCAATTTTAGTGTACATGTCCAAGCCTCCTACCATGATATCCTGATCTCCAAGTTCGCCGCGTTGACATTGCTTCGGAGGAGCAAGCCTTGTACGCTGCTCCACACGATAATGATGACGCCCGCCACCGTCTAGTCCTTCCTCCTAATCTTGCCTGTACGACCAGTCCTCACTTTCTCTTCCCCGCCGCAGCCCTTCTGGAACCGGGAGTTACAGCCATCAAATCCGGGTCGTCAAGTTCCAGATCCATGGCATCATCGTCCTCTTCACTATCTTCCTCCTCCTCATCCCCTTCACTCTCCTCATCCACTTCGAACCCTTCCTCATCTTCATCATCCACCTCCATAGCATCTGCACCTGGCATGCGGGATCTCGCAGAAGTAGCACTTTCCGGCTCTTCAGACCCAGTATCGCTCTCTGCATCGCGGTCAAGCTCAATCTCTTCCATCTCGGTAGCAAAATTTCCACCAGAATCCTCTCCATCGCCTTCCCCACTATCAGGCTTATCCACAAACTGTGAGAAGTTTGCTTCCCATACAGTTTCCTCTCCCCCCAACTTAATCTCTTCGCCTACCCCCTCGCCTACCTTCAACACCAAGCCAACGGTCATATCATGGCCCCCCCGGTACGTAAGCGTCTTCTTGATGTTCACCACATACGTGACCACACCTTTAGACCCTTTGACCTCTGGGAAGGTGTATTGCTCAAGCAGCTCCTTGCTTAATGTCTTCTGCACAGTCTTGAAGTGGTGGACACCTTTGCCAAAGGCCGTAGAGTCCGACTGCGTCCTGCCCGAGGGGTCGTGGGTCTGCTGTTCACCACTGATGCAGACCAAAGTAGTGATAAGCTTGGGGTCCTCTTTGCTCAGGTAGTATTCTTGCCAGACCTCCTGCTTCATTGGCTCATCAGTGGCAAATTCAGTCCCTTTCTTGAAAAACACGCACAGCCGGTCCAGCACAATCTCCGTCTTGTTGTCGTTGCCGCTCCTCTGGACTACGTCCCTCCGGATGTCCGGAACGTCGACAAGGTAATTCTCCACCCGCTTGCGACCTGTATCCGGGTCGTACATGATCTCGCCATCTCCATCTCGGCAAGCCCTACATCGCATTACAGGTCTGGACTCGAAGCCATCCCAATGCCGGGGATTAGTTTCGTCGAACGCCTCATCACGCACGATTGCAAAACCGTATCTGTTGGGTAAATTGCCTGGCTTGATCCGGTCGAAACGCAAGAGACCGCCACGGGACACTTGAAGGCTTTGGCCTCTGGCATCGCTGGAGGCCTTGAAAACCCTGGTACCGCCAACCTCGTACGTCGCCTTCAGGTCTTCCGCAACATATGTGCTCAAGCTGAAACCACCGCTGAGGAAAATGAGCCATGGGTGATGCATGTTGATCATCCTCGTTGTGATCGTCTTGATCTCTGTCAGGACCTGATCGAAGGCTTCTTTTATGTCCGCGCTACCATTAAGTCAGTAAGTGATCCCCCTTTCGCAGCGCTCGACTTACTCGATGCGGTCAATGTCGAAGGAAGTTCCGTTTCTGCCCATTACTCTCCTCGAATATTCGGGATCGCACAAATACTTGCGCATGAAGTCATCCATCTTCCGAAGCGCTCTGTTGCGCCATTCAACCTCCGTGAGTCCGAGTTTCGCGAGCAGGGCTTGTAGACTTCCTTCGCGTCTTACGATTTGCCCGGATTCGAGTTTCTTAAGAAGAAGCTCGTTCACCTGTTGCGCGCCGCATGTTCCACCAGAGGAGCTACTCACGGGCTCTAGCATACTGGTAGTGGTGAGCGCGCCGTTCAGCTTGAACATAACGATGTCCGCAGTTCCTCGACCAACGTCAATCACAAGGATGTGCTCGCCTACATCAAGCTCCGCCCCACATCCGGCCTGAGTCTCCAGGATGTCGTGGATTGTGGTGGCAAGTGCGTTTTCAGGCTCAGAACACATCACGGCCAGATCGATGTTAGCAGCCTTTGCTGCACTCTGCATTCGGCCCAGCGCCTCCATCGTCCACATCTGAGGTGCGCTAATGCGCCACCGCTTGTCCATCTTGCGTACCGCGTCTGCGCTGTAGGTTCTCGATGTGGTGAATAGCTGGGAGCAAACGTGCGCTACAGACTCGCGCACAATGGCTTCGAAGTGCATTGTCATCAGCTTATCGAGGCTTAGACCATGTGCATTGAACTGTTCCTGCAACAGCTTGTGCCTGCGCTCCGAGATGGTGTCGCGTTCGGGATAAAGCTCAAGTTTGACGAGATCGAAGACGTCCTTCTCGTCAATAAGCTCATTGCGAATCATACGTTCCAGGTCATAGCCCCAGATAAGCTTCTTGTCGAGAACAGCGAAGATTGTGGGCGGCTCAGTGCCACACTTCTGGAAGATTACATTGTCAATTGTGAGCTTGCGCGCGGCAGCACGGCTGAAACGGATGGTGTAGGCAACAGAACAAGTGCCCGTCCCCCAATCGAGTGAGAAGTTGATGTGATCGATATCATTATCGCGTACGAGTGTGCGCTCGGTTTCGACAGTCGCGGACGGTGCAGAGCTCGAAGCAGCGGGTGCCGCAGTGGTGGTCGTGTTTGTGGTTGTTTGTGGCAGTGGGAGCATCTGTGCCACTGGCACGAGGCACTGCACCTGGGGCACTCCTCGCTGTGCGAACGCCATCGCACAAGGTGGTGCGCTCGAGTCGAAGGTGCTATGCGTTGGTGTGATGTTGTGATAGAATGCGAAGCGAAGCGCGTGCTGTAAGTGTCGCGAGATCGAGTTCGGAACGAGAATGTCGTGAGAGCCTGGATGCCTGCCGATCATCGACTGCGTTAGCGTGCCAAGGTTTTGCCTTTGCGTGAAGTGAAGTTCTTGTCTCACCGTTTCGTACCCAAAACACCAAAACTTCACGACAAACACCTGTTGTCATCCATTGTTTCTCAATAAACATCACAGCAAACTCCATTTCTCTTCGTCTGTTGCATACCGCACATCTTTGAAACCTTCTCATCATCACCGACCTCACACCGTACAACCACTTCCATCACAATGGCGCCTAGCAAGATCGAGGAAGCGGGACGGTTGCGCAATGATGCGTTGCGCGAGATCCTGAGGTACACGGATGCGAACCTCGGACTATGGTCAACACCATTCCAACAAACGACCGCCCTGCAAAACGTTATCGATTCGTACAACCCTAAGCGCAAGATGACAACAGGAAAGAAAGCGATTGTGCCGCATGATGTGGCATCGCTACGTGGATTGTTGACTAGAGCAGTCAACAAGATTCAAAACCAAAAAGCACCAGAACCGGAGGAGGACCAGAAGACAGTTGATGACTTCTTCAGACTCGGCAGCAGCATCTTCAGGGACGACTTTCTGGAAGACATCGAATTCGAGGCGGAGAATCCGGAGCAGATCACCGGTGGTGACGTTGGTAAATCAGCGAGCGAAGGTAAGAGTTCTATATTCGTACGGTAGTGAGCGCCACTGACATATCATCAACCAGCAGGCAAGGTGCAACTTGATGTCGGGACTGGCTTCAAGCTCGACAGGAAGCGGAAGAGCAAGGCTCCGGCTCGCGAAACAGATGACTCTGACGTGGAGGAGTTGAGCCCAGATGAGTTTGCGAATGGTCCTCCAAGACTGAAGAAGCCACGTCTCGGCGAGAAAGCCGGCGAAGACCTTGACGCAACGAAACCGTTGATGGCGTCTCAGGATACCCCAATGGCGGATTATATCAGCGCGCCCCCGGAAAAGAGCTTGGTCAGGGACGAGCTGGCCGTCGATTCTATGGTAGAGAGCAGCAGGACCGCGAAAACCCAGAAGCTCGGTATGGGAGCTGGGCAGAAGCGCAACGGGCGGGCAGCCTTCGGTGATGATGGGGACGCACCGTTCGGCTCTGTCGAAGCAGGAGAGGAAGCGCGCAAAGCAAAGAGGAGCAAGGCGGCATCGATGGTGGCGAAGGCGAGCAACCCGGCAGTCGTTGAAACCATCGACTTAGAGGAGACTGTCGAACGACAGCCCGCGAGCCACAGCGTCGTCGGACAGGCCGGGAGTCGCGCTCCGGGGTCTACGATGGCCCCTCCGACGACCATTTCAGCAATGCCGGGGGAGAATCATAGCCGCCCGGCCTCTACAGTGGCTCACGATCATGTGCAACCCGAGGTCATGACCGAGCTTGGAGCGGCAAAGATCACCAATCCTCCCAGTGACCTGAGCGGCCCCTCAAAAGAGAACAAAGCAGGGGAAGACGATGATGCTCAAGTCCAGGGTAAAAAGCACAATGTCTGGGGTACGCCGAGGACCGACGGCACCACGTACTTCCACATGAAAGGTCCTAGGCAGGTGCCTGCAGAGACGATGCCAGATATTGACGCTGAGTCCTTCACCATGCTTGGTCAGATCAGGGTCTATGAGACCATGGAGGACCTTCATCAGCATTCCGAGCAATTTGTTTTGAGTTGGTGCAGAGCGCATGGGCATGATGGTGACTATGCCGATGCTGTGTTTCTCAATAAGCCGACACCAGAGCTCCGTAAGCTCTATGAGAAAGTCATGGGAGCAACAGACTGGCAGCTGCAGCTCTTGGATTTCCAGAACCGCGACGAGCCGGTCAAGCTTCGCGCGAGCGAGGTCGGAGTCGCACTGGTCAACGCCGCGATCTACGAGCAGGTGTTTTTGAAGTCGACGCCGTGGGACATCGCGAGCCAATTTGCCGAGTCCATTGGCAACAGCAGAAAGAAGTATTTTGACGAAGCCATGGTGATGCGTGGATACGAGTGGGAGACCACTCTCAAGCATGTCGCATGGCTCCAAGCTTTTGACAAAAACTTCCAGGAGGGTGACATGAAGAACCATGCAAACAAGCTTGCTCACGAAACGGCCATGGTGCTGTTGCCGCATCTCCAGGCGATGACGGCCAAGCCAGGTGCAGCTCCCAAGCACCAACCGAACTGGTTGAGATCAATCGAGCTAGCATTTCACAAAGCTCTTATGATGAAATCGAAACTGGACGCCGCAGCAGATGCCACCTTTGAGTATACCTGGCTTGGTCCAGATGTTCCTTTTCTGCGCGCAGATATGATCCCAGCTTCGGCCGGTTCCGAGCATGGGCCGACTATTCATACACTTGTACCAGGCGTACGTATGCGCGCGAACGACGAGACATCTTGGGAGTGCCAGCCACGCGTATGGACCCAATTCGCCAAGAAAGCCGGTGGAGGAGCTCCGGGGCAGTCTGCTACTGCAGGTTGAACAATGGCATGCCGAGGAGCTGGAGGTTGGGCCACATTGCGATTGAGGGCGGTTCGGTAGTGCTTTCGCCTTCGGGCATGTGCACACCAGTGATGTGTAATTTGCGGGCCTCTCGCGGTATTGATGGACATATTGGTTCTGCGCGAGTTGTTATCGGAATACAAGCTTGATCCTTCTTTACCACAGGCCCTGTCTGGCGAAAATCTCACTTACATGATGTCAGATAACGCTTCGGTACTTCTGTCAAAACGCTGAATCAATGTCGTTGCGCTGCAACGCGTTGTATTGCGTGTTTTTACGAGATAGAGATGCCAGAGTGCTGACATTATTAGGATCCTAACCTGGAAAGTGAGTTATTGCACGAGGACATTGTAGGCATTTCCAATCTGCCGCATATTGAAGTGCTTGTGCACTCGGGGTGATCGCACCTAAACGAACATCCGGTTGCGGAAATGCCAGAATGACTGGACCTGCTAGACAATGAGATTTTTCACCAGGCTGCTCCAGTCTTGCCGTCCTCGCAGTAATTTGGTGGTCGAGATACCATTTCTGAAATTGCGGCAAGGTGTGATCTCCCTTCAGGACCGCTACGGTGTGGACTTGCACCAGCTGGCGCACCCATGCCGTCGGTTTGGCGCTGCGGAGATAGTCTAGTTTCTCAATATGTCCCTGCCGCTACTGGCTGCGCATGGATTCGATGTGGCCCGGTCGCTGCTATACTCCAGGCCGTGCCTATGGCCTTGCTGAGCTTCAGAACAAGGGCCAGTCCTGGGTGTGTTGTTCTCTGAGGGTACTTCGTCTGGCTGAGCGTAAAGACAGTTGTATCTTGTGCGGTATGCAAGATTCTCCTCTTTCACTGCTTCCTCATCATGTCATCCCCTAGTCGCGTTCATTGTCTGCCCTGATGGTAGCTAAAGCTCCGCCAGGATCGTGGTGTCCCCGAGCATCTCTTTGTCTACGCCGCTATTTTCCACGACACCCGTAGAATCACTCCGAAAGTAGGCAACGAGATGTGCATAAAGAAGGAGGAAAAGTACCTTAGAGGTGGAAAAGTACCTTAGAGGTGAAGTCTGCTGTTGGAGGTCTTGGCAATGTACATTCGGTACCGACATCCATGTCTTTCTATGACCACCACTGTTCTTACCATAACATCACCTCCACTAACATATGAGCCTGCGTCTGCTGCGAGGACCGGCGCGATCTTGTTTTCTCCGTCCTCACTTCCGCAGTATGGCGACCGATCCGCTCTCAGCAGGTTTGCAGGCTGTCCCAGTCCCCAATGGCACAGCACCCAGCCTACGATACGCAGATGTCGGTCGATCATCATCCACTCAGGTCATACGACACTGACAAATCGCCAGGTAGATCGGCATCAATCTATCTGATCCCATATTTCGCGGCGTACATCACGGTAAACGCGCACACGAGGACGACCTTCAGCATGTAGTACAGCGAGCATTGGAAGCTGGAGTGCGGAAGATGATGGTTACGGGCTCGGACTTGCAAGAGAGTAAGAACGCGATCAAGCTGGCGGAGGACTACCCTGGGATGTGTTATGCGACTGTTGGCGTACATCCATGCTCGGCAAAGTCATTCGGGAAGTACCCGGATGGTCCTGATGCCTTACTGGCGGAGCTGAGGAAGCTGGCAATAGAATCGAGAGACTCTGGAAAGGCTACTGCATTTGGCGAGATTGGGCTGGACTACGACAGATTACAGCTTTGCGACAAGGAGACACAACTCATCTACTTCGCCAAGCAGCTGGATTTGGCGATTGAGCTACACATGCCGCTCTTCCTGCACTCCCGCGCTGCAGCCTCAGACTTTGAGCGCCTGCTGAAGAAACGTCTCGACAAACTACCGAAACGCGGCTGCGTGCACTCCTTCACTGGCTCGCTCGAGGAGATGCAGGCAATGGTGGACATGGGTTTCGACATCGGCATCAATGGCTGCAGCATGAAGACGGAGGAGAACTTGGCTGTAGTGAAAGAGGTTCCGCTCGAGCGACTGCAAATCGAAACGGATGGGCCGTGGTGCGACATGCGGCCTTCGCATGCCAGTGCGCAATTCACCAAGGATGCGCCGGAGATGCCCAAGTCCGTCAAGAAGGAGAAGTGGAGTGCGGAAGCGATGGTGAAGGGGAGGAATGAGCCGTGTATGATTCCCAAAGTGGCCTATGCGGTGGCAGGGATCAAGGGGGTGGCTGTGGAAGTGGTTTGTGAGCAGTAAGTTGTGATCTCGTTCTCTCGCTATGTTCATCTGCTGATGTGTGTCCAGTGCCTGGCGCAACTCAATACGCATGTTCGGCTTGGGCGAAGTGCCTCCGTAGCCGCAACCTCTTATCGCGCGTCTGTCCACGCTCTTCTGTATCGTACCTCACGGCACAGATGTGCAGATATCCATCTCCAATCCTTCCGCCATGCATTATGCTTCTGAATGACAGTGACTTGCGACATTCAGTCGTCCGTCAAGTCGACGACCTCTGATCTTGGTGCAAACGTCGCAGTCGAGCTTTCGCGCACTGAGTTGTCAACATCGAACTCAAGCACAGTAGAGGCGCGGTTTGGCCGAGCGACCTTGCGCGGACGAGGGTTGTCGTCGGTGCGCTCTCGCTTGATCTCCTGCTTGATGTTCACGTTCGCTGCGGCCTTCTCCTGTGCATGGCGTCAGCGCCTATTCCTCAGCCTCGAGAGTACTGCTTACCTTGAGCTCCTTGAGCTGACGCTGCAACTCCAGGAATTCGTCCCGGTTCACGCTCTCGTAGTCGCGCTCCTCAAGTGGTGGCGGCGATGGTGTGCGCGGGATGATGAGCATCGACTTCAGTGTTTCTAATTGGTGTCAGATCGCGCACATTGACATCTCTCCGTCTCACTACCTACCCAGAGAGCGATAGCGGAACACCACGGTCGCGTACGGATCAGGTAGCCCTGAGACTGGCTTTATGTTGTACGTAGTGCGCGCGCGCGCGGCAACAGGTTGCGAGAATCTGCAGTAGTCAGTGATAGTCACCCCCTCTACTCGGCCGCTTTTGTCCACTTACTTGACGCTGTGAGAGACCGACTTCCCTTTGAGCAGTTTCTCCGACACGTTTCCAGGTGTCTGCGCATTGTGCTCCAGGTCCACCACGGCCTTGGAGACCCCCGAGACTGTGCTCTGCACCACTTTGAGGACAATGCTGCCGTAATGCTCTGCTTTGGCAGCTTCGCTGATGCTTGCACTCCTGTCACTCGAGGTCTTCAGTACCGTGAAATGATAGCGCTTGGTTCTATTGCCACTTTTACGGCATCCCTCACTCACAGTCGTGAAGCTCTGGGTCCTGCAGTTTTCGTTCATCACGAGAGGGATGTCGAGGACATCTGAGCCATCCATGTGGATATAGAATGCAAGCGCGTCTCCGCCGCATCTAAAGCCTGCTTGAGCTGTGATGCGGATTTCGAACTCGCCAGGCACTGCCTCAATGTAGCGCATCACGTTGCGGTCAGTCTCTTCTTCGTCTTGATCTTCATATTCCGTCAGCGCCTGACCCTTGGCGAAGACCTCGATTTTGATTCCGGCGACGATGTCGAGTGCGACCATGGTTGCGGTAGGACTCTCCGGTTTGCCGTATCGGATTCTTGCTTGTACGATTAGGTTGATCCTGTGGTGCTGCTTGGTCGATGTCGGAGCTTGTAAAAGTCAACGTCGTTGGCAAGGTGAAGTAGAACGCGTAGAAATCAGGAAACTTGACTACATAGGCAACAATTCATGTTTCACATAACCTTAAATCAACTTCACTTGATGACATTCACTCGAGCCGTTACTTCATGCCGCCTGTCCCTCGCAAACCACCTGCACCCATCCATCACCACCATCACCATGATCCTTCTTCGGCTCTGCAGCACCCTTGCCAAACTGACTTGGCCCATCCAGAGCCATCAGCGCAAAGTGACCAGCCACGACCGGCCTAGCCAGATACTGGTTCCACTGCCCAGTGACGAAGCTTCCATTATCCTGCAAGTGAAACTTGTCACTGAACGGCACGGCATTGATACCATTGGTGATGTACGCATGCACGTCATCAATGAACATATCTCGCACGCCTTCATTGCCAACGTCAGGCGCCACGGCAGTCGCTGCAGCAAACATCATCCAGTCTGTCTTGCCCCAGTCGACGAGATCGTCAAGCGGCACACCACCGGGCATGCGGACGGTCGGGTAGAACGACGATTGCATGGCGTATGCGGCTGTCGGGAAGGTACTGAGGTTGAGCAGAACGTCTGGATAGAGATTGTATGCCATGCCCCAGCTTTCGTCTTCGCCTTGATAGCAAGTAAAGTGCGTGCGCTTGTCGTCGGTGCCATCTTTATCGTCGTACAGCGTCTTCGCGAAAGCCTTGCCAACGTCGGAGTAGTTCGTCTGCCCAGTCATGACGCCGTAAGCGTTGAGACCAATCGCGGCCTTGATAGCTAGCTCGGTCTGGTTGGCAATGTCGCCAAGACCGTCGTCGGAAGAAAGCTGCTGCGTTGGGTACAAGCCGTTCTCCACCAGGTAGTCTGCATAGAGCTGCAATAGGCTCGAGTACTGTTCTGCCCACTTTTTGTCACCTGTCGCCAGCTGATACATAAACGCTAGCGTCAAGATGTTACCACACTCCTCAACAGGCATCTCCTCGGCAATGCCATCGTTGTGGCCTGTCGCATTGGGGTACGCTGCCCCGAGATCGTGGATAGCATAACCAAGAGGCCAGTCTCCGCTCGCCATGTACCGCATGACCGGCTCCACCAGCAGGCGTAAGTAGTCCGGTGCCAGTACATAGAACATCGGCGCCATGGGATAGATGACATCGATCGTATTGACATTCCCGTCACTGCTGATCTCCTTGACGAAAGCGAGCGGGTCTTTCGTATCAAGCTTGTCTCCCGAGATCGTGAGATCCATGGCACCGAATGCCTGACGCACGGACAGCGTGATTATGTCGCTGTAGTTGGCCCCGGCAACGCTCGTAGCCTTGGCTGCGACATCTGCGTCGAACTTGCGTGCTTCTGCATCGGCATCAGCATAGTCGTGCAGTACATGCGTACAGCCGCACTGCGGATCCCCGCAAGTGGCTGTGAAGTACGCTGTACGGTCGCCCCCAAGGTAATTGATGGCCTCTTGCCGCCAATACCCAATAGCGAAGGTCACATTGGACTTCATGTCACCAAGCTTGCCCAAGTCGTGACTGTAAGCCACGACACTGGCATACTGCCACTCCCATGGCTCGGAGATGCTACCATTCGCAGAAAAGGCCGCTCGCACAGCGTCCATGCCTCCGACTGTGGCTGTCACAGTTGAGTCACTGCTTGGCTTGGTACAATAGACTGCTGTACCCCATTGAGCAGTGTCATTGTACTCAGAGTAGGTTGGCTTTCCACCAGGTGTAAGTGTCATGATGGATGTGCTCTCGTTCGTTAGCGTATATCCCCAACCGACTTGAATGATTGGATCGAATTGCCCGACCCAGGTGTTGTCGATGTCGGAGTAGATTTGCACATCTGGCGAGGCTCCATCAATACCAGAAACGGACACCGTAAGGTAACTGAAAGGCGCACTCTGACGCACGTAGTCGAGTGGTGATACGGGAGACAGGAAGTCGAGCACGAAGGTGGCCGAACCCGCAGTAACAGTGAATGTGGTGTGTGTTGAGGTGTAGCCTGCGCTCTGCAGCACGCCTGCTTGTACACCGGGTCCCAGGGAAGGCACACCGAACAAGCTGTATGACAGCCCATCAACCCGGGCAATCACAGACCACGTGAGATTCAGGCCGTTCCAGAATTGGGCTGAGGCGAAGGGTAAGTTCCATGCTGCGTTGCCCGGAAGCCATGCTATTCGAGGTCAGTGGTTGGCTAAGGTAGAAGTTTGAGGAGTCTCACCATTGAGATACGGGTTTCTGACCGCTAAAGGATAGGAAGGTGGCAGGATGGGTGTGTAGCGTGGAGCAGAAGCTGCAAGTCGTATTAAGACTATGATGATGCATGAGATACCGAAGTATGCCATGGTTGTGATGGTACTGTTGGTTGTTGTGTTGATGTTGGTGATCCTGTGGTGAGTGGAGTGCAGTCAATAAATGTCAAAATGGTCATGCGGTACACTTAGTCGTGTGACCACCATACAGTTAGTGGGAAGGAGCAACGCTTCTTATGGCAGTAGCATACGAACAGCGATCGCATGCTAGAGGTCTCATGACCTCGCTACCCAATACGCCAAAAGCTCAAGGCTGTTTTGAGTCCCGTGGCCAAGGACACCGTAGCAATCTTGAGAAAGCCGTGATCTCCTGAGGGGCTTCTATAACAAAGGAATGTGCGCTCATATTCAATCGAGTGTTAAGTTGATCGGATGTCGCTGAATCCTGATGCAAAGAGCGCGGAAATTCTCATCTTGACAGAAGACTTCTGGAATGTAGATTTGCCATAGCCGCTACCCGGTTGCTGGGTGCTTCGAAGATCCCATGAGCTTGACACATCTCCAACATCATCAATCCTCCAGCCGGAGCTGGTGTCAAGCGGAAGCGAGAGAAGTCGGCTTGATCTAGCTGTAGGCGGCGCACACCATAAAGCATGTGTGGCGAACATTGGACAGTCTCCGAGACTTGCGGCTTTGTCGAGGCGCTGGAGGTGCCGTGTATAGATCGACATGGGTGCTGTTTTTTACTTTGAAACAAGTGAGATCAACAGAGCAGATTTGCGACAAAGTCAAAGACTGTTGTCAGTCCAACTGTAGGTACTCCCAAGGATCAGTCGGATTTCCTGCCTGTTTCTTGCAAAAAGTGCCTCCGCAAGGTTGTGCCACTTTACGGCTCTGTGATACAATGTGGTGACGCACGAGTGCCACAAGTGGTTAGCAATTAAGAGGTGGCCTGGAGAGCAGCTCTCGCCGATCAAGATCAGACGATTGAATGAGCAGATAGGCGCAACTCAAACATCGCCAGTGGTCGATGTGTGTTTTAAGAGCTTACATGGCGTGACCCAGTATCTGTGTGACCCAGTAAATGGCAGAGCCAGACGTCCGAGCTCATAATCTGTGCGACCGCGAGGATCGTTCATATCTCAAACTCCCTGACTCGCCGCATGAGCTGCCAGCGTCTTGCCTTTCACGTATGGGGGTGCAACGTAGTAGACGGCGCCATGGAACATAGCTGCTGCAATGCAACCGAGCCAGTGAATGTAGTGGTATTGCATGTCGCCTTTGGCGACCATCAGACCGAGGCAACGAGCGGAGTTGAAGGCTGGCAGCATGATTAGTATTGTTCCTGTGTAGTGTTGATAATCACTCACAGTTCCCACTATAACCTGGCTTGATGAATGAGGAAGCCAGTGTGCTGAAGCCGAGTGTGAGTCCGACCAGAATTGGACTCAGTGCAGGGCCAAAGACCTTGCCCTGGCGAGGATCCAAGCCGACACCGAACGCAGTGAAGATTAGTGCGCTCGCAAACATGTATTCAAGCACGAAGAGTTGGCCCCTCGAGACCAAGGAGGGATCCACTGTGCAGCCTGGGATGACACCCTGAAAATGATTAGTGTGCTAGCACGAAAGCACTCATCTCACTACTCACCGTCGGGAAATAGTATTCCTTCCCCACCCCAAGCCTCAGCCAGTAGCATCCAATGATGCTTCCGAGACACTGTGCTGTAATGTAGAGTACCGCTCTTGGCAGCGTACAAAGACCGGAGAAGAAGGTCGCAAGCGTGATCGTCGGATTGAGATGTCCGCCTGAGGCCGGCCCAGCCGAGAAGATGAAGAGCATGAGCCCGATTGAGTTCAAAAGGGCACCATAGAGAGTCGCAGCAAACACAGAAACTGGAGGCGACAGCTGGGTAAGGCCTGATGCTCCGGCCCCAAAGCAGCTGATCAGCAAGAAAGTGCCCCACCCTTCGATGAGGGCCATGCGCCACAGTTCAATGTTCAAGAAGCCATCGAGACGCAGGGCGTCGCTGACCTTGGAAATGGGTGCCTGTTTTGTCACTCATCAGCGCGAGATCTGCTTGAAGCGTGTGAATGCTCATACAGCATCAGGCAGCTTCTTGAGCAGGGCCTCGTCGTCTGCAACAAATTCTTGGTTCCCTCCTATGCGGCCAGCAAAGGCTGCATTGGATATACTGGTGGTAGAAGTCAGTCGGTGTCGCATGCCGAAGGAGGCCGGATGGTGTGTCTCGGTCATGGCGGTAGTCGTTGCTTTCGGCTCGTGGTCCATCGTGGAGAGGTTAATGCATCCGCGAGACTACTATGATCCTCTTAAGAGATGCCGTACATGGCGTGTGCAGTTTGCGGAACGTGAATCAGCAAAAGTAAGCCACGAGAGCGGGCGCAGATGCCACAGACGGCTGCTCTGCGATGTATGCCTTACGAGGGTACGAAGTAGGGTTCGCAAGCATCTCTCACGACAACTTCTTCTATACAGTGACGATCCAAAGAGTAGACAGAGGCAGAAGCTCCTTGATGCTTTTGTGCTTGCAAACTGCTTACAGCGCAACCGCTACGGCCGTATGCTCGACGTGCCAAGGATCGAGGTCGAGCGACGTGACGTGACTTCCTGTTTCGTCAACACCATGCCGTGGCATCCTGAGGAGCGGATAAGCACGATGCGATTGTGGGAGACGATCATCCTGGCTGCTTGAAACACTGATGCGGGAGTTGTGACATTTTCATACACCTCGTGCACGCGCCACCCGAGTACGAGCACGAGCCGCAAGGAGTTGCGGCGAACGCGGCCGTCTCGAGTGAACATCTTTCTTAGGATACCTTACGCCAATATGGGCGCTCGACTCTCACAGCCTCGAGGCCCAGGTGGTACGGGCGAGTCGTCTGTGCCAGCTAACCCAGGTGCACCACCATCATCCAAGCGACCATTCCCTCGCACAATCAACAGCCGCACGATCGTGGCGCCCGCTGCAGCTTTCACGATGGCTTGCCTGCTCTTTGTTTACACTCGCACCAGTATTAGAGCAGCCAAAGAGAACGCGCAGAGGCATCGAAAAGCTGACGGCGGGGATGGCTTGAGCCTGCTGAACGAGCACCGGAGGAGGCATGGCATGGCGCAGAAGCTGGATGAGGGAGGCAACACGGTCTCAGAGGTCGGGAGAGCTGTGAAGGAGCAGTGGGTTGGTGCACGCAAGAAGGAGGGTGAAGTCGGCGCGGGAGGTACTGGACGCAGCGAAGAGGAGGAGCGATTGAGGTCGCTGCGAGACATTCGCAAAAAGTCGACACATGATGAAGGATGAACCTGGGCTGCGTGGTACTACACTCATACTGCACTATCCAGACTTCTCCGATTGAGACCATGATAGGAGTCGCACAAGAACTCTTCAGAAATGGTTGGCATCGGCCATCATGAATAAGAGTCTCGCAAAAGTGAAAGTGGTGTATACATCGAGAAACATGTGTGCCTGTCAGTCGCAGCAAGTCCAATTCTTTTGCGTCTACGATGCTCATGGAGACTTGCAAAGCTCATGCTAAACTTGTCAAGCGCAAGCGGTACGTGTACGCGAGTGTGAGCGTGAGCGAGAGAACCATTGCGCGACAAACATCGTGGCTGCGTGGACAAGAGTTAATGGCATTCGCCCTTGGGGTGTCATGGATGCTGAAGCCTGGCCAATATTTGCGAACGACTCCGGGATTCCACGTTGTGTACTGACCCAGAGACTATCCGCTCGCCAACAGGAAGCGGGAGCCATCCACTCACGAATTGATGGCATTCTTTGGCTATGTTACAGTCACGAGTCGGCGGCAGCTCGTTTCTCGACGGGACAACCTCAACGGCGAACGACACTTTCAACTACAGCAGTACAATCTCGGCGTCACGAACAAGAACATAGCGGCTTATGTCGAGTTCGACTGCGCGGAGATTGCATCATCCAGGTATTGTCTGCACGTCTAAAACTTGGCCCGCTCATTGTCATCAGCCAATAGTACTATCAGTCTTGGAATTTGGGCAGCAATTTTGGTGCGACGATCAGCCTCGCAATTTTTCGTCCAACCAATGTTACAACTTGGCGCAAGACTTATTTTATACACTGCCCTGTGACTGTCACGTCACTGGTGTAACACGATCAGGCAACGCACCTCGGCCCCGTCTGAGGATATCGCATCACTACGCAAACATGGACGTGCACGCACGCAAAGCAGACACTACGATTATGAAACGACATTCTTGACTGCTACGGAAGGCAGTGGCATGACCTGCGATAAATACCTTCACAAATACTCAAGGTGCAAGTTGTTCTCGGGCTTGTGGGTAACATGGCGAAAAGTGCAAACACAGATATATTGAACGGAGACCAGGCGCTGGAGGCACTTGACGCCCTTGAGACCACATATATCGGATTGAGGGACAGGGGTTACAGCTGGAAAGCGTTATGGCCGCATGATCATGATGAGGCGAGTCGAAGACGGGCTGAGCTGTTGTGGGGACAAGACGGGGCAGAGCTAATCGAAGCCCTCCTTACCAATTCGACATACGCTAGCAAGTTACTAGAGAAGGAATTCCGTATAAAGAAACGGGCGCGATGGAGCATTATAGTGTCAATTGTGCTGTTCGGCAAACTGGAAATCGCTGAGAAATGGATCTACTTCATGAAGATGGCGGTGGACGGGTTGTATGAAATGTCCCATCTTCATTACTGCCAGCAGCGTGGCATCGACTATCGCTATGGAGTCGACGCAAACGCACCTACGAAGGAGCAAATTATGGAAACCGAAACGCTGCACGCGCGAGGGCGATGTCTTGAGAAGGCCATGACCCAAATCTATACTCTCTTACGCTTGAATTCCGAAGCTTCACGGAATTCTTCGCAACCTCCTTCCACGACCTCTCCATGGGGTTTGATTTTAGCCAGACCGAAGCAATTCGTAGAGCACCCGCTATTACTTGACGCCCAGCATGAATTCGACTTGTTGACAGATCAGCAAAGGTTCGCCTTCGACTTTGGTCCTGTCAGCCGAGGGCAATCAACGCCTAGAAGTTTGCAATCACTACGTCCGTTGCACGGCGAATGCTTGGAGTTGCACGGCAGTCTCACCGAGGTAATCGCCACAATCCACCAGGACTTTTCGCACAAGCCCCTTGAGATGACATCTCGGTTGAGCTCGCGGCGTGCGTTGACAATTGCCCAGTTCGAACGCTCGACAGGCACAAGCACTGCTGAGATGGCACTTGTACTTGCTTCTTGGCTCATCATGCTCTGGGGCACACCTTGGGCCGAAAATATGTGCAGTTGCCAGATCTTCCCAGTGAATCTGAGGCTACGACCGACTACAGAACACTGCAAACCTCCCGAGCTCATTGCAGTGCTGTGGCCTCGACCGCACGAGTGTGATCAGCACGATCATCTCAATTTCGGCCAGCCCCTCTACCAGCTTGGTACTGTACTAGCCGAGCTAGCACTACTGGTGCCCTCGCCCTTCTCAGCTCGTATGTCACGGTCAACAAAAGCACAAGCGTTACAAGAGGTATATGAAGCCACTTCGGTGTCGTACAAAAGAGCCGTAGAGTTTTGCGTCTCATCCAAGCTCCAAAAGGCTTCGGCATGTCGGATTGCCTTGTCGAATGTCGACAGAACGGACTTCTACAGGCGCCACATCATTGCTCCGTTGCACGATCACTACACTAAGCATGCGAACGTGGCCGACCCCATCAACAAGCTTGCTCAAAGGAGATTTGCACGTCAGCATTGATTCAGACTATGGGCATCGTGCCTTCGCAATACAAGTGACACGTTCACATTTGATCTCAAATCCTTATTGTTGGTGGTGAGGTTGTAAGGCTGTAGCCCCACTGGATCGAGACCTTGTGTCGTACCAAAATTGCGGCCCAACTTGCAAGGCTGACATCATCCTACACCGAACAACACGCCTACCATTCACCAAAATCAAATCAGCTTCTGTGTCTGTGCAAAGGCTGGGCCATATGACTTCATCTTGGTACGACCTGTGGTACCGCAAGCCTCACTATCATTGTCGGCCTCCCTTCTACAGCCTCTCCTCACCACCTTACCTCTCCTCAACTCTTTTGGACAGTCGCCTTACTACCGCTGGTTAGCTTCTTATGTGCCTGCGGTACAAACCAGCAGCCAGCCCACCATGACTGCTGGAGCAATGGACGAAACGCTAGGTTGGTGCGATACGCTCTTGAACGCAATAAAGCAGAGCCGCGATGGCGACGATAATCGAGGGGATCTTTCAGATGAACTTGAGGATTTCAACGATCGGCTGACGGGCTGGCGAGTGTGGGTATGTCTAGCCCATGACGAAGGCAGAAGCTTGTGTTCAGGAGAACAGCATGAATTGGACAAGTTGAAACGGCTTTTCGAGCTAGGCCGGCAACAATTCGTGACAGTCGTCCAGAACGAAGCGGTTTCAGGAAACACGAAATGGTAGTCAACGCCTCCGCATAATTAAGAGCATACTGACAACCATATAGCTCTATGGAAGGTCCACTCAACGCGCTTTTGGAGACCGAAGAGCGCATCTTCAGCCTTACAGAGAGTGTCATTGGCAAGGTTCCAGCCCTTCCGCCAGGTTGGACCGTCGATGATCTACTCGCCCCGTACCCACGCGACACTCTCCCTTGTCGCCCTGAGAGCGATGCGGACGCCTATACTGGTCTGATGGCCTGGATCGACGACCTCGTTGAGGCCTTCCGCCAGGCTCTCGAGCCTCAAGAACGACCGCCAACACACCAGCTCGCAGTAAAAAACGCGCTTATTGAACTTCGTGCTATGTGTCTACAGCTGTGGCACTGGCGGGCTGACGTTAAACGTGCATATGAGTCTGGTCGACGCCTTTGGTTAGACGAGCGTATCTACTGTGTTATGAAGGACCTTTTCGCAGGTGCACATGTCGAGCTTGCGGCGCTCACACAGGATGTCAGATCACCTTTTCAGTAAGTTCTGCTGCTTCGTGCTTACTCATTTGAGTCGATTTGCTGAGCACGTCCTAGGTTCCACCGCGGGCCGCTTCATTGTTTGTCGTCGACCATAGATTCCATCACTGGCACTGGAAGGGCGATTATCTACGAAGGGCCCGACCTTTCGCTGCTGAGCGACGAGGAGGTTCGTCTCATGGGCGCTGAATCGGGCTCAGATGAGGCCGGAAGTGCTGGCGTCTGTCTCCCGGCCAGGCAGGAACGCTATGGGAGCTTGCACGTTCCGACAGGCAGCCACGCAACATCCGATCGAGATGTAAGTGCTACCTGGCGGCAGCCTTCTCGACGTCTCGCCAAGCTGATCCGAACGAGGCTGCCGCGCCGGTGGCTGACGACGCATCGTCTACGTCAACTCCTTCGCCGCCTGTCCAGGTCAGGTCGTCCGTTGCCCGCCATGACAGCTCCGAAGACACTACGCAGAGGCACTGCCGCCTGAGCACCGTGCACAATTCACAAAGGTCGGCTGCTGCCATAGCAGAGGAATCTGCAGAATACGTACACCCATTCAACTGTCCGTTTTGTCCGCAAAAGTTCACACGACGACATGGCCTCGGAACACATATACTGGCTCACGAAGACGTCTGTGACGCATGCGGCCGAGTTCATGATTCTCAAGACACTCCAGAACAAGGAGCTACTCGACCGATTTCAGCAAGCCATGAAACCGTTGTTGACAGGCAGGAGCAGATACAAGGCATTACGGTCAAGAGGCTGCCAGACATAGAAGCATCGCGACCAGAACGGCATGCACAAGGCGTAGTCGAGTCCGTTAAACAAGGACAGGAACCGGTGCCTTATGCTGGGATCGAGCCGACCATGTCTTCACAGGTGTCACAAGCCGGGAAGGTGAGAGGATACAGTGAACGTCCGAAGCATGATTCCAGAGCTGTCTGCGAGGAGTCGTATGACGCTTCATCTAGCTCTGCGGATGAAGATGATGACGACAGCGCTGATGATGACTTGTCCGACACCTCTTCGAGCGTCAGCGGCGTCGCGGCGGAAGGTGGTCAAAAACAGAATCGACACTTTTGAAGCCTTGCTTGCCCATTCGGGAGGGGATTCGACTAATTGGCAGCGATAACGCAGGTACATGAACGAACAGCTTTCTCATGCTCAACACCCAACACATTGCGCAGCAACCGGCACTACTCGCTCCAGATACCCATCCCACGTCGGCCTCATCCGACTCCTCTGATACGGCGATTCACTCTCCACAAACAGATTTTGCGCCGCACTCGCAAGCCCAATCAGCTTCGCCTCACTCCATGCAGTTCCGATGAATGCGAGCCCGAATGGCATGCCACTCAGCGAATGCACACCTGCCGGGATCGTGATCACCGGATAGCCAGCCTGCGCTGCGATCTGGTAGCTCTGAGCAACGTCTGGTGGCACGATCAACGCATCGATCTGTTGTCCGTTGTGGTGCAGCGCAGCATCTATGCCCTCTTCTCGCGAGGTGCGGTGGCAGTATGATAATGCTTGCCAGTAAGTTTCGTTCCGGATGCCGCCAGTCTCGAGCGACGCCAGAAAGCCGTCTTGGCCGGATCCGAATGCTGGGTGGATTCCTGGAGTACCGCCTTCGGTGCCAACGTTGGCGATGTTGTATTCGACGAGGTCTGCGAGGGAGCGCATCGCGGTGTTGGAGAGCTCTGCGAGGTAGGTGGCGATGTTGTTGTAGAAGTCGACTTTGACGTATGTATACTCCGACTCGTTTGGGTAGCCGCGGGTGGTGCCGTAGTCCCTGTGAGACGTGTGAGCTCGGTTTTGCATATCCGTTGACAAGCTTACCAGTTCCAACCAGTCGGGCTAACAATGTCTCTATAGTGTGGCAACTCCGTGCCATTGACGATCGTGGCGCCAGCTTGCTGCAATAACTCAACCATTCCAGTCAAGACACCAAGCTGCTCTGCATCCGCCAGCGCCCAGAACGATGCCCAAGGTATGCCAAGCACGGCTCCTTCTAAGCTTGACGCGTTCGCCAGCAACTGTGCATAACCACCATGAGGCGTCTTTCCAAATTGTGCAGCAGTGTAATTGTCTCGCGGATCAGGACCGTATATGGCATCGAGAGCATACACCGCATCTCGAATCGTCTTGCCGAACACTCCCACAGTGTCTTGGTGTTCAGACTCGGGTATCACGCCGTTCCGAGACGTCAGCCCGACAGTAGGCTTGATACCTACAACCGCATTTCGCTCAGCAGGATTGATAATACTACCATCCGTTTCTGTACCCAACGAGAAAGGCACCACATTATTAGCAACAGCGATCGCACTCCCGGAACTGCTACCCCCAGGGTTGACGGTGAAATTGTAGGAACTCCGTGCTTGCCCACCTCGAGCAGAGTAGCCTTCGGAATAGTTGTTGCTGCGTATTTCTGCCCACTCGCTCAGCGTGGCTTTGCCCAGTAGTACTGCTCCAGCTTCACGCAGCTTACGAACGACATGTGCGTCTCGTGGGACGATGGAGCCTTGCAAGGCCCAGCTGCCGGCTGTGGTTTGCATCTTGTCTTTCGAGGCGATGTTGTCTTTGATTAGGAAGGGGATGCCGTGAAGTGGCGAGCGGATTGCACCGTGTCTGCGGTCTCTGTCTGCTGCTGCTGCGATCGACAAGGCGTCGGGGTTGAGTTCGAGGACGGAACTGCAGAGCGTTGGTCTGGAGGTTGACGTGAACGGATGCTGGGCACTTACTTGATGTACTGATCTGTCTGCAAGTACCTCTGCATGTAGCAAGTCACCAGTTCCACACTGCTCAAGCGGCCATCCGACATATAGGCTTGCAGTTCGTCAATGCTCGCATCCTCAATCTGAACCCCACAGCATAACGGCATGGCGAACAGGCGGTCAGACGAGACATTCGCCTGTGGAAATTGGTAAGGGAATGGAGTTTCGAGCATCTGAGCATAGGCAAGCTGTGTGGCATTCTCGATGTGGTGATGGACGGTGCCAGACTGCACACAAGCGGCGAAGACGAGCCATATGAACGATACGGCCACGCCTTCGGGAGTGTGGACTCGCATTATGACTGCTGGTTGAAGGGAGGAGAGGTTCGGTCGTAAAAAAGCACAATGCGAGGTTCATCATGATCCTGCAGGTACCTCAAGCTTTGTCCAATGAGCTCGTTCGTGGCGTCCGAGTGCATATTGGACCTGCAGGACGGCACGACGATTTGAAGTGCCTTCTAAGCTGTGGTAGAAAGTTCTTGTTGTCGCATTAGCTCAACGGCGAGGCCAAACTGCTTGCCTCATCATTCACCACTCACACGATGCTCGTTTAGAGATGCTCGAGGAACTTAATTAGTGATCTTAGCTACGACAATGCGGACAGTGCTTGTCGTAGGTAACACCGAGAACGGCCTTGAAGGCACTTGGGATAATTCTGGTACAAGACGCCCGCCTGGTGAGAACCCGTTGCCATGCCATCCATAGGAAGGAGGATACGCAACCGTTTAAGGTCTTCAAAGGGTATGTATGAGGGTCGTATGGACAGAGCCCAGCGAACCTGGTGTAGGGCAATTGGACCGATAAGTGGTTGATGCATCTGTCAATCCCACCGAGCATGTCCCAGCGCCCATTTGCCGCGACTATATCAACGGCTCGTAGTTCCGACAAGCCCGCATCATACCAGAGCGACTCTCATCCACTCGTTTTCCAACAGCATTCTGTGCTGCGACGTAATCAGAACCAGATTCGGTCCTTGTTTACTTGTTGTCCCAGCGGGCACTACACGAGGCATGCTTGCACAGCTGATGGTGGGTTCACCATATTCCCACTCCCTGCAAAGTGCCTCAAGCACGAAACCTCTGAATTCGCTACGACTCGGTACTGCATCCGCAAGGGGAAAGGAATCAACAAGCTTGAAGCTCTGCGGCTCGGATGGTACTCGGCTGTTAGACTCGTCGCTCGCTCTTTCAAGTACGCTAGCATCCGCCGCATAATGAGATTACGATGCTGGCGTTTTGATGCGAGTCTGTCGCGCCACTGGCAAGCCTAATAGATTTGCGCGTCAAATCGGACCTGGTCGTTGTACACCACAGGTTTGCATGCGTCATTTGTTCGCACATTCAACCCCATCACATCTGCAGTTGGAAAGCATTGGCGCCAGTCTAGCACCCAAGAAGGCATTGCCGTGAAGTTGGCCCCGGAACATCTTCGAGTTGCTGCTGCGCAAGCCGAGATGGTCGAGAGCTGGTCTTGGCGGATGCAGGACGCCGCGAAGCGAGTGTACATATCTGTATTGGACGTGCTGTAGTCGGGTACAATACCTTGGGTTTCATCGCTGATGGCAAGAAGCGAGAATAGGCGGTCGCGCGGATCGAAGCACTCTGTGGTATTGTAGCGTATCAAATTAGTCAGGAGGGATTTACCACCAGGGTCGCTCCCAAGCTGGCACAACGGTGGTACAACTTTCCCACAGTACACGGTAGTCATTTGTAGCATTTCGAAGTTGATCAATTGGTCAGTAACAAGTGCAAATCGATTGGGTTGTTTCAAAATCTCCTGTATCACCTGTAAAAGTTCTTAGCAAATGGTGACGCTGTGCATGAACGAAAGGGACAACTCATACCCAGCGGCGAGTGAAATATGGCTGGTCGAGAATCCACCTGGTGATATTCGCTGGAAGTTTGACGAAGCGTTCTATAGATGTACCGCAAGGCGCAGTATCGAGGTCACACCCTTCCAACAGTATTGCTATCTTGAGTATTGGTTTCTTGCGTTTTATACCCTTGAGAACCGCTTTCTTCAGACTCCGGCGGCTGGAGGCTCCAGGTGTCCCAATCCAGAGCAATACCGCACGAGCACGGGCATAAATGCGACCCATCATTGCGACCTGGCTGTTCCGCTCGTCGACATTTTGCTGGTCGATACACAGGGTATCGATCCACAGGGAAAGCAAGTCCGTGCCACAGACTCGATGCGAATATGACCGTATGTTCTTCAATGCGTTATGGAGATGAGCAGTGACTCTCAGTGGCAGACTATCCAGATACACTGTGTCCGTCAGATGCGAGCCGTCAGCATAGGTAGGACCCCAAGCGTAAGAGAAGCCGAATTAAGCGCTCGGAGCTGCCAGCGTGGTTACTGCAAAGGAGATATGGACGGGTGCGTTGACTTTGCTGGCCGGCTCAACCACTATCAGCCGTATATATTCCGGATGCGTGAGGGCTGGCCGACTGATTTCGGCGTTCAAGGGGAGAGTTGCTCCGGTGTTCACGTAGTCGTGGTAGTATCGCTGCGGCGGCTCCACGAACGTCTTGAACATGCCGGATGCATCGGACGCTGCGCTCCAATCTGCTTCTGATGCGCTGTCACTGTCACTATGTTCTGCCGTGCTCATCTTGTCCTCTGACATTCAGGGTGACGTGAATATTCAAAAAGGCGAAATGCGTAGGTTCAATTTTGTAGATGGTCGCCTCAACTCACAGCAGTCACGATGCATAGCGAGGCAGTGCAGCCACCGCAGCCTGACAGACCATTGCGCCGCTTTGTGAGGTAGCCCCAGCCTCGCAGGTACCGCAGTACCTTCGACCGACCAATAAGCTTCGTCCACGTAGCAATCTGTCGGAAAAACCTCGACAGCACCACCACAGCATTCACGAAGCATTGCAGGGAGCAACAGAGTTCACCCCAATGTTTCAAGGTAGGGGTCACCCGAAATACCATACTACGGGAACTGGACAACCCATAGCCCCAGTGCCCTGAGCTTGACCTGCTTCCTATGGACCAGAGATGTTGCTGGATTGAATCGGACGATCCAGGGGCACAATCCATTCCAAACCGGCTCATCTCTGCGAACGATCCAACAACCGTCGCCAAGTATCAAGGAGGATTCATCAGCCTGAATACCCAAAGCAGCCGTTGAGTATACCGTAAGAGTGCCTGCCATAGCAAGCCGTATAGTCAGGTGCATTACATGCAATCCAAAACGCCAGCAAGGTCGAGCCAGCCCAGTCCAAACCAGATCCACCTCATACCGCTTTTAAGAAGATCCAGTCTAAGAACAGCTCTGTTACGGACGTCAGTATATCATTCAAGGCCCCCTAACTACTCCAATTTCCCCTCCTCCAAAATTTAGCTAGGAGAGGAGAACTACGCCCTGCCTTAGATCCATCTCGTTGCTGCGAGACTTCATGTTCATCCTCCTCCAAGCAACCTGTGCACGGATTCAAGAAACCATACTAGGCTGGCTTTCACAAGACAGCTATTGCCTTGCTTCGCTCAGCAACACCCGGCCGAAACATTACTAACAGGCATCTCTAACTCAACACTACTCTTCCGGCATTTCGCGCAGTGCTTCTTAATCCTGACACACACACGGCTTGCTCGTACCCAGATCTACAACGATTGCGGGCCGCGTCAAGTTGTGGCCTTCCACTTTTCTCGTCCAGAGATATACCACCACTACCGTGTTCCGGAGACCCTGTCCACGCACCGCAGGAGCCCGAAGGATCAGCGACGATGCTCTGTCGAGGCTCTGTGGTCATACGAAGTCTCCTGAACGTGGTGACGCTTTTGTGCCACCGAATGGCCTCCCGGTTATGAGTATGCTGGCTTGATCGGGAGATCACGACATCTACTACTATCCAGTATTGCCGAAATGTGTCCACCCAAACAGGTCGTGGTGGTGGTCCCAGCCTCGGCGTAGATTTTAGTCGTAGCATCGGGGCGCGAAACTTGGGAATCGTGCAATTGGTTTTGGCCATAGAAGGACTTTGACAGCCATGAATTCCACACTATCTCTTCCCCCCTTCTTCCACCCTCTCATGAGCACCCCAACCTCTCCTCCCCCAATCTCCCCTCCCACCCCCTCCTCCCCAATTTCCTCAACAAAGATGTTCCTCCACCCCCCTCGGCCCATCCCCGACCCCCGTCAAAATCACCCTCCCCACCCCCTTCCTCAACACCTCGCCCACATTCTCCAACCCCTCCGGCACCCTCTCCGCCTGCACCTCCCTCCCTTTAGCGCCCTCCCAACCCTCCAACCCCTCACCCAAAATCCCTTTAAACACCCCGGCCACAGCATCGGTATGCGAAGCGAGGTAGTAAACAACGGCGTTGGGGCCAGCGTCGAAGGTGTATGCACATATCGGCTTCCCATCCTCAGTGGAACTGTTGATGGCATTGCAGATCCGGATCGCGGCGCGGGAAGTATCATTCAGATAAAGAATCGGCGGCGAAGTATCCAAGCATGTAGCGTGGAAATTATTGCTATCCCTCATCGTCAAATCCGCAAAAACCGGGAAATCTCTCTCCCGTATCGCAGTTTCCATTGCTCCCATCCTGCCTGGCACAACATGTGAGACGCGGTGCTGAAACAACGTCGACGTCGCCACCGTAGCCTGCATCCCAGACGTAGAACTAACGTCCTTCTTCTCACTACTCGCCACCAATATCAAGGCCCTCATCTCCGGCCAATGACTCTGCTCCGCTACACTGTATGCCACGCTATCCCTCCCATCCGCCTGTGTGCCTTGGTTCCAGCCCACGTAGCCCCCGAATAGAGAGCGGCAGGCTGAACCGGAGCCCTGGCGCGCTATGCGGGAGAGTTCTGTGGGTGTTGAGGGGAGGGCGTAGAGGTTGGCGATGGAGCGGACTAGGGCGGCGAAACCTGCGGCGCTTGAGGCGAGGCCGGCGGCTGTGGGGAAGTTGTTTTGGGAGATGATTTTTAAGTTCATGGTTGAGAGTTTTGGTAGGGAGGGGTCGTTTTGTTCGATTTGAAGGCGGAGTGTGCGTAGTTCTCGGAGACAGGCTTGCGTTCGTGCGCCGGAGATGTCCTGGGGTGCGTCGTTGAGGGTTAGGGTCTCGGAGGTGAATGATGCGCTGCATGAGGCGGTGGTGTGGGTTCGGAGGTCATCTTGCGATAGTGTTACTGAGAGGGATGAATTCGTGGGTAAATTGAGTTTGGTGTCGCGTTTTCCCCAGTACTTGATTACGGCAATATTGACTGGTGCGAAAGTGCTCGCGCGATAGATCTCTGCTTCTGCCATACTGGGATCGAGGTATGTAGCCGTGGGCAGAAGCTGGTGTCGAAATGGCGATGGTGGGATGTCGTGTTTGTTGACCTGACGTCGAAAAATGTTAAGGTTTAATGCAGGTTCCCGGGTGCCCGCTGAGCCGCATCGCTCGCGTGGCGGTCTCGTGGTTGGCGGCGACATCATCTCGACTTTCTCAAACAACAACATAACCAAATTGGCCATTGCAGGTGCAGGAAGTTGTGTGGAGTTGAAGAGATAGTGAAAATGCGACCCGAGAACTCCAACCCAGAAGACAAGTGCCCCGTCGATCCCAAAACGAGAGAGAAATGGTTGGAGGCTGCTAAAGCTCGCAAACCTACTACACAACCACTACCACCTCCGCCTCCCACATCTCCACCACAGCCAGCGACAGGTCTGAGATTCTCCCTCGACACCCTCTCATGGCTCCCTTCCTCCACCTCACCGCAACCCCCACCACGTTCAACACCACCCGTCCGACCAAAAATGTATCGGCTTTCTACAGACAGAGAAATCTCCTCCATCCCCCGCGCCATCTCTCCAACTCAACCCTTGAACTCAGCCGAACAAGCTGCTCTACCGAAAACCACGGCTTCCCACGGCTCACCCGCCAACGCACAGGGTGATACAGGTTTCGACAAAGAATCCGGGAACTGGATATACCCCTCCCAGGAACAATTTTTCAAAGCGATGAGAAAGAAGGGGCATGAGGCTGAGGCTAAGGATATGGAGACTATTATTCCTATACATAATGCTGTTAACGAGAAAGCTTGGGCTGAGATTCTGGAGTGGGAAAGGCCTTATAGTGGGGGGTGTGGGGGGCCTAAGTTGGTGAGTTTTGCGGGGGATAGTAAGGCGTTGACTCCGAGGGCGAGGTGGAAGGGGTGGATGGGGTATACGGTGCCGTTTGATAGGCATGATTGGGTTGTGGATAGGTGTGGGAGGAGGGTGGAGTATGTTATTGATTTTTATTCTGGGAAGGGGGGAGGTGTGGGAGACAAGGGACTGAACTTCTTTCTGGATGTGAGACCGAAACTGAATAGTTGGGAGGGGATAAGTACACGGGCGTGGAGGGCGGTTGGGTGGTGAAAGTATATGTGTATTGTGGCAAAGAAGAATGAGTTGTAGGTTATGCCTGAAGAATTCGCAGTTCATGGCGGTGTAAGGTATATTGTACAAAAGCCCAAAAGAGACGAAATGAGATGCCGAGTCTGAGAAGCCATGCTCAATGCGGTCCGCAGTGTCTGTCTGTCTGCAGTAACATGAGAATCTGGTTAGCTAAGCCAAGGTGCTGCATTGATCGCCATGGTTTTGCCGATGTGGAGGTGGAAATGACCTTACAGCGCTACGTATTGAGCGTTGCGAATTAGGGCGGATGAAGAAGTTTCGGGGCAGATGAGCGGATGGCCACGGGAAGCAAGGAGAACGAACACTATTCAGGACATGTCCGCTATGTAACGCAGTGCATGGGCATGGGAGTTGAGGTTGTACAAGCTGCGGACATGGTACAAACTGTGCATCTATCGACGTGACAGGGGAGAGGCACAGAAACGGGCGAGATTGATGCTGCAGGTCTGCCGCGCAGCTGGGGAAAGGATGTGGATGTCTAACGTAGCGAGGCATGATGATCGCAGATACCGAGGCACTCTTCCGCTCGCCTCATAAATTTGGTCATAGGGATATCGGTCGATTTGAGCTATGCGTTCCTGCCTTTCGGCGTATGAATCGTTGCAGCGACAGAACGCCAGAGGAGTCGGAAGATCAGCAACCAGAATAACGGCGGATGGTCGAGCGCGGGAAAGGAAGGCGATGTGATGATATTACGCTTCCACACGCTCAGTCCTGACTGTTTACCTCCGCGCCTCTAATCGTGTCTTCAAGGTAGATGCTCCCCTCGCCTACAACTTCGCTTTCGTTCGAAAGATCCACAGACGCCTTTGTGCTTTTCTCAAGTTCCAGCTTGGCAATGTCTTCTTGTATCTCCGCCAACAGATCCACAGACACCATTCGACTGGGGTCATCCATACTGAGCGTCCTACTCTCGACTGAAACGACGTGCTCGATCAATACTAGGGCTTCTTGGTAGCGTCCTGCCTTCCAATACGCCTTGCTGAGTGTATGCTGCGACGTCAGCCGGTCGGGGTGGTCCTCTGCTAGGCTTCGCTCTTTCACCCGTACTACGTGCACAAGTAACTCGATCGCCCGCACTACTTGTTCGTCTTCTAGGTAGGCACGAGCAAGTTCGTGCTGAGACATCAGCCGGGTGGGATGGTGCTCCACTAGGCTCCTTTCCCTTACCCGTACTACGTGCTCGAGCAGCTCTACCGCCCGTGCTACCCGTCCATCCTTAAGGTAAGCACGAGCGAGTCCATGCTGAGATGCTAGCCGAGCAGGGTTACTCTCTGCTAGCTTCTTTCCCTCTACCTGCATTACATGCTCGAGTAGCTCTACCGCCTGTGCTACCTGCCCATGCTCTAGGTATGCAGAAGCTAGTGCACGCTGAGATCGTAGTCGATCGGGGTGATCCACTGCTTGAAATGCCTCTTGTACCGACACAACGTACTCGAACGACGCCACCGCCTGTGCTATCTGTCCGTTATAAAGATACGCGGCCCCGAGATTATGCTGAGATGCTAGGCGGTTAGGATGATCCTCTGGTCGGCGTTTGCAAACCCGGACTACGTGCTCGAGCAGCTCTACCGCCTCTGCTGCTTGCCCGGTTTTAAAATATGCACTAGCGAGTGTATACTGGCTTGCTATTTGATCAGGATGATCCTCCGCTAGGGTCTTCTCCACCCCGACTAAGTGCTCGAGCAACGCTATCGCCTGTGCTACCTGCCCCATATTAAGGTAGGCCTTAGCAAGTGATGTACTCTCGGATACTAGACGGACGGAGTGATCTTCCGCTAGACTTCGCCTCAGCCGTACCACACGCTTCAGCGGGCCCAACGCCTTCTCTGGTTGGCCATTGTACATGTAGACGAGGCCCATCAGATACTGCGCCTCTGCAAGTTCGTTCTCATCCGGGCCTGTATCTGACAAAGCTAAGGTCTGCTTAACAAGTCGTTGACAGCATTTGAGCGTCAAAGGGCTACTGGCTCGATACAATAGCCATGTGTAGCAATACCAAATTCTGCATAGCTGTCGTCGATGAGAGACGGCAGATTTTGATTGCGGCCCATCGGCAAACCTGGAAAGATTGGTCTCTATATGGGGATACAGTCGAGACGAGAAGGACTGCCAGCTGGGACTTCCTTCCGTTGACAGTGCCAGAACGCAAGCTGCCGACGACCAAGCTTTGTATGGTTGCTCAAGTCGCTGCTTCGCCCATGCAGAGATCAACAAGTGCAGTGAGATTGACTTCGTGACTGCGTCGAAAGTGATCAAGGAAAGCCGTGCGAGATGCGCCCGCGCCGTGCGAAAGGCATGCATACGTTTCTCGAGAGGATGCGAGGTCAGAAACCGCCGGCAATTGGCCACATGCCATGGGGAAAGGAACCCAAAGCGTTTGTCGCCATCGACATCCTCGTCGTGATCATCGTACCAAGAAAACAAGTCCACTTCGTACTCCTTGAACCAGGAAAGTATCGTGTCTTCATATTTCCATGCCCGCTCGAAGATGTCCTCGGAAACACCTTGATGGTGCATGAACGCAAGCAGATCCAGAAGCCTAAGCGCATCTTGAGCCGACTGATCGGTCGACCTCGCAAGAGCTCGTGCAGATACGTTAAATGTAGCGTTGACTTTCTGGGCTAGCGAAACCTCGCCCATGAGTTGTCCCTCCAGCGCACTGGCGTATTCCTCGATTGAGAAGATGTTCTCGCGAATCGCCGAACTCGCAACGTTGATGGCTAGCGGATGAAACCCCAGTGATGCTACAATGTTTCCCGCTACCGCGTTAATCTGACCGTCGTCCTGTGCAGTCGCAGACACCTTCATCAACAGATCGGTCGCAGAGCTAGGCTCAAGACCTTCGAGGTGCATGAAGTGTTCTTTGCCTGGATCTTGCAGGTCATGAGAAGCGTACTTCCTCGCGGCCCGTAGTCGCGTAGTGAGCACCACGGTCACCAGAATATTGTCCGGTATATACGAACCGTAGTCCACTGATTCGTCATCACAATTGTCGAACACAAGCAATGCTGGTGTCGTTAGGCGAGCGAGTCGGTCCCTTACATCAATAATGGTGTTAGCCTCCGGTACTGACCATTCGTACTGGGTACTGATCCTTTTGAAGTCAGCACGAGCAGTCGTAGTGCTGCTGCAGTCCACCCAAAGTACAGCCCATTGTCTGCTTATTTGTCAGTACACTTCGTGCCGCATGTTCGAGATTTACATACCTGTCATCGAGTGTACTTCTGTTCTTCTTGATGAGCTGGAGAACCATTTCACTTTTGCCAATGCCTCCCATGCCCAGCAGTACAATCTTTGTCTGGTAGTCTTGTTTGGACTTTGTCAATGGTATGTGGCACTCTAGTTCTTTGAGCAGGTGTTCGTATCCGGTGTATTGTGTGTGTGCCATTCGATGGGGTATGATCTGCGGCGGTTGTACTACATATCTCTTTAGCGATTGGGCCTGTAAATTCTCTGTGTGCCAACCTACCTTTACGCGTGGGATCTGTGATATCTAGTAATCAGCATCCGGTCATCATGTATTACGTTGAGCGATCTCATAGATCAGCTTACCTGATGTGCGCCTTTCACCGGTGATGACGACAGCGTGCTCTATCAGAGCTTCGAGAGTCAGCGAGGGCCATGTCGAGGCTAGTCCGAAAGAACCATGGCGCCATCGTGTTCTTCAACTGAACGATACAAGACACTAACCTACATGTGGCCTGTCAGGAAGATCAATTTCTTGTATCATGGCTGCCACGCACAACGCTGCTCGTGCTGCCGGATACCGACGCCATTGCTTGTTCTTGTGGCTGTCGGCGTAGTCAACCACGCCTTTGACAACAATCGTGGGAAGTTTCTCCCATGCACCAGCACCCTCCATCTCGAACCCAATGACAGTATCCTCTTCGACCATCAAGTCACGGCGATGTCCGCTCTTCATCACTGCATTGCCCGACGCATAACAGCCGAAGTGGATCTTTGTATCGCGCATGAGGTTGGTACGGCAAGGCTTACAGCCAAGTTGTTGGCAATCGGCTTCGATCGCGGCCGCGCAGACATCGTGATTCCTGGAACGGAAGTAAGCATTGGCTATTTCCAGTCATGTGTGTTGCATGGCCCTGCGATGCCAATGAAGACACCAGAGGCCGAAATGGTAGCCTGTCGTCCTTCGACGACTATGAGAGGCTAGCTGTACGTGTTCACATCCATCATCACTCACTCACCATGCCGTACACTGGTCACACGTTGCACATATACCAGGAAATTGGTGTTTGTGGCGATGCTTTGAAGCAAAAACGAGATCCTTCTCAGCACCAGGATGTGCATAGTCGTCGTTCCGTCCTAGCGTCTTGTGATCTGCCAGTTCGACATTCGTCTTTGTCAGAATGCGATTGAACGCTGGGCTTTTTCGAGTCTCGAGTTGCTTGATGAAATTGACCACCTCCGGAGGAGCTCGTGGCAGTTCGTATTCTCGGCCACGTCGCCTCGAAAAGCTGTTTTCGTATACCCGGCCAAAGTCGTACTCAATCACATGTGTGCTGACTAGCACGTCTCCCAGATGTATGTCCGAGTCTTGCCATGTTCCTGCTGCGTGCCTGAATGGGGCCCCGCCAGTGATGCCAACTAGAAACGCATATCTGCGAGTCAGGGTAAGCTTGTGTGCGTCACGCAGTTCCCAGCACAGCGAAGGGCTTGTAAGCAGCTTGACAGGTCTGCAGGGGTATTTGGCGTACATGATGTTTACGAAGCTCATATGCAAGCAACTTGCTACGTCCTTCATAGTAGTAGTCCCCATGCGGCTGGCAGTTACCAGCACCACCGGCTTGCCCCCGAGCTTTCCATATGTGTATACGTTGTCATCATTTCGCACCTTGCCCAACCTGGCGAGTTGAGAGAAGAGTCAGCCTGCGCCTAATGGGTCAACAGCTATGACCTACAACTGTCTTTCCTCATTAGGGTCCGAGTCCATAAGGGCTTCCACCGTGTCACGCTCTTCCTCCAGGGCACAGAGGATAGCGATTTGGAAATCATCTCTGGACGTTGGCGCGGGACGCTTCGGGTTGGCGGCCATGTAGGATCCTGCTGCAAACTTTGGAAGCGATGCGTTCCGGTAGGACAATGTGGTATCTTAGTGGTTGATGTCGACGAGAATCTACCAGTCCGCATGTAAATGCTTGCGTGAATAGTAGCACGAAGATGTCCCTAAAGATCTCCTCAACCACAGAGGATCATGCTTGGAAGGCATCGATCAAGGTAGCACAAGGCGAGGGGCGAAGCAAGCTGTACTGCGGCACAGTCAACATACGCCAACCCAAGCCACATGTGCACCCTATTGGTCGAGTTCGCAGCCTTGCCGCCTGCAAGGCTGCACGTGCGATAAGCAACTTTATGGAACGGCGCGGTGCAGGCCTTTCGGCATCGGGTGGGAAAAACTCCACGCCGCGAATTGAGATCAGTGGCTGTGAGTGCTGGAATGCCATCATGTTAATGTGATCTGCCGCGGTCAGTGTTATAGATTGCATCTATTGGTGTTTTCAGGCCAAGCGATGGCTTCGCGCGCGCCAGCTGAAACGCTAGGCTAGGCTTCGCAACCTCGACTCGACGACGACAAGGCTGGCGGATCAAATGCTCAACCCATTGAGCAGCCTCATGACCTCACTTAACTCTTCTAGCAAGTGTCCGGTCAAGTGCACATCCCTGTGATGTGGTGAACTGCGCAGCCATCGTCGCCCTTTGCGGTTCCTCATGGACTTACCGCGGTCGGGCGAAACCCTGTCTGCTCATGCCCAAGCACAAAAGATGCCTGATCAATAACGTATAGCTGCAGTGTCTGTCTCAGCCTCGCATTACGCTCATCAGCACCCCATCGGACCTATAGAGTACTGGAAGCACCGTCTGGATGCACGATCCGCCCAGCGCATTCTTCGCTCATGTCGCCAGCCAGGAATAACGCGAGGTTTGCGATTTCGTACAAATTTGACGCTGCTTGCTTCGTGCCTTCGTTTGCGGATGGGACGTCCCTGGTGACTCTGCATGGTAATTAGCTGTGCCACCTACGTTGATAGTGCGTGAACAGAGGCGTACTTCTCGGATTTGATCAGATCTGTCATATGGGTCTTTGCCTCCTCGTAATCAGTCACAACTTCGGGGCCCGTTTCTGGCGAAGCTGCGGTGACAAGACGTCAACTTGAGCAGTAGCTCGCAAGCTTTGCTGTTAGATACCTTGAGGATCAAGGATGTTGCATCGAACGCCCCTTCCAGAATGCTGACTGCTCATACGTCTGCAGATTCCTACCTGCGAGAAGTATCAGGGGAAAGATCTTCAAGGTTCCCGTCAAGACGAACGAGCTTAGATCTTGCCTTCTCCCACTTCTCATCCCCAACGAGAATATGAATGATAGATCCTCGGCCCTCGTGCGCCATTACGTCCCCCACGATTTCGCTCAGCCTATCTAGCCCATCCACTTCACCTTCCGAACCCGCCAATGTGACCAACACGTCTATCCTCTCAATGCCATCGAACTTCTCCCTTGCCGTCGCTACTACCTTCTGCGCCGCCCTTTCCTCTTGCACATCGCACTGCAGGAACTGAAAATGCGTCCCTTGCCCTGCATTCAACGACGGATCCTTGGGACGAGTATCTATGCCCAACACAAAAGCGTTTGCTTTCAGCAATGTCTTGCAGATGATGATGCCGAGGGCAGAGGAGGCGGCTGTGACGATGCAGATGCGGTATTGGAGGTTGAGAGGGTTGGAGCGGGATATGATGGACATGATGCGTAGTGTCCGCAGCAGAGCGCTGAACTCTAGAGACTGGCAGTCATCTATAGAGTCAGTGGTTTGGAGCTATAGCTCATAGCCGTGGCTTGAAGGTTCGAGCAGTCTCGGGGCAGCGGCGGTGTTGCTTGAGGCCATCCAAGCTTGGCAGCCAACTCATCTACCGTCTGTCTATACTTTCCATTGGATGTTGACGGCATGTGTATGTCGGAGAGTGGTCGACGTTGATGTCGGTGACTGGACCCTTCGGGCGGGAGAGCCAAGATCTCTGTCCAAGCGTGCCGACCGCAGCCTACGGAGTCTTGCTACAACATCTACTTGCCTGTTCGCTGTCTTTGGTCCAGATGGAGGATCTCGAGTATTCAGAGAGATCGATACTCATGACCTTGCGCGGGCTCGTCGGCCAGGCTGTTCATTTGCGGTCAATTGAGCTGCAGACGCAGGTTGTACGCCCTCGATAATCGATTGGCGCTCAACAAAGGACCGGTCAGGCACCATGTCGTCCCTGCTCCTGTCTCGCCTTCGTCTTCTTGCAGCTTTCTTTGCTGTGCATCACCCAGGCGGCATCCACTTGCAACATGAGCGCCTACGAGATGAAGTCGACGGGTTCAGCCACGGCTAGAAAAGTTAGCCCAGGGAGTAATGGGCGCGACGCAGGCACAAGAGATTCCAAGCTCGCCGTAAGGGTAGGTACACCATCGGCCGAAAACAAGTTGGCGTTGCTGATATGCACAATAAGAGGATCTTCAGCTTCACGCAAATGTTCGCCTTTGCACTCAGTTACATGTCCTCCTGGGAAGCCTTAGCCACGTACGTCTACAGATCTAGATACTTACGATCCGAAGCCGCAGCACCTAATGAAAACACAGGAGTTTTGGTCTGGTATTCTGGAATGGCGGTCCTCGTGCAATGGTCTGGGGTTTCTTTGTCGTCATCCCGGGCGTGTTATGTCAAGTGGCATCCTTGGCCGAGATGTCGTCGGTACAGCCAATTGCAGGTGCGCAATACCACTGGACATGGCACTTAGCACCACCGCGTCATCGGAGGTTCATCACATGGATCCAGGGCTGGATTACATGGTTCTCCTGGATCTCCCTCCTGTGCAGTGTGGTCAACACTGCGGCTAATATCACCACTGCTCTGATTCCAATCAGCTATCCGGATTGGTCTATACAAGGCTGGCACACACTTCTCATCATGTACGCGTATCTAATTGTGCTCGGAGGGATGAACATGTATATGTTCTGGATCATCCCGTGGGTCGAGTTCTTGGCTGGTATACTCCATGTGGTACTGTGGGTCGTGTTTATGACTGTACTACTCACACTGGCTCCTCGACATACGACTGATTTCGTCTTCTTCGAGGGGTCCGAGATGTCGGTAAGGAAACATCAGCACCCTTGGCAGCACAATGGAGAGAATGCTATCGCTAGACGTATTCCAAGGCAGCGTCGAAGCTGTACGCCAAGTTAAGACACTTAGTGGAGTCCTGCTAACCACGCTGTTCCACGCTTGTAGGGCTGGACGAATGACTTTGTGTCCTTCAACCTGGGCATCATACTGATTACGTACGGCTTTGTCGGTAAGAACTGCTCTCCAAGACCACAATCCCTCACGAAATCAACTAACCTTATCTACAGGCTTCGACGCGGCGGCCCACCTCTCTGAGGAAACGCGGAGGGCCCGTTTCGCTATACCTCGAGCCATGTTCTGGTCAATCTGCATGAACGGCATCCTTGCGTTCGGCATGGTCATCGCCCTCCTCTACTGCTTCGGAGATGTCGCGACGAACATGTTGGCTGCCTATCCACTGGGATTGATCTGCCTAGCCGCTACTGGATCAGTCGCGGGTGCCTCGGTACATTGCAATCCACGGTTGTTAATGATCTCAAGCTAGTTTTCCACACCTTGAGATCTTCCTCCACGGACGATGTCGAAAGGAGAACCAAGAAGTTTGCTAACCCTGCTGTCCCTCACAACAGGTCATGATCGCCGGCCCCCTAACCATCAACATCTCTGTCGTTCTTGGCAGCATCGCCGCCGCCTCCCGCCTAACATGGGCCTGGTCTCGTGACGGCGTACTTCCCTCCTACTTCTCCTACGTAAGCCCGCGCCACCACATACCCGTCCGCTCCGTATGGCTGCCAATCATCGTGATCATGCTGCTGTCCCTCCTCAACCTCACAGGCAGCTACACAGCCTTTGGCGTCATCATCTCCCTATCTACGCTCGGCCTGTACCAGTCGTACTTTATCGCTATCGCCTGCATGCTACACGCCCGCCTTACGCACCGCATCGACAGGGCGCCCTGATCGCTCGGACGCTTCGGGATCGCAGTAAATGCATTCACATTGTTGTACTCGGCGTACCTGGCGTTCTGGATGGTATGGCCGGCTTACATACCCGTTACAGGCTCGGGCATGAATTATGCGTTGCCGATTAATGCGTTTGTGTGGATCTTCACGTTGGTGCTTTGGTTCGCGTGGGGGAGGAAGAATTGGGCGGGCTTGGACGTTGAGATTATTGAGAAAATTGTTGGGGATGCGGAAACGAATACCATAGAATAGGTGGAGTGAAAGACGGACAACGGGAGCTGAGACGACCCGGAGACAATATTGCGGCTGCATTGCTCAAAAGCAAGAGACGCAGTGGAGATCCAAAAATGGTTGAATGCTTATACTCACATGAACGGGCAAGCCAAGAGAAGTCTTCCGCGGTAGTGTTGCGAACGCAAAGGCTCATAGTGAGATGCTGGGGACGACTTGAGGATCCATCTGCTCTCCACAGAAATACTCACGAGCCATTCGCGAGCCCAAGAATGCTGCCAATGAGCAGCTGGGCGCTCTGTCCACGACACTCCAGAGCACGGGACGACCGCCTTGACCGACCGGAGTGTAACGCCCAGTGCATAGTCATGCCTACTCTTCTATGCTTAGCTCTGACGTCCACTTGGCTAGGCAACAGACGTAGCATCGATAGAGTTGAGCGGCCATTATTACAGCTTGTGAGCACACAACAACGACTGCTACACACGGTGACAATCTGGGCACCACCCTCGACCGAGTCGAACTTTTACCCGGCTACGATTCCCGGCAACAATGTTCCATCGAACCATTTCCAAAGGCGACCAGCGAAGGGGAAGAGGAATCTCGAGGAATGGGCTACACGGGCTAATGGCTATTCTTCGGCAGTGTCCACTGGTCCAGCATGGAGAATTGTGGAGGCTATTAGGGCAAAGTGGAGTTCGGCTGCCCAACCAAGGCTTTTAACATAGCCTACCATTTTCCATCCCAAGACGACGCACGGAAGACGTGGGAATATGCTATACTTTCATTATGGCAGGTCTTCGACACTCGCTACAAGCCGTCTCGGTCTCCGAACCGAACCGAACCGACTATCAGGCCCACGAACCATGGTAGGCCACCACAACGTCGAAGGTTCTGAGATACTTCTGCAACGCTACACATCCGCCTTTCCCCTCACGCACGAGTCACGAGGCGCCAAGTGGAGTCCAATGGTAGTGGTGTCGGTACCTGACGAGAGCTATGTCATGAAGAACGTATACGAGTCGGCCAAGTCAGGTCAAGCATTCGCCTTTGCTAACACAGCTACATCACCCGCCATCATGTTGCGCACCCTCTCTTTCCTGTCCTTCCTCATTCTGCTAGTCAATGCCCAAGATACCGGTCTGGCTACCGTGCCATGGCGGACTGGCAACGCCAAGGTGGACAGCTTAGTAGAACAACTAACGCCGGAAGAGAAGGTCAGCCTCGTTCACAGCAGCGTTGATCTCGATGGCAATCAGCAACAAGCGGGCTATGTGGTGCCTATCCCACGGCTCAGTATACCGGCCGTGCGCTTGACCGATGGGGAGGCGTGAGTGCATCCAGCATAGCACAGGCGCCATCCTTGGTAGCTGACGTACGGGTAGTGGTGTCAACGTGGTCCGCAATGCAACGGCCGTACCTATGCAACTCAACGTAGCAGCGACGTGGTCAAAGTCAGCAGCCTACCATTCTGGCTACGTGCCTGGGCGAGAGGCAAAGATCCTGGGCATGGGTAAGAAAGACCTTGGACATTCTATAGCATCACTATTCTTCAATCTAACGCGAAATCAGACGTCCTCCTCGCGCCACGAGTGAATATCCTCCGCGACCCGGTAGCCGGCAACTTTTGGCAAAGCTATTCCGAGGACCCTTTCCTGAACGCTCAGCTTGGTGTGCAGGCTTTGACCGCCATCCAAGACCAAGGCACAATGGGCAATCCCAAGCAGATTGGCCCCTCATCCACCGGCGCCAGCTCTGGCGATCTCAACTCGATCGTGGACATGCAAACACTGCAGGAAGTCTACTGGTCGGCCCCAGGTGCACTGCTCGAGGCTGGAGGTGCCACACTGATGTGCTCATATGCGCGCATCAACGGAGTGCCCGCTTGCCAGTACCAGCCCCTCTTCGATACAGTGCGGGACATGTACAACAGCTCCGCTATCGTGATGTCAGACTGGACCGCGACGCATAGCACGAGAGACTCGGTCGTTGCTGGCTTAGACTGGGAGATGCCCTTGGCCGAGCATTTAGGCCAACCGCTTTACGACTCAGTATACGTTTCAAAAAACCTCTCCGAGACCTATGTCAATCGACAGCTGGGGCACATCCTAAGCAAGTACGATGCCTTTGGCCTGCTGGACGGGAAACAGACGGCTGTCAATGCACCTGGGCCTATTCCCGACGATCTTAAGCTTGCTGATGCTATCGTGGCGTATGATATCGCTGTCAAGTCTGGTGTGCTGTTGAAGAACGACAACAGAGCCTTACCCCTCTCCGCGAATGCATCTATTGCCGTCATTGGTCCAAACAGGGTACACTACTCCCACGGCACCAACTTCGCTGAGCGTGCTCTCGGATTCTCGGACCGCGAGATATCGCCACTTGACGCGCTCAAGAATCGCACGGGCAGCGACATCCCTTCTGCTGTTGGGATTGATCAAGAAGGCACGTTGATTCCAGCGAGTGCTCTGCGAAATCTCAACGGTACCCAAGGGCTTTCACGCAACGACAGTATGGGCGGAAATGCTGTCGATGAGCAAATTGACTTCGGGACTGCCACTGCGCTGCCGGCGGATCGGACATATGAGTGGCAGGGATATCTAGATGCACCAACTGCTGGTCTATACACTATCTCATTCCAGCGCAAAATCCCGTCATCAGAGGGCAAGACAAACCCGGACTACGGGCAGACGTTCGCTATTGGCATGCTCAGCATCAACGGGTCAGAGGTTGCAGCTGGGTATCGATTGTTCGGTGATGGTGGCGTGAAGCCGTGGAGTAACTCGATCGCAACCAGAGCTGGTTGGGACAACATCAAGGTTCGTCTCACAGGAACGTCGCATGGGTTGTCATGGTACTGATTTTTTTAGGGTACTGTGTACCTCTCAGCGGGTTGGCACAACATCTCCGCGACGATCGTCGGCCTGCTGCAGCAGCCGGTGTCGGTGCGACTCTGCTGGATCACGCCTGAACAGCGGGAGTCCAATATACAGGCTGCCGTGAGCGTGGCGAAGTCTGTGGACACCCCAGTCGTCTTCGCTTTTGCCAACTCACCTGCACAGATCGCCATGACACTGGACGACGGCATGGACGAGCTAATTACTCGCGTTGCCGCTGCAAACCCAAAGACAATCGTCGTCCTTCAGAACTCCGAGCCTGTTACAATGCCTTGGCTGCCCTCCGTCCCGGCTGTTCTCGAAACGATGTACCCCGGACAAGAAGGCTCGTGGGCAATCGCTGACCTACTGCTCGGTAATCGCAGTCCGCAAGGTCGCCTGCCTGTGACCTATCCCACTGCTGTCAATGCGTCGTTGACTCGCAATCCAGCGTACCCGGGTCGTGTCGACACTGCGGACGGCAATGCTACGTTCGATGAAGGCGTCAACATCGGGTATCGATGGTACAAGGCGACCAACACGCCAGTGCTTTTTCCGTTTGGGTATGGTCTGACGTACACGAGCTTTGACTACAGCGCACTCAGAATATCATCGTCCAATGGTGGCCATGGCTGGCCAAGGCGTTGGAACAGACCTTCACACGGTTGGAGCCACGGTAGTGCAGATGAACCCTCCGAGGCTTCAGCATCGCCTGGTGACGAAAATATTGTCTTTAGCGTGTCGTTCACGATCACCAACACTGGAAGCGTCGCGGGTATCGAGGTACCGCAATTGTACATTGGTCCTCCTGCTGATGCCGATAGCACGTACCCTGGCGTGCAGTTTGCTGCCATTACATTAGTGGGCTTTGACAACGTCGGGATCGAGTCGGGCAAAAGCACGCGACTGCGCATTGGTGTTCCAAAGAAGCAACTGAGCTTTCACGACATTACAAACGGGTCCTGGGTACTTGCTGCTGGTAGGCGTGAAGTCTGGATCGGCAAGAGCACGGAAGATATTGTGCTCACTGGGACAGTGGAGATATGAGTGTAGGGCGGGCTGACCAGACGCTAGTCATACCTGAGGCAGTCGAGCCGAGCGCAAAGCTAAGACAAACCGGGAAGAACATCACGGCTTGACTGCTTAGACACGATGGACGCAGTCTAGATTTATGATACTCACATCAATGGTGCTTTCGCTTGGCGTTTGGCTCGGAGACAGGTCAGCACACTTCCTCGCTTACTTATTGTTAAGCTAGTAGTGTAAACACAGATTCTGCACTATCAGCACACGCTATAAGAGTCAGCGCAGCATCCGCCAGCGTCTCTGCGGCGGACCTTCGACCTCTGCGCGACCTCTCTTGACGAGAGCACAGGACAGCGTTTGGCCCCCAAAACTGCTACACTCATGAGCACAGCGTCTGCTTCAAGAACTCCGTCTGACGACCCGCATTTCGCTCAAAGTTGAAGCCGGCGTACCCATCGAAATGGCCACCGGGGATAATGTGCAACTGCTTGGGTTCCCTTGCTCTCGAAAACGCCTCCAAAGCGAGATCCGGCGGAGTCAGCACATCGTCTTGGGCTACAGTCATCAGTAGCGGTGTCGGCGAGATGCGATGGATACCGTGAGCGGGATCGTTGGCTCTGAGAAGCTCAATACTATCATCAATTCAGCACAATCGTCCACGTGAAGGCCAAATTGCCAGCGACGAACCTTCTGATTGTCACCTCGTTCTTCCAGTTGCTCTTCTTCTCCCACATCGAGAAGAACTGGTAGCTGTCCGCTGAAGGCATGGACGACATCTCCAATGGATTCTCGTGTACAACTGGAATCTTGCCGGGTTCTTTGCCGCTCATGCGAGCTAGGCGATCTGGGTAGGATGATATCAGTATTGTCGTTTTCTCAAGGATGAAAGAGTCACCGACCCTGCTGGAACGTTTGATTCAGCGCAGGCTGGAAGTCCGGTCGAATGAGGCGGTTGAAGTTGTCCCACCCATTGACCAGCGGTCTACCACATCGTCAGTCACTTGGTCCTCTTTGAGAAAGTCACCACATACACCTGACTCAACACAACCTTGACTCTCCGATCCACCGCCCCAACCACTAGTACGTGCCCTCCAGAATACGAGGAACCCCAGACCCCAATCTTCTCCGCATCGACATCCCCCAACGACTGCGCGTACGTAATGGCATCCGAGTAGTCACTCTGCTGCAATGACGGAATGATCTCGTGTCGAGGCGCGCCTTCACTATCGCCGAAATTCCGGTTGTCATATACCAGACAGCTGATCGGCAATTTGGAGGTAAAGTGCTCTGCGAAGGTGTCCAAGTCCATTTCTTTGAGGGCAGTGAAGCCATGTGCCATGACTAGGCAGGGCAGTTTGCCATTGCTGGAGGTGGGAGAGAAGAACCAGCCACGGAGTGTCAGGCCGTCAGAAGTCTGGAAGGAGATGTCTCTGCGTGGCATAATGGTGATAGATTAGTGGTCAAGAGTGAGGGAAGCCTATAGGATAACGATTGACTTACGATGGTCTCAGCTTGTTGTATCTATATTCGAGCGAGTTTGAGGGTGCGCCTGCGTTGAGACTGATGCCGCTGATCGATCGAACTGGCAGTCCATACTCGGCCTGATGGAGAGACGGCTGTGTTTTGCCGGAAGGACTACTTACGGGTGCAGTGCCAGAACGGCTGCTTTCGAACACGCCAATGGCAGCACAAGCCACCACAGTTATGCACATCTGCTGGAAGAGCACAAGCCATTTGTGGTAGATCTCTATGCCCTAGCCCTAGAAGCAGGCGGCTGCTTTGTCAGAAAGTATCACCCTGGTGGCTGGGTCCTGATGGCTGGGGGTCTGCTCGCCGCGCACGACCTGTCAAAGTGTCATAGTGATATATCCTAACCCTAGAACACTGCAGCTGCTTTGTCAGAAAGCCCCTTCCAAGTAGATGTACGTCTATTGGAAGAGCATAGCCTGTCCATGATGGATAGGTGTCCCATAACCCTAGAAGCGTGTAGCTGCTTCGTCAGAAAACATCAGGAATAATGGTCTGGAAGGTTGACTTCAATGAGTGGCATAATATCAAGGCGGCGCACCCCCCACGTTACCAACGACTGATACATCGACACAGCATACTCCGACACCACATACTCCAACAAACACATTCCGAAACTCTTCGCAATAGCGTGTTCTACGTCTTCTGCCATCAACATGACTCCTAAGCTTGAACAAGTCTTCACCATGCGTGCTTTTCTAAGCAAAGAAGATACACTGGTTATCGGCCCAATTCATGGTGGCTCCCAACGAATGATCGCTCCCGTCACAGGCGGCTTCATCAAAGGGCCAGGCATCGAGATGGAGTTCACTCCTGGTAGCTCGGATTGGCCGCGACTGGACGCAACGACGGGTATATTACATCTCGATGTCCGCTCTCAAGCACGCAACAAAGAGACCGGTGATTGCATATTTGTGTAAGTTGGATAAATGGTTGAACGAGCTCTCCAAGACACAGCTGGGCACGGTGCGGTGATACGACGAGCATCTGGCTCGCTTCGACCTTTCGACAGATCGTTTATCGTCCACGTTCCCGCATCTTGCGACAGGAGTCCGAGAAACTGGCTGACTTCTGACGAATATCAGGACGTACACCGGCTTCATAAAGCTGGACCCATTGGCTCAAGCGGTGATGGAGTGGTCGCCGGAGGCAAGGACCACAAAGAGCAGCGAGCACTACTTTCTCACTACTCCGAAGTTCGAGGTCAGCAGCGAAGCGTTGAAATGGATGGAACAGACGGTCTTCGTAGCTCACGGGCACTTCATCGTACCAGGTGATGGCACACAGGCGGTGGAGTATGAGGTGTACAAGGTCGTCTCAGCTTGAAACTTATCTTCGTACATCCATCAACTTCCCAAGAGTTGCAGCCATTTCGGTGCAACACGGCCAAGGCATAACATTCAGCTCCACCTTGAAAGCTTGTAGCACTCTGACACTTCCTCTTTGTGCATGTCGATGAGATGCATCAGTGTAAAGCACATGGTGAGCCCAAACAACAAGGCCTGCGTGGAAAACCACAATCGGGAGCCATAACGGACATAATCGATTGGCCCATGCAGGCTCCATTCGGACGGTAGCGCTGTCCAAAACAAGCCAGGCCTCGCGCACGGCTTCGTCTGTGATTGACATGTTACCTGGTAGATTCGCTGATGAGCCTTGGTCTCCATACCCTGAAAAGGACTGCAAGGTAAGCAGGCGATCGAAGTATAGGTACATTCGGCTGTAGTGGTACAAAGCCAGGACCTCCGACGACACATGCGCCTTGAACCACATGTACCATGTTTCCAGGGCGAGGGAAAGGCGAGTCTCCATATACTCTCGCTCCATGTGCGGTGAAAACGGTACAAAAGGGTTGTATCCGATCTTCGTCGTGGGAGAAGGGACCTGCTCAAACGACTGTCGGAGATAAAGTAGATCGGACAGCAAGGCCATCAAAAGGAGAAGACCGTCCTCCGACTTGAGGCCTCCACCATGGCCAAGTGGGAGCGGACAGGCTGGTTTGTCTCCACTAAGAAGGATGCGATACACATCCTGGAAGTCGAACGATGAAGTTGGCATCGGCGTACAGAGCTCTTTCGAGGTAAACAGCATGGCTGACAGATCAAAGTGGAGTGCCTGTATGATGTTGATCAACCAGAGGCAATACATTAACGGGCCGCTGAGTTCCAGTCAGCTGATTTACGTCCTGTTCATTGGGTAGACCGACCTCCAGACTGGCAAAGATCTGCCATGAAGACTTTCGGAACGCTTCGGGTTATGGAAACGCATTCGTCGGGCAATCTGTATTCTTGTCAGTTATGATACCGGTTCGGAGGTGACAGTGCTCACCGTTGTAGCGGTGCACAAAGTCTGTCCTGACTTGTCCCAGATGTCGATGTCTGAACTCATTGCACCATATAAAGAGTTGAGAGTAGCCTGGGTCCGGCGATCACTGTGTAAGAGTTAACGTACGTCTGATAAGGATCATCGTAGTCATACGGCGACGAGCAGATCCGGCGAGCGAGACTCGGCGTTGTCGATTTCCATCAGGGCGCCGCCGAGACCGCGGGATGCTAGAAACAAGTCGCATGCTTCTGCTTTTGCATGTCGACAGTGCACCGACGCCAGACAAGCGATAGCAAATGACAGCGGCGCAGCCATCTGCTCTTGTTGCGAGGCGTTGATTTGTAATTGATTCAGATATACGTGGCCGCGGCTACAATCAACGAAGACTCCCCGAAGTCTGGCGATCTCATGCTCAGTGGGAAGCTGAGAAGGAAAGGTCGACAGTAGCATAAGTGGGTATGTGTAACCGCTCGGTGGGCTTGCCTAGAGGTTCTGTGTGAGCTCGAGAGCACCTGTAGGTCTACGAGGGGAGGGCTGTACTCGTAGGTCCAAATGCATCAAATCCTCGACATCACGGGCGTCTTCGCTTGCCATGAGGCAAACCTTGAAGTCTGACAACCAAGCAGATTCAGGTACTTCACTCGCAGCTTCAACATCTTGGTGTGAAGGCTCGCGTTCTCCGGGCCATTTCGAGTCGCATTGGCCTTCCGGAGCGGGCTGTCCTTCCATCAAGCACCGTCAGATGATTGACCTCGGACTTTGTCGAGACTCCCAAGCCGTCTGGGTGTTCGACCAAGTTCGATTCGACCATGGCTTGAGGTGGTGTGCCCAAGACTGGGAAGCTTGCCAAGTGGCTGGTGGGGTAAGAGGAGGAAGGATTCTTGTGACTCCACCGCAACCCGCAGGCTGACACTTTCAACGCGGTGGGGTAGAAGGCCTGGCGAAGCAGTGTAAGAATAGCGGCGGAATCTTTCCTCCGCATGCAATGTCGCTTGGTCACGATGTGCAACCCTAACCCTAAATCCTGATCGCCTCAAGAGGTTATATCATGTAGTGGAATGTCAATTACTTAACTCGTTACCAGACAAGAACATTTGTGGGAACTCTCATTCGACTGTACTTGCAGTACCCGAACCACCAAATGAAAGCGATCGTCGTCGTGAAGAGTGGACATGCAGCTGTTGTCGAGAAAGCCGAGCCCGAGTTGCGTCCAGGCTGGGTGAAGGTCAAAGTTAGAGCAGTTGCGTTGAATCCAAGTACGTTGTAAAGCAAAGCTATTCCCACTCACACATAGATTTGCAGAACTGATCAGAATGCTCTCTTGCCAGCCGACTGGAAGCACATCGACTTCTTCGCGCGCGGCGGAGAGACTGTTGGGTGCGACTTCTCGGGAATTGTCACAGAAATCGGATCCGCGGTAACCTCCAATATCGAAGTTGGCGATGCGATCTATGGCCTGGTCCACGGAACCAAAGTTGGATGTGAGGATACCGGAGCATTTGCCGAGTATGTGATCGTCAAGGACGGACTTTTCGCAAAGATGCCGCCAAATCAGACGTTTGAAGATGCAGCAACATGGGGAGCCGCTACCGTTACCAACATCCTGGGACTGTGGCAGAAGTTGGGCCTCCCGACTCCAAGCCAGCCAGCGAAGGAGAAGTTCCCACTTCTTGTTTATGGTGGAAGTTCAGCAATGGGCATGATAGCTATCCAGCTTGCGAAGCTTGCCGGCTTGTACGTTGTCACTACGGCGAGCCCAAGGAATTTTGAGCTTCTGAGAGGAGAGTATGGCGCTGATGCGGTCTTCGACTACAATGATCCCAATTGCGCGGCCCTGATACGGCAAGAGACCGGCGACGAACTGCGCTACGTCTTTGACTGCATCTCGAATGATGGGTCTGCCCGCATTTCAGCAGAGTCATTGGCTCCGAGCGCTACCGCTGCTGGAACCCTACAATATTGCACACTCTTGCCTGTGGAGAGCTTCCCAAGATCCAATGTCGAGCAGTCTTTTGTACTTGGCTACACGGCCTTTGGGGAACCATTTGAGTTCTTGGGACGGCATAACCCAGCAGTGCCTGCGGACTACGCCGTATGCACGAAATACTGGCCTCTCATGACCTCGCTGATAGCAGATGGTAAGTTGAAGGCTTCGAGGTTTGAGGTCCGCGAAGGAGGGTTGGAGGGTATATTCGAGGGATTGCAGATATTGAGAGAAGGCAAGAACAGCGCGATGAAGCTGGTGTATCGGATATCCGAGTAGGATGTTGTTGTTGTTGATGGAGGTCTTTCTGAAGTTCGAGTTCCCTATCTTTGTACGCTCGTCCGATTGGTCAATTTGCCCGCATACACTTCACCATTCTCCTCTTCTCTTCCTCTATCTTACAACAATCCTGCCTTCCTGATGAAGTCTGCGGCCTGTCGACGTGACCGCCACAGACGAGCTTGCAAATGTTGGAAGAACGCAGAAATAGCGAATAGGTGGACCGAGCAATGCCAAGAGCCATGCGAGGAAGTGGGCAGACGAGGAAGAAGTCGATGGTCGGACAACATATTGTGCTAGGTCAGGCGTGGCCTTTGATCTTACTGTACCACGTCCGAGACGTAGGTTGTGTCAGCGACTTCACGGCTTGTGAACAACATGTGACGCGATGTTGGGATATCAATAAGTATCCTCAAGCTGTACTAGGCTAAGAAGCAGGAGCACTTATCATATGGGCAGATAATCTCAACTGGTTGCGCAGCTTGGACAAACTTTGGTGTCTAGACCATGAAGTCGGCTGGAGGATTCGCTTTGATCGAAGACTTTTCTTGACCTTGCCGCATGCCTACACTTCTGGCACACTTCCATCTTGGCTCCTAGTCAAGGTTGTCTCAGCAATACTACACCTGGCTTGCCATCTTCACCCCGAAACTCTGCCGATGTCTCAAGCGGAGCATCGATATGCGCGTTGAACTCTTTCTTGTCATCTTTGATCAGGCAGCTGACTAGAGAGCAGGTGTGTCAGTCGAATATACTCATACACGACGGCGCACAGAGCAGTTTGAACGAAGGTTGAGCACTCACGTGACATGGCGACGGCGGCGAAGGCGGCGGCAGCAATCCAGACGTTACGAAAGCTCGCCATATACGCCTCCTTGACTCCCACTGTTGCGGCCTCGACGATCTGAGGTGTCATTCCAGGAATCGACTGGATCTGCGAGGCGTTATGCGTTGCCAAACCTGTCAAAAAAGGCTCAAGGTACTGAGTGTCGAGGCCCAAAGGTATTACCCTCACGATGACTTTCGCGGGCAGCTCCTTGAGTGTGCTGCTCAAAATGGCCTGGAAGATCGACAGCCCTACAGTCCCTCCAGTACTGCGCATTGCGATCATAAGTCCACTGGCAAGGGCAATGAGTTCCGGAGGGGTTGATAGCTGAGCAGTCACGATGACTGTGTTCAGAGCCGAGCCCAGACCCACGCCGAGCAACATCGCGAAAACTATCGGGTTCCATCTCGTCGCCAGACTCAACGACGTCATGGCCGCGAAGAATATGGTGACACACATGGTGGCAAAGATGAGTGGTGTCCGAACCGTCTTGGTGCGAGAGACGTACAGACTCGTCAGTGCCGTACCAACGTTGGCGGTCCAGAACACGACGGTAAACTCCAAGCCCGCATAGAACACGGTCCGGTCGTAGAGCACCGCGTTCTCGTATGCAAAATATGTATTCGCGGCAAAGAAAGCGAGTCCTTCGACGAATATCAGAGCCAAGCATATGGCAAAGTTCCGCCCACGCGAGAACAGCCCGTGGTGGAGTATGCCTTTGGCGGTGACCTTCCATTCGTACAGGATGAAGGCGAGAAGCAAGACGACGCCAACCACAAGAGGGCTAATGATGTTGGGGCTGCCCCAACGATATACACCACTGGATGATGTGAGAGCGTAGGAGAACAAGATCAATCCAGGCACGAAGAGCGCATAGCCATACCAGTCCAAAGCCGCCAATTTTTGGCGATGGCTCAGCTCAACTTGTGCTGGTCGGGGAGGGGGTTGGTAGAGCCAGGCAACAACAAGTCCGATGGTACCGTACAGGCCTGCGGTGATGTAGAAATATACGCGGAAGCCTTGGGGTGAGACACGCACCAACGCACCTCCCATCAAGACCCCAACGATGCCTCCCATAGACGATGCCAGATTGACAGCACCTTGGACAATGGAGCGATACTTCCTTGGTATGATCTCAGATGCAATAGCGTGGACCAACGGTTGCCCACCAAGAGCCAGACACCCAATGCTCTGTCCGCCAATGACGACTCCGAATGATTGTGCCCGAGAGGCAATCAAGCATCCCACGCAACCGGCACCAGTGAAACCAACAACGAACCACTTCCGTCCCCAGAAGTCGGCAGCTTGACTCACTGGAGCTCCCAGTGCAGCCGCTGAGATGGCCAGCGTCGAAACCAGCCAGATACTTTGATCTGCTCCACCAGTGACAGCAGTAATGGACGCCGAGAGCAGGCCATTGCCAGCAACGTGGAGGACTTGCACAAAGTATACAGCGACAATGACCTGAGCGACATCAGCACGATCGGGATCTCCTCGGGCAAGCTGTCTGCTGTCAATACGCACAACGAGAAGAAGCCACGTCTTTGCGTGAATCTGCTGCTCAGGCTCTTCAGCTGTACTTTCTGGCGAGGATCTGAGTACATGCTCGAAGGTGTCGACTGCAAGCTCTTGTTGCTGGCTTTGTGTCTTCTCGTTGTCGGTTATATTCGGTGGTGCTGACATCGTGCAGGCTTCACGAGGTGTGTGAGGAAGCATTTCGACGCAAGGAATCCGACGCTGCCTTCGCGTCCGTGGTTCGACCTTTGTATCACTGAACTCGTAACAGAGGAGCCAAGGCCTAACGTCTCCGCCGACCAAGATGCCAAGTCATGTTCCCCATCTTAGAGGAGCCCCATGGGGTGAGACACCTACCCCACCAGGCAGGCTGGAGCCCGATTTGGTTCACGGCTTTAGCGAACTCCTTTCTATAGCCGTCGTGTTCGCCAGATGACCCCTAGCATCGTTTTGTGGGCTAGCTTCGACTTCGTCTCTGGAAACCTTGGAGTATGTCCCCGCCGGAGACAGCCTGGCGTGCTTCCCCGCCAGCAGGACATGGCATGCCTCTATAGAGCACAACCAGCCATGTCCCAGATCACGCGCGGCTCTGAGCAGTCTCATGAACACATGATCATCGACTTCTAATACAGAGTTGACTTCTGCAATCAATATGGGATCTATGGGTGTGCCCAGCCAGGACTTCACTCATCCACTCATCTCCGAACGGGCCATCGATGAGCCTCGACCCTTGAAGGTGATCTATGTTGGCGCAGGAGCTTCCGGAATCGCCGCTGCGATCCAGCTGCCCAGACATGTGCCCAACCTCGACCTCGTAATATACGAGAAGAATTCCGACGTGGGCGGCACTTGGTTTGAGAACAGGTTAGTCCTCAACACTCTGCGAAGCAATTAGAGAGATCCTAACGATATGGCAGATATCCTGGGTGTGCTTGTGGTGCGTTCGACCTCAGACCCATAATCTTTGTGATATGCTGATTAGACTTTAGACATTCCGGCGCATTCGTACCAGCTTAGCTACGAGTCGAAGGTGACATGGAGCAAGTTCTATGCCACTGCGCCGGAGATCCTGGACTACTGGCAGAGAGTTGTCGAGAAGCACAATGTGAGGAGGCTGATGAGATTTGGCCACGAGTGCGTAGAAGCGCGCTGGGATGAGCAAGCGTGCAGGTGGCACGTAAAATTCAAGATTCTTGCAACAGGACAGATCATCGAAGATGTGGCAGACGTCTTCGTGACAGGGATTGGTGTCTTGAACAAGTGGGAGTGGCCTGACATCAAGGGTCTTCATCAATTCGAAGGCAAGCTTCTGCATAGTGCAAACTGGGACCCAGACTACGACGCTGCTGGTCGGAGGGTAGCTGTTATTGGCGCAGGCAGCAGTGGTATTCAGATCGTTCCTGCTTTACAGCCCCTGGTCGAGTCTATGGATCATTACATCAAAGGCAGAACGTGGATCGCTGCAACTTTCGCAAATCAACTCGTCCGTGAGCGCAACGAAGGCGAGGATGGGAACTTCGACTACGACCCGAAGGAGATTGAGGCGTGGAAGAACGATCCGCAAAGCTATCTCGCATACCGCAAGGCCCTCGAGGTTTGCATGCAGGGTGGATTCGCCATCACACACCGAGGAAGCATTGAGCACGAGGCAGCTTGGGTTGCATTCACCAAAGACATGCGAGCACGACTACGTAAGAAGAGCGAGGTAGCTGATCGTCTCATTCCCGACTACCCTCCGCTGTACAAGCGTCTGACTCCCGGTCCCGGGTATCTGGAAGCTCTGGTTGCCGATAATGTGAACGTCGTACTGGACGGTATATCACATGTAGACGCCACAGGCATTACTGCGATCGATGGGACGCATCGTGCCGTCGACGCGATCGTTACTGCCACAGGTTTTAATACAACTTTCCGTGGCGAGTTCCCCATCTGCGGACGAGGAGGCGTGACGCTCCAGGAGCGAAATAGCACGCGCACCGAGACATACTTGGGCATTACGGTGGATGGCTTTCCGAACTTCCTCCACGCTTTAGGCCCAAATTCCGGACTCGGCAATGGAAATCTCGTACTGGTGATCGAGTCGGTTGCGGACTACATTGGCCAGATCCTCGAGAAGCTCTCCAAAGGTAACATCAAGACGATTGAGCCAAAGCGGGAATGCGTGGAGAACTTCACAAACTATTGCGATGCATTCTTCCAACGGACGGTCTTCTCCGCCAAGTGTGGGAGCTGGTACAAGTCTGCGAACGGCACAGTGACCGCGCTATGGCCGGGCAGTAGCATACATGCCGCGCGAGCCTTGCAGAAGGTGAGATTCGAGGACTTTGTAATGACGACCGCGGATAACAACGAGTTCGGGTGGATTGGTGACGGATGATCGCTTGCAGAGCGAACAGGTGATACCGACGGTCTTAGCTGGTACCTTAACGGCACGAGGTTTCTGCACGAACTTTTAGAGGTGAAAGCTGAGCGAAGTAATGTGAAGGTTCAGGAGGCTCCTTCAAAGCTATGATGGCAATCTGGTTACACTGCAGTGTTGCGATAGTCACCAGACAAGGTAGTACTTCTCGTAAGTCGACTACCCGTCATTCATCTGGTAGTAACTCGCGCAAAGCCAAAATGAAAACCCTTGCAACGCGTATCTTGAGTCCGCCGAGAAGACGCACCCCTTGTTTGATGCAAGCGTCTCTTGCAAGCGAACGGTAGCCAGATTTTGCGAACTCGCCGTACCACAAAATCATAGTGCTAAAGTAGATGCAGTAGGGTAGATGAGGAGGCTCAGACATGCGCTTCGAAGGCGTCGATGGTGTTGTTGCATTAGTTGGCACGCCGAGACTTGCTTGAACCATGCTGAGCATTGCCTGAGCGTGCCACATAGCTATTGCAAAAGGCCGCTCGCGTACGCAATTCTCCAGCACGTCGTGGCTGCTGGATGTCCGAGAGGGTGGTGTGGTGAATTGCCGTGCCGACTTCTGCAGGAAGCCAAGATTCACTTTCAGACGCAGATGCATCAGGTGGTAGATGAGCATGGTAGGCAAGTCTGATTCGCAAAGAGGAAGTTCTCTCTCATCCATCCATCGTTCCATCGCCAACTCCACGAACTCAGATCGCCACAATTGTCGTGAGCATGACATCTCTTCTCCCTGGCAGCCTGCCGCCCAAGCGAATGTGCTCAGACCTGCGATGCTGGTGTGCAGACCCCGAGCATGGCCCGGTAGACCAGGGTTAGGCGCTGCTTGATCTAGTTCAAGTGAGGCCATTGATCTGAGCTGTGGCGGTGTAGCGCACGGCGGCCGTTGCAGAATAAGAGCGTGGTAGCACTCAATGAGCTCCATTGCCTCGTATGTTTCACGAACGTCCCGGAGGGTTGCTGCATTAGGATCCGCAGGGATGAGAAGACCATAGTGCTTCAGAGCTTGCAGCATACTCGAATGGAATGCTTCCACGAATTCGTAGCTCCTCTTATCTCCGCTGCAGATGCCGTAGATAGACAGTAAGATGAACGTCTTGAGAGTCGCTGATGCTGTGACGAAACATGGTTGTAGATTGGAGGAGTGAAATCTCTGGAGATGCAGTCTCCTGGCATCGTTGTACAGAGCCTTGGACAAGGTTGTGCCGCACTCTACACCCAGATATAGTGCACCAATGGCAGCCATAGCAAGACATGATTCGGATTCGGAGTTGTTCTGCGCTTCGTAGCTCGCAAATAGTTCAAACGTGGGACCCAGATGACGACGTGCAACGTTGAGTAATACGTTCAGGACCTCTTTATCGTACATCTGAAGTCGTGGAGGCGAGGAGTACCACGATTTCTCCTCCTCTCTTGGTCTCGGGCTCGACGGGCGGGATCGTCGCCTGAAATGGTCTAGGACCCAGGGTTTCGCTCTTTCGACAGCGGGATCGACAGCCAGCGACTGAAGCTGTGGCTCAGCTTCCATGGCCATGAAGCTGAGCTCCGGCAACCATGGGTCTGCCTCTTGACCCCAGAATCCGTAGGTGAAGTCCATGGATTCGTCATTCCAGTTCAGATCTTTCACTGCGTTTATGTTAGCATCGAGGCCATCGACAGGTACGAAGGAACAATTACAGTCTGACTGATGGAATACATCATCGTGGGGTGGAAGCTGCTGTAAGTCTGCCCACGTGGGCACCAGTGATGGGTGCTCCAAACTTGCATTGCTAAAGTTGAGGGATGGCAGAGGATTTGCTGCCAGCTCCTGCCCAGCAGAGAAGAATGATGCAGCAGTCCTCCTAGAAGGGGTGATTGGGTTGGCTATGCCTGGGTTCTGCGAGCTTGGCTTTCGAGGATGATGTGTCTCTTGAAGTGAGGTGGTATATCTCGTGCATTGGGTCGCTCTCGTGCGGCACGACTCGCAGGGAGAAGAGTTGTCACAGTCAAGCTGTCGCTCCCGACACGGATCACATGCGGACTTCGATCTCACTTCGAGAGCCGGATCGTCTTTGCGGGTGTCTTCGCTGCCATCGCTCGACGCGTGAAGCCGCCGAACATGACGATCGCGCACGTCGGCGCGAGGAAAGAAGAGACGGCAGTGAGGGCATTCGAAAGGCCGTTCGCGGGTGTCTGCGTTCGCGTGAGATGTTCAGCCAGCGGGGGTCACCGACAATATCTACGCGCGTAGGCGATACTTACGAGTTCTTTGATGCCGGAGCAGATGCTCGTTGCGAGCAAAGCAGCGACCGCACACGTTACACTGTTGTCGTCAGGACAAGGGCAGTTTCGGACAGCAGGCTACGGCACTGACATTTCTGCGCGCACTCGCCTTCGGACGTGATTCGTCTGCCATACCTGTGGTGCACTCGATTCACCTTACCGAAGGTTGAAAGCGCCTCATCTGCGTGTCGGCGCTATACTTGTCGCGTTCTCGTACGCTCTTGTTCTTGACATTGTCTTTCCGCAGAGGGTCGCGTTATCGTGCTGTAGAAAAGGGCAGAACAGCTCAGCCGCTTAGGTTTGTTGCGGCTGACAATCTACCCTACCAATGGAATTTGGGATCTACACATGAATCTACGTAGCAAGATCGCAATAATAATGGCGCAGTCAAAGCAGTCTGTTTTTCAAGCCCACATTTCACCCTCAAAGTCCTGGCCCCAAATTGGTACGTTCTGTTACCGGCCGAGGTCGGAGAACTCTGTTCACGATGGTCGACGTCCTTTCAGCGTGTCTGCTCCTGCTCCATACACCTGTATCTTCATTACTCTCAATCTGTCCGTACTACTCGGGTCCACACATAGCGATGCGAATGGAAAGTCGCTCCGCGGATGAGCCGCGAGCTCAGAAGAAGCCTGGTCGCCGCGCTACATGCAAACAGCCATGCAATGATTGCATCGCAAGGGCTAGCAAACGCGACGCACGGGGAACCCTTGCTGAGCTGTGTACACAATGCAAAGACAAATCACTTGCGAGGTGGCAGAAAAACAGTGGCTTCGAGGAAGTGGACCCTCTGGTAAGGATTCGTGCAACGAGTGTGGCTCAAACGATGAAGGAAGCGCTCCTAATCTGACATTCGCAAAGGCCAGTCCAAGGGAGACTCTACTGCTTCGGTGCTAACGGTTGACTGCAGGAAACTTCGAAGGACGCTTATCATGTTGCTCCGTGTGCTCTTACAGTCGACCAGGATCAGACCAAGTTGCTTCAGAGGCTTTCGATTTCGATAGTCGTCGCGATGAACAACCGTGACTTTGAGTTCAAAGCTCCTGATAGCCGAGTACTTGTCAAGCATCTCGCACCTGACCTTAGGTTTCGCTTCGACAACAATGTTGAAGCACTCACATTCGAGGAGCAGATAGGAATGTGGCAGCAATTTACCGACCGCTACCCGTCCTTCCATTGTACTATCACTGAGACATCAGCTCATCTTGCTAGAGGAGGAGCGTTTGGTTCTGTGTTTGTACAATCTGACGTAGCAGGCGTAGGACGTGTGAAGATGGTAGCTTTTGCCGAGTTGGGATGGAGGTGGGATGGCAATAGCTGGTTACTTTTCAGTTTCGCATCGATAAGAGGCTCGGGCGAGAATATTGGGTTCATCTGAGGTTCGCGAATCGGCTTGCTCATGCTCGAGGTCGTCTATGCTGGTGACGTCTGTCAACGACAACGTACACTCCGCCACCACACAATTTTACACCTGCGAAACCACGAGCGGCGAACAGACCTGCGATCGCACGACGCGGAAGTTGGCTGGCCGAAACGACCAGCAACTTCAGCTCAGACGGCACAACGAGGAGTAGTCTTCTTAGATAACGTACGAGAATCTTGCCAGAGACACGGGGAGGGCTCAAGTACTTCTCGACACGACAAGTCACGCAGCAACGCACCGCGCAGGGCGTTGCGCTTCTTTTTCTCCTTGAGCAACGACACGTCTTTTCTGGCTCCCGCGGAGAGGCATTAAGTGACGCGGTTCTACCCGTGTTCGACCTGCGATCCCGGTAAGCTGCATACGGAACGTCGAACTGCGGCACGGTAGGACGGAATAGGTTGAGGCGTACTAAGAACCAACTCTTCGCGAGCCTTCTCGTACGTTCCTCTTCGAGGGCTACCGACGTAGGTTCTTCGACGTATAAAGCGATAAAATTACGACACGTTGTCGGCAGGTACTTGGCGCCTACGGCTGCTCCCGCTATAGAGCAGTCCTCTTACCCTTAGAGCGTGTCTATAGTATATAGTTATTAACACCTTAATTACGAACCCTTACCTGTTATTTTAGAGTCGAAGGTAGGGCTATTAAGTGTAGAGGTTTATTAGAGCTATATATATTAAGAGAAATAGACTATATATAAGACCGTACTATACTAAACACCTTAAGTCTAGAACCGTAAAGCCTAAAGAGCTAGCTACGTTATTACCTAGGCCGTAAGTACCTACTCTTACTCTCTCCGCTAACGACAACGGTACGAATACGTATAGTATTTAACGGTTAATATATAAACTACTAGTACCGATACCGTTACCTTACTACCTAACGATTACCTACTAACCCTCTTTCCTTTAAAACCGACTCTACGCCTACTATAACCTCTTACCTATTAATAAACTACTACCGTAACTACTATACCTATACTACAATTAATAGTAGGAGCTAAGAGTTCTAATAGCGTTAATAACTTATCCTAGTAAGCGTATATAAGAAGGCGTATATATATACCTATAATAAAGCCGACCTCGATATCTACTATAACTACTACTAGTCTTTAACCTTCTACTCTTCTAAATACCCGTTAAAGGTAATCGACCTTATTTTAGTAGTAGATCCTACTATATAAATAACGGTTAATATACGGCTAGTTTTCTACTCTAGGATCCTAGTAATAGAAGTACCTATATCTATATAACTATAGAGCTATATTCGAATAGGTACGCGAGGCCTTTAAGACGATAGTAATTTACTAGGTTACTAGTTACTTTACTAGAGCGTTTAGTATTACCTACTATAACTACCTTTTAACTACGAACCTATACTCTATTACCTTAAGCTCTAATATATTAGCCTTTACCTCTTAAGCTACTAAATTAACGTACTAGATTACCTACGAAGATTCTAGTACTATCGTTAGCTCTAGAAACGGTAAAGTAGAAGCCTTTCGTAGTTCCTAAGTAGTAGAAGATTAACCTACTTTAGCTAGACTTACCTACGAGACGTATTAAGATTATCCTATTTACTCGTATACCTCGTAGAGTAGACTTAAGCCTTAGACTTAGTCGTAGCTATAGACTATTAGCGATCTTAACTAGGAAGAACTCTACTACTATAGCTAATAGAAGGGCTACTAGTAAGGACTAAATAACGGTTAATATACGAGATCTTACGCTAGATTCTAGGTTATTAACCTTAGAGAGTCCTATAGATCTAACCCTATTAACTAGTTAGTAGTTATACGATCCTTTTATAGACCCTACGGCCTAAACCTAATTAGCTATAGATAAGTCCTACTATAACGATCGATCGGAATTTTCGACCGTTTCCGTAAAGATTCCGGCGACGCTTTTTTCTCGATTTATTCCCGATCCGTCTTAGCTCGCCTCGCCTCGCCGTCGATCGGTAGTAGCTTAGAAACGATAGGGGAATCTCGGAAAAGTATCGAGGAAGAGATCTATCTATTAATATTTCCTAAGGATTTCCTTAGTAGTACTAGTACGCTAGAACTTTATTAAGAAGGTACGTTTTAGGGTTACGATTCCCCCTCTTAAGGTTAGCCTATCGTTTATCGAATTCGATCTAGCGTAGGAGTAGAGTATAAGGATAGTTAAAGGTAATCCCTAGGGATTAAGATAATTAAGTAAGAGAAAGACTCTTAAGAAAGATAAGTCTAGAGAATACTAACCTAAGTACGAACCTCCCTTAGGAGAATTAGGAGCCTACTATATTAAAGTCTAAGACTAATCTAGTAGCGTTCTCTCTAATCTAATAGAGCTCGATCTTTTTAAACCTAAGAGTTTTTCTAGATAATACTAGTACGCTAGAACATCTAAGTCTAAGTCTCTTAGTTAGTACTTTATTAGCTTTTCTTATATAAGATATCTCTCCTAGTACTATCGAGCGCTTAGTAGCCCCTAACTTAACTATTCCTTAGAGCTTAATTATCTTCTATCGAGAATATTAAACTTACTAGTATACTAGAATATCTAGAGAAAAGTCTTTTAAGCCTCTTATAAATAGCCTTCTTATATTAAAGGGTACTTCTTAGTACTACTTATAGCTAACTACGTCTTATCTAAGTTACTAACTAAGCTCTATCTCCTTTAGCTTTAAGAATTACTTTAAAGATATAAATACGCTAGAATATATAAGGGAAAGTTATCTAGACGCTCTTTTTATAGAATTATAATACCTAGCTTACCCTATAGTACTAATTACGGTTAGTAGTATCTTATCTAGCTATCTAATAAGGCTTAATGTTCTCTACTTTAAAGGTTTTCTTAAAAGTACTAGTATACTAGAACCTTTAAAGGAAAGTTATCTAGCCGCCTCTTAAGAGGAGATTACTTACTTCTTAGAACTATCTAAAGTTAGTAGCTATCTTACTTAG